>OX104025.1:4923090-7323090 GCA_944470205.2 Schistosoma margrebowiei
AATGTGTTGTTAAGTCACCTGTTCCCCTAGGATTCTGAAGCTCATTTAAATAGCTAGTTTGTGATCTGAGGTTTTGTTAGATTTACTTTGGTGAATTCTTTGTCTTTATCATTCTAGCCCATGCAATAGAGATTAGCTCCAAAATAATTACTTTGTGAGAACATTTCTGTCATGGAAAGGTATTGAGTAGGGATTTTCTGATTAATGGTATATATATACTACTCTATGAGAGTACTTTCGGAGGAATAGAGGACTCTTCTCATCTATTGTCATAGTAACCCACTTCAGAGCATATTCCATCAGGTTTTTAGAAAATTTAAAATAAAGCGATAACAGTTATTTCTTACTAAATTCAAAATTTCACATACCTAATGACTCAAGAGGTCGGAGATACTCTAATCCAAAACCTTCAAATCTCATGATACATTTTTTTATTTTTTCATACATTAGTAACTTAAAATTGGTGTGCTCAATGAATAGTCTGATGATTGTAGGTTGAATTCCATTTATTCTCTTAACTTAGGGCCCCCAAATGTCCCGGTAAGGCCGCGAATAGAGAAAGTCAACTCACGCTCTCCAAATGCTCTCACATGGACACGCGTATACAGTCACTGCTAGAGAAGTCCTAATCACTGCCTTCTCGAACCACGGGAGTTGTTCACGAAATTGAGAGTACGAAAATCGAATATCCGGCGCTCTAACCGGGTTGGTGAGCACGGAGAGTCCACCCAGGAGAGTTGAAAAGCTCTGATTCCAAACCGATGGTGAGCACAGGCCCCAGTATCCTAAAGGAATAAATGGCGTATGAACCTATTGCTGATGAATGACTACTATGAGACTGTATCCTCTGACGTTGCTCTACTGTTTTGTAGATTAAACCTTAAAGTTGAAGGCAATGGGTGTGGCCCTCTCTAAGAAAATCGCCTGCTCCAGTCTAAACACCCGGGAAGTATCATAGCTCACACACAAATCTTTATTCAATGCTTCTTTGTATCAATATTTCTATATTAAAATAAATAAATAAAATAAACCCAAATTAGAACATTCTAAAATATAATGAAAGTTTCATCTTTTATTTCTATACTTTCAAATAGTTTCCAATTCATATCAGTTCAATAATAAAAGTTAAAGGAACGTTTCCTTTTATTTAAATCTTATAATTTTTTTATTATATTAAATGATTTGATTATATCAATAAAATAGTTCTCATAATTAAGCTTAAATGAAGTATGGATCTATGTTTCTTTTACTTAGTAACCTCCTCTTCTTCCCCTCTCGCTCTCTCTCCCTCTCTCCTATTTTAACCTTAAATATTATTTGATTCATTTAAGTTTACTTATGAAGTTCATCACTCCTATTTTTTTGTTTTGTTTTACAAATCGTTTATTTCGTCGGGGTTAATGAATATTGATGATTTAATGAATAAATATTAATCTTATTCGATATCATATATGGATAGATGGATAGATAGATGGATATACCTTTTATATGAATATACTTTTCAATGGTACAATTAAAACAAGATAACTAGTAAAACTTAATTATTAATTATAAATAAATAGTGAAAAAGTTTTCTATCTTTTTTCTTCTTCTTTGAATAAAGAATAAAGGTCAAAATCAAAATTTATTTAAAAAAAGGTGGATGGAAGAAATTGTTGACCTTACTGAATAGACATTTATGTATATCTATCATATAGTTAATAAGGGATAAGAGAATACATACATACATACATACATGCAATATTTTGTTATATTGAATATTGAATTCATTATAACTTAAAGTTTAATAAGATTAATCACAACATACTGTTTTTTAATCATAATTGTCATAGTGATATTGTGGTGTGAGCTACTTATACCCATATAAGTAGTATATAACGATAATCAGGAACAGAAATGTATTTCAGTAAAAGATCAAAAACGAAAGAATAGGAACAGAAAGTAATTGGACTGATATTTGCAAAAAGGAACAATCAAGTTTCAGACAATAGATTAATATTTTGTAAATTAAGTATTCATTGTATGGTTCTTAGATTTTAGTGAGATGTTCTATAATTGTGGTGTTTGAATGATTTAATGATTCCTTTATACGTGCTGAATGTTTGATTTTGAATTCTAAATACAGTACATTCGTTCGTGTTTATATAGTACTTCTTAGTTCAATTGTATTATTTCTGGGATTCTTAGTACTATAATTCAAATACTTCTAATTATCATAGTAATGTTGTGTTTAACTACATTTGATTGTCCCTACTCGTGTTCTTGTTCACTATAACATGACTTCGAAACTATTTTAAAGAGTGTGAACAAAAGAGATTATAGGTTTTATCTTTAACCTAAATTAAATGGTTTGCAGGAGATTGTCTTTTGTTTTAGCAATGAAGTTCAGTAAAGAGACTACTTAAAGTTAGTTTGTTTTAATTTACGATTCCATATAGCTGAATTCTGGATTAAATTCGCAATGCACAGGTTTTACAGTGTAAACGGTGATAGAGTCTAATCGGCACAGGAAAAACGTCAGACCCTTTCAACAACTTTAAACGGCCTCACAAGTGGCGGTCATTCCGTATTTCAAATGCTGCGGGTTTGTTGGATGTCCGTTGGATTGCACGAATATCAGATGTTCTCATATTTAAGTGGTCTTTTTCTTCAGCAAAACCACAAAATCATTGCGAGGAACAATGATTTTGCTCTCTTTCTCTTGTATAAAACTTTGATTGCGGTCTATTTTTGACTTGTTAAACAGTGAATTTCACTTTCTTGAGTTTGCACTGTTACAAATAGCCACATTAGGCTGACTAAAAATTCACCCATATTGTAAGCAATAAATACGTCAAACTACTAATAAATAACAAGCTTAAGAATTACAAAGATTAACGTGTGACGGAAAAAAATGCTGTTAATAGCCGATAAATAACGACATCTCAAAATTCTCGACAAAATGTAATATATACGTGAAAACCCAGGGTTTGACGTCCTAACTGTGTCTAGTGTTTGAATGAACTAATGACTCTTTTGTACTTGTTGAATGCTTGATTTCAAATTCTAAATACAGTATATTCGTTTGTTCTTATCTTGTACTTCTTTATCCGATTACGTTATTCCTGGGATTCTTAGTTGATACTATAGTTCAAATACTCCTAATCATCATACCGTACCAGTCTAATCATATCATACATAGCCTCCTGTTACAAAACTAGTCTTCTTGAATTGTTAATTTTTTATCTCATTGCTAGAAATTCGGTAAGATTTTGTATCAGTTGAAACCCATTTTTATGTTTTTACTTTCATATTGTTTGTAGAAACATTGGAAACAGGTGTTTATTCCCAGTTGACATAACGTTTTAAGTGGGTAAGTCCAGTAAAATATCACAGAGCTCTAATGAAATCATCTGTCAGTTGGTTCACTGAATGTCAAATAGTTTACTGATCCTCGTCAATATCAAGAAAAACTAACGCTCATCGGTTTAATCGCACACCATGAACTGATCCATGCAGCAATGATCATGAAGGTTCACTATCAAATGTGAAAAAATTTTCTACATAGGAGAAAGCTAAGACTTCTAACAAGGACAGTTCTGATTCACTCAGACATATGAATAATTCGAAACTCACTTTAAATTCGTCTTTGTGTGTTAAATCCTTTTTTTCATGTGGTAGGCCGCATCTTTGCAGATAGTGTCAGTTTCATTATGCACGTTGCTTTATGTATGAAAGGATGAATATGCACAAAAGTATTTTGAAGTTTCAATTCGTTTACTACTAAAACAATGAATGATGGTGGATCAAGATCAGCTGATCCCGAGAAAAGGATCAGTTAGTATTCTCTCACTACCTTCAGCGGCAGTACTTCACATTAATGCGAAAATTAATTGCCAACACAGACAATTCCCACTTTTTTATACTGACATTATAGAGCCAGTTATTTCTTAGAGCAATTTATTGTTTGTTTATGATGATGTTTACTTAAAGCTCACAAACAGTGCAATCACTGACCACCAGTTTACAATTTTCGCTATAGCTAATATTTTTTATTGAGAAATAAATAGGGTGGTTCTGTTAACATTCGTTTACCAGTTAGTATGGTCTATCTGTACTTGTATTAAAGAGCCTGAAATTACTGGCAGTTCTCCTTCCTTTATTCACTAATCCATCTGATATTGCCATAGTCGAAGGTCCAGTTTTACAATGCTCAAAGGTTGAGGGAAGTGTGAAAATTCACCCAGTACACTTAAAAGTTAACTGAGAGAGCCTGTCTTCTTAAAACGTAGACTGATTACATATGGTTTAAGAGAGGCTCTGATGAATGAGCTAGACAAACTGGTTGGAAAAGTGATGATGATTTCATTCGAGTCTTGTAGTTGTATTTCTTCCGTTGTGACTTCAATAAAGACAGATCGAAAAACGTCTAGAATTTGTGATTACCTTTCGACACTGAATACTTCAAATCTGAGATAGACAAAATAATAAAATCGTATTGTTAAACAGTTGGGAAAATGTGGTGTTTCAATTAACTAATGATTCTTTTGTACTTGTTGAATGCTTGATTTTGAATTCCAAATACGATACATCCGTTTGCGCCTATCTAGTACTTCTTGATCTAATCATGTTATTTCTGGGATTCTTAGTTCATACTAAAATTCAAATAAATCGAAATACCAAACTAGCGTCGCGATGGAGCCTGTGATGGAACGGTTAAACATACATTCAGACATTGATGCTTTTGAGGATTACTTTGAAAGGTTCGAAATGTGGGCTATGACCAAGTAAGATGATGAGGATGTTAATATTGTAGCACATTGCCTCACATTCATCGGAAAAGAAGCTTATTAAAGACTCTGGCTTTACCGGAAAAGCCCATTTTGCTTTCTTATACAACTCTCAAGGATCTACTGCTAGACTATACTAATTATACAAATCTCGAATGCGGTAAAGGAGGAATATATCATAAAATGGTCCATGACGATATAGAAAATTCCACTACATTACGTCATCCCAACCCAGTGGATACTCAAGGTTGTGTGGATAATTCATTGAGGAGTTGTGATGCAGTCCACGAGGATGGGCACAAGTTTGGTCAATCTTTGTCCTGTGGCAAGTTCGACTCTTTTAATTCATGTAAATTTCGTAACTCTAAGTGCTTTAAATGTGGTAATACTAGACATATTCAGTCTGTAATACTAATGTTCATCTTGCTGCAACTAATACTAAAACTTGTAATTCTGATTCTATTGGGTCGAGTGTTTATAATGATCATTTATATTTATCAGTGATTATAAAGACAGTGTAGAGTCGTATAGCAGTTCAGAGTTAAATGAAACTCAGAATCCTTGTGAGACAACGGTTCCTAACCAATCAATTTGTCAGAATTCTCATGTTGTAACATGTATGACATTTTTAATGATTTAAACATATTTCTGATGAAATTTCTTGCAAATCTGATCAAAATATACTGTGTGAACATAGTAATGATCGAAAACCTGATGTAGTTTTGATGGATGCTGATTTTTCTGATGATCCATTACTGTGCAATTACGTTCTTAATAAATTCGAGGAAACTATTTCAAAAGAGTCAAAGCTTGATGTCATGACAAATATTATTTGTCCTCCCAATGCTTTTGTTTCTTGAGGGAAATTTGTTCAGTGCGATGCATGAGTACTAAATCACCTCAATTGTGATTACAATTCGGACGATTTCATATCAACTGCTGTTTATCCTTATCACAAATCCAGTGATATATACAGTGATATATATATGTATACTCTAATAAATGTGAGAAATATGTTTTAAATCAAGCCACATTATTCATAACTTGAGGATATAAAGATGCAACATTATTCCGTGGTGGAGGATAGTGATGAAAAATCTGTGGTTCGAATTCTAGATATTAATGATTTTATTACAAAATCGACATGCTGATTGTATACGATTTCAGGACCCCGGTGAGTCTGTTCCAATTTCGGTTGTTAATTCTAATATTAATGGGTGTATTCTAGATAATACAGAGTTTATATTCAATGCAATATCGAACAGACTCAGGCTGAACTTAAGAAGAGGACGTACAACCTATCACAGACAATTATCCTCCAATTTAAGCTGTGCCAAATGTGGTGTCTGAAATAACTAATGATTCCTTTGCACTTGTCGAATGCTTGATTTCGAATCCTAAATACAGTACATCCGTCTGCGCCTACCTAGTATTTCTTGATCCATCCTACAGGAGGTTAGTCACGGCTCGGATAGCTCAGTGGTAACGTCTCTGACTGTGAAGCTGGGTGACACGAGATCGAATCCGCCAGGGAGCACCAGTTCCCTCAAGATTACAGGTACACCTTGCTGACGAGTGCCAAGTAGCACGAAACCCGGGTCCAGGGTTTCCTGTTGACTACCTCCAACCACCATCTAAATTTCTTGATCCGATTACGTTATTTCTTAGTTCATACTAAGATTCATATAATTTGAAACATTATAGAAGAATTAACAGAAATACAAATAAACCCAGACTATATTATTGATAAATAGATCGGGTTTGGTGAATAACTAACGAATTCTGTCCCTACGGAAGTGACTACATCCATCCCAGTAGATAGATTTATGGAGAAATTTGACAGGCGCTAACTTACTCATGAATTACCATCTCCATCTCGGACTTGTTTTGCCAGATGCACGTCTCTCAATTTATCCACTCTAATCATAATTATACATTGATAACTTGTTACATTCTCTCCTATCATCGGCTCCATTTTGCTTTTTCTTCTGATACTCATGTCTTCGCACACTGTCTGCACTACTAATTAATCAACTCAAATATCTGTTTATTTACCCCTTTAAAAAATCGTCTCGAATTTACTCTTAACTATTATATTTTGTAGCCAGAGAATCCTCTGACTGGTAGAATGATAACTGCTGGTATGCAGAAACCCTATTGACCTCAAACAAACGAACTCAAATGACATTATATGCAAATTCTTAAAAACTACCAAACTGACTACAATCAGTGCAGTCAAGTGGCTGAACTATCATACGCTCAACATTATCAAATACGTGAGACCGTACCGAAACAACAGGAATAGAATGCAAAGAAATTAGTTGACTTGTACAAACTCGTACCTGTGATATTGGATACTGGACAAAGGAATTAAAAGTCTGCGTCTTTGGAAAGATGCGTTACTAATTATATTATATGATAAGTTTGGTTTCTACCTTCGCTTTAGAAGTAAGACACTTATTTTCCATCATTTTTCCCACTAAAATTTTTCACTGTACTAAAAATGTATAAGACGTATATGAATGTCATGTGAATGCTACAAAGTATTTCATCTTAAGATGATAATTATCATATGCTTCAAGTTCTTAAGCTTAAGTTGACTAGTAATAAACACTGCATTCATATGTGTGTTTACCCTTCATTAATGTCAAACAATCCCCATGTATTAGATTCTTCTCGCGATTTGTAATCTTAATTGTAATTCTAAATGTACTTCGGGGGTAATGTCATACATTAGTGAGTATTCTGTTTTCATGTTGTATGTTTTCTTCTTAACTCACTGCATGTAGTGCGTGAAACTAGCTAGTTCGTTGTGTTTAAGTATATAAGGTATCGTCCAATATACGTGGCTTGGAGGCATATTTTTACTAGACATGTCGCCCAAGTGAAGATACCGAAGGACAACGGGTTAAAATTAATATGTCGTCTCAGCTCTCTTGCACAGTGATATTAATACGCCTCATGAGCTTCGAATGTTATCCACTTGTTAAAGCCTAGGCTTCTCAAGGTTTCCTACTTGAAGAACAGGCTTCAAAATATTAGTATTTTGTTAGCTTCATGCAGAATAAAGCAGTATTGTCAATCTTTTTCATGACTCCAATTTGGTTTGAGTGAAATGCTTGCCTTACAACGTAAATATTTTAGATCTTTATTGCTCTGCTTTTTGAAAATTGTCTCGACTCGATTGTTAGATGTTCATTTTTGATTGTGTTATTGTTTCATAATTTATCCAAAGTTGGCTTTCATACCACGTATGCTTCGGTAATATTGCGCGTGTGGGTGACAATTTAAATTTGCAGTTATTTACGCTTCTCTATCGCGTCTTTCCAATCGATTACTAATCCATCTTTAATAATCATCGTTGGTTCTGATTGACGCTCTCTTAGTCACACCCCGTAATAACCATGTATTACTTATCATACAGTAACCCCGATTTTCGATATTCATATCTTTTGTCTTCACGTGAGCCTAAACTAAGTGTATTTTAGTTTCGATGAACCTGTTTGGTAAATTTAATTTTTTTCAGTTCATGTTAACCTATACCACTGAAGCTGCTGGAGAACGTCAAGAAACATCTTTAAAGTGGGCCAAATTACTTTCCGTGCATGATTCGTTCATGCATGAACTTTCTCAGGAAGTAATTACTATCGGATCATCTGAAGGTCCTTTTTTCTTTTTAATCATTTCAAATAATTTTGTATTTGTTATTCAGAATGTTTGATTGTCATAAAACATGAAGAAGTTTCAAGTTCACATTGCGTTTTGATGAAAGATCCAGACGATGTCATATGGTTGTACGATTGTAGCAAGACTGGGACACGTTGTAATGATGGCAAGTGGCTACAGCAAGATTGTGTCACGCTCCACACTGGTGACTATTTCTACCTTTTATGGGATGAAGTAGATGTGACTAAGCGTAGGTTTATCTATAGTGTCAGAAAAGAATATTTATGTGCCTGTTTCTTAAGGAGTTGGATTCTGCGTTCTTTTTGTTGATGATTTTAAACTTTTGGCTTCCTCTGGTGAGTCTGATAAGACCAAAACTACGGAACTACCGTTACAACCATCATCATCACAGTTTATGAAGCCATCAACATCAACTGATGATACTGATTTAGAAAATTGCTTAACATGTGTTATTTGTGGAGATATCTATTTTGAGTGTTGTAGGTACGTTGACTACACTTGCCCGTATGATATGTCGTTTTTTCCAACACAGTGTTCAACCGTGTTTACACAGTTTCTGCACACTCTGTTGGTTGAGATGTAAAAGATATGAATGTCCAATGGTAAGTTAAATTGTATTATTTCCATAATTATTTTCTCTTCCCATTATGTTTGCTTTAAGTGTCGTAAATCGGTGTCAGCGTATGCTAAAAATCACCAATTAAATAATTTAGTTGATGTATTCCTTCGTAAACATCCAGGTAAGAATTCTTACTTTTGATGATATGTATATCTTATCATCATTATTTTATTTGTAGAGAAGTTAAAATCTGAATCCGAACAAAATGAAATAAAGCAAGAGATTGCCAGATTAACACGCGTAAGCGCATATTATGAAACGTCTAAAATTAAATTTTATTAGCTTCCAAATCACACTCGTCGATACAATAGTCGAACTAGAAGGTATGTGTATGTATGAAAGAGTGAGAGAATAAATTTTTTTGTTTATGTTTTTCTACATATCACCATATTTTAATTGGTTTTGTTTGATGAAACTAAATATACATCTAAAGTTGCTTGGAGTGTAATAATGTTTATGATACATTTCTCTCTAAATGTCAGCCCCCAAATGCCCTGGTACGGCCGAGAGTGGGGAGAGTCCGCTCTCCCTCTCGAAATACTCTCACACGGCCACGCGTATATAGCCTCTGCCAGGGAAGTCCTACTCACTGCCTTCTCGTGGCGGGGGTGTTGTTTACGAAAATGAGAGGACGAAAAGCGAATGTCCGGCGCTTTAACCGGATTCCAAACCAATGGTGCACATGGGCTCCAGTATCCTGCGGTAACAAATGGCGAATGAACCAATTGTTGGTCACCGGCTTCCATGGGACTGCATCTCCTAGCGATGCTCCACTGCCTTGTGGATCAGACCTTCAGGTCGAAGGCTCGGGGTGTGGCCCCCTAAGAAAACCACCTGCTTCGGTTTGGGCACCCGGGCAGTATCACAGCCCTCACACATATCGAATGAGATTTGTGTGGCGCATATGTATTTGGTGCCTCTTTGTACCATTATCTATGTGTTGAAATAATAAATGTCAGATGTAGATTGGAAACTGCTCATAGTCATTACCCTGACTAATCAAACGACACAAAGTAGTTGGGTGCATTGACTTTGCTCAACTATGAACTCATCAACTCTGATTCTTTGGTTTGCTGACGATATTTCGGTGGGGATTCAAAACACTACTTTATCGTCCACTAGTTCTCACCACCTATAATATAAACAAAATCACCATCGGTGAGGATACTGTGCAGTTGTCCAGTTTATGTAGCTATTCCGTCTAGTGGAGCTCAAGCTTTGAGTACATAAGTAGGTTACTAGTATTTTACCATATGGTCCCTTCGAAATACTAGCGTCATATGATGGAGCAGCAAAGCGAGATACAGTGTGGTGAGTTAGCTGGTGGGACTATGTGTTTTCGTCTAGTGAAATTAGTAAGACATTTTCTACATATCCCTGAGTACTGCATATATCGACCGTGACTTGCTCAAGAGTAGGTTAAAGGAAAAGTAGAGGTGAGCAAACCAAAACACTACATCACTCCAGAAAGTTAATTAATGTTGAACTGAGCTATGTTTGTAGGTACAAACTGGTACAATCAAGTTATAGTTCGCATGTTTATATTAATTAATGGTTAGACGGTTTTAGTGATAGGATTCTCAAGTTGGTCACATTTGTGCAAACCGTTTATTTCTTATCCCCTGGTTGTTTATTTTCAGTGTTATTTCATACGTTTTGTTTCTTGATTTCATTTTTTCTTTTTGAACCATAAGCTTTATACTTAATCTTTTTCATACTATTATTTCGACTTACTTGCTTTCACCCCGTTAATTTCATCCTATTATGCTAATATAGTGTGATAATTTGGGCTAATGCTTATTTATGCCAGGTCTTACACCGATCATGAACAATTTCGGTCACTGATGACAATAAATTCCATTTATTAGTTGAATTTCTCACCTCTTCGTTTGTTTTTCTCTATATATCTATTTCGTTTAGGAATAGAGAGAGAATTACTATTACTGGTGGTGACTATGGTTTACTGAGCAGTTCTTCTGGCGTCTTTCCTGTTGTTCCGACCATCAATACCACCGCAACAACTCGCAGTGTTTCTACTGGTCCGATAATTATGCCCACTTCTTCACCAATGAGTGCTGGTTGTGTTATATGCTCATGGTTACCACCATATGACCCTCGTGGCAATAGTATGACAAGTATTAGTGGCATTAATCTTGGCGACCGTGGTCCAAGAATTGAAGAATGTAAGTTTATTCCGGTATAAATACATAATATGTATATTTATGGTCGTTAGATAACAACCTTTTTTGAATTCATAGTATTACAAATCAACAGTTCCCTCATTAAACTGAGAAATTCAAGCTTATCTACAAACGTATTCGCATGGTATTACGATACATACTTCAGTCTGTAATGTGTAATATTTTTCAGCTCGTTAAATGCTGTTAAGATGCATGTTAGTGGTTGTCATTTCACAGGTTTTCCACACTGTAGTACCTGAAAAGAATACTGAGTTGGTAGTGACTTTGTTCACGTAGAAGTAAGGTCTCAGAGCCAAAGGGCAGCTAGTTGAGTTTGGTCACACATGACCTTTCTGAATAGTTTTTATTGTGTTAGCCCCATACTTTTGAGGCGTTACTACCGGTATCGGAAGTCAAAGTAAGGTGTATTGCTTTTAGAACCTACCTTTTCTAAACCCCTCCTCTGTGGGAAAGTAGCGTCGTTAAAGATAATAATTATCTGCGAGGAAAACATTGGCACCATTCAACTTCAGTACACTTGGTGTTACGACTTTTCTCTTAGATCTCGAACTTACTACTTTTAATCCTACCCCTTTCAGGTCGACTTACCTGAGGAGGGGAAACTTTATGGAACAAGTGTTCCAAGCATTATAATTTGGTTAGATTGTCACAATAATCTGTTTAATTATGATTAATATTATATATGAGAGTGGATGCTGAAAACTGTGAACAATTGATTTCTAGTTGATAATTTGAAAATTCTTAATGATTTAGTGTAAAGTGCCAATCCAAAATTAATATTTGCACTAACTGACCACTAGACACTAACCTATGTTATACTTGTGTTGTCCTTTGTTCTAATTAAACACTATTAGTCAATGGGTTGAAATGTGACTACTCTAAATGAATCGAAATTATGCGCACTAGTGTTTTAGCTTGACATGGTGTTTGGTCATCAGCAGCGAGCCTTATCTGCTTATTCTTAGGAACTGATACTTCGGTGGATTTCTTTAGTGAGCCATTGGAAAGCAGTGGTTATGGTCCATAAGATAAATGATAATAGGATGGGTAAAACCGCAATTTCATATGGTATGGTTCTATCTCCTGTTTTCTATTCACTTGTACTTTGATGCGTGATTTCGTGATCAAATATATTTAGTCATCCATTCTAGTCTAGTAATCGTGCGACTAGTATTCTTTACGATATTTTATTACCCGTTTCTTTTGCTTTAGAATACTATAAATTCTTTAAATATTGAAAAAGACTCTACATTAGCGCCAGATTTTTGGTAGCCACCCAACAAATATTAGAATGCAATAGAAAGTCGTCATAAATTATCCAAATGTTGTGTAAATACTCATTTGTTCATATGTAGATTATGTTGAAAACATAAATTAATCATTTCTGAGTCGTTTTTTATTTGCCCCAAGTTAACTCATAATCAAAACATATTACTGATGATGTACTGACCAATATGCGCTTATAGCGTACAGGTGCTAAAACAGATTAAGACGACTGTAATACAGCATCCATATTGTTGTCCCATAACATCATTTCGTTGATTCTCGAGTGATTCTTATCATAAAGATTGTAGTGGAGATTGGGGCTATTTGGTACTTTTCACTTGACTATTTATGACTTTATAAGGAATGTGTGGAGAAAATGATCGAACTATGATAGACAAGCAGCTTTACAGAAATGCAGTTTTTTGTTTTATGTTTGCAAACTTCATAAATTACTCAAAGACTCTGTAGGAATAAATTTATGTTTCATTAGCCTCTCTTATTTATTTATTCATTTAAACACATGAACATTGGTACAAGGAGGCACCATATAGATATGCGCCACATAAATCATTCGGTTTATGAGAGGGCTGGGATAATACCCGGGTGCCCAAACCGAAGCAGGTGGCTTTCTTAGAGGACCACACCCGGAGCCTTCGAGCCAAAGGTCTAATCCACAGAGCAGTGAAGTGACATCAGGAAATGCAGTCCCATGATAGCCGGTCATCAACGATTGGTTCATACATCATTTGTTTCCTTAGGACCCTGGAACCCATGTAAACCATTGGTTTGGAATGATGGGTCTCCAACTCCCCTAGGCGGACTCTCCGTGTCTACCAACCCGGTTAAAGCATCGGACATTCGGTTTTCGTCCTCTTAATTTCGTAAACAACACCCCTTTCGCGAGAATACAGTGAATAGGACTTCCCTGTCAGTGGTTGTATGCACGTGGCCATATGAGAGCATTTGTAGAGGGAGAGCTGACTCTCCCCACTCTCGGCCGTACCAGGGCATTCGGGGACATTAACTTCTCTAACAAAATATATTCAACTGAGATAATTTGTGATCCTCATTGTCTGATTGGCAACATAAAGATTTCATAATCGTTTCTGGTTCTCTGCTTCAAGGTTGGTAATATGCAGTACAGAGATTAGTTAATCAAAATTGAGTAAAATGACTCTTGTGTTCTGTGTCAAATTCAAAACAATGAATGATTTATCTTAAAACGTAAAACAACCAGAAGAAATATTTTTGTACAATAATAAGAACGTTTAAAATTATTATGGTTATCAATGTTTTCTCGTTTACATAGTAAAAATATTAACATTAAACTTATCAAATACTCAATTCTTTCTATATAGATTGTATATAACATGCAAATCAACCCTAAATCTAAATTTATAATCCTAATTATAACCAGGAAATTTGGGAACTCCTAAAAGACTATTTTCATCCTTATATAGGTCCGAGTAGATGAATATTCTATAGCCATATGGATGCATTTATCACTGTTTTTCGGCCAACAGACATAAAAATCTGTAGAAGACTTCAATAGATTAATGAATTATATTAAAATCTTTGTGGTATTATTGTTTCTCCTCATAAAATATTCATTTACAATAACTTTATTGGTAAGTGTTTAAAATTATCTTGTTGTTAATATTCGAAACTGAATTTCGATCAGTCCTGGCTAAAATAGGTGCTTCCAATGATAATTATCATGGTTTAGCCATTCTTCTCAAGTTATGTAGAACAGATGAATTGTGACTATCAGAGGAATCCTGAAACTCTCATTTCCTTCTCATTGGAACTTGTCAGTTAGGACATATCTCTATCAAAAACCTCATGTTCACACTTCGATTCGAACCCAGTCTCGATCACTTCGAACCTCGCTGCATTGTCCGCTAATATCCTGAATCCAGATACCTACTAACTTGTTCGGTGGGTATGATGTTTATTCCAATTTTAGTTACAATTCACTTGTCATAAGTAACTTGTGAAAATGTATCCAGGCGATCCGCATAAGCTGCACATGTACTAATAAAGACTGGTCAAAAGGTAGTCAAGAGTATCAAAAACCGGGTAAATTAAACCCTTATTGATGGAGATATAAATACCATATCCGTTGGACAACTTAGTGGCTACGTCAATCTAGTAAGCAATGCGTTCGTGTTTAAAACGAAAGTTACAGCTGTAATGTCCGTCACTATGTTAAGCCCATATAACTTATTCTACCTTCTGGACAGGCCAATTTATCCATGCTTCATGAGTCACGTTTTGACCTTGTTAATTATTCACTTATCAACCCTGACTGTTTTTATTTGAGCGTATGATTGTACAAAATATACGTATTCAAACATGCATTCTCGCATTTGACTTATTTTAATTCCGTTATTCGCTAACGCGAGTTAAGTCGAAAATTAGATACGAGGATTGGCGACATATATATATTTCGACATGTATATCTCAATAACAATCAATCATACGATCCAAATAGAGTCAGATCCCGGGCCACAAAAGTGGTGAGCCCGTTGACAACATCACCCGATCTAACTGACGTCAAAATGAAGGACCCCATTAAAGTGGTGAGCGCGACATGATAATCGATTTCAGATTGGATGGGAGCGTTTATCATCGTTCTGGATAAAGCATCTGCCACTTCGTTTTTATTGTCTTTAATATACTGTATGTTAGACGTGAATTGGGAAATAAATTCTAATTGTCGAATTTTACTCGGCGAACAGTTATCCTGCTTGATGTTTAGTGCTTTCGTGAGGGGTTGATGATCTGTATACACCGTGAAAACGTTACCCTCTATCATATGTCAGAAATGCTTTATTGCCAATTAAATCGCCAACAGTTCTCTTCCGAACGTACTATACCTCGTTTGAGTAAGATCGAATCTCTTCGAGAAAAATGTAAGTGGTTCCCGTGTGCCATTTACCAAGTGCTGCAGTACAGCCCACACTGCTGCGTTCTATGCGTCCGTCATGACGGCGAGTGGCTCTTCTCCCTTTCGTCGTACTAACATGGTCTTCTCATCTAAAGCTCTCTTAGCGTTCTCAAACGCCTGTATAGCCTCTGTTGATACACGGAATGTTCAGACATGTCCTCACAAAGCGTCCATCAATGGTTGTAATATAGTTGCGCAGTTTGGAATAAATTTTCTATATTAGTTTATTAGTCTCACGAATCATAATTTTCTTTGTGACTCGGGCAACTTCTATCGGAACTGGCGTGATACTTTGAGAATTTATCATATGACCCAGGAATTGCGATGATTCTATTCCAAGTTCATACTTCTCCACATTAATAGTGACGCTATGTTCTTGAAGTTTCGTAAACTATCGTAGATGTTCTTCCACGGTAGCGCTGGCTACTAGTATATCATCGACATATGCATATATATGAAAGACCTGACAACGACAGCAGAAAAACCTGCAGGAGAAGGGACTATGATACAGCGAAGAAGATGGCAGGAAAATATGGTAAACCAGTTCGACCAGTCAAGAACGAAGAAGGCAATCTAATCACTGAGATTCAAAAAGAAAGGAACAGGTAGGTAGAGCACTTTGAATAATTCTTAAAAATATCAGTTCCACTGGAAATCAAAGCAGCAAATACAGACCTTCCTATAGGTGTCACCCCGCTAACAATCGGAAAAATCAGCTTAGCCTTCAGACAAACGAAAAGTGAGGAGGTAGCATGACCAGACAATATACCCGCTGAAACACTGAAGCCAGACAAAGAAGTGACTGCAAAGATGCTCCACACACTCTTCAGTAAGATTCGGAAAGAAGAACAAGTACCAACAGACTTAACAGATAAACATCTCGTCAAGATACCAGAGAAAGGAGATCTCAGAAAGTGTATGAACTTGTAGTGGGCCCGTTCAACTATTTTATTATTTATCTACTTGCTGTAATCTAGATATTTGATCAACTATGTAAAATTATGTATTAGTTTGATTAAGTGCTTGACTGCATATCAATCTTTATCTATCCTCCCATTGGTTGTAAACACAGACGATTATTAATTTATCTACTATCGATTAACACTCATAAATATATATGGATTTTTAACACACACGTTCACTGGCTTCTCTGTTTGCTTGCTTTCTCCACGCTTGCGGATTCTTACTAATCATTAACAATAAACTCTCTCTATAACTGGTGTTCGGGCGTTTGAATAATGTCCAGTAAAATCATAATACTACTAGGAGATTTAGCCTACGTAAATATTCAGTTAACGGGATACTATTTATTTGTTAAATCCCGATGAGAATAATGATTGGTAACTGTCGGAATCTATTTCTGGACTAATACTATACGTATACTTTTATTGTATAATTGTTAAATAACTAAACTATTCGTATTCGTGTCTCTCTTATTATGAGCTTTATTTTGACCTATGAACTATTATTATACGATTTACCACTCTTGAGTTATGCTCTGTCTATCAATTACTAACTCCCTTATTCACAGCCACATTTGGTTGTGATCTTGTACAAATGTTGTTTCCTATTTTATGGTACGATGTAATCTGTCTGGTTTGTATATAAACCCAGTATGTTTGAAATAAATGATTCATACAATAGAGGCGAAGATTGGTGTTCTGGACTTAACAGGCTGGGTAGGCGGGGAAGCAGGATCGCTGAGGTCTCTAGACTGCTCGTACAGGTTTTATGCGTGATTGGTCTAGTCGATAATTCACTGTTCTGTAATTGGCGGTATCATCACTTTATAGATTGATAAAGGGCACAAACCCACAAGTTATAACAGTTGGCGATGGGTTGGAGAACAAAGAACCAAAGGCACAAAACCACAAGATATAACATTATTGAAGTCAGATATAGGGGAAGTCAGCCTTTACAAACTACAGAGGCATCACACCAATATATCAGTACCGTAAGAAGTTTTCAACAGTATTGTTGAGCCGAATAAAAGATTCAGTAGACGCTCAAATTCGAGATCAACAGACTGGATTCCGTAAGGATCGGTCATATGCAAACCATTGTTGAGCAATCACGTGAATAGAATTCGTCACTATTCGTCAACTTCCTTGACTATGAGAAGCATTTGACAGTGTGGATAGGAGAACTTTATGGAATCTTCTTTGACAATATGATGTACTTGAAAAGATCATCATCATTTTATGGAATTCTTATGACGGAATACAATGCAACGTCGTGCACGGAGGTCAGGTGAAGGATGCACTCCAAGTGAAGACAGGTGTCAAACAAGGTTGCTTATTTTCACCCTTTCTCTTCCCTCTGGTGGTCGACTGGATTCTGAAGACTATTATACCTGTGGGGAAGCATGGGATATAATTAACAGCTTGGATGCAGCTGGACTTCTCAGATAATCTTGTTCTTCCATCCCATATGCAACAATACGCCTCAACATACACAAGGAGGAAATATGAATATTAGGAATGAACACTGGAGGCGGATAGGACATACATTTTGGAAATCATCAAACTGCATCACGAGGCAAACCCTAACTTAGAATCCTCATGACAAAAAAGGTTGTAGACCAAAGCATATATTGCACCAAGAATTAAAGAAAGATATCAAAAGAATGAATAGAACGTGAAAAATCCACAAAGGGGCCCCAGGACAAAGTTGTTTGAAGAACTCTAAATGGTTCCTTATGCTCCCACGAGAAGTAATAGGTGTAACCGAGTAATTTTATTTATTTCAACACATAGATAATGGTACAAAGAGGCACCAAATACATATGCGCCACACAAATCTCATTCGATATGTGTGAGGGCTGTGATACTGCCCGGGTGCCCAAACCGAAGCAGGTGGTTTTCTTAAGGGGCCACACCCCGAGCCTTCGACCTGAAGGTCTGATCCACAAGGCAGTGGAGCATCGTAAGGAGATGCAGTCCCATGGAAGCCGGTGACCAACAATTGGTTCATTCGCCATTTGTTACCGCAGGATACTGGAGCCCATGTGCACCATTGGTTTGGAATCCGGTTAAAGCGCCGGACATTCGCTTTTCGTCCTCTCATTTTCGTAAACAACACCCCCGCCACGACAAGGCAGTGAGTAGGACTTCCCTGGCAGAGGCTGTATACGCGTGGCCGTGTGAGAGTATTTCGAGAGGGAGAGCGGACTCTCCCCACTTTCGGCCGTACCAGGGCATTTGGGGGCCCGAGTAAATAATATATGAACATATTATTTCACGACAGGAAAAGTCTGTGATGCTGATTTTAAGTTGTGTCGTCTCTCAATAGCAGTTCTTTCAGAGTATATATCTATAATTTGGTTTTTGAAAGTGATTGTTAGTTAACCACAATGTATCATTGCGTAATATGTATTGACCAATATTCTGTTCATCATCATATCTAATTCTAAAACTTTTTCCACAATAATACCATCATTTATTTGTATGTGATATGTTTAGCTTTATTTATTACTCGATGTTATGAGATCTGTGCTCATATTTCTGTTCCTTTGAAATGTCATCAGTCAATACAAATATGCTTATTACATTTATTTAATTATAGTCTATCAATAGCACATCCTTGAGTATATAACTACAATGATCCTTATTACTCTGTTAGTAATAATAATTAACATTTCAGGTTAATCAACCAATAAGAGATATAGTTTTCTTTATATCGAATTTTGTTATCCCACCAATTATTCAATATTGTCATTTCTCATCACGAATTTAGTTCGGTCAAGAATTGATCATTCAATTCGTTCTTTTTTCTATAATTCAATTTAATATTTTTCTTTAGGTTCAGCGCATTGTTATTGTACATGTTGTAATAGACCAATGCCTAGTCGATCAACAACAACAACAATTCCACAACTACATAGCATAAATCGAACAGAATGTGAAGTATGCCGGCGTACATTTTGTTCTTTAATCAATCCATACGGATGTTCAACATGTGATGGTTATTGTTTATCTCGTGTACAAGGTGAGTAATCATATGTCCACTAGTGAAAGTTGTACTAAGTTGGCACACATGGTTATCAGCTTAGAAAGGGTTAATTAGTAATAATATTGATCTTAGTAACGAATAGACGCAGAGAACTATGTAAAGGTTCTGTTTTTATCATTGTTTACATTACGGATCAGTTTCTATTGGTATATGTGCCTCCTAACCGAACTGAACCAACTTGGACTTTTAATAAATTTAGGTCTTAGCTTGTGGTGGAATCTAAGACTCATATTTTTTCCTTTTTGGGACTTGCTAGCCACTAATTAAAAACCATATTTGAGCAGTCCTCTCAACATAGATATATGCTACTAGAGACCGGTGATTATTAACAAACTGGAAAGATGAAATTCTTACATGTAATTTAGCAACCGTTGAACAAGTTAGTAGTCATCTGAAAAAAGTAGTTTGATGAGTAGCTCATTGAAGTGATAGGTATTGGGTTTAAATCTAAGTGTGAACATGAGCTCTAGGATCCAGGTACATCTAAATGACAAGTCCTAAACAGAACAAAACTCAAATTCACTTGGTGTTGTTTTACTTGTATCTTCCCATTGTTATTTAGGACTGCAATTGATCAGTCTCATGTTGACATATGTGCATTCTGTGCGGATTGCCTCAATATAGTCTTAAGTCACAAGCTTTTTAAGCAAAGATGGATAGTGGCTAGCAGTGGAATTCAATACGCAGGGTCCCGGAGTGATGCAAGCACGTCCGGCTGACGAGTCCTAAATGGGACGAAATGCGCGTCCTGTGTTCCACTGTAAGCCACAATTAAAATGAAGAATATAGTTTGAGAATAAATAATAGGATGGAAGTTTTGAAGTAAGTGGAGATCGAATTCATCTTTGTCAGTGCTACAAATCTAATTTCATTACACTTAGAATTTCAAATCATAGCTGACGACCATTGCACGAAACTCAATCAGAACCTTCGTCCTTTTCGAAACTGCTTGGATCACTAATCAAGAAATGTATGAACTGATGTTTTTATAACGTAACTTAACCTCTCTTAATCTCCATCCAATCTGCTTATAAACTTTTGTAATGGCTCCCGGAAAACCCAGAGAAGCCTCTGGCGAGTTTAAAGGAGCCTAAGAGGTTCCACCCAATCAAAACTGAACTTACTAGAATATCAACAACGGTATGCTATTATTGGACAATCGTACAATTTCGTGCTTCCGGATTGGCTGGATTACAATGTTTTTCTGTACACTGTTTGATACTCAATAACCACTTCTCATACGTTCTTCCGTCTTTTGACTCGTGACTGTGGGCTTCTTCGCGTTTGAGTGCCGATAGTCGTATACCGTATTAGCCGTAATCAAGTAGAGGAAATAACATAAACCAGCTTTTGTTGCACGTTCGAGTGTGTGTTGGTGGTTTAGCTCCCAAATGCCCTGGTACGGCCTAGAGTGGGGAGAGTCAGCTCTCCCTCCCCAAATGCTCTCACATGGCCATGCGTATACAGCCACTAACAGGGAAGTCCTACTCACTGCATTCTCGCGAAAGGGGTGTTGTTTATAAAAATGAGAGGACGAAAACCAAATGTCCGACGTTTTAACCGGGTTGGTGGACAAGGAAAGCCCACCTAAGGGGGTTGGAAAACCCTGATTCTAAACCGATGGTATACAAGGGTTCCAGGATCCTAAAGGAACAAATGATGTATGAACCAATTGTTGATGACCAGCTACCATGGGACTGCATCTCCTCACTTTACTCCACTGCCTTGTTGACTAGACGTTTAGTTCGAAGGCTACGTGCGTGACCCCCTACGAAAACTACCTGCTTCAGTCTGCGCACACAGGCACTATCACAGCCCACACACAAATTAAGTGACTTGTGTGGCGCATATGGACAAATTTTCACCAGTTAAATTTTTATTTTGATATTTCATTTATTTGATAATATTTCTAAATGAATTCCTTGTCTTGAATATTGCAGATTTGACTAGATACAATTCGATACCTCGTAATTTATTATTGAATAATCGTATAGAGACAAGGATTCTTGATGTAAGTTATTTATCTTGAGAGAAAGAATTTTACAATTATTTTCTTCCCAAGATTTTGTATTTTAATTTTAGGTACATTCACAGATTATATATATAATACTCTGTTATCTGATTCAATCACTAATGCATCCTCTTAACTCTTGATCAACCCTAGTATAGGTCGGGTGAAAACGAAGACTGCACGCAGCTGTATTGTCGAATGATACTTACCGTTCATCAGTCAGTCAGCAACAATGTAGAACTTCGCACGTACGCACATCAATTAGAGTTGCCATACCATATTAGCACAGAGATGCAATTGTCGATGCAAATCCCATAGTGGTACAGGTAATAAAATTATAAGCAGTAATCGGAAAAATTAGGGTTTGAAGATGTTATTCAAGGAGTATAATCCAGTGAAATAAATTTGGAAAGAGAAAAAAGAAGACATGAAGAATTCAGATTAGAATATGGGAAAACACAAAGAGTGAATGCACCTGCGCCATTGCAAACGATTTTGAGCCATGTCATCCAATGTCTCTAACCTTCGGTTGCTATCGTGTCGTGGATCCCAACGAGGTAGTCTTCGCCTACCAACTTGGCTTAGTCCATTTGTCAGTGACTTCATGGATTTGTGCCATGTTTTGGTCTGGTCACCCCTAGCTTTCTTCCATCTTACTCCTACACCACAAAACATCGCACATCGAGGCAGTCGGTGGTTGGGCATACGTAACACATGTCCCAGCAATCTCAACTGATAAAGTTTCAGTACTTCATCAAATGATTCGTCATTCTTACCTCGTACCCGTTTCTTAACGACTGAATTACTTACTCGATGGTCCCAGGATACACGGGCAATGCTTCGAAAACACCTATGATCGAACACTAATAACCTACGAATATCCTCTACTCTTACCGGCCATGTTTCACAGCCATGAAGTAGGACGGAACGAACTACTGCGCAGTGAACCCGTCCTTCGGTTGGTAGATAGATATCTCGCCTACGCCATAAATGACGCGAGTTTGCAAAAGCTGGTCGAGCTTTCTTTATCCAAGCTGAGATTTCGTCACATGTTTATTAATGGCCAGAATGGCCCAAATAACTACATCAATAATCCATTTTACTTATGACAACCCACTTTTATGTGTTCCTTACCTACCTTGAGTTATCGTGTAATTTGTCTTATTTGGCTCCGAGTATCATATATAAGTAACTATTTGGTTAAATAGCATGTAACCACTGTTACTACAGTGCATTTATTCCATTTGCCATTTATTTCCTGAACAGTTCTAGAAACACAAAATTAACTACTTAATTATTACAAGTCGAATTGTGGTGTGCGCTACTTATTCACATAAGTAGTATATAACGATAGTTGGGGTTGGGGTCCGTGTGACTATCGTAACCAATGGTTGGAGACTCTTGGTGACATAGCTCAGAATCGATCACAGTGGCGTCGGTGTATACACTCTTTGTCTTCCCTTAAACTAAGAGATTAAAATCGCTTCATATCTTTCTTTCTACGAACTAATTCTTTCTTCCTGTACTGTATCCTTAATGCAATCTTTCTTTTATATATTACCACATCTGAATTAACTACTTTTATGAATCCAGTGTCCATCTTGTTGTGTTAATGATGCCTGGTCCTACGTTGTAGCTGACTGACTGACTGACGATAGTCAGGGATAGAATGTATTTCAGCAGAAGATCAAGAAGGAAAGAACGGGAACAAAAAGAAATCGCTTTGGAAATGCAAGAACAATGAAATCTGCGACGATTAACTGATATTTCCAAAGGGAACAGTCACGTTTGAGACAATGGATTGGTATTTGACAAATTAAGTATTCACCTTATAGTTGTCAGATCTTAGTGAGATATTCTGTAATTTTGGGTTCAAATACATTTGATTGTCCTCACTCGTATTCTTGGTCACTATAGAGTCTCAATGTTATTTATTCATATGAAGGGAAATTATTCGTTAAATTTAATACTATCTCTGGATCAGTTATTTGAATGATAAATGTTGATTTCTGCTTTCTCAAGCATTTTGACACTTTCTCCATATCAAGCACTATATCTAGTCTTTATGAAGTTTTTCATTCGACATTCTTGAACGTATAGTAGTCAAGAATTATTTCTTCATGTAGTGATTTTTTGATGACTTGGAATTGTAATTCTCCAATTGCCTATAGTATGTAACCACTTTTTTAAGAAGGAGAAATCATGTTAATTATGTCTGTTGGTTATAAATAATTATCAGTATAGGGTTGTGGAGATCATGGACCTTTGGAAACTTGACCTCCTTTTCGTTCTAGCACGAAACTCCTAAACAATGTGCATTCCTGATCCCACACGTAGAACTCCGACTCAGAACCCTCGATTTCGCGCGTAAACGCTTAACAGTTAGTTTTACAATATTGTAAATACATGTTCATACAATAAATTATTGATTAATTAATGTCAAGTACTACTCAGTTTGATGTATACAAATCTGACTGTTAATCAGTACAAACCATATGAAACTTCATATTCATTTTGATTTTCAAATAAATCCTCATCTATCGTCCTTATGTTCTTATTTTCGACGTACGTTTCACGGGTTTAATTATTCACTAACAGTTACCTGCCGTTACAACAATTGTTGATGGGTATTTTGGTAAACAAAATAAATCTTCTACTACAGTCAGTTTTTGTGTTCTTATTTGCATCTTGGAAATTGCAGAGGTTTTCAATATCAAGTATCACACTACATCTCATGGTTACAATACCCCTAATTTAAATATTATCGTCTGTGTGAATCTGATTATCTCTGTTTGTCCAACATCGTTTGTTTGAATTATAAACAACAGAATAATTTTTCGACTGATATTGTTTATTTAAACCATATTTTCCAGTATGATCTTCACTTCAATGAATCGATTCGGTTATGTTCATTTGACATTATGTAGTGTTATCATGCTTTGTTTAAAGATATGACATATCCATTTAAATTATTTTACTTCAACAATCTGATGCATGTCAATCACTGTGAACGACTTTAGTTATTCGATTGACTTTTCATATACTGATTCGTTGAGTATCAAAATATGAACATGATAATAAGCAAAACTATAAAACAGACTAAAGTAATTCTGATGAATATCTGGCTACATTGGAAAATATCATTTTTGACATAATATCTGAAAATGTACTGGATTTGATATAGTTTAGGATAATTGGTGTTTACTAACAGATAAAACAGCCCCCCCCCTCAACTGTAATCAGTTTCCAACGAAAATTACCTTAATAGTGTACAAGCTTCATGAAATCACCCAACTTAGTAGTAAGCTTCCAGAGCTGGTTCTCACCACAGATTGAACTCATTTTGGATAACATGAATCGGTTGTAGTTAGATCTGTATACCGTCGGATGTCAACTCAATGATCTAGAGGATCCAATCCCTGATGGGGTCTCATAATGTAAATAAACACCTGTCTAACGCTTCCCGGTTTCCAGTAATATCCTATCTGAGGTCAATCTTTGGTTCATACCACCTCCAGACACAATGGGTTCACCCTACGGGAGTTGAGAAACCCTGATTCCGAATCAATAGTGCATATTGGCTCCAGGACACTGAAGGAACAAATGGCGTATGAACCAATTGTTGGTCACCGGCTACCATAGGACCGTATCTCCTTACGCTGCTCCACTGCCTTGTGGATCAAATCTTTAGGTCGAAGTCTCCGTGTGTGGCTCTCCTGTTTCGGTCTGAGCATCCGGGCAGTATCATAGCCTACACACAAACCAAGTGACTTGTGTATGCATCTTTTTTACCAGTATTGATAGAAGCAACCTCCAAATAAAACTTATTTCATAGAAACTATTGATTTATAAACTTTTCGTTTCTATTTTTTTTTCTTTAAGGATTATCTTACATCTCAGGGTATTTCAATTCCAACATTTATCAATCATTGTTTAACATTTTATATTAATACAACATCTATTTATTCATCATGTATATTAGATAGAAATTCATTAATTTGTAAAAATTGTAGTGAACGTTTACTTAGTCAATTAGCTTATCAATATCGTTTATCTATATGTCCAAATGAATTACCAACTGATGTAATTATTAAACCAAATTGTTATTATGGACAATATTGTCGTTATCAAAGTTATAATTATAATCATGCTAGACGTTTTAATCATATTTGTGAAAGATCAATTTAATTTAATTTTATTTTCATTTTATTTAATGATATTCTTTTATATCCCATTCTTTTAAAAGAAAAAGAAAAGGGATATCAATACTACTTTTTTTGCCAATAAGTAGTCATTAGTAGTATATACAGCTTCTTTTTGTTGTTGTTGTTGTTATTGATTTATTAATCTGTGTGACAATCTCTAATATATTTTATTGAAGATTTCTGCATTTATCTTATAGAAATTGTTCTATTTTGTTGTGTTTAAGAGTCATAGAGACTAATAATACAGTTATCTTTTTTTTCTCCCTTTGCTTATTTTTCTTTCCCCTTGAGAAAAAAAATTTTTTTTTTCAAATCAGAATTGTTAAAAATTTCTATTAAATAAATTGAATATTCATCATAATAGTTGAAATCATAAGTCAATTAAAGTTACACTACCATGGTGAACCTGGAAGCATTAGACGACCGTTTCGTCCTACTGTGGAACTCCTCAGTATTCATTGATTTAGTGTGTATGTATGTATTTTTGTTTAGATATGTCTGTTCACTTTGGAAAACAATGAATCAATGGACACATGTAATTACTGTTAACTAAGTTTTTCGGTGAGATTATAATTTATGGGTGACCTTTGAACGACGCTAGCGTGACCTTGGGAGTGTTTACCTATAATAACTAGGACGAAATGAGGATTATAAACCTGTGTGAAAAATTAGGATTACGATTTAAAGTTGATGGTTGTTAGGAATTAGATTTCGGGTTTTCATCACGAATTGACATCAGTTATAAAGCCAAAATTGTATTTCGCGCCAAAATTCGAGACCTCAACTGATTTACTCGTCCATAAATTGTAGTCCCGCCGGTTTTTCTACTGAACTTATAATTACAACCTTTAGAACAAAGATAATGTATGCGGAAATACGGATTAATTGACAATAATCACAAGCTCCAATCGTTTGCATAGAATAATTATTCATCAGTTATTAATAATAACTCCGCCTGTAGCTCTTATAGGGTTACTGCCGGTCCCAAGCCCAGGTAAAGGAGGAGGGTTGGGCGTGGGGTTAGCGTCCCCATCCCATAGGAAACTAACTCGCTAAAAAAACGCTTACCAGAAAAAAATAATCCAAACCATTTAAACTCTGCCCTGGGAGTTAGAAGGTCTTCATTTAGAAAAATTATGACGCTTCATGGTGAAAGCCGAGTTCCTTCGGAAGCCACGAGGCCGATGCCCCTTCTAACAACCAGAGCAAAAATTTTTATAGGTACATGGAATGTTCGAACAATGTGGGAAACTGGGAAGACCAGTCAAATAGCAATGGAAATGAGGAGATACAACTTAGCAGTACTGGGAATCAGCGAAACCCACTGGACCCAAGCTGAACAGAAAAGGCTAGCTACGGGAGAGATGCTGCTATACTCCGGTCACGAAAACGAAAATGCTCCACACACTCAGGGAGTCGCTCTTATGTTGTCCAAAGTAGCACGAAATGCACTTGTAGGATAGGAATCTCACGGATCCAGAATCATCAAAGCATCATTCAAAACAAAGAAGGAGGGGCTCTTAATGAATATTATCCAATGTTATGCACCCACAAATGATAGCAACGACGACATTAAAGATCAGTTCTACGAGCGGCTGCAGTCAGTCATAGAGAAGTGCCCAAGAAAGGACCCCACCATTCTGATGGGAGATCTAAGCGCCAAAATTGGAATAGACAACACTGGATATGAAGATATTATGGGACGACATGGACTGGGAGAAAGAAACGAAAATGGAGAAAGATTTGCAAATCTATGTGCATTCAACAAATTGGTCATAGGCGGCACAATATTTCCACACAAGCGTATACACAAGGCTACATGGATCTCACCGGACCACACTACAGAGAACCAGATAGATCATATTTGTATCAACAAAAAATTCCGAAGGACAATGGAAGATGTGAGAACCAGGAGAGGAGCTGACATAGCTTCAGATCACCACCTAGTTGTGGCCAATTTAAAACTGAAGCTAAAAAAGAACTGGACAAACAGCAATACAAATGTTCAATACAGCCTTCCTTCGAGATACTGACAAACCCAACGAATTCAAGATAGCTCTCAACAACAGGTTCCAAGCCTTACAAGATCTACTGAACGAAGAAGAAACTAGTATGGAGGACAACTGGAAAGGCATCAAGGAAGCATTAACTTCAACGTGTCAAGAGGTTCTGGGTCTAAAGAAATACCATCATAAGGAATGGATCTCTACAGAAACACTGGACAAGATCAACGAAAGGAAGAACAAGAAGGCAGCAATAAACAACAGCCGAACACGAGCAGAGAAAGTCCAAGCACAAGCTGAATACACAGAAGCAAACAGGCAAGTGATGAAGAGCATTAGAGCCGACAAGAAGAAATACGCGGAAGAACTGTCCTTGACGGCGGAAAGAGCTGCAAGAGAAGGAAATATGAAACGGCTCTACGATACAACGAAGAAACTAGCAGGGAAATACAGTAAACCAGAGAGACCGGTCAAAGACAAAGAAGGCAAGCCAATCACCGAAATTCAACAACAGCGGAACAGATGGGTAGAATTCTTCGAGGAACTCCTGAATAGGCCGGCTCCAATGAATCCACCGGACATCGAAGCGGCACACACAGATCTTCCCATAAACGTCAACCCACCAACGAAGGAAGAAGTCAGAATGGCCGTCAGACAAATCAAGAACGGGAAAGCAGCGGGTCCGGACAACATACCAGCTGAAGCAGTGAAGTCAGACATCGAAGCAACTACAAACATGGTTTACCTTCTATTCAAAAAGATTTGGGAGGAGGAACAAGTGCCGATGGACTGGAAAGAAGGACACCTCGTCAAGATTCCAAAGAAAGGAGATCTGAGCAAATGTGAAAACTATAGAGGCATAACACTGCTGTCAATACCAGGTAAGATCTTCAACAGAATGTTGCTGAACTAGATGAAAGATGTAGTAGACGCCCAACTTCGAGATCAACAAGCTGGATTCCGTAAGGATCGATCATGCACAGACCAAATCGCAACACTATGGATGTTCGTCGAACAACCAATTGAGTGGAACTCATCACTGTACATCAACTCCATTGATTATGAAAAAGCATTTGACAGTGTGGATAGGAGGACATTATGGAAACTTCTTCGACACTACGGAGTTCCTGAGAAGATTTTCAACATTATCCGGAACTCATACGGCGGACTACAGTGCAAAGTCTTGCATGGAGGAAAGCTGACAGATGCATTCCAAGTAAGGACCGGAGTCAGAGAAGGCTGTTTACTCTCTCCCTTCCTCTTTCTTCTGGTGGTCGACTGGATTATGAAGACCTCGACATCTGAAGGAAAACAGGGAATACAATGGACAGCTCAGGACCAATTATACGATTTGGACGTCGCAGATGACATTGCCCTCCTATCGCATACACACGAACAAATGCAGATAAAGACAGCCAGTGTGGCAGCAGTCTCTGCATCTGTAGGCCTCAGCATACACAAAGGGAAAACCAAAGTCCTCAAATTCAAAGCGGAAAACTACAATCCAATCAATCTTGATGGCGAAACTCTGGAAAATGTAGAGTCCTTCACATACCTAGGAAGCATCATCGATGAACAATGAGGTTCAGATGCAGACGTAAAGGCAAGGATTGGCAAAGCAAGGACAGCATTCCTACAGTTAAAGAACATATGACACTCAAAACAACTTTCAACCAATATCAAAGTGAGAATCTTCAATACCAACGTCAAGGCAGTTCTACTGTATGGAGCTGAAACTTGGAGAACTACAACAACCACCAACAATGAATTACAACTGGACGGAGCTAGAAAGGATTGCCCTGGACAGTGTTGGATGGAGAATGCTGGTGAGCGGCCTATGCTTCTTCACGAAGAGAAACAGGTGTAAGTAAGTGAGTTATTAATAATAGTAATGAATAGCATCTGTAATTCTGGCTCGTACGGACTTGCGAACTCGAAATTTCGATTATAAATAGATTGGCATGCACTATTGAAGTCCGTAAAAAAGGTTGTTTATGAACTTACTTACGCCTGTTACCCATCGTCAAGGACATTGGCCGACCACCAGCACTCTCCGTCCAACCTTGTTCTGGGCAATCATTTCCAGCTCTTCCCAGTTATTATCCATCCTTCCCAGGTATGTGAAGATTTCTACATCTTCCAGAGCTTTGTTATCAAGAGTGATTGGATTGCTGTTCTCCGTGTTGTATTTGAAGACCTTGGTTCTGAACTTGTGTACTTTAAGGTCTACTCATGCAGAGGCTGATGCCACACTGGCTGTCTTTAACTGCATTTTTTGTGTGTATGCGATAAGTGGGTAGGTTATCTGCGAATTCCAAATCGTCTAATTGGTTTTGAGCTGGCTATTGTATGCCGTGTTTTCTCTCAGATGTCGAGGTCTTCATAATGCAGTCGACCACCAGAAGGAGGAAGTTTGAGAGTAGACAGCCTTGTCTGACTCCGGTCTTACTTGGGATGCATCTGTCAGCTTTCCTCCATGCAAGACTTTGCACTGTTGGCCGTCTTATGAGTTACGGATAATGTTGACAATTTTCTCAGAAACTCCGTAGTGTCGAAGAAGTTTCCATAAGGTTCTCCTATCTACACTGTCGAATGCTTTTTCATAATCAATGGAGTTGATGTACAGTGATGAGTTCCACTCAATTGGTTGTTCGGCGATGACCCGTAGTGTCGCAATTTAGTCTGTTTTTTTATGAACGGTGAATTCTATATTAAAACATGGAAAACTACTAATTAGTGTATACCGAATCGGTAAATGTATTTGCAAATGAAATAGAATATACCTGAACGACGCCTCATTCAGCAGTTGCAGTCACTGTTATGATAATTTTGTAGTATCAGATAGGAATATTAGAGGATTAGGAATGGGTATCACCTACTTGGGGAAGGATAAAGAGGATCCTAACAACTCAAGAGTAGTGTTCTAGCCAAAAAGGACAGACTTATCAACAATTAAATTGCTATGATGTGATCAATTAACTATTCAAAACAGTAGACTTTCTTAACACCATCGGGAATAGTTCTAGTCAACTGGATTAATTAGAAGGACGATTATCTACTATGGCGGCTATCAGAATTCGAGATGTTAAATAAAACAGGTGAGATTAATGAACCTAACTGAACGCTAGATTCGGTTTCCTAAGCTCTTTTAGTAACCCTCAGGCTAAATCTACACAGCAACTTAGACACTTTGGAAATTATAAGCAATCTGGTAATAATATCTGCAAATCAATCAACTTGATGTCGATGTTATTTTGTTCCATCCTAACCGGTTGATGGGTAACAGGTTCCATAGGAGCAAGACCACCAGTAGTATGCAGGTACTTGTGCTGTTTTTCTGACTTTTTAGGATAGTAGTAAGCGTATCTTAGCGACCGAGAGTCGATAGGTTCAGTGAGTTACCTGTCTGCTTCACGTAAAACAATTAGGAATGAAAAAGTATCTAATACAACTACGAAGTAGAAAAGTAAGGCAATTGGATCTATACATGTAGAGAGCCTATAATATCTGAGTGAGATGCAGATTTGCTCGTTTGTGCCAGATCTGTGCATGTGAGGGCTTGATCAATAAGCCTCATAAACGTATGTAATTCATCTGTCATGCGTATTTCAGAGGCAAGACTGATCCATATTAATGCATACTTAATGAGGAAGAAGTTTTCTTGAGTTTTTGATCTGTATTTCTCAACTTTGATCATGGATACTTTGTTTCGAAGGTCTTTTTCATGTGTGTCTTGGGCAAGAGCTATATTACATGCGGAATAAGTAAGGTTTTTCAGAAGTTTGAAATAGGGGATCAAACTGGACCTTGACCTTCTTTTCCAAAGGAGTTCAAGTCTTAAGATATGGCATTTTGAACTGTATTCAATGAGTGAGTCGTTCTTAAGTATTTTGTGAGTGAAATCTCGTTGTATTCCTTCCACCGTAAGTATATCGGATACGCGTAGGTTTGAAAATAAGAACGAACAGTTTTCAACGATAGGTCCTACACAGAGTTTATAAAGAATGATTTTAGATTCATTTCGAAGGAAATCACGAAGAATGGAACCAGGCAACTTCCGCATTTTAGATGCTTGAGTTGAGACATGTCTAGAGAAGTTAAAAATGTGTGAGTAATGTACCCCTAGGTCAATTACTGATGTCAGTCTGGGCAGTGTGTTCTTGTTAAATGCCAGTTTTGTTTTAAGAGACGTGTCTCCTATACATTAACAGCCGCATTTCTCTGTGTTGAGCTCTAATCTCTAGCGTTTGTGACAGTTGTCTACCATGTTGAGTTCATGTTAGATTGTTTTCGTAGTACTATGTACGTCGCGAATGTCAGTTTTATAGACGACTTTTAAGTCATCAGCATAGAAGCAGTTTTTACCTGTGCTAAAGCACCTGCATACGTCGTTTATGTAGATTGTAAAGAGCAATGAACCCAAGACAATACCTTGCACAGCACCACTGCTTATTGTTTGCGGTGTAGATGTTGTACAGTTAATCTTGTTTACTTAGTATCCGTTTGTGAGAAAAAGACTTGATCCATTGCAATAAAGGGTTTGTAACTCCAACAGACTGAAGACTGTTGATTAGGAGGTTATGATATACTTTATCAAATGCTTTCTTAATATCGAAATATAGTATAACAACTAGTTTCTTTTGGTCAGGTATGCGATTAACCTCGTTAAAGTAGTCTATCAGACATGTACTTCAGGACCTTAATTTAATGAAGCCGTGTTGTGACGGGTCTATTAGATCTTCCTTAAGTAGGTGATCAGATAGTTGGTTTTCTATCACTTTTTCTATCATGCGTGATATATCTGGAGTGATATTCATAGGTCTGTAGTTTTCGACCAGGTTTCTCGGTCCTGATTTATGTTTGAGAATAACATACGTTACCTCCCAGGTTTCGGGATATGTACCTGTCTCTAGAGATGTGTATATTCTAAGTAATAGCGTCTGTATATCGGGTCCTGACATGTCATTGGCGTCAGAACTCGCATTCGGCTTAAGGGTTTTGATGGCGGTATGTATATTCATAATATCAAGGTTTGTAGTGCTAAGATAATTTTTGCTGATGCACTTTATGTTTATATCTGGGGTTGGAGATTTGTTACCGTTGTGGGAAAACCATTCACTTAACAGCTCGCATATGACGATTTGGTCATAACATGTCACACAATTGTGCAGTAAGGAATGAAGATTGTGATCTGTGTTCTTTCTTATGTGTTTTTCGAGGAGACGACATAAATTTTGGGATTTAGATGCAGCAGCGTTTTCATAGTCTCTATATTGGAAACGCGTATTTAACGCCTTCAATTTGTTGCACTTTACAAGAATCGGAAGGGTACAGAGGACCGTTTTATGATTGCCGTTGTGAAACTTTTCGCCAACAACAACTGATGTTGATGTGACATTGTGACAGAATGTCAAGTCAAGAATGTTGTGATTTCGTGTAGGCAGGTGTACATGTTGCTGCCAACCGTTTATCTCTTAGGACCTAAGTATGCTTTCATAGCACAGTAGGCCATGACGTTCTTTCCTGTTGATGTTGGGAAGGTTGAAATCCCCACAAACGATTTCGTAGGAGAAATCAAGCGAGGCAGCCACAGCAACTGACTCACTTATAATAGTATCATTTGAAATGGGATTATTGGGAGCTCGATATACACATCCGATTAGTATTTTACACTCATGGGTTTGTATAGTAACCCATTTCGAATTTGGTAGTTTGCTGAGAGCATGGTCGCTATATTTTTCAGCCCTCATATTTTTTATACGTATACAAGACAACCACTACCCTTATTGGTGACTCGGTCGTAGCGGAAGAGCTCATGGGTTTCTATTGAAGGTATGAGTATGTAATATTGAAGGACAACCAATTTTCCGTTATTAAAACAAGTGAAGATTTGTTTAATAGTAACTGGGTGCGTAGGTGAGTCGTCTTATTTTGAACAAATCGAGTATTGGTTAGCATAAGTGTCATGTACGGTGAGTGTTTGTCTAGTAGAAGGGTGTGATATAAATCCGGTGGACTTTCTGTTTTGCCATAAGAAGTGGGAGCATTGGCTCCATATTCAGTTTCGTTTACTTTGTTACCAATATGGTAATGGGAGAAAGGTAGTTGGAAGTTAGTTTGGTGAAGGAAATATGTTTGGAAGTGATAGGTTAAATCGAGTGAGTTGAATGGATAGGTAGTGTATTCGGGGAGTGAGCAGGAGGTTCGTCAAGGATCTTTTAAAATCAGAGATAGTTGTCGATGGTGAGAAAGATGTGTCATTCCGCATCAAGTCGGAGTGTATAGAAAATGGTCTTAGAATAGTGGGACTGTCTCTCTCAACATTTGAAGACTCCATGGCAGCAGTGTTGATGGGGGAGAGAGATAAAAGAGGAAGGGGTAGTGTATATGTCGAATTAGGGGAGATCAAAGAGTCGTATAGGGTGGCTTGACGTTGATAGCATCTAGAATCATTAAGTGAATGTCCAAGTAGGCCAGCGTTATAACTTCCTAGTGTGCGGTGTGCAATTTTAGTCCTACCATGGATAATTGGGATGTGTACGATTCTAGTAAATATTGGAGGATTGCCTGGTATTGTTGCCTACGCAGATGATCTCAGTTCTATCTCACACGCAACAACAAATGCAGGAGTAAACATATTCACCAGGCCTAGTAGGAAGACTCAAAAGTTAGTGATGGAGTGAGACGGATGGAAAACTTATGTTCTTTTCATTTTATCATTGTCGTTTCCTGTTACGCACTGTATATTCTCTTTCCGTAAGGACTAAAAAACGCAGATATCCTATGACCTTTTTGCTTAAACGCCGTGACATGCTGGGCAACTACCAATGATATCTCATAAATTGGGGGATAAAACCACTTCGTACCACGACCCAATGAAATAGTGAGTACCTTGAGATTATTCAGGTGGTTATTCTGAAACACTCTTCACCTGTTAACAAGAAACATTATCAGCTCTGATAAGACCTGAATCCCTTCTCGTTTATTTTCCATCAGTTTTTCACTTTTGACAGATGTTTTTCATTTCTACTACTTTCTGACCACCAGTCCATTCCCACTAATTTATTTTACGTTTGGAGACATGCACTTCATCTTATGCATTATATATAATATAATACATACAATATCATTGTCTTTTCATAGTCCATCAGCTTTAAGTTTCCGATGTGCTTGGATATGATTCTTGAAGGATTGATGTTTTCTAACGGGATCTGCAGTGAAGAGCTTGGAATATGCGGATTACTTAATTTGGTCAATTCGACTTCTCAGCCTTTTCTCTCCAACTTTTTTCAGGACCACGGTTGTAACACATAACTCTGGGGTTTCATGTCAAACTTGGATCATATATGCGTTCAAGAAGTCACAACATGTACGATCTGCCATTTTTGGATAGTTATATAACCTCACATTCATTGTACGGTTTTACCATACAAACCTATTTATTAGTTTACTGGTATACCCACATAAATATTCCGTTGCACAATTTCGACGACTATATCCTTTTAATAACCCTACTTGGATATTAACTTGTTTGCGATCTCATCTTGTGGATTACTGACCATCCCTTTTATGACGGAGTTAGCCTGATGTGTCAGAAACAAGTCACACGATGTTCTTTAGTACGTTTGAAACCATATTTTTGCTCCAATCATGCTAAATGCTTTGCTGTCAACTATTCCTCATAACGTATTCAGACTAAGAACTCCGGCAGCCAATGTAGTTTTTGATGTGTCTCAATGGTAACTCACTGCTGCATAGATCCTGATCCTCCGAAGTTGTCAAACCACACAGTTCTTCAGAGTTACTGTTCTGTTTCAGGCTAAAGTTGACAGTTCGACATTTAAAAGGATTAAGTGTGAGACCATTAACAACAGAACACTGTTTAATGAGAGGCAGGAATCTATTCATTTCAAGGGGCTGTGGAGAGTTAGAAATCAGCACACGTTCAGTGAGATCGTCCGCATATTTTACAAATGTGTTTTTTCGGAAGAAGAGGGAAAATACCTTCATGTGGAATACCACGAGTTGGTAGAGATGCTGAACATTTTCCCCAATACACAGTGAGCTGTTCTATACCAGAAAGGCAGGAACGGAGCCATTTAGATACCCAGCTGTCGGAGCTGACGTTGACCAACTTGTTAAGCGGCACTTATCGTGCAATCGAGTCAAAGGCAGAAAAATAGTCTAACAATTTACTCCCCACTTTTTTCAAAGTTGAACACTATATCATGATACTGAACATGAACAACACCCTAGGTACTTCTTTTGCATTGATGAGCAAACTGATATAGATCAGTATACTCTTACAGCCTACGTTGAAGTGGGTGGCAATAATTTTCTCATTATTTTGAGAAAAGGTGAAATTACTGCTATAGTTCTAAATTTTAAATTCTTATAATCAGTTATTTTTAGGTATTGGGATCATTTTTATCTTTCTCCGCATTTTCGGATGATAAGTATTGAAACCTTTTAGTGATGCTAAACAATCGTCTTGTAGGTCGTTTAACCAGTATTCTTGAATTGTGATCAGGCCGTAGTTACGATACGTGCTTGGACATAGTAGGAATCGAAGATAGTCCACTTTGTCAAATAATAATTTGCAGTTAGAAGTTAGCTGTTCAGGAATCGACATCTGAATAATGTTCATTCTCTTCAGTGCATATTACCAGTCAAAAAAATGACTCTGATTACACTTTTAACATCTTGTAAAGTGATGAGTCATATACCTTTCGTATACACACCTCAAGAGGTCATGCGATTAATATACACAATGGTGTGTAAAATCAAGCAATAAAGGCAACTTATCGAAATATCTGGGAGGTAGGAATAAGTTTCCCGGTTATTCGAGCAGGTCACCTCTATTGTTGAATTGGGTAATCTGATCCTTAGAAAGATTAGGGCACGTTCTTTTCTTCGCTCTGATAGCAATAGATCGCTTGCTGAAACAGCAGTCACTACCTTTGGTCTGTGTCGGTAGACGTTAAAGTAAATTCTCGTTTTGTAGATAATAACATTGATACTCACTGTCAACAGATAAAAAAACACTGAACACTATTTTATTTGGACTATTAGTTGTTAAGTTTATCATTGAGATTTATGAAGCTTGAAGCTGAAAATTTAGTTGAGCACCGATTCCTATAAGTGTATGAAAGTCTACTGACTAGAATGTGAAGATTTACAAAGAAATTCTCAAATACCTAAACATGTCAAGATCAGATTTGTCTGTGTTGTTCTAGTTACACATAGGAGAATGCAGCCAATGAATTTTCTCACGTACTAAGTATTTCAAATCTGAACAAATGGCGACTCAATATAAGATTATCATATGGATCCACGAAGAGGATCTTGTCGAGTTGATCATTGGAAAGAAAGTATTCACACATAATTCCATTGTCTTACTATTATTTTGTGCACAGCGGAATGCTTAAAAAGTTGTTTCTGTCAAAGATCTATCAACCTGGGAACTTCTAAGAAGCCTGAACATCTGTTGTGTCCTTGGGGGAAAGCCTAGCATATGGTGGAGCTCAACATCAACAAAGATTTGTTTCCGTTCTGCTTTTATTTAACCACTGCTTCCTTCTCTGAAATTCTAATAATCATCGTGGTACATTAAAATCATCTCCCGTCTACTTTTCAATCTATTAGCTGCGTGGTAAGACTAGATAAAAATGGACGTCGCATACATTAAGGACTATCGTGCAGTATCGTAATTACAAATTCAACTAAAATTGCCCTGCTTTTTCTTTTATGATCCACGCTTCTTCCTGTTTTTATGTGCTTATACACTTATTCACCTATCTGCCTGGTCAATTAAATGATTTACTAATTTGTCTGTTCATTTTGAACACTTATTCCCTTATACTCATTAGCATCACAATCTTAAAGAAATTACAATCCAAATAACTAGCCTGCTGTCATGTAAAGTTAGAGCTACTTTGCCTTATAAACCTTTTTTGTCTATGATAAATCTACTTACTCATACTCAGGAAATTCCAACCTCCATGAAGTTAAATTCATCCGTAATACTGCAGTCTAGTTTCTAAAATACCCATACAGAACTACAGAAAATCGAAATCTGTGCTTAGAAAATGATATATGACCACGAAAAAAGAAACCTGTATACATTTATTCATCACAAACATATTGGATGTTGAAGAGAGGGATTTCAGACAAAGCAGTGTCTGTCAGATGAGTCAAATCTCAAGGTCGCCCTTGGCTAGAACGATTAGCAGGTCGACGAAGCATGGAGAAACAGATATTTGGCTTAAAATTCGCTGCAAAACAAATGCAGCGTTGTGCAATTCGTTGCAACAAAGACGAGGTGGATTCTAAGAATAAATTAAAGGCTGCTATCAAGAAGGGGGACCATGAAGGTGCAAGAATCCATGCAGAAAATGCGATTCGACATAAGCACACCGCAACCAGCTATCTGAGACTTGCTGCACGGATCGATGCTGTTGTCTCTAGGGTTCAGACAGCCATGACTACCAAGAATTTCACTAAGAGCATTATGACAGTTGTCAATTGTATGGAAAATGCAGCCAAGTCTATGGATATGGAAAAGGTTAGCTGTCTCATGGATAAATTCGAAAGAGAATTTGACAACATGGATATACAATCAAAGGTTTGTTCAGTTATTTATGTTGGTCTCACTTAAATAGCTTGTAAGCTCCTCGCTAGCCAATGCGATGTCCATTTCAACTCCTGAAAATGAAGTTCAAGGACTGATTAATCAGATAGCTGACGAAACTGGAATAGAACTGAACTATGAACTCCCTGGTTCTACTCACGGTTCCGTTTCAGTGGCCCCTATTTCAGCAGAGGAGGAAGATGGTCTCACACAGCGCTTAGCTAGACTTAGACAATCGTGAGATAGTTTTTTGTTCAGCTGAATTTGTTTCATTTCATTTATTTCCCTTGATTTTAACTTGAGATGACCTAACTTTACGTTTGTAACCTGTTTTGTTGACTTTACTTGAACGTAATTTGTATTTATGAACACTACTTTAAATCAAGAGTCCATTGTGACGTTTTTTTTGGTGTTTTAGAAATTATGATTTATTTTTAAAGCTAAATTATATTCTTTCCATCAAATTTAGCTAAGTTTGTGACCTGTTCAGGTCGTTAGGGAGATGAGTTCCATGATACTAGGTAAACAATACAAGCACTTTTGGAGGCTACATGATTGGGATATTGTAGACATGAACTTATTTGCTTATATTTATTCATTAAACAAACACTGGTACAAAAGGCACTGAATACATATGGGCCACACAAATAATTAGATTTCCATGAAGGCTGGAATACCACCAAGGTACCCAAAGCGAAGCAGGTGGTTTTCTTGGGGATGGAGGGCACTCCTCAAGCCCTTGACCTAAGGGTCTAATCCACAGAGTGGTGGAGCAACGTATGGAAATGCAGTCCCATAGTAGTTCATGATTAACAATTGATTCATGCGCCATTTGTTACTTTAGGACCCTGGAGCACATGTGCACCATTGTTTTGGAATGAGGGTTTTCCAACTCCCTTAGGTTTATCCTCCATATCCATTAACCCGGTTAAAGCGTCGGACATTCGTTTTTCATCCTCTCGATTTTATAAATATCACCCCTTTCGCGAGATGGCAGTGAGCTGGACTTTCCTGATAGTGGCTGTATATGCATGACCATGTGAGAGCATTTAGAGAGCTAACTCATATGTCTTACCAGCTTCTTCGGTGTCCTATGGTTGCCGATATCAAAGCAGGTTCGAAAGTGCCAGTGGTTTGGCGAGTCAGGACATTTTCCCATGAAATCGTTGACTTGGTTTGAGCCATGTCGTTGGGTACAGACTTTCTCATTGGAGTCCGCATAGAATTCGTAATCACCTGTTAGGGATGTTGGATTACATAGAACAAAATGGTGCAGCTGAACTTAATGTCCATCTCTAGTTCAAATTCGAGTTAAATATCACTTATAAATTTAGTCTCAACTGTATGGACGTTATTTCTCATTTCTAGGTTTCCATTGCTTACGATATTATTTCCCGCTGTGTGTTCCTCGTCCTAGTTAATGTCTCCGAGCTATCGTGAGAGATGGCATGCTTTATCTTCAAATTGTTTATTTCTCTCTGTTTTTCATCTCTTTACCATCATTGATACCGTAGCATTCACATAAATAGTGTCATCTCGCTTTGTTGGTGTGGTATTATAGTTTGAGCCAATATCACAAGTTTGCCAGGTTCTCACTCTATATATGACTAATTAGTTGGCTGTCAGTTGTTGATATTGCACCACCACCATCCATTTCCATCAGTAATATTTATTCTATACCCAACATGATTAAATTCCATTAATCACTGCCCCTCGTTACGGCTTCGTCTTTCCGCTAGTAGGCACATTATTATTGTTATCATGGGAGGTTTGCGGAGATTTCTTAATGTTATGGGAAATATTTTGTATTTAATATCTAGTGCCACTATGTTATGAACGAACGTTAAGGGTTTCACATTCTATAAAGAAAGCTGCGAAAGACGAAATGGTTGTCAAATCGTTCTATAATTATTGTATAATATTTTTGAAAATCTTTACGAATTTAACGGCTTAGTATTTCAAAAAAATATAAGTACGGTAATTAGTAAGAGATGACAACCCAACCCCAAGCTTATATGTACTTATGTTGGAGATTTGTAGTTCGTGTATACTGTTAGTTTTGTTGTGTTTATTTTTGCTCAGGGTAGTTTAACTGCGAAGTTTATATTGTCCTTCTCAGCCAGTTCTGATTACTCTGACTATGAATGACTTTTGTTTGTCTTAGTATTCCTGTTGAGGCATTTGTTCTTTTCTGTTCAAAAGGTCAGACAAACTAATCAAAAGAACTAAACAGACTCGTCATATAATGACAGATCACAAGATACGATCATTGGTGAGTGAGATGCAATAAACCCATCAGTTATCGGTTCTACGGCAGCTGGGAACTACGTATATTATATACCTCGTATCATTGGTTGTGTCACTCCCGGAAATTCCAGCCTACATTTCATCTTGGGAACCTAATAAGATGTTACTATGCTACATAATAATGTTATTATTTGCGCAGATGTTAACGTTACTGTAATGCCTGATTCTAATTTCTATAGAGCATTAATCTGTCGTGACACAATCCTTTGATTAATGTCAGATAGCATTACAATCTAAGTTACATAACTTCTAACCAGTTACTTTGAATTATCTAACATTCATCATACTATTCTCGATCGTCTGAAAGTAGAAGACATGCATAAACCACGGGTTTTACTAGTGCATTCTGTTCTCTTTTGCTATTGACCTCATTAATTCCATCTTGTCGTGCCAATGTGATACGGGACACTATTGAAGATGGAACAATCAAACATGAAACGTAGAGTATTTAGGTGACGTAAACCTGTTAGGGAAAAGACCACTTTTTATCAACAGGAGTAGCTGAAATATGCTACAAATATATAACCACGGTGTATATGAACATGCTATACTGCATAGTGTACGAATATGTTAGGAAAGCCGGCAATTAGAACGAAAGCATTAGTATATGATAACATTAATACGTTTAAGCCGTAATCAATAGTTCTAGTAATTTAAGCGGTGCTGTACTTTATCAGTCGTGATAGCTTAGTTGTACAAATTCCAAATCTTGAACGCATTTCGTCTACTTTCATTCACTGATTTTTTTTTAGTCATCAGCACTATTTTATAAAAATTGTTTTATGCATATTGTATGTTCTATGTTCCGTGCATTTGTAAAAATCATTTTTTTGCAGTCGAAAAACAATTCTTTACAATCATTGCTTTCATGTGACGAAGTATTTTCATCGTATGTGTATAAGGTTTCACTGTAATGTTTAAAATGTTTTCTTGCGCTTTACAATAAGACGTTTGTCAGTAATAAAGTAATTGTCAATATTTTTAATAGTTGAATCCATGAGTCAATTGAAACTAAACCACCATTAATAACCTGGAAGCATCGAACGGCCGTTTCGTCCTAGTATCGGACCCCTCAGTAGCGCACACCCACGATCCCGCTTCGCGAGATTTGAACCCAGGGCCTATCAGTCTCGCGTGCGAGCGCTTAACCGCTCTCTCTAATTATAACTGTCAATATGCCTATTCTTTCCGATGACCATTTAGTCAGTATACATGGTACATACATTTGTTTAAAAAATTCAGTTTATTACCTCTCTAAATATAACTATATATATCGGTAAAGCCTCAGAAGTATAAAATTTATCATGTATACAGTGAAATGCTATAGGATACTAAATATTCCAACTTCTATTGCATTGGATTATTGTCCGAGATATAGCAACTATCCTACAATCAATTCCCATTATGATTAAGCCCTTTTTATTAACTTAACAGAAAATGTTATTTGAACAGTGACAATTCGCATATTTCTTTGTACAGTTATGATCATGAGATCAAATGACAGATTACAGCTAAAATGATGATTGCTTAAATGTCACTCGATAATTCATTTTCTTCCCCATGTATATATGGACTCAAATCCTATTATTAATCCTTGCTTTGCCTTATTGCGCCCTTATACAATTTGACTATTAATTTGCCCATGTAATTGCTCGCATATTAGAATTCGCTCGATGTGCTTGTAGCTTTGTGATCTGTGCTATCCCCTAATAAACTGCAGTTGTGCTTCCCATTGCCTTCCGATTTTAAACACCTTTGAGGTTTATATAATAATGGTTACAAGGGTGATTGATTAACAAAGCAAAGCCACTCCAGAGAGTCGTGTGTTCAAGTCTACACTCACGGTTAGATCTCTTTATTTTCGTTTGCTATTAGGAAAAAAGTGATCAAGTGAAACATTATAAATATTGGTTATACACAAGATGTATCTTCCATTAAATGATAATATGTTGTTAGTTCACTTGTAACTGTTTACTTATGTTTTTGTTCAGGTCATAATAGACAAGAATTAGTCAATAGCTAATAGTCAATCCCTTATAGTCCAGTTCTTTGTAATGTAATTTGTTAATCAAGCATCTAAGTTTATTTATTGAACTTTTCGTCACATACGATTAACGTGTCATCTATGTATCTGCACTAATAATCTAGCTTGCTTAGGGTGTCTTTCAACGGGTCCATTTTCTAGATTGTCCAGAAAATACTTTAAAAATTAAACTGCATCTTGGAATTAAAGAAATTTAGAAATTATTATATTTTCTAGTTTTTAGAAAGACTACTGCATAACTATACAGAACCACAGCTTCACACGAAATCATGACTACATAGAAGGAAGTAAACAATGAACATTTACATAAAGTTGATATATACGTTTATAAGTAGATCAGATGAAGAAATGGACAGGCACAAATATAGTAAATCACGTAAACATAGCAACAAAACCTTACCACTAAAATATATGGATTCGGTTTTGTTGATTTTCTTCATACCGATATTTACTTATATCTCATTTCGATATTGACTATGTTCATCTTGTCATTGGTTGGTTGATTAATGTCTTGTTAGACAAAATAGTAAATAAACTTAAGGTAATATGTAGGATAATATAACCTTGAATAAATATTAACATGACTAATTCTTAGATTCACTTGTTATTGTTTATTTGAATCTTCCCATCGATGTTTAAGACTGCAATTGATCAGTCTCTTATTGGCATCTATGCATACTGTGTGTATTACATTGACATTACCTTAATCCATAAGCATTGTAAGCGAAGATGAATAGTGACTAGCAGTGGAATCTAGGACGCGCCTTTCGTCCTATATCGAGGTAATACACACAATGTACACATATGCCAATAAGAGACTGGTCAATTGCAGTCCTAAACATCAAAGAGAAGACTCAGTAACTAAGTCGATAACACGACTACATTTGAAGAGAACTATGCTGGGTTGGAGTTCCTCCCGGTGTGCACATCAACTGTGGAATGCAAGTACATCCTGCTGACGAGCCCCACATAGGACGAAACGCGTGTCCTGGGTTCCACTGCTAACCATTATCCATGACTAGTTCTTATTTTAATAAAATAGTGTCAGATTATGGTAAGATTTTTTGGACGAAATATTGACTTATTGTAACTATATCAGAATATTTTCTTAAGGCAGCCTGCTTGAATATCTGGGCTACTTGTTTCTACCATCTAGAGATTTCAATAAGTTATCTGTTTCTTTGTTTGTTTTAACAGATCATTATGCCACTTAATCGCATAATCTATCTATGTGCTTTTGTGAAAAATTTACGACCTTTCTCTGTACAAGTTACTAAAATGTACAATCGGAGACATTTTGATGGCTGGCAATATGCATAGAAAGGAATGAATATTATTCTGATGTTGATAGTCACGCGGACCCCAACTAAGTAGTCTGTATCTACCAACATGGCTCAGACTAGAATTTAGTGACTTCAAGCACTGATGCCACGTTTTGGTGTGGCCACCTTTAGTTTTCTTCCAACTATCCACAACACCAGTCAGCCTTGCGCGTCATCGTAGTCCGTGTTCAGGCATACGTAACACATGGCCCAACCATCTCAGTCGATGAATATTCACAACCTCATCAACTGGTTTACCATCATTCACTAATACCCTGAGTCTAACCTCACTATTATTTACCCGGTGATCCCAGCAGATGCGAGGAATATTTCTAAAGCAACTGTGGTCAAATACTAGTAGCTTATGAGTATCTTGTACTTTTAATGGCCACGTTTCGTAGCCGTAAAGTAGAAAAGAACGAACTGTCGCTCAGTGCACTCGTCTCTGAATTGATAGTCGGATATCTCGCCTTCGCCATAAGTTGACAAAAGCCAAACGAGCTATTCGAATTCGTGCTGAGATTTCGTCAGACACCAACGCATTACGGCTGATCACAATTACTACTACCTAGTCTCTAACATCCACTGAATTCTGTCGAAATCAATGTTGAGATTATAATTATGTATTTTTGTAATATACTAATGACTAGAAGTACAATTTCCTTATCATTGGGACATAATAAAAAAATAAACATTATTATTATTAACTTCCTACCTAATGCTCAGTTTATTTGAAATAACGTTGAGATAGCTGTCCAAGAATTAAAACCTGGTTGTGAAAATATTGAATGGGTAGTGTTAGATCATTCTTTTAATGAGATATATTTTTTATTGAAAGAGGATGCTGCATATCTCAGTGAGTTCTGTTTAAGAGCAGAAAATAAACAAAACAATTAAACCCTTATCCTACTCATTTTATACACATTTGTTCGAACCTTGCCGATGTTGCCATACCTTATTAGCACGACGAGATATAATTAAGAACATGAACAACAAGAGTCTATATAATATTAGTACTATTGATGTTGAGAAAGATTAAATATTGAGGGATACAACACAAATAGGAATTAATCCGAGGAATTTAATGTGCATAATAATCTTGGATTTCCACATTTTGAGGACGGCAGAGAGCTAATCCAACTGTCTCACTATGACCGATTCTGATCAATGTCGCTCAACGTCTCCAACCACCGATCACGGTCATTTCACGGACACAAACCAGGTAGTCTTCATCTAACTGTTGCGCTGTAATAGTCAGTGACTTCATGGATGGGTGCCATGTCTTCGTCTGATTTCCTCATGTAAGAATATCTGAGAAACTGTCCAAAGTAATGTAACCATCAGTTTTTAAATAAGTCAATATAAACGAAGCGGTGGTAGATCAAGTGTGTTATAGAGAAATATTATTTAATTAAGAATTTGCGGGTCATATATTTTATTGTGTATTACATACCAACCAAAACCAATTGGAAATTCATACCCACCAGCATGGCGATGAAATGAAAAATTCATCTACAAGGTTGACAGCAGCCTTTAGTTACTATCAATCTTGAAGATGAGTTGTCGGAAATAGTTGTTTTGTTAATGATAATGGTGACGTTGTGGAGGATATCAGATTTTAAATAGTGAATACTAGGACCAACTGCTAGTCTGTGTTATGCTTGTTATTGTCGTGATTTTAGTTTGACTTGGAAAGTTAGTAAGAAGATTTTTACTTTACGCCAATAAGATAGTACCCTCTTGAGCTGAGGATCTTACTCAACTCTGAGAAAAGTCGCCTACATTTAGCGTCAACACCATCCAATTGAAACATCCGGAAATGTGTTTTGAACATTGTGTTGAAAACTAAATGCGTTATAATTTTGAAACATTAATAATGCTGGCTGTCAGCGGCTTCTCTACAAACCTGCAACCAAATGGAAAAGTAAAAAGAATAACGATGTGACATCTAGTGGTAACATAATAACCAGTTGTTACGTGTTAGGCAACTTTGTTATACAGTACTGCTCTTATGGGACCAATCTTTCTGGTGTTTTTGTGTGTAATATTCTTGTTATTAACCAATGATCTTTTTTAGTTTTGTCATTTAAATTAGTGCGACGTATCTCTTAGTATTCGACGAGATTATAATTTATGGACGAATCAATCAGGTATAAGATAACAGGTCTCGAATTTTGGCGCGAAATTCACCCATCTATTTAGCTATGTACAGTTTTCGTATTATAGCTGATGTCAGTTCGTGATGAAAAACCGTAAATCTAATTTCTAACTCTAACCATCAACTGTCAGTCATAATCCTTATTCGTCAAACTGCTTTATGACGCTCATTTAGCCGTAATAAGTAGGTAGACACTCACAAGGTCACTTTGACGTCGCTCAAAGGTCGTCCATAAATTATAGTCTCACCGATGAACACCTGACCGTGATTATTTAACGCCTGCTTACATTTTGAACACTCTCGATCCACATGAAGCGTCAAACAATAGAAAACAGATAACTGAATGAAAGAACATGATCTATCGGGTCCTATCAGAACTAAAGGCTAGAAAAACATGAGATTAGTCACCACTCAGTGATTAGTTAATTTAAAAATCTCTGTCATACAATAAGTTAGTTTAACCTCAAAAAAGCGTCCTGGTAACGTCTTAAAATAAGAAGTTGAATTGTTTGTGTCTGGATCTCACAACCAGTATCGGTTTCCTCAAAATTACAGATATCTCTAATTGGCGAGTGCCAACTATGAAGAAATCTAGGGCGATCAAGGTTCCTTACTGATTACTACCAACCACTTTGTATCACTACAGAACACTTAGTGACCAAAATATTACAAGAAGTCAATCAAAGACAAAATACAACACTAATGATCTCTGTAAATAGTAAATCGTTTATGAAAAAATTACTTATCAAAGTTGTAGATATTACCTTAATAATAAGTTTTAACTAACTGAAAACCTATAGTCAAAGTCTCTCATTGATTATCATTCAAACCATTTCAACTCTGCCTTAGGTGTTAAAAGGTGTTATGACTTTATGTCCGGCTTTTTATCACGTGATTTATCCACCAATCAAAATATGACTTATACAATCTTAGCACTGTGCCAAACCAATGACGTTCGATCGGTGTGAGCAGTCTAGCCTCCTTATTGATCCTATGTTCGCCTAGTCCGTCCACTTGAGTTCAGAACACCAATACCAGCTTTCACTATTCAAATCAAATCATTTATTTCAGATATACTGGGTTTATATATCAACCAAACAGACCACAACGTATCATAAAATATGAAATAACATTTGTACACAATAAAGCCAAAAAGTGAACGTGGGAGGCAGTAGTCAATAAACTGGGTACAACTTAAGAACAGTAAATCGTACAATAATAATCTATAGGTCAAAATGAAGCTTATAACAAGAGGAATATAAATGTACACAATCTAACTATTGAATAATCATACCATAAGAATGTATAGATAATAATAGTCAATTAATATGTCACGGAAGTTACTCATGATTTGAGCGAAGAAATTTCTTTTCAATTAGTTTTTCATCATGGCTCTACACTAATATATATATACGTTTTACAATAATAATATAATACTCATCGAGTGGATACGTTACGTAATAATTACATAATGACATTTAAATTAACATTCAGTAATTGGAAGAGAGAGGATTATTAATATTCAAAGTAATCAAGAAGTTGCGTAATATAAGAAACAAAGAAGGAATAGAATTTTACCGGATGGTATATATTACGCAACATAGCAACTTCTTGATTACTTTGAATATTAATAATCCTCTCTCTTCCAATTACTGAATGTTAATTTAAATGTCATTATGTAATTATTACGTAACGTATCTACTCGATGAGTATAAGATTATTATTGTAAAACGTATATATATTAGTGCAGAGCCATGATGAAAAACTAATTGAAAAGAAATTTCTTCGCTCAATTCGTTCCTTCTTTATTTACCAAATGACAAAATGGGAATTTTCACTATATTCATGATTTGATTTTCGTTTGGATCTAACAAAAGATCTCTATTTAAAAATGTTATGACATCTCATAATAAAAGTCAACTTCCTTAGAATGTCACAATGTTGATTCTTTTCTTTTTTCTTGACAATCATATTAATCATTCATTTAAGTAAATACATGAAATATTTACTATTATTATCAATTACTAATGAAAGAAATTATTTCAAATGAAAAAAACAAAAGCAACAACAACAAAATAATCAAGTTATATGATTCTTTTAAATTTTCATTTACATGATTTAACTTACTCAACTATTTCATTGAATAGAAGATAATCGAAATCATATGACTTGTCAATCAATTTTATTTGCCTAGTTACAAAATTACATTCAATGAAATCATAGTTACTTATATTATTTATATACTATATCATTTATATTGTATATTCAATGTGTATATGAAATGAGCAGACATAGACAGATAGTAGGGGGGGGGAAGTGGTTGGTTAATGGTAAGTGTAATTCTTATTGCATTCTTTTAATGTATTTAAATAGAAGACAACTATTTATTCTAGAATAATTTTATCGATTAATTATAATGAATAAGAAATTACAATTACGTAATGTTTATTACTTATATCTAATTCTAATTATGTTATTAAAAAATAAAAAAAAGACGGAGAAAAATAATCAATATTTCTTGAAGCAATTGATTGGATGGATAAAAAGTGTTTGTCTGTTTACTAAAAATAGAAATGTGTTATATGATGAATGATTGATAGACATAAATAAATAATAATAATAATTACACCTGTCTGTCATTCTTTCGAAAAGATTGTCAATTAACTTATTAAATGGCAAATATATTATTATTATTATTATTATTATTATTATTATTATTATTATTATTATTATTAAATGTTGATATATATTTCCATCTCAACAGTTGAGATCATGAATCCATTGAAGTTAGAGACCATAAATGGAAAATCTGGAAGCATTGGATCGCCATTTCGTTCTGTTGTGTGACTCTCTAACAGTGTACATTCATGATCTCGCCTTGCCACATTCGAACCTAGCACACATTAGTCTCTTGTGTGAATGATGAACCTCTAGATCATTAAACCGGCTGGCATTCAGTGGTGTTAATGTTTAACTTCAACTAATCTACGAAATTGAATGACATATCTACCATTGTCTTCAGTGAGCTACTATCTCACAACAGATACGCTTGAACTTCACTGGTCATTGTTTCTCAGTAGAACTTTAGGAAATATCTGTTGAAGCTAGTCACTAGTTAGCATGTGTTGAATAATATCGGAAGGGAGTTTTGTGGATATTATAGTAAATTAAATAGTTGAGATCATGAATCAATTGAAGTTAGACCACTATAGAAAACCTGGAAGCACTGGACGGTCATTTCGTCCTACTATGGGACTCCTCAGAAGTGCGCATCCATGATCTCAACTATTAAAATTACTATAATATCCACAAAACCCCTTCTGTTAAAATTATTACTTTGTATATTGTTTCATTGGTTATTGCCAATTAAATCAGTCTTCTTATGCAGTAATATTTTCTTCCTTTTATCGGTATAACAGTCTAATTTCTTTGCATTAAGTAACAAGTAGCAGTTTTTTTACAGTCATAACATTACCAGTAATAAAGAACTTAGTTTCAAGTTACCACATTGACATATCCATCTTGCATTAAGTCATTACAGTTCTTTAAATATTCACTAATCAAATTATGACAAGTTTTTTTTTCAATATATCAAATATTTTGTCTACAATGAATAACCTTTCCATTACCATTTATATTGGAATAATCAGTGAATAAATTACATTGTAGTTTCCTTTTTTCTTGCTTCATATTGATATCTATTACCAAATGATGATAGACACAATTCCAAGAAATTCAGGTTCGAATCCCAATCGATTTAAAACCGGATTTAGATGGAGTATCAATGCAAAATTTAAATCTAGAAATATAACGATAAGTTTAACATTTTTGTGGAAACTCTCTCTCAAATCACAAGGTTCTAATATCATCAGTGCAACTTCTCATTAAAAAAAGATAACATACCTCTCTGATTGAATATGTAGTTATCTAAGTTCAATAGCTTAACGAATAACTCCAAAAAAAACATTTAAAACAATGGATACTTAGTTCAACTTTCGGTATTTGAAGAACATCATAGTTAATTCAGGCACAACTAACCGATAAGTCCCATATAAGAAGAATCTAGTGTCCAGGATCCTAGTACAAGTCACATTCCAGAATTCTTTTAAAACATGTAATTATAGACAACATCCAAGTATTTGATCAAGGTTAATACATTATCAACAAAGACTGATCAAATTAATCTTAGAATGTCAAGAAAAGGAAATATATTACTATAATATCTACAAAACTCCCTTCCGGTATTATTCAACACATGCTAACTAGTGACTAGCTTCAACAGATATTTCCTGCAGTTCTACTGAGAAACAATGACCAGTGGAGTTCAACCGCATCTGTTGTGAGATAGTAGCTTACCGAAGACAATGGTAGATATGTCATTCAATTTCATAGATTAGTTGAAGTTAAACATTAACACCACTGAATGCCAGCCGGTTTAATGATCTAGAGGTTCATCATTCACACACGAGACTAATGTGTGCTAGGTTTGAATGTGGCAAGGCGAGATCATGGATGTACACTGTTAAGGAGTCACACAATAGAACGAAATGGCCATTCAGTGCTTCCAGATTTTCCATTTATGGTCTCTAACTTCAATGGATTCATGATCTCAACTATTAAAATTAATAAGTTTCGCGTTATTTTAAATGTTTTAATCAATCAAAATACCTGAATATACAAAACTGGCGCTTGATCAATAATCAAATGTGTGAATAAAATCTATAGAACCAATAAATTGATTACGGAGTATAAATTATCCTTGAATATGACTTTAATCTCGCCTCATCAACTCATATTTTTATGAATTGAATCATACTACTTAATAATATTCAGTAAATAGTTGTATTTCGAGCCATTTCTACGCGTATGTTGTGACTGAAGTTTCTACTGTAATGTTCAAAAATATTTAAACAGATGGAAACATCTCTTTAATGTTTACTGACAATTCAGTCTAATGCTTTCTGAATGTAAGCAAAACCCTACTTTAAGTTATCTTTAATATCTGACCCGGTGTACATACAATCATTCAGAGACATATCTTATAATTTAGAAGCACAGTCAAACACTTTAAATCCTTCCTAGCTTTTTAAGGTTCAACAAAGTATGATGATGGAAGTATATTTAGTTAAGTCGCTGATCATGATATTCCCAACTGTCTTTTTACGTTAATTAATTGTAAGGTCGTGTCCGACCCGTTATCCAATAAAGCATACGTATTCACGTGACCTATAGGGTCACGTAATCTAATAGGTACACATTCCAAATATGTTACTGTTGAATAAATGAAGTCACAACATGCCTGCTTAACTTCTTTTAGCCTCTGTAAACCAGATACATCATCCTGATGTAATTAAGGGCCATCTAACAACTCCATTAAGAATGCTTCTACAATGTTACGCGACCTGCCAAATTACTTACGTAAAATGTTAATTGTCTTAGTGTAGCATTCTCCTTCTGAGAATAAAACACAATGTTCTATAGCATCCTTGGCTGTACCTTGACAATGATGTAACAAGTACATGAGTCGTTGACTTGGTCGGTGATGTTCAATTTTGAATCTTTTCATAGACGTCGGAAAAGTAAGTGGATTTCCACCGGATTTAATAATTTCAATTTTAGGCTGTCCTAGGATGTATGCTACTTATGCTGACAGAAATAAGTAGTTTGTGACACCAATCAGAAGTGAAATGCCTGGCAGCAAAAAACTGAGATGATCGAATTGAAGAGAACAAGACCGCAAACAGAAAGTGATTGTAATAACAACAGAATCAAAAGGAGTTATGAAGCATGTAGAAGACAAATGAGTGAAGATGTGCAAGTGATTTATTTAATGTATAGTTTTCATATTTCATAACTCCAACTGGAGTCCCTCCGGGGGCTACTGTCGGTCTCAAGTCCGGATAAAGGAGGAGGGTTGGGTGTGGGTTAGTGACCCCTTAGAAGCAATCTCGCTAAAAAAACGCTATCCAGAAAAAAATTATTAAAACCTTTTAAACTCTACCCTGGAAGTCAGAAGGTCTTCATTTAGAAGAACTATGACGCCTCATGATGAAAGCCGAGTTCCTTCGGAAGTCAGGAGGCCGATGCCCTTTCTGACAACCAGAGCAACCATTTATTTAGGTACGTGGAATACTGATACAATGTGGGAGACTGGGAGAGTCTTCCGAATTGCTGCAGAAATGAGGAGATACAACCTAGAGGGGCTTGGAATCAGTGAAACACATTGGACTCACTCCTATCGCAATCGCAGCAACAAATGCAGGAGAAAACTTCCAGTGTAGCAGCAGCCTCAACAGCAGTAGGTCTCAATATACACAAAGGGAAAAGCAAGATTATCCGATATAACACAGAATGCACCAATCCAATCACGGTTGACGGAGAAGATTTGAAAGATGTAAAAACCTTGACATATTTGGGCAGCATTATTGATGAACATGGTGAGTCTGATGCAGATGTGAGGGCGCGGATCGGTAAAGCAAGAGCAGCATATTTACAACTGAGAAATGTCTGGAAATCAAAGCAACTGTCAACCAACACCAAGGTCAGGATTTTCAATACAAATGTCAAGACAGTTCTACTGTATGGGGCGGAAGCCATCCAGAAGATACAGGTGTTTATAAACAGTTGTCTACGCAAAATACTTCAGATCCATTGGCCGGACACTATTAGCAACAACCAACTGTGGGAAAGAACAAATCAGATCCCAGTGGAGGAGGAAATCAGGAAGAAGCGCTGGAAGTGGATAGGACACACATTGAGGAAAGCACCCAACTGCGTCACAAGACAAGCCCTCACATGGAATCCTCAGGACCAAAGGAGGAGAGGAAGACCAAATAACACATTACACCGGGAAATGGAGATAGACATGGGCGAAATGAACAAGAATTGGATGGCATTAGAAAAGAAGGCTTAGGACAGAGTGGGTTGGGGAATGCTGATCGGCGGCCTATGCTCCATTAGGAGTAACAGGCGTAAGTAAGTAAATTTCATATTTCATGGAGGCATTGTGTAATTTCACAATAAATAATAGGTTGATTATCTCGACCTGAGTTCTCGTTCGCTACAGTCCCACTGTTTTGAACAGTGACCTAACGGTATCTATCCTTGCCTTAAGTTCAATGTCTCTACTCAGATCTGAGTTGGTAAGTCGGCGACCAACTCCAACTTCGGGCGTTGTATCTTTAGGTTGAAACTCAGATGGTTCAGCAATCTGACCTTTGTCTTTAAATTTGTGAAAAAGTGTCTGTCTGATTTCTGACAGCCGTTTACGAAAGTGAAGCTGTCTAATCTCCGACTCAATCTTTCCTACTTCCATCTCTTTAAGGACTGCTTCTTCATATTCTAATCTATTTTCTGCATTTACATAAGTGTCGAATAAGAGACAGCAACCTTTAGGGTTAGGGTTCACATTATTAAAAATAATTTGAAGAAGTGAGTTTTTCTTAGAAACCGGGGAAGCAATGTTTTCAGCTGATAAATCGTCTGTTTTTTCAACTGTCTATATGTACTTTATTTTTCTGGTCATCGTTATTGTTAGGGGATGGTAACAGAAATCAAATTTTAAACCAGAGTCGGGTACCATAAAGATTCAGATCAAATTAGAATCAGAGTTGAAAACTGTTAAATCTATCTAAGCGTTTAATTTTACGATTGAGATACGTACAAAACCAATGTTTCTAAAACGGCTGTTTGTCTGAAAAGTGGTTCTTTACAAAGGAATAGACATTAATTAGTTACAAACGTCGTGAGGTATCTGTGACGTATATACATAATTCAATTTTAACTACTCAGTAGTAGCTGAATAGTTTTAACAAAAAAAGATATTTTATACCTACTGTAGACAGTATGAATCAAACGAAACAGATTTTATGCGTAGTCTATCATACTTGCAATTTTCTACCATCGTTATCTAATGAAAGTTTAACTTCCCTTAATTTGTTGAATAAGAACCAAAGACCTCAAAAATTGGAATAAGTTGTTGATGAAAATCAATTTACCCACCAACTATCCCAATGTGAAATTCGTTAATAATAAGGCATATCTAATCAGTGATAAGAAATAATGGAACATAGTCGCATATTTGCTCATTGCTTATGATATCGGTTTTATTGAAGTAGACAAATGTGTTATAACTTGTCGTTTGAATGCTTATTGTCTTGACTCTCTTAACGCTACTTTTTGTAACTGGTCGTCGCTGATTGTTATGTCGGAAACGCTTATCACTCATACTCAGAACGAAGGATCTGTGAAATTCCCACGATGCGAAAGGAAGAACATAAAGACTGGTATAAGTGATGATTTATTAAGCCCAAAACACGACGACGAAGACAACCAAACAAAAGAAGTAAATAACTGCGTTAAAACCAGAGAAAAATAACCTACAAAGTGGTAAAACAATATGAAGACTTTATAATAACTGCTTACTACTTACTAGACACAATTAGTTTATCAGAAAAAAACAATCTGTAAATAATCCAAGATAAACATTCTAGGTAATGTGAATTTCATCAAATTTTCTATAAAAAATTTATTAAATTCAGGGTTTTGAAGTGAATAAATTATTGAGGCTTATTATAAGCAAAGATGGATAGTGGCTAGTAATGGAATCCAGTGTGACGCACGTTTGGTCCTATTTGGGACTCGCCAACTGGATATAGCTGCATCTCAGAGTTGATTTTCACTCCGGGAGGGCCTTGAACCCAGTACCGTTCACTTCAAATGTCATTGTGTTATCCACTCAGCTATTGAATCTTCATAGCTACTAGCTTGTGCAATATGATCAAGTTTAAATTCATTTTGTATTATTTATTTGAATGTTCTGATTGATGTTTAGGACGGCAATTGATCAGTCTCTTATTGGCATATGTGAAATATGGTGTACGGATTGCCTCGATATTGCCTTTATTTATTTATTTCAACACATAGATATTTGTACAAAGAGGCACCGAATACATATGCGCCACACAAATCTCATTCGATATGTGTGTGAGGGCTGTGATACTGCCCGGGTGCCCAAACCGAAACAGGTGGTTTTCTTAGGGGACCACACCCGGAGCCTTCGACCCAAAGGTCTGATCCACAAGGCAGTGGAGCATCGTAAGGAGATGCAGTCCCATGGAAGCCGGTGACCAACAATTGGTTCATACACCATTTGTTCCCTCAGGATACTGGAGCCCATGTGCACCATTGGTTTGGAATCCGGTTAAAGCTCCGGACATTCGCTTTTCATCCTCTCATTTTCGTAAACAACAACCCCGCCACGAGAAGGCAGTGAGTAGGACTTCCCTGGCAGAGGCTATATACGCGTGACCATGTGAGAGCATTTCGAGAGGGAGAGCGGACTCTCCCCACTCTCGGCGTACCAGGGCATTTGGGGCATTATAGGCAAAGATGAAACGCACCTCATGAATTCCACTACTTCACACTATCCATCTTTGTTTATAATGCTTATGAATTAAGGCAATACGCACATATGCCAATAAAAGACTGATCAATTACGGTCCTAAACATCAATGAGAAGATACAAGTAAACAATATCAAGTGAATTTATTGAGGCTCGTTTCCATAACAAATTGAAACTAACTGAATAAGAACAACAAAACTGTTTAATATCCATTAGTTTTAAAGATTTTTTTCCGAATTGTATCATTTCATAAACTATTCAAATTGATATGAAATAATAATATGCACTTAACTTTTTTATTTCCGTAAACAAAAATTGATCTGTTTAGGGGTAATGGAGATCATTAATTTTTTGATTGAGATCATGAGCTGATCGATGTTAGATCACCATTGAAAACTTCGAAGCATTGGACAGTTGTTTCGTCGTAGTATTTGACTCCTCCACGATCCCACTCGTGGAACTCGGATCCAGTATCCGCGCGCGAGGCTGAAGGTCCTGGGTTCGAATCCTGTTGGCGGAATCGTGGTTGCACACTGTTAAAGAGTCTCATATTGTGATGAAACGGTCTTCCAATGTTTCCAGATTATCAATAGTGGTCTAACAACAACAACAACAACAACCGGTTCATGATCTCAATCAAGAAATTGATTTACTATATGAATATAAGTAGTATAAGTTGGTTTGAACGTTTTTTATAAACATTTTGCATAAATTAATTAAGGTCATTGAATTAATATAAAATAAAAGAAATAATTATGTCACTCATTGAAACTGAAAGAGAAAAATGAGGTTAAAAATAATAATAAAAAAAAGATACATTAAGTATGACAAAAGAAACATTAATTCTATTGTAAATGTTGTAATAATTAAAGACTTGAAATAATAAATTGCGAATAATGAATATGATATAGTAATTATATTCTATCTGTCAATGTAAATGATAAATGGAGTCTTTTCTTATTATTGTTATTTAACTTAACTTTGATTCTTATACGTTGTAAATTGTGACTAATTCCTATAATATTTTAATTAAGATGCATCACAGATCACTTCACTACTTACTTACTTACTCCTGTTACTCCTCGTGAAGGAGCATTGGCTGACCACCAGAACTCGCCATCCAACTCTGTCCTGCGCTATCCTTCCCAGCCCTTTCCAGTTATTATCCATCCTTATCATATGTGATTCTATTTCCCGACGTAATCTGTTGTTTGGCCTCCCTCTTTTCCTCTTCCCTTGAGCATTACAAATTAGGGCTTGACTCGTGATACAGTTTGGTGATTCCCCTAATGTATGTCCTATCCACCTCCAACGTCTTTTCCTAATTTCGTGTTCAGTTGTAAGCTGGTTTGTTCCCTCCCACAGTAGGTTGTTGCTGAAGGTATCCGGCCAATGGATGTTGAGTATCCTGAGTAGACAACTATTTATGAATACTTGTACCTTCTTGATGATGGTTGTACTAGTTCGTATTGAAGATTGTGACTTTGATATTGGTTTGAAGTTGTTTTGAGTTCCATATGTTCTTCAATCGTAGGAAAACTGTCCTTGATTTGCTAATTCTTGCTTTTACTTCTGCATTGTATCCTTTTTCATCGATGATGCTCCTCAGGCACGTAGAACAGTTATATATTCATATCACATTACTGTTCGCGAATGTAACAAATATAACAAACAATCTCAAATATATATATGCTGTGAGTCTCTAGGTCAAATGTGATTTTTTAGTCGGACTTTGTTTAACTTACCTGTATGTTCAATTGATTTAAAAGATTTTTTCAATAGTTGAGATCATGAGTCGATTGAATCTAGACTACTATGGAAAATCTTAAAGCGCTGGATGGCCGTTTCGTCCTATTGTGGGACTCCTAAGCAGTTCAGTACGAAAACGCCGTCCAGTGCTTTCAGGTTTTTCATGGTGATCTATCTTCAATTGACTCATGATCTCAACTACTGAAATTACTATAATATCCACAAAATTCCTTCTGATAAAGTAAATAGTTAATTTGCAAAATATCAATCAATTGTCTCAAACTTGACTGTTTCTTTTGCAAATATCAGTCCATCATCTCAGATTTCATTGTTCATGCATTTTCATAACAATTTCTTTTCATTCCCATTCTTTCTTTTTCGATCTTGTACTAAAATACATTCTATTCCTGACTATCGTTATATACTACTTATGTGGATGTAATTGACTCATACTATACAGTTCTTCAATACAGTTGGAATTAAAAATCATAGATATTTGCCCATAATTGTGAGAAATGGGAAATTTACAGATATGGGCTCAAACTTGACACTTTTTTTTCAATGAATACATTATTTGTTATTGGGATTATTGATATTTCCACCACCACCACCACCACCACCATCCCCCCCATATTTTCGGTAAAACTTAAATGAGAACAACTAGTTAAATGAGATAATTGGTTAATGATAGACAACATCAACTTATTTCTTAAAAAAGATTTTAGATATTTCCAAGTGGTCAATTGATTAACTTGAGACATTTTATAGAAATAGTTTTACTAAAACTAAAGACAAAAAATTTCCTCAACTTTAGAGAAGTAAAAATCATTATACCAGATTCTCTATGTATATAGTGATTTGTATATGTCACAGACATTTAACTGGATAGGCTGTATTGCAGAATCACATAAATATATAATATGAATATAACTGTATTTGTTCAAGTATTTTAGACGGCATCTTAAGGTCAAACAGTCGTTGAAGTGTTGTTACGGCTCCTAGAAAGCGCTATATAGGCTCTAAATCAGCCTAAGAGATTCCATCTAATCACACCCCGATAGAGTTTTTTAGAATATCGATGTGATATGCTATGACTGGATAGTTGTATAGAATTTCTTGCGAATCAAGTGGGTTATAATGATGTTAAAGCCAATACCGAAAACTATGACTACATCTAGTTTTTACACATTTTTTCTCATTACTCCAAGGATCCTGGCAATTAATCTTGAAACCATGTAATAGCGTCAAACTATCATAATCTAAATCGTTTAGCTAGAATGCTTAAATTGTAACTTCACTACATTTACAATACATGTTTAGACAAAGGAGTAATCGAAGATATTCGAATTTGCCCATTGGTTATCGGTAGTTAGATACTGGCAGTTAAAACGTAAACATCTGTTTGGAATACAATATTTTTTTATCCATGCTACCAACCCCTGTGAAGTCTCTGGTGGTATTTTATCGTCATTTATCAAACAATCAGTCGAATGTAGCGATCAGCCATTAGGTGTACATATAACCTAAATTTATTTATTTTAACACATAGATATTGGTACAAGGAGGCACCAAACACATATGCGCTACACAGATCTCATTTGAAATGTGTGAGGGCTGTGATACCGCCCGGGTGCCCAAACCGAAGCAGGTGGTTTCCCTAGGGGGACACAGTCGGATGGTTTTCAACTAGTCAAATCCATGAGTAGTATATTTCATAGTTTTTCATCAATTGGATAAACTATTACTCTAATGATACGGGTACTTACTTAAAAGACGATAAACCACCAATATTCAACAACTTAGAGTGAAATGTTTGACGAGACTATAATTTATGAATGAACCAATCAGATATAAGATAACGAGTCTTGAATTTTGGCCGCGAAATTCATTCATCCATTTGGCTAAATATCATTTTGGCATTATAGCTGTGTCATTTCGTAATGAAAACCGAAAATCTAATCTTTAGCACTAACTGCTCTGTAACCCTTATTTACTCCTAATCAGTAGGTGTCCATTCTCAAGGTCACTTCATCGTCGCTCATAGGTTGTCCATAAATTATAGTCTCATGCTTAAACTACACTATGAATCAAGTGATTATCAAAAAATCGATTATTTCTCAACTAAAAACTACCGAATATAGAATAATAGTTTCATCGTAGTTTCAAACACTGCACATATTAGAACATTCTCATAAAGAAGAATTCAAAATCACTATGTTTCACAGTAAACTGTTTATTAGGACAGAGTCTGATGATAGAAAATATTTGACATAACACAATCCTCACTCAATGTCTTTGATGTGTATCTGTCAAATCTGGTTAGTTCTACATATCAAATCTTGGCACTAGAAATCTGAAACATCCAACCCCTACAATTAGTCTTTCAATAGCACAGTAATTATTAATATATGTTCATCACAAGGTGACTTTGTGTAATATGATCGAATTGAAAGGATTTGTGAATAATCCCTTCTGTGGAGCGAAATATATTTTGTGTTCTCTATAAATTAAACAGATTGAGTTTTATTAAAGAAGCCCTGAAAGTTTGAAGAAAACAAGCAAATTTCGTATTTAAGTTTTTTTTGTTGAAAGAAATCAGCATTAAATTTACCTATTGTTGTTTACTTATATCTTCCAATTGTTATTTAGGACTATAATCGATCAGTCTCTTGTTGGCATATACGCATCCTGTGCAGACTACCTCAATATCGCCTTAGGTAGCAAGCGTTATAAGCAAAAATCGACAGTGATTAGTAGTGGAATCCAGTTTGACGCGCGTTTCGTCTTATTTGGAACTCGTCACTCGGATGAACCTGCATCTCACAGTTGAGACTCGAAACCAGTACCGTTTGCATTAAGTGTCATCGCACTATCTACTTAGCTACTGAGTCCTGATAGCCACTTGCTTGTGCGATGGGGTGAATTTAAATTCACTTGATATTGTTTTTGCTTGTATCTTTCCATTGTTATTTGGGACTGTAATTGATCGGTCTCATGTTGGCATGTATGCATCCTGTGCGAACTGCCTCGATAATGCCTTAGGTTACAAGTTTTATACAGCATTGTTTTCTTTGAAATATCAAAATTTCATATATTACTGATTAAAACAACATCTATTCGTGAACAATATTGTTTTTAACCAGATCTTCATCAAGCTTTACTCTAATATACATATATATATGAAATTATTACCAGTTTCCAAGTTAAGGATAAAAGTGGAATAGTTTATGTAAATAAACAGTAAGTGAAAAGTACAAATTGATGGTGGGATGTCAGATGTTAGTATTATCATTATTATTATTTAAACATATAAACGTAAGTACAAGAAGGAATCAAATAGACATACGTCACATAAATCTTTCGATTCGTGTGAGGGCTGTGATACTGATAGGGTGCCCAAACCAAAGTAGAGAGTCACACTCGGAGCCTTTGGCCTAGAGGTCTATTCCATAAGGCAGTAGAGATGCACTCTCATGGTAGCCGGTCACCAACAATTGGTTCATACTCCATTTGTTCCTTCAGGATCCTGGAGTTCAAGTGCACCATTGGTTTAACATGAGGGTTTTCCATCTCCCTTAGGTGGAATGGTTTACGTAAATAAAGAATAAGTGAAAAGTACAAATAGATAGTGTGATGATAAGTGTACCAGTTGTGATGAGAACAATAAAGTATTAAGTCAGTGTTGTTTCATAATAGGAAGTAGGTTAACGACTTGGAAAAAAACAGACGTTAAAGTAACGTCCATTAAAGATTATAAAGTTACGTAATAAGAAGTTTTCAAATAAATGGGTAATGAAGTGTATGTTTGAAAAATAGGGGCGAAGAAAAAATGAATGAAAAAGGTATGGAAAATAATAGTTAAAAAATCGGTTATTAAAACCGATTTGGTCAAAGAAGATGTATGATGTTATGGATTCCTTATGAATATTATTAATTGAATTGTTAACTTTAGTCCCTTTGGCTTTTGCTATGTAAGAGACAAGGTCTAAACCAACAAAGAAAACTAGTAAATATATGAGACATGAAGAATTCACAAGATTAGAATATGGGAAAACACAAAAAGTGAATGCACCTGCGCCATTGCAAACGATTTTGAGCCATGTCATTCAAGATATCTGGCCATCGGTTGCTATCGTCTCGTGGATCCTAACGAGGTAGTCTTCGCTTACCAACATGGCTTAGTCCACTTGTCAGTCACCTCATGGATTTGTGCCATGTTTTGATCTGGTCGCCCCTAGCTTTCTTTCATCTTACTCCTACACCACATGTTGGGGCAGTCGGTATTTGGGCATACGTAACACATGTCCCAGCCATCTCAACTGATAAAGTTTCAGTACTTCATCAAATGATTCGTCATTCTTACCTAGTACCCGTTTCTTAACAACTGAATTACTTACTCGATGGTCCCAGGATACACGGGCAATGCTTCAAAGAAACCTATGATCGAATACTTGTAACCTACGAATATCCTCTGCTCTTACCGGCCATGTTTCACAGCCATGAAGTAGGACGGAACGAACTGCTCTGCTGTGAATCCGTCCTTTGGTTGGTAGATGGATATCTCGCCTACGCCATATATGACTCAAGTTTGCAAAAGCTGGTCGAGCTGTCTTTATCCGTTCTGAGATTTCGTCACATACCAGACCAAAATGGCTGATGAGGCTTCAAAGTTAAGTGAAGCGGTCAACACGCTCAACTAATTCACTCTCTATCATTGGTTCGGGTGTCGATGCCACCCAATCCTGAAGTAATATTGTGCATTTCGAGAGGTAGAATCGCATCCCGAACATGCTTGCATTGTTTCTAAGAGTGGTCAGAAGACACTGCACTTTGTCAGCGTCTTCACTAAATAAAACTGTCGTCGGTATATTCTAAGTCAAACTGGACTCATGAAGTCAACTATTAAAATTACTATGATATCCACAAAACCCCTCTCTGATTTTCTTAATAAGTTTATCACGCTCGCACGCGAAACTGATAGGTCCTGGATTCGAATCTGGTGAGGCAGGATCGTGGATGAGTACTGCTGAGGAGTACCACAATAGGACAAAACGGCCGTTCAGTGGTTCCAGGTTTTCCATGGTTGGCTAGCATCGGTTGACTCATGATCTCAACTATTGAAATATTTCTTAATCGAATTTTGTGAGGAATTAATCAATGAAGATGAAATGTGTGATTGTATACTTATGCTATTTTACCAATCGATATTGAATATTCAAATATAATGGGTTTCTTATTAACACTTATAATGGAAAAAAGTGACATAAGACGAAATTATTTCGGCATTTTAATAGATAGTATAGGGTTCTGGAGGTCGCTGAGTTCTTGATTGAGCTGATGAATCGATCAATACTTTCAGGTCTAACATTAGTCGATTGAAGAGCTCAATCATTTTGATGCCGTTTTAAAATCTGACAAACGCATCATATATATATATATATATATATATATATATATATTGACGATTTTGAATCCTGGAATCGAACCCGGGGCCTTCAGCCTCATGTTTGGACGCTTAACACCTAGACGACTGAACCGCCGCCGTACATTTATGACGTCTGACTTCATTCAATCCACGATATTGAGCAACCATAATTTAAAATGACTTTTCTTGATTTTTATTCTTGAATAAGCATATGGCTGAAGTTTATCGTAGCATTCGCAAAATGAATGACTTATACAACATAAAATGTGCGTAAGGAATACCTTTTTAAATTAAGAATATAACATTAAACTTATCAAATGCTCAGTTCTTTCCATGTATATGGTATATAACATGAGAGTATCAGTTCATAATACGAGACTGATAATCCATAACATTTATGAGGCATGGTAGTGAAACAGTTCATTTTGTGGAAATTGTTTTACTTAGCTCTTCAATGTTCTAGTGATATTGTATTCTCTCACTTGGAAATGGTTTACTTGAAAAGCTTTAGTTCTCATTCAAGATACGAATATCAAAGTGACTGATTTAAATAAAATTGATCATTTTAGGACTTTTTGTGATTGTCTGTTTTTAAGAGCTAGTGTTGTTAGTAGGACATGCTGGCGTTTGCAGATCCTGTAGTGTGCATCCGTTATCATTTGGTGTACCATTTTTCTCATACTTTGCTCAGTTATTCTCCATCCCAATGTGCAATTAATTGAAGGTCTATATCTTACACTTACCAACAAGTGTTATTTCTACATCTGTTTTGTATTTCCATCGACTTCTTCCTCTAATCTACTAACTGACCGATTAGCATTGACTATATAGATAAATCGATTTGTTATGTATTAGTATATCGATCGATCATAATTGATTGATTTGAGAGTTAAGTTCCTAGATGTTCTTCAACGTTCTTAGTTTTCTTGATCTAAATCTATGCAGTTTCGATTGTCTAATTTATTACTTCATATAATGAGCTACAGAATAATTGTTTCACTATTGATACAGTCCGATTGATGACAAATCGATTTACGTATATGTTATCGTAGAGACTTATTTATTTATTTAAGCATATAAACATTGGTACAAGGAGGTATCAAATAGATATGAACCACATCATTCATTTGATTTATGTGAGGGCTGGGATACTACCTGGGTGCCCAAACCAAGCAGGTGGTTTTCTTAGGAGGCCATAACTGGAGCTTTCAACATAAAGGTCTGATCCACTAGGCAGTGGAGAAAGGTCATGAGATGCAGCCCTATGGCAGCAGGTGACCAACAATTAGATCATATGCCATTTATTACTTCAGGATACTGGAGTCCATGTGCACCATTAATTTGAAATCAGGTTTTTCCAACTCCCGTAGGTGGACTCTCCGTGTCCAACAACTCGGTTAAAGCGCCAAACATTCGCTTTTCGTCATCTCAATTTTCTAAAGAACACCCCTTTCGCAAAACGTCAGTGAGTAGGACTTCTCTAGTAGTGGCTGTTTACGCGTGGCCATGTGAGAGCATTTGGAGGGAGAGCTGACTCTCCCCACTCTTGACCGTACCAGTGCATTTGGGGTCAATCATATGGACTTGAAATATACCGAACATTCCAACCTCTATAAAGTTAAAACCCAGCCACTTTACTCACAATTTTGTTTCAAATAAACACTATTATGGATCATTGGGAAATATGCATAAATGAGACACTTTAGCAAGCTATATCAAAAACAAATTTGCTAAACTTAACCAACAAAAAAAACCGAGAGCATGAAATGAAATATAAATCAAAACTTTATCGGGCGAACCTACCATTCATCAGATCATTGATAATATTGATTATTCAATTCTATGACACTAACTATTGATTTATCATTGTTGTTTAATAGTGAATGATTTCGTTTCATAAAGAGAGTTAGTTGAAGTAGACCGTTTTGTAACTGAATAGAAATAAGGATAATTTATCAAAGTCGATTATCGTTTCTCTTATTCTCCAACCCTTTTATTATTCTGTAACCTTTTCTTTCTGTGTTAGAAATCTTGGAGCAATCTCTTCTATCCTTCTATAGATTGATTTATCTATCAAAATAGTATTAAATACGAATATACAACTTAAGTAAATGATTCAGTGACCTGAATGATCATTCAGAGAAGCGTTTGTTATTTCTCGAGAAATCTCATACAATATTGTATCTTCAAAGTAATTTCCAAATGAACTGTTTCATATCAATAATTGAAACTCATTTTACAATTATGATTTTTAAATATCACAGATTGTAAGCAGTTGATAAGAATCAAATGAAATGAATTCATGTTATTCTGCTCAAATCTTTGTTCTTACTGTTTCTAAGTAAATGATTACATTGAGAAGAAAAATTTCTTAAGTGAACTCTATTTTTTTACTAAATAGAGTTTACTTAATTACTTACTTACATCTGTTACTGCCAATGGAGCATAGACTGCCGACCACCATACTCCAAAACACTCTGTCCTATACCTTCCTTTCTAGTTCTATCCGATTATTGTTCATTCTTCTCATGTCTGTCTTCATGTCCCGGTGTAATGTGTACTTTGGTCTTCCTCTTCTCCTTTGGCCTTGAGGATTCCAAGTGATGGCTTGCCTTATGACACAGTTGGGTGCTTTCCTCAATGTGTGTCCTATCCACTTCCAGCACTTCTTCTTCCACTTGGATTTGGTTTGTTCTTTATTAGGTCTCAGTAGCTAAGTGGGTAGCGCGATGGTATTTGAGGCGAACGATACTGGTTTCGAGTCTCTCCTGGAGTGAACATCAACTGTGAGATGCAGGTATATCCAGCTGACGAGTCCCAGAAAGACGAAACGCGCATCGAACTGGGTTACAGTGCTATTCATTATCCATCTCTGCTTAAACTCCACCTGAGGCCCCTCTAGGGTTACTGTAGGCGCCAAGCCCATTTAAAGCAGAAGGGTTGGGCGTGGAGTTAGAGACCCGATCTCGTAGAAAACTAGAGCGCTAAAAAACACTAACCAGAAAAGAAATAATTAAATAGAGTTAGTTTTTTTCAATATGCAGCATGACATGAAATCAGTTGAAGCAGTACTGTAAGAACTGAACAGTTGATTTATTTCAATTTATTATTCCCTGGTAACGTTAGGGAATTCAGAAAAATTTCGCATTTATTATTCCTTTTTTGCTGTTGATCTACTAGTTTTTCTCTGTTTTATTATACTACTTATAAACTACTGAAACACTTAGTCGAACTACGTTTTATATTATTGTTTTACTAAAGACTATTCCATTAGATTAGTTTGAAGGTTTCTTGAAAATAATTATTTTGTTTAAAATTTATTTTAGGTACATTAAGTAAGTGATTTATTAAATGTTTACACTATTCAGTATTGTTGTGACGACTTCCAAGAACTACGACATAGCCTTCAGAGGCCCTAGAAGAAGCTGAAGAGTTTCCAACCAATCAGAACGCAATCGAGCTTTCTAGAATATTTAGAAGGTGGTTGGAGGTAGTCAACATGAAACCCTGGACCCGGGTTTCGTGCTAATTGGCACTCGTCAGCAAGGTGTACCTGTAATCTTGAGGGAACTGGTGCTCCCTGGCGGACTCGATCTCGTGTCACCTAGCTTCACAGTCAGAGACGTTACCACTGAGCTATCCGAGCCGTGACTAATCCGCCAGGGAGCACGAGTTCCCTCAAGATTACAGGTACACCTTGCTGACGAGTGCCAAGTAGCACGAAACCCGGGTCCAGGGTTTCCTTTTGACTACCTCCAACCACCATCTAAGTCTCAATACATAGTGCCCGCAGCCACTAGTCACCTAGACTAGTGGCCACATTGCAACATGATCGATAGCATTCGATCTGCACTAATAAGGACTAGACAAGCATGACATTGATCACCACCCAGTGATCAATCAATTGTGATTTCTAGAATATCAACATGACATGCTACTACTGGACAGTACCATAATTTGCCTCTTTGCAGATTGGTTGAATTATAATTTTGATATAACAAATGCTATTATCTATAAATAGTCTTGAATTTCTGTACATTTTGATTTTTATCCAACAAGCACCTTTCCAGTCATCTTTTATATTTTGATATACAACTGTGGGGGTTCTATACGTTCGAGTGCCGTAGTTGTATATTGTATTCTGCGTTACCCATAATTCTGAGTCTAATCACATAAGATGTTTAGAGAATAATTCTGTCGAACTGTTATTCTCATTACAGTTAGTTCGTAGTAACTTTTGGGAATCATACTTTAAAATTGTGCATCTATTTTAAGAAGCTTTTTTTTAAAAATTATTTTACATTTATTATAACAAAGTATTGTATTTAGCAAAATGTACTAATAAGCTACCGTAAAAGGAATAGGACCATTGGTAAGACTATAAATTTATGGACGACATATGAGCAACGCTAGACTAACCTTGAGCGTGTTCATTTAATAACCAAGATCAAATGAGGGTTATAAACCAGTGTGAAAAATTAGAATTTACAGTTGATGATTAAGGTTAGAAATTACATTCCGGATTTTCATCACGAACTGACATCAACTATAATGTCAAAACTCATTTTATCCAAAATGATGAATGAATTTCGTGCCGAAATTCAACACCTGTTATCTTATACGTGATTGGTTCGTTCATAAATTAGAGTCTCGCCAAACATACCATACAGTGCAGAAATAAACTGTGATATTTACGGTTGAAAATGAATAGTCGTTGACTAATGTTCAATTATATTTTAAAACATCTCTTCAATAATATCAAATTGAAAGTGTTGGATGTTAAATGTCGACTTAATAATCTAAATATTTGGAACTCCAGATCCAATTTGAGGTAGTCATAAATATACACTTTCCTGTAGTCCAGTATTAAGATTAAACAGCTATCTCATATTTTCTCTAGATAAAATTAGTTGCTAATGGAAACTATCCTCAAAATTGAAGTCATCACTAACTCATTCATACTATAATAAAGTTTGAATATATGTATATGGGAATGTTGTGTGTCAAAAAATCCATAGAGAAATTGAACTTTCCTTAGACTGAGATTTGAACATACACGTGATATGATGAGTAACAGGTTGATCAACTGGAGTGCGAATAACACATGTAACTGATATTTTTACAATAGTGTGTGACGTATCCACATCTTAAGAAGAATGATTAATATTTAATCTAGATTGATATCAAGAATGAATCAATGTTAGACCATCATTAAAAACCTGGAAGCATTAGACGACCCTTTCGTCCTAGCGTGAGACTCCTCAACAGTGCGCATCCATGATCCCGCGCACGGGATGCGGACCCCGAAAATTCGGTCTCGCGCGTGAACTCCTAACCTTTATACCACTGAGCCGGCATCCAACGGCGTTAATGTATAACTTCCATCAATCCATGATATCACTTGACTGTCCACCATTATCTTCCGTCAGTAACTGCCTCACAACAGATACAGTTGAACTGCACTGGTTACGGCTTCTTACTAGAACTCCACGGAATCCATCTCGAAGCCAGTCACTAGTGAGAACATGATAATTGTCAGTATATGGTTGTGGAGATGATTGAGTTGGATGCCAGGTCAGTGCTCTAGAGGTCATGCGTTCGCGCACGCGACTGAAAGTTCTGGGATCAAGTCCCACGTGCATGATCGTGGATTCACACCACTAATGAGTCTCATACGAAGACAAAACGACAGTTTAATACTGCCAGGTTTTCAATGGTGGTCTAACATTGATCTATCCATTATATCAGTCTAAATTCAACAATCCTCACAACCCTATAGCGTTAATATTTAGTTGTATAATATTGTAAATATGTGTTCACACAGTAGGTTATTGAATTATTATTATTATTAAATACAGCTCAGTTCAATTTAAGGAAATCTGACTATTAGTTTAACTGTGAATAGATTATATGATGGGACCTCAAATCATTTTGTTCTATTTTGATAATCAAACCAGTCTTTCTTTTCGCACTTCACGACTTTCCTCTTGTGTTCAAGTCTTCGCGTAGGTTAAATTTGAGGTTATTAGAAGCGGTTTGTAAATCAAATAGATTGTTCATTCAATAGCACTAATCAATATTTTAATAGTTGAAATCATCAGTCAATTGAAGTTTGACCACCATGGAAAACCTGAAAGCATCTTTGCACTGTAGGACTCCTCGACAGTGTGCATCCACGATCCCGCTTAGAGGTTAGGCGTTCGCGCGATGGAGACCGATAGATCCCGAGTTCGAATCTCGCTAGGCCACCCACGATCCCACCTCGCGAAGTTTGGACCTAGAACCTTCGGTCTTGAGCGCAAACTCTTAACCTGTAGACCATTGAACAGGCATCTAACGGTGTTAATGTTTAACTTCAACCAATCCATGAGATTGAGCGATATATCCACTTATCAATCTGTTATAAATATTGATGCATTTATACATAATATTACAAAACAAACACACACATACTTTATATTATATTCATTATCAATATTTTCGGTTTGTTAGAATAGTTTTATTTATAATACTCATTTCTGACCCGAAACAAAACTGAACCCATATTACCTTAACATCCTATATATAAACGAATCTTTCTACCTAGATTAGGCATATATATATATATATATATATATATATATATATATATATATATATATATATATATATATATATATATATATATATATATATATATATATATATATATATATATATGTTAGATCATTAATAATTAATATACTTCTAATAACAATCAAAGTACATGGTACTGACCTTACATGGCATTATCTAGATACAATTATAATGTAGATAAAATGAAAATTGACTACAATATTTTCATAAGGACAAATTTGTTATTACAATGAGTTTGTAGAGATTTATTGTAAGTTAGAATCCGTTGAATAATCAATCCAACCTACGTATAAATAAAACTTATTAGCTATTCTCATTTATGATATTGTCAAACTTGAATTCTGGAAAATTGATTTGACTTCAATATATTTCGAGATAAATGATTCTTTATTACTATCCAGACCTTAAATTTCTTCAGTGTTCAAATTCTAAACAAAAAAAGTAATATCAGTAGGGATAGTAATATCAATAGTTGAGATCATAAGTCAATGGAAGCTAGATCACCATGGAAAACCTGGAAGCACTGGACAGCCTATTGGAAGACTCCTCAGCAGTGATCATCCATAATCCTACTCCGTGAAATTCGAAGTTGAATTTAGACATTAACAACGCTGGATGCCTGCTCAGTGGTCTAGAGGTTAAGCATTCGCGCGCGTGACTGACAGGTCCTGGGTTCTAAATCTCAGGAGTCCCATACTAGAATGGAACGGTCGTCCACAAAAACCCCTTCTTATATTTATAGATTTGCTTGTGACCCTGAGATTCTATCATCTGGATTCAGTCATCAACATAATGAGATCTGAATGAGTATCGAATTGATAATCGATTAGACTTGTCATATGTGGATATATTTTTACTTCAGATAAAAGAAAATAAGCATAATACGTTTTATCGTTGATACGATACCTTCACAACATTTCTATAATTGATTCAGAATTATTTTCTGATTTTACTGAGAAAATGACTCTATGAAAGTACTTACGAATTCCTACGGAACACAACTTCTAGTTATTATTCTGATGATTGATATGTAACACAATGAAATTATGTTGACATTCAGTAATGTACGGTGAATAAGAAGCAAAATAAAAAATTATTACAGAGCTTCCATTATCTTCGGGAACCATTATCTATATGGAGGCCTGTTTTAAACAAATGATACTGGGTTCAAGTCTGTGGGTGTGCATCAACTCTAAGATGCAGGTACATCCAGATGAAAATTCCTAAATAGGACGAAATGTGTTCCCTGGATTCCACTACTAGACATCAACAATCTTTTCTCAAAACGCTTATAACTTACTGGAAGTAAAGAGACGATCCGTATAGGATACACATATACCAAAAGTGGCTGATCACTCGCAGTGGTAAACATCAATGAGATTTAAAAGACCAGTACAAATGTTTGATATTGATTACCTAATAACCATTATGAATATTTTATACCTAAAAGAGGTCGATGTGCTCTGAATAATTCACTGGTCACATCTATTGTGGTATGTGATATTTATTCGACAGACATAAGTAGTATGTAACACCAATCGGAAGTAAAAAAAAACCTGACAACAAAAGGCTAAGAAAATCGAGTGGAAGGGAATAGGAGAGGAAATAGAAAGAAATTTCTAACTTGAAGTATCATACAAAATGTAAAAGATAGGTAATAGAAATTTACAAATGAAGTATTCAGTGCTTGCTTTTTATATTTTACAATATGTTATGACTTGTGCCGTGTCCGGTCCTGCTTCCTGACTAGTCCTGCCTGTCAAGTCCACAATACCAATCTCAGCCTCCATGTTTTAAATCATTTATTCCAAACATACTGGGTTTATATACCAACCAAACAGACCACATCACACCATAAAATTGAAAACAACACTTGTACAAGATATAGCCAAATATGGTTGTGAATGTGGGAGATAGACAGGCCATAACTCAAGAATGATAAATCGTGTAATAATAGCCCGTGAGGTCAAAATAAAGCTTATGATAAGTGGAACACGAATATGAATAGTTTAGTTACTTAACAATTATACAATAAAAGTATACGTATAGTATTAGTCCAGAAATAAATTCCGACAGTTACCATCCACTATACTCATCAGGATATAACACTAAGATACTATGTAATTTCATACTAAAATACATTAATTGTCCCTAATTCTATTCTCATTCAAAACATTATAACTGTAAATCTATCATTAACTGGTTCTAGTCTCAATATAAGTAAGTATCCATTGTATACAACTATATACAAATACAGACATAACCATAAAACGGTAGTAAGAAGAGCATTAAAACAATTGTTTGTTAAATGAATAATAATTATTGTATTTGTGTAATGTATAAATATTCAATAATCTTAAGTTCAATAGCATATTGTTCATTAAAACAATTGGTTATATAAACTTATTCCACATAGATACAAACATTTGAATGGACAATTAGATTAACTTCTATGATAAACTTATAATAGATTTATAATGTATGAAGATTTCCATAGATATTTGAGTACATCTTTAAGTATACAAATACATGCACTTCATTTACATGATTTATGAATATAAATTACTGATGTAAAAGGTATTATCCATTGTTTATTCTATAATTTCCACTATTTACCTGAACAACAATTTAGTAAGTAATGTGTTAAACAGTTAGTTTTCAATGTATATCTCATTTCTATTTCTCTTATTTAATAATTTATGCATAAATTATATCAGTTGATTAAGTTTGAACTCTATGATTCAATTAGTTAAAATATTGACGAGGTCATAACCCAAACTAGGACGAAACACACGTCAAACTGGATTCCACTACTAGTCACTATTTATCTTTGCTTAAAAAGCTTGTGACTTAAGGCTGTATCGAGACAATCCACACAGGATGCACACATGTTAATAACAGACTGATCAATTTCAACCTGAAACCTCAATGGGAAGATACAAGCAAAAGCAATATCAAGTGAATTTAAATTCACCCTATTGCACAAGCAGGTGGCTGTCAAGACTCAGTAGCTAAATGGACAACACGATGGTGTTTGAAGCGAACGATATTGGGTTCGAGTCGCAGATTGAACATCAACTGTGAGATGCAGGTACATCCAACTGACGAGCTCAAAATAGGACGAAACGCGCATCAAACTGGATTTCACTGCTAGTCACTATCCATCTTTGCTTATAAAGCTTGTGAATTCATGCAATATTGAGGCAGTCCGCACAGGATGCATATATGCCAACAAGAGACTGATCAATTATAGTCCTAAATAACTATGGGAAGATACAAGTAAACAACATCATGTGAACATAACCTCTATAGTTTATTAAATTAAAAGTGAATCATCAAATGATTGATTTCATCGAATGAAAGTTATGATAATATGGTTAACTGAATCCAGTTAAAAATTCCATACATCAATGGATTCTTACTGACTTTGTAATTAACGTGATGTCGAAAGGTCATTAGGTTTTAGATTTTTGTTAAGAAAAGCCGACTTATAACGAGATAAAGCGAGACTATAGTTAATTGTACACGTCACTAATAAATATTAGCAGGTTATTAATAATTAATTTTGTGTTGTTCATTCTCAATTGTTTGCATCATACTACCTTTCTGTCAAATTACCCAAAGGTAAAGCGGTGGACTGTAAGTTAGTATTAACTAGTCTTAGTGATTATAAACAATGATTACAGCTGAAACGGAGCATAGGCTATTAAAGAACTGAAATGGCTATCCTATAGAACATTGAACGTATAATTTGATCGCTCATAATCATGAATAGATTCAAGTCAGAAACATGGACCATTAAAATTTCAGTTTATTAGCTTGCAGGTAATACACTTGACGCTAAACATAAAAGTATTGAATTTGGACCCTTGCAGTATGATCAGTGTGTGGTTCTCATTTCTTTACTAGAACAAAATGTTATCCAATGCTCCCTAATTTCCAGTGACTATTTCACTAAAATCAGTTTATGATACAAGTTACATAATGTCGTGATTATTGTTTGATATTTTATTGTATTCAATAACGACAAAATTCCAGTCAGCATCTAAGAGTTCAGTTAAACTCTACAGTCGAATCAAATAGCACTGTAATCTATAATTCAAGGTTTGTATTGATTCTCCGTCTTCCTCGTAATCCTGATTTATTCTTGATTATTATGATTATATTCTTAGAAATCATTGATTCCTTTTAAACTGTCACATGACAAGATTTCAGTCGAAATTCATTCTAGTAATTGAATTCATAAGTCGATTGAAACTAGACCACTATGGAAAAACTGGAAGCATTGAATAGCTGTTTCGTCCTATTGTAGGGCTCCTCAACAGTGCGCGTTCACGATCCCGCCTCACGAGATTTGAACTCAAAACTTATCAGTCTAGGACGTAAACACTTAATCTCTAGACCACTGAGCCGGCCGGCATCAAATGGTGCTAATATCTAACTTTAATCAGTCCACGAAATTCATTTTATTTATTATTCTTTGTTATACATCTTTCTAATTTCCTCTCTGTGTTGATTTAATGAGTGGTTACTTGAGCCGATACATATTTATATCAGGTATTTGACTGACCTTTTAGAAGCTACTGTTTTTTATAGTATCCATAGTAGTGATGGGAGTAGTTGTGGTATGAGTAGTAGTAGTTATCTTAGTAGTAGCCCCCAAGTGCCCTGGTACGGCCGAGAGTGGGGAGAGTCCGCTCTCCCTCTCAAAATACTCTCACACGGCCACGCGTATATAGCCTCTGCCAGGGAAGTCCTACTCACTGCCTTTTCGTGGCGGGGGTGTTGTTTACGAAAATGAGAGGACGAAAAGCGAATGTCCGGCGCTTTAACCGGATTCCAAACCAATGGTTCACATGGGCTCCAGTATCCTGCGGGAACAAATGGCGAATGAACCAATTGTTGGTCACCGGCTTCCATGTGACTGCATCTCCTTACGATGCTTCACTGCCTTGTGGATCAGACCTTTGGGTCGAAGGCTCGGGGTGTGGCCCCCTAAGAAAACCACCTGCTTCGGTTTGGGCACCCGAGCAGTATCACAGCCCTCACACACATATCGAATGAGATTTGTGTGGCGCATATGTATTTGGTGCCTCTTTGTACCATTATCTATGTGTTGAAATAAATAAATAAAAATAAATTTTTTTCTATCAGAATCAATTCTTTCTACATTAATCAATGACTTGGTTACAATAAAGATCATCTATTTCATGTTTATAGCTGTAATCTAATTCTTATCATCAGATTAGTTGTGACCACTAATTAAGATGAATCAATTTCAAGTAGATCACCTTAAATTTTCAATATTAAGTAATCAGTAACAATCGATATTAATCCGTTTATAATCCTCTATCATTTCATTAAACAACGTTTTTTAATCTAAATAAGAAAAGATGAAGTAATTACTCAGTGATACACTGATATGGACTTAAATGGTAAGAAATAAATATATTCTTAATTGTAAAAGATATTTGACAAGGATTTATCTCAGTTAGGGTGTCGATGAAAATCAGGAGTACTGGACAACTGTTGAGTTCTAGTAGTGGACTCCTCAGGATTGATTTACCATGTTTTTACTAAGCATGGAACAAGAGACATTCAAATCTCGTTATAACTGCCGAACATTTAGACTACTGAGTTGATATATAGCCAAACAATCATTCACTTTTCACTCTTAACATATCTGAAATTCACAGGGATCTGTGGAATTCGTCTAACTTAGTAGTGAATGCCCTGTTACTGAAATGGTTTTGTGAACATTATTTCTAGATTAAATCATGTCAGTGAACCAATTTGAAAACATGTGAAAAGTTGTATGGATATCTCATCATCATTACAACGATCAGCTAAATTTGTATACTTAAACATGGATACATACAAGCGAAATTCAAGTGTAAAACGCAATTGCAAGCATATAGAAATGTTTATAAAATGTGATTATGATGCTTCAAATTACTTTACGTAAAATGTGAACATTTATCTTCATGGGTGTAGTGTAGATATCTGTGATTGCGCAGTAATTGTCTAATTAAATAAATCAGTAATACGTCATTTAAGGTTAATTCCATCAAATAAAATACTTTCTATTTTACTCCTTGTATATTGTTTTTCTCCTTACCACTTACTTACTTGCGCTTGTCACTCCCAATGGAGAATAAGTTGCCGACCACCATTATCCAACACACTCTGTCGTCGGCCTTCCTTTATAGTTCTATTCAATTATTGTTCATTCTTCTCATGTCTGTCTCCATTCCTCGGTGTAATGTGTTCTTTGGTCTTCCTCCCCTCCTTTGGTCCTGAGGATTCCATGTGAGGGCTTGTCTTGTGACGCAGTTGGGTGCTTTCCTCAATGTGTGTCCTATCCACTTCCAGCGCTTCTTCCTGATTTCTTCCTCCGCTGGGATCTGGTTTGTTCTCTCCCATAGTAGGTTGTTGCTAATAGTGTCAGGCCAACGGATCCGAAGTATTTTGCGTAGACAACTGTTAATAAACACCTGTATTTTCTGGATGATTGTTTTCGTAAATCTCTAAGTATCTGCTCCATACAGTAGAACTGTCTTGACAGTTGTATTGAAAATTGTGACTTTGTTGTTGGTTAACTGACAGTTGTTTTGAGTTCCAGATGTTCTTCAATTGCAAATATACTGCACTTTCTTCTCATCACTGCCATTGAATATTGAACGGAGGTCGTTTGCATGCAGTTGAATTGGAAGCATTAAAATTTACTTTTACTTGATTTTCAGTAATGTATATGTTCACATGATTAAGGCAATTAGATTATTATGCACGGTATATGAACAGTCGTATTAATATGGATTTATGGAAGTATATTTCCTCATTTGAACTCCGCCTGGGGCCCACTGGAGCTACTGCCGGTCTAAAGCCCGGACAAATGAAGAGGGTTGGGTATGAGGTTAGCTACCCCATCCCGCTAACCAGAAAAAATAATTCAAACCATTCAAACTCTGCCCTTGGAGTTAGAAGGTCTTCATTTAGAAAACTTATGACGCCTCATGATGAATAGCCGAGTTCCTTCGGAATTCACTAGGCTGATCTTCATTCTGACAATTAAAGCAACCATTAACTTAGGTATATGAAACGTCCGAATAATGTGGGAGACCGGGAGAGTCTTCCAAATCTCTACAGAATGTCTTCATTTAATTGGAAGTCCTATAAACTTTATGATTTTGAATGAGATCAAGAACTGGAAACCCATAAACATTAATATGAGTTTATATTTTAAAAAGAATATTTGATTTCTTGCACAACAGCGTAACTTGTACATAATTCGTCCCAACTTATTTACTGAATAGTATAATGATTATCATGTAACATGACGTTACTAAGGTGACGGTGGGTAAATTAAGTTTCAACTTAAAACGGTCATCTAGTACTTAGTAATCTTCAACAGTCTTTCAGCTCGTATCAGTTCTAAACAGAAATCGCCCTTGTTGTTGTGGAAAATAAGATGTGAACTAAACTTCAGGATTGTTTTGATCAAACCTTTAATACACAAAAGCCAATTATTAATTTCAAACGTTACCGGTTTACCGTTGTTGATTCAGTACTGAATATAAACATCCATAGATTATGTTACGGACTAAATTCAACTGGATAACGAGTGAAATTAAGGGGCATTGAATAGCTGTTTCATTCTAATAATGAACTATTCAGTAGTGTACAATCATCATCCAATCAGAGTTCAAGCTCAAGACGTCAATATCTTATATCAAGTTTATTACTTACAGACTGCTGAGATAATGCCAAATGATTGGGATTTCTAGCTTCGATCAGTTCACAACCAGTCATTATTGAATATATGAGATTCTTAAACGGAAGTCTTGATATTTTTTATAGATATTTTCCACTGTTTAATGAGAGCTGTAATTCAGAATAAACCTTCCCTCCTGTATGAGACTCATCAGCCACATATACTTGTCATTGTGTTGATTTTCCCACTGAAGACAGGGGCACTTGGTATTCAATTAGAAGTTCGATAGGATTATTAGCACTAAAGTTAAGATTGTATCCAAGAGCCGGGATGAAATATTTGTTCTGAAACCTGATGACAGGTCATTACCGAAAATAGTACTTCATTTCAGGTATTTCTATGTAGTCAGATTATTATAATTCGAATGTAATTACTTTGTGTCTATTGAAATTACTCAGTTGTCTACTAGAACTGTTTCACGTCTCCGATAATTGATGAACAAATACAATTCGACAAACAGGCAAAATATACAAAAACTGCAGTTCACCAAAAACAAAAAAAACGTCTGAAAAACTGACGAACTACTAACAAGTAGACAATAACTTCAGAGAGAAAAATATAAAAGACTATCATCTTCCGGAACATTTCCTGTATATTGGTACCAACATTGCGTGATGCTTTAGGATTCAATAGATCTAATTTTAATTCCTTATTCAATTCACAAAATAATTTGATCATTAATTCCAGTCATTAACAGGGTATTTAACTTCATTTTAGATTGAATAATATTACAAATCAAATAGCAAAGCTACTGAACTGTTGAATAGATTAAATACATACTGACAGAGCCAACGGAAAGTAAAAAGAAACTCTGAGGTGAGTATTTACAAGCTTCATTTGTATTGTTCACTGTTTTAAGCTATATAATCAATACATTATTCTATTAGATCATATCTTGATAATACCATTCAAATATTCAGGAAGTAGTTGGATATTATCGTGTTCGTTACAAGTCGTTATAGTAACAATTTCAATCTTAAACAATGAAACTTCAGATGAAGTAAAAATTATGCGAACAGATCATAAGTCTTTATGAATTGACTTATTGAGAATAATAACAAAGGGTGCTATCAGAGAGCTCTTTCTCTTTATAACTATTGAGTAATTCATCTTACGGGGAAATTTACATAAATATTTAATATTATCTACATCAATTTCATGCGATCATATGTTTACATAACTTCTCCCTTAAATTGTATGGACTAATCGTAAATTCCGATATATGTCTAGAACATACACCGCTGTAATGTGCTTTGTAATCTGACCCACCTTCTTGTACGTGAAATTTGACCATTTTTTATATGATTAACCAATCAATAAACATAAAGTAAAACTTATTTAAAGGCAATATCAGTATAGGGGTTGTGAAGATTATTAAGTTTTTTTTTATTGAGATCATGAAATGATTGGTGTTAGACTACCATTGAAAACCCGGAAGCACTAGAAAGTCGTTTTATCCTAATGAGCATCTCCGATCCAGTTCGCGGGATTCGGACCCGGGGCCTTCATTCTAAACTGATATCAGCTGGAAATCTATAAATGATAAGCTATTTTGTCCTAGTTTTAGACAAATCATCAGTGTGTACTCATTAAACCGAATTCGATAAAACTGATAACTTTTATGATTGATCATAATGAACATAAAACATATGGATCAACTGAATCAGAATTTAATAACTTACATTTACAGTGAATTTTAGTCAAATATCTAACTTAATTAACAATTTAGGGAAATGTCTTCCAATTAAAAATTTGTCAGAATGAAATTTTGTCGAAATTGTAGTAATTTTATGATTGAATTCATGAATTGATTTAAGCTGTAAGCATTAGACATGACTAGTGGAGTCAATCCATATCTGTTGTGAGACAGTTACTCACTAGAGACAATAATGGACGGTCGCGCAATATTGTTGATTGATTGAAGTTAGATATTAACAACGTTGGATACTAGGTCAATGGTGTAGAGTTTAAGCGTTCACACGTGTGACATATAGGCCCTGGGTTCGAATCCTGTAAGCAGGATTGTAAATGCCTTCTGCTAATCGATCCCACAATAGGACGAAATGGCGTCCAGCACTTCCAGGTTTTCCAAGGTTATCTAGCTTAAATTGACTCCTGAATCCAACCACTAGAATAATTAGTTAATAATAAGAGAGAAGTAATTTCATAATCATCATATTAGTATATCGATAATAAGAAGAATATGTATAGTTAAATATTATTGATTGTTGTATTATGTTTCCATTATTTAGTACACATTTTATAATTTGGCCAATAAATTCATTCATTCATTTACGTAATATACCCACGTATTTACTACTTTATCTAATTAGATTATTCTCTTTTAATGTTTTATAAAATAACATAGTAACTAATTTACAAATCAATGTAAAAGCAATGATAATCAAATAAAAGTGCAGAAAGAAAGAAAAAAAATACCTAGAAACATACCGATTAAGGGAATAAGGTCCAAGAAAGGATAAGAGGTTGGACAAATCGTTTTTGCATGCAAATTTCGAGTTTGAGTTTGTGGATTACCAAGAACTCAGGAGTTCATAAAATATTGGTTTGACACCCCCTCTAATCCAATTCCTTTAATTTTGTAGATTATTTTAAAAGAGAAATCTTTTGGAGTGATATGTCCACAATTTATTAAATGCTCTTATATAGAACTAGTAATTGTTTTACATTCACCTTTTAAAAGCCAAGTTAGTTAGTGTTCTGAGATGCATTTGGAAAGTGATCGCTTTGAAAAGTGTTTGAAGTAGATTTCTTTACATATTCAATAATTTTTAAAAGTAGCTTAAAGGTTCGGTAAATAAATCTATTTAGAAAACAAAAATCCTTGAAGATGATTTAATATATGTCAAGATGTTGAAGTTTAGAAATACATTAACTGTACTAGTGCATTGATATTTAAAGTAAACAAACTAGATAGTGCATAATCAAGTTATAAAATTTATTTTCTTAATAGTTGAGATCATGAACCGATTGATGATAGACCATCAGTGAAAATCTTGAAGCACTGGATGGCCGTTTCGTCCTAATATGGGACTTCTCAGCAGTGCGCAACCACGATCTCACCTCGCTAGATTCAAACCCAGGACCTGTCAGTCTCGCGCATGAACCCTTAACCTTTGAACTACTGAGCCGACATCCAATGGTGTTAGTTTCTAACTTCCACTAGCCTCGCGAGGCAAGATCGTGGATGAGCACTGCTGAGGAGTTCCATACCAGGAAGAAACGACCGTCCAATGATTCCAAGTTTTCCATGGTGATCCAGCTTCCATTGACTCATTAATCCAACTATTAAAACTACTATAATATCCACAAAACCCCTTCTGATACTAATCAACATATGCTCACTAGTGACTGGACTCAAGAGGTATATCCCGGAGTTCTAATAGAATCAGTAACCAGTAGAATTAATTATTGGTAATTACTTTACATCATACTACTGAATTCATCTACTGAATTCAAATGTTCCAATTAGATTAAATAACATTTCATTATAAATAACATAAAAACATTAATAATAATATCGATATTTATTCTATAATCATAAGGTCATTATCTACTTGTATATTTAGTTGCGTGTTTAATTTCTAATTTTCAATAAAAGTCCTTAACTTAACTATTCACTTGTTCAATGATGATCTAATCAATATTCATTACTAACAGGAAAGAAAAAAAAGAGAACTAAACTTAATCTATCAGAATCAAATTAAAAAACAGAATTAAAGTAACAATTTCATTATCTAATCAAGGTCAATCAGATAATTGTTTTACTTGAATCTTTTGATTGATGTGTTAGGACTGCAATTGATCAGTCTGTTATTGGCATATATGCATACTACATGTATTGCTTCGATATTGCCTTAATTCACAAGTATTATAAGCAAAGATGACGTTTGAAGCGAACGGTATTGGGTTCGAGTCCCAAAGTGGACATCAACTCTGGGATGCAGGTATATCCAGCTGACGGGGCCCAAATAAGACGAAACGCGTGTCCTGCATTCCACTGCTAGCCACTGTCCATCTTTGCTTATAAAGCTTGTGAATTAAAGCTATATTGAGACAATACGCACAGAATGCATATATGCCGATAAGAGACTGATCAATCGCAGTCCTAAACCTCAAACGGAACATTCAAATAAACAATACAAAATGAATTTAAACTTGATCACATTGCACAAACTAGTGGTTATGAGGACTCATTAACTGAGTAGATAACACAATGACGTTTGAAGTGAACGGTACTAGGTTCAAGTCCCTCCCGGAGTGAACATCAACTCTGAGATGCACGTATATCTACTTAGCGAGTCCCAAATAGGATCAAACGTGCGTCACACTGGATTCCATTACTAGCCACTATCCATCTTTGCTTATAAATACCAATGTTAGGAACTTATTTCCCTTAAAAGAGAATCAGTCAGTCAGTCAGTCAGTAACAACGTAGAACTTCGTACGTACGTACATCAGTTCGAGTTGCCACACCACCTTAACACAGAGATGCAGTTGTCGATTCAAATCCCGTAGTCGTAGAGGTAGCAAGAGTGTAAGCAGTGATCGGGAAGATTAGGGTTTGGAGATGTTATTTAAAGAGTATAATTCAGTGAAATAAATTTGGAAAGAGGAAAAAGGGACGTGAAGAATTCAGAAGATTAGAATTTGGGAGAACACAAAGAGTGGATGCACCTGCGCCATTGCAAACGATTTTGAGCCATGTCATTCAGGGTCTCTAACCATCGGTTGCTATCATCTCGCGGTCCCCAACCAGGTAGTCTATACCTATCAACATGACTCAGACCACTTGTCAGTGACTTCATGGACTTGTGCCATGTTTTGGTCTGGCCGCCCCTAGCTTTCTTCCAATCTACTCCTATACCACTGAACATCGCACGTCGAGGCAGTCGGTCGTTGGGCATACGTAACACACAATAGAAGAGTAATAGAGAATGTGTGTAAAAAAAAACGAATCTAACTCTCTTGTAATTACAATATATTATTCCTTGGGATTAAAGTACATTTGAATTCCTGAATATAATAAGTTTCATTAAAACAAAACAAAAAAAATGTAGAAAAGGAATTTATAACTAAACTGAAAAATTAAAGAAAATAAAACGTGATCTCTTTATGAAGAAAAAATAATCAATTATTGAAAATTAATCGATTATCTATCTGTAATGATATAAAATTAAATCAATGATGTAAGAATGAAAAGATACCAAATTACAATTATCAAACATACATACATACATACAATGTGAGTTTGTATTGTTTGTTTGTTTTTGGATTGTAAAGATAATTATTAGGCTACCATTATTCACTCAAGTGTATTATCTTCCAACTGAGTAGTCCCCTCCCCCTTCTTGATAGTAAGCACGTGCTTTCCTGAAGCTATAACTCGTGGAATCCAATTATGAGGCTATCAGACAGTTAGTAGAAACGTTAAAGAACGATCGCTGTGCTGAAGCTATAAGTGTTAATCATTGAATATAAACTCATCGGTTTGAAGAGTTGGCGCTTGCAAAGAGACCTGAAAGTTTTGAGTTCGACCTCTATCGGTATCGTTAGTGTGCAAGCTGGGTAGTATCTTACTGTACAGTGTTCCTTGGCTTTCTGCAATTAATTCGAGGTGATAAATTACTTCTATATATCAAGGATTTTTGTCAAAGAATTATGGTGATGCTTAGAAATCATATATTCTTCATAGATATTAGATTATAAACTTGGGATTAGTCTAGAACTCAACAGAAAACTATCTTTGTTTTATGAATTTCATGGTTTATCCCATTTTCCAAACTGTTCAGCAGTGGGTATCCACTCCATCCCTAGGTACTGAACCGATGGACGTTGTAGCACCATTCGAGATAAACACATTATCTTTAGACAATTGATTTGACATTCATATTCAGTCCATATTATGGTTAACCTAAATCAATTCTTATTAGCAAATGACGATCAGGTCATCTAGCAATAATTTTGCAATCGATGAATACCCGAACACCTCATTAATAAAGTCTTAGCCTAAGGCTGGGTAACACGCGATTGATACAAAAGGAAAATATCAGTTCTCTAAAGATTTCATCTTTGCCCTGTTGACAACTACCAACTAGTGAGAAACTTGAGTTCAGGGTTAATTAGTTCTAACACAAACGTTTATATCAATGTGCCTCCGAAGTCAGTGAATTTCTCAAATATTTCAAGAAAGTTTTCTGTTTTAATCAGAAGGGGATTGTGCGAAAACTTTAATAATTTTATGGTTGAAATCATGGGTCAATTAAAGCTAGACCAGTATGAAAAACCTGTTTCGTTCTAGTGCGCAACCACGATCCCGCCCGCGGGATTCTAACCCATGACCTTTTGGTCTCGCGCGCAAACGCTTAACCTCTAGACCACTGTTTCTCCGTTTTAACTAACTGTTTACTTTAACCACCCAATATGCTCGCTCAAACGATCTGATAACAATCTTACAACCTATAACCACTGCTAAATTCGAAAGAAATCATCACAGTTATTGACATATATTTACTCCCATATATTCTTTTGTTGCTGAAATGACAAGTGTATCAGAATTCATTCATCAAATTATCTTAAGAGTTAAATCGGTCAGATAAATTTCGTTAATGAAGACGCATGACAACTAATTACCGTTTAAAAATTCTATTCACTTGTATTTTGAAGATTAACAAGTTTTGTGGGTTATAAAGAGGACTGATAGGTCCTGGTTTCGAATCTCGTCAGGCAGGATCATGGATGCGGATTGTTGAGGAGTCCCATACTAGGATGAAACGTCTGTCCAGTACTTCCAGGTTTTCCATAGTGGTCTAGATTCAATTGACTCATAATCTCAACTATAAAATTACTACAATCTCGACAAAATCCCTTCTGATACTAATCAACATATGCTCATTAGTGACTGACTTCGAGATGTGTTTCCTGGAGTTCTAGTGAGAAGCATTGATCTGTGGAGTTCAACCGGGTCAGTTGTGAGATAGTAACTCACTGATGACAATGGTGGATGTGTTGCTGAATTTTGTGGATTAGTTGAAGATAGACATTAACACCGTTGGATGACGGCCGTCTCAGTGGTGTAGTGGTTAAGCGTTTGCGCGCGAGACTGATATGTCATGATTTCGAATCTCGTGGTGCAGGATCGTGGACGAGCACTGAGGAGGAATGCAATACCAGGAGGAAACTGCCTTTCAATGCTTCCAGGTTTTTTTATAGTGATCTAGCTTCGATTGACTCATGAATTTAATTATTAAAATAAGAATTTATTAGAATATTCTATAGTGAAACATAAGTTATTGAATTAAAGGAGCTAATCCTTGTCGGGTAGAGACAGTTATCTACCTCAGTACAATGGAAGTTGGTCACACAATTTCATGGATTGGTTGATGTTAGAAACTATCACCATTGGATGCCGGCTCAGTGGTCCAGTTGGTTAAGCGTTCGTGCGCGAGACCGAAGGCCCTGGGTTCGAATCCCGCTCGCGGGACCGTGGATGCGCACTGCTGAGGAGTCCCATAATAAGACGAAATGGCCGTCCAGTGCTTCCAGGTTTTCAATTGTGATGGTCTAACATCAATTGGTTTATTATCTCAATCAAAAACTTAATAATCTCCACAACCCCTATACTAGTAAAGCATTATTGTTTATCAGTTACTGATATTAAACCATTTTGTTGAATATCCCAAGTGAGTAGAAAAATTCAATTTCATTGGTTATTACAATTTTATATTTCCCTTCTCCAATTTAAGCCAACAGAATATTTAAGGATGAATTAAAGTACATTTTAACTACTTACTATCAAGTTATAGGTTTAATATCTATGACATATTTAAAAGGTCAACACAATGCACATATTAATAAGAGTAACATTTTTTTCCTTTTATTGATCAGTATATAACGATTGATTGTGTAACTACTTTTCCCTTAATATTGAGCAATGTTTACATCTGACATATGGAAAGTTTTGTTAACCTAGAAAATATTTTATATGTTTGTAGGCAAAGAATAGAGAACAGACAGGTTAATGGAATTAACTCAAGTAGCTGTAGTTGTGTTGTTGTTGTTATGGTGGTAGTGTTCAACCATTTTCTTTCCAAAGTGGAGACTCTTAACTGTAAGGAAAAAAATTCAAAATTTCTTCATTAATCTAATCCGTTCAGAACTAGCTAAAAAAAAATCCTTAAATTTTCTTTCATTTTAGCAACAAAAATAAGGACATAACTGTTTTTGTGATAAGTGGAAGTTGTCTGTCCAACTACTACTACTACCACTACTACTACTACTACTCCTGCCACCCCCCCTTCGTGTCATTCTGACAACTACGAACATACTAATAATTGTCTATTGCTTGATGTGTGTGTACCTCTACGTGACCTTCAAGTGGTAACCAATCAAATCTATGACTTTTGATTAAGTGGTAGACAAAGTTTGTAATTGTTGATTATTCAAATCTCAAAACCAATAGTATTATTTATCGTATATACTGAAAGTCTATTGTATGATAATGACGATGAAGGACGAAGTTGTCGTTCCCCCTGGTCTAAGGGAATTATTACAAGAATTAACTGTGTCTATACTGCGAGAACACCCTGATAATTTAATTCAGTTTGCTATTGATTTCCTAATGATGAAGAAGGCGGCATCAGAAAATCGTCCAAATAAAACAACTGAAAGTGAAGATGAAGATGAGGAACCTATGCCTATACCTCCACAACGAGCTACTCGAAGAGCTGGTGTAGCTGCAGAAAGTTATGATCCAGAAAAAGATGATACTTCAAATGTAGAAAAAGTTGTACATCCTAAAACAGAAGAACAACGTCGAAGATTAGCTCAAGCCACTAAAGATATTCTCCTTTTCCGATGTCTTGATGATGATCAAATGAAAGATGTTATTGATGCCATGTACGAACGTCATGTATCACCTGGTGAAAAAGTAATTACACTTGGTGAAGATGGTGATAATTTTTATGTAATAGAAAAAGGAGTTTATGATATCATTGTGAAAGTTAGTAATGAAGAAAAAACTGTTGGAAAATATGACAACAAAGGGTCTTTTGGTGAATTGGCACTGATGTATAATACACCACGAGCTGCAACTATTTTAGCCAAAACTGAAGGTGTAGTTTGGGTAATGACACGTGAAGTTTTTCGTTCAATTGTATTGAAAAAAGCATTTGAAAAACGTAGATTATATGAAGAACTACTTAATCAAGTACCAATCCTAGAAAGTCTCAGTGCTTATGAACGCATGAGTATTGCAGATGCATTAAGAACAAAAATCTTCAAAGATAATCAACAAATTATCAAACAAGGTGATCCAGGTGATGAAATGTTCTTTGTTGAAGAAGGCAAAGTACGCATTAAAATGAAAAGAAGCGGAGAAACAGAAGAAAAAGAAGTAGCTGTTATTGAAAAAGGTGGCTATTTTGGTGAATTAGCTTTATTAACAAGTCATCCACGTGCTGCTTCAGCATATGCTGATGGTCATACTAAACTTGCTGTATTGGATGTTGGAAGTTTTGAACGTTTACTTGGTCCTTGCTTAGATATACTCAGAAGGAATATTGATGATTATGAAGCTAAACTAAAAAATATTTTTGGTAGTTTAGATAAAGTACCAGAATTAAGACGTTAATTATGAATTACTTTTGATGATTTACGTCTTGATTTACATGTGATCGTCGATTACTATAATAATAATTATTATTATTATCATAATTACACTGTTCTTTGTGTTCAATCGAATGATCCAACTTTCATGGATGTTCATATTCTTTGATTAGTGAAAGGAAATAAGTCAGATCATAGTGAGTACAGTATATATTTTGTTTTTATTTGCTTATATATATATATACAATTTAAAACAAAATTATGTACATATACGTATTTTCCTCCTTTTTTTTTGTTGTTGTTGTTGGTTATTTACTTAAGTGGTAATATGGAATCTACATGTTTCCATGTCAACCGTTACTCGATTTTTTTTTCCAATTTGTTTCAACTATTTTTAATCCTTTGATTAAGTAACTCATAATTTTAGTCACTATTAACATTATTATTGTTATTATTATTTTGGACATTACTTGGTCACTGATCATCATTATCATTCATAATATTGATATCATGCACAAAAAAATTGACCATCATACAAAACTATGTGTAGATTGTATTAGCTCAATTCTATATCCTAATAACACAATTAAAATTCTATCTTTTATTCATATGTATCGTTTGTTTGTTTTTTGATGATCATTTACATTTTATTACTATGGTGATGGCTGATATTCACTGTGATGAGTATTGTTACCGTACATAGATATAGAAAAGAAAAGAATTTCAAGCAATTCTTCCCTAGTTATTCATCTTTCTTTTTTTTTTTCAATCAATTGCTTACATTTCATTTCTCATGTACCATATAACATGTGCAAATGGTAATAGAGTTGAACTGTTATATCCGAAAAAAAACTCAACTCTGTTATTACTTATCTTATTCATCAGGCATGGACATATATATTGGTAAAACAAATACACAATACATTCATCCTTCGTTACTACTAATATCAGTATCATTTTGATTACTTGTACTTGTGTGCGTGGGGGGGGTAGTTGTTCGATATTTTTCATTTTTGTCATTCTTTTTCTTTCTTTCTGAGCTCATTGTTTTCTTCCTCTTTATCTGTTTATTCTACTGTCCTTTATGTCTCTTTTTTTCTTCTCATTAATGTTCTCTTATTTTCTTCCATTAATCCTTTACAGATAATCAGTGAAAACAAAAAGATATATCATCAATTATTTGTTTTGATGTATCCGTGTTCATGTTCTTGTTACTAATTAATCTGGGTAGTAAGGTTTTAAAATATACTTGTATAATTAATTAAACAATTGAGTTACGTAATTCATATATATTGATTATGTGTTAGATTCTTATGTTACTTATAAATGGTTATATTTCTGTGTTCAAATGGAAGTAGTTTGAGTCAAGTTTCAAACTTGTAATTGAATGAATAAAAGGTATTTCATACACTATTAAACGGTATGTATTCATACTTTACTTAATTGAGCTTTTGAAAATTGTTCTTTAAACTGTATTCATGGATGTGCATTGCTGAAGAGTCTCACAATAAGATAAAATGGCCATCCATTGCTTCCAGGTTTCTCATAGTAGTTTAGCTTCAATTGACTCATGATCTCAACTATTGAAATTACTATAATATATCCACAAAAATATACCCTTTCGATAAAAAAAAGCTAGACAACTAATTGCTTAATCTAAGTTTATATCAGACTGTTCGTTAGAAAAGATCTAAAATATTCAGTTTTTAATAATGTAGAATAATGTGTTGGTTAGTCAATATTTATAAGTGAATTACAGCATCTCTAATGTATGCTTTTTGTACTATACTGTTCATAACTCTAATTCAGACAGTTTTTAGAAAAATTTTATTGTTTAGTAACTAAGATTGGATTGTTATTATTATAACTTGTGGTTTTGTACCCTTGGTTCTTTGTTTTTTACCCTGTTGCCAATTGTTATAACGCTTGGTTTTACTTCGTCTAATGTTATAACGGTTGGGTTTCCATGCATGGGACGTTAATTTATCTTAAACGATTATCTACACTAGATCCTTCCCAGTGTCAATTCTACAGGACTTCAACACAAATCAGATCATGAACACGTGATTAGCCTGACCACAACCTAAATATATTTCCACACCAAAACCCGACACAATCCAACAACCATGAACAATCAATAATAAGTGTGCCATAATAATTAGAAGGATAAGGGAATATATAACTTATCTGACACCTATCAGACTATGTGCATGTCTGACTAAGCAGACAACTAACCATTATCACTCTCGTCATTACATCAGTTATGTTCAATCAGTTATTGTGTGAATGCATTTGGGGAAATTTCTCTTGTCAATAATATGTATATATGGTTGTATTAAAATGGTAAATTATAACTGAATGCAATCTTCTATATGATGAAGTAAGAACAATTTGCTTTGTATATTGGAATTTCCGATCATAAGGGTTACAAGCTCGAAACCTAGTCACACTTGAGTTGATTTCATCGAACCGGCAATTGGTTTTCACAATGAATGTGTACTATTTGTAAATGTATCATACCACATACAAATAAATGCATGTCGTTTAATAGATGAACAATTTTTTTCACTTATTTTAATTATGACTGTTAGTAACATCTATGATGGAATGGATAAATGTTGGTTTAATTCAGTGTTTTAATAACTAGTTAACTGAATAAATTCATTAGATTAGTCGAGCAATAATGATATCTAGTTCTTGTCATTGGGTACTATTATTTGACCACAGTTGCTTTAGAAATATTCCTCGCATCTGCTGCGATCACCAGGTAAATAATAGCGAGGTTAGACACAGGGTATTAGGGAATGATGGTAAGTCAGTTGATGAGGTTGTGAATGTTCCTCGACTGAAATAGTCGGACCACGTGTTGCGTATGTCTGAAAACGGATTACCACGACACTCAATGCTGACTAGTGTTGGGGATGGTTGGAAGAGAGTTAGGTTCGGCCACACCAAAACGTGGCATCAGTCGTTGAAGTCACTGACTTCTGGTCTGAGTCATGTTGGTAGATGCAAACTACTTGGTTGGGGTCCGCGTGACCAATGGTTTGAGAATGTGGCTGACATGGCTCAGAATCGACCACAATGGTGTAGGTGTATACACTCTTTGTCTTCTCTTAAACTATGAGATTAAAATCTATTCATATCTTTCTTTCTACTAACTAATTCTTCCTTCCTGTACTATATCTTTATACGCAATCTTTCTTTTATATATTACCACCATTGAATTAACTACTTCTATGAATTGGGTGTTTATCTTGTTGTGTTATAATGAGTGAGGTATGGCAACTTGGAGCGATGCATATATATGTGCCTGGTTCTACGTTGTAGCTGATTGACTGAATGTAAAAAGAAGAACTTGTAGTAAGTAAGTAGCAAGTTTGTCAAGAAAAAACCAATATATAACTAACTAGTTTATTATATTCTTAATGAGTGTAATTAAATCTATTGACATTGTAAATTGTGTGCATCCATTTAGTTATTGATTATTTAATATAAACTATTATCTAGTTCATTATATCCGAATAAAACTATCGACTAAATAAGTCAATCATATATCATTCATTGTATTCTAACATTAATAATCGATCAGTTCATCTATAGTGTTGCCTTTTTTTTCTACATCGAGCAATATCAGTCTTGACCTGTTGTAACAAGTAGAAACATTTTCGTCTCCAAACCAGTAGCTAAACTAGTATCTTCATAAATTACAACATGGTTTGGTCTTTAATTCCCCATCCTTTGGTTAAAGTAAATAGATATATTTACTATTACATAGAAACATGTACCTTAAAACAGGGTATACAATTATGTAATTATTGAGGTAGCAAAGCTAGGAATTGGACGCAGATAAATTAAATCTAAATGCGGAAAAAATGTTTTATTCTTACCCAGTTATTTGTATACTGTAGATTATACTCTTATGTACTATATAACTGTTAAAAAAGAGTACTTTTGAAAATCCTCTTTCCCATCAGTTTTATCGTCGTAAATATGTGTACAAATGTATTTTAGTAGTTGAGATCATGAGTCAATTGAAGTTAAACCATCATAGAAAACCTTGAATCTACTGGACGGCTCTTTCGTCCTATAGTGGGACTTCTCAGCAGTACGCATCCACGATCCCGTCTTGAGAAATCCGAACATAGGAGCTATCGGTCTCGCGCGAAGCACTTAACCTGTAGACCACTGAGCTGGCCGGCATCCAACGGTGTTAGTGTTTGATTTCAACAATCCACGAAAATGAGCTGTACAGCTTATACACGAACTTGAGCGACGCATCCACCACTGTTGAATCTCGCGAGGCGGGATCGTGGATGCGCACTGCTGAGAAGTCTCACAATAGAACGAAACGGCCGTCCAGTGCTTCGAGGTTTTCCATGGTGGTTTAGCTTCAATCGACTCATTATCTCAACTATTAAAATTACTATGATATCCACAAAAACCGCTTCCAATATCACTATATTTTAGTCAGAATTAATCAAAGATGTTTAACTATCAAAACAGAAAGCTTCAATAATATCCATCTTATATATTTAAGGAAATCTTGTGAGATTGTTTGACCAACTATTTGGCAGCGTTTGAAGAAACATCTTTTTCGTTATACATTAAACCGTTAAGTGTTGAGATTTCCACAGTATCCTTCGGAAGTCTATAGGTGTTCAGAAAACGCTAAGAAGCACTATCCAATCAGCGTTAAATAAGAGCGTCACAGAAACACCTAGAAAGTGATGAATCACGTTTGACTTTTTTGATTCTGTATTTGCCTATCCCGCTACTTTATTTAGTGTAGTTCCAGAAACTTACAGAAGCTCAAGGTCACATAAAACTCAGCAAATACCCTCGTTTTTCTGTACATAAACTAACCTTGGAGTAAAACTTTTTTTCAGCACTGCGCGCCTTTTCTCTTGTGTTCCAGTTTCCGTATAGATTTATCCCAGGATTTTCAGAAGCGGCTAGGAAATCGGATTGAATGTTTATTTAACGAACTTATCATTGAGATTAGAAGGTTGAGACGAGGTGAAAGAACACAATAATTCATCATAAATGTATCCCGATACCTATGAAGTACTAGTATGCTATCGGTTAAACGAATGAACATTTTTCATATTTTTAGGGCATAGATTTGAATGGTTTGAAAATGGTTTCCTCTATAAAATAAGTAACTGAGTAGACAACACTGACATTCGAAGCGAACAGTATTGGGTTCGAGTCCTGGAGTGAATATTAACTGTGAGATATAGGTACATCCAGCTGACGATTTCGAGCTAGGACGAAACGCGCATCAAACTGGATTCCACTACTATCCACTATTCATCTTTGCTCATTGTTACGAATTTTTCAGTTTGCTGACATAAAAAATAAATCCACGCAGCTTCATTTTACCAATGGGACTGAATAACGCGATAATAAACTCATATCATACCTAAATAAAAATTCTCAGTTCAAACACTATAATGTCTACTTATGTTTATTTTCATGAGGAGGATACGTTTCTCGTTACTGATATTCAAGGCTGAATTTCTATCGATTTCTGATAGTTATGTTTTTTTGAATTGTAATTTTCTATCATGGCCAATAATGAAATTCAAGATGTCCATTTCATACTTTTACAAATTCTTTAACTAAATGTATCTACATCTTACGGTTAATTTCTTCACTGAGATATCTCTTAACGGAGATCATATATAACTATAAAGATTAACATCCTATCTTTTGGACAACTAAATAGTTATCATGTATTTATAGCTTAAGATATTACACATTGAAGTTTTGAAGTATTGAGTGCTACATGAATATTGAAATGAGCTGAAAAACGTATCCACCCAACGAGTTTCAAATAAGACTAAATGTACATAATTCATTACTTCCGACATTGATTACTATCCACAAATGTAATAATCTTAATCCTGTATAAATGTTTTCAAATTCATTTTTATTAATGATTAAAAGGAATTGCTGTCTGAATTTGTCAGTGAATAATTTCTATCAATCGTAATAATTCTTGATAATCACCATCATTACTTACTTACTTACACCTGTTACTCCTCGTGGAAGAGCATAGGTCAACCACCAGCACTAGCCATCCAACCCTGTCCCAAACGATCCTTTCCAATTCTTTTCAGTTGTTATTCATCCTTTTCATATCTGATTCTATTTCCCAACGTAATGTGTTCTTAGGTCTTCCGCTTTTCCGCTTCCCTTCAGCATTACAAGTTAGGGCTTGCCTCGTAATACAGTTTACTGATTTCCCTAATGTATGTCCTATCCACTTCCATCGTGTTTTCCTAATTTCCTCATCAGTTGGAAGCTGGTTTATTCTCTCCCACAGTAGGTTGTTGCTCATGGTATCCGGCCAAAGGATGTTGAGTATCTTGCGTAGACAACTATTTATGGATACTTGTACCTTCTTGATGATGGTTGTTGTAGTTCTCGAAGTTTCAGCTCCGTATAGTAGAACTGCCTTGACGTTCGTATTGAAGATTCTCACTTTGATATTGGTTGAAAGTTGTTTTGAGTTCCATATATTCTTCGACTGTAGGAATGCTGTCCTTGTTTTGCCAATCCTTGCCTTTACGTCTGCATTGGATCCTCCTTGTTCATGGATGATGCTTCCCAGGTAAGTGAATGATTCTATATCTTCCAGAAATCACCATCACCTACTCATCACCTTCTCGCACCACGGGTGTTGTTTACGAAATTTAGAGGAAGGAAAACGATTGTCCGACGCTTTAACCGGGTTGGTAAACACAGAGAGTTCACCTAGGGGAGTTGGAAAACCCTCATCCCAAACCATTGGTGCACATGAGCTCCAGTATCCTGGAGGAACAAATGGCATGTGAACCAATTGTTGGTCACCGACTACCATGGAACTGCATCTCCTCACGTTACTCCACTGCCTTGTGAACCAGACATTTATGTCGAAGGCTCCGGTTGTGGCCCACTAAGAAAACCACCTGCTTGGTTTGGGCATCCGAGCAGTAGCCTACCCCTCATACAAATCGAATGGTTTGGGTGGTGCATATCTATTTGGTTCCTTCTTGTACCAATGTTTATGTGTTTAAATAAATAAATCCTAAAAAATGTCACCGCTGAGTCTTACACTTTCTAGTCGGCTGATTTCACAGAGCATAGCTTGTCACTATGATGTATACGATTATGTCGAAATATGTTTTCAATATCATTTCAACTGCTAGATTCAGTTTATAGTAAATATGATCATTGAACTATTATTGGAAAAATTTACTTTACATTTATGAACATGTAAACAGAAACACATGAAGTTCTATCATGATCAAAACCCCATGAATCTCACTTTTTCAGAAAAGAAATATGTCATATGCTAATATAAATATCAACAATAGAACGATTATATTTGATCACAAAACGTTAGGGAATCAAGTCAACAAATGTCAACTGTCATATTGAAGGTTATATATGGAATAATTTATCTGTATACAGTGTGTTAGAGTGAGTGAAAATTAAACATCGATTAATAATGAGTTATTTCCATGACATTACATAACGTGAGCAATTCTATTTTCTTACTGTTCTATCTTCCAAAGGATTGTATATTTGGTTAGGACGTGTATTGAGTATGACCATCAACCGACTAGCTCGACGCGCGTTAACGGCTGGTGTAGGGGTTGGGTTGGAAGAAAGGTAAGGGCAGACAGACTATTGAACTGAGCCAAGTAGGTAGGTGAAGATAACCTGATTAAATTCTGTGTGATTATTATACCCAATGGTTAGAGATGTCGAGTGACATAGTTCAAAATCGTTCGCAATGGTGTGTATCAATTCACTCTTTGTCTTCGATTAGATCCTATGTTATTAGATTACCTCATGAATTGTTCCTTGTTTCCCAACTCATAGTTTCTTAAATAAAGCCAGAACGAACATTGATGCAGAATAATGTGAATTCATTATATTTCATAGTTTCTCATCAGTTGCTTACAATCAAATGTGAATTAGAATTTTACATTGAGGTAACATATAATGTGAAACAATTGATATAAGTGGATGTAAAGAATTGGAATGACAAAGATTATCAATAATAACTACATATATGTGCAAAAACAGGTTAGAGGTTATTTGGTGTTAGAATCAAGGAAACATTAGGGTTGGGTGATGTAATAGTTGAGTGAAGTTCAGAGACAGACAAGATTAATTGTGTGATAATTCTAGAGGTAATGAAGGGTTTACATAAGATTCATGGAATCAAAAACTCATAAGATGGATGACGTATTAATTGAATAGAATTTGAAGAGTTTACATAGTTTAACAGAATCGAGTGAGTGGAAATGTATGAGTGAAGGGGTGGTTTAAGAATTCGGTAATGGGAAGAGAAATATAACAAACTAAACATTAACCAGGGTAGTAATAAGTTTATTACTGTTTCGTTTTGAATACATAGATCACGTTCGAGTTTTTTTATCGTGATCGTTTCCGCAAAACGGAGAGAAGCAGTATTTCTTCCTGTTAATAATTTTAAAGGCATGAGGAATGTCAATGATATGCCCGGTGTCAAGTAAATGCCGAGCTATTGCACTGTTAAGAGCTCTTGTAAACAGCTGATGAGAAACTAGGAAATATAATGAATTCATATTATTCTGCATCAGTGTTCGTTCTGGCTTTATTTAAATTCATAGAGAGAACTAATTCCAGAGTTTCTTATTGAATCCTAGTTTTTATGAGCAATTTTTTCTACTATGATTAATACTGCTACTGCCCACACTACTCTGTGATTTCCCATGACAATTTGATCTAAGTGTAGTAATGGGGGTACGATAACTTGAACCGATGCACACGTGTACAATGAATGACTGACATTTGGTTTAGAATACCACATCAACACCAAGCAGGTGGTTTTCTTAGTGGGCCACAACCGGAGCCTTCGACATAAATGTCTGGTTCACAAGGCAGTGGAGTAACGTGAGGAGATGCAGTTCCATGGTAGTCGGTGACCAACAATTGGTTCACATGCCATTTGTTCCTCCAGGATACTGGAGCTCATGTGCACCAATGGTTTGGGATGAGGGTTTTCCAACTCCCCTAGGTGAACTCTCTGTGTTTACCAACCCGGTTAAAGCGTCGGACAATCGTTTTCCTTCCTCTAAATTTCGTAAACAACACCCGTGGTGCGAGAAGGTGATGAGTAGGACTTCCCTGGCAGTTGTTGTATGCACATGGCCATATGAGAACATTTCGAGAGGGAGAGTTGACTCTCCCCACTCTCGGCTGTACTAGGGCATTTGGGAATAACACTAATATTGTATTGATTGTTTACTAAAAATGGTTACATATGATTAATCTATCTCCTGCATAAACGAGTCATTTTAATCTTATAGGTTATTGCGTACACTTCTCTTTGTTAATTGTTCACCTTCATCTGCATGTAATTTTATGTACTTTGTTTGTATGTATCTGTCTACCTACCTGTACGTCAGTATGATGATGATCATCTTGTTTTGCTGTTCAATATCAAGCATTTCGGAGCATTTTCCTATTCATTCGGTAGATGAGTTCCGTGTATAAGAAAATGGTTTTGACTGGAGATTTCATTTCAATAAGATAGTGTGGTACATATAGGTCTTCTTTGAAAACATCACTGCTAGGACTTGAAATAAAATGCTCAATAAAAGTTATCTCGTTATATACAGCATTCACTCACTAAATGTACGGAAAAATACCCGAAAATGTATGGTACTGAGTATAAATTGAAATTTTAAAAAATTACGCCTGTTACCCCTCGTGGAGGAGCATAGGCCGACCACCAGCATTCTCCATCCAACCCTGTCCTGGCCAATTCTTTCCAGTTCTTTCTAGTTACTCTTCATTCTTTTCATATCTGCTTCCATTTCACGACGTAGTGTGTTCTTTGGCTTTCCTCTTTTCCGCTTCCCTTCAGGATTCCAAATTCATAAAAAAACATCCTTTCGCTGTATTTCCTCATAAAAACTTATTTCGTACTTGATTCCTTTGAGGAACGACTTCCTCCTCACTGGATCTGTTATTGTCTGTCTACGATTCATATGCATTTTTAAAATAAAAGTATTTATAAGTACTTTCGTATTCGGCTTTCCAGTTGTTCACTAACTCAATAACGTCAGTGAGTATGAATGAAGTTCATTAGGGAAGTATATTTTATTCATTAGTCATTAATCTTAAGTGGACCTTACTGAAAAGTCCTAAAACTATATGGAAATAACTATCTAGTGCTCTTTGACCATTTACGGTTAGCTAGGTAATCTCAGTTTATGGTAATCATATTTGTAAATGTCCATAATTCCTCGAAATGTTTTCCAGAAGCTAGAAAATATTTAAAAAAAAAAGAAGAATATTCGAGTGAACAATGACTTTCAATAACTTCATCATCAGGCCATCCAGTGCTTCCAGGTTTTCAATGTTGGTCTAACATCAATCGATTTATGATGTCAATCAAAAACTTAATTTCCACAACCCTATACTGATCTACAGTTATAAGTCTATAATTATTGTGATCTTTTACAAAGGCCAGAAAAAGGCATGGCATTAATGAATTTGACCATTTTATATGTTAAACATGATGAACGTTAGCATTTGGTTACGACATAGATACATTGATATTATGTTATTTGTAAATTAGAAAGGTCATATAATAAAGGTCAGAATGATTTAGAGTTAAGTGTCCAGTCATAATCAGTAGAATAGTCATATAGCAAAAATGAAAATGAGAAAAAATTATGTGAATAAAATACATAGAAGGAGAGTTTCAATCAGGTCTGTTGTGAGATAGTAACTTACTGAAGACAATGGTGGATGTATCGCTCAATTTCTTGAATAGTTGGCTCAGTGGTCTAGAGGTTAGGCGTCCTCGCGCGAGTCTGATAGGTCCTGCGTTTGAATCTCGAGAAGCGAGATGGTGGATGCTCACTGCTGAGGTGTGCCATACTAGGACGAGACGGCCGTCCAATGCTTCCAGGTTTAACATGGTGGTCTAACTTCAGTTGACTCATGATCTCAACCATTGGAATTTCATCTTGTCAATCGAGATAATAATGATAATGGCAATCGTAATAATAACAATATTATTGTGTGAATATAATATGTAATAAGGGGGTGTTATCAAGGTAATTATGATAAAGCTCCCTCTATTTTGATATGATGTTCACTATCTACCAAGTGAGATAGAATAGTACTGTTGATCGACTTAGTAACTCCTTTTCCCAGCCATGAACACTTTACGAACACGGAAGGATAAAGCCTTCTGAGTACAGCCTCTGTAACTAGCTCCACAGGAGCAGTTGAGTTGGGATATACACATGGAGTAGCCCATCATCAGTAACCTATCCTCGATTTTTCGTGTAAGTACTGGTTTAGTTGAGAAAATTATATGTAGCCTGGCGGCGTGAAATGTTCTTTTAAAAGATCTTTCAAGTCGACGTGTTAAAATATCACCCGCTATGTCCCTTTTAAAGTCCAGTTCCAGATATAGAAATTTAGAAATTAGTATCTTTTCTAGAAGTTTTTAGAAAGACTACTGCATAACTATACAGAACTACAGCTTCACACGACATCATGACTTGATAGAGGGAAGTAAACGATGAACATTTACATAAAGTCGATATATACGTTTATAAGTAGATCAGATGAAGAAATGGACAGGCACAAATATACTTAATCACATAAACATAACAACAGAACCTTACCACTAAGATACATGGATTCGGTTATGTTGGTTTTCTTCATACCGATATTTACTTATATTTCATTTCGATATTGACTATGTTCATCTTGTCATTGGTTGGTTGATTAGTGTCTTGTTAGACAAAATAGTAAATAAACTTAAGGTGATATGTAGGAAAATATAACCTTGAATAAATATTAACATGACTAATTCTTAGATTCACTTGTTATTGTTTATTTGATTCTTCCCATCGATGTTTAAGACTGCAATTGATCAGTCTCTTATTGGCATATATGCATACTGTGTGTATTACATTGACATTACCTTAATCCACAAGCATTGTAAGCGAAGATGAATAGTGACTAGCAGTGGAATCCAGGACGCGCCTTTCGTCCTATATCGAGGTAATACACACAATGTACACATATGCCAATAAGAGACTGGTCAATTGCAGTCCTAAACATCAAAGAGAAGACTCTGTAGCTAAATCGATAACACGACTACATTTGAAGCAAACTATACTGGGTTGGAGTCCCGCCCGGTGTGCACATCAACTGTAGAATGCAGGTACATCCTGCTGACGAGCCCCACATAGGACGAGACGCGTGTCCTGGGTTCCACTGCTAACCATTATCCATGACTAGTTCTTATTTTAATAAAATAGTGTCAGATTATGGTAAGATTTTTTGAACGAAATATTGACTTATTGTAACTATATCAGAATATTTTCTTAAGGCAGCCTGCTTGAATATCTGGGCTACTTGTTTCTACCATCTAGAGATTTCAATAAGTTATCTGTTTCTTTGTTTGTTTTAACAGATCATTATGCCACTTAATCGCATAATCTATTTATGTGCTTTTGTGAAAAATTTACGACCTTTCTCTGTACAAGTTACTAAAATGTACAATCTGAGACATTTTGATGGCTGGCAATATGCATAGAAAGGAATGAATATTATTCTGATGTTGATAGTCACGCGGACCCTAACTAAGTAGTCTGTATCTACCAACATGGCTCAGACTAGAAGTTAGTGACTTCAAGCACTGATGCCACGTTTTGGTGTGGCCACCTTTCGTTTTCTTCCAACTATCCCCAACACCAGTCAGCCTTGCGCGTCATCGTAGTCCGTGTTCAGGCATACGTAACACATGGCCCAACTATCTCAGTCGATGAATATTCACAACCTCATCAACTGGTTTACCATCATTCACTAATACCCTGAGTCTAACCTCACTATTATTTAGCCGGTGATCGCAGCAGATGAGAGGAATATTTCTAAAGCAACTGTGGTCAAATACTAGTAGCTTATGAGTATCTTGTACTCTTAATGGCCACGTTTCGTAGCCGTAAAGTAGAAAAGAACGAATTGCTGCTCAGTGTGCTCGTCCCTGAATTGATAGACGGATATCTCACCTTCACCACAGGTGACGTAATTCGGCAAAATCCAAAGGAGCTATTCGAATCCGTGCTGAGATTTTGTCAGACACCAACCCACTAGGGCAACTTGAACATACGAACATATATGCCCGGTCCTACGTTGTAGCTGCCTGGCTGACTGAACTGGTGACCACTCAATATTTATCGTCAGGATCGGTCAAGAAATAAGAAATGGAAGCTTGCTGAAAATACTTTGGGCTGTGAATTCTATAGTGTACCAAATATATTGAATAAAGCTAATAATAAATAAATATTTAGTAATACTTGATATAACTGACTAAAGTAAACGCATCATACTGATTAATAATAATAACTATAAAATGATTTAAGTAGTAAATTAGAAGGGTAAGTTGTGTAAAGTTTATCATTTAGGTATATCAGTGACAACAACATATATGTTCATTTGGCTACGTTCGGGGTGTAAATCCATTCTTTCTTAATTCAAAGGTTAATTATAACGGGATGATCTACATTCCATCAGTCCTCTAAAGTTAATAATGATATTCTTGATAGTATACTTATGGTCTGGAATCTATAACGATGGCTTAGATTTCCTTTTACTTCCCTAAAATCTTCAGTTTTAAAATTGTCTTATACTGTTCTTATCAAATTATGTTGCTTATACTCAGCATTTCTTACTACCATTTGTATTTTTAAGACCTCTGCTACAATAACATTTATCCTCATAATCTCATCTCTTTGTTCTGATTCGGTATGGCAACTTCAAACAAAGCAAATATCTACCAGATTCTATATTATTTATAACTGACTAATTAATTTGACACTGTTCAAATAATAAGCATTCCACTTCGCACTTGTATTTTAGCAGTAATGGTATTCTCGAAAATAACTAGCTTCGAGGTCTCCTAGCTTTATTAATGTTTGACTAAGAGTATTAAGTGATAAACCTTTAAGAGAATTCAATCAAGAATATTACATCGTAGATCATCAACGTAAATGATCAATATCGAATGATTGATGGCCTACTCGAGTTAGACGGGAATGGTGTGACGAACCAACCAACTTTGAAGTCGCACCTTTCGGTCAGCATTTAACGTGGATTACCCCTTCAACGTGTCAAAGTACTATCGTACAGTACAGAGTACAGAGAAGATAGCGAGACAACCACCTCATGCACCAGTCTATGGCATACGATTCACTGATACGCATTGGTTGTCCTTGATCTTGACGAGGATCGATGAAGTGTTCGATATTCAGTGACCCAACTGGTGGATGATTTAGTTAAGGTGCAGTAACATTTCACTGGCCCTACAACTTCAATTGTATATCTTTTTTATGACAAATTATACACAAGTTCAAGTAAGTTCAAATTGCGATAAAAAAAAATCAATATATATATATATAAATATAGAATAGTTCACAACATGCTATCATCTTATTGGTAGTTATTTTAGGTCACCTCAAGGTCATTACATATAAAATAAATAAATGTATATAAAGCTTACATATGTGAATAAGCTTATATATATATACAGTTAAAAGTTATTAAATCTTATATACATTTTGACTTATCTCTTATTTTTAATGTACTGCAACATATAATGTTATTTCTCATTCTAATATGTAGTTTTTGTAAACTTTACTTACTTACGCCTGTTACTCCTAATGGAGCATAAGCCGCCGACCAGCATTCTCCAACCCACTCTGTCCTGAGCCTTCATTTCTAATTCCATCCAATTCTTGTTCATTTTTCTCATGTCTATCTCCATTTCCTGGCGTAATGTGTTCTTTGGTCTTCCTCCCCTCCTTTGGTCTTGAGGATTCCATGTGAGGGCTTGTCTTGTGACGCAGTTGGGTGCTTTCCCCAATGTGTGTCCTATCCACTCCCAGCGCTTCTTCCTCATTTCTTCCTCTGCTGGGATCTGGTTTGTTCTCTCCCACAATAGGTTGTTGCTAATAGTGTCCGGCCAACGGATCTGAATTATTTTGCGTAGACAACTGTTAATAAACACCTGTATCTTCTGGATGATTGCTTTCATAGTTCTCCAGGTTTCCGCCCCATACAATAGAACTGTCTTGACATTTGTATTGAAAATCCTGACCTTGGTGTCGGTTGACAGTTGCTTTGAGTGCCGAATGTTCTTCAGTTGTAAATATGCTGCTCTTTTTTTACCGATCCGCGCCCTCACATCTGCATCAGATCCACCATGTTCATCAATGATACTGCCAAGATATGTAAAGGTTTTTACATCTATCAAATCTTCTCCGTCAATTGTGATTGGATTGGTGCATGCTGTGTTGTATCGGAGAATCTTGCTTTTCCCTTTGTGTATATTGAGACCTACTGCTGCTGAGGCTGCTGCTACACTGGTCGTCTTCACCTGCATTTGTTGTTGCGTTTGGGATAGAAGAGCCAGATCATCTGCGAAGTCTAGGTCGTCTAATTGCATCCTAGGTGTCCATTGTACCCCGTGTTTCCCTTCAGATGTTGACGTCTTCATGATCCAGTCGATCACCAGGAGAAAGAGAAAGGGTGAGAGTAAGCAACCTTGTAAACTTTACTGAATACTTTAAAAGATGAGGTAATTGTAGGTTGTCTATATCTTAGTTTTGTCCGAATTTCATTGATCGACGATTTGAAGTCTTTTGCCAGTGTTAAGTTATTGGTGACAATCTGTGGAAGTCTGAAATATATTTGAGCTTACTGATTATGTCTGTAGTAATAACAATGAGTGATTATGGCTGTAAAGCATACCTAGGACCATCATCCCATTTCCTTATTGACAAGAAGTAACTAAGATTATATTTATGTTCATAGCTTTTCTTTAAGTACCTTCAGTTGTCTGACAGGTAGTTAAACAGAAATTTTTTAGGAATTATAAACTGCATAGATCCAATTAACTTTGAATGAACAAAATCTTGCTCACCTTTATGAGTTAAAATAGAATGCCAAAGATTCTGAATACCAGAACACTGAATATAAAGATGACAGTCAATAATACTTGACGAAATATATAATAACATAGATATAGACTTACAAATTAGTGCTTTACATTTCAATAAAACAATTGACAATGATGCAAAATTTGTCATATCAACGGGTGGTTTTAGAATAAGGGACATTTAATAACTTATTATTGTGTGGAAAATTTGTGGAATTTATAATTTACAAAGACATGGAGAGAAAAGACCTGAATGTATGAAAACGTTCCTGTGGTCGATATTTAAGAAAACTTTGTACCAATATTTGTGTTCAAATAAATAAATAAATAAACTTCAATAGTTGAGATCATAAGTCAATTGAAGCTAGATCACCTTGGAAAACCACGAGCACTTCAAGGCCGTTTCGTCCGATTGTGGGACTCCATTGGATGCCGGCTCAGTGGTTCAAAAGGTTAAACGTTCGCGTGCAATACTGATATGTCCTGGGTTCGAATCTCGCGAGGTGAGATCATGGATGGGCTCTACTGAAAAGTTCCACAGTAGGACAAAACGCCCGTCCAGTGTTTCGAGGTTTTCCATGGTGATCTAGCTTCAGTTGACTCATGATCTCAACTATTGAAATTACTATAATATCAACAAAACCCCTTCTGATACAAAATAAATAAGTGTCAGAGTTTCCAAGTAGCATAAATTATACATAAAATTAACATAGACTGTAGTAGACATATGTTTGTGCATTTTATCTGGTTAATTTAGGCATATCATTTAATGGTCAAAGTGCCATGTTATAAATTTATCAAAATAATAAATCATTCAAATTCAATCGATCAACAGTATGATCATCCCCAAGTTTCTGCCTTGTTTAGAGGTTATCAATGAACAGATGTCGATGTACAACAGTGAAGGAACACACTGGAAAGTTTTCGTTTTATCCTCATAACTCAAAATTCTCCAGGACTGTATAGAAACAAGAAATTAGTAATAGTCATTTTTGAGTTAATAAAAGCAAATTTTTATAAACCAGCTAATGAAAATGAAAGAAGGAAAACAATGTAGACAATTCTATGCATGGAAATAGAAAAGGAAAACTGACAATGTATCTCACTTTTAATCCATATTACACTCTTGATAAATGTTGGACAGCCGATCTATGTCACCGCATAATCTTATACAAGGCTAAACCAAGTAGATTTAACTTTAGAACTGTCTTTATTAAAAGTTTGAAGCAAATATATACACGTTGCATAAAATCAATAGTCAAACAGAATATAGCCACATTAATGTTGATGATGGTAAAGACCTAATATAACTGACAACCTTATATATTATCTCCTTTATTCTCAATATATCTAATCTAATATCATACAAGCCTGTTAATTACATGCTCAGTGTAGTGCAACTAGATATAGAAAAACGAAGCAATTAAAGATTTTAAGGTTTAAAACAAAGACTTCATCTAAATTTCAGCGTAAACTTATTAAATAAACAGAAAGACAACTACAAACGTGATGTTAAGTAGAAATCAGTCTATAATGGCAAAATCCTCTTCATTTGTGTCAATCAGCTGAAGGTTTGTTGGTATATAAGGTACAACTTCTCACTATATACGTTTTTAGTTGATCGATTCTATATACTTCATTTATATGAACGAGATCACCATCACAATTAAGAGTAGTTGAAAATCAACTTTGAAGAAGAGACGTACCAACTCGCTTAAAATTCAGGATCGTGATTCTTACAAACACCTATATGTTACTGCAAATTTTCCTATTTTGTAGACTTTCTAACTAAATAACCATGTCAGTGCAAGCATAGTCAAGTGGTGGCTAGCAGTGAAATTCATAACTCGAGTTCCCCACATTTTAAGACATCCACTCGATGTAACTGGGTTTCAGAGTTGTTCGCTCCGGAACCCGAATCTATTACCGTTCTCTTCAAAAGCCATCACGTTTTCTACTTAGCTACTGAGTTTAGATAGTCACTGGCTTGTGTTGATAATGCTTGTGACTTTATGGGAATATCGAGGCAACCGATACAGGATGTATAAATGCTAGGAGATACTGATTAACTCCAGCACTAAACATCAAGTGAAAGATTCAAAAAGCAGGAACTGATCATGTGATGTATAATAGATAGAATGTGGCTAGCAGTAGAATCCAGGACACGTGCTTCATCCCATTTTGGACTCATTAGCTGCATCACAGAATTGAGTGTAATAACAATCCATAGTGATTGGTAGTTATTCGTTGTGATTCGCCTTTTCATGTAGCTATCTTTCTCAGATATGCTTAAAGATGTTTTCGAAAAGAAAGTAGAGAATTTTCTCACTTCCTATTCGAAAAATAATGAAAGAAATTCATGACACATAAATCCCAATTTTTTACTACTGAAATAGTATAGTAGTATGGAGAGTACTGATAAACACAAAGCATTAAAGTAAATTACATTTTTATAGTTAAGATCATCAGTCAATTGAAGTTAGACCACTGTGGAAAACCTGGAATCACTAGACGGCCGTTTCGTCCTATTATGAAACTCCACAGCAGTGCGCATCCACGATCCTGCCTCACAGGATTCGAACACAGGACCTATCAGTCGCACTAGAGTGCTTAACTTCTAGACCACTGAGCGTGCACCCAACACTGTTAGTGTCTATCTTCAACTAATCAACGAAATTAAGCTATACACCCACCATTATCATCAGTGAGTTACTATCTCATGATCTGACTGACTGATGATCTTAACTATCAAAAGTACGATAATATCCACAAAACCCTTTCTGACATTAAATTAAATTTTATTCATGGTTATATTTTTGTGATTCTGATTACTATGGCAATACCATTCTATTATTCTTTTAAAAAAATACTGCTCAAAATTCAATATTTCATGCCGTTTATTGTTTGTCTGATGAGTAATTCCTAATACATTTCTAAACTAGTGTATCAACAACATATGATATAACTGAGATGAATTCTAACACATGATTAGTGGAGAGAAATAACATCATGTTCCATCGGGTAAGTACTGCCACCAACTTATTCTGATAATTTTTCAGACTGTGAGATAGATTTACTTATTTGGTACACATAGAAAAGAAACTGGATTGAAAATATTCATCAGCTATGCCAGTGGTTCAGAATGAATACAAATAGAAACAGCTATATCTTATAGATCATTGGTAGACATCATGGTACATACACAAATCATAATACCATCTGTCGTCAAATTGTTATTCCCTCAAAAATATTTTATTGACTTAATGATAGAAGTAAACGCTATTAACGCCAAAGATATTCTGACGACTTTTATTGAAGTATTATCAGTCGTCTCAATGTGCAAACTTTCTCTAACCTGATTGCGCATTGAATAGATTTTGTAGCGAACCTTCTGCATTTTAAAGTTTGAAGTTAGATACCAACACCGTTGAATGCCAGATCAGTGGTCTAGAGGTCGTGCGTTTGCGTGCGATACCGATAGGTTCCGAGTTCAAATCCTGCAGGCGAGATCTTGGATGCACATTGTCGATGAGTCCCATACTAGGATGAAACAACCGTCTAGTGATTCCAGGTTTTCAATGGTGGTCTAGCTTCAATCGACTCATGATCTCAACTATTTAATAACTAATCAAGAACTTATTATGTCCTGACAATAAATTTATAAGTCAACCTATTTGTACCGACGTTGGATGGAGCGTGAAGCTTTTAAGATCATTTTGATTTGCAGCACAGTATAGTCATGTCCAGACAGTGACTATTCATGTAAGAAAAATGAAAATTTAGATGCTTAAAGACATATTTATCATTTTAACAAACAAGGGGGTATCTACTAATATTTTAACTTTAGGTGGTTTAGTATGTTTCATGAACAACTGGAGTTGCAATGGTTTCTTGACAAGATTTTGAACAACAGAGGGTGTGAAATTTTTTTAGTGAAATTTACTTTAGTGTAAAGAATGATTCTGAATAGGCGTATTTCATTGTTTTCTTAGACAACATTATCAATACAAACATTCAGAAATGTTTGGATCACCCAGCTTAATGAATTTAACTTCTTTAAAATCATTTTATTAAGTTGCAAATCGATTTTACTATCTCAAACTTAAATGAGTGTATAAAGATTTGGGTTGTTCCGGAAGTGAAAAAGAAATCAACAAAAGCATAAACTTCTATGGGTGAACATATGTTGGATACTAGTATGTAGTTAACTGTCCACTGGGACAAAGAATATAATAGTAGACGGGTAATATAATTAATTATTACTGATACTCAACACAAACTTTTCATTGAATAGAAAATGAAGACTTCAAATAGAAGAGAAGAAATACTCAAAGAGGTACTACTGACAAAAGAAAACACTAGAAATTTTCTGTTCAACTGGTAAAATTAAAAATACATAATAGAAATAACAATTAATGAAGCTGAAAAACTTAATAAGAACACGACTGCGCGACCAGCCGACGAGATCACAGAGGATACAGTCAAGAATAACGAGCCTTCGAATGAATCCTCTAAGGAACATTTACGCCTACGTATTCAACTATAAAAGAGGAGTTGGTATGATGGGATGAAAAGGCAACATTATATTTTTAACTTGTTGTGACTCATGTTCATTATTACTTCCGTTTGTTTAATTCAATATGGTGAGTATTTAGTGTAATATTTGTTTTATTTTCAGCATGATATTTTATTAACTCTGCATGTAGTTCTTCTAGAGTTACTGCCGGTCCCAAGCCTGGGTAAAGGAGGAGGGTTAGACATGGGTTTAGCTATTGCGTCCGGATAGCCACTTGCTTGTGTAATGGGGTGAAGTTTAAATTCACTTAGTATTATAGGTATCATTACCAAGGTTTGATTTGATTCCGAATAAATTGAGTATTGGGTAGATTGTTATAAATAAAAATAATAAATTTGTAATATTTCATAGAGTAAAAAAACAGAATTCTCTGAAGAAGTGACTTACATTGAGTCACGAAACGTCAGAGAATCGAATTTTTCTACTCATTGGGATATTAAAAATAATATTAACTTCATTTACTCACTTATTATTATTTACTTGCTAGCCACCATCCATGTTTGCTTAGAATGCTTTTGAATTAAGGTAATATCGAGGCAATAGGCACAGTATACATGTATGTCAATAAGTGACTGATCAATTACAATCCTAAACATCAATGAGAAAATCCAAGTAAAAACAATACTAAGTGAATTTACAATAATCACTAATTCATCAGGACTGTACAATGAATTTTCACTCACTTTTATCAAATGAACCTTATTTCTATTACAACTTTCAACCAATATCAAAGTGAGAATCTTCAATACCAACGTCAAGGCAGTTCTACTGTATGGAGCTGAAACTTCGAGAACTACTACAACCACCATCAAGAAGGTACAAGTATTTATAAATAGCTGTCTTCACAAGATACTCAACATCCATTGACCGGATACCATCAGGAACAGCCTTTTGTGGGAGAGAACAAATCAGCTTCCAGCTGAAGAAGAAATTAGGAAAATACGATGGAAATGGATAGGACATACATTACGCAAATCATCAAACTGCATCACGAGACAAGCCCTAACTTGGAATCGTGAAGGGAAACGGAAAAGAGGAAGGCCTAAGAACACATTACGTCGGATAATAGAAGCAGATATGAAAAGGATGAATAGGAACTGGAAGGAGCTGGAAAGGACTGCTTGGGACTGGTTTGGATGGAGAATGCTGGTGAGCGGCCTATGCTCCTTCACAAGGAGTAACAGGCGTAAGTAAGTAGGTAAGTAATTTCTATTATATAAACAGATTTTACTATCATTCTGTAAAGTATTGTTGAACTAAAATGATAATAGATATTTATGATAGTTGTTAACTTATCGATTAATAATTTAATAATCAATGATTTATTTACATTTCACTTAACAACAACAACAACAACTGTTCACTTCTATTTACTGATCATAACAGAAGATAATAACGAGAACAATAAGTCAATTTATTTTTGTTTATTTGTTTACAAACAATAAAGAAAATAGATTAGTTATTTTCCAGTTGCTTAGACTTAACTCAACTATTATCTTATAATTCCTTACCACTTAGTAATTGCTGATTGGTAAAAAGAAATTTCGATGATAAGGCAAAAAATAATCGATTCGTTCTATTATTTAGTGTAGGGGGGGGAATTCCCTCTATGATTTAATCAATAATCACCTTGAATGGTTTAACTTTTTTTGTGAGCATATATATATATATATATATATATATATTTAGGAAATTGATGGAGATTAGTATCAGAAGAGGTTTTGTGGAGATTGTAGTAATTTCAGTAGTTGAGATCATGAGTCAATTGAACCTAGACCACTATGGAAAACTTGGAAGCACTAGAAGTGTATGAGCATTGCTGAGGAGTCCAGCAATAGGACGAAACGACCGTCCGGTGCCTTCAGGTTTTTCATGATGGTCTAGATTCAATTGACTCATGATCTCGACTGTTGAAATTACTACAATCTCCGCAAAACCCCTTCTGATACTAATCAATATATGCTCACTAGTGACTGGCTTCGATATGCATTTCCTGGAGTTCTCGTGAGAAGCAGTGATTTGTGGAGTTCAATCGGGTCAATTGTGAGATAGTAACTCACTGATGACAATGGTGGATGCATCGCTCAATTTCGTGGATTTGTTGAAGATAGACATTAACACTGTTGGATGACGGCCGTCTCAGTAGTGTAGTGGTTAAGCGTTTGCCCGCGAGACTGATATGTTCTGGGTTGGAATCTCGCGAGGCGGGATCGTGGATGTGCACTGCTAGTGGAGATTCTTCAAATCTTGAGACCACTTTTACAGTCTGTGAAGTTAACCAACTAGGAGATGAAGCAAGAATATTTGAACTGTGGTTATACTAAATCAGAAAGTGCTATATTAGTTATCATAAGAGTTGAATATGGTGTGATGAAATGTGAATAAGGATAAAACAATTATCTACTAACAACTAAATGTAGTATATCTTTAAATAAAATGTTTAAAGTGAGTAAGAAAGTGAAATTGTTCTGATTAGTGATTGAATACGAATAAGATTCCGGAAGTGAGTGATGAAGTCCATTCATGTTAAGATTGTCATTGAACTACAGTGTGAATCGACTAAAGTTTGCAGTTCAAACTATTGAACATTAACTTAGTGGACCAACTATATGACGTTCACTTCTACATGTAGGTTTCATTTGTTCGATCTCATGTAATTCTTTGTTTGAGCATTGTTAATTAGTCTCAATAAATATAAAATTATTCCTGGTTTTCAATCCATGTTCAGTTATTGGTGATTGATAAGGAAATCTATTGTTAATGTATCAACACGATTCATACCTGGATTTATTGTTATCTATGAATTTTTTTGTTACTAAACAAACATCTTTTTAACAGAGAAACAGGTATTTTAATGATGATTCCCGTCATCACTAGTTAATCATTGGAAAGATTTCAGAGAAGATTCTACAGATATTTCATTCCTAAGGTGACTTATTGATGAAATGAGTTGATTTACATTCGGTAGATGCTGGAGGTTTGAATTACTTATCCGACTATTTTTTCGGCAGACTAGATACTATCATTTGGCCTTACAAGTGTAAAACATATGGTTTAAGAGCTGAATTTATTTTTGAGAATTAGGTCTCCCAAAATTTGTGTGTTCATTCATAAACACTTTAATTAATAAACTAGCATATTATCTAGTATTGAAGCATGTGACTAAAGGGAATAGAATGTTCAGATGCTCATTCAATTAACCAAAATAAGTTTCTTTCAGTAGTTGAAATCATAAGTAAATTGAAGCTAGATCACCATGGAAAACCTCGATGCACTAGATGGCCATTTCGTCCGATTGTGGGTCTCCTTAGCAATCCGCATTCACGATCCCACCTCGTGAGATTCGAATACAGGACACATCAGTCTCGCGTGAGAACGCCTAACCACTACACCACTGAGCCGATTGGCATCCAACGGTGTTAATGTCTATCTTCAACAAATCCACGAAAATGAGCGATGCATCCTTCATTGTCATCAGTGAGTTACTATCTCACAAATGACCCGTTTGAACTCCACAAATCACTGCTTCTCATTAGAACTCCAGGAACTACATCTAGAAGCCAGTTAAATAAGTTTATTTGTATCCACTGAAAAATATAATGTCAACTAACAAAACATTGGGGAAAAGTGATTATTTAGCATGTATTTTATTTTAGGTTAGCATTTTTTCAATGGGTAGCTATGATCTTTAACAGTATCTAATCGAATGTTTGTTTAGTTCTCAACAAATCAGGAGATAAATCACATCATATATCTAAACTCCCAACTCACTTTCTCGGTCTGATCATGGAATACCATACTCTCATTTGGTCATGAATTGATGAACATCGTAATCGACTTATAACTGTCACTGTTACTCAAAACTGAATTGTTTACTGAAACTCATATTTTTATGAAGATCTACATTTACATACTACTCTTTTATTAAATACAATAATTAATACTTTCTAAACGGATAAAATGTTAATATCTCTTTTGTATTCGTTGTAACTACAACTTGTTTGTGGATTAAGAACTCCGAATGTTTTTGTGATTAGACCATTTGATTCCGTTGTACTATTTAAACTTGGATTAATTTTAATTTGGTTATTTATTCTCTGAAGAAGTGACTTACACTAAGTCACGAAACGTCAGAAAATCCAATTTTCTACTCATTGGGATATTACAAATATATTATTTTTATTTACATTTGATTACAGTTCATTAATGACACGTATGTTTCATACGTGTTTGATCACGATCTTCACTTTACTCAATGGTATGCTTCGACCGATGACTGATAGTGGAAAAGATTATGTACAAAACAGTGATCATTGTAGAAGGATAAAGAATCTTAAGATACTCTATTCTGAAAGATCAGTCTCATAAGTTGTTGCTGAATTGTCTTTCATTTTTTTCTTAGCATTTTGCTGTTAATATTCATTGGTCAAATTATTTCCTATAGTTTTCTTCAGTTTTAGGGAAGTTTTTATGGAGTTTTCGGTACCTTCCAAAGCATATTCGTCAAGATTTTTCAATAATTTTTCGGGATACAGAGGATATTAACTCCGCCTGTAGCTCTTATAGGGTTACTGCCGGTCCCAAGCCCGGGTAAAGGAGGAGGGTTGGGCATGGGGTTAGCGTCCCCATCCCGTAGAAAACTAACTCGCTAAAAAAACGCTAACCAGAAAAAATAATCCAAACCATTTAAACTCTGCCCTGGGAGTTAGAAGGTCTTCATTTAGAAGAATTATGACGCTTCATGGTGAAAGTCGAGTTCCTTCGGAAGCCAAGAGGCCGATGCCCCTTCTAACAACCAGAGCAAAAATTTTTATAGGTACATGGAACGTTCGAACAATGTGGGAAACCGGGAAGACCAGTCAAATAGCAATGGAAATGAGGAGATACAACTTAGCCGTACTGGGAATCAGCGAAACCCACTGGACCCAAGCTGAACAGAAAAGGCTAGCTACGGTAGAGATGCTGCTATACTCCGGTCACGAAAACGAAAATGCTCCACACACTCAGGGAGTCGCTCTTATGCTGTCCAAATTAGCACGAAATGCACTTGTAGGATGGGAATTTCACGGATCCAGAATCATCAAAGCATCATTCAAAACAAAGAAGGAGGGGATCACAATGAATATTATCCAATGTTATGCACCCACAAATGATAGCAACGACGACATTAAAGATCAGTTCTACGAGCGGCTGCAGTCAGTTATTGAGAAATGCCCAAGAAAGGACCTAACTATTCTGATGGGAGATCTAAATGCCAAAGTCGGAATAGACAACACTGGATATGAAGATATTATGGGACGACATGGACTGGGAGAGAGAAACGAAAATGGAGAAAGATTTGCAAATCTATGTGCATTCAACAAATTGGTCATAGGAGGCACAATATTTCCACACAAGCGTATACACAAGGCTACATGGATCTCACCGGACCACACTACAGAGAACCAGATAGATCATATTTGCATCAACAAAAAATTCCGAAGGACAATGGAAGATGTGAGAACCAGGAGAGGTGCTGACGTAGCTTCAGATCACCACCTAGTTGTGGTTAATTTAAAACTGAAGCTAAAAAAGAACTGGACAAGTGGATAAACAGCAATACAAAGGTTCAATACAGCCTTCCTTCGAGATACTGACAAACCCAACGAATTCAAGATAGCTCTCAACAACAGGTTCCAAGCCTTACAAGATCTACTGAAAGAAGAAGAAACTACTATGGAGGAAAACTGGAAAGGTATCAAAGAAGCATTGACTTCAACGTGTCAAGAGGTTCTGGGCCTCAAGAAGCATCATCATAAGGAGTGGATCTCTATAGAAACACTGGACAAGATCAAAGAAAGGAAGAACAAGAAGACAGCAATAAACAACAGCAGAACACGAGCAGAGAAAGTCCAAGCACAATCTGAATACATAGAAGCAAACAAGCAAGTGAAGAGGAGCATTAGAGCCGACAAGAAGAAATATGTGGAAGAACTGGCAACGACGGCGGAAAGAGCTGCAAGAGAAGGAAATATGAAACAGCTCTACGATACAACGAAGAAACTAGCAGGAAAATACAGTAAACCAGAGAGACCGGTCAAAGACAAAGAAGGCAAGCCAATCACCGAAATTCAACAACAACAGAACAGATGGGTAGAATACTTCGAGGAACTCCTGAATAGGCCGGCTCAAATGAATCCACTGAACATCGAAGCAGCACACACAGATCTTCCCATAGGCGTCAACCCACCAACGAAGGAAGAAATCAGAATGGCCGTCAGACAAATCAAGAACGGGAAAGCAGCGGGTCTGGACAGCATACCAGCTGAAGCACTGAAGTCAGACATCGAAGCAACTACAAACATGCTTTACCATCTATTCAAAAATATTTGGGAAGAGGAACAAGTGCTGATGGACTGGAAAGAAGGACACCTCGTCAAGATTCCAAAGAAAGGAGATCTGAGCAAATGTGAAAACTATAGAGGCATTACACTGCTGTCAATACCAGGGAAGGTCTTCAACAGAGTGTTGCTGAACCGAATGAAAGATGCAGCAGACGCCCAACTTCAAGATCAACATGCTGGATTCCGTAAGGATCGGTCATGCAGAGACCAAATTGCAACACTACGGATCATCGTCGAACAATCAGTTGAGTGGAACTCATCACTATACATCAACTTCATTGATTATGAAAAGGCATTCGACAGTGTGGATAGGAGGACATTATGGAAACTTCTACGACACTACGGAGTTCCTGAGAAGATTGTCAATATTATCCGGAACTCATACGATGGACAACAGTGCAAAGTCGTGCATGGAGGACAGCTGACAGATGCATTCCAAGTAAGGACCGGAGTCAGACAAGGCTGTCCACTCTCTCCCTTCCTCTTTCTTCTGGTGGTCGACTGGATTATGAAGACCTCGACATCTGAAGGAAAACACGGAATACAATGGACAGCTCAGAACCAATTATACGATTTGGACGTCGCAGATGACATAGCCCTCCTATCGCATACACACGAACAAATGCAGATAAAGACAGCCAATGTGGCAGCAGTTCCTGCATGAATAGGCCTCAGCATACACAAAGGGAAAACCAAAGTCCTCAAATTCAAAGCGGAAAACAACAACCCAATCACTCTTGATGGCGAAACTCTGGAAAATGTAGAATTCTTCACATACCTGGGAAGCATCATCGATGAACAAGGAGGTTCAGATGCAGACGTAAAGGCAAGGATTGGCAAAGCAAGGACAGCATTCCTACAGTTAAAGAACATATGGAACTCAAAACAACTTTCAACCAATATCAAAGTGAGAATCTTCAATACCAACGTCAAGGCAGTTCTACTGTATGGAGCTGAAACTTCGAGAACTACTACAACAACCATCAAGAAGGTACAAGTATTTATAAATAGTTGTCTACGCAAGATACTCAACATCCATTGGCCGGATACCATCAGCAATAGCCTTCTCTGGGAGAACAAACCAACTTCCGGCTGAAGAAGAAATTAGGAAAAGACGATGGAAATGGATAGGACATACATTACGCAAATCGTCAAACTGCATCACGAGACAAGCCCTAACTTGGAATCCTGAAGGGAAGCGAACAAGAGGAAGGCCAAAGAACACATTACGTCGGATAATAGAAGCAGATATGAAAAGGATGAATAACAACTGGAAAGAACTGGAAGGGATTGCTTGGGACAGGGTTGGATGGAGAATGCTGGTGAGCGGCCTATGCTCCTTCACGAGGAGTAACAGGCGTAAGTAAGTAAGTATACAAAGGATATTAATATACTTATGAATACTACTGTTTTCTGTATTTGAATAAATTTTGGATTTAAATATCTATTCATGGTTCTTACCTTTTCTTAAGGCCTAAATCTAAAAGTATTTCGACAGTCTAGCAAGTGGCTAAGAAGTTAATGTTTAGTATTAGAGCCTAAGTCAACACCTGAACTAAGGATGGGGAGTTAAGTGATCGACTGCGTTGACAACTTCACATATCTTGGAAGTCTGATCAGCCTTAATGGGTTGGTGTCTGACTAAACATCTGCACGGATTCGGATGGCTCGTTCGGCTTTTGACAACTTACGTCACTTATGGTAAAGGCGAGATATACGACTATCAATTAAGGGGCGAGTATACTGAGTGACAGTTCGTTCTTCTCTACTCTACGGCTACGAAACGTGACCATTAAGAGTCAAAAATACTCGTAAGCTACTGGTATTTAACCACATATGCTTAATAAATATCGTTCGCGTCTGCTGGGATCACCGGGTAAGGAATAGTGAGGTTAGACTCAGGGTATTAGTGAATGATGGTAAACCAATTGATGAGGTTGTGAATATTCATCGACTGACATGGTTGGACCACGTGTTGCGTATGCCTGAACACTGATTACCACGACGCAAAATGCTAAGTGGTGTTGGCGATGGTTGGAAGAAAATGAAAGGTGGCCACACCAAAACGTGGCATCAGTGCTTGAAGTCACTAACTTATAGTCTGAGCCATGTTGGTTGATACAGATTACTTAGTTGGTGTCCGCGAGACTATCATATTCAATGGTTGGAGATTCTGGGACATGGCTCAAAATCGATCACAATGGCGTCGGTGTATACACCTTCTATCTTCCCTTGGACTGTGAGATTAAAATGACCTTATATCTTTCTTTCTACTAACTAATTCTTTCTTCCTGTTCCATGTTCATATATGCAATCTTTCTTTTGTATATTACCACCAATAAATTAGCCACTTCTATGAATTCGGTGTTTATCTTGTTGTGCTAATGAGTGAGGTGTGACAACCTGTAGCGATGTATAGATGTGCCTGGTCCTACGTTGCAGCTGACTGATTGACTGAGCAGACGATATCAATACTGTCCTTCTTAATTTTGTAATAACAATTTATTAAATTTATTTACGATGAATAAATAAATAACAATGGTTCTTTTTCATTATTGTTGGGGATGTTAGATCCCCAAAACTCACTTCATAAATACCTTATTTTTGTAAATTTATTTCAAAAATATGAGTTTTTTGTTTTCACGCCAAATGTGCTCATTTTCACCTTCATGTTGTATTTCCCACTTGTAAGAATCTTAAACGCTATTGGTTCGTTGTATCTTTTAATATGCTATTTTGTAACTCTTCCCAAGGACAATTTTATGCTGTATATATACGTTTGATATATGCCATTTGTTATTGCTTGTGCTTCTGGCTCCTTGCGTAATATATTTCTCCATTTCGAACTTGGATTTCTCTCTCTAGTTAGTGGGGCTGGAACATATTAGAATAGTTAGTTTATTATTCTTTGGTCACAGAATCTTTGTTCTGTTCATAGAATAAGTGAATTTGTAATCGTTACAAACATAGCAATTATAAACAAACGTAAACAATTTGAACGACAGAAAATGTTTCATTTTTTCACTTTGATAGGTTGTAATTATTTAGAAAAACAAAATGTTTATAAACAAATGAAACTCATTTTTATTTATATAAATAAATAAACAAGTAAATATATAAGGCGTGGTCCCAGTCTATTATTAAAGTATGAATCATTGAGCTATATGGAATTCGTGATACAGAAGTAATAAAACTACAATGAACGTGATATATGGACTTTTTAGTTAGAGAATCATTTCATTCAATGTAGAATTAAAAAAAGGGGGGCGGGTAAAGGAATTCTTACCCTTCTGATATGAATCAACATGTGCTAACTAGTGACTGGCGTCAAGAGGTATTTCCTGGAGTTCTAGTGAGAAGCAATGATCTGTGAAGTTCAACCTGGTCTGTTATGACTAATAGTAATTGACTAAAGACAATGGTGGATGTGTCGCTCAATTTCGCGGATTTGTTGAAGATGCCAGTCGTCGCAGTGGTCTAGTGGTTAAGCTCTTGCACGCGAGACTGATGGGTCCTGTTTTTTCGAATATTGCGAGGCGGGATCATGAATGCGCACTGCCATTGAGAAGTCCCACAATCGGACGAAACGGCCGTGTTGTGCTTTGAGGTTTTCTATGGTGGTCTAACTTCAAATGACTCATGATCTCAACCATTGAAATTTTTAAAAAAGTGTTTAAGACGATCTTAATTAACTCCAATTTTTGTTGTTGTAAATTCTTTGCAACATGTTGATCTACTGTTAGTTCATTAGGATTTTATTTACTCATGTGAATTATTTAGTTGTGGAAAATTAAAGATATTTCCAAGATTAATGTTTAGCCTTTTTTATCAGTGATTTTTTTAATGTATGGAGGTTTATGAGAGACATTACAGACACCTCGATTATACCTTGAATTATATAAAGTACACTCAATGTAAAACTCCAGTATCAGGCACAACCTAGAATAGGAATGGTAAGAATTTCTTGTGAATGAACCTTCCCAGCATATTGTATTCATAGTGTGGTTGCATATGTTTGTCAATCACAAAAACCAAATTACCATATATTTTGGTGAGGCTAACATTAATTATAGGATAGTTTTCATCGTGTTTTGAATTTTATGCAGAATTAGATTGATATCAACCTTGAATCAGATTGTTTTTGTGCTATAATATAACCTAATTGTTAGTAATTATCTGCAAGATGTATTTACAACATTGGGGGAAATTCATTGAACTCTAATTACTACTCAATAGTAGGTTGAGACGAGTAATGGTATCCCGGGGACTAGAACTCATGACATCTACATAGCAGCGCAGTAGCAGTGTCACAGATTGCGAAGCTAGGTTATACGAGATCGAACTCATCATGCAGCACCAGCACCCTCATACTTTGTTGATGAGTGTCAGAAAGCATGAAACTCAGGTCCTTAGTTTTTTATTGACTGCCTAGAACGGAATTGATTAGAGAATCCTGGTGGGTGGCGTATGCTCCCCCTACGAGGTGTAACAGGTGTATGTAGGTAGGTAAGTAAGTAAGTCTCCAACCACTTAAACACTTATTAATGATTGAATTCCATCGATATAATTACAAAATGTCCATTAGGCTACTTAAAATTAACATTTTTATCCTATGTGACTAACGTCTAATGGTTGAAAACAATCCACATTTTAAAATGAATCATTCATTTTAAAGTGAACAAAATAAGGAAGATCTGATAAACATGTAGTAAGCTCATTAGCAACACATTGGTTATTATTTCATGATCATTAAGTATCCTAAGTATGATAATATCTGTCTGAACACAGGTAACAAATAGAACACAAAAGCGCTTAGAAATATTATTAAAAATATAGTTCAACATTCAACAATAATGTGATACAATTCACCGTTCACTTTATCTTCATTGTGATTATTCAGAATGGAAGCAATGAAATGAAATAAGAATATATATATCATTATAGAGTTGTGGAAGTTATTGAGTTTTTGATTGAGATCATGAATCGATCGTTGTTAGACGACCATCGAAAACTTGGAAGCACTGGACGACCGTTTAGTTCTAGTACGGGACCCATCAGGAATGCACATCCACGACCCTGAACGTGGGATTCGAATCCTTCAGTCTCGTGTGCGACCACTTAACTTCTAAGCTACTTAGTCGCCATCCATTGGTGTTAGTATCTGACTTCAACCAATCCACAAACATCTTCGATTGTCCTATACTAGGATGAAACAACTATCCAGTGCTTCTAGGTTTTTAATGATGGTCTAACACTTATTAATTTATGATATCAATGAAAAACATTTATACATATTTCTATATAATATATACGCTTTTCGCTTTAATTCACAGTTCAAATAAACTACCTTCACATTAAATATATCTTGTTCTTTTCCACTATGATGATTACCACTAGTGGATTGTATGTAATTTGGTAAATTTACTTAATGTTGTATATAACCTAATAACTATCAATCAACACCAAAGTCACAATTATCAATACAAATGTCAAAACAGTTCTGCTGTATGGAGTGAAAACTTGGAGAACTAGCAAAGCTATCATCCAGAAGATACAAGTGTTTGTGATCAGTTGTCTGCGCAAAATACTTCGGATCCGTTGACCAGACACTATCAGCAACAATCTACTATGGGAGAGAAGAAACCAGATCCTAACGGAGGAACAAATCAGGTACAAGTGCTAGACGTAGATAGAACACCCATTTAGGAGAGCACCCAACGGCGTCACTGGGCAAGATCTCACATGGAATCCTCAAGGCCAAAGGAGGAGAAGAGGAAGACGAAAGAAGAAGAAGTTAATTATATACTACTTATAAATTTATTTAACAAATGACATGAAAAACAAAAAAAATTAACCAATTAAAAAAAGGCTTTTATTGATTTTATTGATTTTACAATTCAATGTAAAATTGTGAAACATTAGTGAAACATTTAGAAAACAATAAAACATTTAGGAATAAAATGGAATTGAATGAAAATGTTAGAGAAGATTTATAGATCAGGTGGATGATTTTGATGAAATTTTGTTCTCTGAGCTGGATGGTTTAGTCCTGGATCTTTCATCGTTGTAGAAGCTCCACGATCAAACTATCCAGCTCAGAGAATAAAACTTCAAGAAAATCATCCACCTGATCTATAAATCTTCTCCACCATCTCATAGACATACCTACACACATCTAAGTGGATTAAGTATTCAACAATCTTATAAGAACAAATGAGTATGATTACACAAGAGGAATCATTTGATCAACCATAGGAAACTTTAAGATTTTTTGAAATCAATTAATCAATAATACACTTTTTTTAAAAAGAACATTACAACAAACCATTTGGGTCCAATTCGCTTATTTACAAGAGGGAGAGAGAGAGAGAGCGAGAGATGAGCGTATGATTCTTAACAGAAAATCATATGAAATGAAAATGTGTTTTGTTTTATGCTTGACAACAACAATAAAAAAAAGTGAAATTTTATAGTTAAAGTTTAAAAACAATACAATACAAGTCAACATAAAATTTAGTTGAGAAGAATATCAAAGCGAATAAACAAACAAACAAACAAACAAATATGCAAAGATGGATAATGACTAGTAGTGGAATCCAATTTAATGCGCGTTTCGTCCTATTTGAGACTCGTCAACTAGAAGTACTTGGACCTCAGGGTTTATGTTCACTCTGGGGCTCAAACTCAGTACCGTTCGCTTCAAACGCCATCATATTATCCATCTACTTATTGAGTCCTACTTGTGCAACCAATAGGAAGATTCAAACAAACTATACCAAGTGAATTTAAACTAACAAATAAATAAATAATCAATGTAAACGTGATATTTTGATAGAATCAAAATGACTTGATTCCATGTAAAACAAACTGATGGTAAATAATGAATAAATAAATAGATAAATAATTTTAATGTAAATTTTAATTATGTTCATAACTATTCTCCTCTAAATACATCTGAAGTAGTTAACTGTAAGTAAAAGTTAGTTGATTGTTGAATTGTAATATTAGCCCTTTCAATTAAGATCAAACTATTAAAGTTTAAGTAAGAATTTGAGATCAATGGAATTCAATAATACCGATTATACAATTATATACAATTGAATGTCAGCTTAGTAGTTTAATGATGAAAGGTGGCTTATCATAGATGTTGATCATTGATGAAGTCATGGTTCAACTCTGATAAAGAGTCGTAAAATGAAACGAAATAACTTAGTAGTTTTCTTTGATCTGAGCAAGTTAGTTTATATTCGAAAACTACGAATTAAACAATTTTCACAAACGTTGTTTACTAATCTTGGTTCCTCTCTGATTTTTGATTCATGTGGAACTGAAGTCACTTCATGATAAATAAAAATTACGTCTAATGGAGGTTTTTTCGTAAGTTAGTGTCTAATCTGAGGGTACTTTTTGTGCTGGAGTAGAGTACAGTGCATCATGAGTGAGGACATATGATAAAAAGAAGAACAAAAGTAAAAGTGACCCAAAGATTCAGTGAACACAAAAGAGACATATACATTTACTGATAAAAGTAACCAATAACCATTGGCAATTATAAGAACAAAAGATTAAGACTCATAGATAAGCGAAACTAGAAATTGTTATGATGAGATTTTGAGTTTATTACACTTTCACAGCAAATTTACAACTATGAAACCGCATCCTATAAAATTTGGTAATCCGTCACTAAACCCTGTTAACTGAACGAGCTTGGTGTTTTTACCGTACTAACAATGTGTACTATTTTAATCTTTGGTACAAATCAAATGACGTTATCATTGAAATACCAATGGAGACAACTGAACGCTTGTGACTGGTTTTCGAAACCCTACAAATATAAAACCGTTGGATTTAAAAAAAACACTAGACTGAGGAAAAGGCATCAGAGAAATAACAACTGCGATTATTTCATCTAGATAGGTTAACAGGGAACTATTTGGTTACATCTTTAGCGGTCTGCTTGAATATCTTGGTTACTTGTTCCTACCATCTGGATATTTCAACAAGTTATCCGCTCTTTGTTTGTTTTAACACATCATTATGTTTATTAATCGCATAACCTATTCAGACGAGTTCATAAAATGTTTACAAACTTCTTCTGTACAAGTTACAAAAGAGCCCGATCAGAGACATCGTGGTTGCTGGGAATATGCATCGAAAAGAACATACATTAATCAGATGTTGATTCCTGAACTGTTAACATCTAACTGGTGAACACTCAATATTTATCGTCAGGATCGGTCAAGAAATGAGAAATATTTTTTATCCATACTTTAAGTTCAATAAATAGCAAGTAAGAGGCATTAGAAGCCCATACTTATCAAGCTTTTACTAAAGAAACCTATGCCCATTGTTGCGGTATTCAACAAAATGATTAAGGATGTAAAATGAAACTTTTATCCCATTTACTTTTATTGATCATTTCCTAGGCGACTATTAGTGTTTGTCTAAACAAAAACTAAGCTGCTTGAGTTGCTAGTATCCAGGATGCTTTCTAAATTTTCAGCTCTTTCCGTAAATACATATATATTGGGCCTACCCAATACTACTACTACTACTACTACTACTACTACTACTACTACTAATAATAATAATAATAATAATAATAATAATAACGACAGGTAGTTATTTGCCTAATGAATATATCTATTCGTGATTTGGAAAGACCTGAACAGAGTAAATGAGTAAGCATTACGCATCAGTTATATTGCGAAAAGGGTAGAGTTAGATATCAATCGTTAAACAGGAGTTCTGAGTTATGTTTAAAAATTAAAAGCAGAGTTTCCAACACTAACTGACACCGGCTATGATGCAACGCTTTGCCACCTTTCCGTTTACAAACTTGTGAAACTTAAGATTAAGAATTAGACAATAAACTACGAGAATAAATCATAATGATTTGTAGACTTCTTATAAATGCTTTTGAGTGCATGCTGTTATCATTCTTAATTAATATCAGAAGGGGTTTTGTGGATATTATAGTAATTTCAATAGTTGAGATCATGAGTCAATTGAAGCTAGACCACCATGGAAAACCTCGATGCACTGGACGGCCGTTTCGTCCTACTGTGGGATTCCTCAGTAGCAGTGCGCATCCAATATCCCTCATTGCGATACTCGAACCCAGGACCTATCAGTCTCACGCGCGCGCGCTTAACCACTAGACCACTGAGCCTGCGAGACTGATTGGTTCTGGACTCGAATCTCGTGAGACAGGATCGTGAATGCTCTTTGCTAAAGAGTCCCACAGTAGGATGAAACTGCCTTCCAGTGTCTCTAGACGTTCCATGGTGGTCTAGCTTCAGTTGACTCGCGATCTCAACCATTCTTAATTAGTTAATTCAATCAATTTTCTAATATTCCATAGTGTTTTTTTGTATTTCTATCAGACAAGTAACTGTAGTCTACACTCAGTATATATCGTTATCATAGATAGGAAAAGCTTAATTACTTTCATGTATTCTTCACCCCTTTGAATTATCCATTTCCTATTTATTTATAATTAGGTTTCACTTTTACATACATACATACATACACACATACACACATATGCATGCATACATACGTACATAGAAATTCATACACTTCCTGCTTTAGCATGATGTAACTTGGGCTATTCTTTTTAAGATTTCTCTTTTACTTTCAAATGTTGAAATGACTGTTGTTTTTTCTTTCTACATTCCAAATATACGTATATCAAATACCAATTTCTTTATAAGTAAACAACTAGGTTAAAATAACAAATTCTTCAAGTTACATATATACATACACACATACATTTTTTATAAGTTATGGATATCAATGTAAGAAGACATCGATTTTACATCACAACTATTCCTTCTACATTTCCCACTGGGCAGCTGAATTGGTCTATGAGGTAATTGACTATTTGTCCGAGTTATGTTGATAGTTGACTAATTGAATGACTCTTTCTGTATTCCTTTCTTACTGATTTAATGTATATAGAATATTGAAGTTTGATTTGATAGTTAAAACATTTGACACTTTACATTTAAACAAATGGAAATTCTTGAAAGTAAACTTAAGTATAATTAATAGCATAAGTCACCTGAATAAATTACTTCAAGTAGATAACAGTGAGAACCCCTTTTTAGGCAACTTTTTCTTCACAGACGAAATACCAGAACTTACTTACTTACGCCTGTTACTCCTCGTGAAGGAGCATAGGCCGCTCACCGGCATTCGCCATCCTACCCTGTCCCAAGCAATTCTTTCCAGCTCTTTCCAGTTGTTATTCATCCTTTCCATATCTGATTTTATTTCCCAATGTAATGTGTTCTTTGGCTTTCCGCTTTTCCGTTTCGCTTCAGCATTACAAGTTAACGTTTGTTTCGTGATGCAGTTTGGTGATTTCCCTAGTATATGACCTATCCACTTCCATCGTGTTTTCCTAATTTCCTTTTCAGTTGGAAGCTGGTTTATTCTCTCCCACAGTAGGTTGTTGCTGATGATATCCGGCCAATGGATGTTGATTATCGTGCGTAGACAACGATTTATAAATACATGCAGCTTCTTGATGATGGTTGTTGTAGTTCTCGAAGTTTCAGCTCCATTTAGTAGAACTGCCTTGACGTTGGTATTGAAGATTCTCACATTGATATTGGTTGAAAGTTGTTTTGAGTTCCATATGTTCCTCAACTGTAAAAATGCGGCCCTTGCTTTGCCAACCCTCGCCTTTATGTCTGCATCTGAACATCCTTGTTCATCGATGATGCTTCCCAGGTATGTGAAGGATTCTACATCTTCCAGAGTTTCGCCATCAAGAGTGATTGGATTGTTGTTTTCCGCTTTGAATTTGAGGACTTTGGTTTTCCCTTTGTGTATGGTGAGGCCTACTGATGCAGAGACTGCTGCTACACTGGCTGTCTTCATCTGCATCTGTTCGTGTGTACGTGATAGGAGTGCTAGGTCGTCTGCGAAGTCCAAACCGTCTAATTGATTTCGAGCTGTCCATTGTATTCCGTGTTTTCCTTCAGATGTCGAGGTCTTTATAATCCAGTCGACCACCAGAAGAAAGAGGAAGGGAGAGAGTGGACAGCCTTGTCTGACTCCGGTCCTTACTTGGAATGCATCTGTCAGCTGTCCTCCATGCACGACTTTGCACTGTAGTTCGTCGTATGAGTTCCGGATAATGTTGACAATCTTCTCAGGAACTCCGTAGTGTCGAAGAAGTTTCCATAATGTCCTCCTATCTACACTGTCGAATGTTTTTTCATAATCAATGAAGTTGATGTATAGTGATGAGTTCCACTCAACTGATTGTTCGACGATGATCCGTAGTGTTGCAATTTGGTCTGTGCACGACCGATCCTTACGGAATCCAGCTTGTTGATCTCGAAGTTGGGCGTCTACTACATCCTTCATACAGTTCAGCAACATTCGGTTGAAGATCTTACCTGGTATTGACAGCAGTGTAATGCCTCTGTAGTTTTCACATTTGCTCAGATATCCTTTCTTTGGAATCTTGACGAGGTGCCCTTCTTTCCAGTCCATCAGCACTTGTTCCTCCTCCCAAATCTTTTTGAATAGAAGGTAAAGCATGTTTGTAGTTGCTTCGATGTCTGACTTCAGTGCTTCAGCTGGTATGTTGTCCGGACCCGCTGCTTTCCCGTTCTTGATTTGTCTGACGGCCATTCTGATTTCTTCCTTCGTTGGTGGGTTGACGTCTATGGGAAGATCTGCGTGTGCCGCTTCGATGTCCGGTGGATTCATTGGAACCGGCCTATTCAGGAGTTCCTCGAAGTATTCTACCCATCTGTTTCGCTGTTGTTGAATTTCGGTGATTGGCTTGCCTTCTTTGTCCTTGACTGGTCTCTCTGGTTCACTGTATTTTCCTGCTAGTTTCTTCGTTGTATCGTAGAGCTGTTTCACATTTCCTTCTCTTGCAGCTCTTTCCGCCGTCGTTGCTAGTTCTTCCACGTATTTCTTCTTGTCGGCTCTAATGCTCTTCATCACTTGCTTGTTTGCTTCTATGTATTCAGATTGTGCTTGGACTTTCTCTGCTCGTGTTCTGCTGTTGTTAATTGCTGTCTTCTTGTTCTTCCTTTATTTGATATTGTCCAGTGTTTCTATAGAGATCCACTCCTTATGATGATGCTTCTTGAGGCTCAGAACCTCTTGACACGTTGAAGTCAATGCTTCTTTGATACTTTTCCAGTTGTCCTCCATAGTAGCTTCTTCTTCCTTCAGTAGATCTTGTAAGGCTTGGAACCTGTTGTTGAGAGCTATCTTGAATTCGTTGGGTTTGTCAGTATCTCGAAAGAAGGCTGTATTGAACATTTGTATTGCTGTTTGTCCACTTGTCCAGTTCTTTTTTAGCTTCAGTTTTAAATTGGCTACAACTAGGTGGTGATCTGAAGCTATGTCAGCTCCTCTCCTGGTTCTCACATCTTCCATTGTCCTTCGGAATTTTTTGTTGATGCAAATATGATCTATCTGGTTCTCTGTAGTGTGGTCCGGTGAGATCCATGTAGCCTTGTGTATACGCTTGTGTGGAAATATTGTGCCCCCTATGACCAATTTGTTGAATGCACATAGATTTGCAAATCTTTCTCCATTTCCGTTTCTCTCTCTCCCAGTCTATGTCGTCCCATGATATCTTCATATCCGGTGTTTTCTATTCCGATTTTGGCGTTTAGATCTCCCATCATAATGGTGGGGTCCTTTCTTGGGCACTTCTCTATGATTGATTGCAGCCTCTCATAGAATTGATCTTTAATGTCGTCATTGCCATCATTGGTGAGTGCATAACATTGAATAACATTTATTGTGATCCCCTCCTTCTTTGTTTTAAATAATTCTTTGGTCATTCTGGATCTGTGAGATTCCCATCCTACAAGTTCATTTCGTGCTACTTTGAACAGCATTGGAGCAACTCCCTGAGTGTGTGGAGCATTTTCGTTTTCGTGACCGGAGTATAGCAACATCTCTACCGTAGCTAGCCTTTTCTGTCCAGCTTGGGTCCAGTGGGTTTCGCTGATTCCCAGTACTGCCAAATAGTATCTCCTCATTTCCGTTGCTAGTTAACTGGTCTTCCCGGTCTCCCACATTGTTCGTACGTTCCATGTACCTACAAAAATTTTTGCCCTGGTTGTTAGAAGGGGCATCGGCCTCGTGGCTTCCGAAGGAACTCGGCTTTCACCATGAGGCGTCATATTTCTTCTAAATGAAGACCTTCTAACTCTCAGGGCAGAGTTTATGATATGATGGAAAGAAGAGTCAGATTTCGATTGAATTACTCATTATGAGTTTTATTCAACATTATTTCCGTTTTGATTCAACGTCAGGATCATTCAGTCTAGTATTTGATTTGTTTTCCCAATATGATATTTTCTTCTGCATAATATACGATATTCTTGTTCAGTTGACATGAACTATGCTCAGTAAATGATTTGTTATAACTGAGTATGTGATTTAATCCTAATTATTAATCAAAATGGGTGTACAATCAATATATAAACCAGTATTATTATCATCGTCGTCATAGTGTTTTGGGGCTAATAAATCTTCACTTATACCAATCTTTGTGTTCTTACTTTCGCATCGTGTGAATAGCAGAGGACCCTCGTTCCGAGAATAAGTGATCAGCGTTTTTTTCCGACACAGCAGTAAGCGACGACGAAATATAACAATTGGCGACGGGGTAAAAAAAATTACGATCCAAAGTCAGTCTGTAATTGAACGAAATTCAGTCTAATTATTTCGAACAATCAGCATCCAGATTTGTCATCAGTGTCCTTGAACGACATCGGTCATTATTCATACATTAATTTTCATTACCGGTACTGATTCAGAAAATGGCTCTCCCTTCCAGTTTGAATTATTTTTTCTGGTTAGCGTTTTTTTATCGAGTTAGTTTTCTACGGGATGGGGTGACTGACCCCATGCCCGACCCTCCTCCTTTAATCGGGGTTGGGATCGGGAGTAATCTTAAAAGAGCTCCAGGCGGAGTTGAAATACCAGGAGGAGAAGCATAAATATTTCTTTATAGTAGATTTCCTCAATAGTGCACACTCATAATTCCATAGTCTTCTGAATGGATAACGAGAAAATTTCGGGTCCACTCCAGTTTTATTGTTAAGTAATCTCCGCAAACTAGTTCAGTGAACCTATAAATTCACTTGGTGTTGTTTACTTGTATATTCCCATTGTTATTTAGGACAACAATTGATCAGTCTCTTGTTGGCATATATGCATTTTGTACAGACAGCCTCGATATTGCCTTAAGTCACAAGCTTTATAAACAAAGACCAATAGTGGATAGTAGTGGAATCCAGGACGCACATCTCATCCTATTCGGGACTCATCAGCTGGATGTGACTGCATCTTTAAGTTGATGTTCACCCCGGGTCTCGAACCCAATACCGTTTGCTTTAAACGTTCTGGATTCCATCGCTAATTACTATCCATCTTTGCAGTCTAGTAAACAATGAGTTATTCTTAGGCTTAAAAATGAATTGTTATGTATGATTTGATATATTTAGATATTTGAAAATAAATTCTGGAATAATTAAATAAAGGGAATTGTTGTCGTCTCGTATTGATAAGTTTTACCAGGAATTAATATAGGAAGATAGAAGTGTATATGTAGTGATCATGAGTATTGGACATAATTAGTCATGACAGTAAATAATGGTTTTGAATAAAAATAATCGGGTAATTATTAATAGCGATAGTTTTAGTAGTGTAAATAAAATATACAGTAGTGAAGTAGAATAGCTGACAAAATTTATTCTCCGGTTGCAACTGCTTAACTTTGGAATCGATCGATTTCACTGTTACCAAATTTACCAACTTCTCTCTGCTACTGATCACTTTGTATGAGTAATAATATAAATAGTGTTAATTGTACAAACAATAACAACAATGCATACTTGATAAGTCTGGAATATGGAACCCTTTGAATATTGAATTTTTAATCTACTTGTAACCTCTGATAATCTCCAAGTCACCAACCTCGAATGAGAACGAAAGAAGAAAAGAATGCAAAATCTTTACAATGCAGCGTACATATAAATTTGCAGACTAAATTAGAACGATAGAAGTCTCTGAAATTGATAATAAATTTGGGATTTGACCTAGTAGATCAAAGAAAAATGTTAGTGAAAAGTATATAATTACGCCTATAGTCTTGAGAAATTTTGTTTCGATCTAAGCTTTCAAGAGATTTTCTGAAAAAATATTGAGTATTTCCTGATAGTTTTGGATAGCTGATAATGATGAATTTCAGGGAACTCAGTTCATCGTATTTGAAACTTATCAATTAAATATACCTTTGTCATAATGTTAATGTTTCGTCGCTATAACAACACAGTACTCATCTCTTTGCAAAGTTAGGATGTTATCGTTATGTACTAATTTCTTAGAATCATTTATTTAATGATATGGGTCAGGAATTACACAACACATCTAACATTAATATAAGGTTAAATATTTGATTGTTAGAACTATGAAGACTGATAGACTACTTAATTGAATTATTCAACATTCTATAAATTAATAGTAGAAATTCACTGTTAATTGGAATGATAATAACATAGAGTTTTTTTCAGGTGATTGTTAGAAATTAATATCTTTTTTTCGTAGTTATTCTGTTCATAACAGTTACCCTAACATGAGCTTGTTCAAGACATGTTAGTGGTACTCTAAATGTCATGATGAAAACCATCTACAAATAATTGAGTTATTTGGATCTCTAAAAAAGTACGTAAGATTTATAACACACCATGTTGACTATCATGAATGTCGTTATACGGAGTAATGGAAAGGAGAACTTGTACAGTACTAATGTCTTAGTAACTGAATATTATGATAATTAGCTTGTAGGGTAGTGAAGATAGAGGAAAGTTCTATATTCATCGGATACTGTTATTAGGCGAAATAGTACACGTACTTATATCCTTAGTGTCGGAAGGGGAGATACACAATATTATTACAAAACCTTAACTAACTCAGATTATTTCGTGAAATCGATCTAAGCTAGAATAACATTGAAAACCTGGAAGCACAGGACAGCCATTTCGTCCTCCTCAGAAATACGCATGAACTGTGAAAACACCACAATCTCCACAAATCCTCATACTGATAACAATCACGTACTCAATAGCTTCAAGATATAACACTTGAAGTTCTAGTAAGAAGCCATGATCTGTCGAGTTCAATTCTTGCAGGGTGTGACATAGTTATCCAACTCGAAGAATAAATAAAGGGTTAAGCTAGGTCATAGATCGACTGAAGTTAAACGTTAACACTGTTGGATGCCGGCTGTGTGGTCTGGAGCGTGGGTGCCTGTGCAAAACCGAAGGTTCTGGGTTCAAGTCTCGCATACAAGATCGTGGATCAGCAGTGCTGAAAAATCCCGTACTAGTGCTTTCAGGCTTTCAATGGTGGTCTATCCTAGATCGACTAGTGATTTCAGTTGCGGAAATACTAAAATCTCCACAAATTCCCATGCTGACATTTCATGAAAATAAAACAACACCAAGTGAACTTGAACTTCACCCCGTTGCACAAGAAAGTAGCTATCAGAACTCAGTGGCTAAATGGATAACGCGACGGCGTTTGAAGTGTTTAGTTTAACTGTTCCTTGACACGAGTTGAGATTTTACACAAAGACTCTCCAATAAGAAAAACATCACAATTGACACAATCTAATCTTCAGAATAGAATGTTTTGATTATGTGTACTCTCGAGATACGTTATGGTTCTTCTTTGTTACCATGGCAAAAAAATAAAACTACATTATCAATACATAATGTATTATTCGAATATTGTCAAAAACATAGTAAGATGAAATAATCTATTGTTAGATGATAATTTGTTATACCATTAACAAATCTATGAATTCAACACTACTATTTCTCACACCGAAAGTGTCATATCTTTTTCTCACACACATAATGACATATAAATACATACTAATCATATACAGAATCACGACCTAAATGATGTAGGGTTGACATGATCAAACTTGTTTTTGTTTTGTTTTCTCTTATTGTATTGAATATTTTCTCTTTATTCCTTTATGTTAAACCGATTATTTATCTGTTTTCTGAAGATAAAACGATTTACACTCATTAAGACATTATAAAACTATCATTATTTGTATTGTCATAGCCAGAAAATGTTTCATTATCTTTTTCTTACATATGAATAAGTTTGTGAATCTTGGTTCAATTAGTAACGATATGGTAAGCCAATCAGAAGTAGCCAAATGAGGCGACTTGATGGACAAATGAATTTCATTGGCTAAAAAATGGATTGATTTTTTAAAGGGTAGGGATGTATATATATATGAAGTATTTGAACATTTAACTCCACCTGTAGCACTTCTAGAGTTACTACGGGTCCTAAGCCTGGGTAAAGGAGAAGGGTTTGGCACGGGATCGGCAACCAAATCCCGGAGAAAAAAATCTTGCTATAAAAACGCCAACCAGATTTGTACATTTAATTCGATAGCCCAATCGACTTTCTAATCCGCTCTTGTATTTTCGCTAAAGTAGTCAGTTGGGGGTTAGCGTACAGCACGTTGTGTATCGGTATCAGATTTCGGACACCGTCCATCACAGCAACTAAATAATTTTAATCGTTTATGAAATTTCATTTTGTTACCTGGAAATTATATCTTTCTATCGTCCTAGTGTACACTAGTCAATATGGTTAAAGTGTAATCTTGAGAAAATCATTATTTTTTTTGAGGAATTCAAACTATGTCATATAGTGTTGTAATCAAGTGCATTCTCTCTGAGACATTTGTGAAGTGAGTGACCTCTAATAATAACGAGTAATAATTATAGTTATGTTATCCAGTCTTTACATCTAACCGAAGAATAGAAATTAAGTTGTCAGTTATCCATAACCATTTAACATCAGACATTGTATATTGCAACATTGAGCGCTTAGTCTAATGGTTATACTGCAACTTCATCGATAAATTTCCATGAACATTAAGGAGTTTTACAATTAACCAGTTATTAGTAAGTCGTCACTTCATATTTATTGCATTACATACCGTGAACATAATTAACCTCCTTAAATAGGACATGAGGAAGTTAAGTTTTACCCACGATTGAGAAACCGATTTCAAGTTCATTCCACAAATGTGGAACAAAGATTGTCAAGAAAATGTAATAAACTTGTTGTAAGACGTTAGATTGCTAGGAAATTGATTCCTCTACAATTCTAAACATTAACTGATTATAAGGGAATTCAAAGAAGCACAAAGAGAGGTGGCATTCATTTGTATTGTAAATTATCAAAAGGAAGAAATAATAAATTCATTTATTTTGGTTCAAAGTTGGGACTTGAACTTATAATGCTTCACCTAAAGCTCTAGATATTGGGAACCCGAATGACTATTTCAGTTAACCTGACAGTTGTATAAGACTATTAAAGATTCCCATTGTGAAAATTAGAACAACAAATCTAAGCGAACAATATTGTTTTCAATTAGATCGTCATCAGTCTTTACCCTAATATACATGAATATTTATACGAAAATGTTAAACCAATCAAGGCGATTTAGGTCAATAATCACAATGAAATAGAATGGGTCACCACACCTAATAGATAAAAATACAAGTTGATAGTAGGAAGCCAGGTGTACTGATAGTAGTAAGAATAATAAAATACGATAATAAAAGTCTTATCAATAATTAAACGTTGAAAATAGAAGGTCAAACATGGGTAAATAGACTAAAAATAGTCATCACAAAACATTAAGATCATTATGTAATAAGAAGTGTGTAAATAATTAGATGATGAAGAATATAAACGGCAAGAGGCGAGCCCATGGCTATCCCGTCTATTTGTCTGTAATAAGTATTGCTGGAGACAAAATGGATATTCAGCGTGCATCTTAAGAGCAGTTTCTTTAGACTATCGTCATGCAAGCCAGTGTTTATTTGTTTTTCTGATATTTGCTTGCATATAAACTCAATAGTCTCTATAAGTGGTACGTTGGTGAACAAAGATACTACATCCAATGAGATCATATTTTTCGTACTAACATTCATATATTCTACTTTGGAGGTGAAGTCGAAGACATCTTTCACACTATTTCTAACAACTGATTTGTGCAAAGGCTCTAGGATTCGCACTAGACGCTTTGCAATTTTGTGGTAAGGAGAATTGTACATAACTAGAACTGGGAGTAGAGGAATACCCGGTTTATGAACTTTAGGCAATCCGTACAGTCGTGGTGTATATGATCCAGTCGGCTTAATTGAATCATGAATCTCAGTCTTAATTATTCACTTTTTCTTTAGATCCTTAAGGAAATTAGTCAATTGTTTTTATACTTTATTATTGTCATAATTACTAGTAACTTTCTGAAATTTGCTAGGATCACTAAGCATTGCTTCCATTTTTTCGATGTAATCCCTTTTGTTCATGAGAACTATACTTCCTCCTTTATCTCGTTTGCTTATGATCAATGTTTCATCTTAACTTAGTTTCGTTAAAGAGTCTCGGTGCTGCTTGGTTAGTTGGTGATTTGTGGTACCCTTACTATTCTTGTATTTTGTTGGCAGCTATCATCTAGTTTAGAATACTCACTTTCGAATTACTTATTTGTATCATCTATTTATGATTGGGTAAAAACTGTAGAAATAATCTCAACGTCATTCTATCGGTGGCGCAAGATTGTCGTTATCACAAAACTTAATACGTGGTACAATAATTAATTCACTCCATGGAGACTGCCTGGCTATTAATATATATAGAGGTTGATAAGTTAGTGAATTCCATATATTGACCAAGAGAGATAAATAAATCCTTACCATTGGTGTACGAATGAAAATAATAAATTGGGGGATTGTCGAAGATTCTTCACTTTCAAATTGGCTTATATCACAAAAATAATCTTAAAAAATCTTCAATACTATTAATGTATATATTATTGATTAGTGGCTTAAACTAAGAAGCATTCCCGAAGTAAGAATCCCATACCGGTAAAGATAAACTATATTAGACAAAACGGATGACAATCATACAATTCATTGAAGTTTAAAATGTACCTAAGCGACAATTGAAAACACTATTTTCTTTCTTGTTTTACTATGTATCCATGTGTTCGTTGTCAAGCCCACTTTCTTAAATTCAAACACTTATGTGTATACAATAAACTTTAGTTTTCTCATATTTTAATAGATTGAAATCGATTTTAAATTACACGTTTTGATAGTGTTGTTGGCGTGGGTTTTTTTTTGTAGTTGGGGTGGTGGTGTTGAAAAAGTTATACATCTTTTGAAATTTGTTTTTTTCTTAATGTAATTCTGAAGAAGCCGAACAGCAACTATCTTAGTAAAACGTTTCTATGTAAATAAAATTGTTTTTCTGGTGAAAACAAAGTGTAGGTGACAGTTCATTTAAGTGTGAAGAATTTTAACTTACTACAAGAGTAAGAGAGTGGTGAACACTTATCACTAAAGTTGTTTTAAGGTGATGAAAATAAGAAAATAAGGACAGGAAATGTCAGTTAGATTTCAGCAAAACTACTTTGGAAATGACTATATATATATATATATACAGTGTAATCCATTGTGTGTGTATCGTTCTGTTTGCTATAGATTGAGCATAAACCCCAGTTCTGATTATTATGAAGGTCAATATGTTATCCACTAAACTAAGACTAAATAAATGAGTATGATTGTATTCATGAAGAATTGTTTGTTTTCTCATGTGGTTATTTGGACGTAGTATATAAATGGATAAAGAGTAGGCGGTTCGTAGTGAGATGAGCTAGGATCCTTTTTTAGTGTTCGAACACTGACACTGAGAAAAATGGTATACCCACCTAATGAATTCCAAATAGGGCAACATTGATACCATTCAAAAATATAATAAACTTGTAACTGCAGTTATTATGAACAATCAGGCACTTATGTAAATTATATTGCCAAGACAGACTTTCTAAAGTCAGTCCTGAATATCAACAGAGGGATTGTTTTAGTCGTATCCGAGGCAGTATTTGATATTTCAACAAGAAACCGTAGGTTACACGAAGCGATTAAGGACACAAAGATAGATGAGGATTTATTTGATTAGTAATATCCTTTTTCTTAGAAAAATAAACTTTACACAATTTTACTACAGTAACCTTTATTCAAACATTACAGTCTAACTGCATATGATTATCAAACTATATCCATCCAAACAAGATTAAAATTACTAACAGACACTGTGAGTAAATGGACGTGTAATGTTTATCAACTTGAAACACAATACTTCTACTATAGAGATTCAATCATTCTTAGAGATCACTCTATGTCTTTTATTGGATAATCAATATTTGATAAACCATTTCTATAATTCCTTCAGTATTTATGAGCTGACACTCTGGGAGTTGAATGAAATGAGACCATGACCTGAGAACCTTATGAATGAAATTGTTGATAATTTTCAACACTTTGTACAAGAAATAAAGTAGTCTATTACTTAGTACATCGCTACTGATAGAATTCGGTCAATATGTGATGTAAAATATGAAAAAAGACTAAAATGAAACTATCTTTATTCTGCTTTAATTTCTTATTGATCAACAGCTTTTGTCTATTGAAATTATGTATTCGACCTATTCAATAACATGACCAAGTCTATTACATAACTCGATTGAAATTTAAGATTCTGTTGAATTTCATCTCACTAAATAAATGATATTCTGTTCATACCAATAAACTTAAAGGATTTACTTTATACTGTAGTAGAAAATGACTAGCTTTAAGATGAATTTCATGGAGTTCTAGTGAAAGGTTGTGACTAGTGGAGTTGAACCGTGTTTGTTGTGAGGCAGTTACTGATTAAAGACAGTTGAAGACGGTCGCGCAATATCATGGATTGGTGAGAACTATACATTAACACGGTTCAATGTGGGCTCAGTGGTTTAATTCCAGTTCCACGTGTCGGATCGTGGATGCGCACTGCTCCCAGTCCCCAACTAGGACGAAACGGTCATCCAGTACTTTCAGCTTTTCAAGCGTTCTCCAACATTCACCCATCATTCGTGATATCAATCTAAACAATTTTCACAATCCCATACTGATAAAGTAGATTAATTACGTTTCTAGAATCATGTATATTTTATTTCTTCCATATTTGGTTTTAGTCCATTAATTATGTATCTGAAAATACATAAATTTAGTAATCAGCATATTTTGTTATAAGTCCCAGCTATGCCTGCGATGGTGGTTGGACATGTTTGCCATGATGAATCAATCGAACTATATTGATTAGGACATTCGTTCCTTCACGGCCTATCACGCCAAATGTATAGGAATGTGAGAGGAGTAAAGTATTTCTCTCAGATAACTATCACCTGAAATGACTCTGCGTTCTTACAACGGAAAAGAAAGTTTAAAAAAGATCAGACTTAAAAATAGCAAATCCCAAATTATCCAACGAATTCCCGTCTCCGGTGATTAAGTAGTTGACTTAAAATACCTAGATGACATAGTTCTGTTTGATGAAAATGCCTACAAAATGCAGCATTTTCTGATCACCTTAAGCAGTAATGTTCGGAATACGATTCACCCCCCACACTAAATGCAATATGTTTCTTGATGACTGGTTTGTATCAACCCTTGAACTATTGACAGGAAGTGAAGTAACCAGGTACATCGACCACTTCACTCATCTTGGAAGTCACATCACCCCTGGTGGTTTGATGTCGTGCGGATAAATTTCTTCACTATACTTTCTTTCATTTTAAATTTCAAGAACACATAGTCAATTCTATAAAATTCATTATTTAATCCTTTTGACTGAATAAAATTATAAAGATGTTTTTCAGGTTCATCTCTTTACGTTAACGTTGATTATGACTCATTCTAAAAAAACAACATAGTAACAATAACCAACCAAGAGTTACCGAAAACTATTTAGATGATAATTAGATCAATTGTAGTTGAACAATTCTTCATTGTTAAATGTTAGCATATAATTTGCATAAACAAATGAATATTTTCAAAATTTCTAATCGATCATAATAGGATGGTGATTAACTTTTCTTTTATCGTCTGATTTGTGGTTATTTTTGCAACATTATTAGAAATCATCAGTATATGGGTTGTGGAGATTGTTAAATTTTGAATTAAGATCATGAACCGGTTGATGTTAGACCACCGTTGGAAACCTGGGAGCACTGGACGGCCGTTTCGTCCTATCGTGAAATCCCTCTAGGGATTCGAACTCGGGACTTTCAGTCTCGCGAGAGAACGCTTAACCTACTGGACTACTGAGCCGGCCGGCATCCAATGGTGTTAATGTCTAATCTCAACCAATCCAAGAAATTGGGCGACCACCCTCCATTGTACTGAGGTAGATACCTGTCTCTAGCCGACAAGGATTAGCGCCACTGGTCACAGCTTTTCGCTAGAACTTCGAGAATTCCCTCACGAAGCTAGTCACTAATGAACACCTGGGAATTATCAGTATAGGGGTTGTGGAGATTATTAGGTTTTTGATTGAGATCATGAAATCATGAACACCAATGAATGTTGGCTCATTTGTCCAGTAGGTTAAGCGTTCGTGCGCAAGACGGAAGGCCATGGATTCGAATCCTGTGAGCGGGATCGTGGGCGTGCACTAATGAGGAGTCCCAAAATAGGACGAAATGGCCGTCCAGTGCGAGGTAGTTAACAGGAAACCCTAGACTCGGATTTCATGCTATTCGAAGGAACTGGTGCTCCCTGACGGATTCGATCTCCTGTCACCCAAAGTATACCATTCTAATTGAATTTTCAATATCTTATGCAATTAATAGTGCGACTATAATTTATGAATGACCTTTGAGCGACGCTTAAGTGATCTTGAGAGTGTCCACCTAATAGCTAAGACCAAATGAAGGTTATGAGGAATCACAATTATACTCCTTGTATAACATCTCCAAACCCTAATCTTTCCGATTACTGCTTATACTCTTCCTACCTTTACCACTATAGGATATGAATCGACAATTGTATCGGTGTGCTAATGTGGTATGGCGACTCGAACTGATGTACGTATGTACGAAGTTGTACGTTGTTACGGACTGACTGATTTACAGTTGATGATTAGGGATATGAATTCGATTTAGGTTTTTCATCATGAATTGACATAAGCTATAATGCTAAAACTCTATTTAACCAAATGGATAAATGAATTTTGCATCAAAATCCAAGATCTGTTAATTTATACCTGATTGGTTTCATTTATAAATGATAGTCTTGCCTAATTGATATTCACCTTGGGTAGTAACTAACTATTCATATTACCTCAATGGTATATTCCTTCAAATGAATTATGTAAATATAACAAAGCATGTTGATCGAATAGTTTCACAGTATTTGAGCGTCGAATTGATGTGGCACACTAAAAAGGAAGAATGTATTTGTAGAAATCACAACGAAAGAATTTGAAGTAAATCCAACGTTTTGCCTAGTAATCTGGTCTAATATTTTTCAAGGAAGTATCTAAATAAGGATTTACTTCAACTCCTTTCTCTGAGTTTTTACAAATACATATTCTTCCTCGGCGAGACTCTAATTCATGAACGACCTTTGAACGAATTTTAAGTAACCTTGAGAAATATTATCCAATCAGCAAACAGTCAGTATAGAATAAAAGTATATTATACAAAACAAAGGAAATAAAGTGGATACATTTCTTATAAGTGGTTCAAAAATTTGTCAAGGTTAGAAAGAGGTTCAGAGGTTCTAAAATCGTAATATATGCAGTAGAGGAAATCATCCATATGTCTACAGAATAGTCAGCCTCTGGAGCCATGATAAAGTCTCAAGAACTCTTTCAGCCTCAACCACATAGTTTCAGTATTGTTCATGTGCACTTTGGTTGTTGAGTACACAAAATGCTACTTGTGGATAACGACACGATCCACATAACCAAGCCTATGTATGAGTCTGTACGCTCTCCAAACATCCGTGTATATTGTAGTACCTGGCTGTAACCAGTGTTACTGGTACTTTTATTATCCAGTTCGCGATAATTGTTATAATTTGCCTCAGTTGGGAATTATATACAGGGTTTTCATCATGAACTGACATCAGCTATAATGCCAGAAATCTATTTAGCCAAATGGATGAAATCCTTTCGTGCCCAAATTCGAGATCTGTTATCTTATACCTGATTGATTCGTTTACAAATTATAGTCTCGCCGTTTTATTTGTTATAACCACTGAATTATCACGTTTTGTACAAAATTCCTTGTGAACCCATCGTACATTAGTATTGGGCACTGAAGTTGGTGCCGTAACCTTGAAATCCTTCAAACGCCTCTGTGATTGGCTCGTCCATAAATTAGAGTCTCGCCTCTTCCTCTTTAATAACAAAGTATGTTATTATTATCCATACAGATTGAATAATAATGTACATCCAAAAACTGGAAATATCAAAACTACTTAGCAAACACTAATTAATTATTTTATGTATCTTATTAAGTAAATAAAATAAATAATCAAACTGTCAATTTCATAGAAAAAATTCTATATCAATGATTATTGATTATTACCTAATCGATTTAATTTTTTTATTTTTTATTTTTTTGATATTTCATTTATATTAATTAAAATTTTCGATCGATATTTCCCAACTGTCATAAATCTACTTTCTGATTGGTTCATTTAACTATCATACTTTATATTTTAAACTTGAATAGATGTAACAACGATTCAGTAAAACAAAAAAAAACTGGAGGGAAAAGTAGAAGAAGAAAAATAAAAACTAATGAATATAATTTAAAGGCAAGTTATTTTAGAATTTTTCTTTTTTGAGTCAATAATCAATATGGAATAAAAGAGAAAAAAAAACAAGAGACGTGAATTTACTTGGTATTGTCTTACTTTTTCTTTTGTGTCTTTGAATTCTTCAGTAGCGCTTTCCAGTTCTTTAATAGCCTTAGCAAGTCTGAATTAGCAGTCTGAAATCATCATTTAGGATTCGTTTAAAATTGCTCTCCCCATTTTAATATCATGCTTATCAGCTTGTGCAGCAACCTTATTGTTATAAATCTCTGTACTTGTATTTTCCCAATGTTATTTAGAACTGTGATTGATCAATCTCTCTCTTATTGGTATATGTGCATCCTGTGCGGATTGCCTCGATATTACTTGAAGTCATAAACTTTATTAGCAAAGATGAACTGTGGTTGGAAGTCGAATCCATTTTGACGCGCGTTTCGTCTTATTTGCGACTCGTCAGTTGGATGTATGTGCATCCCAGATTTGATGTTCGAGTCTTGGAGTGAACATCAACCCTGCGATGCAGGTGCATACAGATGACGAGCCCCAACTAAGACGAGACGCGTGTCAAACTGGATTCCAGTGCTAGCTACTATTCATCTTTGCTTAAATAAGAGAAATGTTTCATATGTATAGATCTCTATTTCAACTGTAATCTGTTTTAAATAACTGATGGTTATGTGAAATTGTATTTTCTCTGGGAAAGTGATAAATCTAGAAAATAGACACTATATTGATGGTAAAATTTCTTCAGGTTGCTATGTAGATTAATTGAAGACTACATAATACTTATAATGAAACTGGCTTCACAATATATAGTACGATAGTCTGTGATGCTAACTGGGTATATTGTAGTGCGTTTAATTTCGTGTAAGTTTTAGATAAATGTATTTTATTAAGATAATTATATTTGTGGGTAGTGTCTAAAAATATTATTGTCCAATGATTTACAATTTGTCATTTCCCCGAATGTTAGTGGTGAATACACTGATAAAAAGTAAATCAATTGCATTTATTCATAGTTTGCATCCATTATCAAAACACATAAAAATGAGTATCAGAAGGGATTTTATGGATATTATAGCAATTTTAATAGTTGAGATCATGAGTCTATTGAAGCTAGTAACTCTAATATGTAAACAAATTTTACAATCATTCAGTTCAGACAACAAATAGAGGTTTTATTAGGAGTCCCATAGTTGAACGAAGAGACCGTCCAGTGCTTCAAGGTTTTCCGTCATGGTCTAGCTTCAATTGACTCATGATCTCAACTATTGAAATTTCTATAATATCCACAAAAACCTCTTCTGATATGTAGCAAAATATGCTTACTAGTGACTGGCTTCAAGAGGTATTTACTAAAATTCTAGTGAGAAATAGTGACAATTGGAATTCAACCAGGTCTGTTGTGAGATAGTAATTCACTGAAAACAATGGTGGATGTGTCGCCCAATTTCGTCGACTAGTTGAAGTTAGACATTGACACCACTGGATGCCGATCGGTCCAGTGGTGTAGTGATTAAGCGTTGTTGCGCGAGACTGATATGTCCTGTGTTCGAATCTTGCGAGGCGAGATCGTGGATGTGCACTGTTGAGGGGTCCCAAAATACGATTGAACGACCGTCCAGTGCTTCCAGGTTTTACATAAAAATGAATTAATTTCGGATATGATAATTATGTTATTAGTGTTGGAAGTTGGTTACCTTATTAAATCAGTTTCTAATCTCTGATAACTGCTGAAATATAGTATTTATTTATCGTATTTTATTCCATTTGATAATTTCTTAATATGGTTTTTTCTTTGGCTCTAGCACAATTGAATAAAATAAACTATCTAGTTATCTAAACAACTAATATTTTACAATATGAATTTCTAACCCAATTTAATCACAATGATTTCAAGTTATTTTCACATGGTATAAAAGTTTTAAAGATTGATGAAAAAAAACAACAACAAAGAAATCTCATTTTTGTTTAAACGATTCATTTTACCGGTGATGATGATGACGGTGTTCAATATTCTAAGTATTTATGCACATTCAAAATCACTACATCATTTGTTACATAAAGAGAGATGGAGTGAGTGAGTGTGAAACATTTGCATGTGCATACACTAACACAGATATATATATACAACAATGTACACAAATATCAGTCAATGAAATATGTGTATAAACTATCTTGACACACTTTCATGACAAGAAAAATTCAAGCCTTTAATTTTTAAAATATTGTATCTTGTTTTAAATGGACTAGAAACTGTCAAATCGTCCACATAAAGTTTTTGAGGACAATGGATGTGAAATTCTATTATTATTTATATTTAAACGCAATCCCGATGGCTGAATTTAAAGTAAATATAGGTTTTCACTCATATATATTACTGAGATACATCTGTGGTAAGTAGTCATCAAGTGTTTAGACTAGAAGTGAATAAACTATTTATGAAAAGGTCGTTTGATCTCGGATACTTTATCAGGTTGGTCGCATAAACGAATTCCCAAACGTTTTCCATTACAATACTGACATAAACAACTTGTTCAGAAAACTGATATCTAATTATGGAATCATCAATGTGTAGTGACCTACTTTTACCAAGAGAACGAGATTGGTGTAATGGAAGCAGTTCTTATCATAACCAATTGTACCAGGGATTGTTTTATCGTACTTGTTTGTTTAACTGTACCAAAACACATACATTCTTCCGTTGCTTGTAACCTTGCACGAATTCGGTTAGGCTCAGTAACCACACTGGCACAGTATGCTTGTTAGTTTACGGGTTTTCGCGCACGTGTAACGTATTGTCGTGGATTTTATGTGTCGTTATTTATCAGCTATTAACAGCCTTTTTTCCGTCATACATGACTTTTCGTAATCTTTGTGATTGGAAGATAGTTTTTGTTTCAATTTATAAGCAGTTTGACGTATTTCGTGCTCACCACCTAAGTAAATATGTAGCTGGCGTAATATGGTTATTTTTTAACAATACTAAGTCAAAGAAGTCAAATCACCATTTTTCTAGTCAAAAATAGATTACAGATTGAGTTTTCATGAAAATAAGCCGTAAAAAGAATTATATATGGTTCACCTCCTTGATTATGGTGACGGCAAACACAGATGTTGGTAGTCGTTTATAAAATGTAATTAGAAAGAAGTAAGCGTTAAAGTAACTATGAATATTATATAAATTGTTTGTATTTAGCCATAAAAGGTTATTTGGACTATAGGTAGCATTGTTTTGTACTGAAGTGACATATTACTGTGTAAGGTATCAGAGAGAAATTATGTGAGTAACAATAGACGTTGATAGTCTTTTTTACCGGTTTTCTGAACTTATACAGAAATAGTGTGTAACACCACATTAAATATGCACGAAATCTTCATAAGTAAATCGATGGGTGTCTCTTCTGAGCATGGTGACGAAACCATGTCTTACTTAATACTGACTTATGATGTGTCTGTTAGAGGGTTGACGAATAATTCTCTGTAAAGGAAATGCACAATCGCAGAAGAAAATGTGAACAAAGTTATGATGCATATTGTCGAGTAATATCTAAATGGTGCTTACCAATTTCTCTTGCTAATACCAGATATATAGACGAAATACTACAAGGGTTAGACACTGAAGAAATTTCCATTGCTTGTTAAGACACAAACTTAAATCAAAAAACAACTATTAATGAGTTAATTCATGAATTCCTACTGCATTACAGACTGACTCGTCTAAAGTAATTCATGCAGACAACGTGACGAAAAGTGAATGAGCAATGGAAGCAGAATCACAAGTTCCTTGTATTCATATCGCCTTTATGCCACATTATTGAATTACATTTTATTCATAAATCCGACCACGCTTCTATGTTGTGACGAACCTGATTTCAGTAATTTTTAAATAACACTGATTTGTGTGTTGTAAAGATTACCTATTAATTTTTATTAAAGGAAATAGAAATCTCTAATGATTAGCGCTGTCTGCAAATAAGAGACTTATAAGTACATTCTGTAACCTGCTATTTGATTGACTTATTAAATGTGATATTGATAACTAGGTCTAATTCTTTATTTCACGACTGATTTGTTTGTTTTTCAGAATTGTATGAATCAAATGAAGTCGTAAAAGCTTTGTGATGATGTTTACGCCGGTCTACAACTTATAGAATTTGTGATTATGGAAGACCATATTAAAATCATTTTTATTCAACAAATGAATTAGTGAAATATAAATATAGCAACTACACTTAGTGTCTTACGTTATAAACCGTGTCAGTATTTATTAATAGTCGATATGACGCTAGAACAAATATAGATAGAGAATAATATGAACTCCTTATAATCCATGGAATGAACAAGTAATAAGAAGGATTATGTAATAATTTATTTCACTTTTAAAATTTAGTTACGCATTTTTTCCATCACCCTGTCACTTAATCCTCTGTAATTACGTGACCTCTGCAAATTGTAATCAATTATGACGTAACTCAAGTTTTCAGTTCTTAAATCCACGGATCATTTACAAGCTATAAGAATTTCACACCACTTATCTGTCTGTGAACTGCAGTCAACTATTATATCACCCATTCTTAATGTGTTATTGACTGTAAAAGCAAATGACCTTTGACCTTACACTGCATATATATATATATATATATATATATATATATATATATATATATATATATATATATATATATATATATATATAGTCACTATTGATAACCTACGTCATTTCATTTATTCATATTCAGGTATGTCAACTGTTTCCCACATCACTGTTAAATCCTATTGCATATTTAGTTGTAATGAATGCATACCACTGTTAATCAACATTTCTCCTGGTTTTATTTTGATTCATAAGCGGAATTAATCACATGAACTTAAAATGTACATAGGTCCTGATACGATTTTAATGATAAACGTAATCCCACGAAGGTGAATATGATATGTGGGTGCCTAATCTGCAAAACTGTACGCGGATGTAGGGTTTCTTAATCAATCTTAATTATTACAAACAGCTACACATGAACATCATTGCTATTCATTCCCATAAAAGTAGGAATAAGATGAAAATTGAAATTATGAAAGTTTATTGAAGAATCATTGCTGCAAAAGCAGAAAATCAAGTTTACAAGTTGGTATTAAGAATTCTTAAGTAATAATTGTCCACTTTCTTCTCAACTTCCGTTGCAAAACGTTCACCATACTTCTCAATGATGCGATGTTTATGGATTCTTTGGCTTCGTTGAATACTTACATACACTTCACTCCGTCGTGGTAATGCAGGTAATGTATAATTTTGGAAGTTCTGGGTATTGTGTAACTTCCATCTGCTACAATACCTAAGAAGTTGATGAGCTATGCAGTTAGTATTTCATAATTGATATAGCTTACCTGTAAGATTTCTTCTTTTACTTTCGATAACTTCGTCTGCTGACTCACAGTGAAGTATTACGGGCTTCGAGTTCTCTTTTTCTTCTGACGATAATCTCCTTGTCCATGGATCACATACCATCCATGAACTACTACATGGATGATTGTGTATCATCTTGTAGGATTTGATTACATATCCTTGCTCTTCTAGTCTTACACGGAATTTAGATTGACAATTACGGAATTTAGACCTTAAACATAAGATATTAGTTAAAGATCTTACGATTTTTGCCTCACTTTCAAACCTTCCGATTTCCGTTTGTGACCAAACGTACAATTAAACGATACAAACAGGTATTTGAACCTGACATCCTTCAGCAATCTGCTTTCTGTGTGGATGTAACGAGTATAAGTAGTCTGAGAAGCGATAAAATTATAGTTCCATACTTTTTGGAACTCTTTTAAGGCGCTTTCAAAATCATCCCACAACACGAAACGCTTGTTCACTATCATACTTCGAAAGGCATCGGTTAAGTCGACTGAAATGTCACTTGAGGATGAAGCACTAAAAACAGACATTACTAATTATTAAACAGTTATTCCTTGCAACAATAATAACCCAAGGAAATACTACAAATACTTGAGATTTACCTGTGACTTGACATTTCGTTTAGCTTTACTACAATTGTTGGGATCAAAGATCAAATTACAAAGCAACAACAGAGCCAAAGTGCACACTACAAAACAGAGGACGCTAAATTAATGGTTTTGCTATTTATTTCGTGCTTTTTATGTAGCATAGGATGACTTATATATGAAAAAACTTGATACTCATGCAAACCAACCAACCCACGGCAATTGAAATACGGAATGACCGCCTCTAATCAAGCCGTTCAAGGTCGCTGAAACGAAAGGGCGGACACATTTTAAAAGGACCTAACGTTTAAACCGTGCCACCACACTTGTAACCTGACGCGATCTTGGTATTCTTTCGATACCACGAGATCGCCAACAAATACATCTCGCTGAAACCATCAATCGCTTTCTGATTTCTGGTTTACTCGGGGGTTTGACCTGTTCTGGTACGCAATCTTCTTGTAGTGGTGATCATAGTCAAACGTGACTCGATGCCACACTACAAATGTTAACAATGTCAACCACTCAATGAGATGAATCCAAATATATACACTTCTTCCTTAATATGTTGTTATTGTTTCGCATTCTTAAATGTGTAGCGTTGAATCTAGACATGAATATGTTAGTTCTGATGAAAATATCGAATGGCAGAGGCCCATTCATGTTAATACTTGCTCACAAATATAAACTGACTTTTAGAAATGAGGATATTTTGTATAAATGGTTCTCAGATTGAGAAACTTATCCTTTCGTTGAAATCATGAACCGACCAAAATTATATCACTATTCAAAAGCTGTAAGCACTGGACGGCCTAGTGTGGGGCTGCTCACGAGTGCGCATCAACACTCCCTCATACGTAACTCGAACCCAGGCCCTTGAGTCTCACGCAAATGCCTAATCTATATATCATTGAGCATACATCAATGCCAGTTGATCTCTAACTGCAATCAATCCATGATATTTTGCGGCCATCTTCCATAATCTGTGGTTGGTAACTCTCTCACACCCGACGTGGTCTGATTCCACTGATCACGGCCCCTCAACAGAACCCCGATAATTACCTCTCGAAGCTAGTCAATGGTGGGCACATGGTGCTTTTCGGTTTGAGGTTGTGGAATTCGTTGAATTTCATCAAAACCATGAAACGATTAATGTCAGACTACCATTGATGACCTGAAAGCACTCATGAGAAGCCTCATACTGCAAAGAAACGGCCATTTGGTGCCTCCAGATTTTCAGTGGTGATCTAACAATGATCGATTCGATGTTTCGATGGAACTAAACAACCTCCACAACTCTAAACTGAACTCTTATCCTTCGTTAACGATGAACAGAATCCACCAAGTGTTGCTTCTATGAGTAATTTATTCAAGCTGTTGTCAGCTTGCAGGCATATCGTATCAATCTAAATATCATAAACAAATTAAACCATCGTCTAGTAGTTTTAAAACGTTTTAAAAACGTTGTGTAAATTCATTGTATGGTATAATAACCTGATTACAACCAGATATTCTGTGTAATCATAATGAGAAATACGAATGTGATGTTTGTATGAGCTAATGATTCTTTGGTACTTGATGACTGACAGATTTTGAATTATAACTACAATATGTTAATTTTTACCGGCCTAGTTTTTCTTGGTTTAAATTACGCTATTTCGGGGATACTTAGTTATTACAGTAATTCGAATGCATTTAATTATTACAAGTCACTATTCTGTAGTTTGCTTAGACAACAGATTAGTTTACATTTAAAATATCACCTATTACGATTTATATATAGAGTCCCATACTTTCTTAGAGCAAGTCCTCATGCCTTCAGCTTTTTCACATATTTTGTATTTTTCTCGGGTCCCATATCAAGTACGGTGTCAGGCTGCATTAAACGTACCGACAATAATTTGCAATTTTTCATCTGGACGGTTTGTCCGGGCTGAGAGGTCGAAATAGCGTAGTAGCTTCTTACAGGAGCTAAGGCATTAAACTATTTGTCTTTGCGGTCGTACCAGTATCCTGATTTCTGGAGCCAGTATCACCATATTCTGACCTCGTTCGTGGCCGTATCGTGTGAAATATTCAGTTCGTGATGGAAGTTGGGTCTCAGCGACAATATCCATAAAAAATATAAAGACATTTATTCTTATTATTGTTGCTTAGACACAGTCGACATCGCACCGATACTGTTGTCTCAGTAATTGAATAAACTGATTCCTATGTCATTTTCGTTCAGTAGTTCTAGTTTGTCAGTTGGGAATCGTTAATTACATTGTATTTCATTCTCTTTAAGAACGTCTATATTCCAACGGCGTCAGTAGCGTTCAGCGTATATTGAGATCAAATCTCTAAGATTTAAAGCCAGTCATTTCTCTTTTAACACTTTCTGTCTTTCAATAGTGCCAACATTATACACCCGTTGTATTTTGCTTTAAGTAAATGAGTCGTGGTGTAACAACATCTTTTTCTTCCAAGAGATAGCCATAAGGAAAAATATGGGTAAAAAAGTATGAGCCTTGATACTATATAATATATACAGATACGCTGTAAGCAATTTATTATCATGATATATCCGGAAATAATTCGTCTGAATGACATGAGTTGTCAAGTGAAACAAAAGAACGTACGCCTTGAAACTTGATAATTTGTTCATTACGGCCTACGTTCTGGATCTTAACATGCTCAGCGAGTTCTAGATAAACTTTGAAACTAAATCTTAAGTCTTGTATGATTAATTAGAGAAGGGGATATGATGTTTAATAGAGATATGTTTAATCAAAATATCTGTTTACTCATCGTGGACAAAATATGGGAGCGTCAAATGTTATGCTTTAGTCCTATCAGTTAATTTTTACGCACTGTATATGTGTAGTATTAAATAAACGGTTTCGTAAGCCCTTAACTCTGATGCTCACCTAACTGGTTTTACAAGACATACACCTTCTGTTGGTGCACGACAAAGCATCCAAAGCAGATCAGCACAGTACGTTGTACCGGGGATCCCTTGTGATAAATAATCAGCATAGATCGCGTACACTAAAACATGAACAGCTGTCCAAACAAATCTTCATATCTTTTAATTCTGAACTTCTACATTGGTCGGGTATTGTATAAAACGAGGTTTTGGACGGTGTTATTGTCAAGCGCTGTGAATTGGCTACATTTCCATGTGTATCTTTGAAATGTTCCATTATGTGATCGCTTGTTTATCTGTTTATCTGTTGATCGTTTTGTGCTATAATATTGTGCCATAAACACTGAGGTACATTAGTAAAGTGACACTCTGAACAGTTTGAACTAATTTCAGCACAGTACGGAATAGATCTGTACGATGGATTAATGTGTCCGTCTCAATGTGGAAAAATCAAAAATTTGTTCCATAAACGACCCAATGGTCAACTACTCTTGATATCCCACTAAATTTCTCTTCTCGTGTGGTTTTACTAAAACACGCTCATTCATTTGCAAACAGAAGACTTTTGAAAACGTCACTGGATCGATGTGAAGTTTTTACCAGAACCATCGAAGATAACGTTGTAAGTTTCACTGTCTTCCAGGTTCTGTTTTTGTGTAGCCTGTATTTGCTCATATTTTTTTCTTTAGAAATTTACATCTTATCCACTTTCTTCCTAACCTGTCTCATATTCGACACTTTAGTCTGTTGAGTAACATGTAAAGTAATTGCGTTGCTGCTATTAATGACGCTAAGAACTACAAAGACGATGGTTAAAATCATTGTGCAGAGACTGATTAACATGGATAACTAGACTTATACACCAAAACTCAGTCCCCAACTAAGTAATCGGAATCACACTCATACTCGACTTCCTACTCATAGTAAGGATGATGATATCTTTGGTAGCTGGGTCCACTGCCCTTGTGTTAATGTAATACTTAAGCGATACCACAGGTTCGTATCCATTCAATCCTCTTCGTGTTTCTGGCATGTATTCGCATAGTGTCGAAAAATATACCAATGGAACCAACAAAAGTTAATCACAAAACTTCGCTGACAACAACAATATGAATCATTTGTAGTATATCCAATTAGGCCAGCATAAACGCATTTAAACACGTGATAAATGAAGTCGAAAACGGACATTCTAAAAAAGCCCAGAAGCCCAGAAAAAATTACCTGTCTGCTGATTGTCGACAAATTGAATTCATTACAACAATACGTGATTTAGGTTCCATATATTGACTCCTTCAAATGAATTGAATGGAATGAAGAACTGCTATTTTCAGGACTAACACGGGTTATTCGGACTCCTTATCTCTATCAAGCTGAAACAGCAAAAATTTTGATATTGGATAACATCAATTCTAAAGGCGCTTCGAATGATGGTTTGCGGTACTGCCGGTAGGTTCGTTGTTAAAGTAGTGGGAATATTGAACTTAGGTGGATTGTCAGCTCATTAGGAAAAACTCCTGACTTAAAAAACAACCAACAACAAAAAACGAAATGACAGCGGAATAATAAGTTTGATTCTAGTAATTAACCCCGACACGTCAAATTATCCCTTGTAATAGAAGAAAATGGTCAAATTTAAATATTAAGGGTTAGGCTAGTGTTATGAATTGTAGCCGTTACCATTTAGAGCTTCAGCGGTTAACTGAAATCCGTTATGTCTACAAGTTAGAGTTGGGTTTTCTATTACGGCTTGGCATAAGCTATACTGCAATGCTTTACTGCCCTTTCGTCCATAAACTTGTGAAACTGATGATTGCAATCTAGAATAAAAGCTAGGAGGGGGGAGTATCGCTCTACTAAACACTTAACTGCTCATCGAATATTATCAAGTACTCAGACATAACATACCTGTTCGTATACGAACAGGTATTTTTTTGTAACTAAGCCTAAGCACTATATTAAATTTTTATTTTGCCATATGACTGGTATCCTTTATTGTTTTCAAGCATTTAAGAATCATTTGTTGCGAATTTCTGCTGAATTGGTAACAAAGCAAAAGTCGCCTACCACCACTGTAGTTTTGACTCGAAACACATGATTAGTTGGTACCAGGTCACGTCGTGCTCACCATTAAAGAAGTCACGGCTGTTCAGGTTTTGACAGCGCTTTTGTTCGTAACAACTTTGCAATCGAAAGATTCCAGAATCAGTCGAACCAGAAGTCGGGATTAAAAAGTTTGAATATATATTCGTAAGGTATTCGCGATGTGCTAGGTCTAAGCTGACTAGTTAGGCGTGTTGGATAGCACAAATTGCCTAACGACGATTTGGTGAGGATGCGTGACCGAGTGCCCTCAGCTACGGCGTGGCTAGTAAAGCTATAGACTCACTTATAATCATATTTTAAGTCAAAACAGACTAGATTGTCAATGTTTTACACGCTAATAGACTTCAGAAGTACTTAACAACTAAGTAACAACACATCCTGAAGAAAATTATTATTAAAAAATCAAAGACTTCAAAAAGCAAGGTTCGGGTTTTGTCTACAGACTTGTAATTCACGTCCATTCGGTTTTGTATTACACATACAATTGAAACCGATGCTTCTTCCATAGATTAAAATCTAGTGTTGTTTCTGGAGTGTATCCGGGTCACTAGAATTTTATTCAATCGATTGGATACCATTAGTGAACTGTAGTATACTTATATATCACATTGTAGAAAATGAACCATTTTAACTTTTGAGTCTACGTAATATTATTCACATTCAGTGTTTATGATTTTAGCTGGATGACCAATTCAACCATGATTGTAGGTTTCATAATCATTCATATTTAGGCTCTCAGGATAGAAGGCCAAAGACATGTCATTTCTTTTCTAGTAGGCTTCTGCGCGTGTCTAATCTTAAGGTACAAATACCACTTCCGGTTGTAGGTTTCAAGAGTTAATTACTCAGTGGGAATACCTGTATTCTACGGAAATTTTGTTCGTTCTCGGTGACAAGACTCCTGTGCTGTATCCTCTAAGTTGTTCTGACTTAATGTGAAGAAAAAGAATATCGTATTCTATGAATCATAAGTAAATCACCTCCTAGTCTACGTAATTTAGTGTACTTACTTACGCCTGTTACTCCTCGTGAAGGAGCATTGTGTAAAGAGGTTTAAGTTTTCAAACCTCGCTATGTATGCATAGTAAGGAGCATAACTCCGGAATGACGTGGGTAGGCATCCTCTCTACATTCGACAAGAAAATCTGAGTCACATTTTAGTTGAGCTTGCAATCTACTCTCAGTTTTTGCTTTAAAACTCACTGGGACTGAATAAACCGTTGTGAACATATTTTACTCTGACCTGGTGAATGTTAACCTCAACGCCCATGCGGTTCTAAGTTTCACATGTTAGTATAGTGTGGTCTCACGATAACTTTGGTTGTTGTGGGTTACGGCTAAAGATACTCGTTTTTACAATGTTGTAGTTATTTGCAGTTGAGTGATCAGTGTGCACGTAGATGCGCTTAGCCAACTTGATAGGCATTAACTTTAGACCTGCCTACTGGGACGTTGAAGTTGGTCTGAAGAGACCTTCCTTCAGAAACTACAACTCACTATATTAGTTGAAACAGCGTGTAAACTTCAGTAGTTGACGTTAAGCTGTTGCATCAGAGTTTCTAACAGCCACATTTGTGCATCAGGTTGTGCTTACTGTTGCTGCAGAATTCGGTTGAGCTGGTCATCTGATACCGCCATCTTGAATGTGTTTTCCTTTACACATCCTCACCGTTATGATCTCTTATTACGACCCAGTTACTCTCATTACTTAGTATTCTTTGGACACTACTTCACTCAAGTCTCCAGATCAGAACACGGTTGATCAGAAACGTAATTATGTTCCAAATAAACAAAGCTGAATAGAAGTAGGAATCACAATAAGAAAAACGTTAGTATATTTATAATTCTACACAGTAAGATTCTAGAATCGTTTCCAAGGTTCCTCTAGCGTTCATTGGCTAGAAAATGACCAATCATCGTGCTCCAACACAATACTGCACGGAACATGCTTCAATCGTATTCATATCCCATATAAAATATTATAACGGCCTATCTTTACACGTTTGATATTTTACATTGAAGTTTTCTGTTAATGAATTTGTTCGTTATTAGTTATGCTTTGTTTTTTTAATAATGGTTTTGTTCAGATCGATAGATCAGTTATCAATATTGCTGTTAGACGTTCAATGTTTTTGATAATTTTTGTGGTTGTCTGCTACTTTTAAATTGTTTAGCATCTCTGCATTCTTAGTTATCAGAAGTGACTTTGTGAAGCAGAGATTTTTGCACGACAATAGTTGTTATTACTTGCAATCGCGCATATTCAACTAATGTGAGTTCAGCGTTCACACACACAGTTTTCACTTTGCATTACATCTTTGACCTGAGCAAAGGCATGTGCGCATATGCAAACGACGTTTAGTTCGGGCCATTTGATTTTATTCTTTAATGCGAATATAAAGTTAACTTTAAAATCCGTGAAAGGATAATAACTAAACATAAAAAAATATGTATTGTTACACGAGTGAACTGTTTAATCATCTGAAAATTCTTTTACTTCACTCACAAAAGCTATTGCTTTTACATTTTAACTGGAAATTGAAGTAAAAACTAGTTTTTTAACGTTGGAACAGCTGAGACCACACTATGTACTTGACAAGTAAAAAACTACAATTGCTTTAGAAAGGTATTCTAGGTTTTACTAAAATTTCTCATTTGGGGAAAGCATGCCTTACCTGATTATCTACCACCATTTGCATTTCAGATCCACTGATCTAAGAAAGTAAATTTCAATTTCTTAGACAAAAAAAATGAAACATGGAGTCGGCAACTATTAGAAGTCAATTAATGGTACTTTTTGACAATTTAAAAAGTGTTCAACCAAATGAACGGGATAATTTAATAACGTTTATAAAAAAGAATTTGTCACAATTACAAGAAAATAATGAAAAAAGCGATGTATACCGGGGTAGCAATATCAGCAGTAACAGCTATCCTTGTTGTTGTAGTGGAAATGTAGATAATACTACTACTGTTATTGCTACTACTGCCACTACTACTGTTAGTTTAACTAGTAGCCCCTCAGCGTATGCGAATGTAAAATCTTCAGGATTATATGACTTAACAAATATCAATGTAAACAGTCTTCAGCTATCGTTTGAAGCAACTCCTGAATCAGTGGCGACATTCATCGATGAGGTGAATGATTTTTCTACACTAACAATACAACACAATACTACTAGCCTAACGGATCATAATTGCTCAGGTTTGTCAAGCGTTTCTACCATTATTAATGATAACTTCCATTTTAGAGGCAGTCTATGTGAACGAATGTTTATCCATGGCTACAAATGCTCCAACATTTAACTGTTCAAATTTGAATAGTGAATCAACTTTTCATGAAACGGTACGTTTTTGTGAGTATATGTAGTATGGCCATTATATGCTCATTTTATGTTTAGTTAAACAAATGGATAAGTTTATAAACTAGATTATAAGCTCCATCTGTCCTGTGACAAGTAACAAGACTTCCTGAGCGCGTATACTCAATCGTAGCCATTTTGTCGAGGTGGTTAGGCGCGCTTATCATCGTGACAAACCAATTGAATTAGATTGTTTGAAATAATTGCTTCTGCAGGTTTCTCATTTCATACAGGTCGATTAGAGAGTAGTAAGAGTATAAAAAGACAAATGAGAGCGATAATGAATTCTTACTGCCGATTGTATTCGGGTGTGGTAACGGTCAGGTGTTTCCTCCGGAAAAAAAGCATTTCCGGCAACGCGGCTTTTTCAAAATGGGAGTAGATAAAACATGTCAGTCGTAAAAATGGTACTTTTCACTTTGCCCTACGGATCGCCTATACCAGCTGTAAAATTTAAAAAATACGGAGCTAATGTATCGAAAAATACCCACATAAAGGGGTAGTGTAAAGCAGCTTCTACTTGTGCTCTGGAGTCAGTTTTCCAGTTTAGTAAAACCACTTCTAACCCAGATCCCTTTTCTGTTCCATCAAGAAGAAACTTCCTCTCGCAACGTGGGCAGCCCGGAAATGTCAGTAACTCTTCCACTTCTAGCAAAAATCTAGCATGTATGTAGTAGTTGTTAGTACACTTTTAAAACAAGCAGTTTTGTGATAAAGAAATTTTCGTACATAGCGTTAATTAAAATAAGCACGGTACGTGTGAATAATGTAGTTTAGTGTTGATCATTATGTAACCATGTTTATAAATAACCCTAATTATATTTTCACAAATGATATACTTTCTGCTACTCACGTATTTCAATAAATTGCTAAAACACTACGAAAACTGTAAGTACATCAGAAAAACTTGTTAAATTCATTTTCACAAATGTACTCTTGGCGACGTAAAGCAGCGACTTAGTAATTTATTTATTTGAACATATAAATATTGGTACAAAAGGGCACCGAATACATATACGCCACACAAATCTCATTTGATTTGTGTGAAGGCTGTGATACTGCCCGAATGCCCAAACCAAGGCAAGTGGTTTCCTTAAGAAACCACACCCGGAACCTTCAACCTAAAGGTCTGATCCACGAGGCAGTGGAGCAATGTCAGGAGATGCAGTCCCGTGGTAACCGGTGACCAACGATTGGTTCATACGTCATATGTTCCTTCAGGATTCTGTAGCCCATGTTAGACCATTGGTTTGGAATCAGGGTTTTCCAACTCCCCTAGGTGAACTCTCCATGTCCACCAAATCGGTTAAAGCGTCGAACATTCGCTTTTCGTCCTCTCAATTTTGAAAACAACACCCGTGGTGTGAGAAGGCAGTGAGTAGAACTTCCCTGGCAGTAGTTGTATGCTCGTGGCCATGTGAGAACATTTGGTGAGGGATGTCGAACTCTTCCGATCCTCGGACTTACCAGGGCATTCGGGGGCTAAACCACCAACACATACTCGAACGCGCAACAAAAGCTAGTTTATTTTATGCTTTCTACTTGATCACGGCTATCGGCACTCAAACGTGTGTGGCGCATATGTATTCGGTGCCCCCTTGTACTAATATTTATATGTTCAAATAAATAAATATACCAGCCAACCTTGTACGTTGGAGTAAGTTGTTACTGGAGATGCATAATAATTATGCTTCATTGTAGATGCTCCCTGCTTCTGACAATAAAGTTGTTTATTTACCTCAATATTTTCAAGGACTTTTACTTTCTTGTTGTTGCTGTTAAGAGCTATTGATTAGTCTCTATTAGTATATGTTCATCCTCAGCGGATTGTCTCGATACTGCCATTGAATCAAAAGTTTTTTATTAAAGTCAAACAGTATCCAGTATAGAATACAGGACACACATGGATAACTAAAGGTACTGTATTCGAGTCTCAATGTGAACACAAATGCTGGGGAGCAATCAGGTTTACACCTGACTGACGAGTCTCAAAGCAAGAAAAAGCCCACGCCCTGAGTTCCACTGTTTAGTACTACCTTTTTTCATTGTTTAGAATATCTGTGGAAGTCCTTAGAAGCCATGTTCTTCAACTGTCTCATTGTTCCACAATTTCCTCGAACCCAAATGTTTTGCTAGAATCGTGTACATAAATGATTTCCTAGATTTCGATTCATCAGCGTTCACCCGGATAGTAGATTGCCAATACAAAACCACAGGTAGTCGCACGTGTTTGGTGTTTTCATCAACACAGAAAGTGGATGATCTCTCTGCTCATTGATTATTCTTATGGTCTTTATAGCCACTATCACTGAAAAGCTTAACGCACCTGAAAGTATCTGTTTTCGCAAATATATTATATTTGCAAACAAATCATTTCATGAATTCGCTGAGTTATTTCTAAGTTTGGTGTTTTTATTGGAAAGCCTTATTTGGTGAATAATGTTAATGTATCACATTCACCAAATATTGTTTTTCTATGGTATTCATTTTATGAATACGACTTTCAGCAATACTACCCGACTGTTCATACAAAAGTAGTCGAAACTTGAATACTTTAACTTTTGATTTACTGTTCAACAAAGATGAAGTAAATAAAAGTTACATTTCAATTGCTTCAGTTTTTTCTTCATTATCTACTTTTCAGCTTCAAGAACAAAATCCTATCCCATTAGACAGTAATGTGACCGACAATAATCACACATCGAATTCCATCATAAATTATGAAGGATCCAATTATGAAACATACTTGAATTGTCCATTATGTCGAGTTACATTTGAAAATTGGCCAAATTTAGAGTGTCATCTATATAATGATCACGTAACAAATAATGTAGAACCTGTATGCTGGCGATGTCAAGGTATATTCAAAAATCATGCTGTTCTTCTAGCACACGAATGCTTTGATTGGGGTCGACTATATTTACCTTGTGCAGTGTATATGAATAAATCACTGAAAAGCTTTCATAAATTTTCGAAAATCGATCTAGAAAAGAAACAATTTCCCATGGATGGTGTATTTTTAAGTAGACGTTGTGGATTATGCTATAAATCTAATGTTACGTTCACATCGTATGATGCATTTGACAAGTGAGTTATTGTGAATTTAAAAAGAAATGATTAATTGCTAATATGGAGAATATTTTCACCAGTCATTTGTAGTTAACGTGAGATTTTGGATAATTCTTATTAGTTCCAGTTTCCAAACCTCGCATTACCACAGCGAAAAGGGAAATTGACATTATGTGAGTGACAGGGATCGACATGAAATTCAGTGCAAAGGTAAACATGAGAGATATAGTTCATTCAGATGCCCTGGTACGGCCGAGAGTGGGGAGAGTCCGCTCTCCCTCTCGAAATACTCTCACACGGCCACGCGTATATAGCTTCTGCCAGGGAAGTCCTACTCACTGCCTTCTCGTGGCGGGGGTGTTGTTTACGAAAATGAGAGGACGAAAAGCGAATGTCCGGCGCTTTAACCGGATTCCAAACCAATGGTGCACATGGGCTCCAGTATCCTGCGGGAACAAATGGCGAATGAACCAATTGTTGGTCACCGGCTTCCATGGGACTGCATCTCCTCACGATGCTCCACTGCCTTGTGGATCAGACCTTCAGGTCGAAGGCTCGGGGTGTGGCCCCCTAAGAAAACCACCTGCTCCGGTTTGGGCACCCGGGCAGTATCACAGCCCTCACACATATCGAATGAGATTTGTGTGGCGCATATGTATTTGGTGCCTCTTTGTACCATTATCTATGTTTTGAAATAAATAAATAAATAAATATTGAACAATAAATTCAATATTTCGAGGAAGATAAAGAATGCCGTCAATTATAATTTTCTTTTGTTCGTCCTCGGATCATTTTGGGAGCTTTACAGATGAGCTTTGGTTAGAGCACTATTTAATCATGTACAGAAATTGTCTTTAAAAAAGATTGGAGAGGAGCTAGTCATAGTTGATAGGCGTCTGCGAGATCATGGCTTGTCAGTCAGTATAGGGAAACCAGATGAGAGGAATGGAGTGTGATACGGTCGGAAAGAAGCTACTCCTTTCATGACTTAGCTTTATAGGTTATGAAACAGCCTCTGAAGTAGTAGCTCATTGAGACAGACGAAACTGGACAAATTTCCACATCTACATCCAATCATGCTTACCAATTTACATGTATTTGTCGAGGCGCATACATCGATGGAACAGAAAGAAAGGTATTTATTCACATCTATGAGTATATTCCACAGAAATAGAGACCAAAAGGTCAACAAATATACATTTCAATGGCAAAGTCATAGATAGTTGTTCCTTGTTTATTATTCCACGTTAGTTGTTTTCTGTTGTGATCTAAACATTACCCTGCTATTAAAACCAGACTAGGTCCAGTGATATTTAATTCGATAATTCTCCTGTAGCATAATGTCTAAATTCCTTACTCATGATTACGCACCTGTAAAATTAACATCAACACCAAATCTCATGATTAAATCACGACAACTGTCGGTCAAAAAGCTACGCCAGGTGTAAACTACTTGGTTAGGATTCGTTCAGTAATGATGATCAATAGTTGGGGAGCTTGAATGTCATGACTCCATCGTTTGCAGTAGGATAGAAGTATTCTACTGAAATTCGGAAATATCCTCTCTAAGCTAGTCACTAGTGAGCATATAATAATTATCAGTGTGGGGGTTACAGTGAACAAAATAGTTGTCCAGAACTTCCATGTTTTTAACGTTTGTCTAATTTAAATCGGTCCGTTATCACAATAACATTCAACAATCTCCACAACTCCTATACTAATAGATGTGTTCGTCAGTGATAATTTAATTTGAGTTATTTTTAATTATTTGCTAGTTATGTGTTGCTTTTTTGTTGTTACACTCCTTAGACATAAATCATCTTCACATCCAACCACAGGGAGAGATGGCGGTTATGGACCTCCTACTTCTTGCACAGTAACATCAACTCATACTCCGTCGTCATTATTGACATCAACTCGTAAAAAGAAACAGTCATTAAAGGTGTGTTTTGTTTCGATGTGTATATTGTATTTCTTAATGAAAACAATAAGTGGATTCTGTCTCAAAAATGTTGAGATGTTGAAATTGAGATAAAATGTATTCAGGAGAACCATAGAAACAGAAATAAACCAGTTGGAGGTAAAACATTTATGGAAAAGATGGAACGGAAAGCGGATGACTGTAAAGGAAAAAATATGAAGAACAAAGGAAATTATGAAACTTTAAGACCATGGTAAAATAAGAGGTTCTACCAATTTCTTTTGGACATACAAATCTCGTTTTCCCAAATGTATGGCTCTTGCTTCGACAATGTTAAGAAGATGCAATCTAACTGCATTTGATAACCTTCGGCTTACCTTGTAGATGACTGTGAACGCAGAGTCTGCCTTGATTGAGTGACCTGTGTTGTTCTTAAGGTGTTCGATTATCGAGCTTCTTATTGAACCGTTTCTGCCTCTTTTTGATCACATCGGGTTATATTCTTGATTTCTTTTGGATGAAGTACGCATCAAAAGTCCTATGTACCTGGCTTCGCATGAGCAGGCAAATTAGTAAATGCACATAGAGTTAGTCAGATGAGATAATTTATCGGAAATTCTCCTCTTTAGGATGTTTGTAGCTCTATCACCCTTAAAATCGATGTTCATGTATCATGTTTTCTGTTCAATTGAGTTTATTTGTGTTTTAGGAGGTTTAAGTTTTATATTCTTGTCAATAAATATCGAAGGATACTTCAAGAAGCTCAGTTCGTTATCTATGCCCTCGGGACTGCAAATCCTTCATATTCGCGTAGCGAGTTATATTATTAAGTTTCGCTTTCGACTAATGGAGGAGGTCTTTGAGAAATGTTGAATTCTAATAGCGAGATACATGAACGAATATAATCGATAACATTTTGTGCATGGGGTTTAGGAGATTTGGAGTTTGGATAAACATAGTTTCTTCGGATAATTTTCCAGTAGCATTTTGCATATTTGTGCTTGTTAATACAATCATTAAGAAAGATAACGTTCTCATTCACCTCAGAAAGTTTGACAGAATAACGCAGAAACCCATTAAGTCCCTTTACTATCGAAGGGTCTTCGGGATTTTTTAGTAAATTAATCGTTGATTGATTGAATTCCATCAATTGCCTTGCTGACAAATACCAACTAACATGAATTTGAAATGCAGATCTACTGTTGACCATCTGCAACCACGTAAGTCGTAACACGACTCAGACGAACAGTGATCGAGCTCATGAACTGATATTTTATCTTTCTCAGTCCTCTCTTAAACGATTTTTAGTCTACTTTCATTCCAAAAGATCTTGTGTATTAGGGTAAGCAGTTGCTTATAATGAATGCCGTTGTACGACCGAGGGTGGGGAGAGTCCGCTCTTTTCAAAATGCTCTCACATGGCCACGTGCATACAACCACTACCAAGGAAATCCTACTCATTGTCTCGCTAACGGGATGTTGTTTTTAAAATTGAGAGGACGAAAAGCAAATGTCCGACGCTTTGACCGGGTTGGTGGATATGGAGGATCCACCTAGGGGAGTTGAAAAAACCTAATTCCAAATCAAACGGTGCACATAGGCTCCAGGAACAAAAGGTGTATGAACCAATTGTTGGTCACCAACTACTATGGGACTGCATCTCCTAAGGTTGCTCCATTGCCTTGTGGATTTAGACCTTCAGATCCAAGGCTCCAGGCGTGACCCCCTAAGAAAATCGCCTGCTTCGGTTTGGACACCCGGGCAGTACCACAGCTCTTACACATATCAATAATAACTGCTACTTGCTTCATTGTCACCGTGTGGTGCATATGTATTTGGTGCCCCCTTATACCGATGTTTATGTGTTCAAATAAATTAATAAGTAAAATACATTCCAACTAGGTTCAAAACATCGTACCCATCTGTTTCAATTTGGACATGGTCGACTAGTAATATCTGCACCCTAACGCTAAGAAAATTCAACCTATACCCCTGGTAAATAAGTTACATTATTGAAAAGTGAAAGTTAGCATATCCAACACTACTTTGTTTATTTATTACACATTATTTAGCTTTCTTATTTTGGGCATTTTTCTTGTATTCTTCATTACTCCTCTGAATTGTATATCTTCACTTTGTAGTGTAATTCACCATCCGATGAACATCCATCATCCGATGTAGCTGTCCGTAGTGTAGTGCGTAATCTAACCGAACATTTTTATGCATTAAATTATCATCAAGAAGGACGGAAACGACGTGAACGTGAGAGAAGAGCCGTTTTCGATAATAATCATAACTCAGCAAAATTTATCAAAGGTAGCCTAGCCACTGAGTTGTCAACCGAAGGTAGTATAAACCATACAAAAACTATGTCAGCAATAGCAACGACAGAAGATAATCCTATCACCATTACTACTACTACTACCAACGCTACTGCTGTTGATGTCATTATCTCTACTATCACTAACACGAAAGATGTGGGAGAAAAAGAGACGACACTTACCTCGTTGGATATCAGTAACGGTAATAGTGATAATAATAATAATAGTGATAGTGAACAAAATAAAAAGTCACCAAATAATTGTAGTCCATCAACATTCTTAACTAGTCTATTGGTCGCTCAACGGGTTAAACATAATCTAACATTGAAAAATAAAGTAAGCAATCTGTTTGGTTCTTCTGTATATATTTGTCAATCTTGCAAAAAATTTTTTGTAGTTTAAAGGAGGTGTTTTTCAACTATTCAATGATTTTCTTTTTCACGTATTTTTTTTCCTGGTTGTTTGTGGGTTTGTGCCTGATAAGTTAACTTCTTGAAAATTTTTTCTTCTATCTAATAATTTGAAAGTGAATTTGTGAATATTTATTTATTTAAAAGCATTCTTCATCACAACACATTCACTAAACGTGTGATGAAAGCACTGGTACGCCCCCAAATGCCCTGGTACGGCCGAGAGTAGGGAGAGTCAGCTTTCCCTCTCGAAATGTTCTCACATGGCCACGCGCATACAACCACTGCCAGGGAAGTTCTACTCACTGCCTTCTCACACCACGGGTGTTGTTTTCAAAATTGAGAGGACGAAAAGCGAATGTTCGACGCTTTAACCGATTTGGTGGACACGGAGAGTTCACCTAGGGGAGTTGTAAAACCCTGATTCCAAACCATTAGTTCATATGGGCTCCAGAATCCTGAAGGAACAAATGACGTATGAACCAATCTTTGATCACCGGTTACCACGGGACTGCATCTCCTGACATTGCTCCACTGCCTCGTGGATCAGACCTTTAGGTTGAAGGTTCCGGGTGTGGTTTCTTAAGGAAACCACTTGCCTTGGTTTGGGCATTCGGGCAGTATCACAGCCTTCACACAAATCAAATGAGATTTGTGTGGCGTATATGTATTCGGTGCCCCTTTGTACTAATATTTATATGTTCAAATAAATAAATTACTAAGTCGCTGCTTCACGTCGCCAGGAGTACATTTGTGAAAATGGATTTAACAATAGTTTTTCTGATGTACTCACAGTTTTCGCATGTACCAATTACCAATATCGGTGTTCGAATAAATAAAAAATTTTTTTTCTAGTCCGTGGTGTTGATCGAATTTCGTTGAGCAGTTTGTAGTGTGGGTATACTGGTCTTAGTGGCTAGACATTGTTTCCATTATGTATTAGTGTTTGGAGGTTAGAAGTTATGAAAAGAAAGCTCTGTTTGACTTCGGTTTCATTTCAATACTTACTTACTAATAGGTTGTGCGCCGAATCTTAAGGTAAATGATGCTCTTCTTGATTATCAAATTCACATCAACCAACATAATAATCAGAAACCTTACTGAGCTAGTCTGGTTACAGCCTTGATTCCGGTCAACAACCCAACATATACCGAAAACTTGGGAATTATTATATAATTCATTTATTTTCAAGTGCAGATTTGTGTACACTACACTTTGAACCATACTTGTTGGTCATAAACTAAACCGATCTTCTGAGTGGAAAGGTTTATGCCTTATCAATTAATACGAGCATAGAAGGACTCATTTGTTTCTTTTTTGTTTTCTTGTCAACCTCATCATGAATATTGTACGAGTGATTGAACACCAGTTTTAGCCATTAAGTACCAGATTCGAACTATATTACTCTTGCTTCGGTTTGAATATCTGGGTGATATCACCAGTCTTCATAGAAGCAGTTTTAACTTTAAGTCTAGTATATAAACCTGTATTTAGTTAACAAGCTACAATACAGTAATTCAGTAATTTGTTCATCATGGAACATAAAGCTTCTTGGTTCGATCTCGTTATTTGCTGATTCCTGTTGTTGAGTAATTATACACTCAATGTTTATCTTCGTTGGGATCACGTAAATGTTTAGAAAGTGTAATGAAGTTAATATCTGTAGTTCTGACTAACAGAATAGGAGAACAAAACCAACTATGTTTTTGTTATTATTACATCACCAACAATGATCTTTTCCAAGTGCGTTACAATTCAACAAATCCTCTGTTTCGATAAACCACATATTATTTCACACTTGATATTCTATCCCAAAGAACCGTGTTAAATCGATTTAGAAAGTCTAATGGTTCTTTATACATTTCTATTTCATTGTATGAATTGAAGTAATGTAGGTTTCCATTTGGTTATTCTGAGTTAATACGATATGCAACAAAGAATGTATTGAGTAGCACTGAACAAAACGTTTTATTTATCCAAGTATAATTTTCAGTAGGTTTTTCTCCCATAAAGTGTCATTATATCTATATTTTCAACCTCCGTCAATATAGCATAATCGTGCGACAATGGACTCGGTAAGTTATCTCACCACTTTCTTGATTCTACAGTCCACCATCACTTTTAAAAACTATGTAATCTGTTCCCTAAACACATAACCTCATATTCTAACGTTATAGGTGCATCAATCTTAAGTTCCCTAAAATACTTTCGACTTGTCGCTAATGCTTGTTTCTTCCTTTTTTTCGAATTGCCTTACACATTTCTTGAAATATTCAGAGTTCCAGTTTTTCAGGTGAATCGTCGTTTCTCATTCTGTTGTTTCCGCGTTGGCCCAGTGCTGTTGCAGGATATCGGGAAGAAAAGAAGAAATCTCAGAGCAATCTACCTGGTGATTGCGGTGGGTGATCTAATGTGATGGTTGACTTACAGGTCATAAACGTGTGGATAATAAGAACTAGCGAACTTGATATCTCAGTCGGCGCATTTATTTGAACGAATAGGCAGTGGTAACTTTAATCGCTTACTAGCTAAATAAAAGCAGGTTACTAAGGTAAAACTAACTCAGAGTAATCAGAGTTCTAGTACAATCCGATTGTTATTGTGTGTATTTATGTTTTAACAGCTTTAGTCACTCAGTCAGCATATGTTTTATACAGCAGTTGAAAATCATTCTAAAGCTATAGAAATCTTTCCATAAAACATCGTGGTCAGTTTGCAGTTGTATTTGAAATACACTTTTTAAAATCTCTTCCAAACAGAATGATTATGCCTATTTAGTACATGTTTTTGTTACCATCTTTTTTTTTTACTTAAGCGTGCTCGTCGATTAAAAGCAGTTGCTTTTGAATGTGATTCTACTGAAAAACATGTAACTGATGAGGTTGATGAGCATTTAAGTACAACAACAGCGCTGTCGTGTGATGTTCCTCCTTCTCCATCGATTGGTAGCCATATTTCCGAAGGCGAAATTCAACTTTTTCATAATAGACGAAGTTCATGGTTACATCGTCATAAGAACACTAGGCGTTTAAAATTACAATTGAAACGCAAAACAACAATTAATGGTCGTCAGAAAGTCAGTGTTTCTACATCGTTTACTAATAATGCAATTAAAATTCGACGATTTATTTGTAATCATTGTTCAGCAGTTTTTCGATTATCATCAAGACTGCGAGTAAGTAGCGCTTTCATTTACTTAAAGACAAACGTGTTTTTCCTGGAAAAAGTCGTTATGTTATCCTTTAAATTTTTTCAGTGATATCACGGTCATAAAGAAGGAACGTAAAATGAAGTATTGAACTCAAATAATACAACTTAAAAATAATTGAATAATGATGCTTCATAGACTATTGTATTGTAAATACAAATCCAGTGATCACAATTGATTGATCACTGTGTGGTGATCTTAGTGCAGATAGAATGCTATCGACCAAGTTGCAATGTGGCCACTATTCTAGGTGACTCAGCACTGTTAAAATAGATCAATACATCATATGAGCTTTGATTATTCATCACTGTGGTAAAACTATAGAGGAAAAGCATAAACCTTGGACTTGCATTGATTTGAGGTGTTCGAAAGTAGTAGATAGAGAACCAGGACCTAGGTTACATACTGATTCTCAATGGTTAGAATAGCTTATCTGTAGTTTTATGCTTCTCTTGAGACTCAAATCTGTATCATCCAGTATCGTAGTCTCTGAGACATTACCGCTTCTAAGCTATTCATATCGTATTCGTATTTTTTTTATACTTCGCTGCGTCAACATTCTTCCTTTCTGTTTTTGGTTTCTACAGGCGCACTATTTATTTCAACACGGTCATATCCCAGAATGTCTCGGAGGCTTATCACCGAAACCAAATGAAATTTTGTTCAACAGGCAACGGAATATTAATCGCAGTCGTAGTAGTAGCAGTAGTAATAATAATGATGACAGTAATAGTAGAATTAATCATATATCAGATTGTGCAATGCCTCAAAAATCATCACTACATAACAGCGAGAACATGAGTTCATCTTTGAAGATTACTACTGCCACTACTACTACTACGACGACGACGACGCCGATGACGGTCACTTCCACCTTTGTATTGTCAAGTATCCCAAATGAGTCCAGTAGCGTTCCTTCTTCAGGATTGCTCACAAGATTAAGGAAACGTAAAGCTATTAGTGATAATAATAATACAACTATGGATACTTCTATTCATTCAGCAAAACAGTTAACTCAAAATGCAAGACGGATTAAGAAACAGACCAATGATATTATTACAAATACTCTGAATAATAATCATCATAATAATGAGAATGAAGTTACAGACTTAGTAAGTTAAAATGTAAATTTGATTAAGTTAACTGATTTTTTAAAATAGGTGTTAATGTCGTTGTCTTGGAGGTACATTCTTTAGTGAAGGAGGGAGCTGATAATACTACTATCCAATTATTCTAACTAGTAAGTTTTAAAGTATCCTACGTCTAGCTGATCAGAAAGGGGAACGAAATTCCGTTTTTCGGTTCTTGCCGAATAACCGTATCTGGTATAAATTAATATCAGTTCAATTGTGACTTCCTCGATTTTGCAACAAACGAGAACAAAAAGTGGTTTTTAATAAGAGATCTTTAACTATTCCTAGTATAAGTCATGTATACAACTAATCTGTTGATAACAGCAATGATCGTCGAAACAAATAGCAAAATAGGAAACTAGGAGAAAAAATAACCAATGAGAAAGTAGTTAAGATTAAAGTGACATTTAAGAAGATTTAGATTAATCTGAACTTATTTGAGCGTCAAAACTACAAATTAAAAAGATAGTCTGAGGCCTTCTTATTGAAACAGGATTATTTGAATCTGTTTAGTGAATTATTTTACCATTATGGCATAGTGAATCTTCATTTTTTCGTTTGAATTTGATATTTTTCAAAAACTGATATCGGCAACAGAATTTTGGAATATTTGTCCACCTCTTAATTTGAACTCACTAGCAGTACTCACTGACAATGCTGTATAGAATCTTACCTAAGGGATTTAGATTTGATGCCAAATGTCGTGCTGTTAAATCACTAAATCAAAATCATTTGGTCCATATATCAAACCCTGTCAATTTGTGACAAAATGAAACCACCTTTAAGTGTCATTTGTTTATCATTGTCTCATTTTCGACCTTTTTGTCTTCACATACCACGGTTTTTTAACCATGACTTGAGTATAAGTACCATCCAACGCTTCCAAATCAATAATCGAGTTTTACTGGGAAAAAAGTACTGAGAACAAGGGCAAAAAGTAATATGAAACTAGTGTAGAAAATGGATTACATAGTGATTATCTATAAATTACAATATTAAAAACATAATTAAAGGAAAGATGGATTGTTTAAATAATTGAATACTTTTATAGAGTTACAGAATGTTCTACAAATCTTAAAACAGCACATGCCTGTGTCAACCTTGGATGACATAAAAAGTCAATTAAGCGATAGGCTCAATTTAAGACAGGAATAATTTTAAAAGGATGGCATGAAGAAGAACGTTATATGAAGAAAAGAAGAAGAAATGCAACTTCACTTAGAACACTGAATCGAAGTTCCACATAAATGTATAATGGCTCAAACTACTTAGTAATAGTCAGTAGTATGGCGCATGGTGTAAATAAATAATCCTGTTACTGCATTTTTTAGTGCAAAATTACAGAGCATCTTATTAAAATATAAGAACCATACATATAATACTTCATTTGAAAATATTCCATTAACTGTTCTTTGCATTCTGTAGGATTCTCCAAGTTCGAAATTCTTTCCTATTCTCCTTTCTGTTTTTTTTTTGTTGAATCGATCTTCTTAGCTTTCTTCTGCCATATATTTCAATTCTGATTAGTGTTACATGCTAGTTATGTCTGTTGAAATAAGTAGCATACGCCGCACTACTACTACTACTAATACTACTGATTAGGCTCATCTAGTTCAAAAAAAGAGTGCATCAAATCTTTGTGTTCTCCTAAATTCTAGTTTTCTGAACTCTTCATGTCATTTTTTTTCGCTCTCTCCAAATTTATTTCACTTAATTGTATTCCTTGAATAACATGTTCAGACCTTAATCTTTCCGATTACTGCTTATACCTTTACTACCTCTACCACTATGAGATTTTAATCTCTGTTTTAATGTGGTATGACAGCTCGAACCGATGTACGTACGTACGCACGAAGTTCTACGTTGTTGCTAACTGACTAAGGATTCATTTGTAGTTTCTATCTTATTTTATGAATAATTCATATTATTAATATATATATTGGTTAATTATTTATTATTTTCTGGTTACAGTTATATGAACATTCACAAATTAATGAAATAGATGAACAATTAATTTCTAAATCAAATTTACTTTATAAACAACATTATTGTAATGAATGTAATTGTACATTTAAAAGTGCATATAATTTAAAACGTCATCAAACTATTGTACATTTACATCAATATCGTTATTTTTGTGGTTATTGTGAATATCGTACTGGTGAACGTTTAGCATATGAAGAACATTTAGCAAGACATTTTTGTGTGAAACAATTTATTTGTGAAGTAAGTATAATAGAATTATTTTGTTTATGACTTTATATATAAAATAATAAAGATTAATTCAATGAAAAAAGTTCTCTTTTTGATGGAGTTTTGTTTTCTTAGCTGGATGATTTGGTCATGGAGCTTCAGGTAGAAGTTTGTGCTGATAATGTCGTTCAGAAGAATGATGAAAGCTCCACGACCAAACTATCCAGCTTAGAGAATAAAACTCCATCAAAATCATCTACCTGATCCTACAAATCTTCTCCACCATCTCAAGGGTTCTGTTTTCGTGCGAATTCGTTTTTAAAGCTGTACAATTGTTGTTGCCCCGGTAGAGGAGGAGCGGCGGGACGTGCGGCTGCTGGGCGGACATCGGATGTAGATGACTCAGCAGGCTGGTGGAGCACGGGTGTTAAGCGTCCCAGGTGCCGTGTGGATGTCGGATGTTGTTTCCCCGGCAGGTCGACAGAGCTATGAAGGTCAGCGCTCCACAGACTCGACATTTTGACGGGGAGCGCAGCACAGACTGCAGAAACGAAGAATGTGGCACGGCAAGCATGAACCATCACAAGAACGACTGCTTTAAGAAGGGGATGAGTGTGCTGCGTGCTACTTATATTGATAGAAGTAGTATGTGATGCGAGTCAGGAATGTAATGTCTGGCAGCAGAAGATACGAAAGATCAAAAAAGGAAGTGCGGGAATAGAAAGCAATTAGTATGGAAATACAAGAACAACGAAGTTCAAGACAATTATTGAACATTTTGCAAATTAAGTATTATATTATGGTTTTTCTATTTTAACAAGTAACTGTAATTTTGTGCTAGATATAATTCGGTGGTCCCCACCCGTGTTCTGTTCACTACACAATTGCAAATATATATATATATATATATATATATATATATATATATATATAGTCTCAGGATGATAATAATGCTGATAATAAATTTCTGTTAGATATGGTGACAGTAAGGTTAAATAAAGAAAGGTATTAAAGACAGTTTTTATAAAACAAAGAAAGTTTAATAATCGTTTAATTGTTAAGGGCTTAAGTTTTCATCAAAAGATTTTATCAAAAATTTACCTGCTCATATGGAGCTAGGTATATAGGTCGTTCGATGTGTACTTTATCCAAAAGAATTTAAGAACATTATCCGGCATGGCTAAATAGAGGAGGAAATGGTTCAATAAGAAGTTCAGTAAACGAACACTTTGTGAACACAGGTCACTCAATCAAGACAGACTCTGTGCTCAAAGTCATCTACAGGGTAAATAGAAGTCTTCCAAAGACAAATAAATTGCATCTTCTTTGCATTGCCGAAGTGTTATATCCCGATGAGAATAGTGAATGGTAACTTTTGGAATCCATTTATGGATCAATACTATACGTATATTTTTATCGTATAATTGTTAATTAACTAAACTCTACATATTCATGGCTCTTTTATCACATAAGCTTTATTTTAACCTATGAACTATTATTATACGACTTACCATTCTTGAATTATGCCCTGTCTATTAATTACTACCTCCCTCATTCAGAGCCATATTTGGCTAATTCTTGTACAAATGTTGTTTCATATCTTATGGTACGGTGTGGTCTGTCTGGTTAGTATATAAACTCAGTATTTTTGAAATAAATTATTCATATCGCAGAGGCTGAGATTGGTGTTCTGGAATTAACAGGCTGGGCTAGGCAGAAGCACGATCGATACTCCAGGCTGCTCGTACAGGTTTTATGCGTCATTGGTCCAAGTCGATAATTCGCGGTCCTCCAATTGGCGGTATCATCACATTATATATTGATTGGGGCACAAGTTATAACAGTTGGCGATGGAATGAGAAACAAAGAACCAAAGGCACAAAACCACAAGTTATAACACAAAGTATTAGCCATACATCTGGAAAAATCAAAATTGTGTGTGCAAAAAAGATTGGTACAACCTCTTCTTCTACCATGGTCTTAATGTCTTATAATTTTTTTCATCTTTCTTCATACTCACCAAATACACAAAGCTTCAAATTCAAAGTCTACTGGAACTCATCGATTTATGCCTAAAACATATTTTCAATTCAACAACAAAATCTACGAACAAACAAAAGGGACACCCATGGGATCACCAATATCAGGACTAATCGCAGAGGCAGTGATGTAAAGACTAGAAGCCACGATATTACCAGTGATCAAGCCAAAAATTTGGATTCGCTACGTAGATGACACCTTCGTCATCGTCAAAAAGAATGAACTGGAAAACACATACAAACTGATCAACAACGTTTTCAATGACATCAAGTTCACAATGGAACAAGAGTCAAACAACCAACTAGCATTCTTGGATATATTGATCACTAGAACTGACTCAGGAAAACTGGAAACTCAAGTATATAGGAAACCGACCCATACAGATCAAATTCTCAACTACAACAGCAACAACCCAAGAGCTCACAAAATCAACTGCGTACATACATTGTTCAAGAGGGCGAGGACACACTGCAGCACGAAAAAATGAAGAGAAACACCTGAAGGACATATTTCAAAAGAACGGCTACCCAATCAACTTCGTCAAAAAGCACCAAAGGCATACAGCATCAGAACCCAAGTCAAGCACAAAAAACAACAAAAGGATCACCTTACCGTACATAAAAGGAATATCAGAAACCGCAACGAGACTGCTGAAAAACTTCGGGATAGGTGTGGCACACAAACCAACAAAATCACTACAATCAATACTATGCAAACCAAAGGATGAAATAACAAAGGAAAACAAATCAAACATCATCTACAAAATAAATTGTACCAACTGCGACAAACACTACATCGGACAAAGCGGACGCCCCCTCCATCTACGCTTACATGAACATCAATTAGCAGTCAAATGCCATGATATCTCTTCACTTATATCAATACACGTGGATAACTACGGATACTCATTCGTTTGGGAAAAATGTAGAAATCTTAGACAGAGGAAACTCCAAAAATACCAGAGAATTTTTAGAAGCCTGGCACTCAGGTCAATCAGCAATCAACAAGCATATTGAAATCAATCCAATTTATCAACCAATCAGAAAAATCATGCACAAACATAAGAACAAAAATCAAAACAATGGGAGACACAACCAAAACAAAGAAGTAAACAATGATAAATTTAAGGTCAACAAGAACCAATCAACATCGAGGTGCACAGAACAAGCTGTGAAACACATATGGAGAAATTCGAACACTTCACATCTATTTGAAGTTTGTGCTGATGATGTCGTTCAGAAGAACGATGAAAGCTCCACGACCAAACCATCCAGCTCAGAGAACAAAACTCCACCAAAATTCTTCATACTGTTCTTTTACAGCCATCTGCTTCCCCTTTCATCTTCCCCTTAAATCTCACCTCCAACTGGTTTATTTTTGTTTCTACGATCATCCTGATTACATTTAATCTCAATGTCAACATTTTATCTTATCATGCTGAGCCATCCTTTCCCCCGCCTATCTTTTGATGAACACTTAAGCCATTAAAAAGCTCGTAACTTAAGGCTATATCGAGGCAATCCGCACAGAATGCACATAGGCCAACAAGAAACCGATCAATTGCAGTCTTAAATAACAATGGGAAGACTTAAGTAAAACAACACCAAGTGAATTCAAACGATCAGTAGTTTCCCTGTTTGTTTATTTTATTTCACTGTCACCATGTCTAACAGAAGTTTTTTAAAATCAGTATTATTATTGTCATCCTGTAAAATAAGTATATGTATATTAGCAATTGTACAGCTTTGAAAATGAAGTCGCCGAAAACAGAACTCTTTTCGCTGAACTAATCTTTCTTATTTAATGTTTTAATGGATATATTCCGTTTACTTTTTTTATATTGTTTTCTTATTTTAATGAAAATGATTATTGTTATTATTGTTTCAGTGGCTGTTCATTATAGGATTACTTAATGATCAATCTATTTATTCCTATGAAGTGTAAATTATCCGGTTTTAAATTGACAATATCATAGATCTAATGAATTTATGGTTAAATAAACTTGAATTTTAAACGTTTAGTTGTAGGTTTCAACTATCTCTTCATTGAATTTAATTTCAGACAATAAATAGTAGTATTGTTTATCTACAAATTAGTATATACACCAACAAAAAAAGTGTGGATTACAGTTGGTTACACAAATTTGTTCTTAGTTGATGAGTTGGATTATTTATTCCAAAATTTTTCAGCATAATTTTTTCCTATTGTTTCCCTCTTAATTATTCATAATAAGTAAACATCCATTTTCACCTTTAGTTCCTACAAGAAAGTAAAATTCTTCTTTAAGTTTTTATACTGATATTGAAATATCAAATAAGTGTGTTTTAATACATACAGTGAACTGATAATGACTTCTTAGATGGTAATTTGAAGTGTTTTGGTTGTACAACTTTGATTTAGATCAAGAGGCTAGAAATTTAAGCAAGATCTTTTTACTTTCGAATTATTGATATAAAGATTCTATATACTTCCGGATGATGTTTATTAAAACTTTTTAAAATGAATTTCGAACTTAACTAGTCAGTTTACGGAAAGGTATGTCGATGTATTAGTTTCTAGGTTTTTTTTTAAGAAGCTTTCAAGATACATTGATTATCATACATCTAATGTTGAATATTAATTTTAAAGAATCATTTTCGGATAAATACAATAATTATAGTATTACTATTGAAGATTATTGCGATCAGTTTTTTGAGATGTTGAATAAAATGGCATGAAATTTGTCACAACTGGATTAATGGATTCAGTATTTGTTTTTCTCTAAAGAGTATGTCTTCATTTCATACATTTTTATTCCGTCTTTTTGAACCATATTCTTCAATTATGAGCAGAGATTGATGGTGGTTGGCAGTGAAATCTATAACACTGAAGGTACATGCATCCCGGAGTTGATGTTCACTCGGACACTCGAACCCAGTACCGTTCACGTCAGGCACCATTGCGTTGTCCACTTAGGTAATGAGTTCAGACAACCGCAGTTTGTACAATCGGTGGAAGTTTAATTCATTTTTGTATTGGTTGTTTGAATCTTCCTATTAAAGTTTAGAACTGCTGTTGATCGATCTCTTATCGGCATGCATACATTATGTGTAGATTACTTCGGTATTGCCTTAAGTAACAAGCTTTATAAACAGTCTTGAACACCAGTAGAAAGATTCCAACAACCAATACAAAAATGAATAGAACTTCATCCGATTGTACAAGCTATGGCTATCTGAACTCATTACCTAAGTGGATAAAGCGACGGTGCCTGAAATGAACGGTACTGGGTTCGAGTGTCCGAGTGAACATCAACTCTGAGATGCAGGTACATTCAACTGACGAGTCCCAAATAGCACGAAATGCATCTCCTGAATTTCACTGCTATCCACCATCCATTATTTCTGCTTAGAATGTTTGTGACTTAAAGCAATATCGAGGTGATGTGCACAGCATGCACATATGCAAATAACAGACTGATGAATTGCAGTCCTTAATGTCAATGGGAAGATTTAAACAACTAATGTATAATGAATCATATTCTTCAATGTTTATCTTTTCTTACTATTTTGACCCATTTTAAACTTTATTTATTCTGTAAATCTCATCGTGCTTACTCAGCATGTCAATTAAGTAGTATCCTAGTGTTATGTTCTTTTTTTTTGTACTAAGCTATGTGTTGATTATGATTAACTTAATGTCAATGAATTCTGTAAAGTAATCAATGTATAAAATTCTTTTCCGTTATCCTTTTTTATTTGTTGTATTTTTGGATTGCTCTGTAGATATGTAATGCACGTTTTACAATCAAACATGAATTAGATGATCATAGAGCATTTAAACATTCGAATGAACGGAATTTCGCCTGTACTGAATGTGATCAAAGATTCAAGGTAAGGGATATCCAGTTTAATTTTTCAATTTATTATATGTCGTTATTTAGGACTGAATTTCTATCAGTTGCATTTGTTATATTTACGTCATGAATGGATTGTTTCGATATAATTAATGATAATAATAATAAACATCATACATGTGTAACAAGTTAGAGGCTTTGTGTACTCAGTCAGTCAGCTATAACGTAGAACCGGGCACATATATGCATCGGTCCAAGTTACCATACCTCATTATCATAACAAGATGAATACCGGATTCATAGTGGTGGTAATATATAAAAGATTGTATACAAGGACAGAACAGGAAGGAAGAATTACTTCGTAGAAATAAAGATATGAAGCGATTTTAATCTCATGATTTAAGGGAATGTATACACCTACACCATTGTGATCGATTCTGAGCCATGTCACACAGAGTCTCCAACCATTGGTTACGATAGTCACGTAGACCCCTACCAAGTAGTTCTGCATCTATCAGCATTGCTGAGACTAGAAGTTTGACGCGTAAAGTACTGGATTCGAATCTCAGTGTAAATATCAACATTCAAATGTAGACACATTTTGCTGACAAGTCGTAAATATTAAGAGACACACATTCTGGAATTCATTGCTACAATCCATCTTTTCTTTTAGAAAACGTGTGTTCAATGTTTGCTTTGTTTACTCCTCAGCCTATTATAAATTATTTCATTAGTTTATCTGATGTAACAGTGAAGAAAGGAAAAAGGTATTTGGACTGCTATGTTGGTTGAAATTTTACCTAATGGTTGTTGTGGTGACAATTTTCCTCCCATTAGTTGTATTATGGTTAACTTCTCATATATCCCCAGTATAACGGGTGGCCTATTTTCTAAATGACGTACTGACTAATGAACGACAAACAAGATCCTTACACTTATTAGTTTATACTCAGAAGACGAAGGTAGAAAGGAGACAAACTATCTTTTATACTTTATTTATCCATGATTCAAAACTTATACAGTTAAAATTTCTGACCTCACCGCAATACATACTGAAAAAAAAGCAATACATACACATTATTTAGCTATAAAAAAACCCTGAGTAATGAGGGAATAATTAATTAATGACAAATCTAGGATAAACAAATAAAGTCTTTGATTAAGATCATAAACCGATTGATATTAGACGACCATTGAAAACCTGGGAGCACTGGACGGCCGTTTCGTCCTATCGTGGAACTCCTCAGCAATGCACATCCAATATTCCTCTTTCAGGATTCGAAACCAGGGCCTTCAGTCTCACGCGCAATCGCTTAACCTACTGGACTACTGAGCCGACCGGCATCCAATGGTGTTAATGTTTAACCTCAACCAATCCACGAAATTGCGCGACCACCTTCCATTGTACTGAGGTAGATGCCTGTCTCTATCCGACACGGATTAGCTCCACTGGTCACAGCTTCTCACTAGAACTTCGAGAATCCCCTCATGAAGCTAGTCACTAGTGAGCACACATAATAATTATCAGTATAAGGGTTGTGGAGATTATTAAATTTTTGATTGAGATCATGAAACGAAGAACAAAGATTTATAGGTTAAGTGAAAGCTTAGAAATAGGAAAATATAAAGATACAACAGTCTAAGCATCTACTAATTATACAATAAAAATATAGACAATAATCTTTCATATCGTAGTTCAATAAGGTATACTTTCATATTACTTATCCTATTATATCATTATCAATATGTAATAATCTCCAATAATCAAAATATATCCAGTTTTTTGAGTATAAATAATTGTACTTTCTAAATACAGAAACAAAATTATTATATAGTGTTCATCAAAAAAAAAGTTCGATTTCTTCATCACTTTTAACGTATATATCAGATTTATGCTTTATTTATTATTCGATAGTAACAAATAATTTTTTTTCTGTTTCCGTCTGTATACTTTATCATATATACACACTAAACAATGAATTGATAAGGGTGATAAAGGAAATGAAGATTTCGAATGAAAAGAGTATAATTGTATTATGTTTATACTGTATAGAGGTTATTGTTTTAACATTATATGCATTTCTAATCTATTAACAAGTAAATAATAACGATAGAAAAATGCAAAATAAAATTCATCAGTCCCTTTCCACCCCCCACCCCCTCTTTATTTTTTCTATAAAAGTAACTTGTGATTGACATGGTAATATCATCGTCGTCATTATCATCTCAATTATCATCACTACTTATTTTTCGCATCATTTAATTAGTATATATATATATATATATCGTCAGGGTGTTTGTTTATTTTGTGTGTGTGTGTTTGTGTTGTAGGGTCTTTTATTAAAATACATTTATTTAGCCATGGAAACATCGTATTTTATATCACTGATTTTAAAATGATAAGATATGAAACGAAGGGTGTATTCAATCACTATTATTTTATTTGAAATAATGATTTTAACATAGATATAATGATAAATTGGTACGAAAATACATATTTAATATCAATAATGCTATCACTGCCACCACTAATAACAATAAACATCAACATGTTTTTAAGCAAAAATGGATAGTGGCTAGCAGTGGAATCCAAAACGTGCGTTTCTTTTTATTTGGGACTCGTCAGCTGGATGTACCTTTACTGCTAGCCACTATCCATCCATGCTTAGAAAGCTTGTGACTTAAGGCTATATCGAGGCAATCCGCACAGGATGCACATAGGCCAACAAGAGACTGATCAATTACAGTCTTAAATAACAATGGGAAGACTGAAGTAAAACAACACCAGGTGAAATTAAACACCAACATGTATGTGAAAATGAAGATTTGTAGCTCAGTTTACCTTCAATGAATTAAATAATTTAATTATAGAGTTTTAATTATTGCTCTGTCAAAGATGAGGGTTATACAAGAGGGACTAGCCAATGGAAAGTAAGATTACAATGATTATGTTTACACCAATCCAAGTGGGTACTCGCTTTCGTGATTGTGTTTAAATCCCTCATAATGAATAAGAAAAGGTTCATTGTTCAGTAATCTGATTCACATATTATTGTCTGATGATAACTATTGAACGGAATTTTGACGAGTTTTGACACAATTTGTTCCTGTTGCCTTGATTGTTATTATTCATCCTTGCAGATTTAATTGACTTCAGTTATTTTTGTGTTCAAGTTGATTATTTTATCCTGTTTATCTTTGATCACGTTATTGCTTGACCTTTTTCAAACAGTTTGGTAAATCAGATCTAAATTGATCTGAATGTCATTCTTTCAGAAATTCTCTGACATTTATCGTATTACCACGATCCAGAATTTCAAAATCCCCACGGTAGAATTCACGTCCGTAGTTGTCTACATGCATCAATATCATATCACATCGTTCAGCTGATAGTTTGTGTTCGTGTGTGCGTAAGTTATGGAGGTATACACTCATGGAATGACCAAAAAATTCCCTTTTATTTGAAACAAGCGTTGATGGTGTCCAAAGTGATAAGCAAAGTTCCTCACTTAAATCATCTAGCTCAGAAAATTCAGCAACTCCATTAGCATCCATTTGAGCTGAAGATCGTCTGTTCATTAGATTTCCTTTTGCAATTATGATACCTGCAACCAGTACAATAGTTGGTGTTAACAACGGATGGGTTTGCACAACAAAAGTTTTATCTTTTGCTGAAGATTTACTGATTGATTTAGTCTCTACCATATACATTGACTCAGATGGAACATCTAACCTTAGTGTATTACATTTTGGTTTACTTTTCGAGATACTTATAAGGATGAATGTTTGTAATCAGTTTTACTAGTTTCATTCAATTGTAGTGGGATGTAATTTTAATTATTGAGCTAAAGATGATCATAGATAAGTTTGTAATGTTTTTGTTCATTATGATGTAGACCAATGGAATTATCATATTGAATTTCATATTATGAACTATGTAGTTGTGAGTAAGCATATGTATGGTATGATCTTGAATGTTCCATCATCATACAGATGATGACACTGCTTTAATTATTCTAGATTCTGAATTGTAGAAAAGATCAACATTTGAGTCACTTAAACGAGTGTCCATCTTGGGAATTAATCGATAGAACTAGATATGCATTATATTGGTCCACTATTCTATGGTCGATCAGTGTCATAATTATTAGTAGTATATTTTGTTTAGTGTTTATCATATTTCACTTTTTCTTTATTTTCAAAAGACTGCGGGTACACTATGGCGACATAAAAAAACACATGAGAAACGTGTTTATCATTTGTGTCCAATTTGTTCAACATCATTTACACGTTTGTCAAATTTAAATCGTCATCTCTTACGAACTCATAAACAACAAAACCATCACCAATCAATCAATAACCACAATGAATTACTTATGATGGATTCTAATAAGAAATTATCAACAAGTCAATATAGCAGTTCATTGAATAATAAACAAAAAAGGACTAAAAGTCGTCAATCATGTAACAAAGTATTAAGTAATATAAATAATCATGAAACTAGTCATTTGAATCAAAATTGTATATCATCATGTCAACAAACAGTTGAACAGGTTATTCCTGTTAAAATCATTACGGTATGTCAATTAGTTTTTAAAATATGTTCATTAGTGTTTTATTCTTTCTGTGATCGACGTCACGGATTGACTTTAAGTAGTTGGATATATGACTTAGTTTTTAAGAGGTTCAACTTTCGGTTACTGGATTCTAGTTTTATACCCCTATTCTACCTGATTTTGAGCAACCGGGTAGTATCACTAACCCTCACTCTTCAAGTATGGCTCATACTAAATTTCTGGGTGGTTGAGTTAATTTAGTTTATTAGGCAGCTGTTGAGAATTAGGAAAAATCAAATAACTATTTCACTTTTGTTTCAAATTATTGAGTAGCGAATAACCATGGCTCGAGCTAGCGATTAAATTCAAACTCTGCATTGTTTCATAACCATTACCTAACTTTCAGACCACTGAATTTTCATCTGATGATCAATCTAACATGTTGCATAAGCAACATTCATTACCGTTGGTAATCTTCGACATGTTTGAAGCTCATTAGTCACGTTTTTCTATTATAACTTCATGAAATTCATCTCAAAGTTAATCACAAATGAACAAAAGTATTGATATTTGTCCATGTATCTGCGTAAATATGAAATAAAATATTCTACTCTTAGGAAATAATGACTTTGACATTACTCTTTGAATTATACATGATTAATTCAAAATCTACTTTTCTACTATCATAATGTATCAACTTGAATTAGTGCATGAAACAAGACGGAGATATAGGACAAATTTTGCTTGTTTTTAATCTAATTAAATGTACTGAAATGACGGTAATGTGGACGAATGCATCTTATTAAACAGAAAAACCCAATTGTTCCTATCAGATACTTGCTGACTTGTGAGACTTTAACAAGAGATTAACAAGTTGCCAGTGATTGTGAATAATTAAGGTACCGTTTTTTAAATGCATTTGTTGCCAATCGGGAATTACAATATCAAGGTAGATGAGTGCTTTACACGAATCGATCTACCAGTAGAGTCAAACATCCATTCACAGACTATGCAGTAGCATGAATTCAAGGTTGACATCGAGAAGCTTCCACTCTTTTATTTAAACTAAGCAAGAACGATAATATTTACAGACTGGAATGAATCTAACATTACAGAGTTGCGGAGATTCTTGAGTTTAACTTGATATCGTGAATGGATCAATGTTAAACTCGGTATTGCTGAAGAGCCCCGTAATAGGACGAAACTGCCGTCTAGTGCTTCCAGGTTTTTAATGGCCGTCTAACATTGATCCATCCGCGATATCAATTTGAAATGAATTTGTATTTTGTTGCTTCCTCATCAGCTATATCTAGGCTAAATTTTTGAACGGGAGCTATACTATGAAGTTCTACCTTAATTGCTAGCGAACTGGAGTGTTGTTATTTGTTTTACTCACTTCAAATCGGTTTTTTACATGCATAATTTATTATTTTAATTTACATTGAGAAGGGGGGATTATTAATCGTATATATATGCATTTAAAATACATTTTTAGCCACATTTACCTGGATCTGACCTATCGTCAAATCATCAAACTTTGATGAACATTATTCCTGATCAGGATTCGAGATCTTCCAAAATAATCAATATGTCTGATAATATCGATAAAAATATTTCAATCAGTCCGATTATTTCAACTTCATGTTCTGACACGTCATCATCATCATCATTACCACCAACCATACCAAAAATATTGCCAACAGAAGATCACGTCATTGTAACAACAGAATGTTCTATTATTTCAACTAATGCCTCTAGATATCAAGCAGTTAATCTTGACAATAATTCTACTGTATTTATGTTGAATTTTAGTGATTTGGATGCAAATAGTCATGCGTTTTTTGAACCCACCGATGTAATTAGTGACAGCCATGATAATCTTCAACACAAAATGATGATAGCAGTTCGTGATCCTGTTTATGAACAAACAACAGCGTTTCCAACTTCTTTAGTTGTTTCTTCTTCTCTATCATCGTCGTCTAATGGGACACTAACTTCTTCGACGTTGTCATCATCGCCGAAAGTATCTGGAAACACAATAACTTTACAGTCGAATTTATTATTACCTATTCAACTGACTACTAATTCATTTTCTGCGATAACCACATCATCGATTAGTCATAATAACAGTGTAAACTGTGATGTGATCACAAATAATAGTGATACTAATTCTTGGTCTACAATTATATCTCGTCAACTAGAACCTAGTCTATGTTATTTAATTACAGCTACTGAAACGATTGAAAATGGTGTTTTATGCAGTCACGGTAATGATACCACAAATACAGTTGCCATAACTACCACTACTACTACTAATAATAATGATAATGATAATAATAGTAATTTTAATAGCAATAATAATAACAACAGTAATCCTACTCAAATCAGTGGTAATCTTAGTCATGATCCAGGTGTTACTGACCTGAATGCTGATCATAATGATGACGTTGTTAGTGGTGTGAATATTATCGAAGATACACCGCACTCAATATCGTCTGTTGATATTTTAAATTCGCTTCAAACAGATATGGTAGATAATATGATGAATGGGACCGTATTGAAAACTGGTTCTCAATCTCCACAGTTGTCATTGGCCAGTGATAATTGTATTTTCTATAACACACATTATTCGTCAACTTTAACAACCACACATTCTTCGGTTTCTGTTCCAGCTTCATCTTCATTGTCTTCCTCGTCTTGTCCTAACTCGTCTTCATCGTCATTTACACCAATTAATCAATCGACATCGATATGGCGTCCTGTTGACTGTGAAACATCAATGTTGCATAAACAAGAAAATCGTCCATTTCAAGCTGGTATCACTTCACATAGCTCCACAATTAATACAGCTAATAATATTCATAACAATAATCATACTAATAACCTTAATGCAACATCAGCCCCTTTCACTGGTGATGATGGTGATGCCTATCCAATGGAATATTATGACCAGCGATATCATCAGATTCAACATGTGTTTCCACTTATGTCCAAAACACATGATAGTTTCATTTACGATGGTGGTAACCATGGTGATGATGATGATGTTGATGACGATGATGGAGAAGATGCGGAAGAAGAGGACAATGACTATACTGGTTTGGTAGACAATCATGTTTCTACTAACAATCTAACTATCAGTAATAACAACAAATCCCATCAAATAACGACAGATTTACTGGACACTAGCGTGATGCTCTCATGGAATCCAACAAATGATGATAATAATAATAATCATTCAACAGAATTCTTAGATTATCCTCATTATTCTCCGAAATTTCCATCACCAGATCCTAACAATTTGTCTCCATCAATTCATCTTGATCGACAACAACATCAACAACCATTTGAATTGCTAAATTTTCCACAATCTCGTCATGATCAGATAATATCAAATCCTGTAACAAGTCTTACTGGAGTTCTCTCTCCTAGTTCTTTGTTATCACCATCATCATCTATATCGACGTCAACGCCATCATCATCATCGTCTTTGGTGTATGAAAACAATCTCAATGATTGTGCTAACTTCTTAGGACAATTCTATCATCAAAATACATCTATTAGTAATATCAATCTATCATACAAGAATAGTTATAATACTTTAAGTAATACACCGAATATCATGCATAATATAGAAAATACTTGTTATCCTTCTGTTCAATTAAATGATCATGATGAAATTTCAGATGTTACAGATCAATGTTCTAATTTTTCCGTTGGATATTTAATTGGTCATTCAACAATGCCTCCATCATCATCATCATCATCTATAGGATCATCCTCTTCTAGATGTTTACTGTTACAAACAAGAGAAAAGACAGAAATTATATCATCAACTTGTCAATCTTCTACTGATACATCTAATTTAATTACTGGTAGTATAAATTATTTAAATTCTCCACAATCATCTCTCACATTATCTGATCATCATAATCTCACTCAACAACAATCACAACAACAACAACAACAACATGATATTACATCAATATCCCAATTAAATTTCTCAAAAGATCCTGTTAATTATGAATTTGTTATTTAATGATCATTTGAATTAATGATTAATTTATTTGTATAGAAAAAAAAATGTTCAGGTAAATTTGTATGAAATAGAGTTTTCTTTTAATGGATTTATTGATTATATAATGTACATAATTATTTTCTTATTTATTCTTCTTCTTCTTCTCTTTTTTTTATTATTATCCTCGTTCAATTAGTAACTAATCGTTTTGTTTTGATTTTATTTTCATAATTAAATCAATAAATTAATGATAATGAAAATACAAAAACAGAACGTACTTTTATCATTGGGGGTGGATGGATGGTTTTTTTTTCTTTTCTTCAATGCATTAATATGTCCAATTAAAATGTGAACAAAATATAGAATATATCATAATAGAATACTCTGTTTGTTTGATCTCCTAGTGATACATACTATAAGATTGATCTTTAGAAGTAAGATCGTAAGCTATTAGTATTTGACCATAAATGCCTTAAAAATATTGCTCGCATATATTGGGATCATCGGGTAAGTAAGTCATATTAAGTGATGATGGTAAATCAATTGATAAAGTTACAAATCTTCATAGACTGAAATGGTTGGACCACGTTTTACGTATGCCTGAACACGGATTACCACGACATACAATCCTGACTAGTGTTGGAGATAGATGGAAGAAAGTTAGGGTCGTCCAAACTAAAACGTGTCATCAGAACATGAAGTCACTAACTTCTAGTATGAGCAATGTTGACAGATGTAGACTACTTGATAGGGGTCCTCGTGACTATCATAACCAATAGTTGGAGACTCTGCATGACGTGGCTCAGAATCGATCACAATGACGTTTACGAACTAATTCTTTCTTCCTGTTCAATGTCCTTATATGCAATCTTCTTTATATATTACCACCACTAAATTAACTACTTCTATGAATTCGGTGTTCTTCTTGTTATGCTAATGGGGTATGGGAACTTGTAGCGGTGCGTATATGTGCCTGGTCGTACGCTGTAGTTGACTGACTGACTGAGAATTCCCTGTTTTCAATAGAAATCTCATTCATTTGTTTGAGTTTAATTTTTCATTATTTCCTTGAATGTCAGATTAATCAGGTACCTAGTTAGTTTATGTTTTATCGTCTGTATAGTATGTTCATTCCACCAACAAAATATGATGATCGTAATCCTTTCGTTTATTTATTTATTTTATTTATTTGAACACAAATATTGGTACAAAGGGGCACCGAGTATATATGCTCCACACAAATCGAATGATTTGTATCTGAATAAAAACAGAAAATGGTTAACATGAAGCTATGAACCCTATCCTATTTATCTTTTATAAACAAAACACATCGCAGTTGAATACATATTTAAGATTTTACCAAATATTTACGTAAAGGATTATTGTGCAACATTGTGGTGTGAGCTACTTATATCTACATAAGTAGTATATAACGATAGTTAGGAATAGAATGTGTTTCTGTAGAAGATTGAGAAGGAAAGAACGGGAACGGAAAGTAATTTGTATGAAAATGCAGGAACAATGAAGTGTGAAACGATTGACTGATATTTTGTGGAGGGAATAGCCAAGTTTGAAATAATTAATTGATATTTCGCAAATGTAGTATTTCCTGTATGGTTCTCAGATTTTAGTGAGATATTCTGTAATTTCGTGTTTAAATACATTCGATTGCCTCCACTTGTGTTTTCGTTCCCGTCAATACCACATCAACACGGGTAGATGAAATTATCAAACCATGTCAGAACAGTAGGAATAGTAATACTATCAACAGTGATAGGAAAGATTAGGCAACAGAAAATATGATTCAAAAAGAAAGAGTGAATTCATGGGATAAAAATTATGATATAATCTTTAAATTGGAATGAGACAAAGAGTGGACTTATTTACACCATTATGAGTCATGTCATCCAACGTCTGTAAACATCGGTCATGATAATCGCACGGACTCTAACCAAGTAGTTCCCATCTACCTACAAAGCTCAGTTAATCTGTTATTGATTTAATGAAATTATGATACATCTTGGTCCAACCACCCATACTTTTCTTCCACTTTACTCCTACTACAGCCATGATTGGAAACCGACGTAAGATGTGTCCTATCCACTTCAGTCAATTAAGAATCACTGCTACATCAACCAATTTACCATCTATATCTACACCTTATGCCCAACCATAAAATATGCAAACAAAGTTTCGAGAAGATTAGTGATCAAACTGGTAACACACGGACGTTCTTTATCTTTAAAGATCACATTTGTATCCGTAAACTAGAAAGTAACGAGCTGCTGCTCAGTATGCAATATGTCATTCCTTTGATCACATTCCTAAGTTTCCATAGAAATCACAAGTTCAAGTTATATATACCTTACATAATTTCATGTTAATATTAGATCTAAACAATATCTTATAATGCTAACTGATATGAGATTACATCACTTAAACTACTAAGGTTAACAATACCTAGACCCTCCAAGAATTGCAAAATATTATAATATAATGCGAGGACAGCGGACAGATGCATTCCAAGTAAGGGCCAGAGTCAAACAAGGCTGTCTACTCTCCCCCTTCCTCTTTCTATTGGTCGACTGGATTATGAAGACCTCGACATCTGCGGGAAAACGCGGCATACAATGGACAGCTCACAACCAATTAGACGATTTGGACTTCGCAGATGACTTAGCCCTCCTATCCCATACACATGAACAAATGCAGATGAAGACAGTGTAGCAGCAGTTTCTGCATCAGTAGGCCTCAACATACATGAAAGAAAAACCAAGATCCTCAAATACAACACGAAGAACACTAACCCAATCACACTTGACGGAGAAACTCTGGAAAATGTGGAATCCTTCACGTACCCGGAAGCAGACGGAAAGTGGGAATGAGGAAGGCCAAAGAACACATTATGTCAAGAAATAGAAGTAGATATGAAAAAGGATGAATAACGACTGGAAAGGATTGGATGAAGAGTGCTTGGGGTCGGCCTATGCTCCTCCACGAGTAGTAACAGGCCTAAATATGATATAATTCATACAATCTGCGTGGAGGTATATTTTATTAACTTTCTTTTACTGGTAGCGACTACTTTGATCGTGTATTGTAAGCAAATGCTCATGAATTTCTCTTCACTTAGACATCAGTTATCACATGGGGACAAATAATATCAAATTATGATTATATGAATATGTATTTAAAACAAATAGATTCAAACTGCACATTGATATACAATTAAAACAATAACTGACTGGTAGGTAAATAAGTATCTTCGACAGTGTCTAAAATGAGTATCTTCATGACGTGATGATCTTGTTTAGGGGAAAAATTTAGACAAGAAAATATAAAGTAGTAAGTGTCATAGTTTGCTTTTGTAAAAGCGACAATTAAAAACGAATTTTAATAATCAATTTTACATTTCTTATTGGTCATTTTTTGTGTAATTAAATTCAACGGTAGTGAATTTACAAAGTTATATGTATCTTGTATCATCACTTGTTAAGTTAGGTAGTCTTGACTTGTTGCAACCTGGAATTCAATGCATTGTCTACTGTGATTGAGATTATTCAAGTTACATTAGTGTTTACATTGACCGTCGTACTGTAGATCATATTTCAACTACAGATCCACAACTTTACGGTGATATTAAAGAATTACTCTCGCATTATGGAACTGCAGAGTGAATAGACGGAGAGTACTTGTCAAGAATACATGTATGTATACATTACCACTCACTATTCTATACTGGATCAATGTTTCTTCAATCGATGTGAATATATGATGTTAGCTAAGTGGTAAATGAATAGTTTACACAATTCTTAATCTTAATGACAATTGTGTGCTCTCTGGCAACTAGTTTTGATTGACGATCTCGAAATTCTGATGTGAAGCTATGCCACATTGTAGATAACATCAATCCCATTCGATGATTGACGTGGGATTGAAACGGTTACTTACTAACTTTCAACTAAATGTATCATACTAGTCGCTAGAGACCTATTTATCTTGGGTTCATATCTATATGTTTTGATACTAGATGTTAAGGAAAAATCAGTAAATTGAATTACATACAATCCGATACTTTTCATTAATGCCTACCTGAACTGTTGGAGATGATTGTCCGTTTGGGATTTGAACATGAACCATTGAATGTTATGACTGGAGTAACAGAAAATCTTATTCCAGAGATTTCTGCCGATTACCCTGAATCACTTTACGTATGGATTGCATAGCCACTTAAACTATTGGCCATATTACATGTTAAAATCTAACCACTACAACGAGGACTAAGCATACTTCCATTGATTCATTTTCAAAAAGCCTTCTTACTAAAACGAAATAAACATCTTTTGTTTCAATCGTTGTTTTATGTAATGTATCCATGACATACATTTATTTCCTTAGTTTTAGTCACATTTGAGGTGTGAAGACTAGTGATACTGTAGTGAACAAGAACACGGGTGGGGACAAACGGATGTATTTAGCACGAAAATTACAGACTATCTCAACAAAATCTGAATACCATAAAGTCAATCGTCAATTTGCAAATTATCAATGCATCATATCAAACTGTACTGTTCAAGTTGTAAACACTAATCCATTGTCTCCCATTTCATTGTTGATGCGATTTCTTACAAATTCCATTGTGTTCTTGATCTTCTCCATTTTCTGCTGCCAGAGATTACATCCTTTTAACGCACGTTATATACTACTTATGTCAATATAAGTAGCTCACACCACAATACCATCTACCTGCTTAAAGTGAATTAGGTGATATCTTAAAATATTACTGATTTCCTGTTTCATATCATTTGTCAAGGTAACTTTTAGTCTTATCAAGAAGAAGTGATTTTCATCCTGATCATTATAATTGATGTTTTCGAAAACCTCATATTCCAATAAATAGGTGGGTTTTTTTATTTTGTAGACTTGAATGTCATTTTCATCATAAAATGGGGCATTGGTTATAGATAATCATTATGAACCAGATGATACCGAATCTATATATGAATTATTTCAGAAGTTGTAAATTTCCACAGAAGCGATTTGGTTCATCATTGATTATATGCTGATCAATGCGGCTATAGCTTTGAAATGAATTACTTGACTGACAATTTGAGTTAACCAAATCAACCATCTGTGTAATAGTTGCTCACTAAAAAAGGGTTAGTAATTACACTATGTCACAAATTCAATAGAACAACGATGCTCATTATTAACATTCTGTACTCGATTCTAGGTGGAGTCTTTGTTGGACACTATTGAGGAGTTCCAAGTTGAAATATTTATTCGATGTTATATGAGTTTCTTTCTTCAGATCCTTTATCAGTGTGTTATTTCGTTAAAGTGTTATGATATACTAGTGAAAACCTTTACGGAAAATTTTTTTCAGTAAATCAATTACAGAATGAGTATATCTCACATCAGTTTTGTTTATTCTCATATGAGGAAATTTTAAGTCAATAAAAATTGCATAAATACACATTTGTGCAATGCTTCCCGCATTTACAACTGTAGTCAAGTAGTGTATTGTAGATCGATGATGATCTAATGTAACCGATGACACTTGTTATGAGAATTAACTTCAAGATTACTCACTGGTGAGTATATGATTATTGTCGATGCAATTGACTATGAAGATTCATTCAGTTTTCGCTAATGACTGAATCAGTCGGCGGTATTATGTGCAACTAACGATATTCACATGAATATACTCAACATAAGATGTTAAGCTACAATCAATGGGATAAAATAAGTCATATAAATAAAATTTATGGTAGGAGAAATGTTTAGTTGATTGGGATAATGATAATAGTCATAATAAAATATTAGTGTAGAGGGTTTGTGGAAATTTTAGAATTTCCATAGTTTAAATCACGAAGCAAAATTAACTAGACCATAATTGGAAAATTGATGGAGCTCGACATGTACATCATTGGATGTCTACTTGGTGTTCTGGAGGCTAAGCGCTCGTGTACAAGACCGGGGGCTCTAGGTTCTGTCACATATGGAGTCATAGGTGTACAATATTACAGAGTCCCTTACTGGGGTTAAACCTGTCTGGTACTTTTTGATTCTCGATGTTGGTCTTCCGCAAAACAGTTTATGATTTAAACTATGAAAACAATAATAATCATCCGATATAAAGGGCGGCCTGCTTGAACATCTGGGCTACCTGTTCATACCATCTAGATATTTCAACAACTTATTTATTTTTGTTTGTCTTAATATATCATTATGTTTATTAATCGCATAACCTATTCTGTTGCGTTTCTGAAAAGTGTACAACCTTTCGTTGTCAAAGTTATAAAAAACTCAATAAGAGACAATGTGGTTGCTGGCAATATACAAGGAAAAGAATGTACATTATTCAGATGTTCATTTACTGAACTGCTAACATCTAACTGGCGATCACTCAATATTTATCGCCAAGACCGACCAAGAAGAAAGAAACGGAAACTTGTTGAAATACTTTACGCTGAGAATTCTATATTGTACCCCAAATGCCCTGGTACGGCCGAGAGTGGGGAGAGTCCGCTCTCCCTCTCGAAATACTCTCACACGGCCACGCGTATATAGCCTCTGCCAGGGAAGTCCTACTCACTGCCTTCTCGTGGCGGGGGTGTTGTTTACGAAAATGAAAGGACGAAAAGCGAATGTCCGGCGCTTTAACCGGATTCCAAACCAATGGAGCACATGGGCTCCAGTATCCTGCGGGAACAAATGGCGTATGAACCAATAGTTGGTCACCGGCTTCCATGGGACTGCATCTTCTTACGATGCTCCACTGCCTTGTGGATCAGACCTTCAGGTCGAAGGCTCGGGGTGTGGCCCCCTAAGAAAACCACCTGCTTCGGTTTGGGCACCCGGGCAGTATCACAGCCCTCACACATATCGAATGAGATTTGTGTGGCGCATATGTATTTAGTGCCTCTTTGTACCATTATCTATGTGTTGAAATAAAATAAAATAAAAAATATAATATTGAATAAGGCTAATAATAATAATTCATGTGGATAAAATATGTCCATGGATAAAGAACGGTAAGTGCTCAAATTAGAAATAAGGCAGCAGACATAAATACTAAAAGAGATTGGATCTAAGAATCTATTCAATGGCATGTGATGACCTTATCATTGCCCATAGGATAAACAGAATGATTGAACAGACCTTTACGGTCAGTTCAGTTCTTAAAATTGACCCTTTTGGCTTACGTTATGCAGTGGAGACGTAATCTTAGTAGATCGTCCGGGACTTGACACACAATCAAGAAGAATACTTCAACTAATTTGATCCGATGATCTCCATCTACTAATTCAGAATGCATAACTCTATTGATTACTTTCGTGACTCATTTTACCAACACGCCTCTCTGAGTTCGGATTGTGTAACTAGATATACAAGAGCAGTTAACTCGGTATACTTACATAGAAGAACCCTTTCCTATTCCTGATTCGTTGTACAAATACTAGTTTAGTTGAGAATTTCATATACAACTTAGTAATACTAAATATGTTTTTTTCACTAGATCTTGAAAGTTGACGTAATAAAAGAAATCGCTGTCATCTCCCTATTAAAATCAAGTCTGAAGTAAAGTTTCCTTATTGATCGTGTCGTCCTGAGTTATCTCTCTCCGTTTGAATAACTTTATGGACTGCGTTATCATATCTCTTCTGAAGGATCAATGAGTTATGAAAGGTCTAATTAAAGTAATATAATGTCAGATGATTGGTCACTGATAATTCAATTTATTATAACTCATATGATCACACAAATAAAATACCAGAATAACTTCGATACAGCTGAGAAATACATGTCGATAGGTAATAATTGTGTTTGATGTAAAAATTAAGTATAAAGTATAAGTTGATTCACTGTTATTTATAACCAACATACCATCATCTGACAATCAGTCGAAGCACACACAAACCATATATCGATTATTTACCAATTTTAGCAGACTGTTTCATGGTAAAACTGGAAAACCATCAACTCACTTAAATGATATACCGATTTCACCTATACGTGGACGACGCATTTGTCGTTTGTGAAGATCATAATAAATGAGAGGATATCTTGCGCTCTTTCTACTCATGCCACTCTTCCACAGACTTCACATTAGAAAGTAAGCAAAACCAATCAATCTCTTTCCTCGATTTGCGTCCGATGAGAAGAAGTGATGGTTCCTTAAAAAGATCCACCTTTAGAAAACAAACGTGGAATGGCCAGATAACCGACTTCTATAGCTGGATTCCTTTAAGTAGAAAGAAAAATATCTTTATGTCATCGAATATGCAATACGGAATGCATTGATGAAGAACTCGCATTCCTCATGAAAACTTTGACCAAAAATGGCTATCCAGACCGTTTCATAGAGAAGAAGATGGAAAGAAGTAATTGAGACAAAAAATCTGGTTGATCCTTTTCAAAGAAAAACATCGATATAAGTTTGGAATTTAAAGGTGATCGAATATCTGATGTAATCAAAAATCGTTTAACGATAGCGATTAAAAGGACATCTAATACGGCGAAACTGCCAATAACCTTCACTAGTAGGAAACTATTTTTTGTATCCATAAAAGATAAGCTTCCGCGTTTAGTCGCCTCCATGTGCATCTACCAGTTCACCTGCTCTTGTGGAGCAAGGTACATTGGCCGTACCCAGCTCTCGCTTTCAACTTGGTTACGGGAACACGTTCCAGTTTGGTTCTACAAGGGTGAAAGGAAAACAGTTAGAAGTTCTATACTTGAATACCTAATCCATTGTAGTCATTCTACGGATCCGCAGTTTGATTTTAAGGTTGTACATATATGATTCATTCAAATCTACCTAGATTTCTTCGTATCCAACCCTTAAAAATAGACGAAGCTCTTACAATCCACGAGCTCAAACCAGAACTATGAGTACAAAAGAATCACGTCCTATCGTTATCATTACCTTGGCCTTAATTTAGTATTATTATTGCATTTCTCCTTTTACTTATGTCTAATATTCTCATCATTTTATTCAGAAATCCTCATCATACCACCTTATTTATTTTTACACCTCTATGACCTTTACTTATTGTAACAAAAACATTTAAATCATCTTATTACATTCATTAAAGGACTAGTAGGTCCTGGGTCCGAATCCCTCGAAGCTAGGTCGTGGATGCGTACCGCTGATGAGTCCCATCCTAGGACGAAACGACCGTCCAGTGCTTCCACATTTTCCATAGTGGTCTAGCTTCAACTGACCCATGATCTCAACTATTGAAATTACTACAATTTCCGCACAATCCCTTCTGATACTATAAAACTGAATGATAATAATCATTCATGTCTTCGAGTCATAACATCAACAACAACATTCCTCATCAGTATGATTTATTCATTATTGTAGATATAATGGACGTTCGTATCACTCATGACATCTTACATAAACCAATACAAACAACTCATCATCATGATCTTCCTATCACTTCTTTCCTCTTTCTCTTCTCGTGAATTATTGATTAGGTATTTGAGTATCACTAAAGTGTGCCAAATTGTGATTAGATCAAATTAGACAACAAAATGAATCATTGAATGTCTTTAAACTGGAAAAGAAAAAGCTCATTTCTATTCAATAAGAGTAAAATAAATCAATAACTAATATTGAAAATACTGATGTACGTGTATTTGTACAGATGGGGAGCGGTTACAATCATGGTATAAGAAATGTCTACCTATCACTAACCCATTCATCAATTCCATTCCATTTCAATGATTGAATGATTTTGTCAGTTTTTAGTAAAATGAAAAAAAGGATAAAAAAATCCTTTGAAATAGAACTCAATTAGTATACACGAATGAGTTTCGTATTGAACACATGAATTTACTAAGATACAGTGTTTAAGAATATTCATCATGATTAACTGTATTGCTAATAGATCCTCTTCAACAATTTACAAATCCTGATGTTTATGGAATCTGATGATGAATTGCAATGCATCTAGTCATGTGACGAGTGAATTTCAGTCAGTGTAGATCAAAATGACACGTAGACCCATTGTCTCTGAATAGTGGGTACATTACACAAAATGTGGATAACATTTTGGTGATTTTTCAAGTAGAAAAGGGAAGGAACACTTAATCAAATTAAGAAAGTGGATAACTGAAACAAGAGAGAGTCATGATGATTAGATCTATGCAGACTGATACAGTCATCATTAGAGATAGTGGATATTCGTTGTTTTACATCAGGATGTGAATGAAGACGGAAATGTGTGTGACAAGATGACGACTCAGTAGTCTACTAGTTAAGCACTCACCATGTGATCTGGAGGTCTCGATCAAGTGCTCCGACAGCATCGTATGTTTGAGTAGTCTCAGCATACGATGAATAAGCTGTTCCCTGTTTTTCACTTATAAGTTGACTGAGGTCAGTATATGAAGAAGGTAATCTTTGAAAGCGTCTCGATCAAAAAATAAGTTACTGGCTGAATTTTCAACATCATTGAATGACGGAATGTTTAGCAACGATATGAAAGATCAACGGAACATTATCAACTTTGATGTTTACAGTAATTTACTTTAAACCGTTTAATTATGGTGGTAAAGTTAGGATATCACACGAGGATTTCGATTGTTGACCAACTTTAAAATTCGTGTGGTGTCGCTCAAATGCGAGTGAACGATACCTTTTAATCACTATGTTAAATTAACACAACTTTGAAGTACCTTGTTTAGTTATATCTTCTGTCCATCCCATGGATTTCCCAATATGAAATCCACAGACGTGGACTTACATAAGAAGATCGATCATGGAATGTTAATCTTTTCAGATCTTTTATTTAATCTTTGAAATCTTAATTGAGTTCTACTTTGTCATACAAAATATTCTAACTTGGAATAAACTCATTTTAGTTGTTTTCATCTTCTTACTTTAATCTTTACACTAATCTAGTAAAAATGAGTTTAGATGTACATTGATTTCTAGCTGATGATTATGTCAATGAGATAGATATTTAATGTCCATCCACTATCCAAAATATACTTTAAACATACTAATATGAGGTTAGTTGCCATTACAACAATAAATCAAATTACAGTAATAAATCAAAAACTATATCTAAATATACCAATAGATATGGATAGGTCTGTTTTTGAAGATCAACTAGATTAGCCAGTATTCCACATCACCACCACCACCACATAATACCTGTCACTTTTCGAAAAAAATAACTCCTAGTTTAGGTTCACTGGATTCATTAACTCCATTAGGCTTCACTTTAATAAAATAACAAGAGAATTGAATTCTTCTATCAAATTGACTTCCCGATTTTTTTTTCGTTGATACCTTCCGCATTTCTGTTTTTCAAATGAACTGTTGTTTATATAACATTAATCCCCCGATAGTCTAGTGAAAGGTCTGAGACTGTGAATCTGGGTGACATGGGATCGAATCCGTCAGGGAGCACCAGTTCCTTCAAAATTACAGGTATACCATGCTGATGAGTGCCCAATAGCACGAAATCTGGGTCCAGGGTTTCCTGTTGACTACCTCCAACCACCATCTTATGTTAATCACCATAAAAATTTCATGAATACTTCTCATTTCCTTTCGAATTGTCTGGTGAGTTAATCTGAAAGTCAAAGTGTTTCGTACGGGTTATATTTTCTTCATCTTTCATCAGTTTACATCCAATCGTGTTACGTACCTAATTGATAATGCACAGAAACTTCTGGATCAGTATGTGACATACAAGTATAATATACTTGAATAGAACCATTAATAATAATACTTGAAATGAATTTCGTTTAGCAGGTCAAAGTAATAATGTTTACGTGCATATTTCATATTATCGGAATAAGTAAATTTATCATCACAAGATCCACTAAGTAATTTTAGATAAGTATGATCAACGCTGAAAACTGATGACTGCCCATAAAAACTGACTGTTTCAAGGCGGATGAAATCAGTGGAGATATTTGTGATGATAAAATTGGTCCACCTAACATCTTCACTTAAACTCAATTTACTAGGATAAATGAACTTTGAAACATTGTGAAATCCAGTTCATTCGATGTTAAATAAATCTTCATATTTTGTTGTTTTAAGATCGAGTCCTACTCTAAGTGTCCAATCGAAGTCAAGACTGCATACTGAATTGAAACGTTATTTTTGTTGAGATAATACTAACTAAAAACTGGGAAAACATTTCATTCATTATCTAAGTTAAAGTCACCCGCCAATCTTGAAATTGTTTCTCTAGTTGCTCATTACCTAACTATACTGTATCACTGCATAAAAACATTTTTTTAATCCTAAAACCTCACTGGATGTTATAAATGAAGACAAACTGATAATTATCAGTATGAAAGTTTGTGGAGATTATAGTATTTTAACAGTTGAATACACGAATCAGTCTAGGCTAAATCATCATTGAAAACCTGGAAGCACTAGACGGCCATTCTGGCCTATTGTATGTCTAAATAACAGTGCGTATCCACGATGCCATTTCGCGAAATTCAAACTCAGGACCTATCATTCTCGTGTACAAACGCTTAACATTCAGACCATTGAGCTGGAGGGCATCCAACGGTGTTAATGTCTAATTTCAATAAATTCACGAAATTGAGTGACACATCCACCATTGTCATCACTCAGTTACCACTTCACAACAAACTCTGTTGAACTCCACTAATCACTGCTTCCCACTAGAACTCCAGAAAATTCCCTCTTAAATCCAGTCACTAATGAGCATATGTTGATTAATGTGAGCAGGGGTTTTTTTGTGGATATTATAGTAGCTTCAAAATATTCGATTGTCTCCATTCTTATATCTTATTAATTACACTATCATCAGTCGTATCCAACAATGATTGGATTGGTTGGTGTTAGAAACTATCATCATTGGATGCCGGCTCAGTGGTCCAGTTGGTTAAGCGTTCGCACTACTGAGGAGTCCCACATTAGGACGAAACGACCGTCTAGTGCTTCCAGGTTTCCAATTGTGGTCGTCTAACATCAATCGGTTCATGATTTCAATCAAACACATAATAATCTCCACAACCCCTATACTAGTAATGAATAAACAACTCACTAATAAATAATATAACCATTTATTTATCTAGTAATAACAATATTTAATAATAAAATCACAACAAAACGAAACATAAAAGATCTTTTTAATGATTGATATACAAGAGAAAGAACAAGACAAAAACAAAGAGGGAGAACATCGTTAACTATTGCATTTTATATTGTGTCTGTGGGGGTTTTTTTCGAACAAACACTGATACATTCACATGAAGTTATGAATGAAAGTACTGGCAAGAACAAAACAAAGAAATGATGAATACAATTTTTTTAAATAAAAAAAAGAAGAACAATTATATTCAAGCTAATATACGTGTACAATTTCACCGATATCACTTTTATTAAAATCAGCTGTTTTTAAATTATGTAATCATACTACTAAAACAATAATGAGTAGTTTCAGAAATCATGAAGAACCCACGTGACGTGTTACTCATTAACTCGAATTATTATTATTATTATTATTAGTAGTAGTAGAAGTATTAGTATTATAAATCAATAATGGTTTATGATTTGTTTCTATGGATAAATCATTTTCTGATAAATGACGTAATGATCTTGGTGCTGTACGTCTTGATAAAATCAATATATCTGTACCATCATAATCAGAATAATAATAATTAATATAATTAAATTTACATTTAATAATATTGATAACTTGTTTTTTAAATTTATTACATGTAAGAAAATAAATAAAAAAATTACATGCATAATGTGATGCACAAAATGCATCAATTAAACCTTTAGTTGTAATCCGTTGAAAAAATATTGTCCATTCATTTGATTGATAAATAGCTTGATCTGTTAAACAATCATCTGGTTGTAACCAATGAAATTGTATTAAATACATTATACCAGTTGGTACTGTACATGCAATTAAATAAAATGATAATATAATTAACATTAATGTAGCCGATATAAATTGTGTTGATTCTTTAGTTAAATGATCTTGTGTTTTATTCATTTGTATTGTTTTAATTGGACTAAAATTTGGTGTACCATCATCTCTTAATGATTCATCACGTGGATTATCATTTAAACCATCAGTAGTATTGGTAGTATTACTTATTAAATTATGAGTAGTATAATTATTATTACTAAATTTTCTCCGTTTGAAAAATCGTTTAAATATGAATTTATTCTTTTCATTATGAGTAGTATTTATAGATGATGAATGAATTGATTGATGTTTTGAAATTTTTAATAAATGACTTGATTTAATTAATCTTCTCATTTCACATAATACTAATATATTAAATATTAATGTAGCTAATGGTATAACTAATGAAAATAATACTTCTTGTACAAATAATAATGTTTGAAATTTTTCATCCATAGCTACATTAATACGCATACGACATTCACCATTATCATATGTCCATAATATAGCTTGTGATAATGTTGGTCCAATAATAAATAAAGATAAAATAAATACAGCTAATATAGCTCTTTTAGTTGTACATAATTTATGCCGTTTAAATGGGAAACATACAGCTAAATAACGTTCTAATGTAAAACCAAATACTAATACAATAGAATAATATTGTGTAAATATAAATAAACATTGAAATAATTGACATATACCCGGTATTATAATTACACCACGTATACACCAATAACGTTCTAAATCATAATTTAATAATAATAATATAAGAATAAGATCAGTTATAGATAATGTAGCTAAATAAATAGCTGAACTATTTTTACGCCTTTGTTGTTTTGAAATCCATATTAAAAATGATAAAGTATTACCAAAAATACCACTAATTAACCAAATTAACATAAATATTCTTACAATATATAAAAAAATTGGCATAAATTTTCTTTGTAATTCACATTGTGGATAACGATCATAAATTGAAATAGAATCAATATTAGATTCATTTAATAAATAACGCATAGTACAATTTAAATGGATTGTATCATTTAAATCGATCATTATTATTCTCTTTTTCTTTTTTTTTAAATTTTTATTTATGAATAATTATCGATTTGTTTTGTTTATTGTTGTTGTTATGATGGTGGAGGTGGTGCCAGTGGTAGTGGTGGTGGTGGTGGTGGTGGTGTTGTACAAAAGACGATTAATGATTGTTAACAATTGTAAGATACCTATGTGGAAACAAAAACAAAAACACAACAAACAAAGATAATGCAATAACAATGTAGTTATAGATGATGTTAAATAAGTAACTGAAAATCATTGAACAGAAGACTTTAAAGGTTAAAGTAACCTGATTACAACTATAAGATGATGATGATGATGATGATGATGATGATGATGATAGGCTTGAAACGTTCTCAGTTTTTGAGTAGTTTTTTAAAACTACTATTAGTGATATATAAACAGTTTTGTTTGAAATCCGAATTGATGAATCAATCACAAATTACACACCATTATCATAATAATACTTTGACGCTGTTAGATACCAGTCGTTTCATTGGTTTAGAGGTTAAGCGTTCGCGTGCAATACCGAAGCTTTGAGTTCAAAGCTCATGAGACAGGATCATGGATGCGCACTGCCACCGAGGAGCCTCACAGTAGGACGAAACGACCGTCCAGTGCATCCAGATTTTCAATGGTGCCCTAGCTTCAGTTGACTCATGGTCTTACCTATTAACATTACCATGATATCCACAAAAACACCTGATATTAATTAACACATGCTCACTAGTGACTGGATTCAAGAGGTATTTTCTGGAGTTTTAGCGGGAAGCAATGACTAGTGGAGTTCGACCGAGTCTGTTGTTAGATAGTAACTGAATGAAAACAATGGTGAACGGTGTTGCAATATGGATGATTGGTTGAAGTTAGACGTAAACACTATTGGATGCCGGCTCAGTGGTCTCGAGGCTAAGCGTTTGCACGTGAGACTTAAAGCCCTGGGTTCGAATCCAGCGAGCGTTGATACGCATTGATAACGAGTCCCACAATAGGACGAAACGGCCATCCAGTAATTCGAGGTTTTCAATGTTGATCTAACACCAATCGGTGTGTGATCACAACCATATACTGATAAAAATGTTTTCCTAAACGTTGAGTACATTTAGAATGTAGGAGTAATAGTCGGAAGAGTTTAAGCATATCAAGAGTGAAACACTTATCATAGCATACAATAAATGATAGTCATGCAATAATACGAAATGACTGAATCCCAATTAAATAATTCAGATTAAGTGATATGAAGCTTATTTACTCATCTAGAGAATCAATAGTACGAGATTGGCCTAGTTGAAAACTCTCTATTTAGAAAACAAAACAACAATTAAATATTATCTGGTTATCTAATTACCACAGTTTATAAATGAAAATTGAATTCATATTGTATAAACTTGAAAAAACCTACATCCTATTTACTGTCATAACAAGAAAGTTTGACGGAAATCAGGTCGTGGATGCGCGCTGCTGAGAAGTCCCATACTAGGACGACACGGGCGTTCAGTGCTTCCAGGTTTTCCATGGTGGTCTAGCTTCAATTGACTCATGATTTCAACTTGTGAAATTTCTAATAATCTCCACAAATCCCATTCTGATAATAGAAATCATATATTCAACATAACCCATTCTTAATTGCCCTTAAAGGACTACATATATTACCGACTTGAAATCTCCACAGTTTCATAGATTTTTCATAACATGTAGAAGTATTTACTTAAGTAATTACTTAACAAGTTTACATTTACAATATGTACACTAAAGTGTTTTACTATGAGTAATTTATAATCAAATGCTATAAGTTACTTGTATAACGATTGAAAACCTGATACTATTCACATGGACCCCTCTAAATTACGTAATAACAATTTTATCAATGATCTAATGTATGACTTTTAGGTTTCCAGTCAACAAATTTACGTTTAACCCATTGAATAGGAATACACGTAATGTAGAATCAATCATAACTGATTAAAATTCATTATCAAAACAAGATAACAAAACACAAAGGTAGATATTGGCTAGTAGTGGGATCCAGTTTGACACACGTTTCGTCCTATTTTGGGACTTGTCAATTGGATGTACTTGTATCTCAGAGTTGATGTTCACTTTGGGACTTGGACCGAATACCATTCGCTTCAAACGCTATCACGTTATCCACTTAGTTACTGAATCGTGATGGCCACTTGCTTGTGCAATATGGTGAAGTTAAAGTTCATGTGATACTATTTGTTTGAATCTTCCCATTGTTATTTAGGACTGCAGTTGACCAGTCTCTTATTGGCACATGTTCAACCTTTGAGTATTGCTACGATATAGCTTTAATTCACATGCATTATATGCAAATATGGGTAGTGGCTAGTAGTGGAATACAGGACATACGTTTCGTCTTGTTTGGGACTTATCAGCTGGACGTACTTGTATCTCAGAGTTGATGTTCACTCTGGGACTCTAACTCATTCTCGTTCGCTTCAAACACGACCTCGCTATCCACTGCTAGCCACTATTCATTTCTTACAACAAAAGACTGACGATATTGTTTGTAATTACTCTATGATAGGATTGATACAAAAGGTTTCGATAATTACTCTTTACTAACGTATTAACTAAATGACTTTGTGTTACTGTACACAAACTTACATTTGCGCATACATGGAAGAATTAACACGAAAAAATTTGATGAAATCAATTCAGTTTATTATACAGTACTCCATCTGTAGCACTTCTACAGTTATTACTAATCCCAAGCTCGGGTAAAAAAAAAGGAGGATCAGTCATAGGATTAGTAACCATAACCCATAGAAACAAACTCTACAGTATTTGTTGTTCTTACTTTTAAAAGTAAAATATGTAGTGAATGTTATCGTTTACACTAAGCACATCATTGATTCAATCTCATGGTATATAAGAAAGAAATTACAAAATTGAATCGAGATAAATTTTTTTTTTAAATGTTCTCATAATTTCAATCATCTCAGCAACTATTAAGATTAGAATACACTTGCAATACTAACAAGTTACCAAATGGTTACACCCAAAATCAATGATAATCTGAATATTTTGTATGTGTGTGTGTGTGTGCGGATGGGTGTTTGTTTGTAGGTGTATGACTTATTTGTGTTAATTTACCACATAAATTGATTGTGCTTCTCTTATTACTTAAATGAGTATTGTAAACTACCTTGATTAAGATTTCTCTTATTTTATTTGATCTATCTATGTATAAACAAGTAAATATAGATTAGACAACATGTTTAAACCTGACATTCTATATGGTTTATCAATTTGTTCTTTTTTTAACACAATCACGGTAGGGGTGTTGTTTACGAGATTGAGAGGACGAAAAGTGAATGTCTGACACTTTAACCGGATTGGTGGACACGGAGAGTCCACCAAGGGAGGTTGGAACATCTTCATTCCAAACCAATGGTGAACATGAGCTTCAGTATCCTAGAGGAACAAATGGCGTATGAATCAATCGTTGATCATCGGTTACCATGAGACTTCATCTCCTGACATTGCTCCACTGTCTCGTAGATCAGACCTTAAGTTCGAAGGTTCTAGGCGTGGCTCCCTAAGAAAATCACCTTCTTCGGCTTGACCATCCGGGCAATGTCGCAGCCCTCAAACAAACCAAATGAGATTTGTGTCGCGCATATGTATTTGGTGTCTCTTTGTACCAATATTTATATGTTCAAATAAATAAATAAGCACAATACATTGGATATTACTATTTTATATCATTCACACAAAAGTAATTGGATTACAATAAATGAGTGAATATACAGTACATAATAGTTTTACGAACAAATGAATGAGATTAACATGGTTACACAGAACACCTATAAATATTGATAACATTCCAATAAGATAAAGTGAACAATACGATAGATTGTTGGGTCTAGGATAAATAACTCTGTACATAGTTTAGTGTAGGACAGTTAACTTGATAATGTTAAGCTTTATAAGTTGAGTACATTCTTAAAAGTGACTAGAAGTGAAGTGGTTATTGTGACTCAGGCGATAACGCGATGCAGTAGTAGGGTCCAGTTTATTTATTCATTTATTTGAACACATACATATTGTTACAAGATGGCACCAGATACATTTAAGCCACTCAAACCTCATTCGATTTGTGTGAGGGCTGTGATACTGCCCGGGTGTCCAAACCGAAGCGGATGGTTTACTCAGAGGGGACCACACTCAGAGCCTTTAACCTCAAGGTCTGATCCACAAGTCAGTGGAGCAACGTCAGTAGATGCAGTCCCATGGTAGCCAGTGACAGACGAGTAGTTCATACACCATTTGTTCCCTCAGGATACTGGAGCTCGTGTGCACTATTGGTTTGGAATCAGGGTATTCCAACTACCCTAGGTGGACTTAACGTGTCCACCAACTCGGTTAAAGCTTTTCGTCCTTTCTATTTCGAAAACAACACCTGTGGTGCGAGAAGGCAGTGAGTAGGACTTCCCTGGCAGAGGCTTTATACGCGTGGCCATGTGCGAGCATTCGGAAAAGGAGAGTGGACTCTCCCTACTCCCAGTCGTACCAGGACATTTGGGGGCAACTAAACTGATGTGTATGATAAGTGATAAGGTGAAATGGGATAGCGTTTGCAAATTCTAATTTAGCCGGTAAATCGGATAGAGATGAATGAAAACATTAACTTGGTTGCACAGGTAAAGTTTAGGCTTTACGTATAGGGAAGTATTGGTTTCATATTTTGTAACTGGAGTGATTCACTAACAAATACTGTTTGTAGATTAGACTGACTGATAAATGGAGAATTCGAGAAACCTAATCTCATTTTATTAGTTCTCAAGGTAAGTGAAAAAGTGAATGCAAAGGTATTTGATATATGTAGCCTAAACTAAGTTTTACGAAAACAGGCATATTACTGACACAAATGATGTAGTTTTCGTCTAATCATTACGTGAATGATGACTCTTGTTAAGTATCTCTCAGTAGTAATTGGCTGAAAACAATGGTGGATGTGTCGCTCAATTTCGTGGATTAGTTGAATTTAGACATTAATACCATTGGATGCCGACCGACTCAGTGCTGTAGAGATTAAGCACCCGCACGCGAGACTAATAGGTCCTGTGTTCGAATCTGGCAGGGCGGGATTGTAGATGCGCACTACCACTGAAGAGTCCCATGATGAGACGAAACGACCGTCCAGTGCTTCCAAGTTTTCCTTCGTAGTCTAGCTTCAATTGACTTATGATCTCAACTATTGAAATTACTACAATATTTACAAAAACCCCTTCTGATATTAATACAGATAAAGTGAACAATGAATGTTTCATAGTCTTTGTTATTTTACATTTATTTATCCTTACTTACTACTTGAAATTTCACATTAATTAAATTATTTTCTATCATTCTATTAATTCCATCTGGAACCCCCTCTGTGGTTACAGCCGATCCCAAGAGGGTTGGGCATGAAGTTAGAGTACCCTATCCCTTGGAAAACTAGAAAAATCCCAATCATTCTCTATTTGTCTTTCAATTATCTCATACATTTTTATTAAATAAATAAATAAACAAACAAACTATTTGTAATCTATTTCTGTTTCAACATATTCAACAATCATAAATGAATTAGGGGCGGATATGGTATTTTTGGTTATTTACTTTGTTTTGTTTAAAATCAACAACTAATCATTAATCACTGATCTTTTATCAATTTATAGATTAACAAAGTGTTTTTTTCGGGGAGGGGGAGGGGGGAAGGAAAGGGGAAACCGTACCCACTCAATGTAGCATTGCTTGTTTATTTTTTAGTAGAATTTCATGTTTCTATAGTCAATGATTTTTACCGGTAATATATATATGCTTGTAGTTTTGCATGGGAACTAACTATTCACACACCTATATATATATATATATATATATATATATATATATATATATATATATATATATGAATACATTACATCTGATTAACTCAGTCATTGATTTAAGTTGATAATTCAATCATTATAGTTGAAAATAGGTTCTCTATGTTTATTTGATCTTTGTTTTACTCATTTTTTTTTATACTAGAGATAAGGAGCCATGAACAGTATTATTTTGTTCAATAAATAACCCTCAATCGATTAAATAAACCAACAACAACAAAAATTATCCTATTCTCATATTTAGTTTACTAAACAACCTAAAAAATTGTTATAAGTCATGGTTATTATATGCTTAATAACTCTAATTCTTATCAGTATTAAATATGATTAATAAAATAGTGAACTTATATTCAATTTGCCAGTATTTATTCATACAGAGAATTTGAGAAATGAAAGCGCTCAACAATTCATAAATTTTCGATAGTTGAGATCATGAGTAAATGGAATCTAGATCACTATGGAAAACCTGAAAGCACTAGATGGCCGTTTCGTCCCATCGCCGGACTCCTCAGTGGCAGTGAGCGTCCATGATTCCGTCTCGCCAGATTCGAATATAGGACTTATCAGTGTCGCGCATGAACGCTCAACCTCGAGACCACTGAGGTGATATCCAACACTGTTAATATCTAAATTCAACTGATCCACGAGATCGAGACACACATCCATCATTGTCATCACTCAGTTACCATTTCACAACAGACCCTGTTGAACTCCACTAGTCACTGCTTCTCATTAGAACTCCAGAAAATACCTCTTGAATCCAGTCACTAGCGAGCATATGTTGATTAATATGAGAAGGGTTTTTTTTGTGGATATTATAGTAATTTTAATAGTTGAGATCATGAGTCAATTGAATCTAGACAACCATTTGAAACCTAGAATCACTGGACGATCGTTTCGTCCTATTGTGAAACTCCTCAATGGTGGTGCGCATCCATGGATCCGTCTCGCGGGATTCGAACCTACGATCTATCAGTCTCGTGCTTCCAGGTTTTACCTGGTGGTCTGGCCTCAATTGACTCATGATCTTAACTATTAACATTACTATAATATCTACAAAACCCCTTCTGATACTAATTCATAAATTCTCCGATAGATTATTATAAGTATAGAGTTATGGAGATTACTACGTGTTTGATTGAAATCATGAACCGATTATTTTCAGATCTCCATTAAAAACCTGGAAGCATTGGACGACCGTTTAGTCCTGCTAAGGAGTACCACAATAAGGAGAAATGGCCGTCCAGTGCTTCCACGTTTTCAATGGTGTTCTAACATAAATTGGTTCCTGATCTCAATCAAAAAATTTAATAATCTTCACAATGCTATACTGATAATTCCCAGGTCTTCACTAGTGACTAACTTCGTAAGGGAGTTCTCGTAGTTCTAGTGAGAAGCCGTAACCAGTGGAGCTAATCCGTGTCGGATAGAGACATGTATCTACTTCAGTACAATGGAAGGTGGTTGTGCAATTTCTTGGATTGGCTAAGGTTAGACAATAATACCGTTGAATGCCGGCCTGCTCAGTGCTCTAGAAGTTAAGCGTTCTCGTGCGAGACCGAAGTCCCTAGAGTCCCACAATAGGATGAAATGGCTGTCTAGTGCTTCCAGATTTTCAATGGTGTTGTAACATCAATCGATTCAAGATTTCAATCAAAAGATTGTTTTGAGTTTTCCGAATATTACGTTGTTAAATGTCTATGTGCCTTAGCTAAACTTAATGGAATTTATCAATGCCCTAACATAGAGATGGGGTTCAAATAATTTGAGAGTAGAACAATTCGCTGAATAGATTCAGCAACAGAATATAAAATAGAAGATCTAAACATGATATTTCCATTCATCAAACTGGTTGTAGAAGATTATGGGAATAGATCGATCTTAGATTATTTTTGTTGTGTAATAGCACATAGTCTGAATCAATACATTTAAACATATTAACCTGTGTTATGAAAATTTACAAATGTCAATAATAATATGGTTACATCTACATAACAATAATAAGTTGATCTTTCAATACTTGTGTTTATTGATGGTTATTTTTTTATTTATTCATCCAAACATATAAACATTGGTACAAGGAGGCAACAAATAGATATGCGCCACATAAATCATTTGATTTATGTTAGGGCTGAGATACTGCTCGGATGTCCAAACCGAAGAAGGTAGTTTTCTTAGAGGGGGCTACTCCCGAAGATATCGATATAAAGGTTTGATCCATATGGCAGTGAAGCAATGTCACAAGATGCGATCCCATGGTAGCCGATGACCAACGATTGGTTCATACGCAATTTGTTCCTTTAGGATCTTGGAGCCTATGTGAAATTTGGAACGAGGTTGTTCCAACTCCCTTAGGTGGACTCTCCGTGTCCACCACCCCGGTTAAGGCGTTGGATATTCGCTTTTCATCCTCTCATTGATATGGATTGTTTTATTATTTGCTTATATGCGTGTCAAACCCTAATTATTATTCTTCATAATTGATAATTGTTGTTTCACATTTATCCTTTTGCATGCGGCATTATTGAAGGAGACTTCTGTAACAATCTGGCATTATTTCATATGCACATAGTGACATAACATTTGATATTCAATGGTCAGATTAAATCACTCTGTTTAATTATGAAGTTCTTTCACTATAAGTATTTATTGATGAGTGTGGAGTAGTAGTTTGAGCTAATATTATTCTGACTAATGTGAATGTTAGTTTTAAGTTTCTCACATACAATATAGTAATTGAAACAACATATATAAGTGAACAATATTGCTTTCAATTAGATTGTTATCAGACTTTAATATATATTCTATTAAATATGATTAAACCAATCAAAACACTTTATAATGCGAAGATCACAATAAAACGTGAAAATTGATAGTAAAAAGACAAATATCCCTTCAACAGTTCTGAAGAAGGCTCAATTTCGTCACCTTTCCTATTGCTTTGTAATACTCTTGTTCCTTTCTAAGTTGGATGATTACATCTTTTTCACAACCTATATTTAGTTGTCGTTCTTCACATTTAGTTGACGTTAGACATTAACACCGTTGGATGCTGATCGGCTCAGTAGTGTCGGTATTAAGCGTTCGCGCGCCAGACTGATAGGTTCTGCGTATGAATCTCGCGAGATGGGATCGTGAATGCTCACTACCACTGAGGAGTCCCACGATGGGATGAAACGGCCATTCAGTGCTTTTAGGTTTTTCATATCAACCATTGAAATAATTTGAATTATTGTCCAGTGATTAGTTTAATGTTTATTTATTGAAATTTGACCTACTTCCTGTGCTAAACCATTGATTATCGCTTACATTATTTTGTTATATTTATCATTATTATTAGTTCACCCGTCTTATTACTATCTATTGATGCATTTTACCGATTACGTATCTATTTCATTATGATTATTGATTCATGATTTACCTTAACCAGTTTAATATTTTCATATAAAGATTCATTTATATTAAAATAAAGCCTAATGTGAATCTGATTGAAAGTAATAATGTTCTGTTATCTGTTATGTTCAATAAGCAATAGTTAGAAAAGGAATTATGAAGAGGAAAAACTACTGAATGCGTTTAACAAATGTAAAACTAATTCTGTTCAATTTATTTTTATTAGTAATTGCTCAATAGCTGTGAAACAAATCTGTGTATAAACAAATGATTTACTCATATATAAGGAATTATGGTCATTTAATGTTGTGAATTAATTGAAGTCCAGTACGTTATGGACTGAAAACTAACTTGTAGTAGTAGTAGTAGTAGTAGTAGTAGTTGTTGTTGTTGTTGTTGTTGTTGTCGTCGTATAAAGTTAACGATATGAGACAAACGGGTTGAGTACTTGATCGAATATAATGTATTTGATTGAGATCATGAACCAAATGATGTTAGACTACTACTGAAAACCAGGAGACACTGTACAGCCATTCTGTCCTATTGTCGAACTCCTCAGTGGCAGTGCGCATCCACAATCCCATCTCGAGGGATTCGAACACAAAATCTATCAGTCTTGAGTGCTAACACATAACCTCTTCATAACTGAGCTCGCCGTCATACAGTGATCTTATTATCTAGCATTAACAAATCCACGAAACTGAGTGATACATCCACCATTGTCATCACTCAGTTACTATCTCACAACAGACCCGGTCGAACTCCACTAATCACTGCTTCTTATTAGAACCCCAAAAAATACTTCTTGAATCCAGTCACTAGTGAGCATATGTTCATTATCATCAAAAAGGGGTATGGATATTATTAGTAATTTCAGTAATAGAATTCATGAATCATAATCATGTTAATATAAATGAAATTCATATTTGTAATTATTTAACTCAATGTTCAATTGTAGATTATTGATAATTGAATTCAGTATAAAAAAATTAGTCATTATATTAATCTTTTGATCATTCTAATGAAAATTATTTAAGCTTGTTAATATAGATAAACAATTATGGATATTAATATAAGTAGTATTAATATTAGTAGTATATACACATATATATTAGTATTATTATTATTATTGATTCATTCATAGTTTAAGGTGTTCAACATTCAATTATCCACAATGTTTAGTTGACTCTTTGTTTTAATAATAAGAGTAATTGTTTACTATTCAGTGAATGGATTACTGAGATTACTATTACTATTATTATTATTATCATGGTAATTGTTTTGGTTGTTCGCTTGTTTGTTTGTTTCAGTGCGTTATTGTTTTGTGTAAAGCAGAGATATAAAAACAAAAAAAGAAGAATGGAAAGAATTTTGTTTCAGGAAACAGAAATGTTCAATCGTTTCACATTTACTTTCACTGTCTCTTTTTATTTTCTAGTTTGTTAATTCGATAATTTTGTTGTTTATGTTACCGATTCAATCTATTTCATGTTCTTTGTTCTTGTTGTTGTTGCTGTTGTATGACTTGAAAATGTTTTCATAGTGAATAATGTTGCTTTTATTGTTTTTGTTCAATGTAACAAACTATTAAGTGGAATAGATTGTAGAACTTAGTTTAGTTTATTAAGGATTTGTCTCTTTTATAGTCATCATCATCATCATCATCATCATCATCATCATCATCATCATCATCATCATCATCATCATGATCATCATCATCATCATCATCATCATCATCATCATCATCATCATCATCATCATCATCATCATCATCATCATCATCATCATCATCATCATCATCATCATCATCATCATCATCATCATCATCATCATCATCATCATCATCATCATCATCATCATCATCATCATCATCATCATCATCATCATCATCATCATCATCATCATCATCATCATCATCATCATCATCATCATCATCATCATCATCATCATCATCATCATCATCATCATCATCATCATCATCATCATCATCATCATCATCATCATCATCATCATCATCATCATCATCATCATCATCATCATCATCATCATCATCATCATCATCATCATCATCATCATCATCATCATCATCATCATCATCATCATCATCATCATCATCATCATCATCATCATCATCATCATCATCATCATCATCATCATCATCATCATCATCATCATCATCATCATCATCATCATCATCATCATCATCATCATCATCATCATCATCATCATCATCATCATCATCATCATCATCATCATCATCATCATCATCATCATCATCATCATCATCATCATCATCATCATCATCATCATCATCATCATCATCATCATCATCATCATCATCATCATCATCATCATCATCATCATCATCATCATCATCATCATCATCATCATCATCATCATCATCATCATCATCATCATCATCATCATCATCATCATCATCATCATCATCATCATCATCATCATCATCATCATGAACAACAACAACAACAACAACAACACCGGTGAGTAATTTCAGCTTTTTTCATGTTTGATATTTCTAAGCTGTAGTAATTACGACTTTAGAATTCATTAAAATGGATCATGAGCAATTACTTCATAATGAGTTTTCATGTTTCTAAAAGGAAATCAATAATAGTTGAGTTTGATCAGTGTATCTTCTGTGATATTAGACGGTTGTCAACTCATATAGACAATAGTTTGAGTTACGTATATAGACTGTTGGATTCCAACCTAACTATCTAAAGATAAAGCGTTCAGTGTCAGTCTAAAATATTGTAGACTCTAATATATATAAGGTTTTAGATGTTCATTGTTGATATGTTAGTTCACTTATTCATAATTAACATCATTAAAAACAATGATTAAAGTTATCCAGTCTTAGCGTATGTTAGATACACAGTTTTAATCAGTGTAAGTTTGACAGAAATTTCTTAGTTTTTGAATAGTAAGGTCTTTGAAATGAACAGTAGTGGGTTCGAGTTCTGGAGTAAATATCAACACTGGGATGCAAATAAATCCAGCTGACGAGTTCGAACTAGGACGAAACATGCATCCTGAACTCCATCGCTAGCCATTATCCATCCTTTCTTATAAAAATTGTGACTTAAAGCAATATAAATTCAAACTTCATAGGATGGACATATGCCAATTTCAGTCTTAAACAATGATGGAGACCTTCAAATAAACAATACCGAGTGAATTTAAAAAGTTCCTTGTTTTTCAAAAAATATAAGTCATGTATAACTATTTTAAAGTTAGTTAGTAAAACGTGAATATTTTACAAGTGGATTCGAAGTATAAATTCAACTCTACCACTTATAAACAATGAAAAAGTGGTCGAATCACATGTCATTCATTCATCATTATGAATTATTAGGTGAAATGATAATTCCTATTTAAATGAATGAAAATTAGTGATCTGAAAGGAGAAGGTAATTTAATGAATGTAGTCATAGTTTGAAGCTAATTTTTTTGGTAGAGATCATGAACCGATTGATGTTGAACCATTGAAAACCTGGATTGAAACGCTAGACCACCATGGAAAACCTGGATGACCGTTTCGTCTTACTGTGGGACTCCTCAGCAGTGCGAATCTACGAGCTCACCTCGCACGAGACTGATAGGTCCTCGGTTCGAATCTTGCGAGACGGGATCTTGTATGTACACTACTGATCAGTTCCATAATAGGACAAAACGGCCGTCCAGTGCTTTCAGGTTGGAACAATCGTATATAATTAAATATGAAATTACAAAACCATTTACTAAAATCCTAGAACCATACAGTAAACATTTAATTTGCAAAATATTAATCGATTGTCTAAAACTTGACTGTTCCTTTTGCAGAATATCAATCAGTCATCTCAGATTTCATTTCTATTGAATTTTCATATCAATTGCTTTCCATTTCTGTTCTTTCCTACCGAAACACATACCATTCTTGACTATTGTTATATGTTACTTATATGAATATAAGTAGCTCACAACACAATAGTAGTAATAATGATAGTAGCAGTAACCATAATAGTAATGGTAGTAATACTAATAATAGTAATAGTAATGGTAATGATAGTAATAATAATAATAAAGATATTGTATAGTGTTTTTAATGCACCAATAACCTTAACTATGAACATGATGTAAATCTTCTTAATAACAATAATAATATTTAAGGAATATAATTATCATTTATGTTTCAATGAAACGCTTCTTATTCGACCTTAAATTGTTTTAGTCAAATCCTGTTCAATAATAATAATAATAATAATAATAATAATAATAATAATAATAAGTAGTAATTATAATTAATTCATCATTGATTAGTTGAAGATCTTTATTCAATAATGAATAGAAACAAAAAGGTTTTTATATGATTATCATTAATAGAATTAATAAGTATAGATATTTAATGTGATATTCATAATGATTGTTAGATGGTGTTGTGGGACTGAATTTGAGGTGCTAGTTAAAGTGGTCTGTTGAGCGGAGTTGACGTCGAATGAAGTGTTCTGGAGGGGTGGTATTAGTTGTAGCAGTTGCTGTCGACGGAGAGGAGCAGTAGGATATGCAACTGCTGGGTGAATACCAGATTTAGAGGGCTCAGCATGTTGCTGGAGCGCAGGGGTTGAATGTCCCAAATGATCGGTAAACATCGAATTTCGGTGGCCTGTCAGATCGATGGAGCCAGGAGGTCAATGCGCTGCAGGCTCAACATTTTAACGAAGATCGTAATACAAACTGCAGAGAAGAAGAAAGTAGTATGGCGAGCAGAACCACCTCAAGAACGACTTCTTTAAAGGAGGAGGGGTGAGTGTAGTGTGTGCTATAGATATAAGTAGTATGTATCATCAATTGAAAGTGAAATTTCTGACAGTAGAAGGTGAAGAAGATCAAAGAAAAGAAGTCGAGAACAAAGAATGATTGGTGTGGAAACCAAAGAATAATGAACTCTGTGATGATAGATTGATAGCTCAATTAGCTAACTTATTAGCCTTTCATTTTGTTAAATTTTTTCATTGTTCATAAATTACCATTTTGCATTTAATATTGTGCTATCTAGATCTTCAATTGAAATAGATTACACTGATATGGTGATCAATTCGTCCATACATGATAGTCTTACCGAATTCTTTATGTGACACTTTTACAAACAATGCTATTGATCCAAAATATTATCTCTGTTCTTTGATGAATGTTTTATTACTACCAGCATTTACAACCCAGTTTACTTATATGTCTATATTTTATTTTGAAAATGTATAACGAATGACTTGTTATTAGTACGTAAATAGAAGGATAGAAAAGATTGATATCAATATCGGGTTATGCAGATTAAGTTTTTGATTGAGGTCATAAATCGATTGATGTCAGATCATCATGGAAAACACAGAAGAATTGGACAGCTGTTTCGTCCTAGTTTGGGACTTCTCAGCATAGATAAATGGTTGCGCAGCCATTCATGAATCGATGGAAGTTAGACATTAACACTTTTAGATGCCGTTTTAGTGGTTTGGAGTTTAAGTGTTCGAGCGTGAGACCGAAGGTCCTATGTTCGATTACCACGTGCGGAATCATGGATGCGCACTGGTGAGGAATCTCATACTAGAAGAAAAGATTGTACCATAAAGTGATTCAAGATGGTAAGTATCTTTTCTATCGTTGCACCATATAACTATAAATACGAATATACAGCTTAGGTAAATGATTTCGTAGAAATGAAAATTCTCTTTACTTTCATTCAACGACACAATGGATAATTTAAATAATCTAAATAAATAGGCATACATATTATGTGTTCAACATATATATATATAATGATTGGAAACAATCACATCGACTTGAACATAGTTAATGTACGGGAAAAATATAAAATCAAGAATCCGATTCAGTCAGTTACAACGTAGGACCAGGCACATCTATACATCGTTCCAGGTTGCCACACCTCATTCATTAGCACAATAAGATGAACACCGAATTCATAGAAGTGGCTAATTTATTGGTGGTAATATACAAAAGAAAGATTGCATATAAGAACATGGAACAGGAAGAAAGAATTAGTTCATAGAAAGAAAGATATAAGGCAATTTTAATCTCATAGTCCAAGGGAAGATAGAAGGTGATCGATTTTGAGCCATGTCCCAGAATCTCCAGCCATTGGCTACGATAGTCACGTGATCCCCAATCAATAATTCTGCATCTACCAACATGGCTCAGACCAGAAGTTAGTGACTTCAAGCACTGATTCCATTTTTTGGTTTGGCCGCCCCTAGCTTTCTTCCAACCATCCCCTACACTAGTCAGCATTATGCGTCGTGGTAATCAGTGTTCAGGCATACGCAACACGTAGTCCAACCATCTCAGTCGGTGAACATTCACGTTCTCATCAACTGACTTTCCGTCATTCACTAATACCCCGCGTCTAACCTCACTATTCCTTACCCGGTTATCCTAGCAGATGCAATCAATATTTCTAAGACATTTGTAGTCAAATACTAGTAGCTTACGAGGATCTTCTACTCTTAATGACCACGTTTCGTAGCCGTAAAGTATAACACAACAAACTGTCACTCAGAATACTCTTCTCTTAATTGATAGACAGATATCTCGCATTTATCACAAGTGACGTAAGTTTGCAAAAGCAAAACAATCATTTCGAATCCGTGCAGAGATTTTGTCAGACACCAAACCATTAGTGCTAATCAGACTTCCAAGATAAGTGAAGTTATCAATGCGTTCAACTACTTCACTCCCTATCCTTAGTTCACATGCTGACGCAGACCAATCCTAAAGCAACAACTTACATTCATAGAGGGGAAAGAAAATAATCCGACTACATAATTCATTTAGAAAATCTAGACATATTTAAATGATTCCATTCTATTTTCATTCTATACAATTGAGACAATCAGTAATAAAAGAATTGTGTGATATTGTTAATTCATTAAACATTGTGTGATATCATTAATTTGATGTAATTAATAATATAGAATGAATGAGAAAACTGAAAGGAAAAACAATGAATGAATCATTAAACAAACCTAGATCGTGGGGAAACAATGATTAAAATATTATTGTTTGATGTATGGCCTTTAAGAGTAGAAGATACTCGTAAGCTACTAGTATTTGACCACAGATGCCTTAGAAATATTGCTGGCGTCTGCTGGGATCACTGGGTAAGTAATAGTGAGGTCCGACGCACGATATTAGGGAATGATGGTAAATCAGTTAGTAAGGTTGTGAATCTTCATCGACTGAGATGGTTGGGTCAAGTGTTACGTATGCCTGAACACCAATTACCGCGACGTGCAATGCTAACCGGTGGTGTTCAGGATGGTTGGAGGAAAGTTAGGGGCGGCCAAACCAAAACGTGGCATCAGTGCTTGAAGTCACTAACATCTAGTCTGAGCCATGTTGGTAGACGCAGACTACTTGGTCGGGGTTCGCGTGGCTTTCGTAACCAATGGTTGGAGACTCTTGGTGACATGAATCAGAATCGATCACAATGGCGTCGGTGTATACACTGTCTGTCTTCCCTTAAACTAAGAGATTAAAATCACTTCATATCTTTCTTTCTACTAACTAATTCTTTCTTCCTATACTATATCCTTATTGCGATCTTTCTCCTATATATTACAACTTTTGACCTAACCACTCCTATGAATCCGGTGTTCATCTTGCTGTGCTAACGAGGTATGGCAACCTGGAGCGATGTACATATGTACCTGGTCCTACGTTGTAGCTGACTGACTGACTGTTTTATGCATTACGTGCAATCATTCAATAAATATTAATATTTATGAAATATTATCAGAAGGGGTTTTGTGAAGATTTTAGAAATTTTACTGATTGAAATCATGAGTCAATTGAAGCTAGACAACCATGGGAATCCTGGAAGCACCGGACGGCCGTTTCGTTCTAGTATGGGACTCCTTAACAGTGCTCATATACGATCCCGCACCCCGCGAAATTCGAACCCAAGACCTATCAGTCTCGCGCCAGGCGCTTAACCAACTAGACTACTCATGGATTGCGGGATCGTGGATTCGCACTGCTGATGAGTCCCATAATAGAACGAAACGGCCGTTCGGTGCTTCTAGGTTTTTCATAGTTGTCTAGCTTCAACTGACTCCTGATTTCAATCAGTGAAATTTATGAAATATTAAACAATAAATAGATCTATATCACTAAATGACATTAGTTAGATAATCATTGGAAATTATAATAAACAACATTTAGAAATTACATGATTCTAATATAGGACTGATCTTCAGTGTGGATCTACAACCCAAATATGGATAACATTTACAATCTCTATATAAATGATATGGAATTGATTGATTTATATAAAATGTGCTATAATGGATGAGACACATCTATTCACTTGGTAGCATTTATTTTATGAATAAAATCAGATGAATTGGTTTTCATGGAGGTAATTGTTATGACTTTAAGGAAGGTTTTGTTATCATATGATTTATTTGCCAATCGAAAATATGACTTATTCATTCTTAGTACTATAGTAAACCAATGTCGTTTGACCAGTATTAGAAGCCTAGCGTTCTTATTGATCCTCTGTTTGCCTAACCTGTCCAGTTATGTCTAGAACGTCAATAACAACTTACATTATGTGAATCATTTATCTCAAACATACTTGGTTTATATATCAACCAAACAGACCATATCATACCATAAAATAGGAAATAACATTTATACAAGATCAAGCCAGAAAGTGGCTGTGAACGTGGGACACTGTAATTAATGAACCGAGTATTATTTAACAATATTAAATAGTATAATAATAATCTATAATTTCAATAGTTGAGACCATGAGTCAATTGAAGTTAGACCACCATGGGAAACCTGGAAGCACTGGAAAGCCGTTTATCCCTATTTTGGGACTCCTCAGTAGTGACCAGCCACGATCCCGACTCGCGAGATTCGAATCCAAGACCTATCAGTTTCGCGCACGAACTCTTAACTTTTAGATCACCGAGTCTGTTGGCATCCAATGATGGTAATATCTAACCTCATCCAATACACAAAATCACGTGACACATCCACCATTGTCTTCATTAATGCTAGATTTGAAGCGGTTACGAGTTCACTTAGACTGCGAACAGAAACAAAGACTTGGTGACCGAAAAACAATGAGCCAACCATTTGATGCGTCTCAGCCCCGCTAACTATAGGAAGAAGTCTAAGCTTGGAATGGGGAGGTAAATTCCCCACAAGCCAGAAACGAGCAATAACAACAGACACGAATCAAAACGTATATATACAGTACCAAACCGTCATTGGAGAGAGTTACCAAATAGCATACTAAAAGACACAACGGACTAATGGCATTTAAGATTCACCCAAGTGGGGAATATGACATGAAGGAATATGTATATATACTATTAGTCCATTAATAGTTCTCAGAAGTTATCCATAATTTTAATCTTCATTAGGATATAACAGTAATGGTGTATATAGAATAAGGGATACATGATTAAATACGTTCCGAAATGTATAAACTTCATATGAACACAACACTTATTTGGATTTCTTTAACATTCATTAACAGACATTCCCATTCAACTCTCTTAGTATCAACTGACTCATATCGGGGAATTTTCAGCCTTCTGAAATTCCTCAATTTACTATCATTTCATTAGATTGAAGTTTCCGTGCATATGAAATGTGAAACGTAATTACGTTGATGAGATTATACATATAATACTTCTAATGATTCTGTTTAAATGAACTGAGAATATTTGTTCATTATAGGAGTTTGATTATATTGGATTCTGATATCCAGTCAGTGAGTTGTAGACAGAATAGTTCCTGGCACAAATGTATATTACCCTACGCTTCCAAGCCATCTAGATTGTTGACGTTTACGAACCTAATCAACCTAAAATGTTTTATTGCATAAAACATATAATATTGAGTGAAACTATTAATATTTCCTGAGGACCCTATTCCTTATCTCAGTATTTTCTTTCTAGTCAATCCACGAAACTTTAGTCACTTATGATCAAAAACACTCAGCCGATTCATGACTTCTATTTCATCGGCTATGTTTTATGGCCGTAGTTTACTGTCCTATAACTTAGCTAGCAATTAAGACAAACATATCATCCTACAGGTGATGCAAGTTGGTGAGAGTCAACAGAATCATGGATATGCACTGAGGAATCCCACTATAGAACGAAACGGCCGTCTAGTGTTTTCAGGTTTTCAATGGTTGTCGAACATCAATCGATTCATGATCCCGATCAAAAAACTTAATAATCTCCCCAACCTTATACTGAGAATTTCTTGATTGTAATTCTACTAATATTTAGGAATAAATTAATCAACTTATATTACCAATACAAATGTTCATTCACTCATTGTATCGAGATTGTTAACAATTCATATTGTATTGTATTGACGTATTAGATATAAATTTAACATGTTGTTTATTTGTATCTTTCAGTTGATGTTTAGGACTGCAACTGATCGGTCTCTTGTTGGTATATATTCGTCTTGTACGGACTGCCTTGATATAGCCTTAAGTCACAAGCTGCTAGTCCACTGCTAGCCATTATCCATCTTTGCTTAAAAGGCATGTGATCTCAGGCAATATCAAGGTAATCCGCACAGAATGCACGTATGCCAATAACAGACTGATCAATTGCAGTCCTAAATAACAAAGGGAAGATACAAGTAAACAACACCGAGTGAATATAACTTCACCCCGTTGCACAAGTAAGTGTCTATCATGACTCAGTAGCTAACTGGATAATACGATAGTATTTGAAGCGAATGGTACTATATTCGAGTCCTGAAGTGAACATCAACTCTGGGATGCAAGTACACCCAGTTGCCGAGTCCTAAATGGGACGAAACGCGCGTCAAACTGGATCGCACTGTTTGCAACTATCCATCTTCGCTTATAAATTTAATGTTTCATCTAATACATCAATTAAGTATAATAAATTGATAAGTCTTATAAATTTCTTACCAAAATACGTGATCTCTATATATTACTCATAGTTATGATCTTTGATAAGGTTCAACTACATAATACAAACTAGAAACATTCTTTCTACAGACGTTTATTTATTAATAACAAAAATAATTTCATATATATATTGATGTATTGGTGAAATTCTATAAGATAATGTACTATTCTATCAAAGAACTAATCCATGACCTGATAAGGTATACAAATTTATATGAATAATTCTATAATATTTTATATCGTACAATTTTCTTTTTTCCTTTCTGTTACTAGGTGGATATCGACTGCATCACAAGGCAAGCCCTCAATCCAAAGTCTTCAAAGTCAAATAAAGAAGGAGAGGAAGATCAAAGACTACATTACACCGACAAACGGAGACAGATATGTCCTAGAGAGACCTCTAGGAGAGAGTGGGTTGAAGAATGCTGGTCGGTGACCTATGCTCCATTGGGAGTAACAGGCGTAAGTAGGTAAGTAAGTAATATGGATATACAATTGAAAAGATACAGTATTGATTAATGAATACTTAGTTGATTATTTAACATTGAGTATATGTTTTAATTAATAGATCGAATATAATCAATCATGATGTTTACATGAGAGCATTTATTTCCATAATAATTACTTACAAAATATGAATGGATTGTATAGATATTTCCTGATAGATGTTCTGTTGTCTGAGTTTGATGATCTGATTGAAATCCTGACATTATCTTCAAACAAAAGTACAAATTTATTATACATTCAATTAGTACTAAAGTAGCATTTACTTATTACAATAATTACCATTGTCACTGTCTATAATATTATGGATTACAGTAGTAAACAAATTGCAAAACAGAATCCAGATTATTAGGTTTTTTGATTGGGATCGTGAACTGGTTGATTTTAGATCACCATTGAAAACGTGGGAGCACGGCCATCTTGTCCTATTGTGGGACTCCTTAGCAGTGCGCATCCATGATCCCGCTCGCGGAATTCGTGATTTCATGATCGAGATTCATGATCTTAATCAAACACTTAATGATCTCCACAACCCATAATTAACATGTGCTCACTAGTGACTAGCTTCTTGAGAAAATTCTCGGAGTTCTGGTGAGAAGCTGTGACCAGTGAAGCTAGTCCGTGTCGGATAGAGATAGGTATCTACTTCACTAGAATGGAAGGTGATCGCGCAATTTTGCGGATTGATTGAGGTTAGACATTAACACCATTGGATACCGGCCGGCTTAGTAGTCCAGTAGGTTATGCGTTCGCGCGTGAGACCAAAGATCCTGCGATCGGATCTCACGGGGTTGGACTCTGGGTGTGCACTGCCACTGAGTGGTCTTACAATAGGACGAAACGACAGTTCAGTGCGTTCAGGTTTTCAATAGTGGTCTAAAATCAATCGATTCACGATCTCAATCAAAGAATCCAATATAATCAAACTCTTATAATGAATAAATATTCTCAGTTCATTTAAACAGAATCATTAGAAGTATTATATGTATAATCTCATCAACGTAATTACGTTTCACATTTCATATACACTGAAACTTCAATCTAATGAAATGATAGTAAATTGAGGAATTTCAGTATGCTGAAAATTCCCCGATATGAGTCAGTTGATACTAAGAGAGTTGAATGGGAATGTCTGTTAATGAATGTTAACGAAATCCAAATAAGTGTTGTGTTCATATGAAGTTTATACATTTCGTAACGTATTTAATCATGTATTCCTTCTTCAAAATACAACATCACCTCTATGAAAACCCATTCATCTGATTATATCCATAGATGTGGCTCGTGCATAATAGCACATTCTATATAAATCAGTCGATTCCATATCATTTACATAGAGATTATAAATGTTATCGATATTTGGGTTGTAGACCCACACTGAAGATCAGTCCCACATTAGAATCACATAACTTCTCATTGTTGATTATTCCAATTTCTAATGGTTATCTAACTAATATCAGTGAATCGTATTCATGATGAACTGATATAATTAGAAATGGGTTTTGTGGAGATTCTAGTAATTTCAATAGTTCAGATCATGAATCAATTAAAGCTAGACAACCATGTAAAACCTAGAAGCACTAGACGGCCTTTTCGTTCTAGTATGGGACTCCTTAGTAATGCCCATTCACGATCCTTCATTTGGGATTCAAACAGAGGACCTGTCAATCTCTCACGGAAACTCTTAACCACTAGACCACTAAGCCGTCATCCATTTGTGTTAATGTCTAACTTCAATCAATCCACGTAATTGCGCCACCGTTCACCATATATATACAATATGAAAAACAGTAGAAAATGAAGAAGTCAACATTCAACAACTATTATGCTGTATAGGTTGTTGCTTTTCATGAACGATATAAACTAAGCATTTTCATAATGATACTGATAAACCAATAGTTTAGAATACAATAATTGTTATATTAAATGGGTTGTTACGTTTAACAGTGACAATTCATTGTTAATACCTAGTTGTTAATTTAATTTTTATTTCAGAGAAAACTATCATCCCTTTGGTTTTCAAATGAATCCATATCGAATTTGACTATCAAGAATGTTTTTCATATAGTGAATGATTCTTGATGAACAAGGAGGATCAGATATAGACGTAAAGGCGAGGATTAACAAAGCAAAGGCCTTATTCCTACAATCGAAGAAACTATAGAACTCAAAACAACTGTCAATCAATGTCAAAGTCACAATCTTCAATATGAACATCAAGACAGTTTTAATATACGGAGCTGAAACTTCGAGAACTGCTACAACCATCATCAAGAAGGTACAGGTATTTACAAATAGTTGTTTACGCAGGATACTCAACATTAATTGGCCAGATACCAGAGAACAAACCAGCTGCCAGTTGAACAGGAAATTAGGAAAAAAACGTTGGAGGTGAATATGAAATACACTACGGAAATCATCAAACTGCTTCACGAGACAAGTCCTAGCCTGTAATCTTGAAGGAAAGCGGAAAAGTGGAAGGCCAAAGAACACATTACGCCGGGAAATAGAATCAAACATGAAAAAGATGATTAACAACGTGAAAGAGTTGGAAAGGATTTTCCAGGACAGGGTTGGATGGAGAGTGTCTGTAGTCGACCTATGCTCCTCTACGAGGAGTTACAGGCGTAAGTAACTAAGTAAGGATGATTCCTATTGAGAATAAATGCACAACTGGATATCTCACTGCAACAGTAATTTTTTCTACCAAATTATTCATCAAGTTAACAATAATTGACATTACTTTCTTGGAAATCAAAATGCTGTCAATCTTGATTATGACTGCCCTGGTAATCTGATGAATTTGGTAGTTTACTTGAATATAGATATGTAAAAATCGTTAGATTTACAAATTCATTTTGTGAATAACTACTTAAACCTAGGCAACATAGGAAAACTATTTTATCACAGTACCGAACTCTTCAGTGAGTGTGTTCATAATCCTCTCCCTTCATCTTCAGAAATAAAACCCAGGACCTTCAGATCTTACAGCAAACATTCAAAATTTAGGCTATTGATTCACCATTCAACTGTTTGCACTTCATACATGTCTTCCATGCATTTCATAAATGATACTTATTTAAGATCCAATATAATGCCGAATATAACTCCGCCCGGAGCCCCTCTTGGGTTACTACTGGTTTCAACCCCGGATAAAAGGAGGAGCCTCGGGCATAGGATTAACGACCCCATCCCGTAGAAAACTGACGAGCGATGAATAATATCGAATATACAACCTCATCTTTGATTCATCTTCATATAATATAGTGAGTATAAAAAACAGAGTAAAAATAATTGTCATAGTTACTTGAAGGTTTTTGGTTCATACATTTGTATTAGAACAACACATATAAGCGAACAATATTGTTTTCAATTAGATCGTCATCAGTCTTTACTCTAATATACATGAATATTTATACGAAAATGTAAACCAATCAACGCTATATGGGTCAATAAACACAATGAAATAGAATAAGTCTCTACACTAATAGGTAAAAGGACAAGTTGATAGTAGGAAGACAGGTGAACTGATAGTAGTAAGAATAGTAAAATACAATAACAAAACTTATCTATGGTTAAACTTTGGGAATAGCAGGTCAAACAAACGTGGGTCAATAGACTTGGAATACTCAACACCATAACATTAAAATCATTACGTAATAAGATGTGTGTAAATAATTAGATAGTGGAGAATACAAATCTATCTACACTTCATTGACTAATCATATTATTGTTACTTGTCAAAGATTAATAATAAACACAATTATTTACATAATATTTTCATTGATAACGTTTTACTTCATACTCTATTCAAAGTTCTATTCAATTGAATCATAACTAAAATACTACTGTTTGTTAAGTAGATCAATTAGACACTTTCATTTACCTAGATACATTTGGCTAGTATTCTATTGTATGTACCGGATAGAGTTTATTAGTATCTAAGCCTAGAATATTGTTCTTCTAATCATATACATTCTATAATAGTAATCATGGATAATAGTTGCTATAATATTAGTAGAAGCTTTAATTGTAAATCATTATAAACTAAGTAAATGTATAAACATTAAATATATAACACTTTCACTTTATCATTTCATTAATATATAACGATAACAAATAGGAAATCATTCATGCCTAATTAATTATAATAAGCAATAGTTAGAAAATTAATATCATGATGACAGCGTTATTGTACTTATCGTTATTATTGTTAGTAGTATTGGTATAATAATAATAATAATAATAATAATAATAATAATAATAATAATAATAATAAGTAGTAGTAGTAGTAGTAGTAGTAGTGGTAGTAGTGGTAGTAGTAGTAGTAGTAGTAGTAGTAGTAGTAGTAGTAGTAGTAGTAGTAGTAGTTGTTGTTGTTGTTGTTGTTGTTGTTGTTGTAGTCAATAAGAACTTATATGGGGACAGCCGAATATATTTGAACACGAAATTGCAGAACATCTTGCGAAAATCTGAGATCCATGCAGCAATTACTTCACTTGCAAAATATCATTAAATTTTATCAAACTCGACTGTTTCTTTTGCAAATATCAGTTCATTGTCTCAGATTTCATTGTTCCCGCATTTTCATACTAATGACTTTCCGTTCCCGTGTGGTGTATGCTACTGATGTCAACATATACAAGTAGTATGCATAACCAACAGATGTTTATTTTCTGTTTTACGGTGTGATGTAGTCTGTTTGGTTTTTATGTAAACCCAGTATGTCTGAAATAAATGATTGATATCGTAGAGTCTGAGATTAGTTATCTGCACTCAACAGGTAGGGCTAGGATGGAAGGATGGTCAATAAAGACACTGGATAGGCGCTATGTTGTTAATCTACAACATAAATATCAACTAAAACACTTTATATGACAAAGTGGACTCAATTAAGATTTCAAAAATTAAATAAAAGATCTGAAAAGATCAACATTCCATGCTCGTCTGTGAATTTCATATTGGGAAATCCATGTGATGGACAGAAGATATAACTAAACAAGGTACTTCAAAGTTGTATTAATTTAACATAGTGATTTAAAGGTATAGTTCACTCGCATCTGAGCGACACCACACGAATTTTAAAGTTAGTTAACCGGTGAAAACAATCGAAATCCTCGTGTGATATCTTAACTTTACCACCATAATTAAACGGTTTAAAGTAAGTTACTGTAAACATCAAAGTTAATAATGTTCCGTTGATTTCTCACATCGCTGCTAAACATTCCCTCATTCAATGATGTTGAAAATTCAGCCAGTAACTTATTTTTTGATGGAGATGCTTTTGAAGATTACCTTCTCCATATACTGACCTCAGTCAACTTATAAGTGAAAAACAGGGAACAGCTTATTCATCGTATGCTGAGACTACTCAAACATACGATGCTATCAGAGAACGAGATCGAGACCTCCAGATCACATGGTGAGTACCTAACTAGTAGACCACTGAGTCGTCATCCTGTCATACACATTTCCGTCTTCATTTACTTCCTGATGTAAAACAACGAATATCCACTATCTCTAATAATGACTGTATCAGTCTGCATAGATCTAATCATCATGACTCCCTCTTGTTTCAGTTATCCACTTTCTTAATTTGATTAAGTGTTCCTTCCCTTTTCTACTTGAAAAATCACTAAAATGTTATCCACATTTTGTGTAATGTACCCACTATTCAAAGACAATGGGTCTACGTGTCATTTTGATCTACACCGACTGACATTCACTCGTCACATGACTAGATGCATTGCAATTCAACATCAGATTCCACAAAGATCAGGATTTGTAAATTGTTGAAGAGGATCTATTAGCAATACAGTTAATCATGATGAATATTCTTAAACACTGTATCTTAGTAAATTCATGTGTTCAATACGAAACTCATTCGTGTATACTAATTGAGTTCTATTTCAAAGGATTTTTTTTAACCGTTTTTTTCATTTTACTAAAACCTGACAAAATCATTCAATCATTGAAATGGAATGGAATTGATAAATGGGTGAGTGATAGGTAGACATTTCTTATACCATGATTGTAACCGCTCCCCATCTGTACAAATACACGTACATCAGTATTTTCAATATTAGTTGCATTAGTGATTGATTTATTTTACTCTTATTGAATAGAGATGAGATTTTTCTTTTCCAGTTTGAAAAGACATTCAATGAATCATTTTGTTGTCTAATTTGATCTAATCACAATTTGGCACACTTTAGTGATACTCAAATACCTAATCAATAATTCACGAGAAGAGAAAGAGGAAAGAAGTGATAGGAAGATCATGATGATGAGTTGTTTGTATTGGTTTATGTAAGATGTCATGAGTGGTACGAACGTTCATTATATCCACAATAATGAATAAATCATACTGATAAGGAATGTTGTTGTTGATGTTATGACTCGAAGACATGAATGATTATTATCATTCAGTTTTATAGTATCAGAAAGGGTTGTGTGGAAATTGTAGTAATTTCAATAGTTGAGATCATGGGTCAATTGAAGCTAGACCTCTATGGAAAATGTGGAAGCACTGGACGGCCGTTTCGTCCTAGGATGGGACTCAACAGCAGTACGCATCCACGACCTCGCTCACTAAAGATAATGGTGTATGGTAGCGCGACTTCGTGGATTGTTTGAAGTTAGACATTAACACTGTTGGATGCTGGCCGGCTCAGTGGTCTAGATGTTAAGCGTTCGCGCACGAGACCGATATTTCCTGGGTTCGAATCTCGCGGTGGCGCGATCGTTGTTGAGTACTACTGAGGAGTCCCATACTATGAAGGAACGGCCGTTCAGTAGTTTCATGTTTTCCATAGTGGTCTAGCCTCAATTGACTCATGATTCCAACTAATGAAATCTCTAAAATCTCCACAAAAGCTTTTGTGATAGTGAAAAAAATGCTTATTGCTACCCAATTATTAAATCACGGTGTTTTAACTTTTTCCAACTTTTTATTTAACGAAAACTATCATCATCAGATTAGTATGAAATGAAATAGAATAATCATGGCTATGAACAACCAATAAATTTTTCTAGTGAGACTATCATTTATGGATCACCTTTGAGTGACACTTGAGATTGTCTACTTATATACTACTGCTAAATGAAGTCTATAAACCAATGTGTAAGGAATTCGAATTATGATTTACAATTGATAGTTAAGATTTTGAATTAGATTTTAAGTTTTCATCACGAATTAACATCAGTTATATAATGCCAAATGAATGAATAAATTTCGCACTAAAATTCATGATCTATTCCCTTAAATCTGATTGATTCATTCAGAAATTATAATCCCACTATGGGAAAATTATCTATTCTATATTATTTTACAGTTGAATTCATAAAATCAATCATAACCTGATTATCATTATGAGGAAGCATTAGATAGTTCATTTAAGTCAATAAAAATATCAAACGTTTCATTCATTTCCGTATCCCTTTTTTTTTTCTTCAAAATTCTGTTTTTACTTATTATTCTCACATACCATAGAAACATTTAGTTGCTTAGATAATTGTCTCTTTTCATAATGAAATGTATCTTAGATAATATTAAATCATGTTTCTCTCTCTCTCTCTCTCTCTCTCTCTCTGTCTCTCTCGTTCTGTATAGAAAGGGACGCAGAGAGAGAGAGAGAAGAGAAAAAAGCGAAATAAATAAAAAAAGAAACAGAAGAGAATCTATTCAAATTTCAAAATAGATAAATAACCAAAATAAATTGATGACCTTAAATGGATAATTTTCCTTTATTTTTTTTCCTTCTTCTTCTTCTTCTTTTTCCTCTTTCTTCCTGAATATGAAATTAGTTTAATTCAATTAGTTATTAACAACAACAACAACAACGACAACAAAATTAAAGAAAAATAAAAAAATTTTAAAAAAACATTTAAATGACGTTTACAAAATGTTTCAATTTGTTTTTCTCTTTTTTTTCTCTTTTTTCTTTTTTCTTTTTTTCTTTTTTTCTTTTTTTTGTAAAAAAAATACCAAAAAAAATTATCAAATTTATATGATCCATTTACTTATTTATTAATAATAAGTTTAGATTTTATATAAATAAAGGTCATTAATGATTGAATGATTATGTTTGTCAATAAAATGTAAATGATCAGTCTTATTGGTTTGTTTGTTTGTTTAAGTTTACTTTACATGAATCAGAATAGAAAAAAAGGAAAATAAAACAGAAATAAACGAACATTACAGTGTTTGGTTTCTGTTTTCTATTAACAACAACAAAAAAAAATAGAAGAGAAGGAGAGATTTATTCACTATCTTAGTAACTAATTTATGAATATGACAGTTATGGATATATCAGAAAAGGGGTTATTGTGAATATTATATAGTAATTTTAATAGTTGAAATCATGAGTTCATTGAAGCTACATAACCATGGAATATCTGGAATTACTGGATGACTGTTTCGTCCTATTGTGGGAATCTTCAACAATGCACATCCACGATATCGCCTCATGAGATTTGAACACAAGACCTATCAGTTTCGCGCACGAATGCTTAATTTCTAGACTACTTAGCCGACCGGTAACTAACACTGTTAATGTCTAATTTCAACTAATCCACGAAATTGAGTAACACTTCCATCATGGTCATTAGTAAATCACTATCTCACAACAGACCCGGTTATGTATAGCAAATATGAAACTATTACAATTATAATCAGAGAAAGATTTTCGTGGATATTATAGTAATTTAAATGTTGAACTCATAAGTTAATTGAAGCTCGACCACCATAGGAATTCTGTGTTCAGGTCCCGAGTACACAATTGTGGATGCACACTGATGAGGAGTCCCACGATAGAACGTTTTGAATGGTGGTCTAGCTTCAATTGACTCATGAATTCAATTGTTATAATACAGTTATATTATATGACTGAGTATTACAATTATGTTTATTAAATCTGAAGAAACTATTTTGTTCATTAGATTTTGTGAGATTTTGTTTGTTTTGACTTATTACATATTGGAACCTATTGGGATCTAATCAAAATGTCTGTACAAGCGAAAAATGCTTCGTTCAATCAGTATTCACTTTAAATTACTTAATGAGTTCTAGGAAAAAATGATAGTTTATTGGTTATATCTTGATTTGATTATTATCAATGGTGTTTTTAATGTTGTCAACGTACTTCCAAGTTACATGAATATCAATAAATATACAACGTTTTCTGTGCTTAAATCAATCTTGTAAGTGAAACTTTTCTTTTGGTTTATACCTCTTATCATCTATCCCGAAATCAAATTGTTTGAGATGTACGAAGTGATAGGAAACGGTTAAAAAATCACTGATAACTAATAAAAAATAAGAAGACATACATTGATTGTTAGTATTGTCTGTGTTTGATGCCACTATCGATTGATTACGGCTGGAGCTTAACATAATGTTTAAAACAGGAATGACAAATTGATTAATATGACCATGAAACAAACTTAACTAAGATGTTAAAGATATATGTCTTACACTGTCAATCATTGATAATCATGACATACTATTTGATTTACCATAACTTCTGTTAAACAAACGTATGATATCAGTAACTATTGACTGAACCGCATCCAGATGATGTAGACATTCTATATTGCGATCATAAAAATGATCACAATCTAAATCTGTAAATTTGAATGTATGGTCATTGACAGTGTACATGTACAATCAAATCATGAATCAGGCTCGAAATCTTCAAACTTCTTGAAGGAATTCTAGACTTCATACTACTGAATTTATACTTGTAACCTTAGTTATTTTGTAATATTTTGTATGATACAAATATCCTTAGTGGAAGTAAGTAATGATCCAGCTAGAGACAATCAATAAAGTCAGAAGTATAATCACAATTGATTGATCACTGGGTGGTGATCAATGTCATATGTGTCAAGTCCTTCTTAGTTCAGATCGAACGCTATCGACTAGGTTGCAATGTGACCACTAGTCTAGGTGACTCGATCTTGTGTGAACTATGTTAAGATAAGATGGTGGTTGGAGGTAGTCAAAAGGAGTTCAGTCGCTGCCCGGATAGCCCAGCGGTAACGTCTGTGACTGTGACGCTGGGTGACAAACGATCGAATCTGTCAAGAAGCAACAGTCCCCTCAAGATTACAGTGACACCTTGCTGACGAGTGCCAAGTAGCATGAAACCTGGGTCCAGGGTTTCCTGTTGACTATCTCCAACCACCATCTAACTCAGAAGTGTCCACACCTCCTATGAACTGATAATAAATTTCTATTTGACCGGGCAGCTGTGAAATCTGATATCTCAAACTAACGAAAATGATTCATCTTGTATTCTAACATTAATTGCAACTGATCAATGTGTTATTATTTATTCAAACAGATTTAATACAGAAGATTAATTAACCAGTAGGATAGTTGAGAAATTTTGAACACTGTTGATCCGTATATTAAAAAGTACAATGTTAGTTGAGGAATTTTCGACTGATGAATACTCTCTACCATTTGGTTTACATAACAACTTACATTGTAATAGTAATTTGCTAATAGGGAAGTTGAACTATATCGAAAATACAACAGGTATTATCATTTATTATCAATATTGATCTTTGAGTGTACTAACAAAGGAGACCTAAAATTATTGATTTAAACCTCCTATGCAGTTATAGGTTTACACTGATTAAGAGTAATAAATAAGGAAAAATAGACTCTAATAATTACACTATTTATTAACTTATACCTACTTAATGGAATAAATAAGCAACGTATGTATTATTTGAAATCAATAGATATGTTTAGTTCTTATTTCAAAACCAATAATCCCGCAAGTGGAATACACACTGCTGAAGAGTTTAACAATGGGACGAAACAGCCATCTAGTACTTTCAAGTTTTTATTGATGATCTTACATCAATCAATTCATGATCTCAATCAATAAAAAAACAAATAAGTTGTACTTTCGAATAAACAAAAAAGAAAACTTACTTGAATGCCGAAACATAAAAACCTCTAAAAATCGATTGGTTAAAATAAGACATTAACACCGTTGGATGCCGATTGGCTCAGTGGTCTAAAGGTTAAGTATCCGTGCACAAGACTGAAGGCCTTGTGTTCAAATCCCGCGAGCTGAGTCATGAATGCGCACTGCCACTGAGGCGCACCATAATAGGATGAAACGGTCGTCCAGTGCTTCCAGGTTTTCCATAGTGGTCTAGCTTCAATTGACTCATGATTTCAACTTGAGAAATATTTTTTTCACAGATTAAAATCATGAGTCAGCAGTGCTCATCCACGATCCCGCACCTCGCGGGACTCGAGCCCATGACCTACTGGCTCTGCACGCGAGCACTTAACCATTAGACCACTGAGCCCATACTAGGACAAAACGGCCATCCAGTGCTTCCAGGTTTTCCATGGTGGTCTAGCTTCAACTAACTCATGATTTCAATCTGTGAAAATTTCTAAAATCTCCACAAACCCCTTCTGAAAATATTTTTTTGTTTAAAAAAAAGATCACATTTAAATAGATAAGAAAGATTTGTTTCTAATCAATTGACAAGTCATTGAATTATTTATCTTTTGATTTTTCTTTAGTATCTAAGTGGGTTTTTTTGAATATAAAATATCATTGGTCATTGACTGTTGCTCATGATGGAATGAAATAGAGTGCATACACATACACACACACACACAAACACACACACGCATGCACAAAGAATCCACTTAGATACTATCATTTATATTTTTGTTCAATATCAAGAAAAGAGTTGGATTGTTTCTTCTTTTTTTTAACAGTTTATGATTAAGAACAAACAAAGTCAAATCTTTTATTCATTTTATATGGTAATGTTCAGTTGTCACGTAAGAAAATGAGGTTTTTAATGCTGTGAAACATGATGAAATTTGTATGTTTATTTATTTTTTTCTTCTATGAATTCACCTAAATTAGATTAATTTAATGATATGAATAAATAATTGATTTCTTAATGAATCTTATGACGTGAGGTCGTGGATACGTACTGCTACTGAGGAGGATGAAACGGCCGTTCAATGCTTTTAGGTATTCTATGGTGGTCTAACTTCAATTGACTCATAATACCCTTCTGACATTAATGATAGATTGTTAGAAATAGTACAAAACAATTACATATTAATTTCGATAGTTGATATTATTAATCAATTGAAAAACCTAGAAACACTGGATGACTGTTACATACTATTGTGACACTCTTCATTAGTGCACATCCACGACCGTTGTTGCTACCTTAACGTGGTGGTTGAGCTTGCCTATCGTGATGATGCAACCGAGCTATACTGGCTGGAATAATCGTACCTCAAGATCTTATCATGCCAGTCAGGTACATCGATTGAAGAGCGGTAAGATGAAAAGTAACAAACCCCAAGGTCTGAGGGTAAAGTCATACTGCTGACTGTACAGAGGAGTGACAGCAGTAAGGTGTTTCCTCCAGAAAAGCAGCATGACAGCGATGCTGCCTTCCCACAAGGAGGGGTGGGGTTAGAAAAGGTCGACCCTAAAAATGCACACCTCGCCTTATACCACGAGTATCCGTCTCCGTCGGTAAGGTCCGAAGAAGTACGGAGCTAACACAAAAATTACTCATAAAAAAGGTCGTGTGTGACCGACTTCAAGCAGTTGTCCCTTGGGCACTGCGGTCACACTCTCAGGTCACCAAGACCACCTCTAATCCAGGTACCTCCAGAAGAACCCTTCCACGGTGTGGGCAACCGGGAAGTGATAACCGTCCTCATATCTTTAACAGCACTCAAGACCACTGTATTTATCCACGATCCAATCTTGAGAGATTCGAACCCAGAACCTATCAGTCTTACAGTAAATAGGCACAAAATCAATGTAAAACATTAAGGAAGAAAAAACTGTATATTCAAAATCTCAATAACTGAACTTAATAGAAATCCAAAGTTTCACTCGATAGTTTAATCGACGTTAATTGTGATATTCGATTACATTTTGGTGTAAAAGCTTAAGACAGATTGTCAAGTGAAATGTTGAAGTTACTTAAAGAATATAAAAATCTTACTTATTAGTTTCATACTCTACATAGAGACATTTTTTTAAGTAAAGTTTAATGAATTCGATGTTAAAATCCTTATAATTTATGGTTTAATGCCCTATTATTATAAATAACGTAATGATACCGCTAATTAAAGAATAGTGATTTATTAACCGAAGAAATGACGCAAAAATCCATACGAACAGTCTGAAATCCTTATCTGTCCTGATTTCCACCTTGCATACATTTCAAGCAAACTAGGTTTATATACAAACTAAACAGACTACATCATACCATAAAATAGGAAATACACAAAAGTGGTTGTGAATGTGGAAGATTGTAATTAAGAGACTGGGCATAACTCAAAAATGGTAAATCGAATAATAATAATATATAGGTCACAATAAACCTTATAATAAGAGAAACATGAATATGTATAATTTAGCTAATTAATAACTTTTTGATTGAGATCATGAACCGATCGATGTTAGACCACCATTGAAAACCTGGGAGCACTGGACGGCCGTTTCGTCTTATTGTAAGACTCCTAAGTGACAGTGCATATCCACGATCCCGCTCGCAAAATTCAAACACAGGGCCTTCAGTTTCGTGCGTGAACGCTTAACCTACTGGGCTATTGAGCCGGCCGGCATCCAATGGTGTTAATGTCTAACTTCAACCAATCCACGAAATTGCGCAACCACCTTCCATTGTACTGAGGTAGATACCTGTCTCTACCCGACACGGATTAGCTCCGCTGGTCACAGCTTCTCACCAAAACTCCGAGAATTTTCTCACGAAGCTATTCACTAGTGAGCACCTGATATTTATAAGTATAGGGATTGAGGAGATTGAATTGTACAATAATAATATACGCATCGTATTGGTTCATAAATAGTTCTGAAACGTTACCATTCATAATTCTCATCGGAATATAACAAGATTACTGCTAGTACTATTACTGTAGTAATCTTCTTAACCTTCTGCCTCCAGACATTTCTTTCGATTAGTGATACATGCTACTTATATATGTTAACATCAGGAGGTACGCACCACACTACTATTACTACTACTGTGGTGTGAGCTACTTATATCCACATAGGTAGTATACAACAATAGTTAGGTAAAGAATGTAATTCAGTAGAAGATCAAGAAAGAAATAACAGGAACAGAAAGTAATTCGTATGAAAATACAAGAAAAATAAAATCCAAAACGATAGATTATCACAATAAAGAGGAACATGAATAAGCATAGTTTACGTATTTAACTATTATGCAATAAATACTATATGTATCGTATTAGTTCATAAATAGATCCCAATAGTTACCATTCATTATTCTTATCAAATTAGATCAAAACTATGTAGGATCGATATATGTATTTTATTATTATTATTATCATCATCATATGATTACTTTTATATTCTTATAATACTGATAATGGTAATTATTAGAAGAGGTAACCTTCAAAGAACCGTTGAATAGGATCAGTTCAACATGATTAATGATAGTTATTCTTCTTTTTTTCTTATTTATTATTTTGATCTATTTTATGAATTATATATATATAATACATGACATATCTAATATGTTGAAACAATAGAATGATATATCTATATCATTCCTATTCTATGACATCATCAATTTTCATAATCATGTTATGTTTATAAAAGACTCAAATGATCATAATTATTTCACTAATGAAACTAATAATTCACATGGTGATATCATATTAGTAAATATGATAGTAATGAATACAAATATATTCAATGCATAAATCATCTCATTTCTATTAAGAATATGTAATATACTAATTTGAATTGACATATATATACATATATAAGTATACAAGTACATACTTCATTACATAAATTACAACTAGGTAAAGTTACATAGAAACAGGGGAAAGAAAAAAAATAAAGAGAAAAAAAGAAAAAGAAGAGAAAAAAAAGAAAAACGCCAATAAAATTAATGATGATGATAATAATCATAATGTTCATCTATAAAAGTTTTTCTTTTCTTTCGAAATTCATTTATTACCACTTGATAAAATTGTCAACGTACTTCTTATAATTGGCTTTAATATACAATTTATTGATATAAATATATATATATATATATATATATATATATATATATATATATATATATATATATATGTTAGTTGTAATGTGTAATTTACATTTGGTTCCTTCGGTATATGTGTGGCTATGTATGTATGTATGTGGGTTGATAGGTGTGTACGAAGGGAGGGAGGGAAGTAGATAGGTGGTTAGGCAGGTAGTTATGTAGTTAGTTAGGTAGGTAGGCAGGTAGGTAGGTAGGTAGGTAACATTCTTTTCTCCTTAACACATGTTTTTTTATTTTTTTACAATAGTTACTAATCGACTTCAAGTGAATTCAACAAGACTATTAATATTGGCATGTTTTTTTTGTCTTGTTCATTTATTCGAATTAATTTCTAATGAGATATTAAGGTGACAGAATATAAAAAGGGAAAAAAAGAAGGAAAGAAAGAATCATCTGATATGCGTGTGTGTGTGTGTGCGTATTTGTTCAAACCTACAATATAATTGATTTTGTGTAATTGATTTTGATAAAACAATTTTTGTGTTAAAAACAAGTTTCTTCTTCTTTTTTTCTTCTTCAAAAACTCTTTTATATAGTTGCTATGGCTTTATCTTTAATAAATATAGTACCATTATTAAAAGTGAACTGTCAGTCAATCATAAAATTCTTACATAGTTACCAATAAGTGTTGATCAAATTAAATTGTAATTTCAAAAAGGGGGTTTTGTGGATATTATAATAATTTTAATAATTGAAATCACGAGTCAATTGAAGCTAGATTCCTATGGAAAACCTGAAAGCATTAAATGACTGTTTCGTTCCTCAGCAGTCTTCAACATATGCTCAATAGTGACTGACTTCAACAGGTATTTCTTGGGGTTCTAGTGAGAAGCAGTGACTAGTGGAGTTCAACCGAGTCTGTTGTGAGATAGTATCTCACTGATGAAAATGGTGAATGTGTCATAATGTAGAGAACGATAACAAACAAGTGGGGCCAATCGAAAGTATTTCAAAACAAACTTATAGAATCTGTTAGTAAAATCTGAGAACCATATTGTAAATACTTCAACTTGGTCTGTTTTGAGGTAGTAATTCACTGAAGACAATGGTGGATGGTGGCTCAATTTTGTACATTGGTTGAAGTTAGACATTAACACTGTTGAATGCCGGCCGGCTCAGTGGTCTAGTAGTTAAGCATTCACGTGCGAGAGTGATATTTCTTGCGCGGCTGGATCGTGGATGTGCACTGCTGAGACGTCCAGTACTTCCAGGTTTTCTATGGTGGTAAAACATCAGTTGACTCACGATTTCAACTGTTAAAATTACTATAATATCAACAACACCCCTTCTTTTACTGTGAAACTATTTATTCAAGCTTAGACGAAACATCTTATAGATTTCTATATTCCATTCAAAGTTATACTTTATTGGCAAAATATAGAGATTTTAGGTAGCTGCTCAAATTGAAAATTATGAAAGAATAGAATTTAACCTCCTACCGAAAGATTGCAATTTTGATGAATTAATGTATAAGTCATTACTTGGGTTAGTTGTACATTCATTCACTAATATATACATTATTAACTCTTTTTGAGCTGATAATAATGGCAATTATACTGTGTATAATGTTTCAAGTGTAATCTAAGTAAAATGTTTAAGAAACCCATTTTCTGATAGTTAGTTCTTCAGAAAGGTTGAAGATAGTCAATGAGAAATCTCGATTTACCTTAATTTTGTACCAGTTAGCAACTATCATAGAAGTGTACTTGTAATCTTCAGGGAAATGATGTTTCCATTAGGGTTCAGAACTTTATCACTCAGCTTGACTATATGAAATCTTAACATTGAACTAATCTGATCTGAAATGAACTGTGCTATTGGGTAACTAACATTGGTCTCCTCCCCAATATATAATAATAATTACAAACAAGCGAACACCTAATGTCAGCAAGATGTACGTGTATTATTTTTGAGGGAACTAATACTTCCTGATGGCCTCTATTTCGTACCAACCGGCCCGGATAGCTCAGTGGTAACGTCTCTTATTGTGAAGATAGGTGACAAGGGATCTAATCTATCAAGGAACATCGGTTCCTTCAAGAATAATACAAGTACACTTTGCTCACGAGTGCTAAGTAGCACGAAACTTAGGTTCAAGGTTTCTTGTTGACTACCTCCAACTACCATCTTATCTTAACATAGTATACTCAAATGTCCAGTCACTTTGACTAGTGACCATATTGTAACTTTATCTACACTAAGAAACATCTGACACATATTATTGATCACCACCCAGTGATTGTAATGCATACAATTCTATGTTTTTTTTCATTCATCAAAGAATTATTTCCCTTATCATTGTAATTCTTATTCAAACAACTAATCTGTTTAGTATGTTCATTTCATTATCTTTATAAATACTTTTTTTTGGAGTAATATAAATTCTCTTAATGTTTAATGATGCTTATAACAATTAAGTTTAATATGAATTGAAACGATCATCTATTATTACTATTTCATTCTTGATTATTTAGATAAAGCATTGATTGTTTATTTATTATTTCCGATTAAAAAAAAAAAAGAAAAGAAAGAGAACTTAAGATTCATTGATTCATTTACGTGACAAATAAGACAATTAATTGATTTCTTATATAGAAATCTGCATTACGAAGGGTAACATTAAAGAGAGAAAGAGAGAGAGAGGGTGTGTGTGAGAGAGGGAGAGAGAGAGTGGAAGGAAATTTCCCTTTATTCATAATATGGGATAATTTAGATGATTCATTTAGTCTTTTCAAAATTGTATCTATTTTTGAATATTTTATATGTAATCAAATGTAAACAATATGTACTTAAAACTGACCAGTTATTGTTTTCGAACTATTAACATTAAAGTGGCAATTATAAATTCTGGGAACACATTAGTACTATAAACTGTTCTGAGATGATAATGCTTATACTACGGTGAACCAGAATCTTCAATGATTATGGTCATTCATAACTAATTGAAAGGGTGGGTAATATGATCAGACCTAGCATTACAATGTACATAGTTAATATACATTTCCCTCACTATTCTTACAACAAGTTTTAATTAAAATTCTAGTGAAACTCGGCAACCATGTTGGTAGTTTTAAACTCTTCGTTAATGTTAGTAACACAATCATTTTGGTTACATTTAAGTTGCCTAACCTACGCTCAAACCCTAATAGTCTCTCTCTCTCTCTCTCTATGTATATATAATCTGCATAAACTAATGATACAGAATACATCTTTCAGTCTTTCAAAGATTCATAGAACAACTATACCTGCATCGAGTTGCTTATATTACCCTATCACCAAAAGCTTAGCACACATCTTGATGAAAATAGCCATCACTTGATCAAACATATCTTATTATTGGATATATAATGTTCCTGTTTGAAGGATGATGCATATTTACGTCCACCAATTTTTAAATCCAAGAGCAACATATCTACAACTGAAGAATATCTGGAACTGAAAACAACTGACTATCAATCAACATGAAAGTCACAATTTTCAATACAAATGTCAAGACAGTTCTACTGAATGGGGCGAAAACTTGGAAAACTACTACAACCATCATCCAGAAGATACAAGTGTTTATTAACAGTTGTCTATTCAAAATACTTCGGATCCGTTGACCAGACACTATCAGCAACAAATTACTGTGGGAGAGAACAAACTAGATTCCATTGGAGGAAGAAATGAGGAAGAAGTGCTGGAAGTGGATAGGACACACATTGAGAAAAGCACTCGACTGTGTGTCACAAGACAAGCCGTCACATGGTATACTCAAGGCAAAATGAAGGAGAAGAGAAAGAAGAAAGAACAGACTTCACAGAGAAATGGAGACAGACATGAGAAGAATGAACAACAATTGGATAGAACTAGAAATGAAGGCGGAGGACAGAGTGTTTTGGAGAATGGAGCATAGGCTGCCAGCTAGCATCCTCCAACCCACTCTGTCCTGGCTCTTTCTTTCCAGTCATATCAAATTTCAATATTGAACATTAATAATATCGATAAGATCTTAGTTTTCTTTCTTTTTCCTTCATAAAGATAACCAATTTCTTAAAATCTAAGTAAACATAACCTTTTATTCGTCAATATTCAATATCTAGTAACCATGACAAGATGACTAAAGATTAAATCTTCTTTTGAGATAGAAACAAATTTCATTTAAGAATAAAAATTTAATCTTGATTTGAAATTTATATCACTTTGATTGATTGATTGATTGAATCGATTGATCGATTGATTGATTTGATTTGATTGATTGAAATGATTTGAATTTATTTATAGTAATAACACTTAATCGATATTGGATTCAATATTGTGTAAGGTAAGAAATTATATAATTGAATGATTTAGAATAACATAAATATTATGTAAGCGAATCATGTTGTTTTTTGATTAGATCCTCATCAGATTTTACTCTAATATACAGTCATGTTTTTATAGGCATATACGAGTTTGTCTACAAACTGATGCCTCATAAAGTTCTGTCTGGCAAGGCCGCACAGAAAGAGTCGAAGGTTAAACTGCCAAAGGTTGGTAAGAAGAAGAAGGGGAGGAGGAGGACGGGGAAGAGGAAGAGGAAGAAAGAGAGTTATGCTACCTACATCTATACGAAATGAATTAAATTAATCAAGGTAGTGTATAAATTAATGATGATAACAGTTGAATTGGTAGTGTGATGACAAGTGTACTAGTTGTGATAAGCAATAATAAAGGTTTGAATTAATGTTACATAATAGGAAATAGGTTAATGATTAGAAAAAATACAAACATTGAAATAACAAACAAGAAAATAGCGACATCAATGACTAGTAAAAAACCTCTTTTGTTGAAGATGCAATTCAGTGAAGATGTACTACATGATAGATTGACTAAAGCAGTGAAGAGAACGTTTAATACAGTCAACCTGTATTTATCGTACTCGACCCAATTTATGGTAATTTCTCAACTAAAGGATAAGTTATCTAGTTATGCCACTTCTATATGTATCTACAAATTCAGCTACTCTTGTGGAGAAAGCTATATTAGACGTACCACCAGACAACTGAGCCAACGAGTTAGTGAGTGCCTCTCTTCATGATTAGGAAAAGGTACTGTCGCGACAATACGCAGCTCTTTTCTATCATGTTTGATCGAAAGCCGTCACGTGATAGAACGAAATAATGAAAGTTTCATACTTAGAATGTTTCAATGAATTACTACTAATCATAGTTACTAAGTAATATATAATGTACAATATATGAAAATTTTGTTTTTGTAAAAGTACTAATTCCGTGAGGAAATGTGAACACAGTTAATAAAAAGGTTATAATACTAGATTACGTAATATGAATAATAATAACAATATACTTAGTGATTATAATAAGATGATTAAAATGTTTTTTGATATAATAATTAAAGGTCATAGAGGGGTAAAAAATAAAGTGATATGATGAGCGTTCATGAATAAAACAATGAGAATATAAGACATAAGTAAAGGGGAGAATGCAGTAATAATAATAGTAGGATAATCAAACTAATTAAGGCCAAGGTAACGATAACGATGAGACGTACTTCATTTGTACGCATAGTTCTGGTTTAAGCTCCTGGATGGTAAGAACTTCGGCTATTTTTAAAAGTTGGATGCGAAGAAATGTGGGTAGATTTGAACGAATCATATAAACAAACTTCAATTCATTTCTTGAATCAGTGGAATGGTTACAGTCGATTAGGTGTTCAAGTATAGAACTCCTAACTGCTTTCCTTTCCCCCTTATAGAACCAAGCCGGAATATGTTCCCGTATCCGAGTTGAAAGCGAGCGCTGGCTACGGCCAATGTACCTTGCTTCACAAGAGCAGGTGAACTGGTAGATGCACATAGAGGCGACCAGACGCGGAAGCTTGTCTTTTATGGACACGGAAGATAAGTTCCTACTCGTGAAGTTTATTCGCAATTTAGCTGCATTAAATGTTCTTCTAATAGTTGTTAGACGATTTTTGATTACTTCTGATGTTCGATCACCTTTAAAGGTTTTTCTTTGTAACGGAGCAACTAGGTTTCTTGTCACAACTACCTCTATTCATATTCTTTTCTATGAACCGTTCTGAGTAGCCATTTTCCGTTAGGGTTTTCTTGAGGAATTCAAGTTCTTCGTTACTGCATTCCTTACGAAATAAGTCATTTAAAGTTATTTGTCGTATTCCCACTAGTTTTTCTTATGATGTTCGATCTCGTCTTTTACACATAACAGAAGCCATAGGATTTCTAGACAAACGATCCAAGTCTTTATGTTCATAAGAAATTTGTAACACCTTTTCTCTCTCTTGGCATTAATAAAGGATTTTATTGATTATTATTTCCCATACTCTATTCGTTTATTTTTCTTCACCCCCTCCTACCATTTTGTTTTATTTTCCTTCACGGTCCAATTATTTGAACACTTGTTACGTAATCTCACGATTCTTTTTTATGAATGTTATTTCAGTGTTTATATTTTTTCTAATCATTAACCTATTTCCTATTATGTAACATTAATTCAAACCTTTATTATTGCTTATCACAACTAGTACACTTGTCATCACACTACCAATTCAACTGTTATCATCATTAATTTATACACTACCTTGATTAATTTAATTCATTTCGTATAGATGTAGGTAGCATAACTCTCTTTCTTCCTCTTCCTCTTCCCCGTCCTCCTCCTCCCCTTCTTCTTCTTACCAACCTTTGGCAGTTTAACCTTCGACTCTTTCTGTGCGGCCTTGCCAGACAGAACTTTATGAGGCATCAGTTTGTAGACGAACTCGTATATGCATAGAAAAACATGATTGTATATTAGAGTAAAACCTGATGAAGATCTAATACTTTGACACAAGTACTTGGTTACTACTTTAGTTCAGAACTAAGAGACAATAACAAGAAATAATCATAGATTTTAAATTATTTTATGTAATTGAAAAATAATTCGTTTCAACTAAGGTTTTCCCTGTCTTGACAACAGTCTAATTTAATGTTTACAGAGAGAAAAAAAGTAATAATAATAAAGTGCCTAAACTTCTTATGATAAATTACTTTCTCTAAATGATAGAAATAAAGCCAGAACAAATACAGGTACAGAATAATGTGAATTCATTATATTTCATAGTTTCTCATCAGTTGCTTACAATCAAATGTGAATTAGAATTTTACATTGAGGTAACATATAGTGTGAAACAATTGACATAAGTGGATGTAAAGAATTGGAATGACAAAGATTATCGATAATAACTACATATATGTGCAAAAACAGATTAGAGGTTATTTGGTGTTAGAATCAAAGAAACATTAGGGTTGGGTGATGTAATAGTTGAGTGAAGTTCAGAGATAGACAAGATAAATTGTGTGATAATTCTAGAGGTAATGAAGAGTTTATATAAGATTCATGGAATTAAAAACTCAAGATGGGTGACGTAATAATTGAATAGGATTTGAAGAGTTCACATAGTTTAACAGAATCGAGTGAGTGGAAATGTATGAGTGAAGGGGGTGGTTTAAGAATTAGGTAATGGGAAGAGAAATATAACAAACTAAACATTAACCAGGGTAGTAATAGGTTTATTACTATCACTTTTTGAATACATAGATCACGTTTGAGTTCTGTTATCGTGATCGTTTCCGCAAAACGGAGAGAAGCAGTATTTCTTTCTGTTAATAATTTTAAAAGCATGAGGAATGTCAATGGTATGCCCGATGTCAAGTAAATGCCGAGCTATTGCAATGGATTCGTATTATTCTACATCAATGTTCGTTCTGACTTTATTTAAATTCATAACGTAAACTAATTACATGAAGTGATAAAAATAGCTTGAATTGATTATTCATTAGAATTAAACTAATTCTATATGATTAACATCATGAACTGATTGATGTTAGATCATCATTGAAAACCTGGAAGTTTCTGGATGATCTAACATCATTCAGTTCATAACCTCAATTAAAAGTATAATAATCTCCACAATCCGATACTGATAGTTCTATATAGTTAAACCTTGTACTTGTACTTTTCGAATGACTAGATGTTATATATATAAATCATTTAGTTTACTGATTATATAACAACATATTCAATGAAATTAAATGATTGTACTTCAAACACACAGAGAGAGAGAGAGAGAGAGAGAGACACGAAGCCCATTATTACTTGGTAACTTTATGATAAATTTGTAAATACCCCTTTAACTCATATCCAAATTTATGATAAACTTGATCATTCATGATTACAGATGTACTTGAAGAACAAGTATTAATTAGCAACATGAAAAAAAACAACAACCTCAAAACTCAAGCATAAGTTTTCTGATTATTTTCATTCAGCTTCCATTAAATTAAATCTACCATTATAAATATCAACTTAAATTAGTCATCTGTGAAGTGATATTATGGTATGAGTTACTTATATCCGTATAAATAGTATATAACAATGGTCAGGTTTAGAATGTATTTCAGTATAAAATCAAGAAGGAAAGAATCGGAACAGAACGCAATTGGTATGAAAATGCATAGAACAATGAAATCTGAAACAATGGACTAATATTTACAAAAGGAACAGTCAAGTTTGAGACGATGGATTGATATTTTGCAAATTAACTATTTACACTATATGGTTGTCAGATTGTTGTTGAGATATTCTGTAAAATTTCGTATCTGAATACATTCAATTATCTCCACTTGTGTTCTTGTTCAGTACAATATTCCTAACAAGATTGTGTAATAAATATTATAAACCATTTCTAAACTTTGTAAAATTAAAATAACAAATAAACAAAATACGTTTTTAAGCAAAAAAACAGATAGTAAGTAGTAATGGAATCCAATTTAAAGCACGTTTCGTCTTAGCTGGGACTCATCAACTAGATTTACTTGTACTATTCAATTTTTTAAAAGAATTTAAAAGAATAATGAATATTCCTTCAACTACTTACCTATTTGATCTTATTCCAAACTCATTTATTAAATGTAAATATTATTCTTTCATTATCTTTTTTTTGTTTGTTTAATGATTAATGAATAAACATCATAATATGTACTGTATTCCGAATGTATCCGTTAAAGTTATGACTTTCCCTCCCCCCCCCCTGTTTTTTGTTTCCTTTATATGGTTACTTTATGATTATTAGTATGAATTAGATCTATGCAAAAGATTCCAATATTGATCATTGAATTAATGATATTGTTAATGATGTAATCAAATCAATTACAAATTGTATTATCATTTTTCCAACAACAAAAAGAAAAGTGAATATTGTAATTCATGACATAAATAGTTGAATGTGAGTTTTGATTGGTTAATTAAGCTGACCAATAAAAATCATTGAAATTATTTATTTAACTAAAAAGAATTATTATTATTATTATTATCACCTTCTGATAATAATCATCTTCTCACTAGTGACTAACTTCAAGAGATACTCCTAGAGTTCTAGTGAGAAGCCGTTACCGGTGGAGTTTCAGCCAGGTCTATTGTGATATATCAATTCACTGAAGACAATGGTGTACGATGGCGTTACTTCGTGGATTGATTGAAGTTAGACATTAACACTGTTGGATGCCGGCTGTCTCAGTGCTCTAGATGTTAAGCGCTCGCGCACGAGACTGATAGGTCTTATGTTCAAATCTCGCAGAAGGTGAGGTCATGGATGCGCACTACAGAGGAGTCTCACAATAGAATAGTTCTCCATAATGGTCTAACTTCAATAAACTCATGATTAAAACTAATGAAATTACTACAATCTCCATAAAACTTCTGATGTTAAACTTCTTTTTAAACACATTTTAAGTTAACGATAATCTTAAACTATTTTCATTGTCATTTAGATTTCATTTCAAAGTATATCGGTCTTCTATTTATTCCTTTTTTTTTCTGGTTCGTTCATAGACATGGTTGAACTTGCTTTACAACATAAGTTTGTATTACTTCTTTTATGGAGAAACATTAATAACACTTATTGTCATAGTGTGATGAATTATATGAATAATGGTCATTTTTTTGTTTTTAATTAAAGATGATTACATCATAAAATCAATAATTCGTTTAATATCTTAACACTTTATTCAATATACTCATGATTATAGTCCCTAAAATGTAACAGCACAATCATTAAATAAACATGTATCGTTATTAAATTCACTTGATATTGTTTACTTGTATCTTCCAATCAATATTTAAGACTGTAATTGATTAGTCTTTTATTGTAATATGTGTATCCAATTAGGACGAAACGCACGTCCTAAATTCTACTGTTAACCACCATCCGTCTTTGCTTAGAATGCGTGTGACTTAAAGAAATATCGATGTAATCCGTACACCATACACATATACCAAAAAGTTACTGATCGATTGCAGTCCTAAATAACAATAGGACAATACCAGTAAACGACATCAAGTGAATTTAAAACTTCAGAGCATTAAAAAAGCAAGTGGCTATTAGGACTCAGTAGCTAAGTGAATAACACTATAACATTTGAAGCGAACGGTGCTGTGTTCGAGTCCTGGAGTGAACATCAACTATGAAATACAAGTACATCTAGCTGACAAGTCCTATATATGACAAAACACTTATCCTAGTTTCCACTAAAATTCTATTTACCTAAATAAATGGTTGCTCTGCTTGTAAGAAGGGGCATCGACCTCGCAACTTCCGAAGGAACTCGGCTTTCATCATGAGGCGTCATAACTCTTCTGAATGAAGACCTTCTAACTCCCAGGGCAGAGTTAAAATGGTTCGAATAATTTTTTCTAGTTAGCATTTTTTTAGTAAGTTAGTTTTCTACGGGATGAGGTAGCTAAACCCATGCCCAACCCTCCACCTTTGACCGTGCCTGTGGCCGGCAGTAGCCCCGAGAGGGACTCCAGGCAGAGTTGGATAGAACTAGAAAAGAAGGCCCAGGACAGATTGGGTCGGAGAATCCTAGTCGGTGACCCACACTCCATTAGGAGTAACAGGCGTAAGTAAGTAAGTAGGTTTCCACTACTAACCACTACTTATATTTGTTTATATATGATTATTGTATAATTAATATATAGAAAATAGATGACCTTAAGATTATAATATCTAGTTAGTGAACTTATTTATATAATTGAAATAGATAAATATAATTGTTTAAAATCACTTAAGATAATCAATAAATCAATATCTGTATTGTTAATATATTAATTAACTATAATTAATTAATTCATTATATTTTTATTTATTAGATTTAATGAATAAATTAATTTGAATGAAAATCATTAACAATCATTTTATGTTTATAGTAGAGAACGAAATGTAATTAATTAACTAACTAACTAACAACTACATATCAATGAAACAAAAATGTAGTAAAATCAATTAGGCACTACTATTCACACTACTACTACTACTACTACTACTACTACTACTACTACTACTACTACTACTACTACTACTACTACTACTACTACTACTACTACTACTACTACTACTACTACTACTACTACTACTACTACTACTACTACTACTACTACTACTACTACTACTACTACTACTACTACTACTACTACTACTACTACTACTACTACTACTACTACTACTACTACTACTACTACTACTACTACTACTACTACTACTACTACTACTACTACTACTACTACTACTACTACTACTACTACTACTACTACTACTAAGTAAGTAAGTAAGTAAGTAAGTAAGTAAGTAAGTAAGTAAGTAAGTAAGTAAACATTGCAAAAAACAGATAACTTGTTGAAATATCCAGAGAGCAGGAACAAATCGCCTAGATATTCAAACAAGCCGCCTGGAACTTCAATAAACTAGTTGAAGAACCATGTATATATTTATTCATATTCGATCATTTCGATATAGAATTCTATAGTTCCTTTTGAAAAAAAGCTTGAATTCGTTAAGATTTTACAAATACATTCTTCCTCTATAATATCTAATGAATTCTTGTTCGTTATTCATATTTCAATTTATGGTAATAAAATAGATGTATGAGAATAGAATAGGTCAATCTTTTGAATGATCCACTTTGAATGATGGTACATTGATGGAATAAGTTAATAAGATGTGTGATTGAAACCATAGAAAATTGGTCAATATTTACAATTATGTCTAAAATGTAATATCTTAAGACAATTTACAGAGAAAAATGAATTCATTACAACCCCACACTAATAAAATAACTATGATAGGTTGTCATGTTTTTATTTTTAAGAGGAAATAAGGGATGATTAATTTGTGAAATGTCATCAAATTTATTGAATAGTTGATCAGTTCAACGATAAAGCACATCTTATACTGATGCTACTTTGTTAATACGAAGCTTTCTTTTAATAATAATCATTTATTATCAGAAGGGATTATTGTGGGGATTGTAGTAATTTCAATAGTTGAGATCATGAGTCAATTGAAGATGGACCACTATGAGAAACCTAGAAGTACTAGACGGCCGTTTTGTCCTGGTACGGCACTCCTCAGTACTGCACATCCACGATCCCGCCTCATCGAATTCGAACCCACGATACATCAGTCTCGCACGCGAACACTTAACCTCTACACCAATGAGCCAGACGGCATCCAACACTGTTAATATCTAAATTCAACTAATTCAAAAAATTGAGCGACACATCCACAGTTGTCTTCAATGAGTTACTATCTCACAACAGACCTGGTTGAACTCCACTAGTCACTGCTTCTCACTAGTACTCCAGAAAATAAATCTTGAAGCCAGTAACTATTGAGTATATATATATGTGATCAGTACAGATAGGTTCGTGCATTGAATTCCCTCGGTTGAATGTCTAATAAAGAAAGGAACATAAAATAAATCTGGACATTCTTGGATTGAGCTATCCTTGAATAAGTTGAAAATGGTCATTTCTGATCAATTTAACGGTAGGAAGATAAAACTAGTTATTATAAATTTCCATAATGGGATTAAAGTTGATATTTCGATATGAAAATGATACTTTTTGTTATTGGACGTAATCAGCTTGAAAAGTATTGATCATCATAGAGCTTTGAAAAGATTGTTTCTTTATAGTTTGTCGAAATAATCCTTGTCAAATCAGAACATGGGGGGAATAAAAGAAAGACATTCAATGGAAGATTTCGAAACAATGGTTTTGATTCATGACAGTTTTGTGATTTGGATATTTTATTCTGACATGAAAAAGTAACTATCCAATGGTTTTTGAACAACAATTACATCTCAGCTGATATCAGTTTCTGGTCACAAAAAAAATAACTCCGCCTTAAGCCTCTTAGGGGTTACTACCGGCCCCAAGCCCGGATAAAAGAGGGGGGTGGGGTATGGGGTTAGAGACCCCATCCCGTAGAAAACTGACGCCCCAAAAAACGCTAAGCAGAAAAAATAATCCAAACAATTAAAATCTGCCTCAGGAGTTAGAAGGTTTTCATTTAGAAGAGTTACGACACCTCATGGTGAACAGCCGAGTTCATGAGGTTGGTGCCCATTCTGACAACCAGAGCAACCATTAATTTAGACACATGGCATGGTCGTACAATGTGAGACACCGAGAGAGTCATCCAAATTGTTCATTTCGATAAAATGACATACTCATACAAAACAAAGACATATAATTCTTAAGTCCATAATATTATATATTTCTTATTAATTCATGAATAAGATACTAAGGTTATGTGAACGAATGTTAATAACGTTATTTTCTCTAATTTAAAACATAACCAAGTCCATCTTCATCCGAAAAATAATATTCAGTACAGGTGAATTGTGTTGATCATTTTCTCTTGCCTTAAAACTTGTCTACTGAATGCATTAATACCCTGGTGTTGACCTTTAAACCAAGACTTGAGTACAGTACTTATAGCTTTAAACTACGACTCTATATCCACTAGGAAAGAGAGTCCAGATATCTATTAACCTGTATAAAGCCTGAATCATACAAAACAAAATGAAAAAGCTTTACGTTTTTCTTAAGCATACATAAACAAGCTAACAGAAAGATACCATGATGTGTTACATCCCATGTAAACAGAAACAACTTTAATAATATCAAAAAGCTAACCGAAGTATAGCATCCCCACCAATATGTGATCAGTAGACAATTCAATATAGATTCTACTCATCCATTATCATGGACCAAATGGTCAATTTTATTCAAACACAACGGTTTCCAAGAATGCAAAAACATATAAAGATGATGAAGGTACAAAAACAACCAGACATAATAAGGGTCGTCAGAACAAAATGGTATTACAAAATAATATTCTAAAATAATCAAACATACTTGAACTAAGCATTCACGAAGAACAATCAAAACTTCATGATTCAGAAACACTAAGATAAAAGATCAAGATCACATCCTCTGAACCAACCGAATAAACCATTTATGACTGTTTCATATCAAGTCCTCCATGACAAGAATAGAAGTAAACCTAAAGGAAATACTAGAGTGACTACATGAAATTAATCTATCCAAAGTTTAACTTCACAGTTGTTTTATACAGAATCTGCTAGTGATTACCAGTTATGCATAAGAAGGGCTCTCAGATTATGCGCCATTTACTCCTCAACACTAACGTTTCCATGTTCTTCCTAAATATGTGACAAATCAATATGAACATATAAATTTTTTTTTCGCCCATATAATTATACTTTCAATCTATACTAATCCGTGGCCCCTCTTGCTCTATAACTTATTTGAACTATAATGCAAACGCCTGGACACCGGAACAAAATCATAACCTTACATTCACCCTGAATTGCCCAACAAGTTAAAGACAGTGTACTCAACAGTTTATCTGAGTCGTTTTGAGTCTCAATTAACATCTCGAACTCAATGGTTGTGTATACGGAACACTAGACACTTCAATTATAGTTGATGATCTTATCACTATTGAATTTAGACAAGATTCTACTATACATTTTGATAAGTCATTACAAAAGACTTCAATTACCATTGAATATACTGGACAACTGGTAGTAACAGCTATGTATTATTGAATTATTAGTAATACGTGAAATCCATTGCAGATCATAATGAGTTCATACGTCAATAATATGCCATACCATCCTAGATCTTATCTTCAGTAGAAATATTATTCCAATATCTATAAAAAATAATCAGAATTTAAAGAAAATGATCACAAAATGGTTGTTGACGCTGTCAACAATACTGTCTACCCCTATGATAGTATTCCCTTACAAAACGACTAGTCAATATAGGCTCTAGAAACATACAGACTATGAATTTCTGAAAACCCTGTTAAGATGATTGAAGTAGGATGACTTCTTTTCAAAAAATAGTATCATGGATGAATCTGACATCTACCAAATCTCTGGCTCGTGTTTAAATTTCATCATATATTAGGAAATAAAACAGAATTATGAAACTGTTACTTTCCCCCATATATGTCTGTTATTTCTACTTCGAGCATCTCATCAACAAACATAGTGGCTAGTGTTGTGAACAAGAACACGAATGACGGAGACTAAACGTACTAGAGGAAAAAAAATTACGGAGCATCTCACCAAAATCTAAGAACCATATAGTAAATAGTTAATTTGCAAAATATCAATCACTTGTCTCAAACTCGACTGTTCCTTTTGCAAATCTCAGTCCATCGTTTTAGATTTCATTGTTTATGCATTTTCATACAAATTAATTTCCGTTCCCGTTCTTTCCTTCTCGATCTTACACTGAAATACATTCTCTATCTGACCATCGTTATATACTACTTATGTAAATACAAGTAGCTCACACCACAGCTAGCAGTCAAATCCAGTTAATTGTATAATTTAATGCCGTACATGTCAACTTAAGTATTCTAGAACAGTAATATTCAATAGAATAGGTTGAAAAGAAAAATAGATTCAATTCAGAACAAAATATGAGATCATTACTTAATTGATATTATCATTGAAATAGCAAAAGAAATCAATAAAATTTAAAGTACGATTACATCACATGAAAGTGATCATTAGATAGGTAGGTATTTGAATAAGTAAGAAATTAGTTTATTTAACCGATAATGTATAATAGAAACTAATAATTCCTTTGTATTAAGAAATTTATATTTTAACACATAGATATTGGTATAAGGAGGCACTGAATACATATGCGCCACACAAATCTCATTTGATATGTGTGAAGGCTGTGATACTGTCCGCGTGCCCAAACCGAAGCAGGTAGCTTTCTTAGGGGGGCATACCCGGAGCTTTCGACCTGAAGGTCTGATCCACAAGGCAGTGGATCAACGTAAGGTGATGCAGTCCCACGGTAACCGGTGACCAACGATAGGTTCATAGGCCATTTATTCCCTCAGGATACTGGAACCCATTTACACCATTGATTTGAAATGAGGGTTTTCCAACTTCCCTAGGTCAACTCTCCATGTCCACCAACCCGGCTAAAGTGCCGGACATTCTCTCTTCGTCCTTCCAATTTCGTAAACAACACCCTCTTCACGAGAAGGCAGTGAGTAGAGTTTCCCTGGCAGAGGCTATATGCGCGTGGCCATGTGAGAGCATTTCGAGAGGGAGAGCTGACTCTCCCCACTCTCGGCCGTACCAGAGCATCGGGAGGCTTTTCAAGACTATTTTTCTACGACTGCATTATTATTATTATTATTATCATTATTATGATTAGTATCAGAAGGGGTTGTATGGAGATTGTAGTAATCTAAGTAGTTGAGATCATGAGTCATTTGAAGTTAGACCACCATGGAAAACCTGGAAACACTGAACGGCCGTTTCGACCCATTGTGGGACTCCTCAGTGGCAGTGCTCATCCACGATCCTTTCTCGAGAGATTCAAATTCAGAATCTATCGGTCTCGCGGTAACCAGTGCAGTTCAACCGGGTCTGTTGTGTGATAGCAGCTTATTGAAGACAATAGTGGCCGGCTCAGTGGTCTGGAGGTTGAGCGTTCGCACATGAGACTGACAGGTCCTTGGTTCAAATCTCTCTAGGCAGGGTCGTGGATGCGCAATACTTAGGAGTGCTATACTAGGACAGAACGGCCGTCTAGTACTTCCAAGTTTTCCATGGTGGTCTATCTTCAATTGACTCATGAGCTCAACTATTAAAATTATTATTAGCTTTATTCAATATTATATATGTGTTACAATATAGAACTCTCAGTACAAAGTATTTCAACAAGTTTCCCATTTCTTATTTCTTGATCGATATTGACGATAAATATTGAATGATCGCCAGTTCGATGTCAACAGTTCGGCAAATCGACATTCACATAATGTGCATTCTTTTCGCTGCAGATTGCCATCAATCATGATATCTCCAATTACACATTCTTGTAACTTGTACAACGAAAGGTCGTTAACGCATCTCAGCAAATTATGCAATTGATAGACATAATGATGTGTTGAAAAAAAAACAAGCAGAAATAGATAACCTATTAAAATATCTAAATGGCAGGAACAGGTAGCCCAGATATTCAAACATATCACCTTGCTATTATAATTTTCATGTGGCGATTGTAGAGCTGTCTACCCAAAATACCAGATCTTTTAAGTTTTAACTGCAGTTAAATATTATAATAAATTAATAGTGAACTACACAGTGTACTCATGTAATTTTCTAAAAAGTGTATGCCATGTTTCAAGCGATTGTGATTTCACTTAGTCTGAGAACCGAACAAAGACTCTGCGACCAAAAACCAATAACCTGGCTGTTCCGATGCTTTCCAACCCCCTAACTAGAGAAGGCCAAGTTCGAAATGTCGAAATATATTCCGAAAGCAGCCAGAAGTCCGAGCAATAACAACAGGCGTAAGTCAAACGTATATATACAGCATAAAATTGTCCTTGGGAAGCGTTACAAAATAACATATTAAAAGATGCAACGAACCAATAGGGTTTAAGATTCTCTTAAATGGGAAATACGATATGAAGGTGAAAATGAACGCTATTGGCAAAACGAAAGGTGTTCACCTTGCAATTCATATATCAAATGTGTTATATGATGAAAGCATTTCATAGGAACACAACTGATGAATACATAAATGGGAATAAATCACTATTGAGAAATGCTTTTCACACATATTTTCTTTATTTATTCACAAGTTAAACCGAAAAAAACTTGAATCTCTTGTACTATTGTGGTATGTGCTACTAATGTCGACAGATATAAGTAGTATATATATATCATCGATCGAAAGTGAAATGCATGAAGGCAGTAGGTTGAGAAAATCCAAAGAGAAGAAAACGAGAACAGAGATTGATTGGCATGGAAACAAAGAAATAACAAAGTGTAAGACAATTGATGGATATTTTTCAAATGATGTATTTACTGTATAGTTCTCAGATTTCACTAAGATATTCTGTAACATTGTATTAAGCTACACTTGGTTGTCCCCACTGATGTTCTCGTTTTGATGAAAATTGTCTTCAGTAAAAGTGTATGATTAATAGGTTAGGCAAGTCCAAACATCTAAAACGACAAGTTTAAAACGAGGTATATTGCTGAATGAAACAGTTTATCCGCTATAAAAGTCTTGACCTAAATGTAAGTAGGATTTGTACATTGGTGATTTAGTTTTCCACCTATTCCCCTTTATAGTTAGTATTTGTTATCTCATTAACGTACTATATTTTAATTGAGTATAACAAATGTGTATGTGTTTATCTTATTTGACTAGTCCAAGATGTAACAAGGATACTAAATAAAATCAATCAATAGTGTTACGTGAAATCACTTTTCATCGATGTGTGTGTTTACCTGTACAGCAAAGTCTACTTTGATCCTATCACCGATTTAGTATGATCAATAAATCAATGCTATTAATAATCGAATTGAGCCGCACATGATGAGCTACAATAGTTGGCTACTCCAACATTTGAGCTGATTACTTCCATAATATACAAATATTTCAATCAATCTTCTTATTTAAGATTAATTATGATTACTAACTGTACGTACTCAAGTGCTACTATAAAGGGTTTGCACATGACTACAATTCTGAATTCTAAAAGACTCGAACGTAAAAAGTGTATTAGTTATCTGACAAAAAAATAGACTGGACAATCGCAGTTCTCAACATCAATGGGAAGATTCAAACAATCAGTAGAAATGAATTGAAATTCATCGTATTTCACAAGACAGTGGTTATCTGAACTCAGTATCTAAGTGAGTGACACGATGGGGCTTGAAACAAACGATACTGGGTTCAAGTGTTCGACTGAATTTCAACTATGTGACTTCAGCTGACGAGCCCCACAGAAAACGAAACCCAAATCATGGGTTTCTCAGCTACTCACCATCTATCTCTGCCTAAGAACATTGTTTTGCACCTTGTTCATCCCAAATAAAAAATATACGACAACTGTATTGAAATTGCTTTATCCTATAAAAGATGGACGGAAAAACTTAGTAATAGCGGGTGAACTGGTAGAAAATGGTCATGACTGGAGATAGATTACAAAGATAATAATATTGTAAAATGTTTATATTGCACACTTTTCGAATAATAGTGATTTTATAGCATGTATATAAACCATATATCGTAAAATACAATGAATCCATCAGTCTATTTCACAACTTCTCATCAGGTTCAAATACCCTAAAATTAAAACCATTATAAATGATAGATAGTGACTAGCAGTAGAATTCATTTTGACGTGCGTTTCGTCCTATTTGGGACTCATCAGCTGGATGTATCTGTATCTTAGAGTTAATGTTCACTCCAGGACTCAAACCTAGTACCATTTGTTTCAAACACCATCGTGTTATGCATTTAGTTTACTTTAATTTATACATACCTATATAATGGATATCACAATAGTGTATAATTTATATCATTCTATGTAACTTGATATATCAAATAGTTACGTCATTTGCATAAAACAATTTGATTTACCCTAATGTTCTTATCAAAACAGAATAAAGTCGGTATTATCATTATCGTCATCAATTTTATTCTTAGTTAAGTAAACCCTCTTGTTAAAAGAAAAGGAAGTATATAAATTGAATAGATGACTTTATAATAGATTACATAATCAACAATCATCTATATAGAAGTTAATGTAAACAATGTCATATATTTAAAAGCATTTTTTATTACTTGTTTTTATTTTGTAAAAACCTACAATACTACTTATTATTAGATTAAAACGTTTTATACATTATTCATATAAGACATTACCAAGATATTCCCAAAAGAAATGATATTGAAAGAAGGGAACTTCTAAATTGAATGAAAATGTTCATTATATCTGCCAAATGAAGAGGAATTATGTTTGGGAAATTTCATTATTTAATATCATAAATAATTGTATCAATATACTAATACTACTATGACTACTACTACTTACGCCTATTACTCCTCGTAGAGGAGTATATGCCAACCACAAGCACTATCCTTCCAACAATGTATCAGACAATCCTGTCCAGCTCTCTCCAGTTGTTATTCATCCTTTTCATATCTCCTTCTATTTCACAACGAAGCGTATTCACTGGCCCTCCTCTCTATTGCTTCCCTTCAGCACTACAAGTTAAGCTTTGTGTGATGATGCAGTTTGATGATTCACGTAATGTATGTCTTATCCATTCTCATTGTATCTTCCTAATTTCCTCTTCAACTCAAAGCTGGTTTGTTCCCTCCTGCAGTAGGCTGTTGCTGATGGTATCCAGTCAGTGTATGTCGAGTATCTTTCGTAGACAACTATTTATGAATACTTGTACCTTCTTGATGATGGTTGTATTAATTCTCGAAGTTTCAGCTTCTTATAGTAGAACTATCTTGATGTTCGCGTTGAAGATTATGACATTGATATTGGTTGACAGTTGTTTTGAGTTTCATATGTTCTTCAATTGTAGGAATGTTGTATCAATAGGAACGTATATTATAGAAGATTTCAATTAAATGCAACTTGATTTCGTAATCGTGGCAGTTGGCTTAGCAACTAATCAAAATGAAGCGGGAAGTATTATATCAGTCATGATAGTTGGCTTTCTTCATTTTGTTTTTTTCTGTAGTTTCTTATATGTAGCTGCATAATTTAATGTTTCAATGTGCTGAAATTCCGCGGTTAATGTAATACTTTAATTGTTGTTTTTACGACTGAAGATAACAGTCACTAACTCATAAAAACATACTTTACAGCCCAAAAAACCTTTCTCCAATAGCATTATTCATTGACGGTCCACTTGAAAAACATCAATGATGTGATCGAACTTACTATGACTTCGGTTATCCTTCCAGCATGTAATGTACGTCCAGCGTAACGAGAAAGAATTTTAACAAGATCAAAATTCACAACATAATCTAGTTCTTTTATAAAAAGATACATCATTATATGACAAATTCTATGACCACATGATCGTTGACATGATTATTATTACACTTGGTGATACATAAGGTTTACGTAGAAACGTTGCGTTTATAAAATGTTCAAGAATCAAAAGTTCAACCTTCAAACCACTGAATTGACAATTGATAACTTGCATTTCTGACAAACATAAAACAAACTCACTAAAGACATTGGTGAATGTGTCACTCAATTTCAAGGATTACTTGAAGTTAAACATTAATAAAGTTGGATGCCAGCCGGCTGAATGGTCTGGAGGTTAAGCGTTCACGCTCGAAACTGATAGGTCCTTAGAATCGAGTTTGACGTGGCTATATAGAGCTGAAGGTCTCATATGAGGCTGGAGGTTCGCCATTGTTATTGTGGACAATTCGGCATTGCTTTGGCAAGTTTTGCTGACTGTTCATGCAAAAAATTGTTTTTTTGGTTAACCGATTTCATTCATACTGGTGGTTGCTTTTCAGTGTTCCCGAGGGCCATTGTCATTGGGACATTGTAAGGCATGCCGCCATTGCTAATATTAACGAGTTTGACTGTCGTGTAAGCGGAATGGGTCAACTTTGGCCTGTTCGTGCTGTGCATAATTGATTCACGCGATCATTGATCGGAATAACTATACATGTGATGTGAATGTGTATATGAATGGTGAGAATGGTCCACCAAGGTGCTTGGTACCTGTGTGGTTGCGCCACAGGATTGAGCTGTACTACTCAGATTGTAGCGTTAAAGCCAGTACGGTGTCTGGTTCCCCTGCTAAACGGGGTTGAGCTGTACTGTTTAGGTTTCTACGTGAAAGTCTGGATGGTGTCTGGTTCTCCTGAAAACCAATGTAAAATCCCCCCTTATTGAATTAACTATTTAAAGGGCATTGAGTGTGATGTAATTGTAATGACATCAATTATGAAGACTTTTAGATCCGGTCAATTTTTACATAGCTTTTCACTACAATTCTCAGTATAGTTGAAATGTAACTTATATTATAAACCAGAATGTATTTTTCGTCCTATTCGGCAGACTACAGCTGGATGTACTTGAACCTATAAATTGCTTCCCTTTGAAATTGGGACCTAGTACTCATTACTTTACATATCATTGACTGAGTTACTAAGTTTAAAATAGACAAGATTACATTTGAGATGAAATACTTTTTACAGTATGTAAAAGCCATAAATGCAATCTTTGGTAGATTGGTGGATGAGAACTTCTGAAAAGACTCTGGTTTTCAGTTATATTTTAACATAAGTTATTCTGGTTAGCGTTTTTCCAGCAAGTTAGTTTTCTAAGGGATGGGATCGCTAACTGCATGCCCAACCCTCCTCCTTTATCCGGACTTGGGACTAGCAGTAGCCCCAGTGGGGCCCCAGGCGTGGATAGAAAAATACTATTCAGGCTTCTTCGACACTACAGCATACATGGGAATATAACCAATATCATACGAAATTCCTATGATGAATTAATCTGCTAAATCGTGCATGAACGACAGCTGACAGACTCGTTCAAAGTAAAGACCGGTTTCAGGCAAGCTTGCATACTCTCAAAATAGTTCTACCGTATGGAGCGGAAACTTGGAGAACTACGAAAGCCATCATCCAGAAGATACAAGTGTTTATTAACAGTTGTCTATGCGAAATACTTCGGATCCGTTGATCAGACACTATCAGCAACAACTTACTGTGGGAGAGAACAAACCAGATTCCATTGGAGGAAGAAGTGCTAAACGTGAATAGCACATATACTGAAGTAAGTACAGAACTGCCTCACATGGCAAACAATCACTTAAAACCCTCCTCAAAATAAAGGAGAAGAGGAAGACGAATGAACAAATTACACCGAGAAATGGAGACAGACATGAGAAGAATGAATAAAAATTGTATAGAACTAGAAAACAAGGCGGAAGACAGAGTGTGTTAGGGAATGTTGATTGGTGACCTATACTCCATTGGGAGTAATAGGCGTAAAGTAAGTAAGTAAATTAAGATATTCTGTAATATAAAAGTAGGAGAAATCAGCGCATCAATAATTCAATAATCATTCTTCCATATATATTTTTTCAAACTTTTTCCCCTCAAGTCAAATATTAGATGGTAACACAATAAAATAAATGATACAAGTAATAATTAGATAAAGTTATTTATTCAATAATTCATTTAGTTACCAAGTAATATTGAATAACTTACCATGTTAACAAAAATAATAATGAGATTTAAAAGTAATTTTCATCAGTAACATCTCAAAAAGCAATGAACAGTACGGAATAATAAATAACTTATGGTGTTCAGTATTCAATATAATCGTTAAACTTTGTATATAGTTCATTCTGATAACCGTCACTAGATTACGCTACAACGGTGTTTTAATTGGAAGGTGAATATGAATCGTTCATTACGTTTATTATTGCACCATGCACAGATAACCAAAATTACAGGTACTCTAAGCAAGTATGAAAGAGTAGTGATGAAAAGCAAGTAGGCAAGCGAGTGAGCGAGCGAGCGAGCGAATCAATGAACATGATTAAAATGTACATAAATATTCATAGTGAAATGAGTGAATCATCGGATCAATTAAGCGACTAATAGTAACCTTAGTAAAATGAATAAATGAGGATACTCCTGTCAAACCTCTAACAACCAAATCAATAAACCGCTGGAAGGTTTGAGCTGTATTAGTTAATCGAAAGGGAATTCGCTCGCCTCTTGAAGGACAAAAACGGACGAGCTTTGGAAATGTAGGTCGGTTTTGAAGTCTTGCTCACTCTCCTGGACCAAATGCTGGAAGGGTAGTTTGCGTATAAGTAGCTCGGTCGGCTTTTGGCAACGACGAATCTTACGTTAGGCAACTGTTCAATGATGATGTTTCTTAACACTCGATGATTCTCTGACTAGCTCATTCGACTCGCATGCTCACTCGCTTGCCTACTTGCTTTTTGTCACTACTCTTTCACACTTGCTTAGCGTACCTAAAAGTTTTGGTTATCTGTGCGTGGTGCAATAATAAATGTAATCAACGATTTGTATTCGCCTTCTGATTGAAACACCATTGTGGCGTTATCTAATGACGGATATCAGGATGAACTATATGCGAAGTTTAAGGATTACATTGAATACCGACCACCACAAATCGTTTAGGAATTAAACATTCATCGAGCTAAACGGAATTGAATTCCCCCCTCCCTTGCAATCAGTTTTTTCCGCGATGAATGCGATATCCCAAGATGGATTATGTTTCCAATGTCTGACATCAATTCATGATAAAACTATGCTTATATTCACACAAAAACAAAATAATCCAAATCCTACGTATGTAGTTGACTAATGTTGACATTTAACATTATTGTAACGTCTAGTTTAAAGACAAGATATTAATTTTTATTCAGTAAAAGCAAAAAAAAACTATAATTCAGTTGGGATCAACTGGAGAAAAACAACTTTTCAAATAATAGAAACAAGAAGGAGTGGTATGATGAAGAGATAGATCTTCAGAGGATTTATCTTTCAATATTTACAATTGTAAAGATACTATTTTTTCCACAGGGATAATAAAGAGTATGTTTGTTAGTAAGAATAAAGATAATTTGTCTAAAATAGTAATGAAAAAGCGAAAATGAATAATGGTGCAAAAATAGTGATAATATAGGACTTCACAACAGTGCACATTCACGATCGTCTACGCAGAACTCGAACTCAAGTACTTCATTCTCATGCGTGAACGTACTGCTGAGGAGTTTCACACTAGGATGAAACATCTGTCCAGTGCTTTCAGGTTTTAAATTGTAGTTTAACTTAGATGAACTCAGAAATTAAACTGTGAAGATACTACTATCTCCACAAATCTCTAGAGTAACAGTGATAATACATGGATATTGTTCTCTTTCTAGTGAATATCTTCCAATGGTGCGTCTATTTTACATAAATTACTTATATTTTCGTAAATCTATTGTTAAATACAGAACATTCTGTCCCATTATACAAAGTTTTGCTTTATCCCAATCAAATAATTTCTCATCGTTCAACTTATTAAGCATTTACTAATCATATCAATATATTATCAGTATAGGGTTGTGGAGATTATTAATTTGTTGACTGAGATCTTGAACCGATTGATGTTAGACCTCCATTGAAAACCTGAAAGCACTGGACAGCCGTTTCATCCTATTGTGGGACTCCTCGTAAGTGTGCATACACGATTCCGCTCGTGGGATTCAGACCCAGGGTCTTCATTCTCGCACGCGAACGCTTAATGGTTTAAGATTTCAGTCAATAACTTAACAATCTCCACAATCCTATAATGATATTTACCATGTGCTCAATATTGACTAACTTCGTGAGGGAATTCTCGGAGTTCTAATGAGAAGCCCTGACCAGTGAAGATATTCCCTATCGGGTAGAGACAGGTATCTACCTCAGTACAGGGGAAGATGGTGCCGCAATCTCCTGGATTGGTTGAAGTTAGACATTAACACTATTAGATTCCGACTCAGTGGTTCAGTACGTTAAGCATTTGTGCGCAAGACTAAAGGGCTTGGGTTTGGATCCCGCGAGCGGTATAGCGGATGCGCACTGTTGAGGAGTCTCACAATAAGACGGAACGGCCGTCCAGTGCTTCCAGGTTTCCAGTAGTGGTCTAACATCAATAGATTCATGTTCTCAATCAAAAACGTTGATACAAGTTAGGCTTTAGCCAAACTATCTGAACATATGCTTTCTTAACGACTAGACTAAGTGATAACCAAGCTTATTAGAATTCTTGAATGTCGAATGAACAATTATTTCACATTCGTGATCAAATACTAACTAGAATGATAATCGTATAGCAGTTGAATTCTCATCTCTTAAACTGGTTTATTTATTCTCTATACCATATATATGTTTATTTCAATACATTGATCAACTGATCTTGGTGTATTCTGTTACTTCATTAAAAGGTTCATCATATACTAGGTGACTAAAAGAAATTGACTGAATACTTCCATGGTTTAATTCATCTTAAATGTTGATTATGAATAAGATGAATCTTAAAGGAATCAAATTTTTCACTGAATCATTATTATAATCAAAGATCCCCTACTTCATAGTTACTCTGATTATATAAAAAATTAATCGATGATCATACATTTGATTACAGTAAAAAGTATCCATTATAAACTGCTTAAAATTCCAACAACAACAAAACTGTCCATTCTATTGTGTAAACATTGAAGAAGTTATAGATATCAATGATCATACATAGTGATTATTTACCATTCATCTGTTCATGTTTACAATCAGTATTATTAATCTTATGACATCTGTTACCATCTCTACAGAATATAATAAATATATAAGTTCTATAGTGATTATCTTATTTATTTCTTAAACTGATAAAGATGAAGATGAAAAAGGGAAATATAAACAAAAACGAACCATTATGATAAATACTTTTACAATCATCATTTATTTATTTACTTAAACATATAAACATTGGTACAAGGAGGCAACAAATAGATATGCGCTATATAAATCATTCGATTTGTGTAAGGGTACCCAAATCAAAGCAGGCGGTTTTCTTAGAAAGAGCCATACTCGGAGCCTTTGATCTGAAGGCCTAATTCATAAGGCAATGGAACAACGTCAGGAGATACAGTCCCATGGTGGCCGGTGACCAATAATTGATTCATACTTTATTTGTTTCTTTAGGATCGTGGAACGCATATGTAACATTGGTTTGGAATCAGAGTTTCCCAACTCCCCTAGGTGGACTTATAGTGTCAACTGTTAATAAACACTTGTATCTTCTGGATGATGGCTTTCGTAATTCTCCAAGTTTCCACCAAATACAGTAGAACTATCTTAATATTTATATTGAAAATTCTGACCATGATGTTGGTGATTCAGTTATACATCTACTGACAAAAGTATTTTTAAATCTCCAGGAAGTATTCTACACTACATATACATTGTAGATGAATAAAACTTAATCTTCTAGTTGATATTATATTTTTAAAGAAAAAAAATTATTTGAATATCTCAATTAAACATCTGTAATTATTCAGCTTATCATCAGTTATGTAAATGATTTGTCAAAATAGCTAGAAAACTCATAGTTAGATAGTCAGTAATTTGAGATTGAGAACAGCTGAAAGATGTATTTCAAGTAAAAACCAGAGTCAGAAAAGGCTGTCTACCATCTACCTTCCTCTTTCTTCTCGTGGTCAACTGGATTATGAAGACCTCAACATCTCAGCGAAAACACGGAATACAATGGACAAGTCAGAACCAATTAGACGATTTGGAATTCAAAGATGACCTAACCCTCCTATATCATTCACACGAACAAATGCAGATGAACACAACTAGTATAGCAGCAACCTCTGCATCACTAGGCCTCCACAAACACAAAAGAAAAACCATGATCCTCAAATACAACACGGACAACGCCAACACAATCACACATAATGGCGAAACTCTGGAAGGTGTGGAATACTTCAAATACCTGGGAAGTATCATCGATGAACAAGGAGGATCGGATGGAGATATAAAGGGGAGGATTGACAAAGCAAGTGCCACATTCCTACAATTGAAGAAAATATGGAACTCAAAACAACTGTCAACCAATATCAATGTCAAAATCTTCAATGCGAACATCAAGTCAGTCCTACTATACACAGCTGAAACTTCTAGACCTAATACAACCATCATCAAGAAGGTACAAGTATTTATAGATAGTTGTCTACGCAAGATACTCGACATCCATTGACCGGATACCATCAGCAATAGCCTTTTATAGGAGAGAACAAACCAGATTTGAGTTGAAGATGAAATTAGGAAGATACAATGAAAATGGATAGGACATGCATTCAGGAAATCACCAAACAGCATCACGAAACAATCCTTAACTTTTAATCCTGAAGGGTATTGGAAAAAAGGAAGGTCAAATAACACGCTTCGTTGTGAAATAGAAGGAGATATGAAAAGGATGAATAACATTTGGCGAGAGCTGGAAATGATTGTCTAGTACAGTGTTGGATGTAGAGTGTTTGTGGTTGGCCTATGCTTCTCCACAAGGAGTAATAAGCGTAAGTAAGTAAGTTGAAATTAGTACATTGAATATGAAAGGTAGTGAACAATGAGTCAATACTTTTTAGTCTTCACATTATTATTATTTTGGTTAGTCTGATTATTTAAAAGATAAGAAAATTGTAAGTTGAAATTTCTCTCTTATCAAGAGAGAGCAATTCAAATCACAACTTAATATTATTTTTGCTTCTTTGTAGGAAAATAGTATCAACTACCATTTCACAATGGGATAGGGGTTTTGTGGATATTATAGTTCAAATCTCGCGAGGTCGGATCGTGGATGAGCATCGCTAAGGAGTCCCATGATAAGATGAGACGGCCGTCTAGTACTTTCAGGTGTTCCATAATGGTCTAGCCCTAATTAAATTATGAATTCAACGATTAAATGGTAATTTTAATAGTTGAATTCATGAGTCAATTAGTACTAGATCATCATGGAAAATCTGGAAGTACTGGACGGCTGTCAAGCTGTTCATTCAAACATTGATAAATGTTTGTACAAAATTTTGATTTGGTCAGTTAACCAATGAATAACTAAGCCTATGAATAGAAGCTCATAAAATAACTAATGAGTACTTACTTCAATTCATCATATATTAACATTGAACCAGTTAAATTGTTTTCTACCACCTCATAAAATAACGAACTTTTATTATAATCAGCATAAGTGTTTTCAAAGTGATTTCGTTGTTAAGACTAACAATGATCAATCCTTGTGATATGACAACATAAAAAGGTAACATTACATTTCTAGTTTATTGTAACACATGTTCAACATTACTTCCGTTTGTTTCAATCAATATGGTGATTATTTGGTGTAATATTTGTGTTATTTTCATTATGGTATTTTATTCACTATAACGTTGGTTAACGTCAATGTAGGGTATTCTTTGTATTCAATTAGTATGAACTATATTCAGCCTAACATAACTCCGCCTGGAGCCCCGCAAGTGCTACTACCTGGCCCAAAGCCGGATAAAGGAGGTGAGTTGGACGTGAGGTTAACGACTTCATCCTGTAGAAAATCAACTAGCTAAAAAAAGTGCTAATCAGAAAACAATAATTCAAACCCTTTAAACTCTACCCTGAGAGTTAGAAGGTCTACATGGTGAAAGCCGAGTTCCTTCGGAAGTCACGAAGCTGATACCCCTTCTGAAAACCAAAGCAACTACTAATTTAGGTACATGGAATGCTCAGCCTATCATGTAGCATGTGATTTGTTTAAACTCCGGGCATTTTTCGTTTATGTGATTTTATTCTAAATCATAATCATAATGACAGGAGTTTCGGTTATAACGGAAACTTAAGATTAACAAATATAAAAATGAAGAAATCTCAGCAAATACACAAGACACATCACTTCTCTTGAGATTACGAATACACTCTACTGACGAAAGCCAACTAGCAGATAATCTGTTTTGAGAGTTACTTTCCTACTAATTACAACCATCTACCAAAATTATATCGAGCATTTCAAGTGAATTAATTGTAACAATTCAATTTTATTCAGTATATCAGTAAAAATGTTGATGAATAATACTTCAGTATAGGGTTGTGGAGATTATCAGGTTTTTTTTATTGAGATCATGAACCGATTGATGTTAGACCACCATTTAAAAGCTGGAAGCACTGGACAGCCGTTTCATCCGATTATAGAACTCTTCAGTAGCAGTGTGCATCCACGATCCCGACTCGCAGGATTCATGATCTCAACCAAAAACTATATAATACTACACTGGAAAGTTTCAAAGCATATCCTTAAATAATATTTAATTTACATTATTGTTGAAAATAGTATAAAGTTTAGATCTTCAGAAGAATCACTTAACTTTGTGATAAAAAAATGATCACACATGAACATGATTATTTTAAGTGATATATATGTAAATATTGTAAAAAGAAGGTTTGTCAACTTCATCAGAAGAACATTTCATACACTACCCTAATGGTTGATATTCTTCAGTCAACTGTCGTATCTAACCACTTCAATTCACTTAAGAGAGTAGAGAAGATTTATGGTCCAAGAGGATACTTTTATTTGAACTTTGTTCTTCAAAAAGACGATGAGTAATTCATGATTAAAATATCTAACTCAGAAAATCCAGCTTCAAGAAGAAATACATAAATAAAAACAATGTAGTTTTATCGGTCAAAAATTGTTCTCAATGATACTAAGATTATTCCATGATCATAATGGTTTTCTTTCTGCTAAATTTTGAACAAATAAGAAAACAATGTTTTTTGTTGTTGTTGAAATTAATCAATATAAACTGAATAAAAGTGTATAGTTGGTTCTGAGAGAATCAAATTGATGTTGATGAACTCTATAGCTAAGTGGATAACGTGATGGCGTTGGAAGCTAACGGTACTGGGTCCGAGTGCCGGAATGAACATCAACTCTGATATGCAGGTATATCCAGCTGACGAGTCCCAAATAGGACAAAACGCGCGTCAAACTGGATTCCAAGGATCCATCGGTTTCGAGCACGAACGCCTAATCTCCAGACCGATGAGCCGGCTGGCATCCAACTTTGTGAATGTTTAACTTCAACTAATCCTTGAAATTGAGTGACACATTAACCAATGTTACTAAAAACGCCATCCACAATGTCAATAGAAAGCTACGAGAAACAATAAACTTTCATCTTCTCAGTATTGTTGAAACCTTTGCAATGTATTTACGTCTTCGATATTGCCACTAAGTCGCAAGTATATTTCACAAGTTGAATAATGGTTAGCGATAGAATCTAAGACTCATATTTTGTCTTACTTTGGACTCGTCAGCTAGATGTATCTGTTACTGGATTTATTGCTCTTCACTGTAACCATGTATATTAAATTGTCTGTAAACATACTATTGATTATCAGTAACAAAAACTGTATGTTTGTGATCAGAATGCTTTGCATGGGAATTAGGCAAAAAAAAACGTTTCGTTAAACAAAACGTTTTTGAATTCACTTGTTATTATTTACTTAAATCTTCCCATTAATGTTTAGTTTCTTATTGGCATATGTGTTTACTGTGAGTATTGCTTATTGGGACTCGGTAGCTAAGTGAATAACGCAATGGCATTTGAAGCGAATGGTACTGTGATTCGAGTCCCAGAGTGAACATCAACTCTGATATGCAGGTACATCTAGATGACAAGCCCCAAATAGGACGAAACGGGCATCAAACTGGATTCCACTGCCAGCCACTATCCATCTTTGCTTATAATGCTTTCAGTATCTCTATCCATTCATGTACTAACTTATTAACCATAAATCAGTGATCTAAATTACTGGATGGTTGACTACATACAATAACCTCGAACAGCTTGCTCAATCACTTTAACGATAAATGTACACCCCATTGATAAACTCCGATTCATCCTCCTCGTTTACTTTAAAATATGGAAGCTACCAATTTGAATCTCCTTATCCATTGTTAGCGTTTTTTAGCGAGTTGGTTTTCTACGGGATGGAGTTGTTAACCCCATACCTAACCCTCCTCTTTTATCTGGGCTTGGGACCGGCAGTAACTCTAAAGGGGCTACAGTCGGAGTGTTATCCATTGTAATACTTGTTTAATCTTGCTTTAGAAATATGTCATTTATTGACTAGATTATATTGCCATTATCTTGAAAATGAATCTATATGGAGGATTGAAAAATTCATATATAGATTTTTTGCATACTAAAAGAAAGACTATGAAACAGCTGACTACAAACATTTGAAAACATATCTGAGTTGGTGTAGTGTCAGAAAGTGATAAGTTTGTTTCCATGAATACTTTATATATCAATCAATAACACAATACAAGTAATAAATCATAGATTGTTCATAATCAATTCGTAAGTATTAATGAATGAAATAGGAGCTGAGTAATTAACTAACCATAATGTAAAAATATTGTGGTATTTGCTACTTATATCGACATAAGTAGTATATAATACTAGTCAGGAATAAAATGTCTGGAAGCAGAATATCGAGAAGATCGAAGAGGAACAGAAACTAATCGGTATGGAAATACAGGAACAATGAAGTCTGAGATAATTAATGAACGTTTTGAAAATGAAGAATTTATTGTATGGTTTTTAGATTTTACTAAGATATTCTGAACCTCACTTAGTATTGTTTACTTGAATCTTCCCATTGATGTTTAGGACTGTAATTGACCAGTTTCTTTTATAGAGATCGTTTGATATTCTTCAGAGTAATAATTAATAATTTTGATCAAATACTTATGAGCTATATGGAACCGCCAAATCTATAGAAGTAGCACATTCAATCCTCCCACGGATATCCACGACTATCGTAATCAATGGTTGGAGACTCTGGGTGACATGGCTCAGAATCGATTACAATTGCGTAGATATATACACTCTTTGTCTTCCTTTAAACGATGCTTTATATCTTACTATGAACTAATTCTTTGTTCCTGTACGATATCCTTTTACACAATCTTTCTTTCATATATTACTACCAGTGATGTAACTACTTCTATGGATTCGGTATTCGTCTTGCTGCGCTAATGAGGTGTGGCAACTTGGACCGGTGCATATATGTACCTGAAAGACCAAATAGCATAACAGCTAAAGTACCCAACTCATATATAAAGGCATCCTATAACCATATCAGAAAGATTTAGGTAAGAGATGAAAGATATATTTTCAGGACACTGAAGAAGAGTGATTCTAGTAAATGTGAGAACTACAGAGGAGTTACATAACTGAGGATATCAGGCAGATTTTTCAAAAGAGTATTGCTGAGCCATACGAAGAATTCAGAGAACACCCAACTTCAAGATCAAGAACCCGACTTCCGTAAGGAGGCGATATTTGACTTGCTCGTCTCTAAGATATAGAACAAATGTGTATTAATTTGCTTGGGATAAATGATGAAGGGTTATGATTCAGGGATAATGACAATTTATCTGCTATATACAGTATACAGAGAAAGACTAATCTATTTATATCAGAAGGCTTATGTGGATATTCTAGTAATTTCAATGGTTGAGATCATGAGTCAGTTCAAGCTTGACCACCATAAAAAACCTGGAAGCACTAGATGACCGTTTTTTCCTATTGTGGGACTCCTCAGCAGCGCGCATCTGCAATCCCGCCTCACGAGATTCGGACCCAGGACCTGTCAGTCTCGCTTAATTTCGTGAATTGGTTGAAATTAGACACTAACACCTTTGGGTGCCGGCCGGCTCAGCGGTCTAGAGGTTAAGAGTTTGCGCATGAAACCGATAAGTCCTGTGTTTGAATCTTGCGAGGCGAAATCGTGGATGGGCACAACTGAGGAGTTCTACAATAGGACGAAACGGTCTTCAGTGCTTCCAGGTTTTCCATGGTGGTCTAACTTCAATTGACTCATGATCTCAACGATCGAAATTAATCTATTTATTATAGTTAACACTGTTTTTACTCTGCGATAGCCTAAACAATTTATGTTATCATTTTAAGCATTATGAACGATGTACAAAGATATTTCCGCTTCTCTATTATACTTGATAAATGAATTGTACTCAAAAGATAGATTTTTATTGGTTCATCCATAATCGATCATTGTACTGCTGCTTTTCCTAAAAAACCAGCTGAAGATCAAAAATCATGATAGCTGAAAACAAAAACCTTTTTTTCTTCTCGAAATGAAACAATAAGAAGCATAAATAAATTTAATGTATAATAGTCACTTACTTTTTTCAATTCAGTAATTCAGTAATAACCAGTTTCAACACAATGCACGCAATGTTGAGTCACCTAGACTAGTAACCATATTGCAACTTAATCAGTATGATTCGATCTGCACTAAGAAAGATCGAACACACATGATATTGATCAATACCCAGTGATCAATCATTTGTGAATACAGCTAAGTCCTACAGGAGGTCAGTCGCGGCCCTGATAGCCCATTGGTAACATTTCTGATTGTGAAGCTGGATGAAAAAGGATTGAATCCGTTAGGGAACATCAGTTCCCTCAATAATAATACAGGTACACTTTACTGACAATTGTCAAGTAGCACCGAAACCTAGGTTCAGGGTTTCCTGTTGATCACTTCCAACCACCATCTTATCACCACACAGTGATCGATCAATTGTAAATAACTAATCATTTGTTAGACAGATCTTAGAAATGAATGAATTCCCATTTGAGTTACTCAACATTATGATGCATTCAGTTTGATAATACGATGTTTTATACAATATTTATTCATTGACTTTCAAAGAAAAGAGAATTGATTATCTTCAATGGATTAAAATATAGTTCTCTTATTCGTAACAGTGTCAGCTAGATCAAAATCTAATTTTAAAGTATGAATTTTATTTTACTCATACAAAAGAACTAAACTGTCTTATTATGGATAAAGGTTAAATGTTATAGCAGCTATCCTAAGACCAATTTCAATTATGATTCAATGTGGTTAAACCCTTGTTATTAACTTACCTAACAGACAATGTTATTTACTTACTTATTTACTTACACCTGTTACTCCTCATAGAGAAGCATAGGCCAACCACAAACACTCTACATCCAACACTGTACTAGACAATCATTTCCAGCTCTCGCCAAATGTTATTCATCCTTTTCATATCTCCTTCTATTTCACAACGAAGCGTGTTATTTGGCTCTCCTCTCTTCTGCTTCCTATATAAATCACAAGATAAGGCTTGTCTCGTCATGCAGTTTGGTGATTTCCTTAATGCATGTCCTATCCATTTCCATTGTATCTTCCTAATTTCCTCTTCAACTCAAAGCTGGTTTGTTCTCTCCTATAAAAGGCTGTTGCTGATGGTATCCGGTCAATGGATGTTGAGTATCTTGCGAAGACAACTATTTATAAATACTTGTATCTTCTTGATGATGGTTGTAGTAGTTCTCCAAGTTTCGACTCCGTACAGTATAACTATTTTGATATTTGTACTGAAAATTGTGATTTTCATGTTGGTTAACAGACAGTTGTTTTGAATTCCAGATACTTTTCAGTTGTAGATATGCTACTCTTGCCTAGCCAATCCGTACCTTCACATCTGCATCAGATCCACCGTGTTTATCAATGATGCTGGCCACATATATAAAAGTTTCTACATCTTCCAAATCTTCTCCTTCAAGTATGATTTGATTGATACATTCTATGTATATATATCGGAGAATCTTACTTTCCCCCTTTGTGTATATGTTGAGACGTACTGCTGCTGTGGTTGTACATCTTATATCTATTTACCGAATCATTTACACAGTATAAAGATTCAATACAAATTTATCAATCATACTAAATTTCTTATGTTTAAATTTATTTCTCACCATGGAGATAAAGAAACTTGTTAAAATATTCTATGCAAATTTCTCATTAAAACAGCAACAAACAAAAAAAAGAAGAAATAAAACATGCTTTGCAAATTTAAATTTTAATCATCAGTTTTTTTCTTCTTTTTCTTCTTCTCTAAATTTGTCACCATGTCAATGTAATTTGCTTAACGGATCAAAAACAGAAGAAAAAAAAGTGTAATCAGAATGAAGCATGATATGTGGATGTCATTGTAGAAAAGTACCAAAAAAAGTGTTGTCGTTGTTGTCGTTATTCGTGGCGGTGGTGGTGGTTGTGCTGGTGGTGGTTGTGCTGGTGGTGGTGGGGTTGTATTTGTTTAAACATGACATATTCACCTAATATTTAAAAAATGATTTCTTATTTGTTTTATTAAAAGGAGTTAGAAACGTTTAGCGAACATTATAGGATAAGATACACATTAACGAAACCATTCAACTATGTGTCACAGGGCAAGCCCTCATCACTTGGATTCCTCAAGGCTAAATAAAAGAGAAATGGAAGACGAAAGAACACATTATGCCAAAAAATGGAGACGGACATGAGAAGAATGAACAATAATTGAATAGATCTATAAAAGAAGGCGGAGGACAGAGTGTGTTGAAGAATAGTGGTCGGTGGCCTATGCTTCATTGGGAGTAACAGGCATAAGTAAGTAAGCAAGTATTCAAGTATTTCAATGTTCAGTATCGTAGGCAAGTATTTATTTACTGTATAGCTTCATTTTCATTAGGATATAATCCAATAAATAGTAATGTATAACGGATTTGCAGATTTATTTACAAAATATTCATCAATTACAACAATTTGTTTTACTAATAAATGCTTATGTACATCCTAGTAACTAATTTGTAGATGTGTTCCCAAGATTCCTATTGTGATGTGATCAGTGAGGTTCAAGCATGTCATGGATTTTGCATATATTATCAGACGCAATGGATTATGGTCAGAGGATGTCATGAATTGATTGGATTTAGAAATAAAAAGACGTTGATTGTAAACTCAGAGGTTATGAGGTGGATTTCTGGCACAGTTGGTAATGAGCACGGATGAGAAGTGCCATGCTAATACATAAGAACTATGCATTGAGACGAAAATATAATTTATGGACGTACCAATGACATATACGATAACATGTCTCAGATTTTGGCGCGAAATTCACTCATCCATTTGGCTAAAAAGTTTATAGCCGATCAAAACCTTAAATCTAATTCCAACTGTAAATCATAATTCCAATTCCTCACACAGGTTTATAACCCTCATTTGGTCCTAGTTATTGAATGGACACTCTCAAGGTCACTTTGGCGTCACTTAAAGTTCGTCCATAAATTATAGTCTCGTTTGCAGTGCTTCTTAGTCTATGATCGCTGTCTCGGTAAAATTAAACGATGATGTAGATGATCTTTGAATTCTTATTTTCTTCATCTTAAGATATGCATATCACAATCAAACGTTTAATGACTTTTGGATTGTTGTTGTTGCATTCTAATGATCAAGAACACAAGTAAGGTCAAGTAAACGTATGAAATTAAAGAAAGTCTTGACAAAACATCAGAATCATACATTCAGTACTTTGTTTGCAAATTTCTATAATCTGTCTTTCACATTCTGTTTGATTCTTCAGATTTACAATTGCTTTCTTACTCCGTTACTGTTTTCTTCAAGTCAACCTTCATAACCTTCCGCTACCAGATTGTTCACTTCCGATTGGTGATACATACTACTTATATCTGTCGACATATGTAGCATACATCACAGTATCGCCTTTGAGCCAATGAGATACATGAATACCCCTTTTACTGAAAAGAATTAGATCACAAGGACTACTCTTCCGTTCTCAGATCACAGTGATATCCTCATTACATGCTTTATCTGGATATAGACCACGGATTATAACAATTATAGTTGGAATTTCTAACTACTTATAATTGTGGATCACCAGACCAAACGAAACTCGAACACGCCAATTTCTGACAATTTAAGTATTTTTTTATTAGTTGAATTTATGAGTCGATTCAAGCTAGACAACCATTAAAAACCTGGAAATACTGAAAAACTGTTTCGTCCTAGTATAGGACTCCTCAGCAGTGCGCATTCACCATCCCGCATACTTAAATAGACTCACGAATTCAACTATTAAAAATAACTACAATCTTTACAAACCCTCATTCTTATCTAAGTAACATCATGTGTATTTCTCTCGTGTGTATAATTTATATTTGGTAATATTAACACACTAATTTTTACGTAATAAACTTGTCATTATTTTTGTAATTGTTCTATTTTTAGTCCATCACAATCTTCTACAATAGGACTTAATCGATATCACATTCTAGCATCATCAATAAATCATCTTGGATTTTGAACTATACGTGACAAGTATAGTGCAAGATTAGTTCATATTATTCATGTTTAAGAATGCTGATGTTAACATCACTGATCTTCATTCTCTTTATAGATACAATACATTGTCTAATGGATCCACGGGATCAAATGGATTGTAAAGTGTTATGTCTACTAACTGAACTTTCGATTGGTTATTGGATTTAAAATAACTAAATTTAATTAATTTATTTATAGAGAAACCAGTTTCACAATTATTTATTTTATAGAAAAAAGGTATCTACCTCAGTACAATGGAAGATGGTCGCTTGATGTCTTAGATTGGTTGAGCTTAGATATTAACACCGTTGGATGCCGATCGGATCAGTAATCTAGAGGTTAATCGTTCGTGCGTGAGACTGAAAGCCATGGGTTCAAATCACGTGAGCGGGATCGTAGGTGCGCACTGCCGAGAAGTCCCACAATAGGAGGAGACGGCCGTCCAGTGCCTCCAGGTTTCCAATGGTGATATGACATCAATTGGTTCATGAACTCAATCAAAAATCTAATGATCTCTACAACCCTATACTGATAAAATAAAAGTGAAAAATTAAACAGTAAACTGGAAATGACACACACACACACACTCAGAAGATAAACAATCCAACCATTTTGTTACTTATTTGGTTTAATTAAATAAATAAATAAATAAGTATTCCATCGATTAGTAATTCAATGAATAGAAATTTTAATTTTCAAGGTTATCTATCTCTCATGGTAGATATCCGGATATATATTTCTACCTTAGGGATTTTCAATCATTAAGGTCATTCTGGTACTTGAAATAATCGGTTGATTTCAATACATGTTCTATTAAAGTGTTAGATATGCAGAGGAATATACCAATCATTATCATGTTAGGTCGAATGGTGTCCTTGGACGTTAAATGTACATTTCCTATTAGTCGATATTTGTTTCATTTGTTAAATATTGTACAATGTTATTTTCTATTTTATGGTATGTTGTGGTCTGGTTGGTTGGTATATAAATAGAGTGTGTCTGAAATATAATGATTCATATTTCAGAGTCTGTGACTTGCGTTCTGGACTCAACTGGCTGGGATAGACAGGGAAGCAGGGCCAATCGGGACTCTAGGTCGTCCACTACGTGTTTACGTGGCACAGAATCGATCGATATATAGTCTGCTTATCTAATCTGCAGTCTCACACATTACAACATAAAGACATTATACAATTGATAGAATAATAAAAATAAACATTTGATTAGAAGGCAACAGAAGAAAAATGAATTCTAACTAATTGATAAGTGTACACTCAAGTGTGTTGAATAGTTTCACTAATGAAATATTCACTAATTGAATTCAATGAAGTTCATACTATTTACAGATAGCCGCCCATTTATCACGTTTTGTATAAAATCCGCTGTGAACAACAAATCTTTCTTCAGTAAAATCATGCACTGACAGCATAATCTGGTTATTTATTAAAAAATACATTATGAAATGATAAATTCTATGATTACTTAAACGCACAGATGACCGTCATTACACTGGGCGATACATTAGGTTTACATGGTTGCGTTGCGGATATAATCACCTCAGATCGTACGCTAGTATCACGTAGTGGAATTAGTGCTGTGACCTTGAAATCCCTCAAACGTTTCTGATTGACTCGTCCATAGATTTTAGTCTCGCCCATTTATCATTTTAGTTATCTTCTTTACAAATGACAATGTAACAAAAAGAAATATGTTGTTGATGTGTATCATTATGAATTGATATTATCTTAACCATGAATAAAGTTAAAAAATGAATTAAAACATGATTTATTCAATTCATTTATTATTCACCTAGTAGTCATGCAACAATATTGATTAAAGTTGCGTGTTCCCAAGAAGAGAACCAAAAACTTTTTTTTTAAAAACATTGAAAGGGAAAACAAAAAATATGATATACAATCCCCATTATTCTGTCAATATCTCAGTGTAGTTTAGTATCTTATGTTGTATTATGAATTGATTTCAGTTGAAATTGTCTAGTTCTTTAGTGAAATCCTACTTCAAAGTTTTAAGTAAAAGTACCATGTTTTGAAGAAGAAGAAGAAGAAAGGAAAAAAGACCGAAGCGTTTTTGTTGTAACTTTAAAAGATGGTTTGTTATCAGGTGATTTATTCGCTAATCAAAATATGACTTAATCCATCTAAGTGTTATGATAAACTAATGATGTTCGATTGGTATGAGCAGCCTAGAGTTTTTATTGATCCTTTGTTTGCCTAACCCGTCCAGTTGAGTCTAGAATGCCAGTAACAACATCCACTATGCGAATCATTTATCCCAAACATACTTGGTTTATACACTAACCAAACAGATCACATCATACCATAAAATAGAAAATAACCTATATACAAAATTGAATCAAAAAGTGGTTGTGAAAGTGGGACACTGTAATTAATGAACTGAACACAACTTAAAAACAGTAATAATAATCTATAATTTCAATAGTTGAGGTCATGAGTCAGTTGAATTTAGACCACCATGGAAAACCTGGAAGCACTGGACAGCCATTTCGTCCTGTTGTAGGGCTCCTCAGCAGTGTTCATCCACGATCTCGACTGACGAGATTCAAACCCAGGACATATCAGTCTCGCGCGCGAACGCTTAACCTTTAGATCACTGAGCCGGTCGGCATCCAATCATGTTAATGTCTAACCTCAACCAATTCATGAAACCGCTCGACACATCCACCATTGTCTTCATTAAGTTACTAGCTTCAATTGACTCATGATCTCAACTATTGAAATTACTATAATATCCACAATATAACTCAAAATGAAGCTTATAATAAGAGGAACATAGATGTACATAATCTAGCTACTTAACAGTTATGCAATAGGAATATGTATATATAATATTAGTCCACTAATAGTTCTCAGAAGTTATCCATAATTTTAATCTCCATTAAGATATTATAACTGTTAGGTATGCAGAGGAATCTGCCAATAATTATCGTGTCAAGTCGAATGGTGTCCTTGGACGTTAAATGTACATTTCCTATTGGTCGATATTTGCTTCAGTTATTTAATATTGTGTAAATGTTGTTTCCTATTTTTATGGTACGATGTGGTATGCTTGGTTAGTATATAAATAGAGTATGTCTGAAATATAATGATTCATATCTCAGAGGCTGTGGCTTTGTTCTGGACTCAACTGGCTGGGATAGACAGGAAGGCAGGGCCAATCAGGGCACTAGGTCGTTCGTACATGTTTTACGTGTCACTGTAACCGGTCGATCGATATAAACGCTGCTTTATCAAAACCTGCAGTCACCCACACTCGTTACAACAATAACAGTTTTGATTTTAGTGTCACATAGTATTGTGAATGTATTATTATGAGGAGTGGTATGCCATAATGAAACAACTATTCAGTGTTTTATAGATTTTCTCTATGGTATAGTTCATAAATTCAATTCAGTCCTGATTACTTCTTGGAGACATTTTCAAAAACCAGGTGAAATGCTTCAAGTCACACAACGACCTACTGATTTGTATTGCAATAATTAATGAAAAGTTTGTTATTTGTATATCAATTGATCATCTGTTGTTTGATGAATTACTAATAAAGAGGTTTGTTTGAGGATTTTCGATGAGACTATAATTTATGAATGACCTTTGAACGACGCTAAAGTGACTTTGAGATGTTTAAGGGTTTAGGAATAAGATTTAGGATTTTCATCATGAATTGCTAACTTACTTACTTACTAACTTACTTACTTACTTACTAACTTACTTACTTACTTACTTATTTACTTACTTACTTACTTACTTACTTATTTACTTACTTACTTACTTACTTACTTACTTACTTACTTACTTACTTACTTACTTACTTACTTACTTACTTACTTACTTACTTACTTACTTACTTACTTACTTACTTACTTACTTACTTACTTCGCCTGTTACTCCTCGTGAAGGAGCATAGGCCGCTCACCAGCATTCTCCATCCAACCCTGTCCTGGGCAATCCTTTCTAGCTCCGTCCAGTTGTAATTCATCGTTTTCATATCTGCTTCTATTATCCGACGCAATGTGTTCTTTGGCCCTCCTCTTTTTCGCTTCCCTTCAGGATTCCAAGTTAGGGCTTGTCTCGTGATGCAGTTTGACGATTTGCGTAATGTATGTCCTACCCACTTCCATCGTCTCTTCCTAATTTCTCTTTCATCTGGAAGCTGGTTTGTTCTCTCCCAGAGAAGGCTGTTGCTGATGGTATCCGGTCAATGGATGTTGAGTATCTTTCGTAGACAACCATTTATAAATACTTGTACTTTCTTGATTGTGGTTGTTGTAGTTCTCCAAGTTTCAGCTCCATACAGTAGAACTGCCTTGACGTTGGTGTTGAAGATTCTCACTTTGATATTGGTTGAAAGTTGTTTTGAGTTCCGTATGTTCTTTAACTGTAGGAATGCTGTCCTTGCTTTGTCAATCCTTGCCTTTACGTCTGCATCTGAACCTCCTTGTTCATCGATGGTGCTTCATAGATATGTGAAGGATTCTACATCTTCCAGAGTTTCGCCATCAAGAGTGATTGGATTGTTGTTTTCCGCTTTGAATTTGAGGACTTTGGTTTTCCCTTTGTGTATGCATGATGCTATTTTTGTGTGCTAGGTTCAAAGAGAATTGTATGCTATATGCATGCAAATCCGCCCCGTTATTGTTCCTATCATGAATTGACATTAGCTAAAATGTAAAAAAAAAACGCTCTTTAACCAAATGGATGAATGCATTTCCCATTAAAATTCAAAACTTTTTTTATAGACTCACCGGATTTTCTTTGAAACTCGTTCATTTATATGATACATAATAAAAACTATTAAGTATGAGTGCCAACTCATTTTCGTTATTACAATGTCATTTCTCTTCTTTCTTATCAATTATGAATGTTCTGAGAATTAATTAAAGATAATTATTAGAAGACGTTTTACACAATGTAAGGGATACTACCCCTAACTCAGGGTCTGAAAAGTCGAAAAAATGAAAATTTCGCAAATGCGATAAAAATGATCTTGGTGGTCTACTTATAGTATTTCGGCATCAGACAATGGGTTTTAGGCGTTATTTAGGCCCTAACGCTTCAGGCTGGGCCATTTCGCTTACTACCCTATACATGTGTTGTATGCACTATTAGCTATATGGTTATATAGAGCTGAAGGTCTCATATGAGGCTGGAGGTTCGCCATTGTTATTGTGGACGGTTCGGCATTGCTTTGGCAAGTTTTGCTGACTGTTCATGCAAAAATTGGTTTGCTGGTTAACCGATTTCATTCATACTGGTGGTTGCTTTTCAGTGTTCCCGAGGGCCATTGTCATTGGGACATTGTTAGGCATGCCGCCATTGCTAATATTAATGAGTTTGACTGTCGTGTAAGCGGAATAGGTCAACTCTGGCCTGTTCGTGCTGTGCATAATTGATTCACGCGATCATTGATCGGAATAACTATACATGTGATGTGAATGTGTATATGAATGGTGCGAATGGTCCACCAGGGTGCTTGGTACCTGTGTGGTTGCGCCACAGGATTGAGCTGTACTATTCAGATTGTAGCGTTAAAGTCTGTACGGTGTCTGGTTCCCCTGCTAAACGGGGTTGAGCTGTACTGTTTGGGTTTTTACGTGAAGGTCCGGATGGTGTCTGGTTCTCCTGAAAACCAATGTAAAATTACCCTGGCCCACAAGGGTATATTATATATTATTATTAAGATATATGTTATTACATCTTATATATTACACAAAATATGAAAACTTATTTTCCTAATTTTAATTCAATAGGATTCATTGTTTAAGTATGTGATTCAACTTTTAAGTAATACAATTAACAGTTCTAGAGTGATTATTAACTCTCGGATGCAGGTACATCCAGCTGACGAGTCCTAAATACGTTAAAACGCACGCCCTAAATTCCACTGTTAGCCACGATCCATCTTTGTTTATAATGTTTGTGACTGAAAACTATATCAAGGCAATCCGCATAGGATGCATATATGCCCATAACAGACTGATCAATTTGCAGTCCTAACACATCAATGGAAACTTTCAAACAAACAATACTAAGTGAATTTAAACTTCACCGCATTACACAAGCTGGTAACTATGAGAACTCAGTAGCTAAATAGATAACCTGACAACGTTTGAAGTGAACGGTATTGGGTTCGAGTTCTGGAGTGAACACCAACTCTGAGATCCAGATACATCCAACTGACAAGTACCAAGTGTGACAAAACGCACGTCAAACTACAATCCACTATTATCAACTATACATCTTTGCTTAAAAAGCTTGTGACTTAATGTTATATCGAGGTGATCCACATAGGATGCGCATATATGCAAATGAGAGAGAGAGATTGATCAATTGTAGTCCTAAATAACAACGGGAAGATACAAGTAAAACAACATCAAGTGGATGTAATACATCTAGAATTTGACAATCTAATTAGGTTTTTGTGCAGCCTACACGTATACAAATAGAAAAATAATAATAATTTGGCTCAATGTTTGTATTACATAAATAAATTACTTTTTTCTATTGTGTAATCCACATGAAAAATCAAATCTATTTCTTTATTCCTCATTCATTACAACACAAAACATGTTGTATAACAAGTTTGTAAAAACAAAAAAAAAGAAGAAAAACATAATCAAAAGTAAGAAAACAATGAAGAAAAAAACATTGACATGTTACGTAATATCGAAATTATTAAATAACAATTTTATTATGTTTCTTTTTTTTCTATATAATCACCCCCTCCTTATGTTTCTATCTGATCTTGTTATTCCCATTGTATCATTTTGCATACTAAGCCACCCCTTCATCATTATTGCTATCCACCACTTAAAGATTACATTCACTTAACATGTTTAAAGTAATAATAACAAGCTTGTTATAATATTACATTGTATTAAAATATAAGTATCAATTCAATTGGTGTTGTTTTACTTGTTTCTTCCCGTTGTTATTTAGGACTACAATGCATCAATCTCACTCTCTCTCATTTGCATATATGCGCATCCTATGTGGATCACCTCGATATAACATTAAGTTACAAGCTTTTTAAGTAAAGATGAATAGTGAATAGTAGTGGATTGTAGTTTGACGTGCGTTTTGTCACACTTGGTACTTGTCAGTTGGATGTATCTGGATCTCAGAGTTGGTGTTCACTCCAGAACTCGAACCAAATACCGTTCACTTCAAACGTTGTCAGGTTATCTATTTACCTACTGAGTCCTAAGTATCAGTGTTTTACTATTAATATAATAAGTAGGTTGGAAGAAAGCTAGGGGCGGCCAGACCAAAACATGGCACAAGTTCATGAAGTCACTGACAAGTGGTCTGAGTCATGTCGGTAGGTGTAGACTACCTGGTTGAAAACCGCGAGATGATAGCAACCGATGGTTAGAGACCCTGAATGACATGGCTCAGAATTGTTTGCAATAGCGCAGGTGCATACACTCTTTGTGTTCTCCCAAATTTTGATCTCCTGATTCCTCCTAGTCTTTTTTTTCTCTTCCCAAATTTATTTCACTATATTATACTCTTTAAGTAACATCTCCAAACACTAATCTTTCCGATTACTGCTTATACTATTATTACCTCTACCACTACGGGATTTGAATCGACCACTGCATCTCTGTGCTAATGTGATCTGGCAACTCGAACTGATGTACGTACGTACGAAGTTCTACGGTGTTATTGACTGACTGACTGACTGAATATAATAACAATAATGATGCATTATCATTGATATTTTTTGTTCTCATCTCTGATTATTCTTGTTTTAAATTATTCTCTACAACATTGTAAAATTTTATTGTCTATTTTTATTTACATAGAAATCATCGACATATAATAAACATTGAATATGTTGTATACCGATGTTTGACAAAAATCAAACATCCATAATAGATAAAGATCTTTCTCCCCCCCCCAACTCCCTCCATGTTTCTTTTTGTTCTGTTTTTGTTTTTTTTTCTTTCAATAAATAAAAGTCATTTTCCAGACTTATTTTATTGTATTAATTCATGCGGTATTTTTGAACAAAAGAGAATAATGAAAGTTGTCAAGGGAGAGGAGGGAGGTTGAACAAATTCCGAATCAATATTGTCTACAATATATAGTTGATAGTCTAAACTAAAAAAAAAATTTTTTTTCATTTTTGTATCTAACTGCGTATGACATCTGCTCAGTAGATTTATTGGTGAGACTATAATTTATACACAAGCCAATCAGATTTAGGACAATAGGTCTTGGATTTTGGAGCGAAATTTATTCATCCATTCGGATAAATTAAGTTTTAGCATTATAGCTGATATCAGTTGATGATGAAAACCCAAAATCTAATATCTAACCTTAATTATCAACTATAAATTATAGTTATAATTCCTCAAACTCGTTTATAACCGCCATTCGGTCCTAGTTATTAGGTAGATAACTCCGCCTGTAGCTCTTCCAGAATTACTGCCGGTCCCAAGCCCGGGTAAAGGTGAAGGGTTTGGCATGCGGTTAGCAACCCCATCCCGTAGAAAACAAACGCGCTAAAAAAAGACTAACCAGAAAAAAAATTAGGTATACACTCTCAAGGTCAGTTTGGTGTTGCTCAAACGTCGTCCAGAAATTGTAATCTTACCGATTTATTTATTATAAGTTCATGCATTGGTGATGATTTGTTTATTCCTATACCTGAACAAACCTATACTTGGACGAAGAACTTATACAATACTAACCAATTTACGATAGTTTCTCAAATGATTTAATCTATGTCATGACACTATCAAACCATACAGTTGTAATTCCAATGATCCATATTTTTCAATCAAAAATATAATGTGGAAGTTCATTAATTTCGTCTTCTATTTACCCTTCTCTATTATTTCTTAAATGAACTTCTACAATTTCTTGAAGTAAGGTGTGTGTTCTTATGATATCTACTAATCAAGTAAGTAAACTTCATTGAAATAAAAAAAACGCCATTATTTCCAGATCCGTAATATACAAAGAAAACTTTCCCAATGTATGAGATACTTTATTGTTCAACTAAGTTAATGTGTAGTGTCGGTTAATTAAGTTAAGCCCATATAACTTATTCTAGCTGTCAGACAGACCAGTCTATTCATTCAACTTGAGTCACATTTTGACCTTGTTAATCATTCGCTTATCAATCTTGATTGTTTTTTGTATGAGCTTACCCGTCATCTCCACTGCACGTCATTTCGCTTCGATCTCTTCTCTTCGGTTCTCTGATACTTTGTCTAGACCAAAGATTGTACGAAATTATATGTGTTCAAAATTCATTCTCATATTTGACTTCTTTAATTCCCTTTACTCACTAACGCGATTTAAGTCGATAATAATATGCGAGGAATGACAATATGTAGATCTCGACAGCCATTATTCAATAACGATCATTTTTCCAATCTCACTGGAGTCAGATTTCGGGCCCCTAAAAATGTACGTAATATAGAAATAATTGCAATAGCCTTCTTCAATAGCTTCAAATCGTTAGTTATGTACACTATTATTGTTCATTATTATGGTTAATCACAATAATAGGCAAAATGACTAAATTTACTAATCAACGAATAGTAACCAATAACGAATTTGTATAATTCTTAGTTGTGCCTTCTCTTATTATCAGTTGTGATATACCTGTTAGTCTTGGTCACTTAACAACAGGTTTGTTACTAAGGCAACTATATACTGTAGATGAGGTTAAGCAATTCTGAAAATCACTCAAAAATATGTGTAGATTTTGGTACACGAATTGGTTTACTTTTATTTGAAAACAAGAATCTTCCGATTAAAATATAACGGAACATATAAATGTACTTTGATGGTTTTACAAGTTTTCAGGATTTATAATCAGATTGATTTTTAGATTATTACAGGTTATATCACTAAGAAAATTCACTCATCCTGAAAGGAGACCAATATGTGTTTGGTTGTTTTGTCGAGCTATACGCACTTTCAAAGCCAATTTCTCATATTTTCCTCAGAAGTTTTTGTCTGGAAGCAATAGATGCATTTTTGAGATAGACTTTAGAGGCTATGGTCTGAGAACTATGTTAATATAACATCTACAAAGTTGAAAAATAGATATCCCACACTCCGATACGGTTGATAAAGTTCGATGTTTAGCACAAGTCACTTGGTTTGTGTATGAGCTGTGATGCTGTCCGGGTTCCCAGATTAAAGCAGGTGATTTTCTTAGGGAGCCACACACGAAGCCTTCGATCTAAAGGTTTGATCAACAAGGCAGAGGAGCAACGCCAGGAGATGCAGCCCCATAGTAGCCGGTGACCAACAATTGGTTCATACGCCATCTGTTCCTTCAATATCCTGGAGCTCGTGTGTACCATTGGTGTGGAGTCGCCCTATTGTGGGACTCCACGATCCCGCCTCACGAGATTCAGACCCAGGACATATCAGTCTCGCACGCGAACGCTTAACCACTAGACCAATAAGCCGGATGGCATCCAATGATGTTAATGTCTAACTTCAACTAATTCACAAAATTGAGCGACACATCCACTATTGTCTTCAGTGAGTTACTATCTCACAACAGACACGGTTGAACTCCACTGGTCACTTCTTCTCATTAGAACTCCAGGAAATAAATCTTGAATCCAGTCACTAGTGAGCAAATGCTGATTAATATTACTTACTTACATACATACGCCTGTTACTCCTAATGGGGCCACCGACCAGCATTCTCCAATACACTCTATCCTGGACCTTCTTTTCTAGTTCAATCTAATTCTTGTTCATTCTTCTCATGTCTATTTCCATTTCCCGGCGTAATGTGCTCTTCTTTCGTCTTCCTCTTCTCCTTTGACCTTCAGGATTCCATGTGAAGGCTTGTCTTGTGACGCAGTTGGGTGCATTATTTAATGTGTGTCCTATCCACCTCCAGCGCTTCTTCCTCATTTCTTCCTCCGCTGGGATCTGGTTTGTTCTCTCCCACAGTAATCTGTTGCTGATAGTGTCTGGTCAACGGATCAAAAGTATTATGCATAGACAACTGTTAATAAACACTAGTATCTTCTGGATCATGGTTGTAGTAGTTTTCTAAGTTTCTGCTCCATACAATTGAACTGTCTTGACATTTGTATTGAAAATTGTGACTTTCATGTTGGTTGATAGACGGCTGTTTTGAGTTCCAGATGTTAAATAAGATATTTAACCAATTATAACCCATGTAGCATCAGTTTCTCATTTATAATGTGATTTTATAGTAATATGTGATCTCTTGTGACCAACTATTATCAAGAGAACGCGATCGGTTTAATGGAAGCTATTATTATTATAACCAATTGTACCAGTGATTGTTTATTTAACTGTACTAAAGACATCCATTCTTCCTTACGTTGGTAGTGACCTTGCACGAACTAACGTTTGCTCAGTAAATCCGTTTGTACTCCTTTGGTACGATCTCGGTATTCTTTCGACACCACGAGATCACCAACAGATGTACCTAGCTACAACCTTCAATTGGCTTCTGATATTTTGGTACGCAACCTACCTGTAGTAGTGATCATAGTCGACCGCGACTCCACGCCACATTACAGATCTATAGGATTTTGTCTAGTCTACTATAAAGTGATTAAGACAATTATTACAAATACCTAAGAAGAAATGTTACAGTGTAAGTAGGGTAGGTAGGGAAAGGCTATATATAGATCATTATTACTTACTACGATTGAAATAATACATGTTTATAGTGAAAAAGAAATGAATACATTACTCAAATTATTAAAAGCCATATTGTTACATTAGAATTTATCATTAATAGTATTGGCTATTGTTTTTCTTTACGGTTAAATAGTTTGTTTAACCATTCAACATTGAAATTAATACAGTTTCTATTAGGAACTATTGAATGAAAAATAAACAATCTCCATATGTATCTGATGAATTCAACTAGAAACACTTTCACATGAGTAGAAAAACTATACAAGTTAAAAAGTGATATTAGTTGATTGGTTCGAAGTAATGAGTAGAGAATACATGTTGAAATACATTTCGCGTTAGTTGACAATTATCGGTGAAGAGATATGTTTTGAGGGAACTGATGTTACCCATGCAGATCCAACTTACATCTCACTGCAACATCACACGCAAAAATGATACTATTCAATTATTTCAGCAGTAATTAAACTAATGAAAGACTCATATATTGACACCTTGCGTTTAGTGAATAGTAAACACAATTATACTCATCTAATCATAACTACTGGTAGAAATAAACTAATCGATTCATACACGTGCACACCAGTTTCAATGACTCGATGTTGTCTTCATTATGTGATACTTTCAATGGTCGACGAACATTGACGCTGATCGACATGGGTTGCATACTACATATGCAAACAGACATGAGGAGTCTGTATCAAAATTTCGAAGTGGAATGCTTACGAGTAGAAGAGTGAAATAAAGAGAAGAGGAAGCAAAACAACGAGCAATTCGAATAACAACAGGATCACAAGAATGATGAAATATGACGACGACAACTCAATGAAAATATGCAAATGATGTGTTTAATGCATGATTTTCATATTTCACTAAGATACTGCTTGCTTGTGTTTATGTCACTCACTTAAGCCTTCGTTAACTACAGATACATCTCGATGAACACCAAAGACTAGACACGCAATGAGAACGTTCGGTAATGTGTGTGTGTGTGTCCTCAAATAAATGTAACTCGTACAAAAGAGAAAGTACAGAGGAGTGTGATTCAAAACGGTGAACATCAGTAAAGACAAGTATCAATGCGGCAATTTAATGGTGCATTGTGATTGCTAATTCTGTTTACGCTTGTAAATTTCCATTGGATGATTAATCTCCCACAATCATCTGTTGTGATTCCACTAGACTGTCGAATGTGGCATCATTTCCTGTCACTTACAACTATATTCAATACCGAATTCAGTCATTTTAAAACGAATTGCTTGTTGTTTTCTATTCACTTCTCATGAATCATGTTCTGATATTCACTCACTAATTGCAGTAAATCGTCCAGTAGTGATATAATGCTAAAGGTTCTTCTGGTATGTAAGTTGATAATCTCCCAATAACTCACTAAATTAGGATTGGTTAGATTAGTTCGTTTGTGTCTCGTGCATGAACAGATATAAATATTGACCGAGTATATCACATTATAAAAAGTGGTTGGTGCTTCGACACAGACGTCACTCCCGTCTTTCATGGTAAATTTCTCAGTGTGGAGCAAAATAACAATACTTCTGTGTAGATCCGATAACTTATCAAATGCATGTTGACGGTTGTGTTTCTGAATATTGTCGATGGAAATTCTACTGCTCGCATGTGAATAAATACCAAATAGGCTGAATAGGCTGTTAAACTGAACCATGTGATGAACTCTTCGTGGAGAAGCTAAATATGAGTGATTCTATGATTGAAACGCAAAGTGAACAAATAATCGGAAGATTTCGTGGATCGATTGCTGTCTTAATCGTGACAGTCTTATCGAGTAGTCTCACCTTTGAAAAGCAGAGCTTTCCAATGCTCATCTCCGTTTAATTATATCACGAATTAACCTTTAGTGAGTTGTGACTTCCAACCAATCAATATGACTTTTGACCGTTGAGTAAATGTGCACTAATCATGCTACAAATAAATCAACACTAAGCAACTAGACAGTATCATTAACTTTCACACATAACATATTAGTTACCATTGAAAGATGATTACATTTCCTAATGACTGACTGAATTGAGAAGTTGGTCGATAAAATTATACTTTAATCAAGTCAAATATACTAAACAATATGAGTAGTAAATGAATAGATACATAGATACACATTAATGCCTCAATCTATTGTTCATCGAACTGCATCATATTTTCATTCACGTCAAGTAACGTTTTAATTACTACAGATAAATAATGCACTTCCTCCTTTGTATACAACCATCTATTGGGTGTGTAACAATAAATATATAGTAAGATTGTAGGAAATTCAGTGTGAAGAAGAAAACTGTTGACCTGGAAGTGCAAGAAAGTTTTCCGTGATCAGGCAAACATATATATATCTTATGTGTGTGTGTGTGTCGGTGTGTGGGTGGATGTGGGTGTGGATAGGTAAATCATCAGCTATAGTATCTATTTTTTATTCGAAATGGGGAATTCGATACTAAACTGATTTAAAACTAATTGAGGTTAACTTCTCCTTCTCTACAACAAATTCTGGACATGGTTACCAAGCCATATGTAGATTTCGTTGGTCTGAGACTGAGAACAATAGATTGTTGATACTGAGTGATATCAACTGATTTTGGCATGGTTTCCAGAATCTACTGTAGTTTTATTGTCACACAATCTTTTATTTGCCCACTTTTCTGTTTATGAACCGACCTTAACAGTAAATTTTCGCTCCAGTTTCCCGTTTATGTGTAGTGACCTACTTTTATCAAGAGAACGCGATTGGTGTAATTGAAACTATTATTATTATAACCAATTGTACCAGTGATTGCATTACTTTACTTGTCTGTTTAACTGTACCAGAATACATACTTTCTTCCGTTGATTGTGGCCTTGCACGAATTTGGTTACGCTCAGTAACCATACTTGTACTCCTTTGGCACGATCTCGGTATTTTTTCAATACCACGAGATCGCCAACAAATACTTTTCGACTACAGCCAAATACCGCTTTCTGATATTTGGCTTACGGGGAATCTTATCGGTTAACTGGCACGTAGTCTTCCTGTAGTGATGATCATAATCAGCCGCGACTCAACGCCAAACTACATATCTTTCATAGGTATAAGATTTTCGGAGTTAAAGATGTATCTAAGAGATCAGTGTCTTAACGTTGTAAATACAAGATTTATCGATATGAAAAACAGCATTTTTCTAACATGCAACCGTTTCCTTAGAATTTTAACAACGGATCTTTTGAGTCCAATTAGAAAATTGTAATCAAGTCATTTGAGTTACTATTTGGATTCAGTTGATTGACGGTATAATTTATCTGTTATTTGATATCATCAGAAGTCATTTATCCTCTGTTATGAATAAATAGATTTCCAAGGTCATAATATTCTCTTAAAGCATCGGATGTTGTTTTCTGATTTTAAATGAAGTTTACTAGTGCATGATAAGAATCCTGATAGTTATTTTTATTCACTTCAAATAGATTAAGTCCGTTTTTAAGATTGCAAAACCGACTCATACATACTCAACGTGCCTCCTGGATAGTGGTTTTTAGTCCCATGAACTAACATGAGCAGTAACCGGGGCAGTAAAGATCAGGCTAATCACCTACTCAACCGATACCCACAAACTGATTACGAATCCTTCAAAGAATCACAGCACAATTTCTCCTGGATCGAAAAATGACAAAAAATTCATAAACGTGGTGCATAGAATGTACGGGGTTGCTCACTATGGGGCAAAGTCCAAACGATTGCAAAAATAACTATTCTAGCCCCGGTAGTTGTGCCGTGCTTTGATGTGGCCTTTTTATCTCCAGAAGGACCTACTAGGCTTCACCAACTTGTTTGGCTGGAAGGCCGAAGATGAATGGACAATCTAGTGTAGAAAAAACGAACAATTCCTAATTGTTTTAAGCTTGGTGTGATACTGTAGTGAACACGAACACCAGTGGGGACAATCGAATGCATTTGACACAATATTACAGGACTTGGTAATAAAATCTAACAATCATAAAGTAAATGCTTAATTTGCAAAATGTCCATCGATTGTTTCATAATGACTCAGACTTTATTGTTCTTGCATTTTCATACAAATTGCATCCTGTTTCCACTCTTTACTGTTCTATCCTCTTGTCTCTCTGCTGCCAGACAGTCTGTTCACGAGTAACGTCATCTACTACTTATGTCAATATAAGTAGCACACACCACAATACTAACTTGTAAACTATTGATTGCCTCTTTCTACTCAATATACTATCTTTAAAAATAAAAAGCTTCTATATCTAGGCAATTCACTGTTTCCAATGAAAATATTGGTTTATCACACTTAGTTCTCATAGGATTATGAAATGAGATTGAATATTTGAATTTTAAATGAAAATTAGAAGATACCTGTAACTTCGTTGACAACATCCACTGTATTTACAATATTATTGAATGCAATTCCAACAAATCATCGTACCTTACTTAAAGCCCGATTTTTTTGAAAACTGTCATTTAGTTAATGACGGATAGTGGCTAGTAGTGGAATCCATGATGCGCGTTTCATCTTACCTGGGGCTCGTCAGTTGGATGTGTCTGCATCACAAAGTTGATGTTCACTCCAGGACTCGAATACAGTACCGTTCGCTTCAGGTGACATCGCGTTATCCACTTAGTTACTGATTCCTGATAGCCACTTGCTTGTGCAATCGGGTGAAGTTTAAATTGTATCTTCCCCCATTGATGCCTTAGCACTGTAATTGATCCGTCTGTTATTGGCATACGTGCATACTACGAGTATTGTCGCGATATTGCCTTATTTCACAAGCATTCTAAGCAAAGATGCAAATATTCCAATAACCAATTGATCAATTACAGTCCTAACACATCAATGGGAGGATTCAAGTAAACAATACCAAGTGAACTATTATTTAGTGTTGTACATCTAAAAATAAGTTGAGAACAACTATAACATATTGAAAATAATTTAGTATTGGATGACATTTTTAATGATTTAATAACTCGTACATCGGATATAATTTGAAAATCTCAATTATACTATGTTAGTAACTATAAGATCATGAATATCTAGCTTGTCTATAGATTTATTTAAGTTCTAGTCAGTAACTGTGATTTGTACGGTCAATAAATTTGAAAGTAAGGTTTGCTATAAATCATGGTAACTGATCCTGATTTGATTGAAGTTGAAATGAATGACAATCATAGTCTTCATGAGATATTCATATCTTGAACTTTATCCTTTTTTAAGAAATTTCTTATTGACGGAATGAGATATGTTATTTTGGAATCGATATGTAGGTGAGAATGATAAAGGTTGGTTGTTAGCCTATTCAGACTTGTAAATAGTCTGATAGGCGTTGGATGACTTAAATACTCTCCTATCGTTATTATTATTATGGATTGTTGATTATTGTTAGATTTGGTCGGATTGTTGTCGATATTTGATGTGGAAATATATTTACGTTGTGATCAGGTTAATCACGTGTTCTTGATTTGAGTTGTGTTGAAGTTCTGTAGAATAGACACTGGGAATGAATCGAGTTTAGATATTCACCTAAGGTAAATTAACTCCCTATACGTAAAGATGAAGAACCTGGAGGGTTATAACAGAAATATATTTCCGTCTTATGAATATTCAGCTAAATATGCATAAAACAATTTTGTTATGAAATCGATTTCTCTATCATCTTCATCTCAGAACGTTTTCAATCAATAATGATCTTATTACATTTGTTCTACTTACATAAAATATTTTAATGCACGAGACTGATAGATCCTGTGTTCGAATCTTGCGAGATGGGATCGTAGATGCTCACTGCCACTGAGGAGTCCCACAATATGATGAAACGGCAATCCAGTGCTTCCAAGTTTTCCATGGTGGTCTAGATTCAATTGATTAATGATCTCAACTATTGAAATTACTATAATATCCACAAAAAACCCTTCTCATATTAATCAACATATGCTCACTAGTGACTGGATTCAAGAGGCATTTTCTGGAGTTCTAATAAGAAGCCGTGACTCGTGAAGCTCAACCGGGTCTGTTGTGAGATAGTATCTGAATGATGACAATGTTTGATGTGTTACTCAATTTTGTGGATTAGTTGAAGTTAGACATTAACACCACTGGATGCCGGCCAGGTCAGCGATGTAACGGTTGGTTGTTCATATGCAAGAGTGATATGTACTGGGTTTGAATCTCATGAGGCGGGATCGTGGATGGGCACTCCTGATAAGTCCCATATTAGAATGAGACGGCCATCCAGCGCGTTGAGGTTTTCCATGGTGGTCTAGCTTCGATTGACTCATGAACTTGAAAGAAATTACAATCACTGTGGTAATTCCACTTGGTTTTTTGAAGTATTTAACTTTTCAATAGTAAGTAAACTTTTTTAGAAAAGTAAATCAATACGATAAACGATAAAGATACATCAATTGTCAGCTAAAACAAACCTTAAATGATTGTAAAATAGATAAACCAGAAATTTCAGTTAGTTACTATGATTGATATATTTTGTTATATCTGGTCGTCGCTGATTGTTTTGTCGGCAATGCTCATCATCACTTATACTCGAAACGAGAGACCTCTGCAATTCCCATGACGAGAACTTAAGAACACAAAGACTAATATAAGTGAAGATTTATTAACCTTCAAAACACCACCACCACCACGATGACAACGACAATTCTGTATGCTGATTATCTTGCCTCTTTCTTTTGTAATGATAAATATTAATTGAGTATATTGAAATACCTGTACTATGTAAGTTACCATTCAGTGATTTCAAATTCTATATATAAATAATTACAAACTTTTATTTTCATATATATTAACCCCTTTCATTAATATTCACGTTTGATAGACCAAAAAAAAAGGAACAACTTGTATCTGAAGTTCATACATCATCATTTGATTATTAATGTTATCAATATAACCGCATAGGAAACATCAACGATTATCACTTGCACAAACACACACACACATACATACACATATACTTTCAATGTATCCCACATATAAATATGATAATATCTGTACATGTACAATTGAACCTTAAGGGAATTAACTTAAGTTTCGATTATTCATAATTTCATCATCAATACCGTCGATCACAATTACTGTTTACTTCATATTTGACTGAGTGTTATAATTTTACCTTTGGATTCGAATTGAAATCTGAAAAATACCAAACAATACATTTGAACACTATACACACACACACACACACACTAATATATACCCAATGTAATGCATTTTAAACGGAACATACCTTGTAAGGTCAAATTGAAAAAGAATGCAAATTGTACAAAATTAATCACAACACTTTAATGTTATCAAATTGGATTTTTGTGTAGATTATAGTAATTTCAATAATTGAGGTCATCAATCAATTGAAGCTAGATCATCATGAAAAACCTGGAAGCATTGGATGGTCATTACTTTCTATTGTGCAACCATGATCTCGTCCCGAACGATTCGAACCCACTACCTATCAGTCTCGCGATCGAGCTCTTAACTACCAGACCACTGAGCTGACCGACATCCAATGGTGTTAATATCTAACTTCAACCAATCCATGAAATTGAACGATATATCCACCATTGTCTTCAGTGAGTTATTATCTGTTACAAAAAAAAGACATTACTGTTAAGGTTTTCATTATGTTTTACTAATCATAAAGCTCAGTGGTATATATGTGTAGTTGTAGGTCATTCTTTCATTAGATATACAAAATGAGGTTAGAAAAATTTTACATTATAAAATTTATCTTTTTTCAGAATACACCTCATTTGTTGAGGTACATTCATTTCAACCATTCAAAATACCCGTAAAAGTACTCCGAAGTCAAATTCCTCATCTTCCTTGTTATTTTACAACTTTGTGCTCAGTTGTTCCTACAATACATACATTGCTAGTTTAGTCTATCTTCCAAGGTCCAAATCTTTGACGAGAATCCGTACAGTGAATTAGTTATAGAAAAATACAACTGAGTGAGTACATCTATTACCTCTACCATAGCAGGACCTTTAGTCATACTCAGAGTCTCCGCAACCCTCAGTAAAAAGTCTAATTCACTTAAAAGATCTCTTTTCTTCAATATCTTATTTCCATGGACATTGCTCAATATTCAATGAAGTTTTGAAAGTTCTTCTCAGATGTTAAAAAATCTTTACAATTTCTAGTTGTGATTGTAAGATAGTCAGAATTTTACATGTGTTGTTGGTAATTATTATTAATGATATGTAATAGATGGAATGTCGCTAGAAGTGGAATCTAGGACACACAGTTCGCCGTATTTGAACTAGTTAACTGAATGAACTCGTATCGTAGATTTGGTGTTTACTCCGTAACTCGAAGTATTCTGTTTCTAGTCGTGTTTACGTCACTGGAAGAGCTTGAGAATACAATAAGAGAATTCTAGCGAACAACATTTTGCCATTTATGATTCTCAGGTTCATTGGGATCAGAAACCATGCGTTAAGTTTTTGTGTTATAAAAGTGGTCGGAAAGCCTCTAGGAGAACTATCAATCGTCCATAAGTAAGGAGGTAAGTGTAATAACTTTGTAATGCCGTTTCGTCCAGAACTTCATTTCAATGAAGTTATCCAGTAGTTATATTTTGCAAAGAGATAGATGGATACTAGACGTGCACCATAACCAAGAATAGTTCATGGAGACGGAAGCTAACTGAATCGGAAACCTAATCAGTCAGCCCTTAACTAATTTCAGGCATTGATTAATTTGTCGTGGTGCATTATCTATACTTCTCATTTTGGAAGCGTCTTTATCCACCAAATATGTTTAGTATGAGGCATGTAGCACTTGTTCAAGCTAACGTTTCAGGTAAACAATGTTTTTATGTTAAAGAATAAAATTAAGGACATTCTGAAAAGCTCAAAGGTCATTTAATTCCTCTCGGAGGATCCTGTGACCATATACTGGGTGAAGATAATGAATTTCTGCATTGTTTCTTCGTATAAGGGGATCAAAGGAACTTGACTAATCTTTTTCTGAATAATGGAACCTATAAGCTGAAAACCAAATACTTATTTCCTTGTTAATTTGTTGCATTCGACATTGTAGTGCCAATTACTTTTGCGTTTCTCAGTTAAGAAGCTTCCAAAATGATTTGTCAGTTCCCGAATTTCTCCAAACGAGCAACAGGCAATAAAGCTTTGTAGCAATTGCGACAGACGATTAACTAGGGATTACAACTGCGATCATGGCAGTGTATCCAGATGTGTAATGTTATTAAAAGGGGACGTTAGCCGCTGTCATATATTTACTGACTTTTTTTCTGTTTAATATACACCAAAAACGTCGACAGGTTGACGGTACTTAATTAAGTCAAGTTGAACTATAGTTTTCAAACGATAGAGAATGCGGAGCTACAACTGCGAACGTGAATAGTTTGCCGGAGTAATGCATTCCTCCACATATTCTACAGTTGAATTCCACACACTCAAGATGTTTCAAGCATTCGTTCCAGTTAAAAAATGTATAGATACATATAGGTGATTGTATGCTACAATGAGGAGCACAAAGTGAACTCATATACACAGTTATTATTACTTTTAGATCGATAAAAAGGGATAAATAGCTTATAAAAATTGTAACTAAAATGAACACTAAACTGGATGAGTAAAGATGAGTTTCCTTAAATCAATGAATGAAAAAAAGACAACACATTCAACATACTAAAATTAACAACTTCATTTTAAATCAACTTGGTATTGTTTTAATGGTGTATCTTCTAAATGAGTTTTAAGACTGCAATTGATTAGCCTGTTATCGGCATATGTGCACACTGTGTGTGTGCCTCGATATTGCCTTAATTCACAAGCTTTTATAAGCAAAGATGGATAGTGGCCAGCAGTGGAATCCAGAACGCGCGTTTCATCCTGGTGGGGACTCGTCAGTTTGATGCACCTGCGTCTCAGAGTTGACGTCCACTCTGGGACTCGAACCCAGTGCCATCCGCCTCAAACGCCATCGTGTTATCCACTTAGCTACTGATTCCTGATAGCCACTTGCTTGTGCAATGGCCCAGAGTGATCATCAACACTGAGATACAGGTACATCCAGCTGACGAGCCCCAAATAGGGCGAAACGCGCGTTCTGGATTCCACTGCTAGCCACTATCCATCTTTGTTTGAACAACTTCATTTTAAGTTTAAGTACAAAACAGTTTACGACTTCGATTGAGGATTTGGTTGTAGAACTGTAACTGCGAGTGTTATTAGGTTGAAATGAAGTTGTTTGAATTGGTAATCAAGAAATCCGAGAACAGGAATCTTTGTTACACAGCTAAAAGTGAATTAAAGTAAATTCCTGTAGTTCTAGTTAGAAGGCACGACTAGTGTAATTTAGTCGTGTCAGGTATATGACAGTTACCCACCAAAGATAATTGAAGCCAGTTGCGCAATATTGATGATTGATTAAAGCTATATATCAAGACTATTCGATGCCAATTGAGTGGTCTAGAGGTTGAGTGTTCAAGCGAGTGATCGAGGGTCCTGGTTTCGATTCCCACATGACGGATCGTTGATGAGCACTGCCGAGGAGTTTCATAATAGAACCAAACGGCCGTTCAAAGCTTCCAGGTTTTCAGTAGTGATCTAACAGGGATTAGTAGCGATACTGATTTATGCGCAACTTTTGAACGAATCCTAAGTGAACTTAAGAAATATTAGCCAATCAGGAAACAGTGTAGTTAAAATATATTATACAAAACTAAAGAATTAAATTGGATACACTTCTTTTACATGGTTCAAAAACTTGTCAAGGTTAGAAAGAGTTTCAGAGGTTCTCAAGTCGTAATGCATGCAGTAGGGGCAGTCATCCATATGGCTACATAATAGTCGGCCTTTTAAGCCATGATAAGTTAACAAGCACTCTTTCAGCTTCAATATTGTTTGTGTGCACTACGGTTGTGTAAGCTTATCATTTTTATTACGTATATATCTATTCTGGCAGGCATCTTCCTCTAATATATATTACATCGAAAGGCAACATCATTATGGTAGTCTGCATAAGGTCCATAAGTCAATTACAAATAAAAGAACTTCTTAGTAGTCCCATTTGTTGTAACCGCTCAATTATCACATCTTTAAAATACTCTATGAACCAATCGAACAAGAGCATCAGGTACTGAAATTGGCGTCGTGACCTTGATACCCCTTAAACGCTGCTAATTGGCTCGTCCATAAATTATAGACTCGCCAACTAATCGCTTAGTGACTAAGACATAAAGGTTTAAATCATTATGATGTATGTTTCAGTATCTCACTACCTACCATAGTATCACTAACCCTCATACAAACAGTGTAACTACAAGTCAATTACATAAAATCTGTACATGTTAAATGAGTTACACTTTTAAATTTAATAGATAAATATACGAATAAACATTAATTAAATTTGTTGAAATATACATATAACCTGGTACTTCATTTGATAACATCGTTGGATTTGATATTTATAACAGGAAGAAAATATAACTAACTGTAGGTTGCTCAAAAATGTGTGATTGAATGTCTGCTTTTTGTGGATATTTTCTTAAGTCTCTGACATAACAAAGATAAATAGTTGAAAATAATTAGTAAGATAGCTTGGACCTAGATTTCATGTTTGTTGATATTCCAAGGAACTGATTCTGTCTGCGAGATTCGAACCCGAACTATCCACCTCCAGTCGGACAGATTGACAGTGAGCTATTTGGTTGATAACTAACTTCATATGGAAATAAGGTCTGTTCCCCAATTACCGTGGAGTAGCCAGAGCTATGAACGAAACATTAATTTAAAAAATCAAAAATAATAACAAAAAATCAAAGATTAAAACACACTACAAAAGAATGAAAGGTTGGACGTATCGTTTTTGTACGCAACGTTCGGGCTTGCATTAATAGATCGCTAATGCTTAAATATTGCATAGATTTTTTAATCGACCTCCATTCGATCCATTACCCTCTGTATGTTTCTCACTCCCAACTCATAAAATAATTCGGATTTATCAGTATGGGGTTGTAGAGAAAGCTAGGTTTCTTTAAAAATACGAAAGTATGAAATTGATCAGTTCTCCATTACAATGAAACACGGATATCACTCGGATATCACAACACATACGTTTTGTGTTAGTTGACAATTATCAGTGAAGAGGTATGTTTTGAGGGAACTGATGTTACCTATGCAGATCCAACTTACATCTCACTGCAACATCACACGCAAAGATGATACTATTCAATTATTTCAGCAGTAACTAAACTAATGTAAGACTCATATATTGACACTTTGCGTTTAGTGAATAGTAAACACAATTTTACTCATCTAGTCATAAATACTGGTAGAAATAAGCTAATCGATTCATACACGTGCACACCAGTTTCAATGACTCGATGTTGTTTTCATTATGTTATACTTTCAATGGTCGACGAAGATTGACGCTGATCGACATGGGTTGTATACTACATATGCAAACATATGCAAAGTAGTATGTATCAGGATTTCGAAGTGGAATGCTTACGAGTAGAAGAGTGAAATAAAGAGAAGAGGAAGCAAAACAACGAGCAATCCGAATAACAACAGGATCACAAGAATGATGAAATATGTCGACAACAACTCAATGAAAATATGCAAATGATGTGTTTAATGCATGATTTTCATATTTCACTAAGATACTGCTTGCTTGTGCTTATGTCACTCACTTAAGACTTCGTTCACTAAAGATACATCTCGATGAACACCAAAGACTAGACATGCAATGAGAACGTTCGTTAGTGTGTGTATGTGTGTTTGATGGATAGCGTAACTGGTATACACCTTCAAGATGTAGGGGGGTGGCTGATTAGTTTAGACACTCACCGATCAGTATGTAGATGATAGATTGAAAACTCCATTCAAATATCACAAAATCACTACTCCACATAAGTTGACATTGATTTTATTTGTAATGAGTTGTTATCTGTACATTTATGATATTGGAAGTAGTTTCCTGTTACAAAAAATCTCACATACCGACTTCAATATAAATCACCCTCTCAGTTAAGTATGAAGCCAGTTGTCCTCAAATAAATGCAACTCGTACAAAAGAGAATGTACAGAGGAGTGTGATTCAAAACGGTGAACATCAGTAAAGACAAGTATCAATGCCGTCAATTTAATGGTGCATTGTGATGATTGCTAATTCTGTTTACGCTTGTAAATTTCCATTGGATGATTAATCTCCCACAATTACCTGTTGTGATTCCACTAGACTGTCGAATGCGGCATAATTTCCTGTCACTTACAACTATATTCAATACCGAATTCAGTCATTTTAGAACGAATTACTTGTTGTTTTCTATTCACTTCTCATGAATCATGCTCTGATACTCACGCACTAATTGCAGTAAATCGTCCAGTAGTGATATAATACTAAAGGTTCTTCTGGTAGGTAAGTTGATAATCTCCCAATAACTCACTAAACTAGGATTGGTTAGATTAGTTCGTTTGTGTCTCGTGCATGAACAGATATAAATATTGACCGATTATATCACATTATAAAGTGGTTGGTGTTTCAGCACAGACTTCACTCCCGTCTTTCATGGTAAATTTCTCAGTGTGGAGCAAAATAACAATACTTCTGTGTAGATCCGATAACTTATCAAATGCATGTTGACCGTAGTATTTCTGAATATTGTCGATGGAAATTCTACTGCTCGCATGTGAATAAATACCAAATAGGCTGAATAGTCTGTTAAACTGAACCATGTGATGAACTCTTCGTGGAGAAGCTAAATATGAGTGATTCTATGATTGAAACGCAAAGCTAGCAAATAATCGGCAGATTTGGTGGATCGATTCCTGTCTTAATCGTGACAGTCTTATCGAGTAGTCTCACCTTTGAAAAGCAGAGCTTTCCAATGCTCATCTCCGTTTAATTCTATCACGAATTAACCTTAAGTGAGTTGTGACTTCCAACCAATCAATATGACTTTTGACCGCTGAGTAAATGTGCACTAATCATGCTACAAATAAATCAACACTAAGCAACTAGACAGTATCATTAACATTCACACATAACATGCTAGTTACCATTGAATGATGATTACATTTCCTAATGACTGACTGAATTGAGAAGTTGGTCGATAAAATTATACTTTAATCAAGTCAAATATACTAAACAATATGAGTAGTAAATGAATAGATACATAGATACACATTAATGCCTCAATCTATTGTTCATCGAACTGCATCATATTTTCATTCACGTCAAGTAACGTTTTAATTACAGATAAATAATGCACTTCCTCTTTTGTATACAACCATCTATTGGGTGTGTAACAATAAATATATAGTAAGATTGTAGGAAATTCAGTGTGAAGAAGAAAACTGTTGACCTGGAAGTGCAAGAAAGTTTTCCGTGATCAGGCAAACATATATATATCTTATGTGTGTGTGTGTGTCGGTGTGTGGGTGGATGTGGGTGTGGATAGGTAAATCATCAGCTATAGTATCTATTTTTTATTCGAAATGGGGAATTCGATACTAAACTGATTTAAAACTAATTGAGGTTAACTTCTCCTTGTCTACAACAAATTCTGGACATGGTTACCAAGCCATATGTAGATTTCGTTGGTCTGAGACTAAGGACAATGGATTGTTGATACTGAGTGATATCAACTGATTTCGACATGGTTTCCAGAAGCTTTTAATGTTAAACAATCATTTAGTTAAAAGTAATATTCCGCCCTAGTTTCCTGTCTACCGTTGAAGGGTATAAAATATTTAGGGATAACGTAGTATCAAAGTGATCAATGTCTTAACGTTGTAAATACAACATTTATCAATATGAAAGGCAGTATTTTTCTAATATACAACCGTTTCCTTAGAATTTCAACAATGGATCTTAAGAATCCAATTAAGAACTTATTTCAAGTTGATCGACTATCATTGATTGATCTGTCATTTAATATCAACAGAAGTCATTTATTCTCATTTATGATTAAATAGATTTCTATGATCATAATACCTCATAATACCTCATTCGGTGTTAACTCGAACACTCAGTAACTTTACTCACATGTCCATAATAACCAATAATGAAACAACATAAATTCTTACACGTTTTACTCACTTGCATGTCAGTGTACTCGCTTCCTTCTTCTCGTTGTTCGATATAAACACATGAAATAATATAATAACAAGATTTATTGAATCTTTGATTGAGATCATGAACCAATTGATGTTAGACCATCACAATTGAAAACCCTGGAGCACTGGACGGCCGCTTCGTCCTATCATGGGATTCCTCAGCAGTGCGCACCCACGACCTTGCGAGCGGGATTCGAACCCAGGGCCTTCGGTCTCGTGCGCGAACGCTTAACCAACTGGACCACTGAGCCGGCATTCAGTGATGATAGTTTCTAACATCAACCAATCCATGAAATTGCGCGACCACCTTCCATTGTACTGAGGTAGATACCTGTCTCTACCCGACAAGGATTAGCTCCAGGTTTTCAATTGTGATGGTCTAACATCAATTAGTTCATGATCTCAATCAAAAACTTAATAATCTCTACAACCCCTATACTAGTAAGATTTATTGAAGTTGATAGTTTTTATTTATCTGAATGTGGGCTCTTTATTGAACGACTAGAACTATGTTTTTTTTTCTATTGATCTAAAGTCAATGGAAACTAAAGTACACCGAAGTACAGTTTCACACTTTAAAATGTTTACTTCTTTCAGTTTATTTATCACTGACACTAATAACATACCTTCGAATTAACTTATATAAATAATTTATTTGAAGCTAATTTTCTTCACTGATTGTCATAATTTGTTGAATGCCATGCAACTGGTTCCTTTTACAAAAGCCAAAACATTAATCAAGGCAGAATAATATGAATTCATTATATTTTGTGGTTTCTAATCAGCTGCTTACAACTGTATACGCACTAAAGCGTAACATTGTGATATGATCTGACTTTCATATTACAACTTAATATCTTGATAATTCATCATCATTACCTTGAAACTTGAATGAATTGAGTTCAATTCTTTGTAGTGTAATGAATAAATTATATTAAGAAATCTGAAGATGGGAAACATGATCTACATGATGACTATTAAACATTAACACCGTTGAATCCCGGCTCATTGATCTAGAGGTTAGGCGATCATGTGTGAAACTGTAGGTCCTGAGTTCGAGTCCCGTGTACGGGATCGTGGGTGCGCACTACTGAGGAATCCCACGCTAGGACGAAACGACCTTTCAGTGCTTTCCGACATACAATAGTGGTCTAACATTAATTGATTCAATCTCTACGAACCCACATTGATCAGTCAATTAAATCGGCAACCTATAATGAGTCACATATGTATGTATATATACAATGGTCTATAAGAGAAAATTCACTGATTTTCAAACGCTTATTAAATTACGCTTTACGTTAAAACTAAAATTTTGGTTACCATTAAAAATGGATTAAATACATTGATATTGGGTAGCAAATAAGAAGGAATGTTCGCTGAAACATTTGAGATCAATTGTAAGATGGTGAGAATTTTTCAATAAGATGATACATTATGTCCATTAGTGAAACCAGGAGTCAAATTAACACCAGTTAATGGATCATAATTAGATTCACAAATACAATTTATAATGTTTTTATATTTTCCAGATTGATAGGATACGGTGAACTGTAACAATAGTTTCCGTGTAGATCTTTAATGAAGTTCAATGTAGTTTACCTCATTCTAGGCAATGAATAAAACGGAATACTTACTTACGCTTGTTACTCCTTATGGAGGAGCATAGACCGCCCACCAGCACTTTCCATCCAACCCTGTCCTGGGCAATTTTTTCCAGCTCTTTCCAGTTGTTATTTATTCTTTTCATATGTGATTCAAACTCCGCCTGTAGCTCTTATAGGGTTACTGCCGGTCCCAAGCCCGGGTAAAGGAGGAGGGTTGGGCATGGGGTTAGCGTCCCCATCCCGTAGAAAACTAACTCGCTAAAAAAACGCTTACCAGAAAAAATAATCCAAACCATTTAAACTCTGCCCTGGGAGTTAGAAGGTCTTCATTTAGAAGAATTATGACGCTTCATGGTGAAAGCCGAGTTCCTTCGGAAGCCAAGAGGCAGATGCCCCTTCTAACAACCAGAGCAAAACTTTTTATAGGTACATGGAACGTTCGAACAATGTGGGAAACCGGGAAGACCAGTCAAATAGCAATGGAAATGAGGAGATACAACTTAGCAGTACTGGGAATCAGCGAAACCCACTGGACCCAAGCTGGACAGAAAAGGCTAGCTACGGGAGAGATGCTACTATACTCCGGTCACGAAGAGGACAATGCTCCACACACTCAGGGAGTCGCTCTTATGCTGTCCAAAGTAGCACGAAATGCACTTGTAGGATGGGAATCCCACGGATCCAGAATCATCAAAGCATCATTAAAAACAAAGAAGGAGGGGATCTTAATGAATATTATCCAATGTTATGCACCCACAAATGATAGCAACGACGACATTAAAGATCAGTTCTACGAGCGGCTGCAGTCAGTTATTGAGAAATGCCCAAGGAAGGACCTAACTATTCTGATGGGAGATCTAAATGCCAAAGTCGGAATTGACAACACCGTATATGAAGATATTATGGGACGACATGGACTTGGAGAGAGAAACGAAAATGGAGAAAGATTTGAAAATCTATGTGCATTCAACAAATTGGTCATAGGAGGCACAATATTTCCACACAAGCGTATACACAAGGCTACATGGATCTCACCGGACCACACTACAGAGAACCAAATAGATCATATTTGCATCAACAAAAAATTCCGAAGGACAATGGAAGATGTGAGAACCAGGAGAGGTGCTGACGTAGCTTCAGATCATCACCTAGTTGTGGCCAATTTAAAACTGAAGCTAAAAAAGAACTGGACAAGTGGAGAAACAGCAATACAAAGGTTCAATACAGCCTTCCTTCGAGATACTGACAAACTCAATGAATTCAAGATAGCTCTCAACAACAGGTTCCAAGCCTCACAAGATCTACTGAAAGAAGAAGAAACTAGTATGGAGGACAACTGGAAAGGCATCAAGGAAGCATTGACTTCAACGTGTCAAGAGGTTCTGGGTCTGAAGAAATACCATCATAAGGAATGGATCTCTACAGAAACACTGGACAAGATCAAAGAAAGGAAGAACAAGAAGGCAGCAATTAACAACAGCCGAACACGAGCAGAGAAAGTCCAAGCACAAGCTGAATACATAGAAGCAAACAAACAAGTGAAGAGGAGCATTAGAGCCGACAAGAAGGAATATGTGGAAGAACTAGCAACGACGGCAGAAAAAGCTGCTAGAGAAGGAAATATGAAACAGCTTTACGATACAACGAAGAAACTAGCAGGAAAATACAGTAAACCAGAGAGACCGGTCAAAGACAAAGAAGGCAAGCCAATCACCGAAATTCAACAACAGCGGAACAGATGGGTAGAATACTTCGAGGAACTCCTGAATAGGCCGGCTCCAATGAATCCACCGGACATCGAAGCGGCACACACAGATGTTCCCATAGACGTCAACCCACCAACGAAGGAAGAAATCAGAATGGCCGTCAGACAAATCAAGAACGGGAAAGCAGCGGGTCCGGACAACATACCAGCTGAAGCACTGAAGTCAGACATTGAAGCAACTACAAACATGCTTTATCTTCTATTCAAAAAGATTTGGGAAGAGGAACAAGTGCCGATGGACTGGAAAGAAGGGCACCTCGTCAAGATTCCAAAGAAAGGAGATCTGAGCAAATGTGAAAACTATAGAGGCATTACACTGCTGTCAATACCAGGGAAGGTCTTCAACAGAGTGTTGCTGAACCGAATGAAAGATGCAGTAGACGCCCAACTTCGAGATCAACAAGCTGGATTCGTAAGGATCGATCATGCACAGACCAAATTGCAACACTACGGATCATCGTCGAACAATCAGTTGAGTGGAACTCATCACTATACATCAACTTCATTGATTATGAAAAGGCATTTGACAGTGTGGATAGGAGGACGTTATGGAAACTTCTTCGATACTACGGAGTTCCTGAGAAGATTGTCAACATTATCCGGAACTCATACGACGGACTACAGTGCAAAGTCGTGCATGGAGGACAGCTGACAGATGCATTCCAAGTAAGGACCGGAGTCAGACAAGGCTGTTTACTCTCTCCCTTCCTCTTTCTTCTGGTGGTCGACTGGATTATGAAGACCTCGACATCTGAAGGAAAACACGGAATTCAATGGACAGCTCAGAATCAATTAGACGATTTGGACTTCGCAGATGACCTAGCCCTCCTATCACGTACACATGAACAGATGCAGATGAAGACAGCCAGTGTAGCAGCAGTTTCTGCATCAGTAGGCCTCAGCATACACAAAGGGAAAACCAAAGTCCTCAAATTCAAAGCGGAAAACAACAATCCAATCACTCTTGATGGCGAAACTCTGGAAAATGTAGAGTCCTTCACATACCTAGGAAGCATCATCGATGAACAAGGAGGTTCAGATGCAGACGTCAAGGCAAGGATTGGCAAAGCAAGGACAGCATTCCTACAGTTAAAGAACATATGGAACTCAAAACAACTTTCAACCAATATCAAAGTGAGAATCTTCAATACCAACGTCAAGGCAGTTCTACTGTATGGAGCTGAAACTTGGAGAACTACAACAACAACCATCAAGAAGGTACAAGTATTTATAAATAATTGTCTACGCAAGATACTCAACATCCATTGGCCGGATACCATCAGCAATAGCCTTCTGTGGGAGAGAACAAACCAACTTCCAGCTGAAGAAGAAATTAGGAAAAGACGATGGAAATGGATAGGACATACATTACGCAAATCTTCAAACTGCATCACGAGACAAGCCCTAACTTGGAATCCTGAAGGGAAGCGAACAAGAGGAAGGCCAAAGAACACATTGCGTCGGATAATAGAAGCAGATATGAAAACGATGAATTACAACTGGAAGCAGCTAGAAAGGATTGCCCAGGACAGGGTTGGATGGAGAATGCTGGTGAGCGGCCTATGCTCCTTCACGAGGAGTAACAGGCGTAAGTAAGTAAGTATATGTGATTCTATTTCCCGCTAACCAAAAAATCTGATTCATCCGGCACGTATGAGGATTTAAGTCCAAAACCATAGTCTATGTGTTCAGAAACAGTAATATAACACCCATTTCTCCTGCTTGGTCGAATAAAGTAACAAACTATTTAAGTGGTCAGAAGGGGTTTGTGGAAATTTTAGAAATTTTCACAGATTGAAATCATTAGTCAGTTGAAGCTAGACCATCATTGAAAACCTGGAAGCACTGGACGGCCGTTTCGTCCCAGTATGGGACTCCTCAGCAGTGCGCATCCACGATCCCGCACCACGCGGGGCTCGAACCAAGGACCTACTGGCTTCGTGTGGTGCGGGGTCGTGGATGCGCACTGCTGAGGAGTCCCATACTGGGACGAAACGGCCGTCCAGTGCTTCCAGGTTTTCAATGATGGTCTAGCTTCAACTGACTCATGATTTCAATCTGTGGAAATATTTAAGCGGTCATCAAAAGTATTATTATTTTCTATATCCTTGATTTCCTTTCACTGTCTATTTTCCCATGTCTATGGCCTAGTTCTTATTATAAAACATTGATTCAATCCTTTGTTATTCAGATGACAACTAATACACTTTCCATCACATTATTAGTTGGTACTTTTCACTTATTATGTTTAGTCACGTAATCTATTGGATTGTTATTTTAGATCGTCATCAGACTTAGAAGGATCTATTAACAGCTAATTTACCATATTTGGAGATGCGTTTAGATAGCTCTTATAATGTATGATTAGTTCAATCTACTATACAAAAGCGATTAATGAAACAACTGGGGAGGGGGTATTTAATTAGACATCAAGGAAGTGAAATAACTAAACTACATCTAACCTTCTAATACTTAAGTTCGCCTGTTACTGCCAATGGAATATAGATCGCCGACCAGCTTTCTCCAACCCATTCTGTCCCAGGGCTTCCTTCCTAGTTTTATCCAATTTTTGTTCAGTTCTTTTCATGTCTGTCTCCGTTTCTCGGCGTAACGTGTCTTCCTACTTTCCTTTAGCCTTGACAATTCCAAGTGATAGGTTGCCTGTTAATGCAATCCATCTTCGCATATTTAGTGAATAAAGTTGTGGTGAATATTCGAAATAGGAAATGGTAAAGTGAACTGAGAAAAAGCAAAAGAGAAGTCATATATATACTAATTACTGAATTCATGCCAGTTTACAAGTGTGATCAGTTTAATATAGATAGTAATATTAAATATAAAGAGTAGATATGTGATAGTTGATTGTTTTAAATGCTCTAGCTCAAAAATTAGTAAGATAATACATTTTTCACGTGTATTCCATCAATGAAATATATCAGCTAGGAACTACTTATTCTTTTGAAATGAACATCCAGCTTATTTTCTGTGTCATAACAAATTAATTAATAACCATCTACAACTAGAGCAAATAAAGCAGAAGAAGAAGAAGAAGAAGAAGAAGAGAGCACTGAACAAAAAAGGGCAATAATTACTTCGTCAGGTCTACCATAATACATTACTTACTTACTTACTTACTGACTCCTGTTACTCCTCGTGAAGGAGCATAGGCCGCTCACCAGCATTCTCCATCCAACCCTGTCCTGGACAATCCTTTCCAGCTCCTTCCAGTTCCTATTCATCCTTTTCATATCTGCTTCTATTATCCGACATAATGTGTTCTTAGACCTTCCTCTTTTCCGTTTCCCTTCAGGATTCCAAGTTAGGGCTTGTCTCGTGATGCAGTTTGATGATTTGCGTAATGTATTTCCTATCCATTTCCATTGTCTCTTCCTAATTTCCTCTTCAACTCAAAGCTGGTTTGTTCTCTTCTACAGTAGGTTGTTGCTAATGGTATCCGGTCAATGTATGTTGAGTAACTTTTGTAGACAACTATTTATAAATACTTGTACCTTCTTGATGATGGTTGTATTAGTTATAGAAGTTTCAGCTCCGTATGGTAGAACTATCTTGATGTTCGCGTTGAAGATTCTCACTTTGATATTGGTTGAAAGTTGTTTTGAGTTCCATATGTTCTTCAACTGTAGGAATGCGACCCTTGCCTTTACGTTAACTAAAACTGTACAATCATATTTCTGATATACGGGTGTTGTGAACAGGGAATTAAGAAGCCCAGACAATCACGAAAGCTATTTTCTTGGGACGTTATTGCATTTCATTCAAACCCTATAAAACACTTATATTTATTTTTGTCCCTATCTTATTCTACATAACATGAGCTTTCGTTCTATGTATCATTCACTAGCATACTCTTTTTGGTTCCGAAAATATTGTAATTTAAACATAATATTTTGCACCGTATTTTCTACCCTAATTCCCTGTTTCGGGCATAACTGTATTTTTCCAAATTATCGGACGTCGTGGTCAAGATATTTACTTATTTATTCATGTACATTTTTGTACTAATCCGAATTCAGAGAATCCAGAGTTCAGTGCTCCAACTGTCTTGTCTTCTCTCACTTGCGTGCTTGCCAACCAATCAGGTTCTAGAATAGTTATCTCTCTACCCCATCTCGAACTCACGCGTGATAGACTCAAGGTTAAGCCGCTCACCCTATCGCGTCAAGGTCATAATTTAGACTAGACAGATCAAGGTCGAGTCATAACAAGTATCAACGGGGTAATAGCGATTCAAGGTCATAACAAATAAAGATTCATTTAATCCTGGACTCGGAATGTTATTCACAGAATTTTCTGTTTCTTCATCTTCTGGTACTTCGACAATTTCATGTATATTTCATAAGATATCGTATTTTTTTATCAACTGAACAATCTACAAATGAAACATTTTGCTACGGATATAACTGGGTTTGCATTCATTATAGTTCATGTTTCTGTAACCGACTGTATATTGATAGTTGATTGTTTATAATTATCAAAATTGAATTTTGTGTATTTTATAAAACAACATTTTTGGAATGATAATAATTTTCAGTTTTGTATCAAACTCTCATGTCATATTTAACTTAAATATGTTAAACTCTCTGTTTTTGAATCTCAGCTTCAGTTGGTATGTTTTCTGATCCTGATGCTTATCCGCTCTAGACAGATTTGATGTCCATGCTGATTTCACTTATTCCAAGCATCGTCAAATTGTACCTTTTCGTTTTTGTAATTTCGTGACGGGTCTTCGTGATCTCCCACACTATTCAGACATTCTTTCCACCAATATTAATTACTGTTCTGGTTATTAAAAGGGACGTAAACCTCATGATTTCAGAAGAATCTTAGCTTTTACCACCAGGCATCATAACTCTTTTAAATAAAGATCCTCCAACTCACTCGGTAGAGTTTAAATCGTTCAAACGATATTTCCGGCTAGCGATTTTTCTTAGCAAGATTCTCTTTAGTGGTATACGGTCGATAACCACATACCCGACCCCCCCCCCCTTTATCCGGGCTTGTTACCGGTAGTAAAATTAGAAGAGCTAAAGAGAGTTAAATTACATGCGTTATGTTAAAAATCATGTTAAAAACATGAGATAAAATGGATTACTCCGTTATACTGTAAACTTTCATTTCGGGGTTCTGAAAATCGTTGAGTTTCATTGAAATCATATCGTAAATTGTTATGTTGCACTGACTGACTGAAACTGTTGCCAATTTTAACACTTTTTCCAAACTTCTCACAGGCTCGTGGTCACATACTTTCTTACGCCTGTTACTCCTAATGGAGCATAGGCCACCGACCAGCATTCTCCAACACACTCTGTACTGGACCTTCTTTTCTAGTTCCATCCAATTCTTGTTCATTCTTCTCATGTCTATCTCCATTTCCCGGCGTAATGTGTTCTTCTTTCGTCTTCCTCTTCTCCTTTGGCCTTCAGGATTCCATGTGAAGGCGTGTCTTGTGACGCAGTTGGGTGCATTCTTTAATGTGTGTCCTATCCACTTCCAGCGCTTCTTCCTCCACTGGGATGTGGTTTGTTCTCTCCCACAGTAGGTTCTTGCTAATAGTGTCCGGCCAACGGATCCGAAGTATTATGCATAGACAACTGTTAATAAACACTTATACCTTCTGGATGATGGATTTCGTAGTTCTCCCCATACAGTAGAACTATTTTGACATTTGTATTGAAAATTGTGACTTTCATGTTTGTTGACAGACAGTTGTTTTGAGTTGCAGATGTTCTTCAGTTATAAATATGCTGCTAACGCTTTACCGATCCGCGCTTTCACATCTGCATCAGATCCACCATGTTCATCAATGATGCTGCCCAAATATGTAAAGGTTTTTACATCCTCCAACTCTTCTCCGACAATTGTGACTGGATTGGTGCATGCTGTGCTGTATCGGAGAATCTTGCTTTTCCTTTTGTGTATATTGAGACCTATTGATGCTGAGGCTGCTGCTACACTGGTCGTCTTCTCCTGCATTTTCTGTTGCGTTTGGGATAGAAAGGCCAGATCATCTGCGAAGTCTAGATCTTCCAATTGCATCCTAGATGTCCACTGTATCTCGTGTTTCCCTTCAGATGTTGACGTCTTCATGATCCAGTCGACCACCAGGAGAAAGAGAAAGAGTGAGTGTAAGTAACGTTGCCTGACACTGGTCTTTACTTCGAACGACTTTGTCAACTGTCCTCCATGCACGATTTCGCAGTTTAATCCATCATATGAATCCTGTATGATATTGACTATCTTCTGAGGCACGCTGTAGTGTCGAAGAAGCTTCCATAGTGTTGTCCTGTCCACGTTGTCAAATGCTTTTTCGTAGTCAATGAAGTTGATGTAGAGTGATGGATCCCATTCAATTGATTGTTCCACAATGATCCGTAGAGTTGCGATTTGGTCTGTACACGATCTATCCTTACGGAATCCTGCCTGTTTGTCACGAAGTTGGGCGTCTACGCAGTCTTTCATCCTGTTTAACAATACCCTGTTAAAGACTTTTCCTGGTATTGAGAGAAGAGTGATGCCCCTGTAGTTATCACAGTTGCTGAGATCGCCTTTCTTCGGTATTTTGATCAGAAGTCCTTCTTTTCAGTTTGTTGGTACTTGTTCCTCATCCCAAATCTTATTGAAGAGAATGTGGAGTATCCTTGCAGTTGCCGCTACGTCTGCTTTTAGTGCCTCTGCTGGAATGTTGTCTGGTCCTGCTGCTTTGCCACTCTTGATTTACCTGATGACCATGCTTATCTCTTCAATTGTTGGTGGGTCAACATATGATATGATATTAAAATATCCTTGTTTTCTGTGCATTAGCTAACCATGGAATTAAAGTATCTTCTGATTGTTATTTATTATTATTATTAAACACATAAACATTCGTACAAGGAGGCAGCAAATATATATGCGCTACATAAATCATTCGATTTATGTGAGCGTTGCGATACTACCCGGGTACCCAAATTGAAGCAGGTGGTTCTCTTAGAAGGCCACATCCAGGGCGTCTGACCGAAAGGTCTGATCGACAAGGCAGTGTAACAACTTAAGGAGATGCAGTCCCATGGTAGCCGGTGACCAAAGATTGGTTCATATGCCATTTGTTCCTTCAGGATCCTGGAGCCCACGTACACCAATTGTTTGGAATCAGGATTTTCCAACTCCCCTAGGTGGATCCCCCTTATCCACAAATACGGTTAAAGCGCCGGACATTTGCTATTCGTCCTCTCACTTTCGTAAACAACAACATCTTCCGACTATCTACCTTTTGTTTTCTGTTCGGGATTCAAGAGTCAAAGATTCCTTAGGTTAAGAATTTGGTGTCTAGGAATCCAAATACAAGATGTGTCAGTCAACAAATAAATTTCCTTGATGATCAATAATGAAATATAAGGTTTGGTAGAAAATAGTGACTTTTTACCAATTAGTTTTAAATACGATGTATTCCCTGGAGTCTCAATTTAGAACATCAATATCCAAGCTAGTAAATAAAACTTTGATTGCGAGAATTGTGATTATATTGGAATGAAGTTAATTTTGGGTGATTATTTGATATCACCCGATTGATCTAAGTATCATAATCCTTATTAAGGAGTACTAGCAACCCCTCCAGGGATCAAATTCCACTCCATTCTGTCTCGCATCGGACGTGTTGTAAATAGATCATCGAGTTTTAATCCACCCATTCACAAGTGAGTAATCCCATACTAGGTTGAAACAACTGTTCAAAGCCCCTTGTTATCAATAGTTACTAAATGAGCTCCAATATATAATGAAGCTAAATGTAACTTAAATATTACCCTTCTTTTGACTGTTTATCACAGGCTGACTTATTAAATAGATCTATATCTCATGTCAGAAAGACAGTAGTAGAAGTGACATTATTGTTACCTTCTTTAAGAGACCACATTTTATTGCAAGAAATTAAAGCGATTGATAGGTGTACAAACGTCAAACAAATCAAAGGTTGATTCCCAAAATCAAACAGTACTACTAGGACCAATTCGTAGTGACAGATAAATCCCCAAAATAAATAGTCATAAGTCCTCAACATTGATGTTCACTCTAGTGGTTTTACTGAACACATACTTAAATGAACGCACTCAGTCCGTCTGAACCAAAGTACGCCGTGCTGAGCATTTCCAACGAAAAATAGACAGCTTGAACCCTACAAAGTATGACAACGGCCTATAATTTAAATATGCGCACACATCCCATCATTCTTGACTTCCAGTTTTATTGGCTTTAAGATCATTGCGTAGGATGAGATTTCAGACAGTAGAACCGTCGAATTTTGCGCTTTCCTGATTTTTTTCAAATTCAACAAGTAGAAATTTTCAAAACATGCAATGTAAACGCATGTAAGGACCAATGAATATCTACGTTTAAACGTATTTGAAAGTGAAAATTTGCTAAGATTTAAGTTTCGGAGTGAAAATTGAACGGCAGACTCAAGCTACTTATTGATAATAAGTAATAGGATATAAAAACTAAAAAGACTTACACCTGAAACGGAATGCTACAATTGAAGTAACAGAAATTAAGACAGAACTAGTGTAGTTTTATAACAAACTCGGAATGTTTCATACTAGTTCTATATCATAAAAATATAGTCATACAAACCAGTTCCTAAATATTTTATTGTTGGATGGTCGTTTAAGTCGAAAACCTGTATATATGGCTTTCATGCGCGAACCCAAACAGTTACTTGAGTAAGAAAACTAAAATCGAATATGAAGCCTTTATTACCTAACTCGAATCAAAATACATAGATGTCCCCAGAAAATAAAGCCGGTTTTTTTTTAACCATTGACCCGTCTGTCCTTCTTGGGTAATTAGGCTGAATATTGGTCAACAACGTACATCCGTCAACACATTCTACCCATAATTTGGCTTTGAACTAATAATTGATTATCCCGGGATATCCATAGGTCCAGATCATCCACGAACTCTATAAGAACATTACTGATGCATTTTGAAATAAAGTAAAGACAATTGAAATCCATATTATTCCACCCCTAATTACCCTGATACTTTTGAGTGTGCAGAACATATTCTCATTATCCAACTGCTCACTTATTCATCCCCTTAAGCAAAGAAGTCTCACACACTACATTAACATAGTGTGACTAAGGTAGTAAATTTATGAAGCTTAAACTGAATTATTGTATATGTAGGGTCTACCTATGGTAGTTGGAAACCCTTGATTTCGAACTCAGTGTCCTCATAGGTTACAGGGTCCTGGGTGGATGAATACCATATGAGTTAACTTTGGGCACTGGCTACCATGTGATTGTATCCCTTGACGCTGCTCCATTCAGTTCCGGATTACATCTTGGGGTCAAAATTTGAGGACTGTCCCTTCAGAAAACCACTTGACTCGGTTTGTGCAGTCGGATGACATTATGACCCAGATGAACGGGAACTATCCGCCTAGTTAATGTTATAGACGATATTTATATCCATATAAGAGGCATATTTATTTTTTATTACTCTGAATCTTCTTAGTTATACTTCCTTGTTGGTGCCACGTTTCACGAAAAAAGCTACTAAATGAATACAAGTCGACATGTGTCCTGACTAGAATGCTAGTTGCAACAAGTTGCTTTGTTACATCCACATACTGAGTAGCTTTCTAAAATACTGTGGGATGCGCGCAGCTGACAACAAAAATTAAAACCAAGCATTATGAGATGTTGTTTACTAATATCATACATGTACAAAAAGGAAAAATACAAGTATTAAAATGTGTTGAATTACAGAATAGCACCAACAGCTGGTTAGAGAATATTTTACAGCTAGCAATTAAAGAGGAGTAAGTAACACAAAACAAACGATGTCAATTCAGAAGTTCCGTCCACGCCCCCGACCACTACGACCAAATCGAAATCTGCCTTTATTCGAATCAATAGTATCAACACGAGACCACTGACCGATTGGTGGGGTATACAATAGTCTATCACCACGTGGTTGTCGAACACCTGTACTATGGTGATTACCCGAATCCGTGGAAAGAGGATGCTTTGTACCTGGAATCGAAGCAACAGGTGATTGAATCCATGACAATGTTACATTGATGGTTTTGAACACTGGAGGGTTGTGAAAAAAGCACCGTATCATTCGCTGTATGTTCATCATAAGCTAACAAAAAAAAACAAGTAAACAAATTAACTGATACTACACGTAAATTAACTCTCGATTAATTGGAAAATATGTACATAGTTATAAAATGCATTGCAAGTCATAGTGATTTGAGACTAAAATGCTCCACAGAACGTACAGTCGTCCTTTTTCCGATAAAATAAGCACTGTGTATCAAATGTAAAAACAATTGCTTATTTACTTATATATATTCACTGGAATTACCCACGTTCTGTGTAAGTTTTATGATAAAATTAGCCCACAAAAATTAAGTTGAGGATATATAACTTGCATATACACTCAGTTTTTACCTTCAGAACATTTACCAGCAGTTTTTTCTAACTTCATCATAAACAATTTTACTTATAAAAATTTATAACATTTATTCTTCATCTTGTAAATTCACTCTGATACTGATCAGATTCAAAATTAAAGCAATACAAAACTACCAAATTTTCTTCAATACAACAACACGTCTTCCTATCAAGAACGCAGTAATAAGCAAAATTTATTGATCTATACGACTGAAAAAACTGGGATGATTGTCACTTAAACTCAGATCTTACAATCATGTGGCTAGGTTTTATCATAAATCCTAGTATCTGTATTTAGTTATGTTGATATTTTCTCGCTGCGTTTAAGTAAGGTGTGACAAATCAGACCGACGTACACTTATGCCAGGTTCTAACTTGACAACGACTTAATTCTCCCAAGGTGAGTGGGGAGAGCCCCCTATCCCTATCAAAATGCCCTCACATGCCCACGCGTATACAGCCACTGCCATGGAAGTCCTACTCATTGACTTTTCGCAAAGTGGGTATTTTTGAGGAAATTGAGGAGACGAAAAGCGTATGTCCGGCGCGTTAACCGGGTCGGTGGATATGGGGGTCCACCTAGGGGAGTTGGGAGACCCTCATTTCAAACGAATGGTGCACATAGGCTACAGGATCCTGGGGGAACGGATGGCGTACGAAACTATTGTTGGCCACCGGTTACCATGGGACTCCATCTCTCAATGTTGCTCCACTGCTTTGTCGATTAGACTTTTCAGTTAAAAGCTAGGGGTGTGGCCCCCCAAGAAAATCACCTACTCCGATCTGGGCACCTAAGCAGTGTCCCAGCACCCACACAAATCAGTGATAGTTACTACTGGAAAAATTGCTTTTGTTTCAACGCTCATTCAGACAAATCATATTCACAATCGTTTATTTTTTATTTGTTTTATACTGCGTTCCTTACGTACTACCCTTTATTCTCATTTTGCGTATTTTATTTTTCAGCTTATACAGCAGCTCGCCTATGGTGAAAACCCTGTTCTATATAGACGATCTCAAGTCACTGGCTGGTCGAAGGTTGAACACTACCACCAACTTCGAATGCTGAACCAAGCCTTCTGAAACCGCATATACCATCCAAGCTGGCCTTCCTCGACGTTATCACACCAATGCAAATCCGACAACAGATAGGGTTGACCATATCTTTAAAAAGTCTTAACATCGATGTCTGTTGTCAATCCGAGATCCGTATTCAAGACCCTGGTGAAGTACTACAAATTAATCCTCCATCTGTCGCTTCGGAAAGCTTGTTTCAAGTGAGTTAATATATGGAAGTACTTTTACAAGAGTGGTATAGGAATAGGTTGGAAGAAAGCTAGGGGCGGCCAGACCAAAACATGGCACAAGTCCATGAAGTCACTGACAAGTGGTCTGAGTCATGTCGGTAGGTGTAGACTACCTGGTTGGGGACCACGAGATGATAGCAACCGATGGTTAGAGACCCTGAATGACATGGCTCAAAATCGTTTGCAATGGCGCAGGTGCATACACCCTTTGTGTTCTCCCAAATTTTGATCTCCTGATTCCTCCTAGTCTTTTTTTTTCTCTTTCCAAATTTATTTCACTATATTATACTCTTTAAGTAACATCTCCAAACTCTAATCTTTCCGATTACTGCTTATACTCTTATTACCTATACCACTACGGGATTTGAATCAACCACTGCATCTCTGTGCTAATGTGGTGTGGCAACTCGAACTGATGTACGTACGTACAAAGTTCTACGTTGTTACTGACTGACTGACTGACTGACAAGAGTGGCAGGACCTTGATCCTGCACTCAGCCTAGGTAGTAAGCAAATAGAATTAGTCGAGTTCGTGTGTCTGGGTAGCTGTATAAGTGTTGGTGGTAGCGTTAGTGATGAGATTGATTCACGTATAGTGAAAGCCGGAGCGGCTTATGCTAATCTGGGTTATCTTTGACACCTTCGTAATGTTAGTCTAGCTGTAAAAGGTCAGATCCACAACACGTCAATGAGAGCAGTTTTGCTTTATGCTTATAAAACCTGACATCTCTGAGTTGAGGATGTTAGACGACTCTCTGTGTTTGATAATCCTTGTCTCTGAAAGACTGTTGAATCCAGTGGCAAAACCATGTTAGTAATGCGGGGGTACGGCATCGTGTGTTCGGGTACAGCAACGATAATTCAATTGGCGGCACTATCTTGAAACATCCACTTTGGTGACTTGAGCATATCCTACGAATGTTGTCCCAGAGAATTTCACGTCATGGATTGTTTGCCGACATTGAGACTGGTTGGAAAATGTCGAGCGGTCAGTGTATGACATGGTGTGGTGGTATGAAGGAAAGCTGTACAGAACTGGCGTCTGTTGGTCCTTCACAACTCCCTGGCTAGGGTCTTGCAGATGGTGAAACATAGTGGCTAGAGACGTTATCAGATATGCCTCGGAATAGAAGCTAATGGCGATCTTGCTGTAACTGTTTTTACTTTCTTCATAAAAAATGAACGTAACTTCTTTAATTGAAAGGATTGTTTCTGGTCATATTTTTGCTGACTCCCATGATTACCATTATTATTCCACTCTCATACACTGATTTCTGTTCGCTGTTCTTCTTATTATTATAAGCACTTTACATCCTCTATCTCTTCACAACCTCATTGTTGTTGTGCGGCGAATATGCATTTGGTGACCCCCTGTACCAATGTTCATATGTTAAAATAAATAAATAATACATTTAATTGAGCCGAATATACCTCATTTTTTAGCTCACTTTGTAGAAATTAGGTTAAACAAATCGTTTAAGAAGATAAGTTTTTCGAAAGTGGGGCGTGTTGAACGATATCGGTTAATTCTATTTACCAATCGAAGCCAAGAAATGTTTGCAAACATACACAGAATCAGTTGCTTGGCAATTAACATAAGTAGTGGTCAAATTATACTGTATGAAATAGGTTGTCTTCACAATAGGTTCAGTTTTAGAAGAATATACTGCTTGAGTTAATCTCTTTTCAGTAGCAAAGTTATGACCTATTGAGCTGTAGATAGCAACGCAAGCCTTCAAAACTGATGGCAAAAAAATGAAAAATTGACTAAAGATGGCTACTGATCAAATCGAGTGCTTTAATAGTGAGACTATTCCCAACATATTACGTTCGTATTTCTGTAAATTCTACCTATTTTTCTCTATTTATTGATCCCACCTGTTGTGGCTTATTAGTTAAGGTAGCTAGCATGGTATTATCATGACTCCTAGGGTAAAAATTGTCTCGAAGTCAAATACATAAACCTGTGCTCGACAAATAGGCCACAATATATATCACCATAAAACTTAAAGGGTTCCATCAATTACGTCACATGGTTTTTTAACATAACTGGTCACTGCTCAAGATACGAATAGCTGTTGATTTGAGCTATAAGTATAAATTTGAGTAGTCTTAACTGTGATATTGTTGTTATCTATTAAATCAGACGTTTTGTTTAGTTTTGAACATCAATTTGAATAAAACCGAGACCATAAAATATCCTCAACAGATTACTGGAAAAACTAAAGAACTCACTCTGTGAGCCATGATTCGAAGCTTGCTCTCTTCAGACTGTAAATTCTTATCCAACTGACCAGATATTGTTGTTGCATAATCTTGTGCTAGCTGACTTAAATACTGGAGACGAGGTCTGACAGTACGTAATCTATCGACTCCATCTTCGATAACAGATAACTCAGATTCATTATCATTCGCTTTCCCCCCAAAATATTGAGGATAATAACATCCAAGCTGGCAGCATAAAAACAAACTTGCCTCTAACTCCGAAAACTTCAAACCCATCTGGTTTAACGTTGGCTTTTCTGTAGAAGGCTGTTTCATCTAAAGATTATTAATAAAAAATATTTGTGACTCACGTTGTCAGCTGTTTCTTCCGAAGGGATGTTAGGCAAGAACATTGACAGTATATTAAAAGCAGAGTTTAAATATTTTGTTATATCCTCTGACTTTACCGAAGCAAGTGCTTGACTTGGGAAAAACAGTAGCTCTGCGGTCAATTGAAGTAAGCTAAGTCGTTCGTCGAAAGTGTCTTCAGCAAAGTCACCAAATTGTGGTAGGAATTTTTCCAACATGTATATGTACAATTCGTGAGCATTAACGTTTTTCTGTTTAGGAAATATCTATAAAATAAAGTTACTTACAGATATACATAAGGCAGCCTGTCGACAACTCTCCCGAACTTGAGCTATACATGCCCGATCACTAGCCTTTACATATTACCACAACTTCGAACTGACTTACATTGAATGCAGGAACGGCCTGCAAAGCTTGCTGAGAGATCATGCCGACTAGTTTTTGCCTGCCAGTCAGGGTAGACATACATTTCAAGGACGATAGTAAAGAGATTAACATTGGAAACTCATCCTCAGAAACATCATGTAGCACTCGATTAGTTTGTTCAACCACAAAAGACTCCAGATCACTGGTTAATACATTATCTGGTAGGCTTTTTAAACGTTCACATAGGAATTTGAGAGTATTTTCTCTAGAATTTTCTGCATTCATTGAAAGAAGTCGATTGAATATTCCTAGTAAGGTCGCTTTCGGCTCCGAATGAAGTAGTTGAGACAAAGCCAAAGAAATTACATTCAGCTCCTAAACATCGCACACTAGTTAAGATTAATTACCTTCTTATCATCTGTTTGATACATTTGAACGAGAACATCAGCAACACGTGGGACGAACACCCGTGCATGTTTACAAAACTGTAACAAATCGTGCACCACTTGGCTTCGAACGTTTACATCGTCGTCGTCACATAAATCCAGAAAACAATTGAAGCTTTCCTCCAGTAGATTCTCGAAAAGTTTGCTAAATCTTGCTATAAACTGACTTGACAATCTCTTAGAATTTTCATCGCCTTTAACACCTACAAGTACTGTTTTATAGGCATTTTCTCTCTAATAATAGACGAAATATTAGAAAATCACAGTCACAACCTCCTTTAAATCTATAGAACTGTCGGTTAGTTTATCATAACATGAGTACAAATCATCAGTGGTCGGTAAAGTCATTGGGTAACAAACACCATCAAATTTCCGCCTATACAATCCACAAAGGGAACTGCACAAACAATCAGATTTTGAAGATTGGAACATAAACTTAGACTTTCAGCTCTTTTGATTCTTTTTTATTTATATATAAATGGATTTTATACAATATTTATCCATTCGTCATCATACTTGTGGCCCATTTTTTTAACCTGTTTAGCTACATTTAACGAAATAAGTCAAAGTTCTCATGATCATATTTACCCCATCACAAATTACTAAGCTTCACTAGTCATGAACGCTGTTAGTTTTTCTTCTCGACCTTTTATTTTTTTCTCCTCTTTTACAACACCCTCGTGATATATCACCGAAAAACACGTATATGGAACATATGCCTTCGTCCAACGCCTTCGTTAACACTCCCGATAATTCAGAGAATTCACAATCGTGCTCAAATCTCCGAATTTCCATAAAATGTCGGGGTTTCCCCTGGAGTCATGAAAATATGTAGTCGTTAGAAAAAAATCAAATAGATGTTGCGCATTTGTGTGAACAAGAATCCATTACTAACGATATTGATTAAGTCCTTCAAATGTAGCCACATAGTGTTGTAAACAACACACGACTTGCGACTTTGCCAACTGCATGAGGTTTCTATTTGGAAAGCAACTGAATGTAGGTTGTTTGTACCATACTAACGTTGTAGTTCTTCGTGATAAGTTGCCATTAGCACTCTATAGAAATGCTCTACTTCTTTTATTACCAATCTACTTATAGTCGCACTCAAAGTTTTACACAGTGTTGTCCAACAGTGTGAACGGTAATCCGAATAATTTGTTTTGAACACGAAAGTTGATATGTTAAAGAACACAGTCTACAATGTGTACAGTTTAACGCACATTGCTGACCATGTCAGCATGGTTGTTTAGAATCATTTTTTGGCTTTCCCCTTTGAATCACGTGTTAGGCGTTCAATACACTGCTGATTCGTGGTGGCCAAACAAGCTACACTGGTGTGGTGAGATAAAGTACGTGCAACTCTCAGTCCTCCATTTACAGGATTGATGAGTGCAGCTATAATTCTCAAAACATTGCCAACATGGTAAGGTGAGGACGACTGATTGTTCATCCAAATAACTCCAAAGTTTTGGCACAATCCCATAAATTTACCAGATATTATCGATTTCTTAGTGTTAAAAGAACAAACCTGTCTTTATTCACTTTCATCATCTATTGTTTTTTTCTGGAAAGAAAGACAAAAATATATCCAAAATAGTAACAGCCTTAAGTGATGTTCTACCCTTCTTTCCCAAGAGCCTTTGAGTTTTTGATGTGTCATAATCTCATTCTAAACTGTGAGGGTACGTTACAAAAGAACGAATAATCTTCGGCTGCGAGTAAAGTGTTCAGATTACGCCAGTGGAATTAGCGATGTTCCTAGATTTGTCCACGAACGGGAGCGAATAACAGCAACATTTAATTGCGGGACGAGACGAGATCCCTACGGACTATTAATATACAATTCAATCAAAAATGGGTGAATTTATCCTCAACGCAACCATGTAAATTTAATGTATCACCCAGGGTCATCTGTGCGTTCAAGTAACTACATATATTGTCATTTCATAATGTATTTTTAATTAAACAACTAGATTATGTAGTTGATTTTGCTCTGTTTTTAATTTTTGTTCGCCACGTCCGACTGCGTCACACTGTACGTCCATTGCACGCTGAGATGATATCTCAAATCATAGTGAGTTTATTCACATAGTTGATGGTTTGCAAATAGACTGTCAGGGCATGATTTTACTGAAGAAAGGTTTGTTGTACTGTAAACTATGTTTCTATGAACAACTGGCTGTTTTCTTCAGTCGGAAAGCAAAATATATATATCCATTGTCTCCTTCAGTCGTCAGTATCGGGATAAGGTGTCTCAGTCTGTCTTCTGTTAGGTAAGTTCAAATGGCCTATATTTCGTGTTTTGGTTTTATCGGCTTAATTATGTCCATTTAACTACTTTGAGCAACATGTCTGTGCAAATGAAACAATAACTATGACACTTGCTTAGTTTAGTATTCTTGGTTGTCGTATAATTCAGTTTAGTTGAAAGAATTATGGTATACTTAGGTATAGTGCTTGAAGCCTGTAACGAAACAGGTCAGTCTAGTAAGTACAGCTGCCTGTTTCTAATGAGTATACTTGTAGCGTGGCGTCGAGTCGGGATTGACTATGTACACCGCTACCAAAAAGCTCGTTCCAAATGACTCCATAAAAACCCCGAGAAGCCAAATATCAGAAGGCAGAAAATGGACCAAGTTCGGATTTATTCACTGGCGATCTCGTGGTATCGAAAGGATACCGAGATCGTGCCAGGATACAAGCTTGGTTACAGAAGGTAACCGAATTCGCGCGAAATTACAATCGAAGTGTAAGAACAAGAATAGAAGCCCAATATAGCTGTCATTAGCACGGTCAAACAAAAGCACATTAAAATAAACACTGGTACAACTGTTTATAATAATAATTGTTTTTATTGAACCAGTCGTGTTCTCGTAATAAACGTGAGTCACTACATACTGATTGAAATCAGTCTGATTAAAAATAGGAAAAAATGCCTTTGGTACTGTTGCTGTCATACATTATAAGATAGCTTTAAGTATGTCTGGTGTTTATTTCTAGACTGTACATCTATCACTGACCATATTTCATGATCACTGTCATTCAACAATTTCCCCAGAAATAACATCGGTAGCAAGATAGCTAAGCGTCTGATCTTTTAGTTGCCGCAAAACAGCAGTATACAGTCTTATAAGATGAGTGTTCTGTGTCTCAATTAAATGCAGCTAGCTGTGGACAAATATTAAGAATCTTTTTGACAACTGGGACTTTTAGTTTATCAGACACTAACTCTGTTTGTATGTCTTCCTGTTAAACTAGACGCAGATGCACGGGAATACTTAAATGGGAGCAAAATAATAAAAGCATTGCGATACGGTACTAAGCCCATGTTATGCTTTGCATAAGTAATAGTAGCTGACCTAGTCTAATATTCATGAACTCAAGGTAGATCACAACTGCATAAATTCTTTGTTAAAAAACATGTAATTTGGTTATTTATCTAATCCACATTTCTGACTAAATTCATCACTATTTTTTCATTTAGAATGCAACAAGAGTGAGCCTTCACAGATCCTGAAAACTGTTTCACCCTTAGAACTATGTCCGTATGGAGCTGTTTACGGAAGATCCAACTAACAGCAGATTATAAAAAGAACGCTGGACGTCCATTTTCGTCTTACAACCACTTCCAGTATTTTTTGACTTCTTTTACTCTTTCGTTCGGAAAAAAACAACAAAAACGGCAGCTTAACATTACCAATACAACTTTTAAACGGGAACTTGGTTTAAACCTTTGTTTTATATTCGATTCTTAATGAAAGTTCTTGAATAAATCTTTGAATTTAATGCTACTTTGTTTTATCTACTTAAGCGTTGCAAGGAACTTGTGACACACGAGCCACTAAGCACCTAGTTCATGTGTTCAAATGGTTGCGGACGGAATAGAAGAAGCTTTCGCTTAACAGGCTTCCGTGTCTAAGGGCGGCCTGCTTGAGCACCTGGACTACCTGTTCCTGCATCTAGATATTTCAACAAGTTATAGATTTTTGTTTGTTTTAATATATCATTATGTTTATCAATCGCATAACCTATCCTGCTGCGTTTCTGAAAAGTGTACAGCCTTTCGTTGTCAAAGTTACAAAAAACTCAATAAGAGACAATGTGGTTGCTGGCAATATACAACGAAAAGAATGAAAATTATTCAGATTTTCATTCACTGAAGTGATAACATCTAACTGGCGATCACTCAATATTTATCGCCAGGACCGACCAAGAAGAAAAAACGGAAACTTGTTAAAATATTTTACGCTGAAAATTCTATATTGTACCAAAAATGTAATATTGAATAAAGCAGATAATAATAATAATAGTAGCGGGGGGTCACGAATAACTACAGGCAAGAACTTAGGTATATTAGCGATAAAAGAGGAAAAGGAATTGGTAAATCATTCTACGATAATATCCTTAGACCTTAAGAATGGATCAAATTACCTCTTAAAGGACTCCTGGGAAGTCGCTTGGACTAACTCGCTCGGCAGCATTCGACAACTCCTAAGGAGTAGAACTTGTGTCTACACTCCGTTCTGCTATGTTGTGTCTCCAGTTTCTGAGTGTTACCCCTTGGATTAGTGTTCGAACTAAGCTTAAGTAGGTGTTTAAGAGGATGTTCAGAAGTGTTAAGGATACTGTAAGATGTTAGAAGGTCACCTCTAAGACGTCTATACTCTGATGTGTAGAGGTTAAGTGATTGGAGGAGCTCTTCAGAAAGTGATTTGGTGCATATCTTCGTCATTTTCTTGGAAAACCTACAGACTCGGGCCCTCTCTTCTACTGAAGAAAATTACAAACCGGAGATTGTTTCCTTTCATTTTGCCGATAACATCATATAGGACAGTTATTATTATTGTTATTATTATTATTATCCACAAACATATTATGGGTACATAAGTGTTGTGAAGAAACCATTTCGGGTTTCTTCAAACAATCTAATAATACACAATTTTCAATAATGTTAGCATTATACTTGCCATAATTAAAAAAATTAGAGTAATAGTAGTAGAATATTAATGATAATAATCAATCGGGTCATTGTAATTCAGAAGAATATTGAATTTAGTTTAAAGAAGGAAATGGAGAAAATAAGGGAATAGAAATAAAGGAGACGTGAAATACGCCGACAGTGTAATAGGCGTGTTTATGAACACAGAACAAGAATAAACGACTATGTGTGTATCGTTAAATTAGTAACAAAAAATAATTTATCATTGTAGTAAGATATGACGCTAGAATAAATGTTTGTGCAGTTATAATTTAGAGTGATGCTATGAAAGTCACAATTAAGTGAGAAGGATAATAAAATATCACTATGTATGAGTCATATATGCATAGTGAAGATAAAACGAATCTGAGAAGTTAATTTAAGTGTAACACAAGTTATTGTTTTGATTACAAACTTCGTAATCTTAAAAATAATGTTTATTCAGAGGGAAAGAAGAGAAAGAAGTGAACACCTAGTGAAAAGGTTCATCCATGATAAGGATAATAATTGTGTAATGAATATCAACCTCAGAAGGAAACCAGCAATTGAAAAAAATCCTTTAAAGCACTCGGATGAATACACTTAGATTTATGTAATAGTATGCAGAATGAAACCGGATATTAGTATAAATATTTGTGCAATAATAGTTAAGATTGATGCTATGAAAGTCAAAATGATTTCAAAGGACAATCTGGAGTTAAATATGTTTAAAAGGATAAGAAGAGATAAAAAGAATACCTAATGTGTCGGGGAACTAATAATGATATTAATAACGGTAATAATGATAAACACAAACATAAGCAGACTTCATATATTAAGATAAAGAGAAATAAAATAGACGTGAAAGGATTTAAAGTTTTTATTTTGCTTTTCAAGCAATTAAATAGATGACGGACCTTGTTTGTATAAATCATTATTGAATACATTGATATTCAATAGGTGACATAATCCACTTTCGGAAAGAAAATCGTCAAGGAGACTTTTGAACCGGATTGTAGTTTGACTGCAACGGAGATTCACTGGCAGTCTGTTCCACATCGTTGAGTAGCGAATAAGGAAAATATTCTGGGTTCTTGGAATCGCTAGAATGTTCTCCTTATTGCGTAGATTGTGGGATGATATTATAAGGTATGAAGGGGTGGATACTGATGAGTAGGAAATACCGTTAATTAGCCGGTATATAAAGACAAGATTTAATTTGATACGTCTGATCCAAAGAGGTTTTAAGTTGGGTTGTTGACATCTTTGGTAATAGTCTTTGTTATCGGAATACCCCAGAACAGCTTTGGTGAAGTTTCTTTGAACACCTTCAATTCTAATGAGATCATTATGTCTACAATTACTGTAAACTAAAATACCATATTCAACAATGGGTAAGATACATCTTCTGTATAGTAACAATCTCGACTCGATATTATTGAAGTTTATCATTATCAATCCGATGAGCTTTCTAGCTTTGGATACTTGAGATATAATGTGTTCAGGAAAGTTCAGACTGTTGCTATATCTTAAACCCAGGTCACGAACAGTGTTAAGAGGTTTGAGTGTATGTGTCTGTACAGTCAGATTTAAGTTAAGACAGCGACCAATGTGAATAAATCCACTTTTGTCAACATTAAGTGGCATATTTCACGAAATAGTCCATTCGTACGACTTGTTTATTTCCTCCTGGATTACCGCTGAAATATAGCTTTCTTTCGTGGCAGAAGAGAATGAATAAAATACTTTCAGGTCATCAGCAAAAAGGAAAGGCTTACCATACTGAAAGAGGGAACACACACCATTGATAAAAAGGAGAATGAGCAATGGACCAACCACACTTCCTTGTATAACCCCATTGGTTACATTTACAGGTTTAGAGTAGCAAGATCCAAAGCGAACGATTTGGCTACGTTCTTCTAAAAAAGATGTGAGCCAAGATAAAAGGGGATTCTGTATGCCAAATGAAGAGAGTTTTAAAAGAGGAAGTTTGTGTGAGACACTGTCGAAAGCCTTACTAAAATCGAAGTAAAGAATTATCACTGACTGACTAACATCTCTTCTCTGGGTAATTTGATCAAAAAACTCCAGGTGCGATGTGAAACATGAGCGTTTAGTCATGAACCCATGTTGGAATGGGCTGATCGGACTAGCTGAAAGTAAAAATGATAATAGCTGTTTGTGGATGATTTTTTCCATGGTTCTTGAGAGCACGGATGTCAAATTAATTGGCCTATAGTTAATAATATCACTACGTGGTCCTGTTTTGAATCTAGGGGTGATAAGGGATGTTTTCCACACAGATGGATAGGTCCCATATTCCATAGATAGATTGAAAAGTTTCAAACAAAATAGTGGAAATTCTCTACTTCCATATTTCACAAATGATGTAGGCATCCCGTCAGGTCCACCATCATAAGACTTTTTCAGGGCAGTTATGGCCTGCTTGATGTTGGAGGGTGTGAAATCAATTTTCGACAGATGTCTGGATGTTAGCATTGGAAATGTAATGATGGAGCTTTCAGTTCCAGTCTTGTAGCACTGCGAGAAGTGCTTGCTGAATTGTTCGCATATAGTATTCGGGTCGTTAACAATGCTTCCGTTAACTATGAAGAATTTGGTCGTGCCAAGGGAATTTGACTTTACACGGGATTTAAAAAGTCGAAGTATTGATAATTCTGGGCTTTTACTTTGTAGAGCTTTATTTTCTATATTCATGAAATACTTAAGTTTAGATGAAGCATTTCTGTCGATTAATTTAAGTATACTCTGAAGTGCATACACATCATTCTGCTCATAGTAGCGGTATTTTAATTTCCTCAGCTTTCTTTTAAAAGTATTTTAGCCCCTATTAGCATTATAAGCCACACAGCCAATAACTGGAGCAGTGCAGTCAAGACAATATATCAGGTTGTGATTTAGATTGGAAAGCGCAATGTCAACATTATTTGTGGTAAACATTGAATGAGAGTTTCAGTCCGTTTCCATGTTTGCTGATCAAAATATCTGCTCTGGTACGTCATTGAAGCTTTAGGGTTCAATTTTATGGCGTTTAAAGAGTGAATAATGCTCAATACAACTCTATGGTCACTCATAAAAAACTCATGACTGGTATACACTGAGATAGAGTCTATGTTGATTGTGAACATTAAATCAAGTGTATTATTTCCCCTGGTTGGTTTTCGGACCTGTTGAACCCATCCACAAATTTCTAATGTTTCAACTAGCTTGTTATATCGAGCTGGTACCTGAGTCAAGCCCCATGTAATTTTTGGCAGATTAAAATCACCTCCGATGATTTTAAAAGTATGCGGTTGATGCGAAGCAATGGAAAATATGTTTGTTAGTAATCTGTCAAACTTAGTATCCGCATGAGGTGGTCTATATATGCATCCCACCAGTAAATAATTTTGGGATCCACAGTTTACAGTAACCCAAGTGGAGTCTTCTATAGCATCAAGGGATTTATCCTAAAATTTGCACGCTTGAATGTCTGAACGGACATAGATAATTGTACCGCCTCCTATTCCATAACATCTATCGATTCTAAAGAAAACGTAGTTATCTACATTCAAGGAATGATCGGATATAGATGAATTACACCACGTTTCCGTAATAAGTACAATGGTTGGATTTACAAGGAATAAAAGAGTTTTAAGATGAATAATTTTTTTGACAGAGAGCGGGCATTGAACGAAAGAATAAGAAACTCAGAGTCATCATAGTGAAGCAGGTTAGAGTATAAATCGCAATTGGTAGTTCCATGAATACTCATAGGATTAGCTAAGGTAAGAGTAGTGTTGCGAGGGGAAATAGATTCAACCACTTTGTCATCATGTGAAATATGTTTACCGTTGCCGGCAGGAAAGCCGGCGGAATTACGAAAAAAGTTTTCTCATTGCTATTGGATATAACATCTGGTAAGGGCATAGTGTACATATTGGGAGCCGGACCAAGAAGGCTATCAGGTCTATGGTTTTGACCAAGTGGCCAATTACAATTCAGCTAACTATTTATACCTGACGTATGGGTAACGTGTTTAAGACGTTTATTTCCAAGGTTTGTGGTTAATTTCGGCTTCTTCATATGTTGGAGGGGATTGTGTACTGTTAAACATACTTGCGATGGTTTACGAGGTTCGAATATATCAACGTTAAGTGCGTGGTCAGTTATATGAATGTTATGATTAGTTTTCCTGTTATCCGTTGCACAGTTACTGTAACTGGGTGTTGCATTAACATAGGTTTGGATTGTGTTATCCCATTCTTCATCAGCACAACTACTTCGTGTTGAATCTAAGTCAACATTCTCAAGAGGATGGACACCATCTACATTGGGATTACTTTCTTCTGGGTTTTGAACTTTAGGAGATTCACAAAAGTTTTTCGGTGACGGCAAAATTGTTAAGCTAGACGTCCTCTTAGAATCGGACTTAACTTTACGACCATTAGGATTATGATGCGTTTGAGAGTTTGAAGCTGGTGGTCTGTAATTATCTCTTCCTGCTTTTCGCTGGCATGGTGTTTTATCCGGAAGAGTCTTAATAGCTGATGGATGAACACGCGTTACACATCTTAACCGTCCCTGCGTCTACTCGTATAGCTCTTTATTCAAATGTCATATGATAAGCAAGTAATGCCTCCACTGACACTAATGGAACACGAGTAACTCAAAGGCACCTTGTATGGTACCTTACATTGGTCTACGCACTCACTTAGCTCTTTAGGAAGAATATTACTACAGTCGTGCTGAAAATCCCATGAACCCTCCTACCTCCATTAAAACAAATATGTCTATATTTGCTGCATATAGCAATTTTATTTTTCAGAAGTAAGATATAACAGTTAGAATTGGAGTAAAATGACAGTATACAGCAGATGCACGTGGTACATGTCTTCATCGATTAACTGAAATAGAGAATACGGATATCAGCTTAACAGGCTTATTTGGAAAGATTAGTGTCTACCTTGAACTTACTGCGTGAGAACGTTATACTGGAACTATGAATAATGTAGGAATCTAGTCTCCCAGGGCGTACGAAGCACTCAAACTGGAAGACAATTGTCCAAAAATAATTCGAATAAAAAGGTGAAAATTTGCAGGTACTTTTCATCGTAAGGGTGAACATATTAGGTACCGGTTGATGTCATACCGTAAAAAAACAAATTTGCGAGTGGTGAAATATGATCTATAAAACAATTAGCTTAATAACAGTTAACTGCCTTTTTATTTCCTGATCATAACCCTTCGGCTTCCTTTTATGACCAAAACAGCAAACATACACTACACACTGATAGCAGATTTCCGGCTTTTCAATGTTAAGCTTGCTTTAACGCACTAAGTAACGAGTACCACCCCTCTATTACTGCTATATGACATTTTTATAACAAACCCTCTACAATAGATTGGTAGTATCTATGACTTCATCTATGGTTGTCAGAAGTCTGGGTTCTTTCGAATACAGTACTGACATCAACTACTGCTGGGTAATCAGTATTAGTTTGACTTGTTGGTAGGATAGTGTTGTCCATAATACTGAAGAAAATTACAAACCGGAGATTGTTTCCTTTCATTTTGCCGATAACATCATAAAGGACAGTTAGGAACGAACATGCCGACAGTTAGTCACAGGCAGTAGCAACAAATATTTTAGCTAAAAAAATGAACTTGTAGTGGCATTGGACCATAACCACACTATCCTCAAAGCTGAATACGAGATTACTCGGAAAATAGATATTCAATATTTAACGCGAAGAAATGCCTAACGATGGAAAAGGCGCGGATAATTAATTGAAGGAATTGGAGTTGATCGAATGGCAAGGCTCGGCCATGCAGGCGTGGTCCCTCTGAATGTTACCTTATATCCTCTATTCATACTAAATATATTGTTCCTTCTCTAGCCTAACCTTGTTCTACATCATGTAATGGTAGTTGATACGATACAGTGAGTTGGTGTAGTCGGTGGTGTGACTTCCACGTAAGATCTCATAGATTAGGCAGTTATATCATGAAAAATCTACAATTTTAGGATTAGGTCTATCATTAGAGCAGTACTAATATCATAGTAGACCATAATTCTACAAACTCCGGCTTTGGATATCTAAAAAAACAAATCACTACAGAACCGATTACCATTTTAAAACATAAGACTAGCCAGCTTGGCTGAAAAAATACATTGACTTGCGTAGAAGCAGCAAAAACCCAAAACAACAAGGCTGATTCGAAGTAAATTTCACACCAACATATAGAACATTACACTAACTGCGGCATTTTAGCATACTGAAACATTAAATTACATAGCTACACAAAAGAAATATCTGAAAAAAGCACAGAACGAAGAAAGCCGACCGTCATTGCTCACAAAGATGGCGTATATAACAATCATTCTGATTGGTTGCTAAACTGAAGGGCACATTTACGAAATTGAGTTGCGTTTAATTGCAGCCCAAATAATACATACTCAAAATAATGATTCATGGAAGTTCCATTACTTCACCAGAAAATCTACTGTTTAATATATGTCATTACACTGAACGTTTGATATTCATTTAGACTAGTCATACACATTATACCACAGATACACTAGCACTAAGTCCGATCTTGGTATGAGACATACATAAAAGTTTCATACAACAACACACTGCTGTGCGAAATGGGTTGTTTTTAGGCGAAGCATATCAGACACTTGTTGTTTGTCCAATATCTCGTTGGCCTGAGAGCAGAACTAACACAACAAAGTTTGTTCGATTAGTCCGAACTAAGTTCCTCTATATTGCATGCGAAACGTTTTCAGTTGTCTAGTACTAAATCATACTAGAACACAAAATATGTGCCCCATTTAAAGTGTTCCAATTTAGGGAGGGAAATAAATATCAAAAGTACAAAGTATCTCAAACGAAACATCGTGTGCTATACAGCCAGAGGTCTCACTAGCACAAAATCACGTGCAAAACATTGAGATAAATGGTTGATAAATAAGTTTTCGGTACACGATAACCAAAACGAGCAATCCCAACAAGTCGGGATCAAATATTTGTCTGCATGGGTAAGAGTAACCGCTACATGCAGATAGTCAAAGGTCAAAAACCAGTAACTTTGGACTTAGCGAAGTATGACTCTACTGTCAATGACCTAGTGAAATGCAACAGTAAAATTAAGTGCTAACTGTAAATCCTTGAGCAAAATCAACCATAATTGGTACAGATGAAGGAAACTGAAGAAAAGATAATACGAGCATTATAGACCTGAAATATAATATAGGGGAAACAACAAAGAAATAACGTTATCATTCAAAAAGATACTTAAAAGGATTTTCGGTGTATTCTTTCCGTTACAAACATTGTTTCATATCTATGAGTGATCTGCACTAAAATGACTAGACTAACCTCATATGAAGAAGCTATACTTTCCTGTTTATGTTCCTACCTTAATTGTTTCCTAGTAAGTTACAAGGAAATTAATCAGACCGATTAAAGGAATGGTGACACAGAGACTTGCGCAAATCGTCAGGTTATGAAATTGTTTTGAGTGGCCATATATTTACTATGCAATTAGATGTTTCATCAAGGAAGGAGTTTGGAAAAACTTGATTCTAAATCAATCTTGAAAATGACCTCAAGGATCCTCATCGAAATAGTGGGATACAAACCTACCCACTACAACAGAATTGGTTCACCTGAATTCGTTTCACTTTCTAACGGACCGGACTTTTAGGTGATACACTTGAGTTCCAAACACTTTTCGGAAATCACTTACCACTATTTAAAGCTATCGATCAGTACCACAATTTAAACACAAATAATGATCGTCAATAATAAAATAAATGGATTGCTTGTCTAGTGTCATGAGTTACATGAAACATGTCGAATTCTATCGTCGTATTTATTGCAAACAAAACGCAATCAGATATGTTTTAGTTTTTAGTTAAATACAAGCACTTGTATTTCATGACAATACTTATTCAAAAGATTATGGAAACGCTATAGGTTTCTTTTCTCCTAGTATTTCCCTTTTTATTCTGTAACAAGTTTGTTTGACTCTCCTAGTAAATAAATATAAAGAGGAAGAGAACTTTGGACAATACTACAGAGATGATCATAACAAGTTTAGGATGGGGTTATTTGTATAGTTTTCGATGTTTACAGTGTGATACAGAGTTACTTTCAATCAATTATCGGTTGATTTAGTGTATGAGTGTAATCTTCATCATAGATTTCATGTTGAACCCTAACACGATGTTGCTCTCCTCTACAGTGGACATGTTTGCAACAAGCGGTTAGGAATAAATCCTATTCTAATTTACCATTTCGACGGCAAAAATGAGGGAGGGTTTAAATTTCAATGAGCTTGAATGGTATTTCAAGGATACCGCATGCTTACATGCTTACTTGTGCCTGTTATCCCTTGTGTAGGAGACTAAGCTGCCCACCAAGAGTCTCTGTCTTAGGCATTCCTTTCCGGTTGTTTCTACTTTCTATTCACTCCTTTGATGATTGCCTCCAATTCCCAACTCACTTCCTTGGTCATGCACTTTCCCGTTTACCGTCAGGATTTCGAACCAGGGCCTGACTCATGATACGGTTTGCTGATTTCTAAAATGTATGTCCCATTCACATCCATCATCCTTTTTTCATTTTCTCTCCAGCTGTAAGCTGGTTCGTTCTCTCCCACAGCACGTTGTTGCTGATGAGATCCGGTCAAAGGAAATTAAGTTTCTTGTATAGACAATTGTTTATAAATACTTGAACATTTGATAGTAGTTGTAATAGTTCTCCAAGTTTCACTTCCTCAGAGAAGGATTATCTTGACGTTCAGATTGAAGATTCTGACTTCGATATCGGTTGACAGTCGTTTTGAGCTCCATATGTTCTTCAACTGTAGGAATACCACACTTGCTTGACGATCCCTGTATTTACGTCTGTATCATATCCTCGTTTATCAACGATGCTGACTGAGTACGTGAAAGATTTCGGCTCTTCCAGAGCTTCACTATCAAGTGTGATTGGGTTGGTGTTATCCGTGTTGTACTTGAGGATCGTGCTTCTTCTCTTGTGTATGTTGAGACCCACTGCTTCATAGGCTACCGCTAGACTGGCCATCGTCACTTGAATTTGTTCGAGTCTGTAGTATAGAAGGGCTAGGTCATCTTCGAAGTCCAAATGGTCTAGTTACATCCATGATGTTCGTCACATTCCGTGATTCTCCTTAGATGTGGTGGTCTTGATCATCCACTTGACCACAAGGAGAGAAAGGTAGAGAGTAAACAGCCTTGTCCACATACCACTAGTTTGGACCTGTCACGCCTATGATCATCTCCGTCGCTCCTTTTACTCTTACACTTCGGTCGCATACTGCCTGAAATCCTAATTAATTAACCAATAATATATTTATTTAACTCTTGAAATCGTCATCTAATATCCGAATTTTCGCTCATCTATTTTTCATGTTGCAAATAATCAATATCTTGCCTGGTAATGTAATGCATACTGTTCCTATAAACTTTTATGCTCTATGAATGACGTGATCACTCAGACTGAAGGATGTACAAGCCCACGAGTAACTACCAAACTGAGTAAAATTTGCACAGTCGAGAGGTTAGACTACCGTCCAGCAAAGATTGTAAATTGACCTTAATTGTGTCTAGAAAGCAAGGAACTGGTGCAAATAAATGAATCAGTTTGTACAAAGTCGTTATAAGAATATTGGATCTTGGGTAATATATTGGAACTACCATTGACCTGCAGCTTCAGAGCGGGTAAACGATAGTGGCGCTACAGCTGACTTAGCATACCAACAGGAAATGAAAAGTGGGACTCAACAACTTCCTGAGAATGATATGGGTCCCCTAGCGGCTTCGGATAAGTTAATGGATGGGTCACCCAGTGAAAACCTGAAGGATGCAGATGAGTTATTACTAGAAGATATCCGTGATCAGATCCGATATATCGAAAAATCTGTAATGACCAAAGAGATATATTATATGACAAGGGTTGTGCGTGGCCTGTCTGGCGTCCGTCGACGACTCAATTGTAATGTTTTGAGAGGCCTAATGCAAGGTTATTTCCCAAATCCTTCCCCACAAAAAACTTATTTTTTGGAGTTTCTCCCTGAGGTTTGTTCTCAGTTTCACTACTAAGTTTTAGGCAATGGACACTGATTGTCCGTTATCGTCGTTCCGTCCCCGTGCTGGAAAGCTTAACACCCCATTAATACCCGAGGTGGAGGTATACTTGCACCTCCTACTTGTAATGTTTTTGATTGATGAAAACCACTTAGAAGAGGTAAATTTACCCAACATTTCATGATACTCTTCACGGTTCGTAATTCTATTCATTAAACTTAAGGTCTGCATTTTCATACACTGCAAAGTGCCCAGTTTCAACTCATGTTTATTAGATTAGGGTAAAACGTGAGCTAAATATATCGTTTGCTGGAAGTAATTTTTCTGCAAACATGGTAGGACTAAGCCTTTCAATACAGCTGTAAGTTCTTTGTCCTGGTTACGTGAATCAACCAATTCATAAAGAATTAAAAAAGATGTTTTAATGACGCAATTGGTCTCATGAAATATTATCAAAATCTCGCTGTATTGTATCCATATTTCAAATTATGTGGTTGAACCCAAGATTTAACCTTACATTCTATAGAAATGAACATATGTCATTGGTTTACGTTGTGGCTTAGTTTAACGAAGAACATGTGTATTCATGGACGAATTCGTTATATATTCTCGACTCAGTTAAGCACTATAGGATTCCTACTCACTCTTGACTTTTCATCCAAGTAAACGTTCGAACTTGCGTGTAGGGAGTTTGTATATCAATAATAGGTCCAAATGAATTCATAATGAACCACACTAGCTTGGGTCTTTCTACGCTTCGTCAGCGAAAGTACATTTTTCTTACTGTGCCTAGATTGTTTTTGACGATCTACTTCAATTATTTATATTCCTACTAATACAACATTATTTCGATAACTTTATTCGGTGGTTTCAGGCTTACTGTACTTACTATTTATGTAAAATTTTAATGAGACGAAACATCAGAATACATGCTCAATTTAAAATAATGATATTGTGAAGTAATAGGTAAAGAATCTCGGATATTATTACTAATATGGAGTATTGTCTAACGAAGAAAGTATTGAATATACCTCGCTTATCGTAAACAGCTTCTCAGAGGTTAACGTAATTGTCTTATGCGGCAATCGTCACAAATCAGTAAATCTTTTAATAGACTTATTTCGTACCATTTAATCATTTATTGCTACCTTTCTGTATGACTTATGCTCTCTTTTATGTTACTATAATTTTTGACCGTATATTTCATCTAAAATTCCTTTAGTCTCAACGGATACTCAAGTATAAGAAGTGTGTTTTACTTATGCTAATTTGAAGGCCCTGTATCAGATTTTCATTCGAACTACAGGCCTCTGCCCAAATACAGATGGTTCTCACATAAACCGCTAGCTCATACCTGAACATACGAACAAGAATTTGATAAATTCTTTTGTAATTATTTGGTCAGACTCCGGTACAATAGCGTTGTTTTGTTGAACATTAGAGCAAAAGCGGCACTAGTTGATTGGATGTCAGTCGATAGTTGTTTGTACGCTTGAAAGCTAAAGGATCTAGTTATAATCAGGAGCAAGAAGTGGAATCTTTTTAAGTTGTAATGGACTGACAGATTTCAGTCCTATACATCTATTGGTCTGGGCACCCGGGCTGTATCACAACCTATACACAAATCAAGTGACTTGTGTAGCGCATATGTACTCGGTGCTCTTTTGTATCAATATTTGTGTCCAAATAAATAAATCGTATATACAAAAAACTGGACACCTATCTGCTCTTCTCACCCAATCCTAGCATCCACAAATATTGTATAGTGTGGAAGACACTAGGACCACGTGACCAAGTCACCCAAGTCGATGTTTCAAGACAGTTGCACTAATTGAATCATTGTCACTGTGCTCGAATACATATTGCCGGAGATCAGTATTGTCAACATAGGGTTGCTACTGGATGTTGACAATCCTTAGGAGACGACGTTGACCAAACACAAAGTTACTGACTCGGAATGTGTATTTGGTGATAGTATTCATAAATCTGATTAATCTGTGGTTTATGTTCGTTCAGACAAGACAAAATTTCCACCATATTCGAGGTGCTCTGCAAGTTGAAAATTATAGGTAAACGCAGGGTTGGGACAAAACAGAATCAAAAATTGGGGTAAGGCCAAATAAAAACTTGAATTGAATGGGTAATGACTATATCTTGAGTTAAGTAAGTGAATTAGTTTCTTCGTAATTATTCATTGTTATATTTGTGAGGAGCCCAAGTCCAAGCTAATGGTTTTCTAAAGGAGTCATTTCTCGAATCTTTGACCTAGAGCTGTAATCTGAAGGACTAAAGCAACAACAAATGTTATCATATTCTAGCAGGTGAACAAGGATAAATTCGTACGCCATTTGGACTTAGGACTCCGAAGCCTGTGTGCACTGTTAGTTTCGGATCAGAGTTTTTCAACTTGCTTAGGTTTATCCTCAGTACCCACCAAGCCGGTTTAGGCTCCAGACATCTACTTGTCCTCTGACTTCCATAAACAAAACTCCTTTCATGAAAAGTTAGTCAATTGGACTTTCCTAGCAGTGGCTATAAACACGTGACCATATAAGGGCATATCAAAGGTGAGCGGACTCCCCACTCCCAGTTATACTAAGGCATTTGGAATCTTATAGTTCCAAGCGAATAACAAATAAACCTTGTTTAACAGATATAATCATATTTTCTAGGGAATTCTATTCTCGGTCAGATATGTGAGATTTTGGGTGGTCTGTTGGGAATTGTTCGTCAAACGTTAGATAACAGCAGCCAGCATTTTTAGTTTCGTGGCTCACAACCAATTATCGTTAAGACCAACATCGCTGATAAGATATTTGGCTTGCTACCTAAACAACTTATACCTCACCTTAAATTAATTATACTACAGCCAGCTACCAATGACAGATTCGTACAAAACTACCATTTCGTTTGAAGCGTCTCTCTAAATTATAATCTTGATCATCTTGCGTTCTAGCAGTTAAAAGCTACGTTTTAAACTGTTTAACATCAGTATATTGGTTTTTTTTTGTTTTATTTATTTTAACATAGATATTGGTACAAGGAGGCACCAAATACATATGTGCCACACAAATCTCATTTGATATGTGGGAGGGCTGTGATACTCCTCGGGTGCCCAAACCGAAGCAGGTGGTTTTCTTAGGGAGCCACACCCGGAGCCTTTAACCTAAAGGTCTGATCCACAAGGCAGTAGAGCATCATAAGGAGATGCATTCTCATGGTAGCCGGTGACCAACGATAGGTTCATACGCCATTTTTCCTCCAGGATACTGGAGCCTATGTGCACCATTGGTTTGGAATCAGGGTTTTCCAACTCCCCTAGGTTGACTTTCCATATCCACCAACCCGGTTAAAGCCCCGGTCATTCGCTTTTCGTCTTCTCAATTTCGGAAACAACACTGCTTTCGCGAGAAGGCATTGAGTAGGACTTCCCTGGAAGCTAGCATTCTAACTAAACATCATTGATCTAGGTTTAAGATTTTGTCAGCCTACCAAAAGATGTACGTGAGAACTGTTTTTAAGAAACAGGATCTAGTGTCTCGCCTTGTGTTTCAGTGCAGTGCGAATTTTGTACGTGTCTATTGTATAGTAAATTTCATTGCAATAACATTAATTTGCATTGCATTTCTGCTAGGCATGCAAATGTTCTAACCTCCTAATGGACCGTTTAAGTGCCACTGGTCGACGCTCTATGGCACTCCTTGCAAGTCGGTGTTATTATTATCACAGTCGTAGCTACGAACTTGTTGGACGCTTGGATTCTGTACGATCATTTTTTCATGCTCGTTTATCAACTGCTACTCTTAGATCAGTAAGTGTTTTGCAAAATTTTATTGTCACCATATAAAGCTACACTTTTTGTTTTTCAATAACCGTAGAGAGACAGAAAATAGTGCACTTGTAAGCATAGTCAAGGGGCGAATAAAATAAGTGATGATGTAGTATTTATACACTGTTTCAATCCAATCACTAGGTCAGAAGTTTACCAATAATTTTATGGGTTTTACAAGTCATTTACACATCTATGAAGATATCGGACTTAAAATAAGAAAACATTCTCACTATCTGTCCTGTCGTGTGTTGATTTTATATTCACTCGTTCAAGCTGATCAGATGCACACTTCTATCTGTTATGTGATATATCTACTCTGGTTTTTGGACTTTAGATATCTAGTATGTCGGCAATCGATTAAAATGTTGTGAAACTAGTACAATTATGATATGAAACCCTTATCTCAATATTTTCAATTATCTTGTCAACACACCGTTTAAAGAAAGATGATTCAAGATAGCAATGATAAATAGTGGTTTATTGAATAATATTTGGAATAACGCAGATTGATTAGTATTCATACGTGTGGTTTTGACTGAGTAAGATGGATCTGAATTTCGAAAGGAACATTAATCTACAACAGATACCTTCTACTGATGAAGCGGATCGTCCTTATAAATGCGCATGTTGCACTCATATGAATTTATACTTCTTCCATTTATTTATTTATTTATTTGAGCACATAAATATTGGTATAAGAGAGCGCCAATATATATGCGCCACACAAAACAATGAAAATTCGAAGAGAGAAAAGAAAAAAAACTAAGGAGCACAAAAGAAAAAGATAACGATAACAAAGAGATTGGTGAAAGGTAGTGCGGTCGTAACGATGGAACGGAAAGGTACAATCAGAAGAAATCTTTCAAGTAAGGGAGACACAACCACTTTTTATGAAGAAAGTAAAAGAAGGTTACAGCAGGATCGCCACTGGCTTCTATTCTGAGCCATATCTGATAACGTCTCTAGCCACTGTGTAGCACCATCTCTCAGACCCCAACCAGGGAGTCGTGAAGGACCGACAGAAGCCAGTCCTTTGCAGCTTTCTTTCATACCACGACACCATGTCATGCACTGACCACCTCTCCGCTTTTTCCAACCAGTCCCAGAGTCGGCAAATAATGCACGACGTGGAATCCTCTGGGACGACATTCGTAGAACATGTCCAAGCCACCGAAGTCGGTGTTTCAAGATGGTGACACCAATTGAATTATCATCTCTGTGCCCAAACACACGATGCCGAACCTCTGCATTACTAACATGGTGTTGCCACTGAATGTCAGCAATCCTTCGGAGACAGCGATGATCGAACACAGAGAGTCGTCTAACGTCCTCAACTCGGAGAGGCCAGGTTTCACAAGCATAGAGCAAAACTGCTCTCACCGACGCGTTGTAGATCCGACCTTTTACAGCCAGACTAACATCACGAAGGCGCCAAAGGTGGCCCAGATTGGCATAAGCCGCTCTGGCTTTCACTATACGTGCATTGATCTCATCACTCACACCCCCACCAGCATTTATACAGCTACCCAGATACACGAACTTCTCGACTACTTCTATCTGCTCACCATCCAGGGTGAGTACAGGATTGGAATCCTGCCAGTCTTGTAGAAGTACTTTGCACTTCGAAGGTGCAAAGCACATACCATACCTACGGACACTGACTGCCAACTGATTAAGTGCGGATTGCATGCCTTGGGCATTATCGCACAGTAAGACAATATCATCCGCATACTCAAGGTCGAGAAGTCTTTCTCCAGGCAACAGATCCACACCACCATTACTTACATTCATCAGAGCTGTTTCCAGAATGTCATCGATGGCAAAGTTGAAGAGGAATGGTGAGATTGGGCAACCCTGCCTAACCCCACTACTCGTATAGAACAATGGAGAGAGGTGGTTGTATGCCCTCACTCTGCCTGAGGTGTTTTTATATAGGGCTTTTAGGATGTTAATAAACTTTTCAGGCACACCCTTCTTCAATAGACAATCCCAGAGAACAGTCCTGTCCAACGAATCGAAGGCAGCCCTGATGTCAAGAAACACTACGATTGTTGGCCTTTGATGCCATGCATAAACACCCTAAATCTATAACACATAAATCTACGTATAGAATTGAAGAGACTGACTGCTAATACCTTATGCACTCCCAACATCAGGAGATTAATTTTTGTTATGTTCCAATGACTTAGTGGTTAGACTATCTAGGTTTCAACTTCTAAATCGCTGATTTGAACTCTATTCCACTTAATTCACTATGGATAGTTGGGGAATATCATCCATAATATCATTATTCACCGGACAGGAACATTGTGGCTTGACATGAAATACAGGAATTTGTGCTTGGTTTAATGTTAATAGTCTGTTTACCAGGTACAGGTACCTGTATCTGGATTTAAGTCACACTCTAAGTGTGTGGACTAAAAATACTGCCCTGTTTTTCAAATTTAATTATGTTGAATGGAGTTCAAACCTTAGATTGGAAGTCAAATGCTTTGACCACTAAGCCATAGATTGGTTTCTAAGCTGGAATAATAATAACTAATTAATTACTGACATATCAAGGTTAGTATTAATTAGAGTTGCTTTTTGAGTCAACTCAGTTCTGTTTCTTCGTGTATGTAGTTTGTCTCGAGGTATTCAATGTACTTGATTTGTATCGAATAAATAAGTGATAAACAATTGCTAACAATTTCCTTGTTTTCTCATTTATTTGGTCCGTATTCTGCTCAGACTCACTATATATATATATAAACCATATCCTTACAGTTCCATAAATTATTCAAGTTGGTGATGTTTTTAATTATGATTTGAAGGGGATGGGTCGTCTTATTTATTTTTTTATCTAGCGTTTATCTGATTATTATTCTTAAAAAGTATCTGCCATTAAATTTTGTTGGGTTGTTCCATTGTGTATGTTTGTCACTATCAGCGTGTTACTTGTATGTAATATCATTTAGTTATGGTTTCCTATGGTGTTAATTTCTATCTAGAATTTTGATACCAAAGCTGTGCTAATTAACTTATTGTTGCGCAACTATTTGCATTATCAATTGCATGAACAAGCACATAAGCTTGTCTCACGTGTAGTATTCCCGGAAAGTGCGCCAAATAACGAATGGGCTAGATATTTGTATTATTTAGGTAAGTTAATCATCCTAATGTTTATGTGCTTTTTGTCTGAGTTATTATTTTACTTTGTATAATGTTACTATAAATCTTTATTTAGTTGCTAATCAGGGTTCTTTTAACCTGTTAGTTTTACTTAACTAATAATGCTTTGCTTATTGAAAAAGTAAAGGGTGTATCTTATCGAGAACCTTGAACTGCTGTGACTTCGAATATTTGTTTTCTTAAAGCTTTTATTGCCATGAAATTCGTCCCTCTTGTTTTTCCTTTACACTAAGAAGGCCTAAAGTTGTTATCTCCAGGATTTTACTCCTACAAATTGAAAAGTTGTCATATGTGCTCAAGATTATATTGTCTAACTGTCAACCATTGTGCTGATTCCATATGATCTACTGTCATCATACCGACTTAAAGTTGTAAATAGTATTTCCACATATTGGTGTTTTGTAAACACTCATTAAATTCTAGTCTTATTGGATCTAATGTTGCACTCTCCTGTTGTTAAATGCCATATCATTAGTATTCAACTAAATTATGATAAATAATTTTACGTGATCTAAATAACCCATTATTCTGCATATCACATTTTCATTGAGAACAAAAATAGTTTCTAATAACAACTGAGTGGTATATCAATTTTTTCTTCTATAGCCATAGAGAAGATTTGTTTACGTAACCTAGCTATCTCAGATAACACCCTCAAGGTATTTTACACGTAAGTTGTATGATGCTACTAAGCTGCATTAAGTTGAGCGTGTTTAAACTTGTGACCTGTTGACTGAAAGCCAAGTACTTTAACTACTAAGCCAGTGTGTACTAAACTACTTCAATTCCAATCGAAAAATGCTCAAGTGCTTAAAACATGCTCAGTATTTAATAATCATCTTCTCACTATGTGTATAGATATCTTATTGTTGATGCTTATTTTATACAAAAATCAGTAAATCTTTTTAAGAAGATATCTCATGAATTTTTTTTGTTATACATACTAGGGAATGTAGTCACTTCAGTATATATATATGTCCATTTTACTAGGTAGAATCAAGGCAATACAATTAGACTATTCATCAGCTCATGAACATCTGGTTTCTGCTTTACGTAAAGCTCCTCAACACACAGCCATTGGTTTTAAACAAACCTTACACAAATTAAATACAGTTGTAGAATTATTGCTAGGTGAACAGCCAGATCGTTCTATATTTCGTCAAACGACATTTAAAGCTGCTCTACAACCATATTTTCAGCTGACTCAAGCAATTCATGCAGGAGATTTATCTCGATTTAACGATACCCTTCGAGTTCATGGAGCTCAGTTTTCAGCTGACAAAATGTATACACTAATTATTCGATTACGTCATAACGTCATTAAAACCGGTGTTCGACGAATATCCTTAAGTTATTCTAGAATTTCTCTAGTAGATATCGCCAAAAAACTCCAACTGGATAGTGTCGAAGACGCAGAATACATAGTTGCAAAGGTAAGTACCCTAAAATATGTCATCAATAAAATCTAATTTCCCTTTGCTCATTTTTGCAATGACAACAATATACCATTATGGTTCATCGTAAATGTTGGGTTTCAGCTGAGCCATTCGTAAATATCGTATCTACAAACTCTAGTGGTCTTTGGATTCAAATGAAATATGAATTACTATACTTAATGAAACGAAGTTCTCACAATCTATTATAAACCGAGCGATTGATCGCAGTAGGTGGAGAGGGGAAAATGTTGTAACTTATTGTTATCATCATTAACATTACTATTACGTGTTGCTACTAGATTGTAGTTGTAAGTAGATGGGTGTGATAATACAGCACAGTATTAATATAAATCCTAGTGGATACCACAACTTCACACTGAAAAATACTGCCAAGCGGTAGAAATAATGAGTATGCATGTCAGTGTTCGAATAGTTGGTGACCATAAAAGTTAATTGTATTTGTCTACTTGGTTTGTTTATTATATTTATCAGGTTTAATAAAAGAATTTTTTCTGAATGCTTACTGAATTTAGGATAATTTCCAGAATTATAGTCTTCATACCTTGTCAGTCTTACGATTAGTACTCAATCAATGTTAGGATTCGTATATCCTTTCTCTTCCACACTTTTCGTGTAATAGCCACTGATTCATACTCATTTGTTACTTGAAGTCCTGTGATACTGCTTGAGTATTCAGTACAGAAGAGGAAGTTGATTCAAATTTGTAATCTACTTGGTAGATTCGGTCGGGTGATGTAAACACTGGACCACCTCTCCAAAATTTAAAAAATTGGATGAGTCTTGGTCCTCGAGAATAGAATAAATAAAATAGTTGGTGAAACTTTTATGCACTAGCTAAACTGCTTCACAACTCGTACTCCAAAAAGGTTAAAAAAGCTCATTCAACCCTCTCCCCTGGCTGCCAACTATGATGAGAAGTTCCGTTTTTGCATAAAAGGCTTGTTAGTTGAAATTCCAGGGGAATTTTTTTATATATAATGAAGTACCATACTTACATACAAAATATTGACACAACGTAAACATGTCATGGGCGGTTGGAAGGAATAAGCTTGTAGGTCATTCACTCCCCCCAATCAGTTAAGATCTGAATGCTGACTTTCGTAGTATCAGTTAAATTGATGTGGTTTTTCCTCCATAATATCCAGTTGTATTAATTGTTTAACAGTTGTTCGTTTGACATCTTCAACTCGTAATCATGGAGCGTTATTAATTCGATTGCAACTTAACTTTCCGTGTTTTTTATCAAGTAAATCTTCTTTGTAAGGTTTATATTTTGTCGTAGCAGAGCTAGGATAGAAGGAGGTTGTAGTATTGAAGTACAGTCAAGAGTTGTCGCCGTTAACACAGTCATATAAAAAAAACTCGGTACCTTTCACCATAAGACATGTGGATATATGTAATGCATCAAAAGTATAACTACGTCAAATATGTAGTCTTCTCCATTTTGAAAGTTCGAGTTTTTATTAGATTTATAAATTTAAAACATTGCACATTCATTTGAATAAAAACAAAACCTCAAAGAAATTCACATTCGTTATCCACTTTATGCATTCGACGTCACTTTATTAATTATATCGGAATATAATGAATTTGAAAAATATTTGTTCCCTATAGTTTCATCTTCCGAATCTTTTCCTGGTAGGTGTACAATAGCTAATGACCAAATAAACACTATTCTGTTGGGAGATGTATCACAGTTTGATATATTTTTTTACATGCAATCTATGTTGGCGACTTTCATTTCAGTACAATGTCAGATATTAACCCCGCTCGTTAAATGACTTCATTTCAGTGAATCTGATATAAACTTGAGCATTGACTTATGTCAGTTTATGAATAGAAAACGTCAAGCTGACATATACCATTATTTTTTTATATTACACAAGAAAAATCCCCTAAGAGGTCTATAACAGTGACTGGTAACTGGAATATTTTGACTTCCTCACCGATTTATCCCTTCTTTATGCTTCTTTTCTATAATAATAATGATTATTATTACCACTACGATTATTACTGATATAACGGATGTTTAAAGTATTTATCTCACGAATCATATTATATCAGAACTAGGAAACACAACCCAGAATAGAGGACCATAGTAACACTAGAGAATATTTTATTCAATTCAATTACAAGTAGTCACTCTCGGTGAGTCCAGAGTAGAAATTAATGTCAGGAAGGGAAATCACATATTTAATAGTCAGTAGTCTGTGTCTGTTTATCCACAATCAATGATCAGTCATATTTTACTTCCACTACTACACTGCAATTATTATCATGGTTATTACAATCAACTGTCTCAATCAATCTTGTTTCTTTTTTTTCAAAACAAAATTATTCCAATAGGCTATTCGTGATGGGGTGATTGATGCTATAATTAATCATAAAGAGGGTCATGTAACTACAAATGAAACGTTAGATTTATATTCAACGCGTGAACCTTTTAATCAATTTCATCAACGTATTAAATTTTGCCTCAGCATACATAATCAAGCGGTCAAAGCAATGCGTTATCCCCCGAAACAATACTCTAAAGATATTGAATCTGCTGAAGTAAGTTATTATTATTATTATGTTGGGTGAGACTATAATTCATGGGCGACGCTAAAGTGACCTTGAGAGTGTCTTCCTAATAACTAGTACCAAATAAGGGTTATGAAGCAGTTTGAAGAATAAAGATTATGATTTACAGTTGATGGTTAGAATTAGAAATTAGATTTGGGGTTTTCATCACAAACTGAAATCAACTATAATGCCAAGACTCTATTTAGCCAAATGGGTGAGTGAATTTCGCGGCAAAATCTAAGACCTATTAACGTAAATCTGATTGGTTCGTCCATAAGTTATAGTCTCGCCGTTCGAAAAATAATTTTGTCTTCATAGATATTCACTGGTTCATATTCAATGTATCATATTTGGATGAAAAAGGATGACTGGAAAGTCTTTTACCATACAGAAAAATATATCAGAAGGGGTTTTGTGGATATTATAGTAATTTCAGTGCTTGAGATCATGAGTCAGTTGAGGCTAGACCATATGTACATCGTTAGTTTTAGATCTCTGATCGTTGTCTATAATCAGATTTGAACGAACAAACTTGTACTTAAACAGTTTGGTAAATAAGTCCATTCATCAAGATATATATACATATATATTTAATCATGATTCATCTTTACCAATAACTTCAGTTAAACTGATTAATATAGTTTACTAATTTAAAGTTCATGTCTCAATAATTTCCGATGTGATCAGTCCTCTTGTATTCAGTTGCTTACTGTATCTTTCATGAATTGGACAATACTAGTTACAAATATCTTTCATTCAATATTTGAAAATGACGTTAGTGAACTGTCATGCTCTTAATCTTTACAAATGCCCTGGTACGGCCGAGAATGTGGAGAGTCAGCTCTCCCTCTCGAAGTGCTCTCACGTGGCTAATTGCATACAACCACTGCCAGAGAAGTCCTACTCACTGCCTTCTCGCGAAAGGGGTGTTTCCGAAATTGAGAGGACAAAAAGCGAATGTCCGGCGCTTTAACCGGATTGGTGGATATGGAAAGTCAACCTAGGGGAGTTGGAAAACCCTGATTCCAAACCAATGGTGCACATACGCTCCAGTATCCTGAAGCAACAAATGGCGTATGAACCTATCGTTGGTCACCGGCTACCACGGAACTACATCCCCTGACGTTGCTCCACTATCTTGTGGAACAGACTTTAGGTCGAAGGCCCTCTAAAAAAATCACCTGCTTCGGTTTGGGCACCTGCGCAGTATCCTAGCCCTCACACAAGTCGAATGATTTATGTGGCGCATAAGTATTTGGTGCCTCCTCATACCAATGTTTATTTGTTCAAATAAATAAACAAAATTTGGGACAAAAAACTGGCTTTCAAATTTATTACTTGATCGAAGTTTTTATTATTTTGTTGTTTATACAAATGTATACATTATCTTGCTTTTTCAAGGAACGTCGTGAACGTGAACAACAAGAGCTTGAAAATGCAAAGGAACTATCTGAAGATGAATTTGACGGATTCCCATGAATCTCATTCATGTTGGCATTAATAATAAATGACAAAGAATAATACTTATTCCCTAACACGATCCATTTTTTAAAGACTCAGTTGTTTTGTATTGAATACTTTTTGTGATGTCCGATTGATATGTCTAGTAATCTTGTAGCATACCATGTTTGTCTGGAATTCGTGTTTTTGTTAATTGTAGTTTATTAATCGAGAGGAGAGTAACGTACTCGGAAATGTCTTGTTTAGTACAAATAAGATATATTACACTTATATTGTACAAGATATTGTCATCAATAATTACAATAATAATGGTCGATTAACCGGTTGCTATGTTTATGAATTGAAGTAAACAGTATAATAATGCATACAAAATGAACTGATGATATTGTAAATAAATGAGAGTAGATTCCATAGAACTAATAATAGTAAGTAGTGTTGTACATAACGCCAATGACAACCGTCCATTTAAAGTGGTCAACAAAATAGAGAACTACAGTAGGATTATTGCTGGGTTTTATCCTAAGGGTTCTAACTATCCTGCGCATGCTAATTATACAAGACTATACTCCATTCCACGACACAGCCGTAAGTCCACCGTTTCAACTCCCCTACTCTTATTCAACGTCGACAATTAGAAAGCCATTAGACCATACATAAAACATGACTGTGTCACGTTGTAAACGATATTTTAAGGTAACCACTTATTGTGCGACTCAGTTATCACAGTGTTGCCTGCACGTACGAGCATCCCACTTTCGAATTTAAGATTAATCGAACGTATGAAGGTGCTGAACATCGCTTGTTCGCAGCGGCCAAGTTGTACAAGCGTAGATAATGTTAGCAGCAAAATCGGTAGTAACATAAAAATTATCATCGTCTTACTCAATAAATTCTCCACATTAACTGTAAAAACAAGATTCCGTTCATTATAATGGCTATCATTAATCCTATTCGATGCACAATGGTTTCTAATTGAGTTTAGAGAACTGTAATTTAACCATGAAGAAGACTACACAAAAGTTCACAGCGAGTGATAATTTATTTATTAAATATACAAATGAGTATTAGGGAATGAGTCCTGTTGCATATTACTGAATGTGTCTTTGCAATTTTAATAACCGTAAGCCTTCAGTTTGTTTGGTGTGGGGGTCAAGAATGATTTGTATTTTGTACATATTTGCACTTCTCACTTAAGATTTGTAACTACACCAGCATGTGACCCATTTTACTTTAGAGCAGCATGTAACCTGTCTGTATTTTCCAGCATTTCAAGACTTAATTTTAAATTCGAAAGCTCATTCAGGACTACTATATTTACCTGCTTTCACAGAAGTTAGCGGACGAAAATAATCTCCAAATGCTTTATTCTATCCAGTTTAGTCGATAACGGACAAAATGTTTTAAAGAGCATCCAGCTCAACTTTGAATATGATAATGGAGTCGCCCACGAGTGTATAAGATATCAAAGTGTTTGTAAATCTCTAGAAATGTACAATATTTTATCTTGATGAAATTTTGTTCTCCGAGATGGATGGTTTGGTTGTGGAGCTTTCATCGTTCTTCTGAACGACATCATCGGCACAAACTTCAGATAGAAATGAAGTGTTCGAATTTCTCCATATGCGTTTCACAGCTTGTTTTGTACACCTCGATGTTGATTGGTCCTTATTGACCTTAAATTTGCCATTGTTTACTTCTTTCTTTTGGTCGTCTCCCATTGGTTTGGTCTTTGTTCCTATATTTGTGCATAATTTTCCTGACTGGTTGATAAATTGAATCGATTTCAATGTGCTTGCTGATTGACCTGAGTGCCAGGCTCCTAAAAATCCTCTGGTGTTTTTGAAATTCCCTCTGTCCAAGATTTCCACATTTTCCAATCAAATGAGTGCCCGCAGTTGCCCACGTGCATTGATATAAGTGATAAATATCATGGTGTTTGACTGCTAATTGATGTTCATGTAGGTGAAGGTGAAGAGGGCGTCCTCTATTCGATATAGTGCTTTTCGCAGTTGCATAACTTATTTTGTAGATGATGTTTGATTCGTCTTCTTTTGCTATTTAATCCTTTGGTTTGTGTGCCACACCTATCCCGAAGGTTTTCAGCAGTCGTTGCGGTCTCTGATACGCATTTTATGTACGGCAGAGCGATCCTTTTGTTGATTTCTGTGCTTGACTTGGGTTCTGATGCTGCGTGCGGTTGGTATTTTTTATGTTGATTGGGTAGCCATTCTTTTGAAATACGTTTTTCAGGTATTTCTCTTCATTTTTTTGTACCGCCAGTGTGTCTGGATGAAAAACTACAGTATTTAATGTAGCTGGGAAAAAGCACGTGATTCTGAGAAATCAAAAATAATAACTCACGATTTCACGGAATAAAATACAGTAGTAAAAAGTCTTAGTCTGAAAGACTACTGCAGGTATAAATTCAAGCTTAGTTAGAAGGCAAATACATACATGTCACTAATTGTGTAGTCTTCAGTAGACGAGTACACTTTCTAATAAATTGGTAGATAAGCTGACCTAGTCGTTCTGTTACATAATACTTAATGCTTAAAAATAAGACTCGAAACATATAAGAAACAGAATTTCAGTACGATAATATGAAAATTTATGCTACCATAAATGTGCTGATCAGAATACTTAAGCAAAAATATTCAGCAAAATGACATTTTAACTAAGGAGATTACTTTTCGACGATTTTACTCACTAAAGTTGTGGAGTAGTATTAATAATTATTCCTTGATATATGGTGGTTTACAACAGAAATAGAGGGTGGTTGCGTCATTATCAGTACTAAAAAGCCAACTACTAGTCAAACTTACGTAAAGACTATACACTTGACAATTGTAAGGAAGATGTATTCGAAAACGGATGCATGTCAAATCAATTTATAAAGTGAGATAACGGGATAATTGTCGCTTGAGATATGTGAGAAGATAACGGATAGGAAATGGACATGTGTGGTGGAATAACTAATAAGAGAGGTTGTTAGGAGCATAGTGAACTGACAGACTAGATATTTCACTTCTGTAGGTCAGGCTTGAGCTACGGATCGCCAAAACTTCGTCTATGAACAAGTTATTTTCATCCGATTTTCCTTCGAATCACTTCATATTTGTAACTCTAGCTCTATCTTCAACAGCTACAAAAATCTGTACACGACACAACACTGGGGTATGATTAGAAAATATCCGACAAAAACATGGAAAATTGGATTTTCTCAAAGATTCACTGACAGAAACCTGAAGTTAAAATACCTATATGAAAGAACCCCTGAAGTACCAAGGATCCTGTTCATTAACATTGATTTTGAAGCAAATACAGCCACAGCAATTTTGTAAACCTGATTGTGTAAATCCCTGAAGTTTTTTATCCAGCCGAGCTAAGAATTGTTTCCCAGAAGACATCTGGCTGAATTTTCCGAGGGTCAACCGCTGTTACCTTCTAAAATCGGCACACAAGTATAGAGAATTTACGTCATTTCACCAACCTACTTCCAGCGCAAATTATCAAGGTTATCGGATAAGACAAATCTGGTGTCACGAAAACCTCATGCATCGATACAAAGCCTATAAATTGATCGAAGAATTGATGTTAGGAAAATCTCAAACAATCAACCACCTGCTACTTGAAAAACCCGTCATCTAATAAGTGAATTGAGAACCAGCTGTATTATTCTCACTGAGATAACCGATGTCTTTATAATGGTCACACTACTACATAGAAATGAACAAATAAAATCTTATCGGGTAACGGTATGATTACTTATCCGTCATTAGAAACGGCTATTTTTCCTACACACTTACGTAGTGAATGACCACGTTGAGCAGTTAGTAAGAGGGAACACAAAGATGTAGTAACACATCTTCCTGAATGATTATTTCGGAACGTCGTTGACATCAGTTGGATATACTCCAAAAACGCTTTGCGTCATAACAAATCAATCACAGATGAACGCAATTTAGAACAAACGGAAAGTTTCCTTAGCAGTCAAGTGAATAGTAGAAGTCAGATTTGAAAGATCAGATAGATATTCTGAATACTCAAAGCCACAATTCGTCAGTAAACAGTCCAGTTCACGATCACTTATTTGGGCTGCTTCGTTTTTATATACGGTCTTCGCCTTATCTGAAACTAATTTAGAATGATTCTAACGAAAATTCAAAGCTTTTGGGTGCTCTGCGTTTTGTCTAGATCTCAAGTACCCGTAAACCACTAGTAACAGTATTCAATTTGGACAATCATCGAAACCATTATTAGCGATAAAGACTCAGATAATTACAGTTAAACAATCAACAAAGAGCACGCGTCAGATGTCCCTTGGCCCGAGCCCCAAATCATGTGTTCATATAGATAGAGATAATCCAGCAGTAACTACAATGAAAAAGACTAAGCATTGAGAAAATTGTTTAAAAATATAGGATGAATAGGCATGTACGAACCGACACTAGATTTCAAGATGAATGGTAAGTGCATCTGCAACACTGTGAACGACTGTCATATCTCCCAGTCTCTAACCTCTGATCTATCGGACTTCTACTAGGTAATCAGTTCCACCAACACGGCTCAATCCATCAGTCATTGACTTGGAAAACTGATAGATAGTCTTAGTCCAACCGCCCCTAGCATTCCTTCAACTAGCACGCCGCAGCAGACAGTGGTTAAACATAGCACACCACAATGGACATGATTAATTAAGATCCACATCCTCATTAACCGATTTGGCAGCTGTCTCAACTTCTGTCAAACTACCCAATGTTTGGATCATGTATAGGATACCAGCCAAAAGTAGTAATCCATTCGGTCGGGATATAATTGCACTTGCTCAATCACATAAACTTAAGCAGTGTGTTCAATGCCAAGGACATCATTTGAAGCAATCCAGTAAATGTACTCCAGCTTCCACATAAATATTGATCAGTTTTATCATACAAAATCGTGGCACGTGATCTTAATTATGTCAAATAGCACCAATTTTGATTAGGCAGGTTCAGGATAGGATCCCGAGTTGTATCATAATGGTTCCTAAAGTTACATGTTCGCCTGAATAATTTTATTTATCCCACACACGTTCTGTAAACTGCAGAAAGCAAAAAAAACCCTTGGGAAGTCACCAGACTGAACAATACCACTATATCTACTTGGTAAGAGAGAGGAACTACCAGTCTAATGAGACAAGTGAATCGTTTACACCAGCAGCTTCGTTAGTTTACATGTTCAGTCAGCAAATCATTGTTGATACGCATCTAAATGACTAGCTTTTTTCGCGGAATATCGGACGTAAAAGGAGAGGGTCGAGATTGTCTATTCCTATAACAATTTACAGCACAGGAGTAACAAACATTGCAACTCTACTATCCAGACGTCAATGTGCAGAGCATAACGATGAAGGTATATCTTGACCAGATATCAATGAAATAAGAAAGCAAACTAATTGGTACTACCAATCTTAGACGCCCGTAAAAATCAAAGCTACAGATTGCAGAAATAATAATGACAGAACGTCTGCCATGCATCAGTCTAACAGACCGAAATGTGGCAGCTGTGTGGAAAACCTTGAAAGAAATGTTCACATTGACTACAAATCTTTCGACTACTTTGATTCTGAAGACTGCCCAATTCGACGTTGTAAACGTGTAGGCAAGATTTTCGAATAGCTAAATTGTGGGGATTAACTTAGTTATTATACTGGCTTATCATTAGAACAAAGGTATATCATTGACGACAACCATCGGACGAATCGCAACTTAGTGACAACCTGCTTGTTAGCCGGATTTATACTATACATTTGAGTTTTCCGTAGCAATAAGATGATTCTTAGGGGAACATGTAAGCTGTTTACCAATGTTAAGAAAAATGACAGTTGTGTTCCGGCACTTATACATTTATTACATACAACGATTAGTTCTCCTCTTCATCGTCTGTATCTTCATTTTCGAAGTTAAAGAACCGAAATTCATAAGAATCCTTTGATTTCGCTACCACGCGAAGGAAATCTCGCAATTTGTGACGTTTGAGGAATTTCTTTGTCAGATATTTAAGATACCTGAAGATATAAATTATCAAGTCTCACAACTCACCTTTTCGAGAAAGGGATGTTTGCGGTGACATGTATGGTTGATTTGTCACGTTCAATGTGAACATCTTTCCCAAGATTATTAAGCTTATTGTCTACTTTTATGTGTTCCTTTAAATATTTTTCCTGAAAGACTGAAATTCACAAAAGTTATTAACATACAAGTAAACTAGGGCTAACTATATCTTCATCAATAACTCCGGGAGAAATGCATATACTGAACTTCAGAACCTGCTTTTTCTTTGAGGCTGGTTTATGCGTCTTCGGTTTCGGGACGGACTACAGAACATAAATAAAATAACACACAGTACTTTTGCAACCATGCTGAAACCTGCTATTGCCCGCCGTAGTAAAAGAAACCGTTTGGCCGCCAAAACAGTACAAACTGTAGTAATCAAACTCCAAACTTAAGTTTTCAGATTCTTGTGTTAATGTCGAATAAGGGAATAAATTCGAAAGTCCTTTGTTAGTAAGATAAGTTAAGCGTCTATATTTTACTCCTAAAGTCTCAAAAAGCACTATGTGTAGAGCGACTCGATTTCTTCGTGCGCCCATTGAAAGTTGTTTTATCTACTTTTACAAAATTTTTAACTCATATTTTAAACAAAGACTTACAGCCTGAACATATCTTTCCAGTTTATATCTCATTCTGGCCGTGTATTCCGCAGTGAACGTGTTCGATTACAACTTGGTAATTATTTTACTTACTACCTATGATGCACTTGAAATTTCAGTCGCATCAGCAAAAAAGTGAACATTTTTCCTATGGTTAGAACTCACTTTTACATAAAATGTCATTGTGAAATGGTATCAAGGGCTTTGAAGCCTCATCTGATTATTTACATTTGCATGTCTGGTGTAAATATTGACAAATGTTGCCTCATGATGAACATTGATTGTAGTTGGAGGAACACACAACAGCATGTACGTCTACCTAGAGTGCATGTATATCTGCATCCATATTAAGGCGTAATCACGACCATAATCATACAACGTATAAAGTGCAAGGAACCTAGAAAAGTGACTTAATGCAACTCACTGAATTCTAGTTTCCACGACGAGCATTTGTATTTTATTCCTGTGTTTTGTCGGACGCCTGAAGCAAAATGTTTAATACGCTTTAGCAGAAGCCTGGAAACTGTAGTATTTTAGAGTTTCATCGGGAGTTCGTCATGATTCATAAACTCAAAGGCTTTACTGAAATCAATGTTGATAGTATCTGATGGTTCTCGGTGGATGGATTTCGACTTTTTTTTACTGTCGCTAAATCCAACTTGTTGTGATTGATGTCTCTATATTTGTTGATAAATTTATATGGATGACAGTTGTTTCATAGGTACTTTGCAATGTTCATGGCTTTATCCTCTACTATATAAAATATTGTTTCGTACAATGTTTTGTTTTAACTGATTGGCTGAAATTTACTACACGTTCGGAAAGAACAGTCTAGGTATGCAAGCACACAAAATGTGTGACAAGGAAGAAATTTCTAATTACCCATCAGTTTTCTTACGCACTGCAACAATGAAGGGAACGAAAAGTCAGTAAAGGATATACTCGAGAAAATGTATCCCAATGACTCCCTTGTGACTGTATGAAAGCAATGAATTTTCCAGGCAAATCGTTTTGTTAAACCTGTTCACCAACTGAAACATTCGGATACTTAGGAAAAAATAACTTTCCGTTGCTTTACGGTACTCCTGTCTTCACAGTAGTCAGCAGAGCTAACCATCAAACCCGTCGCCTGAATCTAAAGTCAACGAGTAATTGTAGGCGATTACTGAGGACTGCCCAATGCAGAAATCACCGGCCACCGACGTTTAGTACACGTGACTCGATTATTACGTAATGTGAAATCGTACAATGGCATCAAACTTGCATTACTCTGGTGTACGGAAGAACAACTGAGATATCAAACTGTATTACATCATTCAGAATCCTCTTCGTACTAATAAATCGCTAAGGTGCGAAATGTTCAATTTTTTTAAAATTTACATGTTTATTCACGCTTTGTTCAGCATAATGGTTTTACAGTTTTTGCCTTGATGGATTTGGGCAACAGCACCACCAGATAATAACTGCCAAATATTTCACGAACGCTTGAGTAAAGGGTAAATCGTTTTAGAATTTGACCAATAAAACATTCACAGTCTTTAGTAATTATCCCGTCGTGGAGATCTAGAACTTCCAGTCATATATGAACTACAGGAACATCTTTTTAAAACTGAGTTAACAGGTTATTAATAAACCTCACTGGATATTGATATCGAAGTTATTATTTTTGCAAGGTTTCTAAACTGGAATCGAATGGTCAGGAAACATGGACTTATTTAGGCTCCTTTCAGATGGCAATCTTATTAGCCTAACACTCATCTATCTCAATATAAGTCCAAATATTGTGTTCTCTCATAGCTATCTTAGTCCTATGCTTTATTTGTACTCCACATTATATCTAAAATTTGTTGACAATAGCATCATTTAAGTACTTTGTAAGAATAAAGCTAAGGGCAAGCTGATTATTTAATAGTCTGAACGCAATTGTGCATACGTTTCAACACTTCGTAATGAAGTTTTCAAATCCAGCTCCTCACTACCTTATCAACGACATTCGTGAAATAATGTAAGTCTTTCTCAAGAGATACAAGAGTAATCTCCACCCGAGAAAAATGTCTAATACGTATAATCAGTTTTTCTAGCTGCATCATAATTTGTAGCTTTTCTTGTTTACGTCTACCACTCTGCTCAATATTCTGGCATCCCATTTTCAGTCCTATCCTTACATGTGCGTTTTCCACTAATTATTTAGACAAGTCGTCAGTGTATAACCATCTAAAGAGTTCGTCTTAATAGTAGGTAACGTTTGTAAAAATACTTGGGGAAGGTGTGCAAACAATGTATATATATATATATATATATATATATATATATATATATATATATATATATATATATATGTTACAACAACAATCAATCGGTCGGAGTTTATACGGTGTAAAAAGACTTGTGCTCGTAAAAGGTGAGCATCGCGGAATATTCAATCGTCATTAGTTGCTTGTACTTGATCGAGAACCTTTACCTAGTGACGCTTTCAATGGAATGAACGATGCAAAACTCGAAAACTGACAAACTATTTGATTTGAAAATTTGCTAACTACAAAGTCCTTCAATACGTATGTTTATACATTAGTTCACTTCGCACCTCTTTTTTTAGTTCAGTAGGTATGGTGATTCCTAGAAATCCGTTATTTGTTTACAAAATGTGAAATACTGGTGAACAAATAATTTTGCACGTAATTAGTCAAAAAGAAACAAAGAGAAACGTGATGAGCAGAAGTATTCGAATTATCATGCAATCTAGAAATACAAAAAATAACGCAGTTAAGACCATAATGAACTTAGTGAGAACAAACGAACGTATAGTATGTGGAATACGAAATCGGGCAGTTATTCAGTACAAAGGAATCATAAATACATACGAACACTACAACCGACACAACATAAATTGGTGTCTGGGTTTCTGTAAACAATTGTATGTTTTCTACTAAGGCTCATTATAGACCTGTCAGATTTATCATTGAATACCAACTCGGTGTAATCTAGAATACATTCATTATTAGTAGAAATAAAAACTGAAATCGGAACGGAATCACCCGAGTCCTGGAATTGTATACAATCACCATGTTGGTTGTGTACTGAAATCTCTAATATCGAGAATTTGAAACATGGATTTCCAGACACCATCCATACCACAAAATAATGTTGGATCTCAACATCCATACTTCTCATATTGATCAAAGGATTCACTAGAAAAGACGTCATTCTAAGTACAGAGAACATTTCATAAGAAATCATCCGAATCTTATTCGAAATCGAGCTCATTCAGGACTCATGCTTCACAATAAACCAGTTTCCTACAAAACAGATGCATTATGAACTCAAATAATATTTGATAAGAGATCAGAATTTGATTTGTCCGAAATATTTTCCCAAAATGTATCAGGAATAACATTAAAGACTAATGGATCAATATGAAAATCAGCGTCTATCAAAAGTGCACCAGATTTTCGATCAGAACTTGATTCACTCAACATATCTTCCTCAAATTTGTAAGAAATTATGTCAGAAATATATGAATCATTAGCACAACCATATCTAGCACAGTAACATTAGAAATCTGATAAGAAGCTGACTGGTTAAAAACTTTGGTCTCACAATTATTCTGAATTTCATTTGACTCTGGTCTGCTATTTAACTCTATACCGCTTTTCCAAGTCGCGGATAAGGATAAATGGTCATGGGAAACACCCGACTTAATAGAATCACAATTACGAATGTTAGTATTAGTCGCAACGAAATGAGCAGTAGTATCAAAAATTAACTGAACGTGCCTAATCTTACCACATTTGAAGCATTTATAATTACGGAATACGCATAAATTACATGGGTTGAACTTGCCACAGAACAATTTTTTACCAAATTTGTGCTCATTTTCGTAATCTACTTAGCAACTCTTAAATGAATTGCTATCTGCATAACCTCATGTACGCATTGGATTGAAATGATGTGGTAAAGTAGTAAATTTCTTGATGTCCTGATGAATCATTTTGTGAATTTCTCCTTTTTTTACTACACTCGAAATTTGTACACTTTACTCAATATAGTAGCAGATCCATGGCAGTTGCATAAGGAAGTGAAATGGGCTTGTCTGAAAATGTTAGTTTTTAATAAGCTGTAGGTTGAAAGTAGAATGAATATAAGGAGATGAGAAAAAATATTAACGCCCTTCACAGCTGTCTTGGCCATAGTTAAGATTTCGAACCTTTCCATATAAACGTCAAATGCATCAAAATTTGAATGTACGTCCAAGTGTTTCATCACAGTCTCGATCGCAACCTAAATGTGATCAGCAAAGGTATTCGAAATACTATTATATCTCAGAAGTAGCACAACTGAGAAATAACAGAACTAGATGAGCACAAACGAACGTGTGGAATTCGAAATCAGGCAGTCGACAAGTACAAAGAAATATTAAAAACGCCAGTTTATCAGGCAGAGTGTCATATCCCAAAGACAAAGAAATATTAAGATACATGGATCCATACTTTACGACATATATGAAAGATCATAGGGTTTGGAAACCTGAAGAACTAAAGGAAATATCTCAAAAGAATATATCGACATACTGGAATTCAACAGACTACTTGAAGTCAAACGTGTTTGGTTTGGACTCCAAGTATGTCAGTCTCACGTTATCTGTTTGCCTAATTATGACATTTTTTGTTGGAATCAAACTCCTGCCTTCTTATTTTTTGTTTTCGACGCGAATGTCAAAATGATAGTTGCTGAAACAATCCGGCCATTGATTTCTGTTCTATTTTTTAGCAGCTGTAAGCTACTTGGAAGTGGACAAGTTTCTACCATCTATATTTGTCATTCACCAAAATAAATCAGTCGAATGTTTTTCTGCACAAAACGGGAACTCATCTCAAAACACAAAAATTAATTTTACTACGCTTAAAAAATAGAAACAATGTGGATGAAAATGGAAATTTCCCTTGAGTTTCCTGTGAGATTAGCATTTGAGTTAGTTAAGAGATATTCTAGAAAAAATATTGGTGGAGAGGAAGACGCATTTGTGATAATTATAAGTATTTGAATTATTGTATGAACTGGGAATCCCCGAAACAGTGCAATTTGTGGCAATTAGAACTAGGCGATCAAAAACGAACGTGTGGTATCTGGGATTCAAAATCAGGCAGTTGACAAGTACCAAGAAATCATTAGTTTATACAAACAACATACCGTTACTCTGAATGAATCTGATGCAAATCCAGGTGTTGAATAAGTTGTATATTTATTGACACGCTGTTGATACCAGACCACCGATGTAATATAACGAATAGCAACAAACTTGACTGGGTCTTATCATTATCAAAAATCATATTCACCCATATTATCATTAAATTAGTCTGACAACTAGAGCTATCCTAACTTCACTATCGATCGACTGTACGATCGGAACCTCTGTCTTAAATAACAACATTATTGCATGTTTATGGTTTTAAAGACAGATTATTGCGTCTTCCTGTGAATCGTGACTTCCGATCGAAAATAACATAATTAAACTGGAATTAATCTGCATCTAATTTATAGATTTATAATCCGGATTCTTTCCTCACTTAATTTACCCAAAACGATAATTTTGACAAACAATAAACATTCGTTGTTGTTATTTATTTGTTACTAGACCAATAACAAAAGAGGGCATTGAAAACGAAAAACAACCTATGATTGACACACTGAAGATTAATTGTCCGACAGAAAGCACGAGAGTGCAACCGATTTCCCATCATGTAGCACATACGTAAGTTTCATCACTTTCTGAACATTTGGTTACTAACTTATATACAACTAGCAAGACTATTTACTAGAAGATTGATTTGCAGTATCTTGCGTGAACAACTGTTTACCAATAATTTTGAGTCTTTGGTGATGATTGCAGTAGTGCTCAAGGTTTTGACTCTACAATGGCAGTTTTAATGTTGGTGTAGAAAATTCTGACATTAATGTTGTGCGACTAATGTTTTGAGTTCCATACAATCTTCAATTTTAGAAATGCCTCTCTTGACTTAGGAGTTCGTGTCATGACATCTGCATCCGACCCTCCTTGTCTGCTGATAATGCTATCCAGTTACGTGTAAGTGATAAATATATTTTCTGTTATATCCCAGTGATTAGAAAATTATATTTCTGACATTTTGTGACTTGATGTAATGAAATACGGCTTTCCACTGATTGGGATATAACAAGAAATATATTTATTATTAACCTTCTACCTGAAACTCGATTTATTTGGAACTACCAAACCCAACATTGTCTTTGACAGTTACATATAAGGTTCCAGGTACTTTTTAAGCTTCGCCATTAAGTATAATTAATTTGATGGTTTTTGTATTCAAATTCAAGATATTGCTTTCTCCCTTGGGATGTGAAAGCATATCAATATCGATGCTGTTGTTACACTGTACTTCTTCACCTACACGTGACGTTATCTGTGCGATGGCATGGACAAGTTATCTGCAAAGTCTGCATCATCTAGTTAAGTTCAAGTTGTCCACTGTATTCTGTGCTGCTTCTGAAATGTGGAAGTTGTTGTGCCTTTAAACCTGGCTAGTTATCACGTGATTCATTCACCAATCGAAATACGACTTATTCAATCTTAGCAATGTGCAAAACCAATGACTAGTATGAGCAGCCTAGCCTCTTTATTGGTCCTTTATTCTCCTAACCCATCCAGCTGAGTCCAGAACGAGGACAACGTTGAAGCCTCCAGGGGCCACAGGGAACTCGAACCAGAATGTGATGCAGCCTTTTATAACGTCAGCGTGGTTTGCTCCTATTGGACAGTGGATAACGTACCTCCTTAAGGACCGGCTGAATTATAATATTGATAAAACAAACCCTATTATCTATAAAACCCCATGACTTTCTTTATATTCGGGTCCTTACCTAACATACGCTTTTCCATCCTTCATCTATCTTAAGATTTTGGGACTGTGTGGCTTTATATGTCCGAGTATCATAGTTGTATACCGTATTTTGGGATTATCAAGTAGCGAAATGCCATCAAGTGGCCACGTGCATACAACTACTACCAGGGTAGTCTTAATCAATGCCCTGTCGTGGCGGGGCGTTGTTTACGAAAGTGAGAGGACGAATTGAGAATGTTCAGCGCTTTATTACGCTTGGTGGATAACGGGGATCAAATTAGAAGAGTCTGAAAACCCTGATTCCAAACCAATGGTGTGCAAGGGCTGCAAAATCCTGAAGGAAAAAATGGCAGAATTAGATATGGTGTGATTAACCAAATTGAACTGCAAATTCAGAGCAAGTAAACGAATAATGTCATAGGAATCCGTTTATTCAAGAACTACAAAAAACCACCCACTAATACAAAAATACTGGCATGATGTCAGTTGCGACTATTTTCGTTGGATGTTTTCTACTACCCTGGATTCCAAGAACGACCTGAAGATCCCACGGGACACAACCACCAACGAGGTCAAAAATAGTGACGTTGAGGTTATGAAACGCAATATAGGCACGACCGAACAAAACAAATAGTTCAATACCTTATCTTCCTTTGCACAAGATTAGTTTGAAACGAATTAGCGAGATAGTAATATCCATATCCACGTGAAAATTTCAGTAGCTATTCAGTTCAGTTTAATTTTTATCTAAACTGATTGATAGATTATATAGTTTGTCTTATTTGCTGGCACTCACAATATCATAGTTTAGTATTTCATTTGCTTTATGCTTCCATTGTTTTCCTCGAATACGCGACTGGTATTCATGAACTGACAACGCTTTGCTTGAAACAAATTTGCGGTCAAATTATCGTATACCTAGTAAATCAGAAGTTAAGAATATGAGAGTTTGAAGATATATTGGGGAGAATGTTGATATATCTAGAGGAGCATGATCAAACTTAGCTAGTTGTTGTAACGGATGCATAGCACGGAGTAACCAATATTGATATGGTGAAGATGAGTGGCTGAACATTTTTAACAAGGATCTGTTCAATATGGTTTGTCAGGTCAATATCATTATTATTGTTACTAGTGACTTTACAACATTTTTAGTACACTATAGAATTTTCAGCATTTAGTATTCCAACAAGTTTATTTTTCTGAGATGATAGCAACACAGCAATGGACATATGAAAAATGTTCCTTCTTTTTAATGCATATTGTCAGCCCACATGATGCCTCTGATTTCACTTTTTTGTACTTCGTACAGAGACAGGTTGCAAACATTTCATAAACGTGCCTGAATAGTTTAAGCGGTTAGTAGACATAATGATGTGTTGAAACAAACAAAAAAGCTAACTTGTTGAAGTATCTACATGGAAGGAACAAGTAGCTCAGATATTCAAGCAGGCTGTCATTCGCGACTAAGACTTACAGAACTATGTCTTTTGATGATTTATTTACCGCCAGACTGAACCTAACCCCAGACTATAAGTACAGCTTCTTAGTTCTAGTGAAACGACAAATGTTATTGGAGTCTTTCACAATTTGTCTTTATTATGACCGCTAAATAAAATCGATAACTATGCTGTGATGTCTAAGTATTGCTTTTACAAAAGACAAAAAACTTCCTTGAGTGCCATGACTATTACAGCACAAGCTATTGGCTATCTGAACTCTGTAGCCGCATGCATAATGAGATACCGTTTGTAGAGAACGTTACCAAGTTCGAGTCCTTGAATGAACTTCAACCATGAGCGCAGGTATATTTGGCTGACGCTTACAAAGAGCGAAAAGCACACCCGTTATTTCAGTCCTAATAAAATGCAACTTCAGTTGTCATGGTTATTCTGCCTACTATTCTGGTTGGTGGACTGTCCATGAAGGTCAGAGTTCAAGAGATAAAAAATCGAGAAACGTATATAATCGATCGGGGTTTTATAATCTCAGGTCATTTTTCTTACTAATTTTAACATTAATGAACCACTGAAATGTAACGAAAAAAACCCTGTTCAAGTACACTAATAATGAACGTCTACTGACAGCCATTTTAAATGTGACAAGGACTTCATGAACATTGCAATGAAAAATTGGTCAGCGATTTCCAAACCTTATGAACATATTTAAGACTACTTATGGCTGTTTGAACTTTCAGCTATTATCCTTAAACATGGTTGAATGGGTTAAACCACCTAGACTTTTGTTACTGACATGTTTTCATGAATTTATTTCTTCCTGGCGTAACCCATAAATGTCAAAAAAAGATTAATAAAAATGACGTAAACAAGTCTAAGTAATTCTATCATAGCCGTCTCAATATCCTGCAATAAGGGAACGCTTGATTGAGAGAGTCGAAAAGAACGTAATAAAAAATATTATAGACTCAACAAAGATGAAAGTGTTCCTAATAAGTCTCAACTTTTATAACACCGATTAATATATTTAAATGTACAATTTTCATTGTGTGTTATTGTGCGTAAATAGTATACTATCGATGTGCCTCCATAATCGACGACTAGTTTAAAAAATGGTGCTGTCCTATCTTAATTTTCTTTTTTAAATGGTGATGCTGAATTTCGCAACGAACTGTTCTGCTTTCAATTCACTGTAGTTGAGACTATATTTTAGAGTATCAGTGAATTTCCATAAGTTTGTCTGAGTGGTGTCAGTGATTAGGTCATATCTTGTTGGTCTCTACAAAAATACTTGGTAATGACTTGATTTTTTCTAAATACTGTACGGGGAATTGTGATTTCATTAGACTATCCAATTCAGTAATGACGTTAACGTCGATGTTACCAACTGACGTAAAGACAGAACAGATCCACAATGATTTCAAAGAAAATCCCTTCCACTCATGATCATCTCATACACATACCAGAGGTTTATTGCATCCAATGAACTCGTATCTAGTGGGGGAAATTCAGTGACACTGTTGTACTGGTCGGATTGTTTGCTATATCCGAATACGGTTTATGCCACAAGGACAGAAATCAATATTCGACTGATATATCGCTTATGTTAACGAAGCTGCCTGAACTTATATTCTCATGATTACTCTTTCGTACCTACCTAAGGTCTTATCTGTGGCAACTTTATATTTTGTGTGGTAGAACTCGGTGACCTTGTTTAATGTATTCTAATCTACATCGAATGACGTGTACAAAATAAAGTGTTACTTGTTGATTTTCTTTATAATCCTATTATTTCAAGAGTTTGGTGAAATAATCTATTGTAGAACAAATAAATACTAGTTTTTCTATGTATATTCATACTTTCACTTCAAATAACCAGCTACAATTCAGTTGTAGCGTCAGTTATTATGGCAAGCCCATCTACCTTATTCTAACTTGTGGACATCCTATTTAATTCATTTTACTTGAGCCATATTTTGACCTTGTCAATTATTCGCTTATCAGTCCTGACTGTTTTTATATGAGCGTATATGTGTGTGCCCTTCTTATCGCATTAATCACATGTCTGTAGCTTTATTTTGTCAACCTATAAATATGGAGTAACTCTTGACTAAAAAGGAGTTGGCTTCCCAGCCATCTTCCCTGTGCGTCATTTTGTTTGGCTCTGTTTCATTCGCTCCATGTACGAAATATATGTATTGTCTAGTCAATTCTCGTTATTCGACTTATTTAATTCCGTTATTGGATAACGCGATCTAAGTCGACAATGATATACGAGAATAGGCGATAGCAAACACTCATACAATCTGAATTGGAGTCAGATCACGGGCCGTCACATTGGTGAGCCCTTCAACGAACATCGTCCGATTTAAGCGACGACAAAACTACGGGCCGCCACACAGTCAAGTACTTTGCCACTTTTTGTCACTTGCAATGTAATCAATATCTAAATGAATTATTTCAAAACGAATTTGACTGAGATCATGGACCAATTAATGCTAGACCAACAGGTTTTCAATGATGGTCTAACATTGATGATTTATTGACCTCAATGCAACTCGACAAGCTCCACAATCTTATACTGACAAAACGAAGCGCCCACTCCCACTAGTGTTTATCCCTTTGACACTTGTTACTAATTTTTTATAATTATTCGATTAATATAATGAATCGCCTTTTTGGTGTGTTGTCTCGTTATTATCCATCCTGCTCCAACTTGCTCATTTAGGCTTGGTCTTATTGAATTAAACCAGATAGATATTGAAGTAGATATTAGATGGGACGTGGTTAAAAATCCGATGAATATACTAGCCTTATATTACCCGGAATCTAAGAAAAAATGCTAATATGAACGTCAGTTCCAAGTATCTTTGAAAACAAAGCTTCAAACCACATAGTGTTTACTTATACCGATCGGGAAGACAGTAATTCGAGGCTGAATCAATGTTTTTGATAATTTTCATTGGATATTGCTTCATATATTCCCATCTAACATTAAGACTGAATCTCGCGAAATTCTAGAATCAAGTTATCGTTTCACATCATTTTAAAACTATTCTTAACTATTACATCATTCGTAAACAAGATGACAGTTTCCAATGTCATGTAGATCACGTGTTGAATATCTGGAATGAAGGATAAAAATATTGGGGAATCAACTAAAAATGTATAGAGGCTTATGTTATTCACGTGTAGTCCGAATAGAGGTGGACATAACAAACACATTATTTCAGATCACAGGGATATTTGTGTATAACCGAAGAAAAGGCAATTATAAACCTTCACAGTTTAAGTTAGTCAGCTACAACATGGGACCAGGCATATATGCGCATCGGTCCAAGTTGCCATACCTCGCTCATTAGCACAACAAGATGAACACCGAATTCATAAAATTAGTTACTTCACTGGTAGTAACATACAAAAGAGAGATTGTGAAAAAGGATATGGTGCAAGAATAAAGCAATTGTAATCTCATGGTTTAAGTGAAGACAAAGAGTGTATACACCTACGCCATTGCGATCAATTCTCAGCCATGTCACACAAAAGCTCTAACAATTCGTTACGATAGTCACGCGGACCCCAACCAAGTAGTCTGCACCTGCCAACATAGTTCAGACTAGAAGTTAGTGAATTCAAGCACTAATGCCACGTTTTGGTTTGGCCGCCCCTAACGTCCTTACAGCCATCTCCAACATTGGTTAGCATTGCACTTCGTGGTAATCGGTGTTCAGGCATACGCAACACAAGGCCCGTCCATCTCAGTCAGTGAAGATTCACAACCTCATCAACCGTTTTACTATCATTCCCTAATACCTTGTGTCTAACCTTACTATTACTTACCCAGTGATCCCAGAAGATGCGACCAATGTTTCTAAGGTATCTGTGGTCAAATACTAATAGCTTATGAGTATCTTCTACTCTTAATAGTCACGTTTCGCAGTCGTAAAGTAAAACAGAACGAACTGCTGAGCAGTATACTCAACCCATAGGTGACGTAAGTTGACAAAAGCCAAACGAGTTTTTCGAATCCGTGTAGAGATTTCGTCAGACATCAAAGTATCACGTTTGATCACTTTCAGGAATAGTGAAGTTGTCAACGCGTTCGACTACTTCACTCCCTACCCTTAGTTCAAGTGTTGACGTAGGTCAGTTCTGAAGCAACACATTTATCAGAGGGGGGAGATGAATTCCGAACTATGTCATCTGCGTATTCTAAGTCGATAAGTGGGCCCCTTGGATGGAGATCAATACCCGAGAATATTATTTCCATCAGTACATCTATGATGAAGTTAAACAAAAATGGAGATAGTGAACAGCATTAACGGACGCCATTTGAGATTGCAAAAGCAGATGACAGTTAGCCATAAGCTCTGACTCGACTGGTAAGGTACTAACTGATCTCAGCTGAGTCACCAAGAAGCCAGGAAGCACTAGATGGCTAGAGACCAGCAGAGTTCAATCAAAGTGAGACAGTTAATCACCGAAAGAAAAAGAGTTGTGCAATATTGCCCATTCAATGGAGTAAGATATTAGCACTTCTGTGGTCTGAAGGTTTAGCGTTCGCACACGATACTGAAAGATTTGGACTTGATTCTCAAATCCGCATTGTTAAAGGATACCACATAAAACCAATACAGCTGCCTAGTGCTTCTAGGTTTCCACTGTGGTCTAGCTAAGATCGGTTTGTGATTGAAACCATGAAAATGCTACGATTTCCACAATCCACTTCCTACACCAATTATATATCTGTTCAGCTCACATCGTACTACGAATACAATTTTGAACTTTGATTATAATAACAACGAAGCGCCAGTTCACTTTTCAACTATCGCCTTGTGGTTTTTTTTCTTCAGTATAGATAAAACAACAAACATATGCATATAAGACCGGGTTTCTCGTTATTCAGTTTACCTTCTTGAAAGACATAACGAATATAAGTCATTTAGCAATGTTAAATTAAATTATATATTAAATTTAGGATTTAAGACTAAAGATTGTTGTTAGTGCAAAATTCTCATTTTACATATGACAAATTAAATACAGAGATAGAAATGAACTTAAACAGTTGAATCTTACAACAAAAGGTATTAGAATTTGTTTATTTGAAAGAGAAAAAATAAATAAATCATTTTACAAGTCAATAACGATAATCATAATCATAATATGGAAAGAATGTTTTATAAAATAAACTTATAACTACAAGAATATCAGTTAAGGAGTAGAAATGAAATAAAAAAAAAAGGTTATGGTTGCTGTTGTTATTATTACTCTCATAGAGAACAAGATTATTCTTTGATAAAGTGGAAAATTATCAGAAAATACATTTTGCTTTGTGAAAGTTGAAAAGAAACACTGAACATTAAGTAAACTTACCAACAAACAGACAATGGTATCGTCAAGGAATTAGATTTTAAAATAGATCAATACTGTGTTTTAGACATAGACAATCAGTTTTCTTTTTTCAAGAAAGCTAACACATAGGATGTCAGTGTTTAAGGGACCATATGCAAAAAAAACAATATAAACTAATAACAATCTTAATATATGTGAATAGAGAGAGAGAAAAAGAGAAAGAGAGAGATTATTGTTATTATTATCATCAGAAATCGTGCATCTCTTTGAAAAATAATTCCATTTCTTTTTTTAATTTTTCATTTTCAGTTCGTTGTTTTAATAATTCAGCTTTGTGAAGAAAAAAATAAACAAGAGTATTTCATGCCTAAACTGAATGTTTATTCATTTAAACATATAAACATTGGTAAAAAGAGGCACCATATAAATCACTGGATTTAGGTGAGGGCTGGAATACTATTTGGGTACTCAAATCGAATGACAAATGTTCAAAGTTGAAAGGACCTGAATAGTCTGAGTAAAATTTGATATGATCTCATTTTGTGAAGTGAATGACACCTTTTAAAATAAACCATATTGAGGTGCACACATCCTGGTTGATAGCTGACAGGTGATTGTACTGGATAATTACACAGCAAATATCAAAATCTTTTATTCTCTTGTCCATAAACAAATTTTATTTTCGATGTACGTTTTATTACATACACCATTAATGATTTGACTCATATCTAACAGTGTCAACTGATGCATATTAGTGCCAAACATTCAGTTATATATATAACACGGTTAGATGTTGTGTTTCTTTAAACAAGACAAGTACACGAATGAATACCTCATCGCAGAACATTCCAGCACACACTAACAACAATCAAATTGAAAACCCTGGTAGACTTGTTCTCTAATGTATATTGACCGATCTTGAGAAGTCAGCCCATCTTCTACTATTACGACTACTACTACACAATATAAGGATATAGTAAATTAAAAGGTGAAATAAGTGAACCGTATTCGGGAAATTTACCTTTACGCGATTTAATCTGCCGATCGAGTGTAACAATGTTTCTTTCGGAATTCTCATATGTATCGATTGCCTACAATTTTTTTAAAAAATATACACAATAACAAATAAGTGTCTTATACATTCAATCACATAGAAGTGAAAATTATGAATACTGCTACCATCACCGCCATATTTCAGGAGAGAGAACAAGTTCGTCTTGAGGAAAAAAATCAACTTAAAACACTAAATCATTGTAGTAACTATGATATGCGTTAAAAAGATTTAGTCAATTAAAATAGTAATGTACTGATTACAAACATAGTTATTCATTAGCTACCTTGGTATCTGCGTGATTAGGTCACTAGAAAATTTAATCCTACTGAAGATCTGTCTAACTAAGAATCATTGATATGCAAGGTCTGAACAAACAAATATCCAGTGATATATTAGCTTAGTAATTTCAAAATCAGCTTTTAAAAACTCGAATATACAAACCGGTTTTGGCAGCTGTTTAAAAGCATCACAAGATCATACAAAATGTGTTCCGAATTCATGGAACTGTATTAGGTGTATGAGTTACTAGGCTCGAAATCACACTGCTTATTTAGGGGATAGTGGACTTATACTAGTGTCCAGGCTGAAAAATTGAAAAAAAGTTACATCAGTCCATTTACAACAAGATGTTTGGTCACCACGGAATAATAAATAGGCCTGATCCATAATAAGACATAGTTACAGTTCATATGGATACAGCAAAACAAACGTCAGACTTACACACTTATATACCAGTACGTGAATACTTACTTCTAAGCGACAAATTGAGAACAAATATGTACTACTTCGATGGAGTCTTGAATACAGGTCTTTGAGATACAGAATACATCGATGTCAAGACTTCCCAAGGATATAGTCAAACTTATATTTTATTCTATCTGCATTAGTATGCGAACGTTAAACGAGGCCACTTTGAGTGACAAACACGGTTTTATAAGAGCTGTATCAGGAATCACATTCGGTGAGAGTATTCTCAAATTCGGTCAGTCAGTAACTCAAGTGGTGAGACTATAATTTATGGACGACCTTTAAGCGACGCTAAAGTGACCTAGTTAATGCCAGCTAAAAACTAGGACCAAATGAGGGTTATAAACCTGTGTGAGGACTTCAAATAGTGATTTACAGTTGGAATTTAAGGTTAGGAACAATATTTAGGGCTTTAATCACGAGCTGACATCAGCTATAATACCAAAACCCTATTTTGCCAAATTGATGAACAAATTTCGCGCCAAAATCTGTTATACCTGATTGGTTTGTTCATAAATTATAGTCTCGCCACTCAAGTTTATTTAGACAAAAAACAAATTCCATCACAGACGAGGTGCTGTGTGTATTGGAAAATAAACGTAAACACGGGGCTGGGATTAGAAGGAATAGAAGTGTGGCATAAAATCAAATGAAAACACTTGAATTAAATAGGTAATATTTATCTTTTGAGATTGTAATGAAGCAGAACAAGTGGATAAATTCTGTTAAAATTATTTGTCATATTTATGGATGTCACGTGGACACGGTTGATGGATAAGGAAGATCCATCTAAAGGATTTGGAAAATTAAAATTCCAAATCAGTAGAGTGCGGAATTCTATGGAAGCAAATGATATATTTGAATCACTACCTACAATCCGACCAAGACGTCAGACACCATTTCACCACTTTGTGAACTAGACCTTTGGGTTAGGGGGAGTTGATCATGAAGAGAATCACCCCGTTCGGTCTGAGTGCATGAGCATTATTCAACTCCTTTGACAAATATGATATAAATAACAGTAAATAAAACACAATAATCATAAGAATCCAGTGTTTCGGTTACACATGTATTAATTATCGTTAGAATAAATAACTAATTATGAACTGGATATAGCCAGTATGTAAATTGAAATAAAACACCAATAAACCATTTTGTCATAGCTAACTCATTCCTCCAGACTGAGAACAAAAATGTCGCAGTTGTTGGTCCTGTCCAGGGGCTGCGAAGAATCCAACGAAAGCTGAACCACAACCCTGGCCAAAATCGGACGGGCTTTGGCAAAGAATATACGCTGATTTCACAGGACCAATACAAGGCAGAAATTACTTAGTTGTTGTCGATGCTTTCACAAAATGGCCAGAAGTATATGACATGCTGAAAACGACATCAGAGAGTACAATAAGAAGGTTGTCAGGACTGTTTGCTTGTGTCGCGGTCCCAGAAATCGTAGTGACCGACAACGGTACTCAGTTTATGTCGTCCGCTTTTGCAGTGAAAATGGCATATAGCATCTACAATCTCCTCCGTACCATCCTTAGTCGAATGACCAAGCAGAAAGATTCGTCGATAGGATAAAAAGGGCTCTGGTCAAAGGGGTAGGTGAGGGTATCCCACAACAAGTGGTCAGTAGGTTCTTAATGTCTTACAGAGTTATCCCCAATCCGGCAGTACCAGAAGGAAAGTTACCAGTCCAGTGTATGTTCGGAAGGAAAATCCGGACAGTCTTTAACAGTATGTTGCCACCCAGAAAGACGAATAGACCTACGAATGAGTATCGTACGGTCACTCGTAGCTTCCAGGTGGGTGAAAAGGTACTTGTCAAATACTATCAAGGTAATAGATAGTGGGAACCAGGTGTCATAGAACGTCGAATCGGAAATGTACTGTACCTAGTCCAGAAAGGTGTCGGAAAATGTATAAAACACAAATCAATTGCAAAGAGACGACAGTACAGTGGTCCCAGAAAGCCGACTCCCATTCCAATTGCTCGTGGATGCATCTCAGAAAAGCCCTCAGGAGCGCAAACATAAAAGAGACAAACGACGCAAGGGCAAAGCAGTATAACCCTCGACAGTGATGGACAGTAAAAGGAATGCGGCAACCAAGTTTCAGGTGAATCCGAGAAAAGTCTTACACAATAGACTTTAAAGGGGGGAGGTGTGACGACGGACCACGAGTGAACTCGAGGAAGCTGTAAGGGGCTTAGAAGGAGTCGAAGATATTTCATCATATCACAGACAAACGGAAATGCTTTATTGAATTTTATATAGATTAAAAATATTATTGGACAAAATAGAAACCTCCTCCGTTTAGGCATACATGAACACAAATTGTTAGTGAAACGACACGAGCTGTTATCCCAATATTAATAACAGACGTGAATTCGATTAAAAAAAACGTTAAAATGGTGGATTAGGGATATTTTTGGAAGCGTTACATCAGGTCAATGTTTGGTCAGTAAGCACAGATATATGGAGATCAATCACCTGGTTATGCGTAAAAAATCAACGAATCAAGAGTCAACAAAACAAACTGATCAACAGGAATGCAAAGGTAAACGGATGATAAAACCATTGAAAACAACAAATTGCCGATAAAATTATCAGGGTGAATAATTATGTATTGACTAAAACGTCCACTTTACGTGAAGTAAACCCTGATTTTGCTTAGAAGTAAAGTGAAAGGTTCGCAATCAAACGAACCAGCTCAAACAAACACAACATATATACATATATATAAAAGACCGACCACCGTAATCTGGCGATTACAATCGAAAGCAGCGGTCAGACACATATATGCTTTATAAAATATTTTACGAATAAAATGTCTAGATTCTTGACAAAAATTTGGAGCAGTGATTCATGTATTCGGCTCTAAATCAGTAGGTTTAAAAGATTGAACTTCATTACTCTACCTACTTCTGTTTGGAAAGAAGAGTAGTAGGATTACTAAGATTCCACAAAAATAAAATATATTTTGAAACTGAATAAACGGACTTATATCTATCTGGTGAATGAGTCCTATTAAGAGCGCACATCGTTATTATCTAAAATACAAACAGAAAGGTAGACGATAATCCATCTTATATTTATTTTCAACTTTTATTTTCTACTGAAGACATTGTCAGTAGTAGTAGTAGTAGTAGACGACTTTATTAAGAGTGCCTTGTATAACCTAAATAAATCGATGAATATATAGATACACACAGAGAGAATTTGTGTTTACTCATTTATAGATAAAATAAGAGATAAATATTTATGTTATTTAAAACGATAGGAATATCTTATTGTGCATTCTTTGCTCTTATTCCATTTTGGCAATAAATGTACTGTCATGAGAGTAAAATAGATAAACATTTGTTAATCAGTTTGTTCTTGTTTGACACACAAAAGCTATTAGTGAAGGAGTAATCACATTATTTACTTTTAAACTTGTCACCAAAAATTATGATAATGTTTAATTATTTCTTCTTTTCTTAACAAGATAACTACAACAAATACTACTTATTCACAATATCATTACTACTACCAACCAATGTAGGGGCGTAACTCAACAGTGATACAAATAGATACACAAAAAAGTTAAACTTTAATGAGTACAATAGATTTATATATAAAAGTATGACTTATTAGATGAATACAATGGAGCACAAATGGTCAACCACTGCATTACATTGATAGTTGTGCTGAACACAAAATACTACTAGCATTGTGCAAATACCTAATCATACCACAAAATTACATCGATCAAAGAAAAAAAACAGTCAAATAGTTTTTTGAGAAGCCTGCATTGACAACAGTGACTAATTATATATATATAAGATTAAATAGACTTTGATATAGATCTAAAGTAAAACAGTAGTATATTATTGATAGTCACATGACTAAATTAATAGATTTACAGCATATTAGTACATTAATAAAGAATAAACGACATTTATTAGTCTTTATACATACTTATAACTACTAATATTTTAGTAGAGTTGAGTTGTAGCAAATGGTGAAAACTAGAAAGTATTTTAGATTATTGGATATGAACCTCAAATGTAAATGTTCATATTATAAAATGAAACTAAATCGATCAATTAAAAAGTAATACAGAATATATAGTGTATAGAACAATGCACAGAGAATCATGCCCTACACAAAATACAGCTATAAGGCTATAAAGAATTATAAGGAGAAATCGTGCAGTCGACTGATTGACAAATGTCAGTCCTATACAACTATTCTTTATACCATGTCACTATATCATGCATACAAAAACTGGACACCTATATGCTCCTCTCACCCCATTCCTAGACTTCATAAATAATGTACAGTGTGGAAAACTCTGGGACCACGTGTCCAAGTCACCGAAGTCGATGTTTCAAGATGGTCACACTAACTGAATTATTGTCACTGTGCTCGAATACACATTACCGAATATCAGTATTGTTACCATGGTGTTGCAATTGGATGTAGACAATTCTTGGGGGACGACGTTGACCAAACATCAAGAGTTGGGGACCACTTTCTATTCGGAGACCAGGTTTCATAAAAACATCGAACTAAACTTCTCTCGCTGACGGGTTGTAAACCCGAGTCTTTGCAGCTAGACAAACATAATGACAACGCGAAAGGTGGCCAAAAATGGCACAAACGGTTCCATATTTCAGTATACATAGATTGATTTTATGTTACACTCCACTTACAACAACGAAGAGAGGTGGTTTCATACCCTTAACCTCCCTGAAATGCTTTTATAAAGAACCTTCGAAATTTTCATTAACTTTTTGAGTAAACTGTTAGGTCCCGATAAACATAATGGATGGTAACTTTAGGATCCTTTTATGGAAAAATACTAAGTATATATTTTTATCGCATAATTGTTAAGTGGATAAACTATTCAAATTCATGTTCCTCTTATTTTAAGCTTTATTTTGATCTATGAACCATTATTAAACGTTTTACCATTCTTGAATTATGCCCTGTCTATTAATCACTGCCTCCCACATTTACAGCCACATTATTTGGCCAAATTTTGTACAAATTTTATTTTTTATTTTATGGTACAATGTGGTCTATTTGATTGGTATATAAACCCAGTATGTTTGAAATACATGATTTATATCGCAGAGGCTGAGATTGATGTTCTGGACTTAACAGGCTGGGCTAGATGGGAAATAGGACCGATAAAGTCTAGACTGCTCGTACTTGTTTTGTGCGTCACTGGTTTGATTGATAATTTCGCTGCTCTCTGATTGGAGGCTTTGGGCCATAATAATTGGCGACGGGGTAAAAAAACGATCCAAAGTTAGCCTGTAATTGGACGAAATTCAGCCTAATTATTTCGAGCAATCAGCAGCCAGACTTGTCATCAGCGTCTTTGGACGACATTGGTCATTATTCATATGGTAATTTTCATTGCCGGTGTTGATTTTAAAAAATGACTCTCGCATCCGATCGATTACGGCTGCTATTTGAGCGACTGTTAGGGTTTTTAGTCAAATTACGCACGCAGCTGCTGAATCACTCATGCTTTGGAGATGCAACGGAAGTGGATGAATTAATTTCTCAATTGCACACTGAGCTGGAAAATGATTGCATCCTGCATGAATCCTCGCCAAACCGTATTTCAAACGATACAGCAGTCACTCAAGTTCTGCCCAGTGGTCCAGTACTCTTCATTTCAGAAACATGCACGGTAAGGGATTCAAACTCCATTGTCCCCGAAACAGCATGTGCAAACAGTGACTTATCCAGCTCACAATCAGACGCCCTATTAAATGGTCACAGAATTTTCGCAGTAACCGCCCATGAAACAGGAAACAAATCGGGCAGTACACTGAATGTAGCTGCTCCAAATGGATCTCATCATTCAGCGACAGAAGTTTTTGACGAATCTAATTATCAAGATTCTCTTTTACCAGAAAATATGTCAGATGCATCAAATGATGACCATAAACTTAATACAATTTTGATAGATGCTGATTACCTCGATGATCCATTATCTACAAATGAGGTTCCCAATAAATTTGGTCACAATATTTTAGTAGAATCAAACTTTGATTACTTCATATCAAGCGTCGTTCAGCCTGACTACTTAGTCACTTTCAGTCGACTCTGTTCAATGCGACAAATATGTTTTAAATAAATTAAAATTGATTGTAACTTGGGAATATGAGGATCTAACATAAACCCTTCTTCAACAGATGGTCTCGGAGCACGGTTCAGTCCAATGAATCAAGAGTAGCCTTGATAGCAAACAACACCACGGTCGTTGGCCTGAAATAAGTGTGACGATCTTCTAATATTTGGCGAATTGGAACGTCATGACCGACACATTCACAATCTAAACGAAAACCACCGCTCTCCTTCTCGGTCAGTATTTGACCTAATAGCATTAACTGTACAGATTGCTCCACTCAAACCAGACTACTTACACCTAATGCCCCAGCTGAGTTAAAACAACTCCCAGCATTTACCAGATGCAGTCGCTTTTCCTGACTCGTTGACACATTCTAACCATTATATTTGTCAGTCCTTACGAAGATTTTCTTACAGTTTCCCGAATCAACAATCAACGTGTACCATCCAGCTCACGGTTGGCTGGAGTAGACCACGTTGTCTCAAATAGTCGCAGAAACGTTTCTAGGAAAGATTTGTTGCAAACCCACAAACAAAATTACCCCACACCGTAATTTGATGACGTGAAGACGCAATCGATGCTCACCTACACTTTTCAGTGGACGGGTAGTTAGAATTAAATAAACGTAACTCCGTTGAATATTTCGTTACACCAATCCATTTACAACAAGATGTTTGGTCACCACGGAATAATAAATAGGCCTGATCCATAATAAGACACAGTTACAGTTCATATGGATACAGCAAAACAAACGTCAGACTTACACACTTATATACCAGTACGACAATACTTACTTCTAAGCGACAAATTGAGAACAAATATGTACTACTTCGATGGAGTCTTGAATACAGGTCTTTGAGATACAGAATACATCGATGTCAAGACTTCCCAAGGATATAGTCAAACTTATATTTTATTCTATCTGCATTAGTATGCGAGCGTTAAACGAGGCCACTTTGAGTGACAAACACGGTTTTATAAGAGCTGTGTCAGAGATCGCATTCGGTGAAAGTATTCTCAAATTCGGTCAGTTAGTAACTTAAGTTTATTTAGACAAGGACCACTTCCCATCACAGACGTGTTACTGAGTTAGTTCAGTAGTGGGAGTACGCACAAATTTTGAATAAGGAAGTATAGACAGGTGATGCAGTGTAAAATAAATCTGAATATAACTATGTAATTTTTCATATTGTTTGAGTAAATATGAGACAGGTAGGATAACTTTTCCAGTAGTAATGGTCATATTTCTTTATGAGTTGAGACGCGGTTTGGGTCCCTTAAACAGGAACGGTGGTTTTCTCAGAGGGTTACCTACCAAGCCTTTGGTCTAAAAGTCTAATCTTTAAGACAGTGGAAGGACGTCTGACGACTCAGTATCATTGCAAATGGTCTCAAGATTTCGGGGACTGTGTCAACTAGTGGTTTGTAAACAGCTTATCTCAACCACTCTAGATGGGTCCTCTATATATACCAAGCTGGTTTAATTTGATAGATGTCAGCTTATCATCCATTTAATTCCATAAACAACATACCTCGCTGCGTGAAGGCAATGAGTAGTATTTTGTAAGCAGTGTCTAAAAACTCATAACCGTACGAGGGAGAATTCTTTTTACTCTTGGTAGTATCAGTGTATTTGGGTGCAGTAAAACGTGTTAATGGCTAAACTGATGAAAGATAATACCTTTCTCAATAGGTATGATGTATTTGTAAATTTTCACGTTTTTTGTGTTAAGGATATTTAATTATGCATGAAGTTGTGCTTACTCCAATCGAAATTATTGTCTTAAAGTTTAATATAACTTATTCATCAAATATAGAAGTAACTTTTCTATTTTGAGCGGCATCACGTAGAACGAGAAAGTGATACAACCCTGCTGTCTAAACCGAAGGATAAGCCAGAAAAGAAACTAACTGATTGAAATGAGTCTATCAACGACTCAGTCACTTTTCCACTCATTCACTCTCAGGTTTAAAAATTGTCTCATTGACGTGAGTTCAGTTAGTCGTAATCATAGTACAAAGTGTGAGACTCAAAGTTGATTGAGCGCATCTTAAGTTGATTGAGTTAAGAATATTTTTGAACATTGATAAAAGCAATCAACTTTCAAACACTGAATAGCAGATTCTTTCATCAAGATAAAATTTAGCATAAATTGAAGTATGTGACACCATATTTTGAAAATGAATTTTATCAAGTAGCATTCTAAATATCACTAGTAATCTTTAGCTAAAATGTCCTTTATAAAGCAAGATAAAACATGAATAAAAATTTTCATCACGTTCCATGTATTAAATAATTGTTCTTTTACCTCTGATCAATTTATGATCAACACAGAAAGAAATGTATGCGATTATGCAATTTTAGGTTAGCCTATAATACGTTTATTTCTTAAAGATCAATATTGTTCTTACAAGACAAAGTAAAACTATTACATTGTGAAGATAGATATTATCAGGAAAAAGTTGTAAATACCTAAGATGTTTAAAAGTAGTACATATTACATTCTAAAATAAAATATCTACTCAAATTTATTTTACTGGAAAAATAAACCACAAATTATCTGTAATGAAACAAAATGTACTCTCATTATAATTATATTGAGTAGAAGAAAAAAAGAAGAAATATTGCTAATTAGTACTGAAAATGATAAATACACACACTTGATCACAAATTAACTACACTAGTTGAGTATACTTCATCTAATTTGAAAGTACTTTACATTTTTACATAGTTCACATATGTACATTTTTCATAAAAAGAGAAGAATTTTTAACACTAACATAGATATGGTTTCACTAATAGAATTTATTGATACATTCATTTGTAAAGAAAAATATGATATAGTGTTATCTCTATTCTGTGCATGCTATAGGATGATGAGGTGATGTGAACAATTAGTAAGATGATAATAGTAATAATAACTATCAATCTAACTTTAAATATCTGACTGTTTTACAAGTATATATACTAACATTTGATGCGCTATTTTCATGCCCAACCTTTTCCAACTCCATTTTCACCTGTTATAGGAGACTGTTGCTGAAAACACTGGTTGTTTGAGGAAAACAGTTTACTGTTATTACATCCTTATATGCAGGCAACTGAACGACTTCGCCCTCAGACTTAAGAATCTAGGTGATTAAAATGTTTTCGCCTTTAATTCACCTGATGTACGGAAAGACCATTAACAAATATCGTAAGTATGTAGCTGTGTCATCATTGATGGGGTCAATCCCACAAGTCACGGACTTCTCGATGGAATATCAAGAAATCGGCTCAAAAACTTGTCAATATTAGGGTCAATTCAGTTTGTGGTAGAAATTATGTCACAATTGAATAGATTTCGACAAATAACCTAACGAAACATTAAATGCATAAAAATCGGAACTGAATTCGTTACCTAGACAATCGTAATTTTTTATATTCTTTATTCTATATCAGCGAAATCAAATGGAGACGAGGGGGTTTACGTGGAGAACATTATGCATTGTTTGACTTGAGTTACAAGGCATGCGTACACAGGCATACAATCAAAAAGGCCAAAAAACATGGAAAAAAAACACTAGGATAACAAAATAACAATGCAAAACAGAACACAAAATGCTATAGATATTGTGAAAAAGTCAATAGGAGTGAATATTAATGATTGATATGAATTCTGCAAGGAAAATTTTATTTTATTAGCCATCAACACTATAATCTTATTCATACATAATATCACAACTATTATATATATTAACATTCGTAAAATAAAATTGAAATGCAAATTAAATAATCAACATATACGTACATATATGGTCAAAGACGTACTGTACATTACGTTTACAATCGGACGTATATTTGAGAACTTTATGAGAGTCGTGGAATAATTATTGCTTTCATATACTACTCTACATCCAGCCAAATGAGTTGCAATCTAAAACTGACCCACTGACTGGGATTTATGTATTCAGATAACAAACATATCAATAGTATTTGTATAATACTTGAGCGCCATACACTAACATATATACTTGTATATTTATTTGAATACATAAAGAACTGTTCCATCCCCGAATGATGTCGACTATCTAAATGGCGTCAACGTTCAAAAATACTCGTATGTAAAAAAAAAACAGACAAAATATAAAAACAAACAGCAAAACACTTCATACATTTACCTGATTATATCAACCCAAAAATGTCAGATAATTTTAGTAAGTGAAATTAACGTACTTTTCGGTGAATAGATCGTACAAGTGGCACACATCTGAGAAAAATATAATTAGTGGTGTATTCGAGATAAAGAACTCTTTTATTTTTTGTATGATGCATCCGATCAAACAAAAATGCAGTATTAGTTTAAGAAATGATTTTGTTGTTGCAATGGATAGCGTCAGTAAATGCAGACTATCTGAACTAAGGTTGGATACATATGTTATGATTCAGAATTAGTTACGAAGTTGTAAACGATCGCATTCTTTATTTTCCTCTAAATTCTGGGTTCCAATATTCTTTCAAGCAAATGATTTTATTTTCTCCTCGACCTATATTCTCCAATATTCAGTCTTTCTAATTATAACTTGCACTACATTATTCCAATTCCTCTGGTATTTAATTTGTTAAGTTGATCTCGTCAGGCTTACTATGTATGTTATAAACAAACTGGTTTAATCTTGTACATGTGTCAGGATATACACTTATAATCACTAACTGACTGATAATCCTTAAATATATTCAAATCAACTTATATCTTGATTCGTATAGCACGACTGGCTAGGTTGCTGTTGGGGATAACACATATCTGAACAAACTAAATGAGTAAAGGTTACGGCCTACGTAAAGCCTTAAGTTTAACCTTAAAATTACTAAAAGCGAGTCTAATTATTTGGCCAACTTTATTGATAAATCTTCACAATTAAGTGCAAATCATTGAAATGAGTTGTGAACCAGTTCAATATAATTGAGGGTTGACGATTATAAAGTAAATCATGATTAACAAAATCACGTCCCCTCTGTGTATTTATTTAAACTTAAAACAGATTTATATGGAAATAAAAGTGTATTTTATTTTACAAAACTTTAAATGAAAAAAAAACAACAACTGTAATTTTATTTTTGAGTCGTGTATTTGATAATCATCATCATTATCATAATAACAATTTGAATAAATAAACGTGATCTAAATTCAAATCACAAGTAGACTGTCATTCTGTGCTATGTATGTTTATGAGAGTATGCGTGCTTATGTCAAATAACCAATTTACACCTCCATACACCCACCCACCCACCTACATGACTAGTGCATAGACAACATATAAAGAATTATTCTTGAATGTGCAGGACAAATCTTATCACACTTTATTAGCACGATCATGTGTAATCACCAAAACGGTTAATCCGATCAAAGTGTAATTGGTAAATTAGCATTGTACAACAGAACTTTTCACTTGAAATGTTAAAGAAATTATTTAAATTTACGCAGAATTTTTTTATTTACGAACTGACAACTAATACAATCAGGAGAAATTGAACAGCGATTTCGTCTTCATATGGGATCCCTAGATGGTGAGAATTTACAATCCGAATACGGATTGATCTTAAGTGTTTGAGGACTAATGATTATACTCATAACTTCAATTAATTCGCAATATTGCGCGACCGTCATCAATTGACACTCGTACTGCTTTTCTCATTTGTGACACGGTTAAACTCTGCCGATCACGGCTACTTAAAGAAGTGTTAAAAGTTAACTATTCATTTGATGAATAAGTGTACAAGAGACACTGCACACCAGTCAATCGATCATATTCAACGTAAAACCTGGATCACATGTACATTGGTCCAAATCGCCACAACCAGATAGCACAACTAAATAAAATAGTCAAGGCAAATCCCAAAGATTAGGCATATAACATAGGATTCGATAAAATATGGATTGGTAGGATACAAATAATTCATAAGGTTTACGAGCCGAGATGTGACATGAGACAAGTCACACAGGATGCAGATGTGCTAGTAAGAGATTGGTTAATTGTAGTCTTAAACGTCAATGGAGAGATTTGAGTAACCAATATAAGATCAATTTATAAGGTTATTTAGCAATATGAGAAATAGGGAAAGATAAGGATTGAATACGCCGATGAAATTGAAACAATCCTGACACATTTCACCAAGTCTCCTACCTTCGGTAACGATAATAATGCGGACAAAAAACAGGCAGTTTGCATCTTCCTATATGACTCAGACCGACAGCTGATGACATGGACTGAGACCACGTTATGGATTGACCACCTTTGCGTTTCTTCCAACATAGCCATACACCAGCAATTATCGCCCGTCCAAGTATGCGATGATTAGACAAACATAACGTGTCCAAACTACCTCAGTAAATGAAGATTCAATGTCTCATGAACTGATATCACGCCTACGTCACAGATGTAATTTGGCAAGCACTAACAGGCCTCTCTCAATCCGTGTTAAGAGCCCGTCAAACACCAACCCATTAGTGTTGATGAGACTTTCAAGTGAAGTGGTCGACACAATCCACTATTTCACTCGCTATCGTCAAACTCGATGTTGGCAGAAACCAGTCCTTAAGCAATATTTTGCGTTACGATGAAGTGATACGCATCACAAACACACTCGCACTGTTGATTGATTAAGGAGGTCAAGAGACCCTGAGTTTTGTCAAGGTATTCATCAAATAGAAAACAAATGACTATACAATCCACTCAAGAAGTCTGTTTCGCTTTTGAACTTAAGGCTACACATATATCAGAGTCGATGGGAGTTGGTCGTCAACTTTCTGGATACATGGAGGGTAAATTGTAAAGGCTTACTACATTGACTAGGTGGACTCAAGTGAATGACCATACTTTGATCCTGTTTGTGTTTCGGAGACAAAATATACAACCATAGTGTGAAATCCCAAAGTCCTAGATAAGGAAGCCTGTTGGCTTGCTTGGTATAAGGTTCGAACATTGAAAGTCTCAACATGTAGTTTCAACATCAGGTTTCAAGAGACCAGAAATAACTTTTCATAAACTCAAATAATTGCGTAGGTGGTACTAGAAAATAAGCATAAAATCATAGAAGAATTGACAGTGGCGATAGAAGTAATATTAAGAAGTGACGAAGGGATCTATTTCACCATTACCAAGATGATCTCTGTTATAAGAGGTAATAGAGTGGTTGTTACTTTCCGTTTGTCCACACAGAGGAATGGTATTTCTTTCTGAAGGACTTGAGCGGGAGACTAGGTAGGGGGTTATCATGAAATCCTGGGAGCGCGGGACAAGAGACAACCACTCAAGGCCGGTCACACATAACTATTCTACAAGAATTACTTAATATGATAATTCTAGGTTTCAAAAGGCTTTACCATCGGGGAAGGAAACCAGTAGGATGTGGTGAGGTGACACTTTTACAGTCAAATTACTCATAACCCAACAGATAAATACACTGAAGACTAATAAGATAATTTAAACTGATGATAAGAATATAGAAAATTCAAATTTTAGGCACTGACTGTAACAAACTAAACATTAAAATTCAAATATACTATCACTGGTTTATAGGAAAAAATTCACATTTTTAAGTGGAAAAGATAAAAAGTATACCGTCAATAAGAAAAACCAAATTTCAATTTACTTGATGACAGTTTTCTGCTTAACTAAATACGAGTCAAGTTATCCCGAGTAGGAAACACTATCCATGATACTTAGATTAAAGTACATATAAAACAGTTCGAGCTCATAAAAATTTGATGAATAACCACAGAAACCCTAAAATACTGTACCAAGGACTAGTGGAAAGATGTAAATCCATAAAATGCTGAAATTTTTTTAAAAGCCACAACATGAGCAGCAAAAATTAAGATCGATCTAACTCTACTGATCAGTATAGCATCTTTATATATATATATATATATATATATATATATATATATATATATATATATATAATTTAAATGTTGACATATACTGAAAATTGAACCGTTTTATGCTGTCGGAACATAGCTATTAAGTTATTTGATCTTAAAATAAAAAACTGAACAAGATATAACATTACAAACTCTTTGATGAGTTCAACATTTATGTCATTTTGAAATATAGGAATATCATGACCCAGAGATACTGATGTCATGGAAAGAACAGGTGCCCATTACTATATAGAAAATATACTGGTATTTAACAATTATATAAACTGTTATAACCCAGTGAAGATTAAGTTACAGGTAACTTCCGAAGACTGTTAATAGACTAATATTCTATAAATGTTCTTATTGTATAATTATTCAACAATTACATTACGATATTTATATTTCTCTTATTATAAGCTTTATTTTGACCTATAATTTATTATTATACGATTTACGGTTCTTAATCTATGTTCAGTCTATTAATTACTATCTCCCGCGTTCACAGCCACTTTTTGGCTTATTTGTGTACATATGTTATTTCCTAATTTATGATGTGTTGTGGTCTGTCTGTTTGATATATAAACCGAGTATGTTTGAAATAAATGATCTGCTCTGATTCGAAGCTGGTATTTTGTTCTGGACTCAAGTGGAAGGGCTCGTAGGACATAGGACCAATAAGGACGCTAGACTGCCCACACCGGTTGAACGTCATTGGTTGGCCTAGTGTGAAGATTCGTATAAGTCGTATTCGAATTGGTAGATAGGTCGCGTGATAGCAAAACCAGACATACTCAAGGTCATAACATAAACATTATAGCTTAGAACAATAGTACGCATTTTATATGGAAATAATTATTTTTGCATTGGATAAATTTGTGTTATCCATAAAAATAAAAGACAATATTAGGTTGATTAATGAAGTGTTTGTGCATCAAGGAGTGTTAGTGTGTAATAGTTTGACTTGATTTAAGTCATGGCTCCCAGAAGGTGCTTGTTATGATTTCTCTTATTACGACCCAGCTACTATTATTGTTTAGTGATCTTGGACAGTACTTTACTCGACAAGTCCCCAAATCAGAACACGGTTGAACAGGAACGTAATTATATTCCAAATAACTAGGGTGGGTGGAAGTAGGAATCACAATAAGGAAAACGTTAGTATATAATTTTTACATAAGATTATACGATCTCCATTAGGCATCTTCTAGCACAGATTGGTCAAGAAATAGCCAATCAGCGTGCCCAAGCACAATCCTGCACGGAACATACTTTAATACAAGCTATATCCCGCTTACAGTGCTCATTTGAAAGTAAACATTTGTAAGTAATTGTGAGAGCTTCTGACACTAATCGACTTCCGAAGTCAGAATTAATGATGTAGAATTTGAACCTCCAACTTATATTTAGAGACAGTAGATAAGTTTCATGCTTGTGAAGTGTTATGTTATGTTCAAATAAATAAACAAATGTGATTACACTCTTCAAAAAAACATATGTTATGGTGAGAGACATTAACCACCAACTGATTTATTACTGGTGCAACTTGACGCCTATAGAACTGAAATGTTCACAGTAATTCGTCTCTGAGTAACAAAGAATATGATGGCACAACGTATACGCTGTAACTGGGTAAAGATAAAAATTCAGAATCTGTTATTCGAAAATAAACTCTACAATCTTAAGATTAGTGTTAAAGCGGTTTTTCTCTTTTTCGCGGTTAGTACGGTTGATAATAGAGAAACTATCGAAAAGTAGTCACTATAATTGATAGCCTGAATTGAAAAATACTTTCTTATCATTAATATTATTAATATACATAGATGTAAAATACTCGAACTCTCTTAAATAAACAATGTTAAACGAGTAGAAGGTAGAGATAACCGTACGTCTTTTTGGATGTAGGACCCTATTTTGTACAAGCTCCGAGCGTGAAAATCTATGTGCAAGAAAATATCAACTTTTACATGATAGCCGTAAATATAAACATTCAATACATGTTTGCACACAAATACCCTCACACACATACAACTATTTAGAGTTGAACTTTGTCGTAACATTCCCTAATTTCAAATGCAAAAGTTATAAAATGCATTTTTAAGTAGAAAATTATATCAATATATACCAAATGCTCTGGTACGACAGAGGGTGGGGAGATTCCGCTCTCCCTCTCCAAATGCTATCACATGACCACGCTTATACAACCATTCCCAAGGAAATCCTACTCACTGCTTCCCCGCAGCGGGGGTGCTGTTTACGAAATTGACAGAAGGAAAGTAAATGTTCGGCGCTTTAACTGGGTTGGTGAGTACGGAGGGTCCAGCTAGGGGAGTTGGAGTGTGAACACTACACTGGACGAGTAAAGGTAATTTTCCACAAATTGATGAATGAAAAAAGGCAATAAACTCAACATATTTAAGTTAAAACCTTTAATGAAATTAGAAGCTTCATTTTAAGTTCATATAAAAGATCTTCCGTGACTTTAATTTGGAATTCCGCTACACAACAAAATATTTTCGAGGATAAAAGCAATATTTATTTGAATCAATTTAATTAATTGGCAAAAATCTTAACCTGAAATAGTCGTGGATCCAACACCTAATAAAAAAGAAGTCTCATTGATGAGACTATTAACCGAACTACCGTGATAACTATGAATATTAACTAAGCTATCGTCAGTCAGCTACAACGTAGGACCAGACACATCTATGCACCGGTCCAAGTTGCCATACCTCATTAGCACAACAAGAAGAACACCGGATTTATAATAGTAGTGGTTGTAATATATAAAAGAAAGATTGCATATAAGGATATAGTACAGGAAGAATTACTTTGTAGAAATAAAGATATGAAGCCATTTTAATCTCATGCACAGAGAGTGTATACACCTACGCCACTGTGACCGATTCTGAGCCATCTCACACAAAATCTCTAACTATTCGTTACGATAGTCACACGGACCCCAACCATGTAACCTGCATCTACCAACATAGCTTACGAATATCTTCAACTGTTAATCGCAACGTTTCGCAGCCGCAAAGTAAAACAGAACGAACTGCCACGCAGTAATGAAAAGTCACCTCAAAATTTACTGTTTTTTTGGTAATGTTGATTGCCATTTTAAAAAAACTTTTAACAACACTTTTTGTATTCACAAAATGTTTTGATTCATCAAGCAGTTGACAATAAAATGATTTTAGGAACCACCCTTATATTTTAAGTCAGTTAGCACAACTGTGTGAAGCGTACGCTTGACCAGAACATTGAAGTGCTTTAATGAGGAAATTTTAAAAGCAAAACAAACCCAGCATTAATAAAGAATACCCAGTATCTCACCCTCTGCAACTGTTCCCGTAAGCTTTTTTCCTTCATTTCCAAATCATCTGTTGATAGATACTATGAAGAAAAAACAAAGGAAAAGAGCAAGATAATGTGAACTTTGGGACTAATTATTAGACTATTAAGTATGATTAATCCCAAATGAAAAGCAAATCGCTGTTAGACTACAAAGTTTTGAATGATTACACGTCTAAACGAATTTTCACCACTGATGATTTATACGTACATGCGCAGAATACTTTAAAGACCAGTCGAATCAGCCTAAAGCATTTACACAGCTGTAAATCATTTCGCTATTATCAGATAAGTACCAGAGCAGACAACCATTTTGATTGTAATTATCACATGTGTGATGTATGATAAAACGTACACCTCAATAAATTTTCTTAGTAGTAGAGAAGTATATTTATCTAAGACTGTTAGTAGGGACGAATTAAAATTTCTGAATATGGATACCAATCGCTGAGTTTAAGTTTCTGAACACAGCCTTTAAGTCAGTCAGTCAGCTACAACGTAGGACCAGGCACATATATGCATCAGTCCAAGTTGCCATACCTCATTAACACAACAAGATGGACACCGGATTTATAAAAGTAATTAATTCAGAGGTGGTAATATATAAAAGAAAGATTGCAATAAGGATATAGTACAGGAAGAAAAAATTATTTCATAGAAAGAAAGATATGAAGCGACTTTAATCTCTTAGCTTAAGGGAAGACACCAAGTGTATACACTGACGCCATTGTGATCGATTCTGAGCGATGTCACCAAGAGTCTCTAACCATTGGTTACGATATTCACGCGGACCCCAACCAAGTAGTCTGCATCTACCAACATGGCTCAGATTAGAAGTTAGTGACTTCAAGCACTGATGCCACGTTTTGGTTTGGCCGCCCCTAACTTTCTTCCAACCATCTACAGCACCGCTTAGCATTGCACGACGTGGTAATCGATGTTCGGGCATACGTAACACGTGACCCAACCATCTCAGTCGATGAAGATTCACAACCTCATCAACTGATTTACCATCATTACCTAATACCCTGCGTTTAGCTTCACTATTACTTACCCGGTGATCCCAGCAGACGCCAGCAATATTTCTAAGACATCTGTGGTCGAATACTAGTAGATTACGAGTGTCTTCTACTCCTAATGGCCATGTTTCACTGCCGTAAAGTAGAACAGAACGGACTGCAGCGCAGTATACTCGTCCTTTTATTGATAGATGGATATCTCGCCTTCGCCATAGGTGAAGTTGGCAAAAGCCAAGCGAGCTTTTCGAATCCGTGCTGAGATTTCGTCAAACACCAACCCATTAGGGCTGATCAGACTTCCAAGATAAGTGAAGTTGTCAACGCGTTCGACTACTTCACTCCTTATCCTTAGTCCAGGTGTTGACGCAGACCAGTCCTGAAGCAACAACTTGCATTTAGAGGGAGAGAAGCGCATTCCAAACATTCTGGCATTGTTGCTCAGTGCTACTAGAAGACTGCATTTTATCAGCGTCTTCACCAAACAGGACTATATCATCTGCGTATTCTAAGTCGATAAGTGGACCTCCTGGTAGGAGATCAATACCCGAGAATGTTATTCCTATCAGTAGGTCTATGATGAAGTTAAACAAAAATGGAGAAAGTGGACAGCCTTGACGGACACCATTTGAGGTTGCAAAAGCTGACGACAGTTCTCCATAAACTCTGACTCGACTAGTATTGTTCGAGTAAAGAGCCTTCACAAGGTTTATGTACTACACAGCCTTTAATGCTTTCTTAGATGAAGTCAGTCTGATTCATCAAGCTATCAAGTCAACATGTCATTCAAAAGTAAATATACAAAATAAACCCTATAACAAAATACTACGAGCTCATCGTTTTTGTAAAGGGCAATGACTCACAAAATGAAAGTTCCTTGACAATTGTACCAAGCACTCAAATTATTCATGGCTCTCAGCGCTAAACACAACTACTACTCCATAATAGCACTATTATTTGACTATATTTTCAGATTCCAGGATGTTTGGCATCAACTCGTAAATTCTATGAATTAAAATTGTATTAAGTAGGTTGATGTATAACTCTTGGACAATCTTACTAAGGCACGTTAGTTTAAAAAACGCACTATATAGGGCATATCTGTGAAGTGGCTCTGGAGACACTTAATAAAAATGGAAGATAGAATGCTTTTAAAAGCCGAGAACTTCATGAGTGCAGAGCCTCATCCAGTTAGAAATAGTTCTTCATACTACCAACTCCATAAAAACGCATTACAATCTACACAGTTACTTTGTTCGACGCGTGGTTTGATACAAAATATTTAACTTATAAACACTAGTTTGCAAACTGAGCATATAAAAGCCAGACATGAATGATGAACAGCCTTATATCATGAGTACATATGTTGCGATGACGAAATCTCTAAAACATTATATATTAACAAATCCCCACAGATCTTTCGATGATGATTTGTTTGCTAAACTTTCCCTTCTCGTCAGACACAAATTCGAAGCATCCAAGCAAAGAAAAAACGTCTATTCAAATAAAACTGAAACATAACATAGGTGCTTACACTTCCCCAGACATTCATATCGAAAATCCTAAGACCCTGAGTCATTATACGCTCCTTTATACACTAACAAATTCAATTCTGGTGAACTTAAAGACCAACTCGACTGAAAAACCAAACGGCTGGCGACGAAACATCAGTAGCTGGCAGTGCTTAAGTTAAAGTTTTCTAAAACTAGCTAACATACTTTTGCGTAAAATTACTCACCTGTATATCATTTAGCTCAGCAAGTCTCAAAGCCTCTAATGTGGATGTACTTTGCGATTCGAGGTCTTGAACTTTCCTTTAAGAATACAATGTAACCAAATTATAATCATACGACTCGGTTGCATTGGCTCGTTTTTCAGCATTTTCTTTGGCGAATTCTACATGTTTCAGATGAATTACAGTCTACAAATACAACAAGAGAGAAATAGACAGACCTCGTCAACACGAGTCTGGACTTCTAGGCACTCGTTCCGCAAACGCATCAGCTCAGCCTCCAATTCATCTATTCTTGAGTCCTGGCTATAATTCTTGCTATTCAAGTTTTCCAATTTCCTAAAATTTTTAAAAAAACGCAGTACTGAGTTTACCTAGAATGATGATCGTGACTATCTATGTGATCAGAGAGCCTGTTAAGAGCATCCTTTAGTCTGTCATTTTGCATTTGACACTTCTGCTTAAGTAACATTTCTTTAGTAGCAAGTTCATACTGTTCTGAATTAACCTAAAAAAAAGTTATGGATAAAAAGAACTACCTACCTTGTGCGTTGCATCGACCACACACTTAATTTGACTTTCAATGTCTGAAACTCTACTTCTCAAATCGTCTTCTTCTTCTCTAAATTCATTCAGTCGCTTTCTTAGAACATCCATCACTAACCATAATTTTCGGAAAACCGCTTCAGTTGGAATATTTCAGAATCTAAAGCATACAAACACACATATTGATCTAATTTAATATTTCGTTTATTTGCTATCCGATTCCTCCAATATGACAACCTTGTGTAAACTGTTTCATCTTTTTGCAGTAGCTTCTTGCTTTTTTGACACAGCTCCGGGTATTCAGTAATCGATGGACGGTAGTCTAACCTCTCAACTATACTACTTCTACTCAGTTTGGTAGTTAATTGTGTGCTTGCATATCCTTCAATCTGAGTGATCACATTGGTCGCAAAGCATCAGAGTTTATGGAAACAGTGGGTACCACATTACCAGGCAAAAGATTGGTATCAGTAACGGTAGTCAATGAGTGGATCAGTTTTAAGCATTCTAAGGGTAAAATCTCATTGTATCCCTTCCACCTCCAGTACATGATATAAGCGTAAGTCGGAAAATAAGAACAAATTGTATTCAACGGTAGGTCTTACACATAACTTCTAAAGAATGATTCCAGATTTCTTTCAGAAAAGTAAAAAATTATAAATTCTGGAAATTTCAGCATCTTTGATGCTTTAGTGGCGATGGGTTTAGAGAAGTTTAAACGGCGTTGGTAATACACTCCAAGGTAAGGTACTGATGTGAGTTCGGGCAGTTTATACTTGTTAACTTCCAGTCTCATTTCCAACACATAGCCACATTTTGTGTGTTGCGTTCTAAGCTCTAGCGTCTACACCAGTTATCTACTTTATTCAGTTCATGCTCGAATGTTCGTGCAACGCTTGGCATGTGTCAGATGTTGGTTTCGCAGATGAGTTTTAAGTCATCAACGTGAAGGTAGGTCTTTCCAGAGTTGAATTAGGTGCATGTGTTATTGATTCAGACTAGAAAAAGCAGTGAACTCAAAGCATTACCCTAAGCAGCACTACTGATTATTGATCGAGGTATGGATACCGTAGATTTAATTTAATAATTCGGTTTGTTTGCGAGAGATTTAATCCATTGCAATATAAGACTAGTAATTACGACTTAATAAAGTCTGTTGGTTAAAAGATTATTAGGAACCTTAAGCAGTGTTGCGAGGAGTGGATTAAGCCTTCCTCAAGTAGGTGGGCAAACAAATGATCTTTCCTCTCTTTTTTCATTATGCGTGGTATAATAGAGGTGTCATTTAATAATCCTTAGTTCTGGAATAGGTTTTTTGGCACTGAATTACATTTGGAGAAAACATACATGACATCGCAGGTTTCAGGATATGAGCCTTCTTCTAAGGATGGTGTAAATATTTTAAGTAGTGATGTTTGTACATCCAGCTCCGCTATTTTGTAGGGAATCGATGAGACCCTACTTTCACTAAAATTTTCATTCGACCTAATGGTCTTAACGACAGATTGGATAATAATGTGATCAAAGTTAGTGATATTAGGATTATTTACAATGGAAAGAACATACTAGTAATTTTCCTAAGTTGTCTTTTTAAACAGTAATGTTATTTCTTCGTTCTTTTTTGTTTTATATTTCAACCCTCACTCAGGTCTATTGTACCCACATCTTATTTTCTTCAACCTTCTTCATTTGAACCAATTTCGGCTAATTTTGGTCAAAGATTTACCATTAATACTTAATTTACAGTTCCATATAGCTAAATTCAAAGTTGCAGCGCGGTTCAGTTGCTGATTGTTGAATTCTGTCGTAAAATGTGGAAACTATACATTAAATACATCATTTACAAGTACTCCATCAGCTGTCCTTCACATTCGTTATGACTGTGATAATTCCGAATTACTTTATGTTTCCCTTCCTACTTTCTTCAGTTCAGTCTCCTCAAATTTCAGTTTCCAGACATTCCACTCCTGAGTGGCGTTACATACTACTTATATCTGTCGACATTAGAAGCATACGCTACAATAATATGTCATATTGTGGAATTATGGTCTAATTCGCCATTAGTGCATAAATCATTGTTACTAATATAATCGGCCTAATCCCAAAATTGTCGAGTTGTCATCATGTGACTACCTAATCTATGAGATCTTACGTGAAAGCCACATCATATTCTATTCTGACTCGTTGTATCGTAAGAATCAGCAATACAATGTTCAGCACTTCTGAAGGACACATTTGAGCTGGGTATAGAATAATATATTTTAATGTAAACTTGGATTTGTTGCAAGGATGGCTACGCCTGCAAGTCTGGGCCATATCATACGATCACTAGTTCTCTCATTCAGCATCACGAACTTTTTCAGGGTATAACATGTCGAATGTAAATATTTTCATGAGTTATATGCTCCGCTTGAAAAATCATGCTGTTAAAGACCAATACCTATACACTACTCTCCCATCAGAATTTACGTGATGTTGACTCGATACCAAATCGAGCGAGAATGTCGCACACAAGAAGTCGACAGCAACGCACAGGATATGCACTAGTTCACCCCACTTTACTTACAACTGAAATTCCACTCGATGTTCACAAAATTACTAATGCCACAGCGCAGGCAAAAGTAGTACGACAGACCAAGAAATGGAAGTGAGTTTTCGTTCATGAGATGTGGATAAAGTTAAATGAAGTCTATGGTCATAAAAATGTGTCCATATTTCAAGTCAAAAGCTACAATTGGAGCCTCTCGTTTGCTACATTATCTAAGAATAGTGTTACTAAACTCTAATATATTGGTAATGAAACCTAATTAACAGAAACTATATATCAATTCGAATCCACCATAGTAAGTGCTCTATCTCTGTGAGGCTAATGACTCATCCCACTGATGGTTATTATTAAGTCTAAAATATGGCTAAGTGATTTGTTTGTTTTTACCCAAGATTGGATGGAAAACAGTTATATACCCCACATGTTCTTTCATCTCTGACGCAAAAGTGGAACAGAGCCTCACTTATTTGTGCCCAGAGGGATTCTTGTCACTTTACTATCCACTCTTTATACGCTTATCAGTGTATATGTACATAAAAAAGTTTTACATAAATAAGACTTTCTCATAAAAATTAAACCATGACATAAGAAACGATAGCGATAAAATCAGTCACCTGATACAAGCTTGTGACAAAATTATTGGAAGCTAAATAGTGGTTGTTATAGCAACAATTTGCTCGTGATGCCAAGTTTAAATGACGGTCTAGATACTATGCAAAGTGATGATTTATTCAAAACTTCTTATGGAGTTGGACATCACTGGAGGAAAGAGTTTTATTTCCCCGATTCTGACACAATGGTATGATAATACTTTTCAACATAGTTCCTTAATTTGCTTTACATTTAAGGCCAAACTTAGTGAAAGACTTAAATGGAGTTTAGAACCCGAATCTGCAGTTAAGTATGACGATCAGTATCAAACGTCAAACAGGCTTGCGTACGATCGGAAGGTCCCAAAGGATTATTTAAAGTTTCCACAAAATCCTCTACCACCTCATCACTGGGATGTTCACTACATAAATGATTTTCGTTCACGATTTCTCCGTGGAGGCTACAGAAGACCGCTAAGCCCATGTCATCAAACAACTGAAACAAAAGAATCATATAGTAGTGTTGATGGGCTCAGTGAACTTTGGCGTCCATTATCAATGCGACCTTTTGAAATTGAAGATCATCATAAGGAAGGACCATCCAAAGTAAATCACTTATGTTATAGCATTAAACTTCAAGAACATCATCCCGTCTACTAAAAACGCCAGTTTATCAGGCAGAGTGTCATATCCCAAAGACAAAGAAATATTAAGATACATGGATCCATATCTTACGACATATATGAAAGATCATAGGGTTTGGAAACCTGAAGAACTAAAGGAAATATCTCAAAATAATATATCGACATACTGGAATTCAACAGACTACTTGAAGTCAAACGTGTTTGGTTTGGACTCCAAGTATGTCAGTCTTACGTTATCTGTTTGCCTAATTATGACCTTTTTTGTTGGAATCAAACTCCTGCCTTCTTATTTTTTGTTTTCGACGCGAATGTCAAAATGATAGTTGCTGAAACAATCCGGCCATTGATTTCTGTTCTATTTTTTACCAGCCGCAAGCTACTTGGAAGTGGACAAGTTTCTACCATCTAAATTTGTCATTCACCAAAATAAATCAGTCGAATGTTTTTCTGCACAAAACGGGAACTCATCTCAAAACACAAAAAATAATTTTACTACGCTTAAAAAATAGAAACAATGTGGATAAAAATGGAAATTTCCCTTGAGTTTCCCGTGAGATTTGCATTTGAGTTAGTTAAGAGATATTCTAGAAAAAATATTGATGGAGAGGAAGACGCATTTGTGATAATTATAAGTATTTGAATTATTGTATGAACTGGCAATCCCCGAAACAGTGCAATTTGTGGCAATTAGAACTAGGCGATCAAAAACGAACGTGTGGTATCTGGGATTCAAAATCAGGCAGTTGACAAGTACCAAGAAATCATTAGTTTATACAAACACCATACCGTTACTCTGAATGAATCTGATGCAAATCCAGGTGTTGAATAAGTTGTATATTTATTGACACGCTGTTGATACCAAACCACCGATGTAATATAATGAATAGCGACAAACTTGACTGGGTCTTATCATTATCAAAAATCATATTCACCCATATTATCATTAAATTAGTCTGACAACTAGAGCTATCCTAACTTCACTATCGATCGACTGTACGATCGGAACCTCTGTCTTAAATAACAACATTATTGCATGTTTATGGTTTTAAAGACAGATTATTGCGTCTTCCTGTGAATCGTGACTTTCGATCGAAAATAACATAATTAAACTGGAATTAATCTGCATCTAATTTATAGATTTATAATCCGGATTCTTTCCTCACTTAATTTACCCAAAACGATAATTTTGACAAACAATAAACATTCGTTGTTGTTATTTATTTGTCACTAGACCAATAACAAAAGAGGGCATTGAAAACGAAAAACAACCTATGATTGACACACTGAAGTTTAATTGTCCAACAGAAAGCACGAGAGTGCAACCGATTTCCCATCATGTAGCACATACGTAAGTTTCATCACTTTCTGAACATTTGGTTACTAACTTTTATACAACTAGCAAGACTATTTACTAGAAGATTGATTTGCAGTATCTTGCATGGACAACTGTTTACCAATAATTTTGAGTCTTTGGTGATGATTGCAGTAGTGCTCAAGGTTTTGACTCTACAATGGCAGTTTTAATGTTGGTGTAGAAAATTCTGACATTGGTGTTGTGCGACTATTGTTTTGAGTTCCAGACAATCTTCAATTTTAGAAATGCCTCTCTTGACTTAGGAGTTCGTGTCATGACATCTGCATCCGACCCTCCTTGTCTGCTGATAATGCTATCCAGTTACGTGTAAGTGATAAATATATTTTCTGTTATATCCCAGTGATTAGAAAATTATATTTCTGACATTTTGTGACTTGATGTAATGAAATACGGCTTTCCACTGATTGGGATATAACAAGAAATATATTTATTATTAACCTTCTACCTGAAACTCGATTTATTTGAAACTACCAAACCCAACATTGTCTTTGACAGTTACATGTTAGGTTCCAGGTATTCTTAAGCTTCGCCATTAAGTATAATTAATTTGATGGTTTTTGTATTGTACTTGAAGATCATGCTTTCTCCCTTGGGATGTGGAAGCATATCAATATCGATGCTGTTGTTACACTGTACATCTTCACCTACACGTGACGTTATCTGTGCGATGGCATGGACAAGTTATCTGCAAAGTCTGCATCATCTAGTTAAGTTCAAGTTGTCCACTGTATTCTGTGCTGCTTCTGAAATGTGGAAGTTGTTGTGCCTTTAAACCTGGCTAGTTATCACGTGATTCATTCACCAATCGAAATACGACTTATTCAATCTTAGCACTGTGCAAAACCAATGACTAGTATGAGCAGCCTAGCCTCTTTCTTGGTCCTTTATTCTCCTATCCCATTTATTCCAAACATACTTGGTTTATATACCAGCCAGCCAGACAAACAGACCGCATCACACCATAAAATAGGAAATGGCATTTACACAAGATCAAACGAGAAAGTGGCTATGAAAGTGAAAGACTGCAATCACTAAACTGAACACAACTTAAAGAAAGTAAATCTTACAGTAATAATAATGATAATCTATAGATCAAAATGAAACTTATAGCAAGAGACTAATATATATACATAATCTAGTTTCTGAACAGTTATGTCATAAGAATATGCATATATATATATATATATATATATATATATATATATATATATATATATATATATATATATATATATATATATATATATATATATATATAATATTAATCCATCAATAGTTCTCAGAAGTTATCTGTAATTTAATCTTCACTAGGACATAACAGAGGTCTTCATAACCAAGTTAACAGCTAGCACAAGGTGGATAGACGAGTATAGGAAACCTTGTCTGACACTATTATTTACTTGGGATTCATCTGCAAGTTGCCCTCCATCAACAAATTTGCAATCCAGCATCTCATAACTGTTTCGTGCGATTGTGTCTGTGTTTCTAGGTACACTATACTGTCGAAAAAGATTCCACAATATTTTCCATTGCACACCAATATATGCTTTCTTATAATCAAGGAAGTTTATGTATAGTGATGAGTTCCACTCATTTGGTCGTTGATTAATTATTTGTAGGGTCACTGCTTAGTTGACACGTGATCAATCCATTCGAAATGCAGACTATTGATCTCAAAGTTTGGCATCTGCTGAACCTTTCACCCGATCATGTAATCTCTTCTTTCCTCGTACATTTACTTGTTTGATATATTGATGAGGTGGTATCCCTGTTTCCAGCTTGATGGTACTTGATTTTACTCCGAAATCTTTCTGAAGAGAGCATAGATGGTATTTACATTTGACTGTATATCTGAATTGAGTGTTTCAGCTGGTATGCTATCTGGTCCTGTTCCTTCGTCATTCGTAATTTGTCTGATGTGCTTGTTAAATTTTTCTACCGTTGTCGCAACCAATGGTTGCATACTCTGGGCGACATGGCTCAGAACCGATCACATTGGCGTCGTTGCATAAATTCTTTGTCTTCACTTAAACCGTGGGATTAAAATTGCTTCATATCTTTCTGCGAACTGATTCTTTCTTCCTGTGCTATACTCTTTGACACAATCTTTCTTTTATATATCACTACCATTGAAGTAACTACTTCCATGAGTTTGTTTTTCATCTTGTTGTGTTAATGAGATGTGGCAACTTGGATCGATGCGTATGTGTCTGGTCCTACGTTTTTGTTGACTGACCAATCTGTAGTAACCACGAAGTTGACTCCAACTGGATTTTAATTTTTGATGTATTGTAAAATATTGCTTTTGAGATGGAAAATATGCCATTAAGATCTTATTATGAACTGTGTGAGGCTTTGAAATGAGAGGTAACAAACATATGTTTTGTCATAGTTTAAAACTTCTCTGTTTTATTGGATGTCGATGTTTTCTGTAGTTGATTTTATGATATTGAAGACTTGGTAAATATATATTATCCGAAGAAATACTGAAAAGTTAACTTTAATAACTTGATCACTAAGAATCACAATAATCTCAGCTGTCATCTCCATAGTAAGTAATAGATGTCGGTTGATTTCCTATCTTTATCAATTCCATTATTTTTTGATGCGAAACTAAAACGTGATTCTGTATTTTATTAAGCTATATACCTTATTCGTTTAATCAATATATTCACCTGAAATACCTATGCTGATATACATTTTTGTTCTCCTAAAGTGGTTTTGAAAGCACTTACCAGTCGGAATACAAACAACCCAATAGTATATTAAGAAAAGCGGATAAAGTGTGCCCAACAGAAACACCATTCATTTTGCCAGGTATATATTATTCTTGATAGTTGAGCTTCAGTGTAATGTCAAAATTTTCTAAGATTATTATTATCATTATTATTATTTAGTACTGATTATCACTGAAAGTTAGCATGAGCTTTTTGTCTCATTCTGGCATAGTTTATGAACTAGAACAATTACATTTTGATGAATGTGTCAGTGTTCTCATTGTTACGTACGTGTATAATTAAATGGGGTGTGACCAATCAAGTTGTTCTTTAAACAGCCACCACTCTTACTCATTTGAATTTTAGCAAGTTCCGTACCTCGTTAGTTATCGATTAATACCACCATCTGTTTATAATTTCAAATTTTATTCAGAATTTATTCGTTTGGTGCATCTACTGGTACTATTCTTAGTAGATGAAGTCAATTTGTACTTGTTTTGATTGGAGCTTCTTTCAGCTTCTAGCTTGATAGTGTTACGCGTAGTGTTTCGACTGGAAAACTATAGGGAAAATAGACTCCGCACAAACTAGCATTGACATAAAAGGAACATTATATCAGGTGTGTAATTGACAATTCATTAGAAAATTTTCTACTTATTTATCTGGTTTTCCATATACATTTTAGGTATTCTTTAATTATTGCTATTTTAGTGGGTGTAACCTGTTCATAACTAATTGCCTGTCAATAAGTACCACATAATTCATAGTTATAATTCCAGTAATAGGAATTACTGTTTACTCAGTAAGTTGAATATTGTCCAAAAAAGCATTGTTTTTCGAGAGTTTGATAGTATTTCAATATGATATATTACATGTACATTTAAATCCGTAATAATGGTCGTACATGCTTCCAAGTTAAAATAACCACGCGATATATTTCTCATCTATTTTGATGCAACTCAGTAAGGAAGCGGAGGATTATTGTGCCGTGTGTGAAAACTAGTAGTCCTATTCGTTTATCGGAGGTTATTTATGTAAAACAAAGGGTTCAAACTTACAACTTATTGTTTTAATTTCATATGCTTCAACCATTAATATAATTCCTTGAAAACGTTTGGACCAGATTCCCAGGCGAAACGTTATATTTGCTTCAAATTCACTCTCTGAGATTCTGAAAATACATTCTTCCTCCTTAATGTCTCACGTCAACTCGGTGCCCAAATACTGTGAAACTATTCGATCGCATGTAGACAAAAGTTCTTATACAATTATTTAACAGCATGGGACAGATTTATATCAGTCATCTAATTTTTAATTATATTTTAAAAATAATTTATTATTATTATTCTTTTCCCTCATCAAGATCCTGGAACTGTCCTAGTTCATGCTGCACCAAATATGTATAAAACGGAATATTCTGTTATAGGTGAATATAAAAAAACAATACTGTAAAAGTTAACTGGTAAGTAGTAGAAGGAGCGAATTCACTCAGTTCTACATTGTATGTCCAAGTACACACACACACACACACTGACGTACTTATTATCAAGTTCGATTAAACGGATGTAAAAATTATAAGTTTGTGAAATCAAACTATAATGTAATACCTTTCAATCGAATTATAATTTAGAATATCAAAATAGATTTATTTAAAATATTACAAAGGATAATTTTTCTCTCAATACTTTCTATTTTAATGAAATTAACATAATAAACGCGATGGCGTTTGAAGCGATTGGTACTGGGTTCGAGTCCCGGAGTGAACTTCAACTCGGATTCAGGTACATCCAGCTAACGAGTCCTGAATAGGGGAAACGTGCGTCTTGGATTCCGCTGCTAGCCACTATCTATCTTTGTTAAAAAAACTTGTTACTTCAGACTATATCGAGGCAATCCGCACAGTATGCACATATGGCAACATGAGCCTGATCAATTGCAGTCCTAAATAACACTGGGAAGATACAAGTAAAACAGCACCAAGTGAATTTACGTTTAGTTTGTTTCGATTGTTTTACATAATCAAATGTGCTCCTACATAAACCCATAAGTCAGTAGATTGAGTATTAAGTATGGAATCGGAATTCATCTTGACAGTATACTCCATAGTTTATTATTACAGGTATTTTAAATGAAGTGCGTATGACATAATAAACAATCGGAGTTTGTTTCCGTTGTTGGCTCTTTTTAAGCTCTATTGAGACCAACTCCATTTAGGAAAGTCTTTGTCAATTTCATGTGATTGTAGGTTACGAAGAGAAATTATTTCATCACAGTTTTTTTTCATTTGCCTGACACATCCGCACTTCGAGCAGAAATAAGTAGTAAAATAACGGTGTTTCTTTCGAATTCGTCAATTTTATTCTCTCACTCACCCACAAACAAGAAACCAAAAAAATGACATGAACAGGAAAGGAAATTCAATCTGAATAGCATCATTCTGTACCTATGGTAATCAATTGCGGTCACTTAGTAAAGATATCGACATCACAAGTGTTTAAGTTCATTTCCATAAAAATAGTCTATACATTATTAATCCATGATAAAATCTGTTCTTACCTTTTTACACATTAGACCAGATACTTACGAATTAGAAAGGAGTAATATGTGTGATTATTTTTTCAGAAAAATGTATATTCCTCCTACTCAGAAATTTAAGCATAGTGTGATTATATGAAGATCATTGTGAATCGAAGATTGAAAGTTGGTTGAAATACCTTGGAAATAGCTTAAATACAATCTACGCTACTTAATAATAGTGGGTAGTATACATGAAAATTAATTGAACGACCGGGTATACTAGTTAGTATGTTTGGGTTGAAAATCATGTCGGCGTTTTAATAGTCATGAGAGCTTTTGCAACATAGAAAATACACGGAAGACATTCGGGATTTCCTAGAGTGGGATGAAACGATAGGACACCAACTCTTTAATTGATTTCAATTAATGAGCGCTAAATCTGATTATTATATTTTAGCATCATTCTTAATGCGTCTTTTAAGCATAAGAACTATACTACTTAATGGTGATTAGTAGCTCCAGTTGTATTCTATTTTTCAATACGACATTCAGCATCACAACGGCTGATTTGCCCAGCTGGTTTATACCTCTTTTCTGAGGTTTACTTAGACTTTTCTCTTTGTTATAGTAATACCATCGTTTTTTCTCACTTAGTTTCCATTTTGTGCAAGACTTTTTGAAACTATATTCTTTTTAAAATGATGAGCTAAATTGTTGTTTGACACGGTTAAGTGCAGTTTATGACTAAGATTAAGTGCTATAATTCTACTAATGAAGTAGCTGGTGTCCAGACAATACGATCCGATAGTTGCAAATACTTAGTACACATGTAACTTTCCATAATAGTATCAAGTTATTGAACAAATATCGTCATATGTTTTCGCATGATTTACCTGTATAAGCCGAAAAACCTAGTGATCATTAATCGGCAATGTGTGGCTGAAACTATCCATCACATAGATATTAAACATTTAGTATACTATTACCATCCATAATAGAGGAAAACAATAAGTTCACCAGTAGTAAATTTTAAAACGGATATTATTACATTTATGACCGAGACTTCTGAACCTTAACAGTGACAGCTCGTTATTCACCATCATGTCTCGTTTGCAAAAAGGTCACCTTTTGAAAGTGGATTTTTGTGCTTCTGATGAGTTACAGGTTGACTCAGAGGTATAAATTAGACTGAATATATCACATCACATATATATCATGGGCCTATTGACTGACAGATTGTTAAGGACGTATTGATTGATGACCAGTAGTTAGTTCAAACATTTCATATATATATATATATATATATATATATATATATATATATATATATATATATATATACGACTATCTATGTATACATGCCTTTATTCATATATATAATCGTCATCTGAACAACAATCAAATCATACTTGACGGAGAAGATTTGGGAGGTGTAAAAACCTTCACATATCTGGGCAGCATCATTGATAGAGACGGTGGATCTAATGAAGATGTGTAGGTGCGGATCGACAAAGCAAGAGCAGTATATCTAAAACTAAAAAACATCTGGAACCCAAAACAACTGTCAAAATTTTCAATACAAATGTCAAGACAGTTCTACTGAATGGGGCGGAAACTTGGAGATCTACTACAGCCATCATCCAGAAGATACAAGTGTTTATTAACAGTTGTCTATGCATAATACTTCGGATCCGTCGATCAGACACTATCAGCACCAACCTACTATGGGAGAGAACAAACCAAATTCCAGTGGAGGAAGAAGAGTTGGAAGTGGATAGGACACACATTGAGGAAATCACCCAACTGCTTCACAAGGCAAACCTTCACTTGGAATCCTCAAGGTCGAAGGAGAAGTGGAAGACCAAAGAACACATTACACCAATAAATGAAGACAAACATGTGAAGAATGAATGACAATTGCATAAAACTAGAAAGGAAGGCCCAGGACAGAGTGAGTGGGTTTGAGAATGGTGGTCGGCGACCTATGCTCCATTGGGGGGTGACAGGCATAAGTAAGTAAGCAAGTAGTGAATGTATTACAGTAACTTTCCGCTCTTTTGAATGGTGTCCGTACACAACTTTTCTTGTGACTGTTAGGTTGTTTCTGCTTTGATTTGGTATTTAATCAGCGTGACTTCTTGTACACTTCTAATTCAGACGTTTCCGTATTTGTTCTGTTTATTAAGACAATGATGTATGGAATTTCGTTTTATGGTTATTCTTCCACTGTGTTATCAAAGATGTAGTTAATTAATTTACAAATAAAGTGAATGAAACAAAACAATAAAATATCAATAACTTAGTAATATACTTCTGCATATTTCAGTTACCATTTGAAGTCATATTTTCTAAATAATGTGGTTTACTTATTTGTTTTCAATGCGACGTAATTGAACTTAAAATTTATTTTGTGATCAGTATCCAGCGAATCTACATCTATGCCGGCCCAATGGCCTAGAGGTTAAGCGTCCACGCGCGAGACCGAGGGTCCTGGGCTAGAATCTTGCGTTTGGGATCGTGGATGCCGAAAGCTGAGGAGTCCCATACTAGGACGAAACAGAAATCCAATGCTCCCAGGTTTTCAATGGTGGTCTAACACTGATCAATTCATGATCTCAATCAAAAACTCAACAATCTCCATAACCCCATACTGATATCTACATGTATATATCAAGCAATCAATCAATCAATAAAACCATTGCAATGTACTATGTAACAATCTATTGAAAAAATCAATATCTAGATTACGTAATATAAATAATAAAAATAAGATTGTGTATGCAAATAGAAAGCCTTGTAAAATAATAAGTTTACAAGGCTTTCTATTTACATACACACGATCTCTTATTGTTATTATTCATGTTACATCTAGTATTACAATCTTTCTATAACATCATCATATTTATTCTTTGTTCATATATCCTCATGGAACTAGTACATTGACAAAGAATTTTCAGATACTTATATACGATTGTACAGCTTGATAATAAATATCAATTAAGCTAAATATATCCTGTTTTTGGACTAACATTCAACCGAATGTAATAGTTTTAGTATTTAAAATGGATGGCTAGAAAAATAGATTAAGGTTACCATCAAAGTCAAACGACCAGATCTCTGATTCCTTTCTAAACATTTTATCGATCGAACAATGATGCTCAACTACTATTACCACATTTGAGCTTTCAATGGTCAACTGTTGTTGTTGTTGTTGTTGTTGTCGTCGTCACTGAAACTGCTCGTGAAAATGTATGAATCACTGATGTGCATCTGCTCTCATTTTGTCACATTAGCGTTCTGTCTAAGATTCTATGCTTATTCTCGTTTAAATCATGACTAATTAGGTTGAACGAACAACTGATTGATTATTTGTATTTAATCCGTTAATAATAGTTTCAGATGAACATGTCCAGTCATATGTGACCCTGACTAGTGATCTAAAAAATTTATCATACATAACTTGTTAAATATCAGAGAAAAACTTTGAAATTTTATATTAATTAAATCAAATCGATCAAATAGTTATGTGTTAGGTGAAATGATCAAAACAAACTAGTATAATGATTTGCAACATTGTCTATTCTCACAGATTGAAATCATGAGTCAGTTGAAGCTAGACCACCATGGAAAACCTGGAAGCACTGGACGGCCGTTTCGTCCTAGTATGGGACTCCTCAGCAGTGCGATGGTGGTGCAATGGTGGTCTAGCTTCAACTGACTCATGATTTCAATCGGTGAAATTTCCTAAACTCTCCACAAAACACATTCTGATATTGTCTATTCTCGACAGATTCTTTAAATATGAGCGGGTCACATTAGTACTAGGAGATCGTTACATATGTAGCTACTGTCAGAATAAGAATTCTTCAATACTTTTAATACTCTCTGGGTTTAAATAATTGAATTTAATTGATACATGCCTAAAAAATTTGGGTTTCATTCTATTTGGCATTCATTTAATGGATATATTTATTTATATATGAAGAAAATTGTCTTCATCCAATCTAAATCATTGCAACATTGATTTTAGTAAGCATACCTTTGATGTTAACCGTCATCATCATGTAGCACATACGTAAGTTTCATCAGTTTCTGAACATTTGGTTACTAACTTTTATACAACTAGCAAGACTATTTACTAGAAGATTGTTTTGCAGTATCTTGCGTGAACAACTGTTTACCAATAATTTTGAGTCTTTGGTGATGATTGCAGTAGTGCTCAAGGTTTTTACTTTACAATGGCAGTTTTAATGTTGGTGTAGAAAATTCTGACATTGGTGTTGTGCGACTATTGTTTTGAGTTCCAGACAATCTTCAATTTTAGAAATGCCTCTCTTGACTTAGGAGTTCGTGTCATGACATCTGCATCCGACCCTCCTTGTCTGCTGATAATGCTATCCAGTTACGTGTAAGTGATAAATATATTTTCTGTTATATCCCAGTGATTAGAAAATTATATTTCTGACATTTTGTGACTTGATGTAATGAAATACGGCTTTCCACTGATTGGGATATAACAAGAAATATATTTATTATTAACCTTCTACCCGAAACTCGATTTATTTGGAACTACCAAACCCAACATTGTCTTTGACAGTTACATGTTAGGTTCCAGGTATTCTTAAGCTTCGCCATTAAGTATAATTAATTTGATGGTTTTTTTGTATTGTACTTGAAGATCATGCTTTCTCCCTTGGGATGTGGAAGCATATCAATACCGATGCTGTTGTTACACTGTACATCTTCACCCACACGTGACGTTATCTGTGCGATGGCATGGACAAGTTATCTGCAAAGTCCGCATCATTTAGTTAAGTTCAAGTTGTCCACTGTATTCTGTGCTGCTTCTGAAATGTGGACGAAAACATTTAGTGCACGGCCCCTTTAATATTTTTCCGAGTGAAATTTTTTTTCATCCCTTTTGAAAAAATGTTTCATCCCCATCTTCCAATAATTTTCATTCTGTCTCGTCCAATCAAATAACTAGTTTTGAGTTCGTTATAATTGGTCATTTGTTTCTTCAAATCGATATAAAATATCAGGACATGACGACAGAGCACATTTTCTTTCAATTATGAACGGTAGTAACATGCGAAGCACAAACTCCATCGTTCCTCACGTTGTCACAGAAACCGATAACCTGTTCGTTCTTGAGCACATTGTATCTCGTAGCGTTCCAATCTCTTGAAGCGTTGAAGAGCACCATTAGAATGTATGAAAGAGCCACGTACTGCCATTATGTGGTGAGGGATTCTCATTCCCATAGAGATCGAAAGTCGTATATTAGATTCGTATGTTGGAAAAATGGCCGTAGAACATCTAGCGGTTCCTCACAGCCGAGTATACGAACGAGGTAATTTGATTAGTGTTATTATAATTTTTGATTAAGGACTACCGTGAACACTCAATGTCTTTCCTTCATATTTTGTAAGTTATCAACTATCAAAATAACTTCAATATGGATGCAACTTTGATCAATGACGAGGGAGAAATCGTTTCGATGGATTCAGAGGAGTTCACTGAACGAGATGACGACAATGAAGAAAATGCATATGACAACAGACTTTGTGATATTTGCAATCTTGCGCAACCGCCACATGAAACTGCTGATGGAAGTGCCTGGATTTTTTTGTCCATGCGAAGGAATGCTTCATTTATTTTGTGCCTACAACCCATCACCACACGTCCATGGAATCCACTGTCCCATGTGTGGCGCTATAACTGAGTCATAGCAAGTCTTTCGTTCATGAAATTCGGAACTGTTAAGAGAACGAGTAAAGGCCCTTTTCAGGGCCACCCACAATTTGATTTGAGTTTTTTTGTTTCAATTCCTTAATTCTATGGCAAAGGTCAAGTGATGAAACCATCAAAATTCATTTAAGATTGGTAATCATTATTTGATTATCGTCCACGTATTGGTAAACGCTTTTTAAGCTTTATCAAATATACGGTTTAAGTAAACGATTTCGTATAGGAAATGTCATCTAATGAACACTAATCTGTCTAACATTAGTACATGCAAAACTTATTCAGAATATTTCAATGTTTTGTCATATAGTTACGATAGGCGAATGTAGTACTACCAGTTCACTAGTACAACGACATCATTTCTATAGGAGAGGTCAACTGAACCAACATTAATGAATTCTAATTAAGCCTTAGTGATTAAGCAATATAATCAATGGAGATTTATAAAAAATTCGTGGATTAGTTGAAGTTAGACATTAACAGGTTTTTCATGGTGCTCCTCTAGCTTCAATTCACTCATGATCTCAACTATTGCAATAAAAAGAATAATTCTGTCTGACTGTTCCATCCGAGTTTTGATCAAAATGTTGACTTTAAAAATAAAAGATACCAACTTCATTTAATTACACAGAAAGTAACAAATAATATTTATGTGATTGGGTTCTTTTCCAAACAGTAATTCTTAGTAGAAAAGAATTGTCTAGTTTCGCCGGAAAAATGCTGTCAGAAATAAATGCAAGATTGTCCATTGCGTTATTTTACTAATCCATTAAAAGCGTTACTTGTTTTTACCTGTACATTATTTGCAGTTGAGCAGTTTAAAATTATGACCAAAAATACTTGTCTATGTAAGTAGTCATGTGAATAGATTATTGTGCTCGTCAATTGGGCTTATCAATTTTTGTCACGTAATGTCAACAGCATATTTACAGTTTATAAATCCCCACAGAATATTCTATGTTGTTGAATAGCAAGTTTTGACAAGTATTTGAAACATTCTTATTACATTTTGCATGTAACATTGTTACAGATAAGTGACAAATTAATTGATATAGACATTTTATAAAATGTATAAATGTGTAGTGACTCACATTTATCACGAGAACACGACTGGTTTAATAAAAACAATTATTATTATAACCAATTGTACCAGTGACTGTTTTAATGTGCTTTTGTTTGACTGTGCTAATGACAGATATATTGTGCTTCCATTCTTATCCTTACACTTCGATTGTAACTTCGCACGAATTCGGTTACGTTCTGTAACCAAGCTTGTAACCTGGCACGATCTCGGTATCCTTTCGATGCCACGAGATCGCCAGCAAATAAACCTCGACTTGGTCCATTGATTGACTTCTGATATTTGGCTTCTCGGGGATTTTATGGAATCATTTGGAACGAGCTTCTTGGTAGCGGTGTTCACAGTCAATCTCTACTCGAAGCCACGCTACAAATGTATCACTATCACGTGAATGGTAGTCGCATTTTTTATTTGAATGGTTGAGATCATGAATGAATTGAAGCTAGAGCACTATGTTTCAATATAGTGAAATTGATCATTTTGACGCTTGGTAAATAAATTATAGGCTTTTATTTATTACATTGACATTAAACGTACATATACCCGAATGTCATTTGATACAATTGACTTTGATCGTCAAAAGCTGTATAATTGCGATAGACATTTATTTTGTCAGACGACGTAGTCTTGTTCTTTTACACTTAATGTAACCAATATTTCAAATACTTATCAAAACTTGTTATTCAACAATATAGAATATTCTATGGAGATTTATAAACTGTAAATATGCTGTTGACATTACGTGACAAAAATTGATAAGCCCAATTGACGAGCACAGTAATCTATTCACATGACTACTTACATAGACAAGTATGTTTTGTCATAATCTTAAAATTCTCAACTACAAACAATGTACAGGTAAAAACAAGTAACGCTTTTAATGGATTAGTAAAATAACACAATGGACAATCTTCCATTTATTTATGACACCATTTTTCCGTCGAAACTAAACAATTCTTTTCTACTAAGAATTACTGATATTTTTGAAATCAATTTGGTGGTAGTTTAAAAGGGCATGAACTGCTATTGCCTATTTAATTTGAAGTTGATCCAATTCTACAGGATTGTTAGAAGGTTTCTGTGTGTACCTAATATGTTCTTTGGCTGTAGTCAAGATTTCTCGAGATGACTCTCCAATATAGAAGGCATCACAATGGACATGAGTGGGATTTTTTCTTTTAAGCGGACTAAAGTATTGCAAAGTCTGTTCGTTGTTTTGTAATATACTTTAATTCTGTGTTGTTTTAAGATTCTTTGGATTTCTTCTGTTGTGCCATGACGGTATGGTAAAACTGCAGTACCAATCCATGGCATTTCATTCGAATTATTATTATTACGCCTTAAACCGTCTTGTTTTAATATACTTCTGATAATCTTCATAGGAGAATTATTAAGTTATAAGATACTAATTGTATTCTTTTATTCTTTTTGTTTGTCTTCTTCTGATGTGATGATCTTGTCAGCTCTTCTAAAAAGATTTAAGGCTAGCGAGATATTAGCACTTAAAGGATGTGCTGAATGGAAGTCAATATAGCGACTTGAATGTGTAGGTTTTCGGTAGATGGATAGATTTAGAATTTCATTTAGATTTCTTTTTACTAAGCAATCCAAGAATGGCAGCTCATATCATATTTCAATACCAGATTCTTGATGATATCATATGGTCCTCCCACAGTTACCTTTCGTAACTTGCAGACCCACTTGCTTCTCCGTTCGTGATTTTTCCGATCTGCTTTTTAACTTATTCTGTTGTTGTTGAGGGTGTCGTCTATACATACTACTTCGACGTTTGTTGAGTTAATGGACACTGGTCTATTCAAAGGCCGTTCGTAGTGCTGTGCTCACCTATTCCTTTTCCACTCATCATCATGTTATCGGAAGCATATAAATATACATCAGTCTGTCATCGTTCTTGTCTCTTTCTCCCAGTCCATAACACCCCATAATGAGCTTATGGTTAATGTTGTTCATCTAGATCACTCATCTGAATGGCCAAGCATTTTTCTGAGCATTTATAAATTATAGATTGCGGTCTCATATTAAGCTGGTCTTTACATTTTTCATTGCCATCATTGATGAATGCAAAACGATGGGTAACACTCATTGTGATGTTTCCCTTATTTTCGAGAATACTCTGATAATATTTCTGACGTGGGACTCTTAACCTAGACTCCTTTTGTTCTTTATTGGAGAGCATCAGCACAAGTTTGGCTTAACGTGTACACTTTATTCTTCATGACTTCAACGCAACAACATATCTTGTGAAGTCAGTCGTCTCTGTCCAGATTGTATCTGACGAGTTTCGCTTATTAAAAACATAACCAAGTTGTTTGTTCTTAAGTATGTGGCTATCTGAATGACCTTTCATTGTTTCTAACCTTGTTTGAACATTAAATGTCCCGATATTTATTGTTGTCCTCGTTTTCAAAAAGGGCGTCGGCCCTGTAGGGTTAGTAAGCTTACGCCCAACATTTTTTTTCATTTTCCCAGGTGTATGACAGTTATTAGCCTAGTAGTGGCTGTAGTTGGATTTAGTTAATTATTAAGCTACTGTCAATAATATCGGACATGCGACCATTTAACAATTAACTTGTTTCCAATTGTTAAAACACACATTCCAGTTCATTCATTTATTACCTCTGAATATTTATCACTTTATCCAGTTCATCTTTTGATTGTTTCGTTAATCAGTCATGAAAGTTTTAATGTGTAATGTTGATAACTTATAGACCACCAATTGACCGGTATATTTTATTATCATTTGTTAAACATATTTATAGTAATATAGAACCATGATGAAAACTCATTGAAAATACATATCTTTCCCTCTATTCTTCACTTTTAAATTCTAGATGGGAACCAGAAACTACGTATGCCACTGTGATCTGATATATGTGATGTATTTACTTACAATTGATTGATCACTGGGTGGTGATCAATGTCTTGCTTGTCTAGTCCTTATTAGTGCAGATCGAATGCTATCGATCATGTTGCAATGTGGCCACCAGTCTAGGTGACTCGACACTGCGGGCACTATGTATTGAGATTTAGATGGTGGTTGGAGGTAGTCAACAGGAAACCCTGGACCCGGGTTTCGTGCTACTTGGCACTCGTGATGTATTTACGCTTTACATTTCGAACAATTTGGTCACACATATACTTGTCAGGGCATTTTATATTTAAATTAATAAAGGTCAATTAAATGAAAGTTCAAGTAAAAAAGTAATAAAGGGGAGAGAAAGAATAAGAAATTGTCGTGTTATCCTAGGCCATAGAATGACTTGAGGATTACCAGGGTAAATTCAAGGTTACGACGAATTTCATTTGTACACATAAGGGGGAGGAATTAAATTTACGAATAGCCAAAGCTTCAGTAGACTTAAGAATTCGTTCTTGACAATTTGCATAAAACGTTTTAAAAGCTGTATTAATGTCAATTTTGTGCCCCGTTTCAATTATACATTTTGCTATCGATGAACGTGGTTTTCTACCTGACACTAATTGATTTTGAAGCTATCTAGTCACATGTTCAATGACCCCTTGATTGCATAGTTCGATTACTCCTCCTTATGTATGTGTGTCCAAACAAACATGTCAAGTAATAAATACAATGAGATGTAAAGTATTCACTTGTGCATTGTCTAGGTCTGTTTGGAATCATGGGCTTAGACTTTTCAATCACAACCAATTAAGCAGCATAATAGGTTTTCTCTATGGCTGTTTTCAATCACTGTCTTAAAACTAAACTATTGGATTCACCTCTATTTGGTGGATGGATATAAACTTTTTTCTTTGGAACCGAGAGTGAGTGATTCAATGAAGAGAATTTTTTGTAAAACTCATTCTCAAAGCCGCATGGTAATATCGTATATATTATAATAACAACTCATACTATGTGTATTTTATAACCATAAATAATCATAGTCATAAACAAACAAAACAAACCAAAGTACACAATTCCATTTTTCTTATTTTGTGAGTCAACAAGAAATTGTTAACATGTGAAGAATTAATGGGGAAGACCATAGAAAACAATTAGTTCCTTTGATAAATTTCGATAATGCAATGAGAAGACGTAGTTTATCAGAATTATGTGATATACTTGCGCAATACATTTCGAACAATCTGATCACACTTAATATACTTGTTAAGAACATTTATATATGAAAAATTAAAAGGTCAACTAGACAGGTTAAGGGTAAGTCATAACAAAGGAAAAATATTAAAGTACACAAAAACAAATGTGATTACAACTCTGGATAGTAAATCAGTACTACCAGGGTAGGTTAAGTGTAAGCACAAATAGTTTTTGAACACATAAAGAGGGTTTCAATTTCCGTATAGCCAAGGCTTCAATAAACCTTAGTATACGTCCTTGAAGGCTTTTGTACAAGACAACAAATGCTGATTTGATATCAACCTTATGACCCGTCTCAATCAAATGTTTCGCAGTGGATGATGATGTCTGTCTATCCTGTGATCTAATTTCACCATTGGAATTCATCTGATTCTGCAACTCTATCCTTTCTTACCATAAAGGTCACACAAGTTTTCATTCTTAGACAATGCACACATACATACACACACAAATTTACATACATATCACTTATGAATCACCTTGACAGAAATGACATGACATCAACTTGTCCAGACCGGTTTTTGATTGATCAAATATTATTCTAGCATTATTCCGTTGTACTATTTAAACTTGGATTAATTTTAATTTGGTTATTTATTTATTCTCTGAAGAAGTGACTTACACTAAGTCACGAAACGTCATAAAATCTAATTTTTCTACTCATTGGTATATGTTCACCCACCCTTAATTGCAAATCACGATTGCTCCTCCCTATGTATGTGTTTCCACACATACATGTAAACCTATAGACACAATGGGATGTGACACAATCGTTTTCGTGCTGTTTGGGCTTTTGGTGAAACATAGACCCTGTCTTTTCGATAATGACAAGTTGGGTTGCATAAAATGTCCGGTTGATAGGTAATTTAAGTCTCTGTTTCAACATGATTCTATTTGTGTCACCTCTGAATGGTAACGTAATATAAACGCTTTTTGGGTGCCAGAAGCGTAATAGGTCATATTGCAACCCCTCCAGCGGTTTATGAACTTCACAGAGTAACCATTATTGATTAACGCATCAGTCAAGAGTATCATCTCTACTTCAATAGTATCACTAGTACAAAGACGATTGATTCTATTGAATAAGCTTTTTATTAAACCGCGTCTATATTGAACAGGGCAATGACTATGAAAAGACAAGGTCTATGTTTCATCAAAAGCCCAAACAGCACGAAAATGATTGTGTCACATCCCATTGTGTCTATAAATTTACATGTATGTGTGGAAACACGTGTGTAGGGAAGAGCAATCGTGATTTGCAATTAAGGGTGGGTGAACATATACCAAAATGGTTGCAGAATCAGATGAATTCCAATGGTAAAATAAGATCACAGGATAGACAGACATCATCATCCATTGCGAAACATTTGATTGAGACGGGTCATAAGGTTGATATCAAATCAGCATTTGTTGTCTTGTACAAAAGCCTTCAAGGACGTATACTAAGGTTTATTGAAGCCTTGGCTATACGAAAATTGAAACCCCCTTTATGTGTTCAAAAACAATTTGTGCTTACACTTAACCTACCCTGGTAGTACTGATTTACTATCCAGAGTGGTAATCACATTTGTTTTTGTGTACTTACTTACTTACTTACTTACGCCTGTTACTCCTCGTGAAGGAGCATAGGCTGCTCACCAGCATTCTCCATCCAACCCTGTCCTGGGCAATCCTTTCCAGCTCCTTTCAGTTCCTATCCATCCTTTTCATATCTGCTTCTATTATCCGACGTAATGTGTTCTTAGGCCTTCCTCTTTTTCGCTTCCCTTCAGGATTCCAAGTTAGGGCTTGCCTCGTGATGCAGTTTGATGATTTGCGTAATGTATGTCCTATCCATTTCCATCGTCTCTTCCTAATTTCCTCTTCATCTGGAAGCTGGTTTGTTCTCTCCCAGAGAAGGCTGTTGCTGATGGGATCCGGTCAATGGATGTTGAGTATCTTGTCTAGACAAACATTTATAAATACTTGTACCTTCTTGATGGTGGTTGTTGTAGTTCTCCAAGTTTCAGCTCCATACAGTAGAACTGCCTTGACGTTGGTATTGAAGATTCTTACTTTGATATTGGTTGAAAGTTGTTTTGAGTTCCATATGTTCTGTAACTGTAGGAATGCTGTCCTTGCTTTGCCAATCCTTGCCTTTACGTCTGCATCTGAACCTCCTTGATCATCGATGATGCTTCCTAGGTATGTGAAGGACTCTACATTTTGCAGAGTGTCGCCATCAAGAGTGATTGGATTGTTGTTTTCCGCTTTGAATTTGAGGACTTTGGTTTTCCCTTTGTGTATGCTGAGGCCTACTGATGCAGAGACTGCTGCCACACTGGCTGTCTTTGTCTGCATCTGTTCGTGTGTATGCGATAGGAGGGCTATGTCATCTGCGAAGTCCAAATCGTCTAATTGATTTTGATTTGTCCATTGTATTCCATGTTTTCCTTCAGATGTCGAGGTCCTCATAATCCAGTCGACCACCAGGAGGAAAAGGAAGGGAAAGAGTAAACAGCCTTGTCTTACTGTGGTCCTTACTTGGAATGCATCCGTCAGCTGTCCTCCATGCACGACTTTGCACTGTAGTCCGTCGTATGAGTTCCGGATAATGTTGACAATCTTCTCAGGAACTCCGTAGTGTCGTAGAAGTTTCCATAACGTCCTCCTATCCACACTGTTAAATGCCTTTTCATAATCAATGAAGTTGATGTATAGTGACGAGTTCCATTCAACTGATTGTTCGACGATGATCCGTAGTGTTGTAATTTGGCCTGTAGCTCTTCTAGAGTTACTGTCGGTCCCAAGCCCGGGTAAAGGAGGACTTTAGGCATGGGGTTAGCGTCCCCATCCAATAGAAAACTAACTCGCTAAAAAAACGCTTACCAGAAAAATAATTCAAACTATTTTTACTCTGCCCTGGGAGTTAGAAAGTCTTCTTTTAGAAGAATTATGACGCTTCATGGTGAAAGCCGAGTTCCTGTTTTTGTGTACTTTTTCCTTTGTTATGACTTACCCTTAACCTGTCTAGTAGACCTTTTAATTTTCATATATAAATGTTTTTAACAAGTATATTAGGTGTGAGCAGATTGTTCGTGATATATTGCGCAAATATATCACATAATTCTGATAAACTACGTCTTCTCATTGCATTATCGAAAGACCATATAAACCAGACAAAAGTGAATAATATTGTTAAGAACTCTCATCATACGATGTAAGTTTTTAAAAATGCCTGGAAATGTAGAATGATTAGTTCTAGGATAATAGAGAGAGATAGTTTGTGAAAACTGTGAATCAGAATTTAGAAAAAAGGTGTTAAAAATGTCATTTTGAACCGATAGTTCAGGTTTCTTTATGCGTATGGTGTTAATATTGTAACGGTAACAAAAACGTGCTACTTTGTGTCGTACCTACCTACTTTGTGAAAGAATGTATGTAACCCCATCATGTATATGTCGAAATTTTGTATATAAAAATGTGATTGTCAAATTGTACAACGTATTCGTTCATTCATTTCTTATCAAACCTCTTAATTATATATAAAATGTTCATAAGGCTAACCCCGACCGTTGTTGCTACCTTGACGTGGTGGTCGGGCGTCGGTGTATACACTCCCTGTCTTCCCTTAAACTAAGAGATTAAAATCGCTTCATATCTTTCTTTCTACGAACCAATTCTTTCTTCTTGTACTATATCTCTATATGCAATCTTTCTCTTATATATTACCACCTTTTACCTAACCACCGTCATGAATCCGGTGTTCATCTTGTTGTGCTGATGCGGTATGGCAACCTGGACCGATGCACACATGTGCCTGGTCCTACGTTGTAGCTGACTGACTGACTCATAAGCTTAACAAGTTCATCTAACCTTTTAATAATCTGTATAGGGAGTCTTCTTTTCAGAAATTTAAAACAATTAGTCCCTTTAATGAATTTCGATAATGTAATGAGAAGACGTAGTTTATCAGAATTATGTGATATAATTGCGTAATACATTTCAAACAATCTGATTACATATTATATATACTTCCAATGGTCAAATCAGATCATAGGATAGATAGATAGATATAATCCTCCATTGTGAAACATTTGATTGAGTCTAGTCATAAGGTTGACATCAAGTCAGAATTTCGCAGTGTTGTACAAAAGCCTTCAAAATGACGTATACTAAGGTTTATTGAAGCCTTGGCTATAAGGAAACTTAAAATAATCATTACAAAACATTATTACGTAATAAGAAGTGTGTAAATAATTAGATAGTGAAGAATACAAACGGAAAGAGGTGGAAAGTTACAAATAAATACCAGTTGTGAAAATAATGCTAACGGTAACATAATTAAATTAAATTAAAAAAAAGTCATTTGCTAAGTTATATTCGGTCATAGAAGGGATAAGGGGTCACGAATTTCTTCTATACACATAAATTGGGGTTAAATGTACAAAATCCTTTAGCTTCAGCTATATGTAAAAGACGGGAAAGAACTCTGTTGGGAAATGATGGACGTATACGATAAATCACTCGAAATGATCCCCTTCATACGTTCAAAAACGATTTGTCCTTACACTTAACCTACCCTAATAATACTGATTTATTATCTAGTATAGTTATCATATTGTTTTTATGTACTCTATTATTATTATTATGGTCATTTCTTTATTACGGTTTATTTTTCATTTGTCTAATTGACCTTTTAGTTTTCATATCAAAATGTCTTAACAAGTATACCATGTGTGTGTGTGTGCGTGTGTGCAATCCAATTGTGCAAAGATATCACATCACATAATTCTAATCAACTGTGTCTTCTTCTTCGTTTTGTATTATCGAAATATCGAAATATTTATGTCATATATTTCAAAGTGATCTTCCTTTAATGAATAAACAAAACAAAAATGAAATATTTTATTGTCAAATAACACAATCGAGCCTTAGCAACAAATTAAATAATGAAATAATCGATTGTTACCATTTTGAATTATTGATCCAATCTTGTTTGGTCTTATTATTTTCGATTTTTTTATATGTGTATATTTCATCTTAATAACTGGTCAATATTTTCATTTTTAACCAATAAATCTTTGGCATTTACGATCGAATTTAAATACAAATTAACCAATCAAAATGTAAATTATGAAATTCAATTTTAATTGGTTAAACAAGAAGTGATAGATAATGGAAAGTCATAAGACAATAATTTTACCCATTTATTAGATGAAAGTAGGTTTGTCTTTTTTTTAACGATTCATATTGTTTCATACAAGTTAGTGATTGTTTTTGTTAATACCTTATTGGTATCATTAACATTAATGTTTCAATTATTTAATGGAATTCTACTTTGAAATTCATAATTATGCTTAAGAATTGTGATTACATGGTGGTTAGATGTAGTTGACAGGACAACCTGGACCGGAGTTTTGTGTTACTTGGCACTCGTCAGCAAGATGTACCTATAGTCTTGAGAGGACTGATACACCTTGACGGATTCGTTCTCGTGTCACTCAGCTTCACAGTCAGAGAAGTTATCACTGAGCTATCCAGGCCGGGATCGACCTGCTGTAGAATTGAGATATAATCACAATTGAGTAATCACTGGGTGGTGATCAATATCATATGTGTCTAGTTCTTATTAGGGCAGATCGAATGCTATGGATCATGCTTAAGAGTTGTCTCGATTAATAAGACTAAATTAAGTAATACCGTATCCGATTTACATAATATCAAAAAGAACATACTCTTTGTTGTCATCATTTGACACATACCAATTGCAAAGTATGGATTAATTAGGAATTCGTCTCGATACATAAAATTTGAATAGCTTAGTGGTTTTCTTTGATGAAACTATAATTTATGGACAACCTTTGAGTGACGCTGAAGTGACCTAGAAGATGGACACCTACTGATTAGTACGAAATGAAGATTATAAAGCAGTTAGAATTAACATTTACAGTTGATGGTTAGGGTTGAAAATTAGATTGAAGGTTTTCATCATCAAAGGACATAAGATATAATGTTAAAACTATTTAGCCAAATGAATGCATGAATTCCGCGCCAAACTTCGTGACTCGTTATCTTATACCGGATTGGTTTGTCGATAAATTATACTCTCTTCGTTTTTTTTTTACCGAATAATCTAAAAGTATAACTGATATTCAAAGAATCAAACTAAGGAATTTATGGACTTACTTGAAAGTACGTTTTATCCTTATTTTCGCTCTTGAAGTGTGTTGAATGGAACTTAATTAGCACCAACGAATCGACATGACAACGGTTGCTACTAACTAGTGAATTATTGTGCAAAAGTATAGGGAGTCGAAAGATTAAACATGATTGAGACCTTATTTAGTAGACTTTAGTCACAAGCTAACTTCCTCCTATGCAGACGAGCAACCATTAAAGAACGTTTGACAGAAGAAACAATGAAATTGAAGATATAGTCTGCTGAATGTTTTAATTATTTTTTCATAGTAAACTTCTCATACACTTTTTTTTGAGATACCTACATTCATTTTGGATATAAAAATATCCAGTACCTTGGTAAACATTAGTAACTTAATGGCTAATCCCTCACTTTGCTTAATCTGTGGTATTCAGTCTGTATTCTTTTTCAAGATATGGGTCGTAAAAAGATGTATCTTTTAAAACGTCTCCATGAGGATATCAGTTCATTTTATCTATTGCGTATTTAGTAGTTTTGCTTTTTTTTTCTACTACATTCAATTTGTCTTATTAATACAAATACTCGAAAAATCCAATCTGATAATCACTCATGTTAATCATAATTCGATTGAACATGGGATGAATCAAATCATGATTAGAAATTTAAAAGTTAAGGAAACCGTTTATTAAAAAGAAAGTAGATACATCAGACCATTGGTTTATTAAAAAAAATCAAACTAAATGATAAGTCGCTTGGATTGAACGCTATATTAGTTTCCTAAGCTATTCCGGTAACCCGCATTCTAGAACTACACAGCGACTTGAACACCAGAAGATACAAGTATGAGAGGAAATACTTTATCCCAAGGTTCATTGTTGTACAGAAAATCAAGGGTATTCAAACATGTTGGCGTCTGTTAAATCAACATCATATTTCAGCCAATCCGTTAACGTCATATTATGCTACCGGCCAAAAGTAGCACGCCACGCTGGAATTCTCGAACGTTCCATCACACTCTGATTAGCTAGGACCCTTCGGCTCTTTTTGGGCCTCTGGGGCTCCGTTGAAGTTCTCCGGAAGCCGACTCAACACTAAAATCCCCAGCTAATCATTCATTCGGAATTTCAAATACAATTTACTTCGATGATGCCTATTTTATTGATTAAGTGATTATTTCAGTTGTATTTTTGTTTACAATAGTTAAATTATAAATATATATATAGGTTTGAGGTTTCACAGAACTACTGAACAATCACGTCCCCACACAATAGAATTTGTATAGGATATATGGAATCCACTTGAAACTATTCATTGATGGAGACATAATGATTACTAAAATGAGTTTATTATGTCAATATGTTTAGTTTCAACTTGGTTTACGTCACGATATGACATCAGTGAGGTGAAATATAGATAATTCATATGGCATTAGAAAAAGGTTTTGCCTTCGTTTGGGAATCGCCAAGCTACATCTCGATCATACGCTTCAAGAATGGTGTTAAAATCATCTGGTTTATTAGATATTATTATTGACATTTGTTGACGAGATGCATCCGGAGAAAGGTAGAGGTCAAAGGGTTCTGTAACACGTCCATAGATAATGATTAGTGATTTATGATAATTTCTATGCCGTGTATCAAAAACGTCCGCTTTATACAAGTTAAATAGTGATGAAAAGAACATTCTATTCCTAATTGCTACTTATCCAACTTTGAATCGAGAGATTCAATTTGACAATTAATGTATGCGACATATTAATTTAATGAACCGAATGTTGAAGTTGACTAACAATCTTCGATAATATGTGAACACGATTTCGGCAAAAATTTATACTACCTCAGAGATTCATATTGATATCAATCAATGTGGCAATCAGATGTGTATATGTTAAAACATTCTGTTCTGAATTCGACCTATTAATCCTCATACGTCTAGACAATAACGGTAAAATCATTGTAGTAAATTTCCCATGGAAAATGCACAAAATCAAACTCCTCTAATCACCAAAGTCGAATGGATCCAGTTAACTGGTACTGTAGTAAACAAGTATGACATTAAAAAGGACGTTTAGAAATTTACTGAACCACATAGTACTCAGGCATACAAACATGAATAAAGTTTACAACTTATTTGTTACATCAGATGAAACAGTGACATGATTATGATGCTTCCTTAACAATTCCCTGATTGGAATTGTATTCAAAAGTAAATTCTGTTAGTTGGTACTAACACTCTTTCATTTTGATCTTAGGAATTTCAGGTCTTTATGCAATTATCACCATTCTTTCGTATGCTTCTTATATACACGATCGGTATGTTTGGTGGAGGACTAATTGTCCACTTTTACTATGTACAACATGAAGAGGATTTGTATACAGCAGCACTGTTTGCAGCCAAGTCACCGAGATTGACAGCAAACGATAATGCATATAAACAGTTGAGTAGGTTAGATTTAACTTAAAATGACTATCAATTTCACCATCGTGTTCCCTTGAAAATTATAGTTGTTTCAAACGATTCAATACACGAACATGCATTACAACATTTAGGTAAGTGTATTGGTTTTAATTTGAAGTGGGAAACCACAGTTGTTATTAATGGTTTCAATGATTATTCTAAAAATTGCTTTCAGTTGAAGCAATACTCGAAATATCCATCTATGATTCAGACTGTAGTTTCCGAATTCTAGCTGAATGTTAATGAACTGAGTCGTTATAAATGTGAATCATTTTTTTCAGTCACCAGTGTCTTTACTAAGTAGGCGAGTTGAGTGGATGGTTTGTCGTACATCAATCTTATCCATTTTCGAGATAGTTCCCATTTGTAGAAACGCATTTGGCCTGTATTACTTCCTACTGTTGAAAACATTTATGCACCTCTCTGAATTCAGACCCTTCAGTTGTCTCATCGTTTCACATTTTACTCTATCTATCCTAAGTGACTCTGTTGGACCAAATAAACAGAGAACTTTCTCAAACTCATACTCACATAGTTCATCCAGAAAGTGAATTGGAAACTTTAAAGCTGGAAACAATACACATTTTTGTGAATTTTATCAACACAGGTATTCGATGAAAGTGTTAAGCTCTCATCATCGTTTTAGTATTGACAGCTCTCACTGAGGTCTTTTATCTATTGGAAACAATTTGTTCCCTTCAGTTTTAGCTCCATAAACAACCCTCCACGTCTCAACAATTTCCTCAAAGTCTTTCCTATTTTTCACCGGAAACCTCAGGAATTCACTTCACCTTTTTCTTAATCAGCGAACGAATACAGCATAAAAATGGCATCGGTATCAAAGAAACAAGAGAGATTATCGTGATTACGATCAACCATTGTTATTTATTTACTAACTTTCCATTCACAGTTGAAGACATTTCACTGGTTTAGAAATGAAAGTAGTTGGATTACCTGTAGACTGATCATCACAATTTACGTACTTTCACCATAATGTAGTCAGTTGTTTCTCTATAACTGAGTAAAATGTACGGTGTGAAAATAGCAGGAATACGAAATCGGGTGCATTTCTCACAGGTAGTGCTGTCATATCTTGTGTTCTGTCTATTCAGATATAAAAATTGAACATTGTGGTGTCTACAAGACTTCAAAGTTATTTCCTATGAATAAATATTAGCCAATGAGAGTGGTTGGCTAACACAGAGTACACGGTTACCTATTATCCTCATTAGTGTTATCTTAAATAAAATGTAAACAGAATGTAGTCCAGAATCAATAAATTTCATTATGAATGTTCCATTGTTTATTCATGAAGTTGGAATATAGTATTCAGTGATCACCAATATTTTGAGGAATATTTATGATGTGATGTCGTGTGTCTTCAAATGAAACCGAAACATGCTTGCCAACTACACATGTTAGTACAGTGTGATGAGGTTTATTGGAATTGACATTAACCGAAATACGACATGAAATCTATAGAGAAATTATTTTAGTGATGGCATCGATGTATAGACGTGGAAGATAGAGAATCCGAAGGAGTGGATCGTGTTCAACACAAATTTCGTGAGCGCACCGTGAAAATTTTGATGAATTAATCAAGTGAGAAATGTTTTCGGTGGGTGTGGAACCTTTGGCTGAATACATTTGCTAGCTGATGGTTTTGCGAATATTCATGAAGAAGAAGAACAAATTGACTGCCTTACTCTGTGATGAGTTGCAATGTTGTGGTTACATCTAGAGAGTGTGTTGATTTATGAATTAATGGATTAGAAATATCTGAGAAATGTCGGTTTTCCAGGATTGATGATATTTATTATTTGTAATGAAACAGTTTCATAATCAACTGATATGGCAGATGACACAGGAGAAATGACAGTACTGTCAGAGTAGTTCGAATTTAAGAACTTTGGAAAATAATCCATGTAAAGTGTAAGTAAAATCCCAAAAAGTGGAATATCTGATCGATAGCTCATAGAGTGGAATGGACCTCATTTGAAACAATTTAGCTCGTGTCATTCTCCGTACTGTTAAAATTTTCAATGATTTACCATCATCTAGATCCAGTATTTCCAGCATATCTTCGAAAATATGATGAGCTTCAAATTGTTTCCTTAGATTTGCTTGAGTTTTCATTTTTTCGATATACGTTATTACTTTTCTGACAGCCAGGATTCGGAGGTCTATGTCATGTTTATTGTGGTGGTTCAATTGTACCACCTAACTTCTGATGATGATCTGTTCAAACACTGAGTCTTAAAGGTAGAGACATGTTTGAGATTTTCATTATTTCTTCTCTTCGTTTCAGCTTGGCCAATCGGGTCACAAATATTCCGTTTCCATTCTGATAAAAATTCAAGTAGAGTATTCCGGGAGGATGTCTTGTCTCGTCTATACATTTAAGTTCTTTTCGGATTTCCAATTCACTAGATGTGTTGCTATTGAGTGTGAATCAATGCACAACATCTGTTTCACTATGTTGAACTTGTGTTGATCTGTGAAGTAACTAACTCTTTTCATAAGTTGTGTAAGTGAACGAACGGGTACCTTCGAAATGTGGTCAGTATAACACGAGATTTGTAGATTCAAAACTCTTACTAAGGAGTATATGTCAGCTCATGTGATACAGATGCATTGACTGAATTTTCTCCTTACTGAAAATTCAGTGAGCATTGTTTTATTTAATTTTCTTGATTACTCAGTCAGTCAGTCAGTCAATTTCTCTGTTTATGCGAATTGACTTACTTTATTCAAACAAACGGTGGCAGTTGGCAGTCTCGAATGTCAAATTAATTTTCCTCGTCTTAGAGGAGGAATTAGACGAATCTACATTGTTTCTATTCTTGTATACTTTTCTTCCTACCTGTAGCCGAGGCAACGTTGGCCAACGTATTGGCTAAACAAGTACGTGTGTTCTGTTGGATACTAACAATGCCAGCGAATCATAAATCAAAAGCTGTTCATGTGAAAGCTACGTGGGCTGGTCGATGTAATAACTATTTATTCATTAGTAGTGAAACTGATTCGCATCTTCCTTCAATAGGTAAGTCACTGATTGTCCAGTTTTCAGCATCGTTATTACTATTATTATTATTATTATTATTATTATTATTATTATTATTATTATTATTATTATTATTATTATTATTGTTACTGTTTCATGTTTTTGTGATCCATATGACCAGACTAGATAGCGAAACAGTCGAAACGATAGTAATATCATTGATAGTAAGCATGAAGAAAATGATCTCCAAAAGGGGATTAATTGGTGCAATGAAGATGATGGAGAAGTATTGGAATTCAAAATCTACGGAAAGATTATTAAAATGCATACATCTGTCTTAATGCATCGGATTTCGAGTGATACCACTCAACGTCTCCAAATGTTGTAAATGATTATTCCGGGAACACCAAGCCGGTAAATTGGACTTACTAATGTGGCTCATCTCAACATTCACTGACTTCCGTGATTGAATCTTCATCCCTGTCTTCCTACCCCTTATTTTATGCAACCTCCTCCTGCACCAACCAGCATTGATTGTCAAGTCCAAATCGTAGTAATTGATGTGTAACACATTATCGACACTAATTCAATTTAGAACGAAAATGATTAATGACTAGATCAGTAGAAAACCACTTTAATTCTTGTGTAACATTTAAGATTCTACTATTTACTCTGAGAGCATTGGACACACTATATTACTTCACAATTAGACTCGTGTTTAAATTGAAGCTTCTGAAAATACTGTATTCATTGGAAAATACAGGGACATTTGGTTCCATTCCTAAATGTCATATATGTCTACTCATCTAGGTATTTGAGAAAGGAGTGTTTACTTTAAACTGTAAACTAAATACAGAAACGTTACCATTTTTAAATTCCACCCTGACGTTTTGTTGCACTTTGGAGAACACAGCATACCATTTATAAACCCTGGTAAGAACGTTCAATCTCTAGTGTTTGCCTGTTCTCTTGAATCAATGAATCTAGCCTATAATCGTTGTGTGTTTTTTTAATTGTAAATAAGATTAAAGCATACAAACATATTTATTGTTTAAAGATCCCCCACATATTAAGAAGACTATTCTATGAATGAAGAATATTGTTTTCGATAGATTCTCTTCAGGTTCTACAATTCATATATTCAAATTAATAATCCGAAAAATGTCCAGATCAAGGGTGCAACGAGTGCAACGTTTTAAGTAAACGCATGTGAACTGTAGGATTGTCAAACAAAATAGAATAAAATTATTCATGTTTTTATGACTTATATGGAATGTTGACTTGAATCTGCTTGTATGTTAAGTGGAAATTACTGTTATTATTATTATTACTACTACTACTATTGGCTAAAGATCATTATTCATCTCCCCAATACACGATCCATTTACTTCACATTCATCCTTACCAATAATTTTTTACACAATGTAGTTTTCCGCTAAACATTTGATCGAATTGTAATTGCACTATGACTTCTCTCACACTATCTGACCCATATTTATTCTAATCATGGATCTTAAAATTTCCACTTAATATTCAGGTTAACATTTAATATGAATAAATTCACTTGGTATTGTTTTTACTTGAATCTTTTCATTGATGCTTAGCACGGTAATTGATCAGTCTGTTATTGGTGTATGTGCTTACTGTTTGTATTGCCTCGATATTGCCTTAATTCACAAGCATTCTAAGCAAAGATAGATAGTGGCCAGCAGTGGAATCCAGTTTGACGCGCGTTTCGTCCTATTTGGGATCCGTCGCCTGTATATACCTGCATGTGAGTTGAAGTTCATTCACTCTGGGACTCGAACCCAGTACCGTTCGCTTCAAACTCCATCGCGTTATCCACTCAGTTACTGAGTCCTGATAGCCACTTGCTTGTGCAATGGGGCGAAGTTCAAATTCACTTGATATTGTTTTTCCATATGATTTATACAAACACATGTTTACAAGCATAAATTGAAATAACAAGTAGTTATGATAATTAAAATAACCCATTGCGTCATTGAATTTAGTGATGGAAGTTTTCTTTTCGTTGAAATCATTTACTTAGGCTGTACATTCGTATTCATAGATATGTGGAGAATATATGTCTATGTTCTGTTCTTCTATAGACATATGTTTTTCATCTATCTATGAGTACGAATGTACAGCTTAAGTAAATGATCTCGTTGAAAAGAAAATTTCCATCATGGAATAGTTATAGATTAATGAATTATGATAAAACTATTTAAAGGCAATAAGAATTTGCACTTTCTCACAAAATTAGAAGAAATCTCAACAGTTGAGAGCATGAATCGATTGAAGCTAGACCACCATGGAAAACATGAAAGCACCGAACAGCCGTCCCGTCGTATTGTGGGACTCCTCAGCAGTACTTTGTAAAGTAGGTGGATTACGCTGACCGGAAATTGTTTAGTAGTAGTAGTAGTAGTAGTAGTAGTAGTAGTAGTAGTAATAGTGTAGTGAACAAGAACACCAGTGGAGACAATCTAATGTATTCAACACAAGATTACAGGACTTGTTAATAAAATCTAGCAATCATAAAACAAATGCTTAATTTGCAAAATGTCCACCGATTGTCTCAAAATGACCCAGACTTCATTGTTCTTGCATTTTGATACAAATTGCATTCTGTTTGCATTCTTTACTGCTCGATCCTCTTGTCTCTCTGCTGCCAGACATTCTATTCACGGCTGACATGTATACTACTAACTTATGTCAATATAAGTAGCACACACCGCAGTAGTAATCAGTGTTCTACTGTATAACCCTTTATCCAGATCAAATTATATCAGTCACTTATTTTACTACTGGGTGATCAAGCTAATTAACTGGAATTTGTGGTTAACTTTATTTGATGTTAGGTAGCTGGAGTACGTTTTGGTCACACTCAAATCAGTCATCAAACAAATGTAAACTACAGGTATGGTATGGGTATTTTCTCCTCACTTCTCTCAGATCACTCAGTAGCCAGGGTCAGGAGTAATACCGAACAGCAGTTATAGTACTAAATATCTTTTGATAACTATAATGACAAACATCATGATGTTTGTAGTAAGGCAGTTAGGTAGAACCTCCCAAAACAGTATGATATTGAATTTTGTTCTCAAACTGATTGAAAATCTTCATCATATTAAAACACTAATACATGAACGAAGAATATTATTTGAATGATCTCAGATATTGGTTTCTTAGTCAATCAGTAAGAAGCCATCTGTTATTTTAAGTCGTGTTTGTAAATGTTTGTTTACATGCTTAAACCGCCTTGGTAATAAGAAAAAGCAACGGTTACAGTCTAGAAATCAAGTGCTTGAAAATCAATCCCAACAAGTTAGAGATGTATGCAATGTCTGTTTAATTCATTTATATCTTCTCATTGAATCACCTAGAATTATAAAAGGGATCGACTGGTTTATATGATCTAGTACAAATTCATAGTTCATTAATAGCAAATGACATGGTGACGAATTAGATAGTCAAAGGTGGTTGGTAGTGTACCCTGAACCCAGGTTCTATACTAGTTGGCACTCGTCAACCAAACGTACATAGAATCTTGGGCAATTGTTGCTTTCAGTGCGGTTTGAATTCACTTACCCGGATTCATGGTGTGAAACTTAACCAGTAAACTACTCGGGAAGTGACTTTCATAGTAGCACCACGAGGTTATATGAAAGTGTAAAGTTTGACTTTTAATTTGACTACAGTTAGTTGCATCATATAAGTCTTATATGTTTGATATCGAAAGGATAAGTAACAGGTTCTAAATTTGAGCTATCGTGGATACATTATTGGTGAAAGATGAAACCCAGATGCTTTGTGTCAAGCATTTGATTAATTTGATTTGGTCGCGTTTATGGTATGATACGATCTTTGTGCAACTTTATTAATCAGTTACTGTCTCAGTAAAAAATATGATCAACTATCCTGATCACAATATCTTATTATATCGGGCAGAGATGAAAATAAGTTTACAGGATATATAGTGTTATGTGGAAAAGATTGTTGTACAATATATAACTGACTTTACGAGAAACATTACATTAGTGTTATCTTAAAATAATGATTTATCTTATACATCATACTATACACTGTGTGTATATACACTGAGAGTACTCAGATAATATTGTTCGAAGCTCATTGGATGGATGAATATTGTCGTATTGGTTTCAGTTACAAAAAAAGATTAAACATTTTAATCGATACTACCAATGTGTTTTGACTTACATGAGACTTATACAGATCTTGACACAAATGAATTTTTCGATTAGCTATACATGTAATGTGCTATTTTGACAACTGTATACAAACAATGTAAGACTGGACTCAACTATAAAAACACTGATGCAGATAAAAATATATTCACCGAACAAAAAGTTAATTAGGCATCAGGAAGAGCTTTTGTGTGCGATTTCATAATAGATATATCTGATGTTAAAGTATAGTGTAAGGATAATGCAATCAGAATAATAATAATAATAACTAGTTTGTAATTTGTAGAAATGTCGAAAATGAATGATTTTTCTATTTTGGCGCAGAATGTGCAGTGAAACTACATTTTCATGGTGCTTCGAAAGAGAATGAGAATTGATGACTCCAAGTAGTCTTCCTCAAGGTTGTCCACTTTCTCCATTTCCATTTAACTTATTGGTAGACGTTCTTCTTGAGTTGATAATAATAATAATAATATCATCGTGTGATTTATGATAAATTGATCTACCAGAAGATTCATTTGTTGACTCGGAATACTAAGATGAAATATTTTTATTTTGTGAACACCTTGATAACATTCAGGGTCTCTTGACCTCCTTAATCAATCAACAGTGCGAGCGTGTTTGTGATGCGTATCACTTCATCCTAACGCAAAATATTGCTTAAGGACTGGTTTATGCAAAACTTGACTTGACGATAGCGAGTGAAATAGTGGATTGTGTCGACCGCTTCACTTCACTTCACTTGAAAGTCTCATCAACACTAATGGGTTGGTGTTTGACGGAAACTCGACACGGGTCGAGGGAGGCCGGTTGGCGTTTACCAACTTGCTCACTTGTGGCGCACACAAGATATACGTCTGTCAACTACTCGACACTTCGCTCCGATCTACTTGATGGGTGAGAAACATACCTTTTATAATAGAGGATATTCTTGGGTTACGAGGACTTGATCATCAATGTCTTCAAATCATTGCTCGTACATTTTGATACCATCGATTTGACAACTCTGAGGTTGAACGCACAGCACCAGGTAACTATAGGAAATCGATTGACGAGGTAATGAATCTATCGACTGAGATTGTTGGGATATGCATTATGCATGTCCAACTACCAACTAACTGGATGCATAATAATAGCTGGTGTAACTAGTAGCATGGAAGAAAGAAAGTCAAGGGAGGACAATCGAAAACGTGACATCAGTCCACAAAGGCACTGAATGTTGAACCAATCCATGTAGTTAGGTGCATACAACCTGGTTGAGATCCGCGTGATCATCGTAAACAATGGTTGGAGACTTTGAGTAACAATGCTCACAGTTGTTCTCAATTACTCAGATGCATTCATTCTTTGTCTTCTCGTATGTTTAAAGTTCCCAAATTCCACATAAAGTTTTCAATCATTTTGATAATGTCATATTTCCTTCCCGAATCGTATCTTCTACGTTTAATTTTCTTTATTACCACTGATACTGTTACTACGTCTACTGCCCTTGGATTTTCCCTAACATTTGAGCCAATGTGATGTGGCAACTTAAGCCGAAATATATATATATATAATTAGCTGAATTACCTGGCTTCTAAGCCAAGTTTGAATTTTAAGAAAAAGATAAACCCTATCATCATTCAGTCCAAGTTTACCAGAGTTTAGTGAAAGTTCCTTCCCAGTGAACTCTATCTCCCCGTGTTGGTTATTATCATTTATGATTGTCATTGAATCTGTCTGTTTAGTTACTCCAATCACCACCGAATATATCAATGTATTCGTAAATTGTAGCTGTTATCAATACTGAAGGTCGCAACTTATTGTGGAATAAAACAGCTGGAGCGATAAAATACATGGCAAAACATTATGCTAATGATTACGATTACTTCATGAAGGCGGATGATGATTCATATGTGATTGTAGAGAATCTGCGCAAAATTTTACGTAAAGAAAATCCCGATAAACCATTCATCATGGGCAGACGATTCAAGGTGAGTTGTGCATCTCCATATCTATGGAGTAGCTGATTTTTGACAAGTAGATTTATTTGTGTGATAAGATAATGCAATCAACCGATAGTATGTTAAAGTGACTGTGCTGGCCAAATCAGTAGAATGTCAAACAAATTTAAGTGGGTTAGCGTTCTCCCAGGTGGCTAGTTCAATATTGAAAATTTTGTGATCTTTTTGGACAGCATCTTGACAAAATTCGTAGGGAAATGGGATGTTCGAATTAACACACATATGCTTACTGATTGCTGTTTGACCTGCTCCGATTTACTTAAAACTCTAGTTTTGTTTGTATTTTCTCTCCTCAAGATGTCAACATAGTCTCAATCAAATCCGTGTCTACAATTGTCCACATGCATAGGTATAAGCGAAGGTAACTCATGGTGCTTCTCAGACACCTAATGTTGTTGATGATGAAGAAGAAGAAGGCAGTCACTCAGTCCATCGTGATTTTTATTACAGTTGAAGCAGTTCACTTTGCTAAGATATTTGTCTTCTCTCTTTTTGTTATTTCCTCTTTTGGTTTGTTAGGATATTCTGTAATGGTAGTAATAATAGCAACATTATTAGTACCGAATGCAATCCAAGTTCCCAGATCTAACTTTTGTGTGGTATAATAGTGATGAATGTATCGGGACTAAACACAGAGAACACAGTCTACACACTTGAATTGTATTGAATCGGTAATTGTGTGGTTAGGTATGTACAAAATAATTAGTATTTGATAAAATCACTCCATCATCCTAGTACTGATTCGAGTGATTTTGGTGACTCGTATATTATACCCATTCGAAAAGGCTATTTCTGATTAAATGCCATGTTCATCAACGGAGTAATCACCAGTATTCGGTCGCAATAATGAACGAAGATTATAGTGATTTTGATTTACCTAATACATAGGATATGATTGACCAATGATTAGAACTGAATGTTGTGATTACTCGAATTACTTACCCAGCGTATTATTACTTAAGTGAGGAATTATTTCATAAATCTAAACAGAATATCTTCATGATAATTGAAGTTGGGTGTGGGGTGTGGTGGGGAATATCAAATCGTTTCATGACAGGAACTGTCAATAATTCAAGCGAATTTCTAAAGATCATAGTTCCAGGTTATGAAAAGTTGTTCTATTATCAGAGAGCATCCAAATAGTTCCCAGTGTTACCTTAATTTGTATAAGAATTTGAGAAATTCAAATACTTGTTATTACAGATAGTGCGTCTAAATTGTTACTTTCACTCTCCTTAATCCATCATATTATTCTATTTCCTTCACATTCTTCTTCTTTGCAAAATAGCCATTTATTAAACAAGGATATATGTCCGGTGGTGGAGGATATGTGCTATCTCGAGCTGGTCTTTTGAATATCGCTAATGGTTTAGAAAATAATACCGTTTGTCAAAGTAATAAATATGCATTAGATGAAGATGTGAAACTTGGTAGGTATACATACTAATTTTGCGTGTGATGTGATTGTATCATGACTATGCAACAACTGATTTGAAGAATAATTGATATCGTTGAATATGACATGGAAACTGCCTAATGCATTTGGATTAGTCTGAACGGTTTGTGAAATCCTGAAGACATTAAATCCGATTTTGGAATGAAGTCTAGATGCTCAGTATAGAGAACTGTTTCATAGTGGGACGAAACAGTTATTTACATCCAGTTGGGTTTTCATCCGATGTCCACCTTCGTTGAGTCTGTGCTGTGAGGTCACCTCAGTTACGCATCATATCTTATAGATAGGACAGTTGATAGTTCAAGAATAACGTCAGTATTAGTTCTCTTACATTATGACATCTAAATCTATTCTCATTATCATTCTGACAATTACAGTTGACACAATAATTGGAGTTGGCAGTACATAGTTGATATATATTTATCCACTAACAATTCTGTTTTGTTCTACTAACCACTGTAAGATCCCATGAATTGCTTTTGCATCTATAATTTGCACGATGTATAAGCGTATGATAAGTCGTGCTAATTAAACGCTATATTCGGTTCCTAAGCTATTCTCGTAACTCTCAAGCTAGAACTACACAGCGATCTGAACACGAGAGAAAAGAACCAAAACAAACGTGAAGTATTTTACTCAATGGGTTCGTTTATGTATAAAAAGTCTAGTGAATTTTTATAGTATTTTAGATATCCTTGTGTTTCCGAAAAATTCTGGAATGATACTGAACATAGTAGCAGTATGAGTAATCATCCAATCAGAAACTCGACATGTGACGTTTCAGTTTCTAGATGTTTCTGGCAAAACGTCTAGTGAACGCTGATTGGATATGATAGTTCTCAGTGTTTTCAGAGCCTTTCTTGGCTTAATTTTGAGAAGTTTTCTGTATCTCCTCAACACCTTCCCCCTTTTCGAAAAATAATACTTTTTATCTGGTCTAATTGCAGCTGGATAACTGGTTTTCTGCGACGTTCGGATTTTCTTGGTATCCAGCGTCTATGAGTGTCTGTTGGGGTTCTTGCCATTGGAGCATTTGTAATTATCTCTCCCAGAAGACTCACTCGACTATATACCGTGTTTAGTGTCCTGTATTCTCTGTATATTTAATCAATGTGTCTAATCCACGTTCCGAAAGTCCCAAGTACTTTGTATAAAACATTTCTTATTCTCCTCTCAATGACTCACGGTTGCCAACGATTTTCCCTAATGTATGACTTGACGAGCACTTTATCACCCACGTTAAAACTCCGGATATTCTGATTTTATCTGCATCCATCCATCGGTTTAAGCGGCAACATGGCGTTGAATATGGTTCGGATTCATCTCTCGAACATTGCTTCAGCAGGGGAATTCCCGTCTGTAACGACGGGGTTAGATGTAGTTCTATAATATGCTAGGAATTTCTTAATTACCTGACTTCCACCTTTTGCCTTTACCTCTCAGTAGTGCTCTTTTAAATGTGTCCACGAAGTGCTCTACCTGTCCATTTGATTGAGTGGAGAGCGCATATGCACAATTCCATTAATGTTGCAGAAGTGCTTGCATGATTCTGCAGTGGATTGTGAGCCATTATCGGTCACTAAAGTCTCCGGAACTCCAAAGCAGCTAAACAGTCCGAATTTATGGCTATTTTGTGAGTGTGTCCACTATGACTAGAAACATTCTCCCTCGATTGGGCCAGCAAGAGCTGCGTGCAGCCTCTCTCAAGGACTTTTAAGTTTTTCCATTGTTGTGGTTCATATTTATTTGGACTTTCAGCTGTTTGCAGGCACGACGAACAATTGCAGCATCTGGTTTCGATATCTCCATGCATTGTAGGCCAGTAATCATAGCTTCGAGCCAACGCTTTCATCTTATTGATGCCTGTATGACTGCAGCGGAATTGTCTCAGAACCTTGTGGTGTAATGCTTTTGGCATAACGACTCTGCTCCAATCCCATAGTTTGAAGCATCTGATGCTACTACGATGGGGTAAGGATGGATCGTAATGGTTGGGCAACAGATCCGAGACTAGTACTTTCTTGATTTCCTCAAAAGCAGCTTGGCAAGTTGCGGACCAATCCCATTTTACATTCTCCACCAGAAGGTTATTTAACGAGGCACGTAAGTGATGAAGGTTAGGAATAAAAGTTCTATAATGACTAGCTAGTCCCAAAAAGAATCGTGGTGTGAGGACGTCCGTCAGTCTAGGCATAGTTTTCACTGTCTGGGTATTCTCTGGATCTGGTCTCTTGTCATCTTTATCGGTTACAAATCCAGGGAGGCGTACATTTTGCATGCAATAGTTACATTTCTCTGCACGGAGTCAAAGTCCATATTCGGCTAATCGTGACAGCACCTGGTCGAGCTTCTTTTCAAAGTCTATTCTATCCACTCCCATAATTATTACATCATCCAGATGAGCTGCAACACCTGAAACATCCTGTACCATATTATCCATTGCTTGCTGAAATATGGATATGGAAGTCTTAACTCCGATGGGTATTCGATTTTACCGGAATAGACCCCTGTGTGTGTTTGTGGTGAGCAGATGTTTGCACTCATCAGCAACAGGAATTTGAAAATAAGCTTCCGATAAGTCCAACTTTGCAGAGAGTTTACCTCCATTCAGTTTAGCAAAAAGATCTTCAGGTAGGGGTAAGGGATACTGATGGGTTTCTAGGGCTTCATTTTGCCCAGTTGAGTAATCGGTACATAAACAGACGCTGTCAGTAGTCTTCTTTACTACCACTATTCTGAGAAATTCACTTGTTCAATGACACCGAATTTCTGAAGTCGTTGTGGCTCTTGTTCATCCAGTAGGAAGGCAGCATATGGTACAGGTCTCTTAGGTCAAAACACAGGTTTTGATTCCTGTCGAATTGTAAGAGCAGCTTTAAATTTACTGCATTCTTCAAGACCATCACTAAATGCCATTTTATGTCGTTTTAATACTGTTTCCACTGAGTTTTTCTCTTCAACTTTCGACGTACTGACGTTGTTGCAGATCGAGTTTATGGGACGGTTTTAAAACTTCAACATTTCTATCCGGTCAAGCCCCAATAAGTCGAGTGATGGACGTTCTGTCAAAAATATAACTCCCTTCTCCGTAAACTCTTTGTGACTTCGCAATGAATCTCACCAGTAATGTTTAGAATTCCCTCGGATGCACTTTGTGCTGGTTGATGAATTGAATATATTCGCGGTCTCCCATTTTTTTCTCCCATGTTCTCCTGCTTATAAGTGTTATATTGGAAACTGTATCTAACTGTAAGCGAGCATCATACCCACTGATATTGAGACAAACATACTTTCTATGGTTATGTGAGCCGGCTTTGTGAAGAGCCACCGTTACTTTAGCTGTTCGTGGCTTGAATCTTTTAGAACACACTTTCTGTCGACGGTGTTTCCAGATTTTTCAATGACCTACTTTGTGCTCTTTTCTACAAAACGTAGTACAGCGAAGATTTTTAGAAGGACAAAACCGTTTAGAACGCCAAACGCCACATAACCAGTATGGGGATGATGGTTTGTTGCTGTCATTACGATAATTTTGCGTGATGGAACCTTGTAAAACGTTTCTCTCGACTGCATTGACTTGGAGGAACTTCTAGTGAACACTGATTGGATAAAATGCTACATAGTGTTTCTTGAGCATTTCCTGGCTTTTACGAGTTTTCTGGATCACCCCAAAAGCGTAGAAACTGATTAGAACTTACTGAAAAGACTATTATTCGTTGACTTCATTTTATGTGTTTTGACATACTGCGAATTCGAAAATAATAAAAGAAAAAATTCAATGCTAATCTCATTCGATACATCTTCTTTTCCCTCCATTGATTACAGGATCTTGTGCTGAAGCTACAAATGTTTCAGTAATTGATAGTCTAGATGCAGAAGGACGTGAATGCTTTCATCCGTTCTCTCCATCACATATGCTCACAAAAAACGCAAACGGCTACCCAGAATGGTACCTAAGGTATAATTACCACAGAATAGATACAGTGAGTTTTACTAATAAACATATCTATACTTAAATATGTTATCCACGGAAAGGGTTATGGTTGGCGAAAATGTAACAGGAGTTTCAGCATCAATTATATACAGGATAATTTTCAATGCTCACTCAAGTCTATATTAAACTATACAAATGAGTGAGAATCAGACAAAACACTCTAGTTTCTGAAAGCAACGATTATTCTTCTTCCCCTATCATACACAACATTATCATACATCATGTCATGAATGCTACTGAATACTTCAGATACTAAAGTGATATTATGATAATTCAAATTCGAACGTTGTCCCCATTACATATATAAATTTTAGATGGATTTATCTGAGTAGTATTATGTAACACAGAAGACAGACGAGTAGTAGATGAATAATGTATTGTAACGTACTGTTTGGTGGTGATAACAGAAACCAAACGAACAAATAACAGAAGTTGAGAATAATGAGTGTAGTATCGTTAAAGATCACTTTTTGAAAAATTCCCTACACTCTCACTAATTTGTAACAGAGATGGTCTGATAGCTGATTCACTGAGGTTTGAGATGGCGACATTGAAGTTTGGCACGAAATTTCACGTCACAAATATTAATTAACAGTTACATAAATGAGTAGTGTTAAAGAGGATACATTTATGTGGTGCTTGTGGAAGGCGGTTGAATAAATTAAACACGTTAATAATATAAGTATGAAGTAAAAACAACAGTTTAAAAAGGAAACATCGCGATATGCTTTTGGAGCTCATTGCAAACTGTGTTTTCCAACGCTATCACAATCAAGCATGTACTAGATGAGAGGTGCACATGTAGTGTAGAAATGTTTAGAGAGGGTTGCTCGTGATTGTAAGATTATTGTCACATAATCATGTTCTGTTGACCTATTTATTATTCAGTGTGCAGCTATTCAACAAACTTTGCCTACCTCACATTGTAACTGTATCTCTCCACATTATTGTTATTATTATTATCATCATGATGATTACATTGACTTTTATTCTCCCCATTTGATTGAAATCAGGGATTCGATTGTTGCAGTGATTATGCTGTCTCATTCCATTATATTAGACCTGAAGAAATGTATCTCTATGAATATATGCTGTACCATCTACATCCTTATGGGATACATCGAGATTATATGGATTTAATGAATTATTTACAACAGAATAGAATTTCCTGATACAATATCACTATTATTACTATTACTGAGGAATTCCTTTCAATCGCCTTGTATTTCTCTCACAAAAACGTAAACAACACAGTAAACGTGTTTGCTGGAAATTCATCATGGTTGTGCAAACTGTTTATATGTTTTCCATCATGCACTCGTAGTTCTGTCTTCCAATTGCTATTTCTCTCTCTCTCTCAAACACACACACACACAGATACATAGACGTAAAAGATTCTTTGGTTTTTGAGATATCCCTTCCTTTCTCTCTTTCGTTCACTTTCTCAGACATTCACCTCGTTTACACGTCACTGTAAAATACATATGATTGATATTATTAGTACTTCTGTCTTCCCTCAACCTCCAAGTACATATCAATCAGTAAACCAATCAATCCATTAATTATTGTATGGACAATAGACAAACAAATTCCAATATGAGACATGCTCAATAAATCAATCAATGAAACATCAACTGAACTCCATCCATTACAAATATTGTGTTATTATTATTATTATTATAAATCTTCCTCATAACTTGTCTATGTAGACTTGTTTTATTTACTAAATAATTGTTTGTATTGTAACATTTATTTGTTTCTATTTTTATTGTTTTTTTTTTTGTTTTTTTTTTTAATTATTTTTATTTATTTCTAAATATTGGTGATCAGTAGAATAACATTTTCAATATTCTCAGTTGAGATGAGAAACATTTTTCAAAATTTTCGTGTGTTTCTACCTGTTTGTTTTACATTTCCATATGGAACTTCACCCGGTATTGACCAGTAGCAAGAAGGTATGCTACTGTGAAATGCCATATGTATGTAATTTTTGTATGAAGAAAGTTTCATCCTTTTTTTTTTCAACTGTATATATTCAAAGGGATAATAACAGAACACATACATGAAAGTTTATAGACACGTAATGGAATAAAAGATGGAGTTTGTTCTTTCACTAAATTCAAATGTTCATTTATTGCCTATTTTCGTATATTGAAATCTATCAGTTCAATCAGTATTTTTCATTAGTGTTCAAATGAATAAACAAGATTAGTAAATAATGCGAAATCAGCTGGGAGGTATGCGAAGAGGTGTGTTGCTTGACGAGTCATTACTACTAAATATTACTATTATTAACACAAGGAAATTAGTCGTATACAATATTCGAATATTTGCATAAGATAATAATAATTTATATATTCTGAAAAATAATAATTACAGAATTCAAGCCAGTTTACAGGCATGATCAATTTGATATAAGTAAAAACGTTAGACATGCAGAACAAAAATGTGATAAAAGAAAGTTTTAAGTATACTAGTTCAATAGTTGTTTAAGTAGTACATATATTACAGCGATCCAAAGCATCAGCCGGAAATTTTTAATATTTCTTAAATAGACAGCCCGTTGATTTATGGACGGTGTAATTAAAGTCAATTTGTGTGCCAGATCGAATTAATGCTAATTATCTACAACTAGAGAAATTAAAACGAAAACAGAGAGCAGGGAACAACAAAAAAGTAATAACCAAAATATATCAATCAGGTCTACCTAAATGCGTGTGTTATGTGACACAGTGATATACTGTTTGTGTTATTCAAATTAGTTAAAGTTGCTAGGGACGGTGTTAACATATTGACAGCAAGTGGGTGGTTTTACTAAGGGAATTCACTAATAAAGATGGCTAAACATTTAAAGTTCCTAAAATGTCACTTGTGGAATGAGATACACTTGCAGGTGCTAGACCATTCAATGCATTTTCAGAGGAGCAGTATGCATCGATGCAGCGAACAAATAATGGGAGTGATTTTATCATGCGGATAGATTGTGGTAGGTTATTCCAGAGTCTAGAAAATTTACAGGTGAAGTAATTCATATAAAGAGATGATTTAGAATGAGTTTGTTTCACTAGTGCCAAGGAATTACGGATGTCATAATGAGAGGTTTCTGCATATTGAATCGCGTGATCGGATGTAAACGATAGTTTATGAAGTAGTTTGAAGAAAAAGATAAGATTTAGTTTGAGTCTCCTCCTCCATAAAGGGTCTGGCGGTAGTTTTCCCATAACACATCGCCGTATGGTAGGTCGGCTAGAGAAAACAATTCAGAGCTTAGCTGCGTAGAAAGTTTTATTCAACGATTTTGAAATCCGTTTATTTAAGATTTCAGCAGCCGTATCTCCTTTATATGCTATATTCATAAACAGAGTTTTCTTTTGTACTGTCGATACTTTTTCCTGATGAAGTCTAGGTGTTGAGTTGCTATCGATTAATCCAGGTGGGTAACCATTTCTGATGACGGTCTGTCTAAGGTGAAATAGTTCCAGATCTATTGAGTCATTGGAACAGATTCGCTTGACCCTAGAAAATAAAGAGTGAATTAAGTTCCTCTTTCTATTCAATGGGACCAAACTAAGCAAATTAGTTTATTGTCTATTCCAGGTAGGTTTTCTATATACAGATCTCTGTAAAAAACCATCAAGGATTCTTTTTAGACGGACATCAAGAAAAAATCCATTGTTTGCCTCTGCTTCTAAGGTCAATTGAATTGATGAGTGATAATTATTGGAAATATTCAAGATTTCATTGAGGTCCATGTCGTCTTCACAAATAAAAAGTATAATCCACATATCTTTTATATAAATCACCTCGGAACACTATTCAGTTCGGCTCTTAAAAGGAGAATGTAAAACAATTACTAGTTCGATACATGAGCATTTTATTAATTGTGGACACATTATTATTGGTCGTAGTACCGAATTTTACAGATTGGTCATGAAACAATCAGCCAAGAGAGGGCCTAATGGAGAACCCATTACAATTCTATTATTATGACCTTTGTGTTTGTCGCTTTTCTTCATATTTGCCGATTGGACTATTATCTGACCCATAAATTATTTTCTTCCTTACCCCTTGATTGGTACGTAACCTCATTTGTTCGTGATATTCATATGTTGACTTCAAAATTTATCAATATAGTCAGTACACAGTGGCACTGAATTACCTATCAATTCAATTTCAGAATTTAGATTTTAATATAGATGTTGATTGATGTCGCATTTTAATCGTGATTAGAATGAGTGTTACATTGTTTATTTCCTTGTTGAGCATAGCATATTCAGTAAAATAAACATATTGAGAGAAGCTGCAGAAGTTTGATTCACATGATAATTTCAAATACACGAATTCCGTCATACCGAATATTCCCTTAAATGAGAACCACAATCAAAGTGTTAGATGTATCCAGGTGAGATTTTCTATGAAGAGTCACCATTATTTCAAATGAGTTACAAGTGTTTAGCATTAAGAAAAGTAAGCAAATAATGGTTGCTATACTAAAGAGGCTTATGTACTGATGAAATGACTTTAAATTCTATCATTATCTGTTGCGGAGATCCAGAAAACTTTTCAAAATTAAGCCAAGAAAGGCTCTGAAAACACTGAGAAGTATCATATCCAATCAGCGTTCACTAGACGTTTTGCCAGAAACATCTAGAAACTGAAACGTCACATGTCGAGTTTCTGATTGGATGATTACTCATACTGCTACTATGTTCAGTATCATTCCAGAATTTTTCGGAAACCCAAGGATATCTAAAATACTATAAAAATTCACTAGACTTTCTATACATAAACGAACCCATTGGGTAAAGTACTTCACGTTTGTTTTGGTTCTTTTCTCTCGTGTTCAGATCGCTGTGTAGTTCTAGCTTGAGAATATTATAAATACTATAAAAACACTAGACTTTCTGTACATAAACAAACTTTTGGAGTAAGGCGTTTCTTCTAAATCTCGCGCCTTTTCACTCGTGCTCAAGTTGCTGTGTAGATCAAGCCTGCGTGTTACTAGAACAGCTTAAAAAGTGAATGTAGTGCTCAATTAGAAGAGTTAACATTATCGGATAGTCGGTCTGTTCTAGTGTGGTGTACTTCACTTATGTTGGCAGACGGGTTTTATGTAGCAACAATCAGAAGTTGAATGGCTGGCAACAGAAGACTGTGAACATCGAATTCAAGAAAACGGAAAGGGTAATATAAAGGAATTATGAATTGGAAGAATCAGACAGAATGTAAAGGACAATGGGTGGAAGATTTGTGAATGAAGCATTTCTTGTATGGTTCTCGTATTTTACAAAGATGTTCTGTAAGTTTGTATTAAATAGTAAATTGGTTGTCCCCACCTGAGTCTTGTCCACGACACCAGTATATAGTATTCGGTCTAGGCTTGTTTTCGTTCACTCATCAATCTAGACATCCAAACACGAGTCTCATCATAGGTTGAACAGGGTCCCAAAGTGACGCTGTAAGTAGATAGCCCAGGATGTCAACTTTCCATATATCTCATTACAATACGGCCATGATGTAAAACAAGAAAGAATGAAATCTCTATTGCTTCGACTCAGTTTAAATGGTATTTGTAATTTTTAAACGGTAACACACAAAATGAAACTTATAAACCCCTCAGCAAGTCATCGCTCATGTAGAAAAAAATTTACACTGTCAGTTCGGTGTAAAAACAAACTTAAAGTAGGAAATGTAACGGAAACAGAATTCTACATGTATGGGAGTGTAGCGGTAAATAAATCCCCAAACTAAATAGCTCTGTAGGTTTTCGACATTGGATGCTGACCATATGTTTTAGTGGACTCATCTAGTTGAAGGCGCTCGGTCATGCAAGCGCACCAGATCACGTGTGGTAACGCTGTGCTCAACATCTATCGCAATCGCTAGCCAGATTAGATCAGAGAATCCCGATATATTGGTTATCGCCAAATACACTCTTCCGATCTCCTCGACTCTGTCTTTTGATTTCTCTCGGTGGGAACAAAGTATATTAGGTGTTACTGGTAGAAGCGTTGTCAAACACTGAATACCTGCTTAATCCTCAGGAGCTACCACGTATTCGGATTCAAACCAAACACTTTTCTCAGTGTTTGCTCTTTTATTATGATAGGTGAAGCTCGTTAATAACTAACTGCTTGACGATAACTACATCAATACAACTCATAGCATCAGTTAGAATAATTGTAATCATGATTTACTCATTAGACCAGAAGTGTTCTAAGCGACCCGTTTCGCAAGACGTTAGGAGTGGTCATTCAATGTATAATATTACACATGTATTTAAATTACTCAAAAATACATAGGTTAGTCAGCCCAAAAAGCAACCTATTTCTTTTCAAAAAGCACTGCTCAGAATTAATTGACTTGGCAATTCAATGAGTTTCTCGATATCCTCCTTTACTGTCTTTCAGATTAAATTTCTTATGGTTTCATGTTCTGTCACAATCAACACTGTCATTCTGACTGATTTGACATTCTTGATGGTTAGTTTCTCATCGTGATAATTCCAAATTGTGTGATTAATTGTTCAACCATTCAACTGGTACATAATATGCAATCCAGATCAATTTCACAAATATCAGTGATCAATCCATACTGTGGTTTAGGCAGACCAACTGTAACGGAAAGAGAACAGTGAAAATCCCTCTGCAGCTTCTTTGTTGAACAGTATTTCCATTTATTTGTTCCTTCTCCCTTTTGTGTATTCCAACCTTTGTTTCGATCTTGTTTAACCATGTCTTTCGTTCTTCAGTCTTCCCCGTTCGAGCCTTTACTATGTGATTTTGATTAAAGACTTATTTTTGTTACCTAATTTTCTATTGCATGTGGCCGGACCATTGACAGTAAGGTTGTGTTTGACTAAGCTCAAGGTCACGGCGTGGTTCAGTTTGTGACTGTTAACCTTCTGACTGTCTGCTTGGGAGAACTGCTGCAATCCCTGCAGATAGATATTTGATCCCATCTTATTGGGAATATTTGTATTGATTCTCAGGTATCAAACCCTTTAGTATTAACCGTCTCTTTCATTGTTTAGCGCACTACTTTGCGTTAGAGAAACTTCTGACTGTATAGCACAGGCTGTACCGTTTGAGGTATTTTGTATTTTTGATGTAATTTGTTCTGTTTTCTTAATTAGAACCGTTTATATTCAGCACGTTGTTTGTGTTTTGATATAATATAATACGAGTATCTCAAAGACGCGTTGTGAGCTATACAGAGGAACTTGGTCTGGTCTAATCGAATAAATTTTGGGTTCGTCAGTCCGTTGTTCCAACCGAACTTTGGTGGTTCGGCCGTTACACCAACTGCTCCATGTTTAGTTTCTGATAACTTAGTTATCGAATTGTTGTTTCACACTCACTCATTGATCTCTAGCAATAAATCAGTAACTATACGCGGTACGTTTGAAGTGTGCGTTACGATGACATGGTATCTAATTTCTATTGTTTAATATCGTTGAATCCCAGTTTATAACTCATAAATAGCTTTAAAATCTATACTTAAAGCGATATGGGTTGACTGTCAAAAGAACGAGCCCGGGAAAGCCCTAATATTTCAGATAATAACAATTCTGACCACCCGCTGCTCAGATTACTCCTGCAATTGCTGCAGCGGCAGCTGCAAGTATGGGTCCCAATAGTTTACTAGCAGGACAAAGTGAACAAGAAAAAGTCACACTTATTATGCAAGTTCTTCAGCTTTCAGATGAACAACTTGCTCTCTTACCAGAGGATCAACGACGTAGCATTATGATTTTAAAAGAACAACTTGGCAAAACAGGAGCAATTTAATCCCTTATAATGTGTTATTTATTGATATTTACAGCATCCCAATAAATTTGTAATTTATTAAAAATAAAGCACTTGAAATTATGCAAGACAACTGTATTGATCAGGATCATCTGGATTTCGTTCAAGATAGCCAGTATCTATTAGACCTTCAATGCAACGCTTAATTAGTGGTATCGGTGGTTGGAAGCGGTTAGATGCGACCCAGAGTCCTCCATTGAAACGGCCTGGGACGCATTTCGAAATTCATACTTGAAAGTTACCACACCTCACATCTCTTGGACTATACCAAAGGGGCCGAGAAACTCACCACCATGCTTCAGTAGGGAGGTCCGTATCCTTCTCCGTAAAAAAAGGAAAATGTGGGATAGACTTAGGTTACTGGGGACTGATGAGTCAAAATCTCAGTATCGAAAGGCTCGGAACACTTGTGCCTCGATCCTCCGTAAGTCTAGAAAATTGTACGAAGAAAAACTTGTTAAGGAATGTCCTAAACGCTTGTATTCCTATATAAACCAAAGGACAAGGAGAAAAATGAATATTCCTGCTCTATGGGGAGACAGTACTGCTTCATCCTTAGTAGAGGACGACTTTGGTAAGGCTCAAGCGTTCTCGAACTACTTTAGCAACGTGTATACCATAGAAGCGCCCTTCCCGTCAGCGTATACAGATCCCCCCATACATACACTGGATAGCGTGACCATTAAAGAACTCGATGTCTTTGGTCTGCTAAATAAGCCCGACCGAAGCTGCTACCTTGACGTGGTGGTCGGGCTTGCCTATCGTGATGACCCATCCGAGCTATATTGGCTGGAACATATGTTCCTGTAGGTTCTACCATGCCAGGCAGGTCGATTGGTGAACGGTAAGACTAAAAGCAGCAACTCAAAGTCTGGGGGCGAAGTCGTACTGCTGACTGTACAGAGGTGTGACAGCAGTAAGGTGTTTCCTTCGGACAATCAGCATGACAGCGATGCTGCCTTCCCACAAGGAGGGGTGGGGTTAGAAAAGGTCGACCCTAAAAATGTCACACCTCACCTTACCTCACGGATTTCCGTCTCCGGCGGTAAGGCCATCTGAAGAACGGAGCTAACACGTCAAAAACCTTCCACGAAAAGGCCGTGCGCGACCGGCCTCAAGCAGTTGTCCCTTGGGCTCTGCGGTCACGCTCCCAGGTCGTTAAGACCAACACTAATCCAATTTCCTTTTCAGGTTCCTCAAGAAATACCCTTCCACGGTGTGGGCAGCCGGGAAGTGACATCAGCCCTCATACCCGTAACAGCACGCGAGACCAAGTTGGTCACATTCAAATCCTTCCTGCACCTTCTGATACCTCTCTTATCTCCATGACTAACCCTCCTCACGTCTCTTTATCACCTCGCACCGCTAGGGCAAACGATTCGAGTACGTGGAACTCTATTCCTGGTCTCCTCAAACCACGCTCTAAACTACACGTAGGAGCTTTTAACGTACGAACACTGTGCCAAATAGGACAGCAGGCTTCCTTAGCTAGGACTTTAGAATCTCGCGCCATTTATGTGTGTTGCGTCTCCGAAACGCGCATACAAGATCCAAGTAGCATCATTCATTTGACCTCACCATGCCAAAATAAAGAACCGACTCGATTTACGCTTCGTGTATCTGGAAGCCCTGATTCTGCTTCCCGTGGCCTCGCCGGCGTAGGTATAGCATTGAGTCCTAGGGCAGAACTAGCTCTCTTAGAGTGGATCCCAGTAGACAGTCGTTTGTGCGCTGTCCGACTGAACGGAACAGTAAGAATCCGGAAAGATAGGGACACTCGTCGTTGCCTCTTCGTCGTCTCTGCCTATTCTCCCACTGACTGCAGCTCAGATGATGTAAAAGATGAGTTTTACAGAAAGCTTTCGGACCTTCTCCGAAAAGCTAAGCGCTCGGATGTAGTAATAGTGGCCGGTGACTTTAATGCTCAAGTAGGTAAACTAAGCGATAGAGAAAGACACCTGGGTGGATCTTATAGTATAGTGGCTCAAAGAACAGATAATGGTGACCGTCTGTTGCAGCTATGCTCAGATAATCGCCTGTTCCTTGCAAATACTAACTTTAAGCATAAGGAAAAACATCTTTTAACATGGCGACCCCCTAATTCGTCCCAACGTTGGACCCAAATAGATCACATCGCTATCAGCCACCGATGGAGGGGCTCGATAGAAGACTGTCGCTCATTCTGGAGCACATGCCTAGGTTCAGATCATGCTCTAGTACGAGCGCGTATTTGCTTGCGTCTTACTGGACGTAGGAAAACCGCTGCAAGGAAACCTCTTAGGGGCCTACTTAATGATAGTCAAGCTAAGAGTATATTTCAGGAACAACTAGGAAAACAGTTAGGCAGCCATGTATGTGATGCCCACCCCGAGGCATCATGGAATGATATCCGAAAAGCTGTGGAAACAGCAGTGATATGTGCTAGTAAGGTAAACCAGAAGGTTAGGGAGCAACACTGGATCTCAGCAGCATCTATCGCACTGATAGATGCTCGGAAACTCATTCCACCTGGCTCTGAACATAGTGAAGAGCGGAGTCAGCTTAAGCGCAAACTGACAAGAAGTCTACGCAATGATCGCGAACAGTGGTGGGTAGCGAAAGCAAGAGAGATGGAAAAGGCAACGGCAATAGGTAATAGCAGACAATTGTTTAGACTCGTTAGGGAAACCGGAATTAGGAACCCGACTGTTAGCGAAACAATATCAGAGAAAGATGGACATATTATTCATTCTCAATCCAGGAGATCGGATCGATGGGCAGAACACTTTAGGGATCAGTTCAACTGGCCTTCAGCCACACTTCGGTTTCCCACGATCTCCAGTCAACCTGAATGGCAAGTTAATGTAGGTCCTCCGTCTCTTTATGAAGTTGAAAAAGCCATAGGAAATCTGAAACGAGGGAGAGCAGCAGGCCCTGACAGGTTTACTCCTGAGATTTTTAAGGATGGTGGTCCAGTATTAGCAATGAGATTAACCGAGGTCTTAGGTAGAATTTGGGAACTGGACGTAATCCCATCTGACTGGTCTCAATCACTGATTGTGCCAGTTTATAAGAAAGGACAAAAGTCCTCTTGTGACAATCACAGAGGAATCAGTTTGACTAATATAGTGTCTAAAATATTAGCTTCAATAATACTTCGACGCTTAATCAAAGCTCGTGAAGAGCAGACTCGAGAAAATCAGACTGGTTTTCGACCTGGACGTGGTTGTATAGATCAGATATTCACACTACGTCAGGTTCTAGAACACAGACACACATTCAGACGCCCCACAATGGTAGTATTTCTCGATCTCAAGGCGGCATTCGACTCTGTTGACCGTGAGGTTCTATGGCAGTGTTTGTCATTGAAAGGAGTACCAAAGAAGTACATTAACCTTATAAAGGCTCTCTACTCGAACACAACCGGTAGAGTGAGAGCTTATGGTGAACTGTCATCAGAATTGATTACCTCAAGTGGTGTTCGTCAGGGCTGTCCACTCTCCCCATTCTTGTTCAACTTTGTGGTCGACGTACTTTTAGAGATAACACTCTCCTCATCTAAATTTCCAGGGGTTGAACTTCTACCGGGAGGTTCACTTGTTGACTTAGAATATGCAGATGACATAGTTTTATTTGGTGAAGACGCTGACAAAATGCAGAGTCTTCTGACCACTCTAAGCAACAATGCAAGCATGTTCGGGATGCGATTCTCTCCCTCGAAATGCAAAATGTTGCTTCAGGATTGGGTTACATCGACACCCGAACTAGTGATAGGGAGTGAAGTAGTTGAGTGTGTCGACCGCTTCACTTATCTTGAATGTCTCGTCAGCCCTTGTGGTCTGGTGTGTGACGAAATCTCAGCACGGATACAGAAGGCTCGACTAGCTTTTGCCAACTTGCGTCATTTATGGCGTAGGCGAGATATCCGTCTACCAACCAAAGGACGTGTTTACTGCGCAGCAGTTCGTTCCGTCCTACTTTATGGCTGTGAAACATGGCCGGTAAGAGTAGAGGATATTCGTAGGTTACTAGTATTTGATCATAGGTGTCTTCGAAGTATTGCTCGTATATCCTGGGACCACCGAGTAAGTAACGCAGCTGTTAGGAAACGGGTACTAGGTAAGGATGGCAAATCAATTGATGAAGTAGTGAAACTTCATCAGTTGAGATGGCTGGGACACGTGTTACGTATGCCCAACCACCGACTACCTCGGCGTGCTATATTCAGTGGTATAGGAGTAGGTTGGAAGAAAGCTAGGGGCGGCCAGACCAAAACATGGCACAAATCCATGAAGTCACTGACAAGTGGACTGAGTCATGTTGGTAGGTGTAGACTACCTGGTTGGGGACCGCGAGATGATAGCAACCGATGGTTAGAGACCCTGAATGACATGGCTCAAAATCGTTTGCAATGGCGCAGGTGCATCCACTCTCTATGTTCTCCCAAATTCTAATTATCTGAATTCTTCATGCCCCTTTTTTTTCCTCTTTCCAAATTTATTTCACTGGATTATACTCGTTAAATAACATCTCCAAACCCTAATCTTCCCGATTACTGCTTATACTCTTGCTACCTCTACCACTACGGGATTTGAATCGACCACTGCATCTCTGTGCTAATGTGGTATGGCAACTCGAACTGATGTACGTACGTACTAAGTTCTACGTTGTTACTGACTGACTGAAATAAGCTTGACATAGGTAAATCCGCGGGGCCCGATGAATTACATCTTAGGCTACTGAAGGAATTATCTAACTTCGTTGCAAGCCCTTTAAGTACATGCTTTAACCTATCCGTTACGCAGGGTCGTTTACCGAAAGATTGGAAAAACGCCATAGTAAGTCCTGTCTTCAAAACAGGCACGAAACACAAACCTGAGAACTACCGCCCCGTTAGCCCAACTAGTATGGTTGTTAAAATATTAGAAAAGATTATTCGGAAGGAGCTGTTTAAGTATCTCGATAAAAACCGGATCCTCTCGGAGAAGCAGTACGGCTTCAGAATAGGTTATTCTTGTCTCACTAACTTATTAGTGGCTCGTGAAAGCTGGTGCGCTCTTAAGGACCACAAGCTACCTGTAGATGTCGCCTTCATTGATTTCAGTAAAGCTTTTGACAAAGTTAAGAAAAGTCGGGATTGGAGGCAATTTATTGATGTGGATAAAAGACTTCTTAGTTGGGCGTCAACAAAGAGTTCGGGTTCGGGAACTGTGCTTAGTGGAGTGCCCCAGGGTACAGTTTTGGGGCCAGTGCTATTCCTCTTGTATGTAAATGACCTTCCTTGTCTCCTATCATCATCGGTCTTGCTATATGCTGACGATGTCAAGATATGGAAAACGATACGATGTAAGAGTGATAGCTTAGAACTTCAAAATGACCTGAAGAAGTTATCTGAATGGTCTCAAACATGGCAGTTGCCGATAAATACTTCCAAGTGTGTTGTGATGCATATCGGTCATCAAGGCACAGATACATACATGATGAATGACACTGAGCTACCTGTCGTCCAGACATATAATGACTTAGGAGTTATCGTTAGTCAAGACTTAAAGACTACTGCGCACTGCCGTGCAATAGCCTCCAAAAGTTTTAGAACGTTATGGTCAATACGTAGGGCTTTTAGTCATGTCGACGCTAAGACGCTTTTGACTTTGTATACAGTGTTCGTTCGTCCTAAACTTGAGTACTGCATACAAGCGGCTAGCCCCTGCCTAAAAAAAAGACAGTGAGCTTCTGGAAAAGGTTCAGAGAACGGCGACTAAGCTGGTTCTCAGAATAGCGAAGCTTCCATATGAATCTCGACTGGCCAAGCTGAACCTTCTCCCGTTGTCACATCGCAGAACTAGAGGCGACTTGATTACAGTCTACAAATTGCTTAGTGATAAATTTGCACCTAACATGCCCTCATTTTTCTTGTCTTCCAAAACAGGGAATTTACGAGGACACTCCAAAAAAGTTCACAAGCCGAGAACAAATTACTTGTCAGCTGACTATCGACTTTCCCATCGAATCATCAACGAGTGGAATTCACTACCTCAGCACGTGGTTGAGGCTCCATCCGTCGACTCTTTCAAAAGAAAGTTCGATCAACTCAGAGAGCACCATTGCCAGGATTAACATAAGCCATCGAGCCTCCTGTCCTTCTCAAACTGAAACTGAAACTACCTATTCCCCATGTTCTGCTACTCCTTTTGAAGCTGATAATGTTGAGATAGGTCTTACACCACATCTGATGCTGGATGACTCTGTCTCTGATTTAATAATGAGTTCCACATCAAGATCAAAGAGTATCGATAATGTAAAGAGTGAATTAAACACTGTCTTTAAACAACTAACCGACATGCGTTCTATAGTTGAGTCACTTGCTAGCTCTTTATCAAAGCATGATGATTTGAAACAAGAAATAAAGACATTATCACTCCTTAAGCTGCTCCCGTCAAAAAGTATCGTTCCTGCGGAACTTGATGACATCATAAAAGCAGAATCTGTTATCGACTTTATCGCTAATGAAGTTACCAAGCGAATAATCTCTCGTAATAACGTGGTTGTCTATAATATACCTGGCAGGATCCCCATTAAAGCTGTAAGGAATTCGATATTAAAAGCATCTAACCTTGAAGACATTCTATGCCAATGCATTCGACTTAATAAAAAGCACCAGAAATACTCGTGCCCGGTCTTGTTCAGATTTGACTCTCATATATTAGCTGAACGGTTAAAAGAATCCGAGCGGCTAGTCTGCGCGCTTACGAAATTTAGAAACGCACGTATAGTCTCAGATAAAACCACCAACCAAAGGCTTACTCAAAAACGTACCTTGAACGAAAATTAAGGTGTTGAGATCACAACAAACCACGATGCATCAGCTGCTGGATCCACTGATGCAGCTACCCTATCTCATGTTCTCCAGTGCTCTGATATACCAACAAAGGATTCTAATTTGCCTGTTATGTCTGTAGTGACATCTGATAGCCAAAGTACATCTAATCACGTCACTAATCCGATATTACCCAGTTTACCATTAGGAGCCCATAAGCAAGTACTTAGTTCTAATGCTACAACTCTTAAAAACGCCGTCAAGATTAAAATACCTTTGCCACGTATGAAGAATGTAAGTACAGAACCTTCTGGTTCTAGACCCAATATCAAAAATACTACGTTGACCCTACCAAATAAAAATAAGACTGTACTTCCCGACACCATGCTTTACCTTACGCATCGTAGGGGAGGTTATAAGGGCAGATTTGGTTCAAATGTCTCACAAGATGGCCACTGCAATCATTATGTAAGCAGGCCTAATATTGGACAGACCACAATGAACCAACGCACCCTACGGTTATCCTCAAACGTTTTAAATAACATACCTGTAAGACGTAACTATTCTCAACACTTTCCCATTGGGCAAGATGGTTTACTAGGTTACTCAACACCAAACGTTTCAAATAATAAACCTGTAAGACGCAACTTTCCTCATCACTTCACCATTGGGCAAGATGGATTACTAGGTTACGCACCATCGACCCAACCCCAACTGGCAGGTGCCTGTCTTAACTGTCCGCCTAATCAAGTTCAACAAATTAACCCACTTTATCAAAATAATGATTTTTTTGGCCTTCAGAAATCCCTGGTCCCACTAGCAATACAGTTTGTTCAAGCGATAGCCCATACGATCAGTCAAACATAATAAACCATAGTCTATGCAAATCCAAACTACATAACATCAATAGGGAAGCTCTCGGTTTTTTTTACACTCCACACTCCCTTTTTAAACTTATTACTTATCAATGCACATTCACTTCTGAACAAAATTTCAGCCTTGAGAACATTAGTTTTTCTAGCCAAACCTTCTTTCATACTTATCACTGAAACATGGTGCTCTCAAGCAGTATCTAATTCAGAATTAAATATCCAGAACTATCGACATTATCGCTGCGACAGAGAAACTAAGCGAGGAGGTGGTTGTATTACATATGCTTTGGATACCCTATCAATTAATAAAGTTGAAGATAGTGTCCTGAATAGTTTACCAGAATCACTCTGGATATCAGTCAACACCCTGAATCATAGTCTACTACTTGGATGTATTTACAGAGCTCCTGATAGTCCGAATAGTGGGAATGATCTTATTATCAATGCATTCATACATGCATCCTCTCTAAACTTTAATGCTAAGGTGATCACTAGGGATTTCATTTATCCTGGGATCAACTGGAGTGCCGGTAGTTGTCAGACATGTAATGATGAGTTATCGGCAACCATTAACATGCACTGCTGGTCACAATGGGTTTGTACCCCAACTAGAGGTGATAGTATACTCGATCTAATATTTAGTAGAGATGTTATCCCACTATCTGTAAAAGTATATGATGAATTTGAAAGCAGTGACCATAAGATAGTAGTTTGGGCTCTCCCTGTCTATCTCTCTTATAACCCACCCATTCAAAAAGCCTGTCAATATAGAGACTTTAAGCATGCTGACTGGGACCTCCTGCATTCACTGATTGAACTTTCAGACTGGATAACTTTTTTTCATGTAATAGTCTCATGGATGCTATCGACAAATTCTATCTGATCATTAACTCCAGTGTAACTCTTAAAGGTCTAGCAAAGTCGGCAGGAAATGCTGCAAGAGAAGGCAACATGAGACAACTGTATGACATGACAAAGAAACTCTCTGGAAATTGCCGCAAAACAGAACGACCAGTGAAAAGCAAGGAAGGCGAGGTAATCACTAACATTGAAGAGCAACAAAACAGGTGGGTGGAACACTTAAAAGAACTCTAGAATTGACCATCTCCACTGAACTTACTCAACATCGAAGCAGCACCCACAAACCTCCCAATCACCGTTGGCCCACCAACAATTGAAGAAATCAGCATGGTCATCAGACAAGTCAAGAGTGGCAAAGCAGCAGCACCAAACAACATTCTAGCAGAGGCGCTGGTAGCAGACGTAGCGGAAACTGCAAGGATACTCCACATTCTCTTCCATAAGATTTGGGATGAGGAACAAGTTCCAAAAAACTGGAAAGCAAGACTTCTGATCAAAATACCGAAGAAAGGCGATCTCAGGAACTGTGATAACTACAGGGACATCACTCTTCTTTCACTACCGGGAAAAATCTTCAACAGAGTATTGTTAAACAGGATGAAGGACTGCGTAGACGCCCAACTTCGTGACAAACAGGCAGGATTCCGTAAGGATAGATCGTGTACAGACCAAATCGCAACTCTACGGATCATTGTGAAACAATCAATTGAATGGAATTAATCACTCTACATCAACTTCATTGACTACGAAAAGGCATTTGATAGCGTGGACAGAACAACACTTTGGAAACATCTTCGACACTACGGCATGCCTCAGAAGATAGTCAATATCATACAGAACTCATATGATGGATTACACTGCAAAATCGTGCATTGAGAACAGTTGACAAAATCGTTCGAAGTGAAGATCGGTGTTAGGCAAGGTTGCTTACTCTCACCCTTTCTCTTTCTCCTGGTGATCGACTGGATCATGAAGACGTCAACATCTAAAGGGAAACTCGGGATACAGTGGACATCTAGGATGCAGTTGGACGATCTAGACTTCGCAGATGATCTGGCCCTTCTATCCCAAACGCAACAACAACTGCAGGATAACACGACCAATGTAGCAGGAGCCTCAGCAGCAGTAAGTCTCAATATACACAAAGGGAAAAACAGGATTCTCCGATACAACATAGCATGCACGAATCCAATCACAATTGACGGAGAAGATTTGGAAGATGTAAAAACCTTTACGTATTTGGGCAGTATCATTGATGAACAGGGTGGATCTGATGCAGATGTGAAGGCACAGATCGGCAAAGCAAGATCAGCATATTTACAACTGAGGAACATCTGGAACTCAAAGCAACTGTCAACCAACACCAAGGTCAGGATTTTCAATACAAATATCAAGACAGTTCTACTGTATGTGGCAGAAACCTGGAGAACTACGAAAGCCATCATCCAGAAGATACAGGTGTTTATTAACAGTTGTCTACGCGAAATACTTCAGATTCGTTGGCCGGACACTATTAGCAACAACGTACTGTGGGAGAGAACAAACCAGATCCGAGCGGAGGAAGAAATCAGAAATTAGCGCTGGAAGTGGATAGGACCCACATTGAGGAAAGCACCCAACTGCGTCACAAGACAAGCCCTCACATGGAATCCTCAAGGCCAAAGGGAAAGAGGAAGACCAAAGAACACATTACGCCGAGAAATATAAATGGACATGAAAAAGATGAACAAGAATTAAAAGGAAGCCCAGGACAGAGTGGGTTGGAGAATGCTGGTCGGCGGCTTATGCTGCATTAGGAGTAACAGGCGTAAGTAAGTAAGTAAGTAACTCTTAAAACATACAGGATAAGTAAACCTTAAGAATTATATATACCAGCTAAATATAGTAATAGACTAAAACGCCTGCAGAATCATTATTTCAAGTCAAACGACTTCACAGCAGTTGCACAAATAACGATAATTTTTAATCAAATTGAGGAGGAACATAGGTTAAAAGCCATTAGTGAGGAGCTGTTAGCTCTTAATACTAACTCAAAAGTACAAAACTTAACTCTGCTTTTCACTAAACGCGCTAAAGCAACTCGAAATGTTGATATACCGTGCATCCAACATAATAGCATTTTTATATATGACTCTAAAACCATGGCCAACCTTTTCAGTAGTGTTTTTGCGAATAATGTAAAAAACATAAATGGCTCTGCTTCAAGAGTTATGTGCGTGGCTAGCAACTCAATAAAATTTATCTCCTTCACATGCATGAAAATTAATAAGGCTATAGACACCCTTAGGCTCTCGAGAGGTCATGGAGTAGACGGGATTTCATCCTTTCTCTACAAATATGGTGGTCCATATATTCCACTTCTTCTTCTAAAGCTGTTTACTCTCTCTATGGAAACCGTTTCTTACCCTTACTGTTGAAAAACCGCGTACATCATACCACGTTACAAATCTGGAGATAAGACTGACATGAACAATTACCGGCCAATAAATATTACTCCAGTTATTTCTAGTATAATGGAAACAATTATCAGTGATGAACTTTCCAAGTATTTACTTGCTGCAAAATTTATCAATGATACTCAACATGGATTTCTTATAAATCGTTTTTGCATGACATATCATTTTGACTTCTTAATTTAGTTTATTCTCTACGTAGCCTAGGATATCTAGTCTTGGTGCTATATCTGGACATTTCTGAAGCCTTTGACATGGTTAGCCACCAACTTCTTATAGGTAAGCTCGCATCTTATGGCGTTCAAAATCCTTTGCTTGCTTGGCTTGATTCCTTTCTCAGCAATCGATATCAAATAGTTTAAATTAACTCTTCATTGTCTAACGCTGTCCCTGTTAGAAGTGGAGTAATACAAGGTAGTGTTTTAGGTCCTTTGCTCTTTTTAGTGTTTATCAATGATATTTGTGAAAGTTTTTGTGTGGGTAAGCCCCTTCTATATGCAGATGATCTTAAAGTAGTGTATTCGTTTTCTCCACATGCCCCCGAACGCCCTGGTACGGCCGAGAGTGGGGAGAGTCCGCTCTGCCTCTCGAAATACTCTCACACGGCCGCGCGTATACAGCCTCTGCCAGGGAAGTCCTACTCACTGCCTTCTCGTGGCGGGGGTGTTGTTTACGAAAATAAGAGGACGAAAAGCTAACGTCCGGCGCTTTAACCGGATCACAAACCAATGGTGCACATGAGCTCCAGCATCCTGCGGGAACAAATGGCGTATGAACCAATCGTTGGTCACCGGCTACCATGGGATTGCATCTCCTTACGATGCTCCACTGTCTTGTGGGTTAGACCATTAGGTCAAAGGCTCGGGGTGTGGCTCCCTAAGATAACCACCTGCTTCGGTTCGGGCACCCGGGCAGTATCACAGCCCACACACAAACGATGAACTCTATGTCTATGGCAACTACTTTTCTCGCTCCGATAAACAATCAATTGATTCAAATAATTATCATTACTATTATTGTCATTATTAATACTATTATTATTACCATTATTGTCATTATTATTATTATAATTATTATTATTATTATTTTCCCTCTTTTATACTTATACAGCGGCTCGTCTTTGGTGGAAATTCGACTGTATCTAAACGTTCTCGAGTCACTGTCCGGTTGAAAATTGTGTGTTACCACCGAATAAGAGAACTGAAGCAGTTTTTTTGAAACCACGTGCACCATTCAAACTGGCTGCCTTCAACGTTCGCACACTAGTGCAGGTCGGACAACAGATAGGGCTGTCTATGTCTTTGGAAAGTCTTAATATTGATGTTTGTTGTCTATCCGAGACCCGTATTCAAGACTCTGGCGAAGTACTACAAATTCGATCTCCATCTGTCCCTTCGAAAAGCTTATTTTACGTGTGCTTATCCGGGGACCCTGTGGCATCTTCGTCTGCTCTTGCTGGCATTGATATCGCACTAAGCGCTAGAGCTGAGGCAGCACTAGTCGATTGGATCCCCATTAACAGGAGGTTATGTGCTGTTAGATTAGAAAGTTCCATCAAAGTTAGAAGAAATCGGCCTGAGAAACGATGTCTTTTCGTCATCTCTGCCTATGCCCCGACAGATTGCAGCCCGGATGCAATCAAGGATGAGTTTTACCACCAGTTATCTGTTCTTCTCCAGAAAGTGTGCTCGACAGATATTGTAGTACTAGCCGGAGACTTGAATGCTCAGGTCGGGCGTCTAGGCACAGAAGAGAGTCGTTTAGGTGGCCGATGGGGACTCGTTGGTCGCAGGTCAGATAACGGGGACCGTCTACTGCAACTTTGCACAGACCACAACCTGTTTCTGACTAGCACTAACTTTCGACACAGTCATCGCCGATGTGCCACCTGGCGTCCTCCCTCTGCATCTCAAGCCTGGACTCAGATTGATCACATCGCGATCAGCTTCCGCTGGCGTGGTTGTGTAAAAGACTGCCGCTCCTTTTGGAGTACCTATCTGGACTCTGATCATGCCTTGGTCTGCGCCAATCTTGCCTTACTTTTCAGTGGACAACGAAGTGACCGCCATCAACGGATTGATATTAGCAAGCTGGTTGCAACTTCTGTTGCAAATAAGTATCGAACCGAGCTAGCCTCTAGGCTAGCTACCACTCCACCGAAAAGTATAGATGAGCATTGGTTGCAATTGCATGACGCCATTAAAATGGCGGATACAGTCAGTTGTGGGTTTGCGAAACGTCCCGCTTTTAAGGACTGGGTTTCTTCTGGTTCCTTACAACTCATTGAAGCCCGTCGGTCTACTCCGGGTGACCGTGAGTTTGACCATAAACGAAGGATGTTACGTAAGGAAATTGGGCAAAGCTTGCGTAAGGACCGAGAAGCCTGGTGTTCGAAGCGTGCTAATGAGCTGGAAGCAGCAGCTGCATCTGGTAACTACCGGAAGCTCTTCCAGCTCATCCGAGCCACTGGCAGCAAGAAGTCTGGTGTGAGTGAAACAATCTGCGAGGATGATGGGATGCCAATCACTAACATCCATCGACGTCTTGGACGATGGGCAGAATTTTTCGAAGGGCAGTTCAACTGGCCTGCTGCTTCGGCAACATCGGTCAGACTGTCCTGCCCTCCATGGCCGGTGACGACTGATCCACCAATCGAGGAGGAAGTCCGCAAGGAACTCCAACTCTTGAAGCGTTACAAATCACCTGGCCCAGATGACTTACCTCCGGCTCTTTTTAAAGATGGTGGTGACTTTTTGACTAAGGAATTGACGACGTTGTTTACAAAGGTTTGGGAATTAGAGAGTGTACCAACGTCATGGAATGAGTCGATAGTTGTCCCTATCTTTAAAAAGGGTTCACGTCGTTCCTGCAACAACTATCAGGGGATAAGTCTACTTCCGATTGCGTCCAAGCTATTGGCTTCTGTCATACTTCGTAGGTTGTTCAAAACCCGAGAAAGATTGACTCGCGAGGAGCAGGCTGGGTTTCGTTCTGGTCGAGGATGTATTGATCATATCTTCACCCTCCGCCAAATGTTAAAACACCGCCATACTTATCAAAGGCCAACAATCGTAGTGTTTCTTGACATCAGGGCTCCCTTCGATTCGTTGGACAGGACTGTTCTCTGGGATTGTCTATTGAAGAAGGGTGTGCCTGAGAAGTTTATTAACATCCTAAAAGCCCTATATAAAAACACCTCAGGCAGAGTGAGGGCATACAACCACCTCTCTCCATTGTTCCATTCGAGTAGTGGGGTTAGGCAGGGTTGCCCAATCTCACCATTCCTCTTCAACTTTGCTATCGATGACATTCTGGAAACAGCTCTGATGAATGTAAGTAATGGTGGTGTGGATCTGTTGCCTGGAGAAAGACTTCTCGACCTTGAGTATGCGGACGATATTGTCTTACTGTGCGACAATGCCCAAGGCATGCAATCCGCACTTAATCAGTTGGCAATCAGTGTCCGTAGGTATGGTATGTGCTTTGCACCTTCGAAGTGCAAAGTACTTCTACAAGACTGGCAGGATTCCAATCCTGTACTCACCCTGGATGGTGAGCAGATAGACGTAGTCGAGAAGTTCGTGTATCTGGGTAACTGCATAAGTGCTGGTGGGGGTGTGAGTGATGAGATCAACGCACGTATAGTGAAATCCAGAGCGGCTTATGCCAATCTGGGCCATCTTTGGCGCCTTCGTGATGTTAGTCTGGCTGTGAAATGTCGGATCTACAACGCGTCGGTGAGAGCAGTTTTGCTCTATGCTTGTGAAACCTGGCCTCTCCGAGTTGAGGACGTTAGACGACTCTGTGTTCGATCATCGCTGTCTCCGAAGGATTGCTGACATTCAGTGGCAACACCATGTCAGTAATGCAGAGGTTCGGCATCGCGTGTTCGGGCACAGAGATGATAATTCAATTGGTGTCACCATCTTGAAACACCGACTTCGGTGGCTTGAACATGTTCTACGAATGTCGTCCCAGAGAATTCCACGTCGTGCATTATTTGCCGACTCTGGGACTGGTTGGAAGAAGCGGAGAGGTGGTCAGTGTATGACATGGTGTAGTGGCATGAAAGAAAGCTGCAAAGGACTGACTTCTGTCGGTCATTCACGACTCCCTGGTTGGGGTCTGAGAGATGGTGCTACACAGTGGCTAGAGACGTTATCAGATATGGCTCAGAATAGAAGCCAGTGGCGATCCTGCTGTAACCTTCTTTTACTTTCTTCATAAAAAGTGGTTGTGTCTCTCTTACTTGAAAGATTTCTTCTGATTGTACCTTTCCGTTCCCTCGTTACTACCACACTACCTTACACCAATCTCTTCGTTATCGTTCTCTTTTTCTTTTGTGCTCCTTAGTTTTTTTTTCTATCTCTCTTCGAATTTTCATTGTTTTGTGTGGCGCATATATATTGGCGCTCTCTTGTACCAATATTTATGTGTTCAAATAAATAAATAAATACATGACCTGAAAATATGCAAAATTGCATCAGCATGGAGCTTAACAAGGTAGCACAGTGGTGCTTAAAATGGCAACCGGAGCTTAATACGGCTAAATGTGGATGGATATGCTTCGGCGATACATCACTCTACCTAGGCATTACCATAAATGGTGAAGTGTTATCTAGGTTACATACAGTAGTAGACTTAGGACTTAGATATTCCCAACACTTGTCGTTTACAGAACATATATTAAAACAGACCTCTGAGTCTCAACGTCTAATAGGTTACATAACTAGAAATCTTTACAACACTGAGTCACGTATTCTAATGTACAAAGTTTGTGCTTGACCTCTTCTAGAATATTGCACGTTTATTCTTAGCAGTGCGCTCATAAAGGATAAATTAAGGCTGGAATCAGTACAGAGACGATTTACACTTCGTATTCTTGGAGCTGATTGTACCTTAACCTATGATTCCAGATGTAAGAAACTTGGTCTAGACACTTTATGGAGGAGGAGACTCAAACTAAATCTTATCTTTTTCTTCAAACTACTTCATAAACTATCGTTTACATCCGATCACGCGATTCAATATGCAGAAACCTCTCATTATGACATCCGTAATTCCTTGGCACTAGTGAAACAAACTCATTCTAAATCATCTCTGCATATGAATTATTTCACCTGTAAATTTTCTAGACTCTGGAATAACCTACCACAATCTATCCGCATGATAAAATCACTCCCATTATTTGTTCGCTGCATCGATGCATACTGCTCCTCTGAAAATGCATTGAATGGTCTAGCACCTGCAAGTGTATCTCATTCCACAAGTGACATTTTAGGAACTTTAAATGTTTAGCCATCTTTATTAGTGAATTCCCTTAAGTAAAACCACCTATTTGCTGTCAATATGTTAACACCGTCCCTAGCAACTTTAACTAATTTGAATAACACAAACAGTATGTCACTGTATCACATGACACACGCATTTAGGTAGACCTGATTGATATATTTTGGTTATTACTTTTTTGTTGTTCCCTGCTCTCTGTTTTCGTTTTAATTTCTCTAGTTGTAGATAATTATCATTATTTCGATCTGGCACACAAATTGACTTTAATTACACCGTCCATAAATCAACGGGCTGTCTATTTAAGAAATATTAAAAATTTCCGGCTGATGCTTTGGATCGCTGTAATATATGTACTACTTAAACAACAATTGAACTAGTATACTTAAAACTTTCTTTTATCACATGTTTGTTCTGCATGTCTAACGTTTTTACTTATATCAAATTGATCATGCCTGTAAACTGGCTTGAATTCTGTAATTATTATTTTCAGAATATATAAATTATTATTATCTTATGCAAATATTCGAATATTGTATACGACTAATTTCCTTGTGTTAATAATAGTAATATTTAGTAGTAATGACTCGTCAAGCAACACACCTCTTCGCATACCTCCCAGCTGATTTCGCATTATTTACTAATCTTGTTTATTCATTTGAACACTAATGAAAAATACTGATTGAACTGATAGATTTCAATATACGAAAATAGGCAATAAATGAACATTTGAATTTAGTGAAAGAACAAACTCCATCTTTTATTCCATTACGTGTCTATAAACTTTCATGTATGTGTTCAGTTTTTTATCCCTTTGAATATATACAGTTGAAAAAAAAAGGATGAAACTTTCTTCATACAAAAATTACATACATATGGCATTTCACAGTAGCATACCTTCTTGCTACTGGTCAATACCGGGTGAAGTTCCATATGGAAATGTAAAACAAACAGGTAGAAACACACGAAAATTTGAAAAATGTTTCTCATCTCAACTGAGAATATTGAAAATGTTATTCTACTGATCACCAATATTTAGAAATAAATAAAAATAATTTAAAAAAAAAAACAAAACAATAAAAATAGAAACAAATAAATGTTACAATACAAACAATTATTTAGTAAATAAAACAAGTCTACATAGACAAGTTATGAGGAAGATTTATAATAATAATAATAACACAATATTTGTAATGGATGGAGTTCAGTTGATGTTTCATTGATTGATTTATTGAGCATGTCTCATATTGGAATTTGTTTGTCTATTGTCCATACAATAATTAATGGATTGATTGGTTTACTGATTGATATGTACTTGGAGGTTGAGGGAAGACAGAAGTACTAATAATATCAATCATATGTATTTTACAGTGACGTGTAAACAAGGTGAATGTCTGAGAAAGTGAACGAAAGAGAGAAAGGAAGGGATATCTCAAAAACCAAAGAATCTTTTACGTCTATGTATCTGTGTGTGTGTGTTTGAGAGAGAGAGAGAAATAGCAATTGGAAGACAGAACTACGAGTGCATGATGGAAAACATATAAACAGTTTGCACAACCATGATGAATTTCCAGCAAACACGTTTACTGTGTTGTTTACGTTTTTGTGAGAGAAATACAAGGCGATTGAAAGGAATTCCTCAGTAATAGTAATAATAGTGATATTGTATCAGGAAATTCTATTCTGTTGTAAATAATTCATTAAATCCATATAATCTCGATGTATCCCATAAGGATGTAGATGGTACAGCATATATTCATAGAGATACATTTCTTCAGGTCTAATATAATGGAATGAGACAGCATAATCACTGCAACAATCGAATCCCTGATTTCAATCAAATGGGGAGAATAAAAGTCAATGTAATCATCATGATGATAATAATAATAACAATAATGTGGAGAGATACAGTTACAATGTGAGGTAGGCAAAGTTTGTTGAATAACTGCACACTGAATAATAAATAGGTCAACATAACATGATTATGTGACAATAAACTTACAATCACGAGCAACCCTCTCTAAACATTTCTACACTACATGTGCACCTCTCATCTAGTACATGCTTGATTGTGATAGCGTTGGAAAACACAGTTTGCAATGAGCTCCAAAAGCATATCGCGATGTTTCCTTTTTAAACTGTTGTTTTTACTTCATAGTTATATTATTAACGTGTTTAATTTATTCAACCGCCTTCCACAAGCACCACATAAATGTATCTTCTTAAACACTACTCATTTATGTAACTGTTAATTAATATTTGTGACGTGAAATTTCGTGCCAAACTTCAATGTCGCCATCTCAAACCTCAGTGAATCAGCTATCAGACCATCTCTGTTACAAATTAGTGAGAGTGTAGGGAATTTTTCAAAAAGTGATCTTTAACGATACTACACTCATTATTCTCAACTTCTGTTATTTGTTCGTTTGGTTTCTGTTATCACCACCAAACAGTACGTTACAATACATTATTCATCTACTACTCGTCTGTCTTCTGTGTTACATAATACTACTCAGATAAATCCATCTAAAATTTATATATGTAATGGGGACAACGTTCGAATTTGAATTATCATAATATCACTTTAGTATCTGAAGTATTCAGTAGCATTCATGACATGATGTATGATAATGTTGTGTATGATAGGGGAAGAAGAATAATCGTTGCTTTCAGAAACTAGAGTGTTTTGTCTGATTCTCACTCATTTGTATAGTTTAATATAGACTTGAGTGAGCATTGAAAATTATCCTGTATATAATTGATGCTGAAACTCCTGTTACATTTTCGCCAACCATAACCCTTTCCGTGGATAACATATTTAAGTATAGATATGTTTATTAGTAAAACTCACTGTATCTATTCTGTGGTAATTATACTTTAGGTACCATTCTGGGTAGCCGTTTGCGTTTTTTGTGAGCATATGTGATGGAGAGAACGGATGAAAGCATTCACGTCCTTCTGCATCTAGACTATCAATTACTGAAACATTTGTAGCTTCAGCACAAGATCCTGTAATCAATGGAGGGAAAAGAAGATGTATCGAATGAGATTAGCATTGAATTGTTTCTTTTATTGTTTTCGAATTTGCAGTATGTCAAAACACATAAAATGAAGTCAACGAATAAGTCTTTTCAGTAAGTTCTAATCAGGTTCTACGCTTTTGGGGTGATCCAGAAAACTCTTAAAAGCCAGGAAATGCTCAAGAAACACTATGTAGCATTTTATCCAATCAGTGTTCACTAGAAGTTCCTCCAAGTCAATGCAGTCGAGAGAAACGTTTCACAAGGTTCCAGCACGCAAAATTATCGTAATGACAGCAACAAACCATCATCCCCATACTGGTTATGTGGCGTTTGGCGTTCTAAAAGGTTTTGTCCTTCTAAAAATCATCGCTGTACTACGTTTTCTAGAAAAGAGCACAAAGTAGGTCATTGAAAAATCTGGAAACGCCGTCGACAGAAAGTGTGTTCTAAAAGATTCAAGCCACGAACAGCTAAAGTAACGGTGGCTCTTCACAAAGCCGGGTCACATAACCATAGAATGTATGTTTGTCTCAATATTAGTGGATATGATGCCCGCTTACAGTTAGATACAGTCTCCGATATAACACTTATAAGCAGGAGAACGTGGGAGAAAAAATTTGGGAGACCGCGAATATATTCAATTCATCAACCAGCACAAAGTGCATCCGAGGGAATTCTAAACATTACTGGTGATACTCATTGAGAAGTCACAGTCAAAGAGTTTACGGAGAAGGGAGTTATATTTTTGACAGAACATCCATCACTCGACTTATTGGGGCTTGACCGGATAGAAATGTTGAAGTTTTAAAACCGTCCCATAAACTCGATCTGTAACAACGTCAGTACGTCGAAAGTTGAAGAGAAAAACTCAGTGGAAACAGTATTAAAACGACATAAAATGGCATTTAGTGATGGTCTTGAAGAATGCAGTAAATTTAAAGCTGCTCTTACAATTCGAGAGGAATCAAAACCTGTGTTTTGACCTAAGAGACCTGTACCATATGCTGCCTTCCCACTGGATGAACAAGAGCCACAACGACTTCAGAAATTCGGTGTCATTGAACAAGTGAATTTCTCAGAATAGTGGTAGTAAAGAAGACTACTGGCAGCGTCTGTTTATGTGCCGATTACTCAACTGGGCAAAATGAAACCCTAGAAACCCATCAGTATCCCTTACCCCTACCTGAAGATCTTTTTGCTAAACTGAATGGAGGTAAGCTCTCTGCAAAGTTGAACTTATCGGAAGCTTATTTTCAAATTCCTGTTGCTGATGAGTGTAAACATCTGCTCACCACAAACACACACAAGGGTCTATTCCGGTATAATCGAACACCCATCGGAGTCAAGACTTCCACATCCATATTTCAGCAAGCAATGGATAATATGGTACAGGATTTTTCAGGTGTTGCAGTTCATCTGGATGATGTAATAATTATGGGAGTGGATAGAATAGACTTGGAAAAGAAGCTCGACCAGGTGCTGTCGCGATTAGCCGAATATGGACTTTGACTCCGTGCAGAGAAATGTAACTATTGCATGCGAAAGGTACGCCTCCCTGGATTTGTAACCGATAAAGATGACAAGAGATCAGATCCAGAGAATACCCAGACAGTGAAAACTATGCCTAGACTGACGGACGTCCTCACACTACGATTCTTTTTGGGACTAGCTAGTCATTATAGAACTTTTATTCCTAACCTTCATCACTTACGTGCCTCGTTAAATAACCTTCTGGCGGAGAATGAAAAATGGGATTGGTCCGCAACGTGCCAAGCTGCTTTTGAGGAAATCAAGAAAGTACTAGTCTCGGATCTGTTGCCCAACCATTACGATCCATCCTTACCCATCGTAGTAGCATCAGATGCTTCAAACTATGGGATTGGAGCAATTATTATGTTTGGTGACAGAGTTGTTATTCCAAAAACATCATACCACAAGGTTCTGAGACAATTCCGCTGCAGTCATACAGGCATCAATAAGATGAAAGCGTTGGCTCGAAGCTATGATTACTGGCCTACAATGCATGGAGATATCGAAACCAGATGCTGCAATTGTTCGTCGTGCCTGCAAACAGCTGAAAGTCCAAATAAATATGAACCACAACAATGGAAAAACTTAAAAGTCCTTGAGAGAGGCTGCACGCAGCTCTTGCTGGCCCAATCGAGGGAGAATGTTTCTAGTCATAGTGGACACACTCACAAAATAGCCATAAATTCGGACTGTTTAGCTGCTTTGGAGTTCCGGAGACTTTAGTGACCGATAATGGCTCACAATCCACTGCAGAATCATGCAAGCACTTCTGCAACATTAATGGAATTGTGCATATGCGCTCTCCACTCAATCAAATGGACAGGTAGAGCACTTCGTGGACACATTTAAAAGAGCACTACTGAGAGGTAAAGGCAAAAGGTGGAAGTCAGGTAATTAAGAAATTCCTAGCATATTATAGAACTACATCTAACCCCGTCGTTACAGACGGGAATTCCCCTGCTGAAGCAATGTTCGAGAGATGAATCCGAACTATATTCAACGCCATGTTGCCGCTTAAACCAATGGATGTATGCAGACAAAATCAGAATATCCGGAGATTTAACGTGGGTGATAAAGTGCTCGTCAAGTTATACTTTGGGGAAAATCGTTGGCAACCGTGAGTCATTGAGAGGAGAATAAGAAATGTTTTATACAAAGTACTTGGGACTTTCGGAACGTGGATTAGATACATTGATTAAATATACAGAGAATACAGGACACTAAACACGGTATATAGTCGAGTGAGTCTTCTGGGAGAGATAATTACAAATGCTCCAATGGCAAGAACCCCAACAGACACTCATAGACGCTGGATACCAAGAAAATCCGAACGTCGCAGAAAACCAGTTATCCAGCTGCAATTAGACCAGATAAAAAGTATTATTTTTCGAAAAGGGGGAAGGTGTTGAGGAGATACAGAAAACTTCTCAAAATTAAGCCAAGAAAGGCTCTGAAAACACTGAGAAGTATCATATCCAATCAGCGTTCACTAGACGTTTTGCCAGAAACATCTAGAAACTGAAACGTCACATGTCGAGTTTCTGATTGGATGATTACTCATACTGCTACTATGTTCAGTATCATTCCAGAATTTTTCGGAAACCCAAGGATATCTAAAATACTATAAAAATTCACTAGACTTTCTATACATAAACGAACCCATTGAGTAAAGTACTTCACGTTTGTTTTGGTCCTTTTCTCTCGTGTTCAGATCGCTGTGTAGTTCTAGCTTGAGAGTTACGAGAATAGCTTAGGAACCGAATATAGCGTTTAATTAGCACGACTTATCATACGCTTATACATCGTGCAAATTATAGATGCAAAAGCAATTCATGGGATCTTACAGTGGTTAGTAGAACAAAACAGAATTGTTAGTGGATAAATATATATCAACTATGTACTGCCAACTCCTATTGTTGTGTCAACTGTAATTGTCAGAATGATAATGAGAATAGATTTAGATGTCATAATGTAAGAGAACTAATACTGACGTTATTCTTGAACTATCAACTGTCCTATCAATAAGATATGATGCGTAACTGAGGTGACCTCACAGCACAGACTCAACGAAGGTGGACATCGGATGAAAACCCAACTGGATGTAAATAACTGTTTCGTCCCACTATGAAACAGTTCTTTATACTGAGCATCTAGACTTCATTCCAAAATCGGATTTAATGTCTTCAGGATTTCACAAACCGTTCAGACTAATCCAAATGCATTAGGCAGTTTCCATGTCATATTCAACGATATCAATTATTCTTCAAATCAGTTATTGCATAGTCATGATACAATCACATCACACGCAAAATTAGTATGTATACCTACCAAGTTTCACATCTTCAGCGAATACATATTTATTACTTTGACAAACGGTATTATTTTCTAAACCATTAGCGATATTCAAAAGACCAGCTCGAGATAGCACATATCCTCCACCACCGGACATATATCCTTGTTTAACAAATGGCTATTTTGCAAAGAAGAAGAATGTGAAGGAAATAGAATAATATGATGGATTAAGGAGAGTGAAAGTAACAATTTAGACGCACTATCTGTAATAACAAGTATTTGAATTTCTCAAATTCTTATACAAATTAAGGAATCACTGGGAACTATTTGGATGCTCTCTGATAATAGAACAACTTTTCATAACCTGGAACTATGATCTTTAGAAATTCGCTTGAATTATTGACAGTTCCTGTCATGAAACGATTTGATATTCCCCACCCCACCCCACCCCCAACTTCAATTATCATGAAGATATTCTGTTTAGATTTATGAAATAATTCCTCACTTAAGTAATAATACGCTGGGTAAGTAACTCGAGTAATCACAACATTCAGTTCTAATCATTGGTCAATCATATCCTATGTATTAGGTAAATCAAAATCACTATAATCTTCGTTCATTATTGCGACCGAATACTGATGATTACTCCGTTGATGAACATGGCATTTAATCAGAAATAGCCTTTTCGAATGGGTATAATATACGAGCCACCAAAATCACTTGAATCTGTACTAGGATGATGGAGTGTTTTTATCAAATACTAATTATTTTGTACATACCTAACCACACAATTACCGATTCAATACAATTCAAGTGTGTAGACTGTGTTCTCTGTGTTTAGTCCCGATACATTCATCACTATTATACCACACAAAAGTTAGATCTGGGAACTTGGATTGCATTCAATACTAATAATGTTGCTATTATTACTACCATTACAGAACATCCTAACAAACCAAAAGAGGAAATAACAAAAAGAGAGAAGACAAATATCTTAGCAAAGTGAACTGCTTCAACTGTAATAAAAATCACGATGGACTGAGTGACTGCCTTCTTCTTCTTCATCATCAACAACATTAGGTGTCTGAGAAGCACCATGAATTATCTTCGCTTATACCTATGCATGTGGACAATTGTAGACATGGATTTGATTGAGAATATGTTGGCATCTTGAGGAGAGAAAATACAAACAAAACTATAGTTTTAAGTAAATCGGAGCAGGTCAAACAGCAATCAGTAAGCATATGTGTGTTAATTCGAACATCCCATTTCCCTACGAATTTTGTCAAGATGCTGTCCAGAAAGATCACAAAATTTTCAATATTGAACTACCCATCTGGGAGAACGCTAACCCACCTAAATTTGTTTGACATTCTACTGATTTGGCCACCACAGTCACTTTAACATACTATCGGTTGATTGTATTATCTTATCACACAAATAAATCTACTTGTCAAAAATCAGCTACTCCATAGATATGGAGATGCACAACTCACCTTGAATCGTCTGCCCATGATGAATGGTTTATCGGGATTTTCTTTACGTAAAATTTTGCGCAGATTCTCTACAATCACATATGAATCATCATCCGCCTTCATGAAGTAATCGTAATCATTGGCATAATGTTTTGCCATGTATTTTATCGCTCCAGCTGTTTTATTCCACAATAAGTTGCGACCTTCAGTATTGATAACAGCTACAATTTACGAATACATTGATATATTCGGTGGTGATTGAAGTAACTAAACAGAAAGATTCAATGACAATCATAAATGATAATAACCAACACGGGGAGATGGAGTTCACTGGGAAGGAACTTTCACTAAACTCTGGTGAACTTGGACTGAATGATGATAGGATTTATCTTTTTCTTAAAATTCAAACTTGGCTTAGAAGCCAGGTAATTCAGCCAATCATATACATATATATTTCGGCTGAAGGTGCCACATCCCATTGGCTCAAATGTTAGGGAAAATCCAAGGGCAGTAGACGTAGTAACAGTATCAGTGGTAATAAAGAAAATTAAACGTAGAAGATACGATTCGGGAAGGAAATATGACATTATCAAAATGATTGAAAACTTTATGTGGAATTTGGGAACTTTGAACATAAGAGAAGACAAAGAATGAATGCATCTGAGTAATTGAGAACAACTGTGAGCATTGTTACTCAAAGTCTCCAACCATTGTTTACGATGATCACGCGGATCTCAACCAGGTTGTATGCACCTAACTACATGGATTGGTTCAACATTCAGTGCCTTTGTGGACTGATATCATGTTTTCGATTGTCCTCCCTTGACTTTCTTTCTTCCATGCTACTAGTTACACCAGCTATTATTATGCATCCAGTTAGTTGGTAGTTGGACATGCATAATGCATATCCCAACAATCTCAGTCGATAGATTCATTACCTCGTCAATCGATTTCCTATAGTTACCTGGTGCTGTGCGTTCAACCTCAGAGTTGTCAAATCGATGGTACCAAAATATACGAGCAATGATTTGAAGACATTGATGATCAAGTCCTCGTAACCCAAGAATATCCTCTATTATAAAAGGTATGTTTCTCACCTATCAAGTAGATCGGAGCGAAGTGTCGAGCAGTTGACAGACGTATACCTTGTGTGCGCCACAAGTGAGCAAGTTGGTAAACGCCAACCGGCCTCCCTCGACCCGTGTCGAGATTCCGTCAAACACCAACCCATTAGTGTTGATGAGACTTTCAAGTGAAGTGAAGTGGTCGACACAATCCACTATTTCACTCGCTATCGTCAAACTCAAGGTTTGCATAAACCAGTCCTTAAGCAATATTTCGCAATACGATGAAGTGATACGCATCACAAACACGCTCGCACTGTTGATTGATTAAGGAGGTCAAGAGACCCTGAATGTCGTCAAGGTATTCACCAAATAAAAATATTTCATCTTAGTATTCCGAGTCAACAAATGAATCTTCTGGTAGATCAATTTATCATAAATCACACGATGATATTATTATTATTATTATCATCTCAAGAAGAACGTCTACCAATAAGTTAAATGGAAATGGAGAAAGTGGACAACCTTGAAGAAAACTACTTGGAGTCATCAATTCTCATTCTCTTTCGAAGCACCATGAAAATGTAGTTTCACTGCACATTCTGCGCCAAAATAGAAAAATCATTCATTTTCGACATTTCTACAAATTACAAACTGGTTATTATTATTATTCTGATTGCATTATCCTTACACTATACTTTAACATTAGATATATCTATTATGAAATCGCACACAAAAGCTCTTCCTGATGCCTAATTAACTTTTTGTTCGGTGAATATATTTGTATCTGCATCAGTGTTTTTATAGTTGAGTCCAGTCTTACTTTGTTTGTATACAGTTGACAAAATAGCACATTACATGTATAGCTAATCGAAAAATTCACTTGTGTTATGATCTGTATAAGTCTCATGTAAGTCGAAACACATTGGTAGTATCGATTAAAATGTTTAATCTTTTTTTGTAACTGAAACCAATACGACAATATTCATCCGTCCAATGAGCTTCGAACAATATTATCTGAGTACTCTCAGTGTATATACACACAGTGTATATTATGATGTATAAGATAAATCATTATTTTAAGATAACACTAATGTAATGTTTCTCATAAAGTCAGTTATATATTGTACAACAATCTTTTCCACATAACACTATATATCCTGTAAACTTATTTTCATCTCTGCCCGATATAATAAGATATTGTGATCAGGATAGTTGGTCATATTTTTACTGAGACAGTAACTGATTAATAAAGTTGCACAAAGATCGTATCATACCATAAACGCGACCAAATCAAATTAATCAAATGCTTGACACAAAGCATCTGGGTTTCATCTTTCACCAATAATGTATCCACAATAGCTCAAATTTAGAACCTGTTACTTATCCTTTCGATATCAAACATATAATACTTATATGATGCAACAAATTGTAGTCAAATTAAAAGTCAAACTTTACACTTTCATATAACCTCGTGGTACTACTATGAAAGTCACTTCCCGAGTAGTTCACTGGTTAAGTTTCACACTATGAATCCGGGTAAGTGAATTCAAACCCCACTGAAAGCAACAATTGCCCAAGATTCTATGTACGTTTGGTTGACGAGTGCCAACTAGTATAGAACCTGGGTTCAGGGTACACTACCAACCACCTTTGACTATCTAATTCGTCACCATGTCATTTGCTATTAATGAACTATGAATTTGTACTAGATCATATAAACCAGTCGATCCCTTTTATAATTCTAGGTGATGCAATGAGAAGATAAAAATGAATTAAACAGACATTGCATACATCTCTAACTTGTTGGGATTGATTTTCAAGCACTTGATTTCTAGACTGTAACCGTTGCTTTTTCTTATTACCAAGGCGGTTTAAGCATGTAAACAAACATTTACAAACACGACTTAAAATAACAGATGGCTTCTTACTGATTGACTAAGAAACCAATATCTGAGATCATTCAAATAATATTCTTCGTTCATGTATTAGTGTTTTAATATGATGAAGATTTTCAATCAGTTTGAGAACAAAATTCAACATCATACTGTTTTGGGAGGTTCTACCTAACTGCCTTACTACAAACATCATGATGTTTGTCATTATAGTTATCAAAAGATATTTAGTACTATAACTGCTGTTCGGTATTACTCCTGACCCTGGCTACTGAGTGATCTGAGAGAAGTGAGGAGAAAATACCCATACCATACCTGTAGTTTACATTTGTTTGATGACTGATTTGAGTGTGACCAAAACGTACTCCAGCTACCTAACATCAAATAAAGTTAACCACAAATTCCAGTTAATTAGCTTGATCACCCAGTAGTAAAATAAGTGACTGATATAATTTGATCTGGATAAAGGGTTATACAGTAGAACACTGATTACTACTGCGGTGTGTGCTACTTATATTGACATAAGTTAGTAGTATACATGTCAGCCGTGAATAGAATGTCTGGCAGCAGAGAGACAAGAGGATCGAGCAGTAAAGAATGCAAACAGAATGCAATTTGTATCAAAATGCAAGAACAATGAAGTCTGGGTCATTTTGAGACAATCGGTGGACATTTTGCAAATTAAGCATTTGTTTTATGATTGCTAGATTTTATTAACAAGTCCTGTAATCTTGTGTTGAATACATTAGATTGTCTCCACTGGTGTTCTTGTTCACTACACTATTACTACTACTACTACTACTAAACAATTTCCGGTCAGCGTAATCCACCTACTTTACAAAGTACTGCTGAGGAGTCCCACAATACGACGGGACGGCTGTTCGGTGCTTTCATGTTTTCCATGGTGGTCTAGCTTCAATCGATTCATGCTCTCAACTGTTGAGATTTCTTCTAATTTTGTAAAAAAAAAAGTGCAAATTCTTATTGCCTTCAAATAGTTTTATCATAATTCATTAATCTATAACTATTCCGTGATGAAAATCTTCTTTACGACGAGATCATTTACTTAAGCTGTACATTCGTACTCATAGATAGATGAAAAACATATGTCTATAGAAGAACAGAACATAGACATATATTCTCCACATATCTATGAATACGAATGTACAGCCTAAGTAAATGATTTCAACGAAAAGAAAACTTCCATCACTAAATTCAATGACGCAATGGGTTATTTTAATTATCATAACTACTTGTTATTTCAATTTATGCTTGTCAACATGTGTTTGTATAAATCATATGGAAAAACAATATCAAGTGAATTTGAACTTCACCCCATTGCACAAGCAAGTGGCTATCAGGATTCAGTAGCTGAGTGGATAACGCGATGGCGTTTGAAGCGAACGGTACTGGGTTCGAGTCTCAGAGTGAATTAACTTCAACTCACATGCATGTATATACAGGTGATGGATCCCAAATAGGACGAAACGCGCGTCAAACTGGATTCCACTTCTGGCCACTATCTACCTTTGCTTAGAATGCTTGTGAATTAAGGCAATATCGAGGCAATACAAACAGTATGCACATACACCAATAACAGACTGATCAATTACCGTGCTAAGCATCAATGAAAAGATTCAAGTAAAAACAATACCAAGTGAATTTATTCATATTAAATGTTAACCTGAATATTAAGTGGAAATTTTAAGATCCATGATTAGAATAAATATGGGTCAGATAGTGTGAGAGAAGTCATAGTGCAATTACAATTCGATCAAATGTTTAGCGGAAAACTACATTGTGTAAAAAATTATTGGTAAGGATGAATGTGAAGTAAATGGATCGTGTATTGGGGAGATGAATAATGATCTTTAGCCAATAGTAGTAGTAGTAATAATAATAATAACAGTAATTTCCACTTAACATACAAGCAGATTCAAGTCAACATTCCATATAAGTCATAAAAACATGAATAATTTTATTCTATTTTGTTTGACAATCCTACAGTTCACATGCGTTTACTTAAAACGTTGCACTCGTTGCACCCTTGATCTGGACATTTTTCGGATTATTAATTTGAATATATGAATTGTAGAACCTGAAGAGAATCTATCGAAAACAATATTCTTCATTCATAGATTAGTCTTCTTAATATGATGAGGATCTTTAAACAATAAATATGTTTGTATGCTTTAATCTTATTTACAATAAAAAAACACACAACGATTATAGGCTAGATTCATTGATTCAAGAGAACAGGTAAACACTAGAGATTGAACGTTCTTATCAGGGTTTGTAAATGGTATGCTGTGTTCTCCAAAGTGCAACAAAACGTCATGGTGGAATTTAAAAATGGTAACGTTTCTGTATTTAGTTTACAGTTTAAAGTAAACACTCCTTTCTCAAATACCTAGATGAGTAGACACATATGACATTTAGGAATGGAACCAAATGTCCCTGTATTTTCTAATGAATACAGTATTTTCAGAAGCTTCGATTTAAAGACGAGTCTAATTGTGAGGTAATATAGTGTGTCCAATGCTCTCAGAGTAAATAGTAGAATCTTAAATGTTACACAAGAATTAAAGTGGTTTTCTACTGATCTAGTCATTATTCATTTTCGTTCTAAATTGAATTAGTGTCGATAATGTGTTACACATCAATTACTACGGTTTGACTTGATAATCAATGCTGGTTGGTGCAGGAGGAGGTTGCATAAAATAAGGGGTGGGAAGACAGGGACGAGGATTCAATCACGGAAGTCAGTGAATGTTGAGATGAGCCACATTAGTAAGTCCAATTTGCCGGCTTGGTGTTCCCGGGATAATCATTTACAACATTTGGAGATGTTGAGTGGTATCACTTGAAATCTGATGCATTAAGACAGATGTATGCATTTTAATAATCTTTCCGTAGATTTTGAATTCCAATACTTCTCCATCATTTTCATTGCACCAATTAATCCTCTTTCGGAGATCATTTTCTTCATGCTTACTATCAATGATATTACTATCGTTTCGACTGTTTCGCTATCTAGTCTGGTCATATGGATCACAAAAACATGAAACAGTAATAATAATAATAATAATAATAATAATAATAATAATAATAATAATAATAATAATAATAATAATAATAATAACGATTCTGACAACTGGACAATCAGTGACTTACCTATTGAAGGAAGATGCGAATCAGTTTCACTACTAATGAATAAATAGTTATTACATCGACCAGCCCACGTAGCTTTCACATGAACAGCTTTTGATTTATGATTCGCTGGCATTGTTAGTATCCAACAGAACACACGTACTTGTTTAGCCAATACGTTGGCCAATGTTGCCTCGGCTACAGGTAGGAAGAAAAGTATACAAGAATAGAAACAATGTAGATTCGTCTAATTCTTCCTCTAAGACGAGGAAAATTAATTTGACATTCGAGACTGCCAACTGCCACCGTTTGTCTGAATAAAGTAAGTCAATTCGCATAAACAGAGAAATTGACTGACTGACTGACTGAGTAATCAAGAAAATTAAATAAAACAATGCTCACTGAATTTTCAGTAAGGAGAAAATTCAGTCAATGCATCTGTATCACATGAGCTGACATATACTCCTTAGTAAGAGTTTTGAATCTACAAATCTCGTGTTATACTGACCACATTTCGAAGGTACCCGTTCGTTCACTTACACAACTTATGAAAAGAGTTAGTTACTTCACAGATCAACACAAGTTCAACATAGTGAAACAGATGTTGTGCATTGATTCACACTCAATAGCAACACATCTAGTGAATTGGAAATCCGAAAAGAACTTAAATGTATAGACGAGACAAGACATCCTCCCGGAATACTCTACTTGAATTTTTATCAGAATGGAAACGGAATATTTGTGACCCGATTGGCCAAGCTGAAACGAAGAGAAGAAATAATGAAAATCTCAAACATGTCTCTACCTTTAAGACTCAGTGTTTGAACAGATCATCATCATCAGAAGTTAGGTGGTACAATTGAACCACCACAATAAACATGACATAGACCTCCGAATCCTGGCTGTCAGAAAAGTAATAACGTATATCGAAAAAATGAAAACTCAAGCAAATCTAAGGAAACAATTTGAAGCTCATCATATTTTCGAAGATATGCTGGAAATACTGGATCTAGATGAGGGTAAATCATTGAAAATTTTAACAGTACGGAGAATGACACAAGCTAATTTGTTTCAAATGAGGTCCATTCCACTCTATGAGCTATCGATCAGATATACCAATTTTTGGGATTTTACTTACACTTTACATGGATTATTTTCCAAAGTTCTTAAATTCGAACTACTCTGACAGTACTGTCATTTCTCCTGTGTCATCTGCCATATCAGTTGATTATGAAACTGTTTCATTACAAATAATAAATATCATCAATCCTGGAAAACCGACATTTCTCAAATATTTCTAATCCATTAATTCATAAATCAACACACTCTCTAGATGTAACCACAACATTGCAACTCATCACAGAGTAAGGTAGTCAATTTGTTCTTCTTCTTCATGAATATTCGCAAAACCATCAGCTAGCAAATGTATTCAGCCAAAGGTTCCACACCCACCGAAACATTTCTCACTTGATTAATTCATCAAAATTTTCACGGTGCGCTCACGAAATTTGTGTTGAACACGATCCACTCCTTCGGATTCCCTATTTTCCACGTCTATACATCGATGCCATAACTAAAATCATTTCTCTATAGATTTCATGTCGTATTTCGGTTAATGTCAATTCCAATAAACTTCGTCACACTGTACTAACATGTGTAGTTGGCAAGTATGTTTCGGTTTCATTTGAAGACACACGACATCACATCATAAATATTCCTCAAAATATTGGTGATCACTGAATACTGTATTCCAACTTCATGAATAAACAATGGAACATTCATTATGAAATTCATTGATTCTGGACTCCATTCTGTTTACATTTTATTTAAGCTAACACAAATGAGGATAATTGATAACCGTGTACTCTGTGTTAGCCAACCACTCTCATTGGCTAATATTTATTCATAGGAAATAGCTTTGAAGTCTTGTAGACACCACAATGTTCAATTTTTATATTTGAATAGACAGAACACAAGATATGACAGCACTACCTGTGAGAAATGCACCCGATTTCGTATTCCTGCTATTTTCACACCGTACATTTTACTCAGTTATAGAGAAACAACTGACTACATTATGGTGAAAGTACGTAAATTGTGATGATCAGTCTACAGGTAATCCAACTACTTTCATTTCTAAACCAGTGAAATGTCTTCAACTGTGAATGGAAAGTTAGTAAATAAATAACAATGGTTGATCTTAATCACGATAATCTCTCTTGTTTCTTTGATACCAATGCCATTTTTATGCTGTATTCGTTCGCTGATTAAGAAAAAGGTGAAGTGAATTCCTGAGGTTTCCGGTGAAAAATAGGAAAGACTGAGGAAATTGTTGAGACGTGGAGGGTTGTTTATGGAGCTAAAACTGAAGGGAACAAATTGTTTCCAATAGATAAAAGACCTCAGTGAGAGCTGTCAATACTAAAACGATGATGAGAGCTTAACACTTTCATCGAATACCTGTGTTGATAAAATTCACAAAAATGTGTATTGTTTCCAGCTTTAAAGTTTCCAATTCACTTTCTGGATGAACTATGTGAGTATGAGTTTGAGAAAGTTCTCTCTTTATTTGGTCCAACAAAGTCACTTAGGATAAATAGAGTAAAATGTGAAACGATGAGACAACTGAAGGGTCTGAATTCAGAGAGGTGGATAAATGTTTTCAACAGTAGGAAGTAATACAGGCCAAATGCGTTTCTACAAATGGGAACTATCTCAAAAATAGATGTACGACAAACCATCCACTCAACTCGCCTACTTAGTAAAGACACTGGTGACTGAAAAAAATGATTCACATTTATAACGACTCAGTTCATTAACATTCAGCTAGAATTCGGAAACTACAGTCTGAATCATAGATGGATGTTTCGAGTATTGCTTCAACTGAAAGCAATTTTTAGAATAATCATTGAAACCATTAATAACAACTGTGGTTTCCCACTTCAAATCAAAACCAATACACTTACCTAAATGTTGTAATGCATGTTCGTGTATTGAATCGTTTGAAACAACTGTAATTTTCAAGGGAACACGATAGTGAAATTGATAGTCATTTTAAGTTAAATCTAACCTACTCAACTGTTTATATGCATTATCGTTTGCTGTCAATCTCGGTGACTTGGCTGCAAACAGTGCTGCTGTATACAAATCCTCTTCATGTTGTACATAGTAAAAGTGGACAATTAGTCCTCCACCAAACATACCGATCGTGTATATAAGAAGCATACGAAAGAATGGTGATAATTGCATAAAGACCTGAAATTCCTAAGATCAAAATGAAAGAGTGTTAGTACCAACTAACAGAATTTACTTTTGAATGCAATTCCAATCAGGGAATTGTTATGGAAGCATCATAATCATATCACTGTTTCATTTGATGTAACAAATAAGTAGTAAACTTTATTCATGTTTGTATGCCTGAGTACTATGTGGTTCAGTAAATTACTAAACGTCCTTTTTAATGTCATACTTGTTTATTACAGTAACAGTTAATTGGATCCATTCGACTTTGGTGATTAGAGGAGTTTGATTTTGTGCATTTTCCATGGGAAATTTACTACAATGATTTTACCGTTATTGTCTAGACGTATGAGGATTAATAGGCCGAATTCAGAACAGAATGTGTTCACATATACACATCTGATTGCCACATTGATTGATATCAATATGAATCTCTGAGGTAGTATAAATTTTTGCCGAAATCGTGTTCACATATTATCGACGATTGTTAGACAACTTCAACATTCGGTTCATTAAATTAATATGTCGCATACATTAATTGTCAAATTGAATCTCTCGATTCAAAGTTGGATAAGTAGCAATTAGGAATAGAATGTTCTTTTCATCACTATTTAACTTGTATAAAGCGGACGTTTTTGATACACGGCATAGAAATTATCATAAATCACTAATCATTATCTATGGACGTGTTACAGAACCCTTTGACCTCTGCCTTTCTCCGGATGCATCTCGTCAACAAATGTCAATAATAATATCTAATAAACCAGATGATTTTAACACCATTCTTGAAGCGTATGATCGAGATGTAGCTTGGCGATTCCCAAACGAAGGCAAAACCTTTTTCTAATGCCATATGAATTACCTATATTTCACCTCACTGATGTCATATCGTGACGTAAACCAAATCGAAACTAAACATATTGACATAATGAACTCATTTTAGTAATTATTATGTCTCCATCAATGAATAGTTTCAAGTGGATTCTATATATCCTATACAAACTCTATTGTGTGGGGACGTGATTGTTCAGTAGTTCTGTGAAACCTTAAACCTATATACATTTATAATTTAACTATTGTAAACAAAAATACAACTGAAATAATCACTTAATCAATAAAATAGGCATCATCGAAGTAAATTGTATTTGAAATTCCGAATGAATGATCAGCTGGGGATTTTAGTGTTGAGTCGGCTTCCGGAGAACTTCAACGGAGCCCCAGAGGCCCAAAAGGAGCCGAAGGGTCCTAGCTAATCAGAGTGTGATGGAACGTTCGAGAATTCCAGCGTGGCGTGCTACTTTTGGCCGGTAGCATAATATGACGTTAACGGATTGGCTGAAATATGATGTTGATTTAACAGACGCCAACATGTATAAATACCCTTGATTTTCTGTACAAAAATGAACCTTGGGATAAAGTATTTCCTCTCATACTTGTATCTTCTGGTGTTCAAGTCGCTGTGTAGTTCTAGAATGCGGGTTACCGGAATAGCTTAGGAAACTAATATAGCGTTCAATCCAAGCGACTTATCATTTAGTTTGATTTTTTTTAATAAACCAATGGTCTGATGTATCTACTTTCTTTTTAATAAACGGTTTCCTTAACTTTTAAATTTCTTATCATGACTTGATTCATCCCATGTTCAATCGAATTATGATTAACATGAGTGATTATCAGATTGGATTTTTCGAGTATTTGTATTAATAAGACAAATTGAATGTAGTAGAAAAAAAAAGCAAAACTACTAAATACGCAATAGATAAAATGAACTGATATCCTCATGGAGACGTTTTAAAAGATACATCTTTTTACGACCCATATCTTGAAAAAGAATACAGACTGAATACCACCGATTAAGCAAAGTGAGGGATTAGCCATTAAGTTACCAATGTTTACCAAGGTACTGGATATTTTTATATCCAAAATGAATGTAGGTATCTCAAAAAAAAGTGTATGAGAAGTTTACCATGAAAAAATAATTAAAACATTCAGCAGACTATATCTTCAATTTCATTGTTTCTTCTGTCAAACGTTCTTTAATGGTTGCTCGTCTGCATAGGAGGAAGTTAGCTTGTGACTAAAGTCTACTAAATAAGGTCTCAATCATGTTTAATCTTTGGACTCCCTATACTTTTGCACAATAATTCACTAGTTAGTAGCAACCGTTGTCATGTCGATTCGTTGGTGCTAATTAAGTTCCATTCAACACACTTCAAGAACGAAAATAAGGATAAAACGTACTTTCCAGTAGGTCCATAAATTCCTTAGTTTGATTCTTTGAATATCAGTTATACTTTTAGATTATTCGGTAAAAAAACGGAGAGAGTATAATTTATGGACAAACCAATCCGGTATAAGATAACGAGTCACGAGTTTTGGCGAGGAATTCATGCATTCATTTGGCTAAATAGAGTTTTAACATTATATCTTATGTCCTTTGATGATGAAAACCTTCAATCTAATTTTCAAGCCTAATCATCAACTGTAAATGTTAATTCTAACTGCTTTATAATCTTCATTTCGTACTAATCAGTAGGTGTCCATCTTCTAGGTCACTTCAGTGTCACTCAAAGGTTGTCCATAAATTATAGTTTCATCAAAGAAAACCACTAAGCTATTCAAATTTTATGTATCGAGACGAATTCCTAATTAATTCATACTTTGCAATTGGTATGCGTCAAATGATGACAACAAAGAGTATGTTCATTTTGATATTATGTAAATCGGATACGGTATGATTTAATTTAGTCTTATTAATCGAGACAACTCTTAAGCATGATCCATAGCATTCGATCTGCCCTAATAAGAACTAGACACATATGATATTGATCACCACCCAGTGATTACTCATTTGTGATTATATCTCAGTTCTACAGGAGGTCAATCCCGGCCCGGATAGCTCAGTGATAACTTCTCTGACTGTGAAGCTGAGTGACACGAGAACGAATCCGTCAAGGTGTATCAGTCCTCTCAAGACTATAGGTACACCTTGCTGACGAGTGCCAAGTAACACAAAACTCCGGTCCAGGTTGTCCTGTCAACTACATCTAACCACCATGTAATCACAATTCTTAAGCATAATTATGAATTTCAAAGTAGAATTCCATTAAATAATTAAAACATTAATGTTAATGATACCAATAAGGTATTAACAAAAACAATCACTAACTTGTATGAAACAATATGAATCATTAAAAAAAAGAACAAACCTACTTTCATCTAATAAATGGGTAAAATTATTGTCTTATGACTTTCCATTATCTATCACTTCTTGTTTAACCAATTAAAATTGAATTTCATAATTTACATTTTGATTGGTTAATTTGTATTTAAATTTGATCGTAAATAGCAAAGATTTATTGGTTAAAAATGAAAATATTGACCAGTTATTAAGATGAAATATACACATATAAAAAAATCGAAAATAATAAGACCAAACAAGATTGGATCAATAATTCAAAATGGTAACAATCGATTATTTCATTATTTAATTTGTTGCTAAGGCTCGATTGTGTTATTTGACAATAAAATATTTCATTTTTGTTTTGTTTATTCATTAAAAGAAGATCACTTTGAAATATATGACATAAATATTTCGATATTTCGATAATACAAAACGAAGAAGAAGACACAGTTGATTAGAATTATGTGATGTGATATCTTTGCACAATTGGATTGCACACACACACACACGCACACACACACATGGTATACTTGTTAAGACATTTTGATATGAAAACTAAAAGGTCAATTAGACAAATGAAAAATAAACCGTAATAAAGAAATGACCATAATAATAATAATAGAGTACATAAAAACAATATGATAACTATACTAGATAATAAATCAGTATTATTAGGGTAGGTTAAGTGTAAGGACAAATCGTTTTTGAACGTATGAAGGGGATCATTTCGAGTGATTTATCGTATACGTCCATCATTTCCCAACAGAGTTCTTTCCCGTCTTTTACATATAGCTGAAGCTAAAGGATTTTGTACATTTAACCCCAATTTATGTGTATAGAAGAAATTCGTGACCCCTTATCCCTTCTATGACCGAATATAACTTAGCAAATGACTTTTTTTTAATTTAATTTAATTATGTTACCGTTAGCATTATTTTCACAACTGGTATTTATTTGTAACTTTCCACCTCTTTCCGTTTGTATTCTTCACTATCTAATTATTTACACACTTCTTATTACGTAATAATGTTTTGTAATGATTATTTTAAGTTTCCTTATAGCCAAGGCTTCAATAAACCTTAATATACGTCATTTTGGAGGCTTTTGTACAACACTGCGAAATTCTGACTTGATGTCAACCTTATGACTAGACTCAATCAAATGTTTCACAATGGAGGATTATATCTATCTATCTATCTATCTATCCTATGATCTGATTTGACCATTGGAAGTATATATAATATGTAATCAGATTGTTTGAAATGTATTACGCAATTATATCACATAATTCTGACAAACTACGTCTTCTCATTACATTATCGAAATTCATTAAAGGGACTAATTGTTTTAAATTTCGGAAAAGAAGACTCCCTATACAGATTATTAAATGGTTAGATGAACTTGTTAACCTTATGAACATATATATATAATTAAGAGGTTTGATAAGAAATGAATGAACGAATACGTTGTACAATTTGACAATCACATTTTTTATATAAAAAATTTCGACATATACATGATGGGGTTACATACATTCTTTCAGAAAGTAGGTAGGTACGACACAAAGTAGCACGTTTTTGTTACCTTTACAATATTAACACCATACGCATAAGGAAACCTGAACTATCGGTTCAAAATGACATTTTCAACACCTTTTTTCTAAATTCTGATTCACAGTTTTCACAAACTATCTCTCTCTATTATCCTAGAACTAATCATTCTACATTTCCAGGCATTTTTAAAAACTTACATCGTATGATGAGATTCCTGAATAATATGATTCACTTTTGTCTGGTTTATATGGTCTTTCGATAATGCAATGAGAAGACGTAGTTTATCAGAATTATGTGATATATTTGCGCAATATATCACGAACAATCTGATCACACCTAATATACTTGTTAAGAACATTTATATATGAAAATTAAAAGGTCTACTAGACAGGTTAAGGGTAAGTCATAACAAAGGAAAAAGTACACAAAAACAGGAACTCGGCTTTCACCATGAAGCGTCATAATTCTTCTAAAAGAAGACCTTCTAACTCCCAGGGTAGAGTTAAAATGGTTGGAATTATTTTTCTGGCAAGCGTTTTTTTAGCGAGTTAGTTTTCTATTGGATGGGGACGCTAACCCCATGCCTAACCGTCCTCCTTTACCCGGGCTTGGGACCGGCAGTAACTCTAGAAGAGCTACAGGCCAAATTACAACACTACGGATCATCGTCGAACGATCAGTTGAGTGGAACTCGTCACTATACATCAACTTCATTGATTACGAAAAGGCATTTGACAGTGTGGATAGGAGGACATTATGGAAACTTCTTCGACACTATGGAGTTCCTGAGAATATTGTCAACATTATCCGGAACTCATACGACGGACTACAGTGCAAAGTCGTGCATGGAGGACAGCTGACAGATGCATTCCAAGTAAGGACCGGAGTAAGACAAGGCTGTTTACTCTCTCCCTTCCTTTTCCTCCTGGTGGTCGACTGGATTATGAGGACCTCGACATCTGAAGGAAAACACGGAATTCAATGGACAGCTCGTCACAGACTATATTTGCTAGGTAAGGTATTATAGAACTTTTATACTTTTGCTTGCGTGCATAGATTATAATGTAATTACGTCTCGTTCTATCAGAAGATATAAAAGGAGAACGTTAGGGGCCGCCAAACCAAAATGCGTCATCAGTGCTTGAAGTCACTAACTTCTGGTCTGAGCCATGTTGTTAGATGCAGAATTATTGATTGGGGATCACGTCACTATCGTAACCAATGGTTGGAGATTCTGGGACATGGCTCAAAATCGATCACAATGGCGTCGGTGTATACATTCTCTATCTTCCCTTGGACTATGAGATTAAAATTGCCTTATATCTTTCTTTCTATGAACTAATTCTTTATTCCTATTCCATGTCCTTATATGCAATCTTTCTTTTGTATATTACCACCAATAAATAAGCCACTTCTATGAATTCGGTGTTCATCTTATTGTGCTAATGAGTGAGGTGTGGCAACCTGGAGCGATGTATAGATGTGCCTGGTCCTACGTTGTAACTGACTAACTGACTGAATCGGATTCTTGATTTTATATTTTTCCCGTACAGTAACTATGTTCAAGTCGATGTGATTGTTTCCAATCATTATATATATATGTTGAACACATAATATGTATGCCTATTTATTTAGATTATTTAAATTATCCATTGTGTCGTTGAATGAAAGTAAAGAGAATTTTCATTTCTACGAAATCATTTACCTAAGCTGTATATTCGTATTTATAGTTATATGGTGCAACGATAGAAAAGATACTTACCATCATGAATCACTTTATGGTACAATCCTTTCTTCTAGTATGAGATTCCTCACCAATGCGCATCCATGATTCCGCACGTGGTAATCGAACATAGGACCTTCGGTCTCACGCTCGAACACTTAAACTCCAAACCACTAAAACAGCATCTAAAAGTGTTAATGTCTAACTTCCATCGATTCATGAATGGCTGCGCAACCACTTATCTATGCTGAGAAGTCCCAAACTAGGACGAAACAGCTGTCCAATTCTTCTGTGTTTTCCATGATGATCTGACATCAATCGATTTATGACCTCAATCAAAAACTTAATTTGCATAACCCGATATTGATATCAATCTTTTCTATCCTTCTATTTACGTACTAATACCAAGTCATTCGTTATACATTTTCAAAATAAAATAGAGACATAAGTAAACTGGGTTGTAAAAGCTGGTAGTAATAAAACATTCATCAAAGAACAGAGATAATATTTTGGATCAATAGCATTGTTTGTAAAAGTGTCACATAAAGAATTCGGTAAGACTATCATGTATGGACGAATTGATCACCATATCAGTGTAATCTATTTCAATTGAAGATCTCGATAGCACAATATTAAATGCAGAATGGTAATTTATGAACAGTGAAAAGATTTAACGAAATGAAAGGCTAATAAGTTAGCTAATTGAGCTATCAATCTATCATCTCAGATTTCATTATTCTTTGGTTTCCACACCAATCATTCTTTGTTCTCGTCCTCTTTTCTTTGATCTTCTTTACCTTCTACCGTCAGAAATTTCACTTTCAATTGATGATACATACTACTTATATCTAGAGCACACACCACACTCACCCCGCTTTAAAGAAGTCGTTCTTGAGGTGGTTCTGCTCGCCATACTACTTTCTTCTTCTCTGCAGTTTGTATTACGATCTTCGTTAAAATGTTGAGCCTGCAGCGCATTGACCTCCTGGCTCCATCGATCTGACGGGCCACCAAAATCCGATGTTTACCGATCATTTGGGACATTCAACCCCTGCGCTCCAGCGACATGCTGAGCCCTCTAAATCTGGTATTCACCCAGCAGTTGCATATCCTACTGCTCCTCTCCGTCGACAGCAACTGCTACAACTAATACCACCCCTCCAGAACACTTCATTCGACGTCAACTCCGCTCAACAGACCACTCTAACTAGCAACTCAAATTCAGTCTCACAACACCATCTAACAATCATTATGAATATCACATTAAATATCTATACTTATTAATTCTATTAATGATAATCACATAAAAACCTTTTTGTTTCTATTCATTATTGAATAAAGGTCTTCAACTAATCAATGATGAATTAATTATAATTACTTATTATTATTATTATTATTATTATTATTATTATTATTATTATTATTATTGAACAGGATTTGACTAAAACAATTTAAGGTCGAATAAGAAGCGTTTCATTGAAACATAAATGATAATTATAGTCCTTAAATATTATTATTGTTAATAAGAAGATGTACATCATGTTCGTAGTTAAGGTTATTGGTGCATTAAAAACACTATACAATATCTTTACTATTATTATTATTATTGCTATCATTACCGTTACCATTACTATTATTATTATTATTATTATTATTATTATTATTATTACTATTATTACCATTACTATTACTATTATTAGTATTACTACCATTACTATTATGGTTACTGCTACTATCATTATTACTACTATTGTGTTGTGAGCTACTTATATTCATATAAGGAGGAGTCCTACAGTAAGACGAAACGGTCATCCAGGTTTTTCATGGTGGTCCAGCTTTTCAGTCCAGGTTTTCAATGGTTCAACATCAATCGGTTCATGATCTCTACCAAAAAAAATTAGCTTCAAACTATGAATACATTCATTAAATTACCTTCTCCTTTCAGATCACTAATTTTCATTCATTTAAATAGGAATTATCATTTCACCTAATAATTCATAATGATGAATGAATGACATGTGATTTGACCACTTTTTCATTGTTTATAAGTGGTAGAGTTGAATTTATACTTCAAATCCACTTGTAAAATATTCGCATTTTAATAAATAACTTTAAAATAGATCTTACGTATGCCTCTGGTGGTCATAAATTTTGATGTTCTAATGTTTGCTTGCCTAACAAAACTGTTTCCTCAAAATTCTACGCACAATTCCTGATGGTCTTTCCCAAGTTCCTTCACAATGATATGCACGAGGAGGACTGTTGTGCCATTCTATATCCCGTTCAATCATTGCTTTGCTTATAATATTATCCTTGTGGTCAGTCAATATGCATTGTAACTCCCACTTTAACCCAACAAATCAGTTCCTCCATCACTGTATATTTTCTCGTGCACACCTCTTCGGTCTATAAATCGTGACAAAACGATCAAAAAGGGATCTCTTGATAGTACACTAGCAATTTCCAGGAGGAATGTTCACGCATCGAAATATATCAAAAGACAACAGTAGCAATTTTGGAATTTACGACCCTCTTTAATTTTGATCGGAACGAAATAATCTACTCCCGTTGTTGCGAGTGGAAAGTCGGGCGTTGCTCGTGTGGATGGCAAATCTTTCATCATCTGTGACATTGATTTGTCTGATATTACACGATAACTCATACATTTATACATAACTATTGTTTGCAACAGAACCCATTAAGATCCACTACTTCATATATAGGTTCGCTAATGTGTGAAACATCCCCACATAGTAATATATTGATTTCAGTTGTAGGGTGCTTATTGAGAGGGATCATCGATTGCTTCTGAGCCATTGGGAACTAGCTGCTATTCAAGCGTCCTTCTACACGACAATCGGTCGTGTTTCTAGTAGTAATATTGCCTGAGGACTTGTGTTGCTTTATACAATGACTAGCTTGCCCGAATTCCTGTTTTCGTACGTAATAAAACGAATATTTATCGGTGTTATCTAATTGATCGAGCGTGAGTTTTTTTGTACAGGTAACACTCAAATCGGATGACCCAAGCTGTGCATCTTTTGAGCTTGGCCTGTGGTGGCATTGAACCATAACCACACAATCCTCAAAGCTGAACACGAGATAACTCGGAAAATAGACATTTAATATTTAACGCGGAGAAATACTGAACGATGGAGAAGGTGGGAACATGGAGTTGAATTGGTTGGAGTTGATCGAATGACATGGCTCGGCCTTGCAAGCGTGGTCCTTGTTGAATGTTATCTTATATCTTTTATTCATATTAAATATATTGTTCTATCTCTAGCATAAGCTTGTCCTATATCATGTATTGGTGATTGTTACGATACGATGAGTTGGTGTAGACGATGGTATGACGTATACGTAAGATCTTATAGATTAGGTAGTTATAACATGACAAATCTACAATTTTAAGATTAGGTCTATTATTAGAGTAGTACTAATATCATAGTAGACCATAATTCTACAGGCCCATGATGAACAATACGAGATAAATCTATTCAAAGCAAATAATATGGTCTTGGTTTTCAGGACCTTAAGCTTCTTTATCTCCAGCTCAACCAGCAACCTCAGTATATCGTCTCGTCCACATTTAGGCGAGTGGCCCCTCTCAGTCATTAGAAACTTAGGTCCCACAAGCTAAATCTCAGCACAAATAACTAATACAAGATGAATTAAAGCAAATATAAATTAGTGACTTACAAACACACAATTATATACGTGGGGGAGGTTGCAAACATGTCGTTACCTTTAGTCAACCACTTGGTTCTGTTTATTCTGCATTGATTTTGTTGCTTCCACTTTATTAGGGTTTCACCTTACTAGTAGAGTTGAGCAGAATAAAGCTCTGTATTAAAGGAAAGAAAATGATTCTAAATATTTTCATTATTAATCATGGGAAAAAAAGTATGCATGATCAAATGATGAAATGATTGAGAAATTATTGTTTTTCTGCTTAGATTTTTGCAGAGATTCTTTTTTTTCTAAGTTTGCTACTGATAAATTGGATTTGAGCGGAATAAAAATAGTTTTACAGCTTTAGACTGATAGGCGGGGTCGTGGACGCGAACTGTTGAGGAGTCCCATAATAGAGCGAAACGGCCGTTCAGTTCTTCCAAGTCTTCCATGGTGGTCTAGCTTCAATTGACTCGTGGTGTCAACTGTTTAAATTACTACAATCTTCACAAAACCCCTTCTGATACTAAATAGATAAACGTCAATATATGTGAAAATTATATTTGAAATAATCTCAGAGATTGAAATTTAAAATAATTCCAACGTTTTGTTCAGGAAACGTCTTTGGACTTCTCCAGGGTAATAACTAAAATCATCAAAGAAATATTTAGCGTTTTAACAATCAAATCAGATCAAATCTATATTATGTTAATCTAACGAAATACTTAGCTAGGATACTTAAGCCTATGGTGACATATATTCAGTGATTTTTGTAACAACAAAAATAAAACCAAATTTTTTCCTCTAATTTGCCACACTTTATTTGTAACCACATTTTTATTTAATATCTGTTGTTTTGCTGTATCATTTGTTAAAAAGACGATGATAATTGTTGTTTCGATGAATGATATACTATACTACTACCGCGTTGTTTAAAATATAGAACACTATCTACTCCGTTTGTTCTTCTGTTTTATTGGCCACCGTTTTGATTGAAGACTATAATAGTATTATAACATCATTATAGGCCTTCCGACGAAACGTTGGACTTTTGGCGCGGATTACTATTGTATAATACTATTGAACTCCGTCTTCCTCATTACGTCATTGGTGCAGTCACTTCAAGAGGAACACCTGTCAATCAAGTGAACTCAGTTTGTGGTCGTTGTTCTTACGAGGAAGTTCACAAGTAACATTCATTCTATAGTAACTGTTAGTGTCTGTTTTTTTAATATACCTTTTGTATTGCTCACGGTATTTTGTTACCTTTGGTTTTACTAACGGACAGACATCTAGGTTTCTGTACTATTAATTTTTTTGGTATATCATTATTAACCTAGTGTATCAATATATTTTGTATAAGCTCCTTTTGTTTGGGAACCACCACAAGCCGTATGACAAACTGATTATTCATGGAATTAAAAACTCAATGGAATTCAAGAATACTATCAATACCATCAATATAGAAGTGGATGAAATATTGGCAATTTCGATGTATCGTCCTTATTTACTCATGTACCTGACAATAGAGCGTTGGATATTATTTATGATTGTTTCGAATCTGACTCAGATTTGAATTTGAGATGTCCGTTAGATCCACCTGGAGTTATTAAGTGCTCGGAATTGTGTTTACGATCCACCTTACTGGTTAAAGCGTTGTCAAACTCCAAATAACTGTGGCATCTTCAACCCAAATATAGTTGGATTAACACAGTGTAGATTTGATCTGATTTGATTGTCAAACGCTATATATTTCTTTGATGATTTTAATTTTGATTATTACCCTGGGAAAGTCCAAACACATTTGCTGGATAGAACGTTGGGATTATTTTAAATTTCAATCTCTGAGATTATTTCAAATATAATTTTCACATGTAATCACTTCTCAGTACTAGTTGCTCTATTATTGTCAAATTATTCGTTCTGATCTCGAAGAATATTCGTATAAATAGATAAACGGCTTTAAAAAGTTCAATATGACCTTTTCTTGAGAATCTGATGAACCAAACAAATACAATATGATTCTCAGCATTTGGTTCCGAGCCTTAACCATTTTCTCAAAAAGGAAAAACCTAATTTGGGGGATTACAACATCTGATAAAGGGTACAGAAAGTCAAAGCATAGACCTAATATACACAAACAAACAGATGGGGCTTTAGAGTCGGTAATTGGCAAGACATTGATGATCTAACATTGATAGCGAAAGAAGCTGCAAGAGAAAGAAACAAAGAAGCTGGCCAACTAGAAGATGTAAAAATACCGAAGCTTATTTGGGAAACGATTACATAAAAGGTCAAATTCAAGAGAGCTCATATAATGAACTCAGACACTGTAAAACACAACTAAAATCCGATTCTGCCATATCACTCGATTTGGATAAAACCGATTGAGGCAGTAGTATGGCCCAGAAGATATGTGATTTATGTAACCATCATTGTGCTCCCATCACCGAGATAGGTTCTTAAGTGTTTTATTGTACAGTATTGACATTTATTTGTTTCTTCTCCCTGTCATATATTTTGAGCTTTGTTCAGGGCCCTTTTAACCAACACATGATGTCTTCCAGTCTTCCTCGTCGATAATTTTGTTATTCGATCTTGATTAATGATTTGCCTCTTAATAGTTAGTTTACTGCTTCATGTTGCCATAAGCTTTCGTTTGATGTATTTTTCACTATCATACTGTTTTCTGTCCTAAACTATTGTAATTTAAACGTAATCTTCTGTACTTTATTTTCTACCCTAATCCCAAACTTTGGACGAAATTGTATTTTCCTAACTGTTTGTGCGTTATGGTCTGGAAAGTCATCTATTTATTCCTGTTATCTGAATCAGAAACCAGATAGGAATTGGGAATAAATCGAGTAGTGCTCCAATCGGCTTATCTTCTCTCTCTCACATGCTCTTCAGCCAAACAGGTGGTAGAAAAATTTTCGTCTCTCTATCCTGTAGCGTGGCGTCGAGTCGAGATTGACTATGTACACCGCTACCAAAAAGCTCGTTCCAAATGACTCCATAAAAACCCCGAGAAGCCAAATATCAGAAGGCAGAAAATGGACCAAGTTAAGATTTATTCACTGGCGATCTCGTGGTATCGAAAGGATACCGAGATCGTGCCAGGATACAAGCTTGGTTACAGAAGGTAACCGAATTCGCGCGAAATTACAATCGAAGTGTAAGAACAAGAATGGAAGCCCAATATGGCTGTCATTAGCACAGTCAAACAAAAGCACATTAAAATAAACACTGGTACAACTGTTTATAATAATAATTGTTTTTATTGAACCAGTCGTGTTCTCGTAATAAACGTGAGTCACTACAATCCCAAGCAGTTAGTTTTGTAGTGACTCACCTTTTTCATGAGAACACGATTGGTTTATTGAAAACAATTATTATTGTAACCAATTGTACCAGTGACTGTTTTAATGTGCTTTTGTTTAACTGTGCTAAAAACATCCATTATTCCTACACTTTGATTGTGACTTCGCGAGAATTCGGTTACGTTCTGTAACCAAGCTTGCATCTTGGCACGATCTCGGTATCCTTTCGATACCACGAGATCGCCAGCAAATATATCTCGACTTGGTCCATTAACCGCCTTCTGATATTTGGCTTCCAGGGGATTTTATGAAGTCATTTGGCACGCGTTTCTTGGTAGCGGTGTTCATAGTCCATCTCGACTCGACACCACGCTACAGTTTCAATCCGAACTCACTGATACTAGTCAGCCTATCGCGTCAGGGTCTTTATCTAGATTAAGACAAGTTACCATCTGCATATGAGTGGGTAGACAGACCAAGAACGTAACAAGTGGTGACGGAGATTTCTTTTTCTACATTTACTGATCTAAAGCAAAACGTATGTGTCTTTGGACGGCCTTAAAACTATTCAACAAATTCAGCAAGCGCAGAATGATGCCGTGAACGTGGGAGATAGTAATTGACACATTGGGCATGACTCATGAATGGTGAATCTCATAACAGTAATTCATAGGTCAAAACAAAGCTTATGATAAGAGGAACACGAATATGAATAGTTTGGTTACTTAACAATTATACGATAAAATATACGCATAGTATTAATCCAGAAATAGATTTCAACAGTTACCATTCATTTTTCTCATCGGGATATAACACCGACAGAACATGTTTCCCGAAATGCCTGAGAAGATTTGATGAGGCTAAAAGGACAATTATTGTACAACGTACAATTCGAGGAGCATAAATTCAATGGTGTTTGTTATCTATTAGGATTCCGCTAACTCCCCCTGGAGTCCCTCCAGGGGCTATTGCCGGTCCCAAGCCCGGATAAAGGAGGAGGGTTGGTCATGGGATTAGCCTCCACATCCCGTGGAAAACTAACTCGCTAAAAAATCGCTAACCAGAAAAAATTATTCAAGCCTTTTAAACTCTACCCCGGGAGTCAGAAGGTCTTCATTTCGAAGAACTATGACGCCTCATAATGAAAGCCGAATTTTTCGGAAGTTACGAGACCAATGCCCCTTCTGACAACCAGAGCGACCATTTATTTAGGTACATCGAATGTTCTTACAATGTGGGGCACCAGGAAAGCCCTTCGAATTGCTGACGAAATGAGGAGATACAACCTAGAGGTGCTTGGGATCAGTGAAACACATTGGACGCAAGTTGGACAACAACGACTAACTTCAGGAGAGCTTCTGTTATACTCCGTCCATGAAGAAGAAAATGCACCACATACGAAAGGAGTTGCATTGATGCTGTCCAAACAAGCTCAAAATGCGCTTATAGGATGGGAATCTCATGGACCAAGGATCATCAAAGCCTCATTCAAAACAAAAAAGGAGGGCATTACAATGAATATCATCCAATGCTATGCGCCTACCAACGATTACAATGAAGACGCTAAAGATCAATTCTACAATAGGATGCAGTCAATCGTCGAGAAGTGCCAAACAAAGAACCTGACCATTCTGATGGGAGATTTCAACGCCAAGGTTGGAACGGACAACACTGGATATGAAGACATCATGGGACGACATGGACTGGGAGAAAGAAACGAAAATGGTGAGAGATTTGCAAACCTATGTGTCTTCAATAAACTGGTCATAGACGGAACCATATTCCCACATAAACGCATTCACAAAACCACATGGACTTCACCGGATCACACCACGCAAAACCAAATCGACCATATTTGCATCAACAAAACGTTCAGGAGGACTATAGAGGACGTGAGAACCAAGAGAGGAGCTGATCGCCAAGATGAAACTGAAACTCCAGAAGCACTGGACAACGGGGCGGACAACATCACAAAAGTTCAATACGGTCTTTCTTCAGGATACTGAAAAACTCAACAAATTCAAGTTAGCCCTCAGCAACAAGTTCCAGGCCTTTCATGATCTACTCAATGGAGAGGGAACTACCATGGAGAACAACTGGAAGGGGACCAAAGAGGCAATCACTTCAACATGTCATGAGGTCCTGGGTCACAAGAAGCACAATCACAAGGAATGGATCACTGTTGATACACTGAATAAGATTCAAGAAACAAGGAACAAGCTGAATACACAGTAGTAAACAAACAATTGAAGAAGAACATCAGAACCGACAAACGTAAATACGTGGAAGATCTAGCAATGACGGCGGAAAAGGCTGCAAGAGAAGGGAACATGAGACAACTGTATGACATAACAAAGAAACTCTCTGGAAATCGCCGCAAACCAGAACGACCAGTGAAAAGCAAGGAAGGCAAGGTAATCACCAACATTGAAGAGCAACGAAACAGGTGGGTAGAACACTTCAAAGAACTCTTGAATCGACCAGCTCCACTGAACCCACCCAACATCTCAGCAGCACCCACAGACCTCCAAATCAATGTTGTTCCACCAACAATTGAAGAGATAAGCATGGCCATCAAGCAAATCAAGAGTGGCAAAGCAGCAGCACCAGACAACATTCTAGCAGAGGCGCTGGTAGCAGACGTAGCGGCAACTTCAAGGATATTCCACATTCTCTTCAATAAGATTTGGGATGAGAAACAAGTACCAACAAACTAAAAAGAAGGACTCCTGATCAAAATACCGAAGAAAGGCGATCTCAGCAACTGTGATAACTACAGGGGCATCACTCTTCTCTCAATACCGGGAAAAGTCTTTAACAGGGTATTGTTAAACAGGATGAAGGACTGCGTAGACGCCCAACATCGTGACCAATAGGCAGGATTCCGTAAGGATAGATCGTGTACAGACCAAATCGCAACTCTACGGATCATTGTGGAACAATCAATTGAATGGAATTCATCACTCTACATCAACTTCATTGACTACGAAAAGGCATTTGACAGCGTGGACAGAACAACACTATGGAAACTTCTTCGATATTACGGTGTACCTCAGAAGACAGTCAGTCAATATCATACAGAGTTCATATGATGGATTACAGTGCAAAATCGTGCATGGAAGACAATTGACAGACTCATTCGAGGTTAAGACCGGTGTCAGGCAAGGTTGCTTACTCTCACTCTTTCTCCTTCTCCTGGTGATCGACTAGATCATGAGGACGTCAACATCTATAGGGAAGCACGGGATACAGTGGACGTCTAGGATGCAGTTGGACGATCTAGACTTCGCAGATGATCTGGCCCTTCTATCCCAAACGCAATAACAACTGCAGGATAAGACGAACAATGTAGCATCAGCCTCAGCAGCAGTAAGTCTCAATATACACAAAGGGAAGAGCAAGGTTCTCCGATACAACACAGCATGCACCGATCCAATCACAATTGACGGAGAAGATTTGGAAGATGTAAAAACCTTTACATATCTGGGCAGCATCATTGATCAACATGGTGGATCTGATGCAGATGTGAAGGCGTAGATCGGCAAAGCAAGAGCAGCATATTTACAACTGAGGAACATCTGAAACTCAAAGCAACTGTCAACCAACACCAAGGTCAGGATTTTCAATACAAATGTCAAGACAGTTCTACTGTATGGGACAGAAACCTGGAGAACTACGAAAGCCATCATCCAGAAAATACAAGTGTTTATTAACAGATGTCTACGCAAAATACTTCAGATCCGTTGGCCGGACACTATTAGCAACAACGTACTGTGGGAGAGAACAAACCAGGTCCCAGCGGAGGAAGAAATCAGGAAGAAGCGCTGGAAGTGGATAGGACACACATTGAGGAAAGCACCCAACTGCGTCACAAGACAAGCCCTCACATGGAATCCTCAAGGACAAGGGAGGAGAGGAAGACCAAAGAACACATTACGCCGGGAAATGGAAATAGACAAGAGAAAAATGAACAAGAAGTGGATGGAACTAGAAAGGAGGCCCAGGACAAAGTGGGTTGGAGAATGCTGGTCGGCGGCCTATGCCCCTTTGGGAGTAACAGGAGTAAGTAAAGTAATTAAGTAAGGATTCGTCTGGATTGAGAAGATTGATATTTTGAGTACTTCATTAAATGAGGTATGATCTCTGAAGCCTTCCTCGGAATTTATCCAAATTGCTTATTGTATTTCTGGATTAAATGCTGTCAATATAACATGTTTTCTTGATATTTCTGAATCGAATACCTCCGATGAAACGTGTTCTCATTTTATGTTAAATTCAATAGCTCCGGTTTAATATGTTCTCATAAGATTTCCAAACCACATGTTTCCAAAAACGTATTCTCTCATAAGATTTCGGAATTTTATGCACCTTCCTCTAATGTTATGTTTACACCAAATTCTCATGTTTCCTTCCGAATCACAACGACATCTCCAAAAGCACCTTGGTCGCATGTGTAACCCGTGTAATCAGCAGTCACTGGAAGGCAGAAAGACCTAAAGCCACAACACACACAATGTTTACTGAGCACTTCACACCACAGAGAGAACATGGAATGGAGACCACCAGTCGTTTATTTGAAAATTAAAACTCGCGGATTATGTACAGAAAGGAGGGCTAGTTTACAAAACGTTCTTATTAGTCATCCTGCATGCAGGGCTTACTCTTCTTCTAAAGCATTTATTCTTGGTTGCCCTGCAATAGAAAGAATATAAAATCTATTAGCAACAGCATACATGACGATTTAAAACCCGTTACACATATACATATTGATTTTACCGGTCCATTCCAATGAACATATTTCCTCGTATGTGTCGGTGCTCACTCAAAGTGGCTTGAGGTTTTCCCCATGAACTAAATCACTTCACAAGAGATTATTATGAAGTTATGGCAGTTATTCTCTTGTTTGGGAGTTCCAAATGTTCTTGTGTTGGATAATGACACTCGTTTTACTTCTTTTTTCAAAGTGGAGCCGTTTAAATTGCAAGCAGAGTATGTCTTGTGTTATAATTTGATACTGGTCTTTCAAAAACGCTTGGTAACACATACGGAAGAACACAGTCTGGCCTAAACGGATCAAGTTTGGTTCGTTAGTTCTGTATTCAAGCCGAATGTTGGTTTTGCGGTCGTTTCAATTATATCATTTCAACTACTCATATCACGTTAATATACAAAATTTGAGAGCCAAATTACTATAGATTTAAATATAAGTCTGTCGTCTTCAGGTATACAATCGGTGAAGGGTGTAAACCGCAAGATCTAGGAATAATTCATAAACCGTGTGAGCTGTAAATCTGAAGCGAGGCTCTTGGCACAAATGCCTGAAATGCTACTCAGTATTCAGCGTGATTTTGTAACAGGATAAAGGCCCAAATTTATGCAGGTAAGCGTGTACTGTCACACTTTCAGGCTGCTGAACGTGATTTTATGTCTTCGGTTCACTTAGATGGTGTGATAAAACGAGTTTTTCAGGGAGGCGGGTTCGTAACAGGAAACTGCCTTAGTAGTTACGATCAAATAGCCCTATATCAATAGTATCTGGAGGTTTTCAATATCGTTTATACTCACAATAACTTTCACTGTACAGACATTCGCTGTTTTAGTTAGCGATAGCTGATAACCTTCACTGTGAACGTCCGATTTAATGGAAATCAAGTGCTAGAATAGCATGGTCGCTCACCTAGAAGTGAAATATAATTGATGTGGATAAAAGACTTCCTAGTTGGGCGTTAACAAAGAGTATGGGTGATGATGCCAAGATACGGTGAGTGATACGAAGTGAGAGTGATAGCTCAGATGCATATCGGTCATCAAGATACAGATACATACACGATGAATAACACTGAGCTACCTGTTGTTCAGACACACAATGACTTATGAGTCATCGTTAGCCAAGACTTAAAGACTACTGCACACTGTCATGCAGTAGGCGTTAAAGGCTTTAGAACTTCAAATTCAGTACGTAGGACTTTTAGTCATGTTGACGGTACAACTTTTTTTGACTTTGCATACAGTGTTCGTGAGTCCTAAACTTGAGTACTTCATACAGGCGACTAGCCCCTGCTTAAAAAAGGCAGTGAACTTTTGGAAAAGGTTCGTAGAACAGCAAATAAGCTGATTCTCGGAATAGTGAAGCCCTCGCATGATGCTCGACTGACCAAGCTAAACATATTCCCGTTGTCATATCAAAGAACTAGAGATGACTTGACTAAAGTTACCAAATTACTTAGCGATAAATTTGCATCTGATATCCCCCCATTTTTTTGCATTCCAAAGCAGAATTTACGAGGAAACTCCAAAAAAGTTTACAACCCCAGAACAAATAACTTGTCAGCTGACTACCGACTTTCTTATCGAATCATCAACTAGTGGAATTAATTACCACAGTACGTGGTTGAGGCTCCATCCGTCGACTTTTTCAAACGAAAGTTGGGTCAACTGAGAGACCATCATTGCCAGGACTAACATAGACCATCAAGCTTCCTGTCCTTTCAGAACTGAAACTGGGAAGATTAAAGATCCAATTCCACGCAAGATTGGTGGAGCGTGGTTTGGAATTATAGTATGTGTGACTTTTCAAATATTAGTCTTCGTGATTGTTTCTGGGGTTATTTAGTTATCTCTAGTTCGCACTTCCGTTTTGTTATATGCTTTCGATTAACCTAAGTGATAAATTAAATTTATTGTTTTTGATTAGGTCTCATATTCTGGATGTGATTTAATATGTTTTAAGTATAAAGTATATTTTTACCAAAGTTCTGCAGATCTAGCAAATCTGGTTATGTGTAATATAATAATTTCAAAAGTGATTAGTTACAGTGGTATTTAGGTCTTGGTAAGTGACGAATCTCTAACTATTTAGGAAAAGGTTGTAGTGTTTGGGGTCGCAATTGTTTGGTTGATTGACCAACCAATAAGGGGGCAATAAAGGCCAAAATGCGTTGGAAAATAAAGGGGAAACGCGCAAACATGTCTGCTTTTTCTTCTGTCCGGGGGGTTAGTGCGGATTCTCCCCTTGTTGCTCTGTGTTTCAAATGTCGCTGATTTGTCTACCTTTCGCCTAAAAACTCGTCGGATTATCTACTTTTCGCATGTGCGCGTCCAAAGTACTGGCAGTGGTTTCGTACTTGTTGTGAATTAACTTTCCTTTGCGCATTAATTCTTCACTGTGGTGGGAAAAGTGTTTGCAGTGTAATGAGTGTGACAACTGTTCCTATTTGAACCGACCGCATACAAAAGATGCTCGAAAATTAATTCCAATTGGTTTTACGTGTTTGTCTGTTCGAGTGAGACGATAATGATCCAGGAGGCGATGATCTCTCTGCCGTCGATCATTAAGGAAGTTTATAGTGGCTGCACCGGTAAAATAGGTACTGACAGCAGAGAATGTGTCAGTGTAGTACTACTGTTACGAAACGAGTCAAACCCATCTGCGGAACATGGAGAAAGAACATCTTTAGAACAAAAAAGGATTGAAATACTACTGGATGTTGGTGGTCTTGATTCTAAAGTCGTACCAGAATACCCGGATAAGCCCATCACCGTCCCGAGTAGTCCTTATGTTCCTGCTTCGAGTGATGAAAAGTGGATAGCAGTGCGGAAACAAAGAATATAAAGGAAAAACCGTTTTCCACATTTGTTATTTAGGTCTTTGGCAGGCTCCTATTCTGAGTTGCAGGATAAATCGCCTATGTTTCAAAGTAAGACTACTTGAAACCTAACATGGAAAGAGCTTGATGTGATCGAATGTCATTGCGAGTAATTTACTAGAATCAAGTGACCCTAATCCAATAACTGGACATCTACATAACTTGGTAAGGGTCGAAAAATTTATTTGTAGCATCTTATCAGATCGAATAAGAAAATTGACAAGAATCGGTAAGAGGATCGACGAAAATGTTCAATCCTGCCCATACAGACTCCTTAAGGTTATCCTAGGGTCAGAGAAACAACGGAATCTTTTGTTAACATGTGCTCGAAGTTACGACAATACTGAGATCCGAGTGAAATCTGACACGTGTTTACAAGATAGAATGAAAGAAAGGCGGCAGTAACTGAACTATGAACGCGTCGACAAAGTGAATAAGGAAATCTCTTCTTGGGTTTTTGAGTAGTCAGGTCTTGGAAACGAATTCTATCAAGGCCTGTATGGATAGGTCGTTCTCTGTAGGAGTCTTATGTATAAATACCCGTAGTTTAGGAAATAAATTATCGAGATAGGAATAGATGTAAGAAGAAGGGTGGAGTCCTTTTATAAATAGATAACAGTATAAACATTCATCCCTTTGTTTGTAAATACCATGGTAGTGAAACCTGTGAAGTCACTAGGTGTGGACTCGCTTTTGAAGATTGGACATATATGCTCGGTGTCATTTATCGTTTCCTGATCTGCTTGGCTGGTGACTTTATTTTAGAGCCCATTCAGTCATAGAGTGAGAATAACATGCCTGATATTAGATTAATACATTTGATATTAGTTGAACAGAGATAGCCGCTGTAGGATCTGAAGACTTTCGATATTAGGCTCCTGATGACGGTAATATAGCATGCTTTAGTACAGCATGTATTCAAACCCACACGTTTTGGTCCGAACCAAAGATCTTTTTTAGGCTTAGTAATCACTTATGCGGCCGAGGTTATTGTCTGTCTGAATGTCCTTCCACTTTTAGCTAATAGCGATCATACTCTTCTGTCATTCGCGTCTAGAGCTAGCGACGTAATATACGATCAGGTTGAACCTCGACCAAATATGTGGGGAGCAAAATGTCACTCAGGAGTGCTCTGGTCAGTCAACACCAGGTAATCAGTGGAAGAAGCATGGCCTGCATTCAATAATAAGCTTAGCCTAGTTACGTCCCAGTTTATACCGTGTTTAATACCACGTAGACCATATAACTGCCTACCATGGATAAAAAGCAGATCAAGAAACTTCTTAGACGTAGGAAAAAGCAATGGAATATGTTTATCTTTACAGGCTCCGAACATCACAAATCCATGTATTGTAAGAACAGGGACGCTTGCAAGGCGTTGATAATCAAGGCTAAATACCCATATGAAAAACGATTGCTTAAGGATTGTGAAAGTAGTGCCGAAAGGTTCGTAGTTCATTTCATTACTTGAATGAAGAGATGTTTATGGTATTTTACCCAACTTGCATGAGGCAGCATTTTGAATATGGGTTTCAAGCAGCGAGTGCTTGTTTCGAGTATGAGGCGGATTTGCTAGAACAACGTCGAGAAACCAAAATAATGAAAGTTCTCACTGACCTATCTTGTAGAAACAGACTAAGACACCTTAACCAATTTCCGTGATATTACCGGTTACGGGTAGTCTAATACTGGCTTATTATATACTAAGCGATGATGTTGGTATTTATATCTTTTATTAACATCTAAAATATCATTTGAGAAGACATTCTAATGAAGTTCAAGGACGGAGATCGAATCGCTTGCGTCTGGAGTTTATTATATTGATAAGTTTTGTGTTAGTATTTTCGTTCTTAGTTGTGGCCCAGTTTTCTCCCACAATGTTTATCATTCATATGGAACGGATTTTAAAACAGTATTTCTTAGTTACTAGGTCGTTTCTCTCTTGTTTACGTAGAAGATATAAATGATCTTGTTCAGCACCTCGACAGTTATGCTATCAAATTTAGTTCATTGGTTTCAGTGATCAAATTGTCTTAAACATATTCTTTGGTTTATGACTGTTCGCTCCCACCTTGAAATGATTTTCTTACTATTTATCTTTCAGATTTCAATTCTGGCTAAATGAACTTCCGCCTCCAAGCTTATGAACATCTTTGACGCTCACCTAACATAATCATAACAGTATATTGTAAGCCCGACATAAATTTATTAACGAATAGGAGTCATATTTCCTCTGGGCAAAGTCTGTGTTAACAACGTTGACATCGAGTTCAAACAACCTCTTAGAATGAGTCATGAAAGACAGTCTAACTCAACGATTTCCAATCCCAGCCTATCTGGTTTGGCGCTAAATCTGTCTCAGGCATCAATACCAACTGGACCAATTCTTCTTCCAGCGTTTATTTCTCATGGGGCTGACGAATTATCGTCTTTTATTGGAGAAAATCCAGTAAACACAAAGACATCTATACCAGGAAGTGAAGAGAAATCTCTCAACTCTGGATCAAGTCTTGCAAAAAACACTCTTATCTTGGAAGTATCAACGCCTTCAGCTTGCTCTGTAGGTTTACTTTGGTAACTAATTGATGTATATTACAGTGTTTCAATATTCAAAGGAACTAAAACTACTACATAAGTCAATACGTCCTGATGTTCACGTAGATTTTTAATCCTTAATTTATCAGAAATCTCGGCAGCCAAAGTATACGACGGTTAGATTTCTTAAACCTATTGACCATAAACATCTCAAAATATCCTACTGGCAACTTGTAATATTCTAGATCCACTAGTTTTCTGTACTTGTTCAGTGCCATATCGTTTTCCTCCTAATAGAAGGTTCACACTAGCATCATTCATTTAGTCAGTCAGCTGCAACGTAGGACCAGGCACATATATGCATCGGTCCAAGTTGCAACACCTCATTAGCACAACAAGATGATCACCGAATTCATAGAAGTAGTTACATAACTATGAAAGAGAGATTGTATATAAGGAAATGGTACGGGAAGAAAGAATTAGTTGATGGAAAGAAAGATATGAAGCGGTTTTAATCTCACAGTTTAAGGGAAGACAAAGAGTGTATACACCTATGCAATTGTGATCGATTCTAAGCCATGTCACCCAGAGTCTCCAACTATTGGTTACGATAGTCACGCGTACCCCAACCAAGTAGTCTGCATCTACCAATATGACTCGGACTAGAGGTTTTAGTGACTCCAAGCACTGGTGTCACGTTTTGGTTTGGCCTCCGCTAACTTTCTTCCATCCGTCTCCAACACTAGTCAGCATTGTGCATCGTGGTAATCGATGTTCAGGCATACATAACACGTCGCCCAGCTATCTCAGTCGATAAAGATTTACAACCTCATCAACTGATTTATCATCATCATAATTCCCTAATACCCTGCGTCTAACCTGACTATTGCTTACCCGGTGATCCCAGCAGGTACGAGCAATATTTCCAAGACATCTGTGGTCAAATACTAGTAACTTACGAGTATCCTCTCTTCTTAATGGTCACGTTTCGTGGCCGTAAAATAAAAGTGAACGAACTGCCGTGCAGTATATTCGTCCTTTAATTGACAGCTATAACTTGGACTTCAACTCGAGTTTATTATTTATTTATTTATTTCAACACATAGATAATGGTACAAAGAGGCACCAAATACATATGCGCCACACAAATCTCATTCGATATGTGTGAGGGCTGTGATACTGCCCGGGTGCCCAAACCGAAGCAGGTGGTTTTCTTAGGGGGCCACACCCCGAGCCTTCGACCTGAGGGTCTGATCCACAAGGCAGTGGAGCATCGTAAGGAGATGCAGTCCCATGGAAGCCGGTGACCAACAATTGGTTCATTCGCCATTTGTTCCCGCAGGATACTGGAGCCCATGTGCACCATTGGTTTGGAATCCGGTTAAAGCGCCGGACATTCGCTTTTCGTCCTCTCATTTTTGTAAACAACACCCCCGCCACGAGAAGGCAGTGAGTAGGACTTCCCTGGCAGAGGCTATATACGCGTGGCCGTGTGAGAGTATTTCGAGAGGGAGAGCGGACTCTCCCCACTCTCGGCCGTACCAGGGCATTTGGGGGCAGGTTGTTTGGAAATGGTGTCTAGCTGTAGAGTAGCTAAATACCAGCTGAACTGCTCTTTAACGTGTTCCGTCCATCGTTCTAAACGTCTGGACTGCGAACAGATAAGTGTCGTCTTTCTCGGCGATTGTTTCACTTACACTTGACTTCTAAATCCCGGTCTATTTTATTAGTCTGAATATCTATCTGGTGTTACCTGCAGCCATCTCTTTTGCTTTCGTTGCTCGCCACTGCTCACGGTCGTTCCCTAAACTTTTGGTTAACCTAGATTTGGTTTGTTTCCGCTCATCATCGTGTTTAGAGCCTGATGGGATAAGTTTATAAGAGTCAATCAGTGCATTAGATGTAGCAGAAATCCATTGCTTTTTCGTGACCGTGTGATTGAAATCACTAATAGATGTCACTGCTGTTTCCACAGCTGTTAGTGTATCTTTCTAAGCAACATCAACCTCGTTTTCAGAATTACCAATGTGTGGCCTCATTAGTTCCTGGAATCTACTTTCAACTTTGCCGTCACTTAGTTCAATTCTAATGGGTTTTCTGAGTGTGGTTTTTATGCGTCCAGTGAGGCGCAAGCAAATGCGTGCTTGTATTAGGGCATGATCGGAGTCTAAACATGTATTCCAGAACGAGCGACAGTCTTCTATCGAGCCTCTCCAACGATGCCTGATGGCAATATGGTCTATTTGAGTCTATCGTTTGATGCAGGGGTCGCCATGTTAGACGATGTCTCTCCTTATGCTTAAACTTAGTGTTTGCTAAAAATAAACGATCGTCTGAGCACAGTTGCAGCAGACGATCACTGTTATCTGTTTGCTGAGCCAGAATGTTGAAATACCCACCTAAATGTCTTTCTGATTGGTTTAAGCTACCTCCCTGGGCATTAAAGTCACCTAATACGAGTACTGTGTCTGAGCGTCTAGCTTTTTGAAGAAGTTCAGCAAGATTTCTGTAAAAGTCATCTTTCATTTTATCCGGGCTGCAGTCAGTGGGAGCGTAGGCAGAAACGACGAAAAGGCAACGACGTGTATCCCTATCCTTCCGAGTTCTTACGGAGCCGTCTAACCACACAAATCTGACACTAAGCTTTTTTACTAGAATAAAGGTGTTATTTTCACCGTTTGGTATACTGTAGTTTAGGAAATTGCTAATCATTCAATCTTATTGCTTGAGTTGTCCTTCTGTTGTGAGTTATTTGTTGGTCTCCACTAACTGCACATTTTTATTAGAATTTCAAACCCGTCATTATTAAATACTACAAATTTAGATTTCTCAGTTTAAGAAGTTGTGACTACTTACCAAAATGTTTACATGTTATCGTGGCTTTAAAATAAAAGTACATTCTGAATCGTGAACGGAGGCATTCATCGATTAAAGATGAAAGCATCTATTTAAACCCTACCGTAATTTTATAAATGCCTTTTTTCGAAAACAAGATATTGTCTAAACGAATCATTTTCAAGTATTTGAAAATTTCACCGTAATTCAATTGTAAGTTGTTGTTCTCATGTGTATACCTAGAGGAATAGGTCTCTTAGTGCTTATTTGTGAATCTGTTACTTATCCCCCATCTCATAAATGGGCTTTATTGTTAGCACAAGGGATATCGACTGGAATTCCGTCCGTTTAGTCTCCTGATTTTTGTTTGAATTTTGATTTGGAGTATAAAAGTGTTTACTTTGTAGGTCGGCTCAGAGCTTGATTTATCTAAATATCACTTCATCTTGGTTATTTTTTAAGTAGTTAACTGACTTGTAACAATTCTAAGTAAAATCACTTTTAAACATTTTCATATTTTATCTCAAGTTCAAACCGATCGCTTCCACAACAGTCAAGTTAAATCAGCGACCTCGTTATGTTTTACCTCCGGATATAAACACTTTTTCATCTAGCACTCCAACCAGCATTACCAACATACCTCTCAATTCTCCAATCAAGCCATCCTCAACTTTTAGACCAAACCAATTACTTCCTCCATTTCCCCCAAGTAATCCACAGAATAATATACAAGCTGCACAACTTCCCGTACTCATGGAAACGACAGATCAACAAACACAGTGTCCTAATCAGAATATTGATCCAACCTCATCAATATCATCTTCCGTATTGAGTGAGTTTATTTGTATTTTCGTAAAGTTAAACTGTAACTTAATTGATTTGCTTACTACGGTCTTGTGTACTAAACTTTAAAACACAGTATGAGGGCTAGTGATATTGTTGCTCAAAATCAGTACTTTCTAGTTAGAATATTTTGAAAATAGTTATGTTGAACTCTCATAAATACTATCCGAACATAGGTAATTCATGCATGCGTTCATAGTTGTCTTAATTTGGTGTGTCCAGAAGCATGCTATTTTGTACGTGCTTAATTATTCTAAGATGTAAGGAAAATTAAGTGTTTTATACCCTCATTCGAGCATTTATATAATTTGTTTTCTGTATGGTAATTTTAATGACAACAAACTTAGTGAACGTCTTGGATAGGAAATTTCCTCAGTTACTCTAGGCCAACAATAGATTTTTGGGTTAAACAGACATGGATCATTAACACAGAACATAATACAGATGTACGTTGACCCAAGTTGCCATGCCACATTAGTACAGCAGGTTGAAGCGATAAATGTATAGCAAAAGGGAACGAAATTCAATATCAATTTAATAATCAATTCATCTAGGCGCACCGGAAACTTGACGAGGTTTAACTACAATTTTTTGTACTAATATAATAACAATCAATATTGTAACCTGTCACATGTTCTTTATTGGAATTACTATGTCGTGATCGATTAAGTAATCACACATTGCTTTGTAATTGTTATCACATTCATGAGTTGCTTAAGCAGATTTATCCCTCATGTGACTTATAGGCTGCAGACCAAGGGTCTCCAAGCAACCCTGTTGTGGGCTATGCTTTCTATTTGCTGTCATGTTTTATTCATGATGTCGATGTCTACTTCTAACTCCTGGCCCCATGTATTCTTTGATCTGCTACCTTTCCTTTTGCCTTAAAGATTTTAAGTTAGGGCCTGTATTGTGATAATCCGATGATTCTCTCCAAGTATGTCCCATTCATTTCCATCATATTTTTCTAATTTCCTCTGTTGACAGCTGGTTTTTTCTGTCAAAGTAGGTTTTTTTTATCGATATTGGTCGATCAATGGATCTGGAGTATCGTAGATAGACAGCTATTTATGAATGCTTTTACGCTTTCGGTAATGGTTGTGGTAGTTTCGAAAGTTTTAGCTCCATACAAAAGAACAGTCCTAATGTTAGTATTAAAAATTCTGATGGGTGTTTTGAGTTCGAGATATTCTCCAATTGCAGGAATGCTGCTCTTGCCTTTCCGATTTGTGTCTTGACATCTTCACCGGGTTGTCGTCGTTCATCTATGATGCTGCTGAGTTTCGTAATGGCTTTCACTTCTAGAGCTCTGCTATCGAGTATGATTTAGCTAATGCCTTTGTCGTGTGTGCTACTTATATCGACATAAGTAGTATATGACGTTAGTCGTGAACAGAATCTCTGGCAGCAGAGACAAGAGGACCGAACAGTAAAGAATGGAAACAGAATGTAATTTGTATCAAAATGCAAGAACAATGAAGTCTAAGTTATTTTGAGACAATTGATGGGCATTTTGCAAATTAAGCATTTACTTTATGATTGTTAGATTTTATTAACAAGTCCTGTAATTTGCGTGTCAAATACGTTTGACTGTTCCCCATCGGTGTTCTGTTCACTACACTTGTAGTACTGCACTTCAAGATTTTTAAAAATTCCCTTGTGAATGTTAAAGCCCACTAGTAATGAGGCAGTTGTTACACTTATCATTATTATTAGTAATTATTTGAACACAAATATTGGTACAAGGGGGCACCAAATACATATGCGCCGTACAATAACAATGGGGTTGTGAACAGATAGAGAATGTAAAATGCATATGATAAATGAAGAACAACAACGAACAAAAATTAGTTTATGAGATCGAAATAATGATAATAATAATAATGCTAATAATGGGAGAAACAGTTCAGTTAGCAAAAATATAACCAGTAAGAGTTTCTTTAATCAAAGAATTTACACAGCTACCCAGATACACGAACTTCTCGACTACTTCTATCCACTCACTACCCAAGGTGTGCAGGATCAGGGTCCTGCCACTCTTGCAAAAGTACTTTGCTCTTAGAAGGTGCAAAGCACATGCCATACCTACGGACACTGCCAACTGATTAAGTGCGGATTACATGGCTCGGGTATCGTCGCACAGTAAGACAATATCATCCTCATATTCAAGGTCGAAAAGTTTTTCTCCAGACAACAGATTGATTAATGTGCATTAACTACTTGATCACACAACAACACGTATAAGAAATTACCAAGTGTACATGACTAACCCATAAGTGACACAAAATCGGAGCTGTATAACTGACCTATAAAGATCTTAACATACCTTAAATTCATCTGATTTCTTCATAACAATCCATATCACTTGATCTTTATTCATTCTAATAGTTTGTTGTTTGAACACTTTATTCATTAAGCTGTCAATCAATGAGTCGAAGGTTCGAGGAGCTGTATTGGTACCACGAACCCTCACATTAAAGATTTCATTCATCGTTGAATTCACAAACTTGTATTTGATTATTGGGGGTATAGTACAGCAAGCGAAGTTTTTGATGCTGCAAAATATTGATCTACAAGCAGATTTGAATATTAACTTAACATAATAGTTCACTAGTTGTATGTTGAGTACAAATTGTCTTTCCTCTGGACAGATTGAAGGTTTTATAAGAACCTGAAAATATTACATATTGAGTCCAAGTTAGCTTACCTTCAATTCTCTCACGTTTAGTATGTGGTAATAAACAAGTTTTTATCATAATAGTTTCAAAGACACGGAGTAACTGAATATAAAAGTGGAGATCAACGATCTTTGTTGAACTTAAGCCTCACATTTCTTATGTATATCGTATTTTCTATATGCTTATACACAGTTTATCCATTATTGTTTATTATACTACATTAAACTAACCTTTAGACTTTTTTACATGGCATTTATTGGTCACACAAAGGTTTAAGTTTGAAAATAACCCTTAAGGCATGTCTCTTCCCTAGTTTTTAACTTTCTACGAGAAAAAAAACGACAGAACTATGAACCAGTAGCGTTTCTTCATTTCATTGTTTACCGAGTAATGACGTAATCCAGAAAAGAATCAAGTAGTTAGTAACAGTATTTTAAGTAGTGATTAGGGTCAAAAAACCATTACTTGTGTAACCAACTATGTTGGATGTGAATTATTTGCTCACTAATCAATTGTAGTTAAGTGTAAACTACTGGGTCCCGACTCAGTAGTATCGTAATTGTAGTGAGACTGAAATTTTTTGAGATGGGTTCTGTGTTGATTCATGGGCGCATCTTGTTGCAGAGTGACAGACTAGGGCAAAACAACTGTCCAATACTCAGTTATCGTTAGAACCTTGTGTAATGTCAATTGGTGACGAAAACCATGTTTAACTTAAAATGATCTACATCAAGAGATTTTAGTAACTAGTGTTCCTGCATAAATATATCTGATTTTTATTATCTTACCAATGCCTTCTTTTCAGGAACCACTTATCATCCAGTTGGAGCCCATTGGTTCTATTCTACAACTTTCGAAAATATATCCGTTTGGTGGCCATTTTCACGTCATGATTCATACCAAATTGAAACTGAGTTTTTCCGATCATGTTATTCACAGTTCACATCAGAAAATTCACTAGCTTCTCCCATTACCAATACTACATCAGATATGAAAGCAACAAGTGGAACTCGTGAAATTGTTGTTCAAGTTGATGGAGGTCGTTACGATGTTCATTTAACAAAAAGAGAACGTCGTTCAGTCTACTGGGACGAATCACCAGGTCAAGTTAGACGGGCCACGTGGTTTTATAAGTAAGCGATATATGTCATAGTAATATTAAATACCATCGTTTGAACTTAACTATTGTACGACAGTCCTGTTTATTATTTATGTATAGTTTTTGGCCTACACTAATCAGGGCGCATATTAATAAAGTTGAGCACTGAAAGGGAAAATAATATTCTCAATGATATGAAATATATTTGATTTACCCTCTGTTGCGGAAGACCTTAAAACGGACAATTGGGTGGAGGAGGTCAACTTATTGATGCTGCTCATCCAAGTATACGGGAATTTATTGATACTCTGAAAAAGACTAAATGGATTGAAAATTGAATAGTCTGTTGCGGATATCCAGCAACAGCACTTTAAAAGAAAATATAAGGAGGTGACATTATGTATCGAACTGGTCGTAGATTACGAAAACAGATCGATGCCAAATTATTCACATAAATATATACACATCTAAACATGTTAAACTGTATTACAAAAATTTTACAGTATATGTTACATTTACATCTATACTAAATTGATGTTACCTCCTTTTAATGCTCTATTTTGATTGATCATATTCATTCATTTAATATATTGCTCGGATTATTTTATTGTATCCAGAAATCGCACCTTTAGGCCTAGTAACCAAGGTTCCGAGTAGTCGGAGTCCGAATTTCGAGATACACTTTTTTCCTTCCAAACAGAGAATATTACTTTAATCATCTTGTGACAACCACAGAGGGATTAGTTTAACAAATATGGTATCTAAAATACTAGCCTCAATAATAATCAGACGTTTAACTAAGACTCGTGAACTGCAAACACGAGAAAACCAAGCTGGCTTCAGACCTGGTCGTGGCTGCATCGACCACATATTCACCATTCGTCAGGTTCTAGAACACAGGCATACTTATCGGCGTCCGACGATGGTGGTCTTTCTTGACTTAAAAGCAGCATTTGACTCGGTAGACCGCGAGATTCTGTGGCAGTGTCTGTCATTGAAAGGCGTACCCCAGAAGTACATAAACCTTATAAAGGCTCTTTACTCGAACACTACTAGTCGAGTTAGAGCTTATGGCGAACTGTCATCTAGTTTTGCAACCTCAAGTGGTGTCCGTCAAGGCTGTCTACTTTCTCCACTTCTGTTTAACTTCATTATAGACCTACTGATGGAAATAACATTCTCGTCGACTGAATTCTCGGGTATTGATCTCCTTCCAGGAGGTCCACTTATCGACTTAGAATACGCAGATGATATAGTCCTGTTTGGTGAAGACTGATAAAATGCAGAGTCTTTTGGTAGCACTAAGCTACAATGCCAGAATGTTTGGAATGCGCTTATCTCCCTCTAAATGCAAGTTGTTGCTTCAGGACTGGTCTGCGTCAACACCTGAACTAAGGATAGGGAGTGAAGTGGTCGAACGCGTTGACAACTTCACTTATCTTGGAAGTCTGATCAGCCCTAATGGGTTGGTATCGGACGAAATCTCAGCAGGGATTCGAGAAGCTCGTCTGGCTTTTGTCAACTTACGTCACCTTTGGCGAAGGCGAGATATCCGTCTATCAATAAAAGGACGAGTATACTGCGCGGCAGTCCGTTCTGTCTTACTTTACGGCAGCGAAACATGGCCTTTAAGAGTAGAAGACACTTGTAAGCTATTAGTATTTGACCACAGATGCCTTATAAATATTACTGGCGTCTGTTGGGATCACCGGGTAAGTAATAGTGAGGTTAGACGCAGGGTAATAGGGAATTATGATGATGATAAATCAGTTGATGAGGTTGTTAATCTTCATCGACTGAGATGGTTGGGCCACGTGTTACGTATGCCTGAACACCGATTACGACGACGTGCAATGCTAACGGGTGTTAGAGATGGTTGGAAGAGAATTAGGGGCGGCCAAACCAAAACGTGGCATCAGTGCTTGAAGACACTAACCTCTAGTCTGAGCCATGTTGGTAGATGCAGACTACTTGGTTGGGGTCCGCGTGACTTTCATAACCGATGGTTGGAGACTCTTGGTGACATGGCTCAGAATCGATCACAATGGCGTCGGTGCATACACTCCCTGTATTCCCTTAAACTAAGAGATTAAAGTCGCTTCATATCTTTCTACGAACTAATTCTATATTCCGGTACTGTATCCTTATATGCAATCTTTCTCCTATATATTACCACCTTTAACCTAACCACTCCCATGAATCCGGTGTTCATCTTGCTGTGCTAACGAGGTATGACAACCTGGACCGATGCATATATGTGCCTGGTCCTACGTTGTAGCTGACTGACTGGCTGATATTACTTTAAAACTGTTGTTGGTTTCGTCAACTTTTGTATATTGGTAGCTGATAAAATATCTGAATGGATAAAAAAACGGAGTATTATTATTCGGTGAGAATCAGTTCGTGGGGCTGTAAAACTTTATTAAATAAGTTGGTTGGGATATATGTTTTGCATTGTCATCCAATACCTACCCTGATGTATTTTGCTAGTGAATAAACTAAAACATGATATCGATCCATAAACTCACTACCTCTAGGGTGAATTTTGCAAAGCAGTACGGACTTATCGGTTGATGTCAATGACAAAGTCGCACTATATATTTATAGACATTAGGTGACATATCTCAAAATCGTCTGTGGTTGCACAAATCTTGTTGACTGTTTACCGCGTTTTAGATCTCAAGCTTAGTATAATTTCATAATTCATAGTCCCTCCATTTATCCGTTTTATTTGAGATTATTCTCAGTCAGCTACAAACGTAGGACCAGGCACATATATGCATCGGTCCAAGTTGCCACACCTCATTAGCACAACAAGATGATCACCGAATTCATAGAAGTAGTTACTTCACTGGTAGTAATATATAAAATAAAGATTGCATATAGGGATATAGTACAAGAAGAATTAGTTGATGGAAAGAAAGATATGAAGCGGTTTTAATCTCACAGTTTAAGGGAAGACAAAGAGTGTATACACCTATGCAATTGTGATCGATTCTAAGCCATGTCACCCAGAGTCTCCAACTATTGGTTACGATAGTCACGCGTACCCCAACCAAGTAGTCTGCATCTACCAATATGACTCGGACTAGAGGTTTTAGTGACTCCAAGCACTGGTGTCACGTTTTGGTTTGGCCTCCGCTAACTTTCTTCCATCCGTCTCCAACACTAGTCAGCATTGTGCATCGTGGTAATCGATGTTCAGGCATACATAACACGTCGCCCAGCTATCTCAGTCGATAAAGATTTACAACCTCATCAACTGATTTATCATCACCATAATGCCCTGAAACCACGCTCTAAACTGCATGTAGGAGCTTGTTGTGGCTAGTTTCCTGTATATCTGACTCCAATAAATGATACCCCGTTAACTGAGTATTTTAGGTAGGCTAAATCTCCTAGTAGAATTATGGATTTACTCTAGATTATTCAGAAGCCTGAACACCAATTGTAGAGATATTTTTTTGTTAAAGATAAATAAAATCCACAAGCGTACAGCGAGCAAGCACACTGTGAAACCAAGAGAGAGAGTGTGAGTTAAAAATCCATATATATTTTTGAGTGTCAATCAAGTGTGGATAAATTATTGATTATCTGTATGTTACAACCAATAGGAGAATAGATTAAGAATTGATGTGCAGACATGCGCTCAATCACATACACACAGAAATTAACATAGTGAATTAAGTGTCTGAATTACAATGGGCAGATAAATAATACAATAGTTGAATGGGCTTGCTACAAGCTTTTAATGTACGATCACTGTGCCAAATAGAACAACAGGCTTCCTTAGCCAGGACTTTAGAATCTCGCGCCATCGATGTGTGCTGCGTCTCCGAAACACGCATACAGGATCCGAGTAGCTTTGTTCATTTGACATCATCATGTCAAAACAAAGAATCAACTCGATTGACACTTCGTGTATCTGGAAGCCCAGATGCTGCTTCTCGTGTACTCGCCGGCTTAGTTATAGTATTGAGTCCTAGGGCAGAACTAGATCCCAGTAGACAGTCGTTTGTGCACTGTCCGACCGATCGGAACAATAAGGACTCGGAAAGATAAGGACACTCGTCGTTTCCTCTTCGTCGTCTCTGCCTATTCACCCACTGACTGCAACTCAGATGATTTAAAAGATGAATTTTACAGAAAGCTTTCCGACCTTCTCAGAAAAGCTAGACGCTCTGATGTAGTAATAGTGGCTGGTGACTTTAATGCTCAAGTAGGTAAACTAAGCGAAAGGGAAAAACACCTAGGTGAATCTTATCTTGTCGTGGCTCAAAGAACAGATAATGACGACCGTCTGTTGCAGCTATGCTCAGATAACCGCCTGTTCCTTGCAAATACTAACTTTAAGCATCAGGAAAAACATCTCTTAACATGGCGACCCTCTAAATCGTCCCAACGTTGGACCCAAATAAATCACATCGCTATCAGCTACCGATGTAGGGGATCGATAGAAGACCGTCTTTCATTCTGGAGCACATGCTTAGATTCAGATTATGCTCTAATGCGAGCGCGTATCTGTCTGCGTCTTACTGGACGTAGGAAAGATGCTGCAAAGAAACCCCTTAGGGTCCTGTTTAATGATAGTCAAGCTAAGAGTATATTTCAGGAACAACTAGGAAAACAGTTAGGCAGCCGTGTATGTGATGCCCACCCCGAGGTGGCATAGAATGACATCCGAAAAGCTGTGGAAACGGCAGTGATATCTGCTAGTATGGTAAACCGTAAGGTTAGGGAGCAACACTGGATCTCAGCAGCATCTACCGCACTGATAGATGTTCGAAAACTCATTCCATCTGGATCTGAACATAACGAAGGGCGGAGTCAGCTTAAGCGCAAGCTGACAAGAAGTCTACGCAATGATCGCGAACAGTGGTGGGTAGCGAAAGCAAGAGAGATGGAAAAGGCAGCGGCAATAGGTAATAGCAGACAATTGTTCAGACTCGTTAGGGAAACCGGTATTAGGAAACCGACTGTTAGCGAAACATTCTCAGAGAAAGATGGACATATTGTACATTCTCAATCCAGGAGATTGGATCGATGGGCAGAACACTTTAGGGATCAGTTCAACTGGCCTTCAGCCACACTTTGGTTTCCCACGATCTCCAGTCAACCTGAATGGCAAGTTAATGTAGGTCCTCCGACTCTTTATGAAGCTGAAAAAGCTATCGAAAATCTGAAGCGAGGGAGAGCAGCAGGCCCTGACAGGTTTACTCCTGAGATTTTTAAGGATGGTGGTCCAGTATTAGCAATGAGATTAACCGAGGTCTTAGGTAGAATTTGGGAACTGGACGTAATCCCATCTGACTGGTCTCAATCACTGATGGTGCCAGTCTATAAGAAAGGACAAAAGTCCTCTTGTGACAATCATAGAGGAATCAGTTTGACTAATATAGTGTCTAAAATATTAGCTTCAATAATTCTTCGACGCCTAACTAAAGCTCGTGAAGAGCAGACTCGAGAAAATCAGGCTGGTTTTCGACCTGGACGTGGTTGTATAGACCAGATATTCACACTACGTCAGGTTCTAGAACACAAACACACATTCAGACGACCCACAATGGTAGTATTTCTCGATCTTAAGGCGGCATTCGACTCTGTTGATCGTGAGGTTCTATGGCAGTGTTTGTCACTGAAAGGAGTACCAAAGAAGTACATTAACCTTATTCAGGCTCTCTACTCGAGCACAACTGGTAGAGTGAGAGCTTATGGCGAACTGTCATCAGAATTGAATACCTCAAGTGGTGTTCGTCAGGGTTGTCCACTCTCTCCATTCTTGTTTAACTTTTTCATTGACGTGCTTTTAGAGATAAAACTTTCCTCATCTAAATTTCCAGGGGTTGAACTTCTACAAGGTGGTTCACTTGTTGACTTAGAATATGCTGATGACATAGTTCTATTTGGTGAAGACGCTGACAAAATGCAGCGATTCTCCCATCGAAATGCAAAATGTTGCTTCAAAATTGGGTTGCATTAACACCCGAATTAATGATAGGGAGTGAAGTAGTTGAGCGTGTCGATCGCTTCACTTATCTTGGAAGTCTTATCAGCCCTTGTGGTCTGGTGTGTGACGAAATCTCAGCACGGATACAGAAGGCTCGACTAGCTTTTGCCAACTTGCGTCATTTATGGCGTGGGTGACACATCCGTCTACCAACCAAAGGACGGGTTTGCTGTGCAACAGTTCGTTCCGTCCTACTTCATGGCAGTGAAACATGACCGGTAAGAGTAGAGGATGTTCGTAGGTTACTATTATTCGATCATAGGTATCTTCGAAGCATTGCTGGTATATTCTGGGACCATCGAGTAAGTAATGTAGTTGTTGGGAAACGGGTACTAGGTAAGGATGGCAAATCAATTGATGAAGTAGTGAAACTTCATCAGTTGAGAAGGCTGGGACATGTGCTACGTATGCCCAACGATCGACTGCCTCGACGTGCTATGTTCAGTGGTATAGGAGTAGGTTGGAGGAAAGCTAGGGGCGGCCAGACCAAAACATAAACACAAATCCATGAAGTCACTGACAAGTGGTCTGAGTCATGTTGGTAGGTGTAGACTACCTGGTTGGGGACCGCGAGATGATAGCAACCGATGGTTAGAGACCCTGAATGACATGGCTCACAATCGTTTGCAATGGTGTGCGCAGGTGCATCTACTCTTTGTGTCCCCCCGAATTCTAAACTGTATTCTTCATGTCCCTTACTTTTTCCTCTTTCTAAATTTATTTCACTGTATTATATTCCTTGAATACCATCTTCAAACCCTAATCTTTCGGATTACTGCTTATACTCTTGCTACCTCTACCGCTACGGGATTTGGATCGATAACTGCATCTCTGTGCTAATGTGGTATGACAACTCGAACTGATGTACGTACGTATGAAGTTCTACGTTGTTACTGACTGACTAATTCCCTAATACCCTGCATCTAACCTAACTATTGCTTACCCGGTGATCCCAGCAGGTACGAGCAATATTTCTAAGACATCTGTGGTCAAATACTAGTAACTTACGAGTATCCTCTCTTCTTAATGGTCAAGTTTCGTGGCCGTAAAATAAAAGTGAACGAACTGCCGTGCAGTATACTCGTCCTTTAATTGATAGACAGATATCTCGCCTTCGCCATAGGTAACGTAAGTTGACAAAAGCCAAACGAGTTTTTCGAATCCGTGCTGAGATTTCGTCAGACGCGAAAATATTAGGGTTGATCAGACTTCCAAGGTAAGTGAAGTTGTCGACGCTTTCGACTACTTCACTCCCTACCCTCAGTTTAGTTGTTGAAGTAGGTCACTCCTGAAGCAACAACTTGCATCTAGAGGGGGAGAGACGCATCACAAACATCCTGGTATTGTTGCTGAATGCTACGAAAAGACTGCGTTTTATCAGCGTCTTCACCAAACAGGTCTATATCATCTGCGTATTCTGAGTCGATGAGTGGACCTCCTGGTAGGACATTAGCTCGAAAATTCACTTAACGAGAACGTTATTTCCAGACGTAGGTCTACGATGAAGTTGAACAAAAATGGTGATAGTGAACAACCTTGCCGGACACCACTTGAGGTTGCAAAATCAGATGACAGTTCGCCGTCAGTTCTGACCCGACTGGTAGTGTTCGAGTAATGAGCCTTCACAAGGTTTATGTACTTCTGACGTACACATTTCAATACCACTGAACCTCTCGGTCGGACACCGATAAGCATACCTGTGTTCGAAGTTCTGACGAATGGTGAGTATGTGGTCGATGAAGCCACGACCAGGTTTAAAGCCAGCCTGTTGATTATTGAGGCTAGTATGGTTATCGCAGGATGATTTTTACCCCTTCCTATATATTGGGACAATCAGTGATTGCAACCAGTCAGATGAGATTACATTCAGTTCCCAGATTTCGGCTAAAATATTAGTCAACCTAATCGCTAAAACTGGACCATCATACTTGAATACCTCTGGAGCCAAACTATCTGGATGAGCTGATCTTCGTCGTTTCAGATTAGCTATAGCTTTTTGAACCTCAACTAGTGGTTGATAAAGATAAACATTTTGATCTCATAAAGTCTGAAGCTACAATACTGTTGAAATCTCTACTATGGAGAGCTAGTTAGATTCAGTTGCTAATGTGTTTCTGTCTTTTTGTTTGTACTAAATTATTGGTTCACTACGATTGGTAAGCCCAACCACCACGTCAAGGTAGCTGCAATGGTCTGGTAACATTATTCTATGTATTTATTCCCTGACCGTTGTTGCTACCGTGACGTGGTGGTTGGGCTTGCCTACCGTGATGAAGCAACCGAGCTATACTGGCTGGAACAACCGTTCCTCAAGGTCCTACCATATCAGACAGGTCGGTTGAAGAGCGGTAAGCCTAAAAGCAACAAACCCAAGGTCCGAAGGCGAAGTCGTACTGCTGACTGTACAGAGGTGTGACAGCAGTAAGGTGTTTCCTTCAGACAACCAGCATGAAAGCGATTCTGCCTTCCCACAAGGAGGGGTGGGGTTAGAAAAGGTCGACCCTAAAAATGCACACCTCGCCTTATCCCACGGATATCCGTCTCCAGCGGTAAGGTCTCAATAAGTTCGGAGCTAACACAAAAATTACCCATAAAAAGGTCGTGTGTGACCGACCTCAAGCAGTTGTCCCTTGGGCACTGCGGTCACGCTCTTAGGTCACTAAAACCACCTTTAATCCAATTTCCTTTTCAGGTACCTCCAGAAGAACCCTTCCACGGTGTGGGCAACCGGGAAGTGATAACCGCCCTCATACCTCTAACAGCACCCAAGACCACTGTGTTCATAATTAACCCGATGGCCAGTTCTCGTGGACTGGCAGGTGTAGGCATAGCACTAAGCATGAGGGCCGATCAAACACTGCTAGAGTGGATCCCCGTCAACAGTCGTCTATGTGCTGTTCGGCTAAACGGCTCCGTAAGAACTCGGAAGGATAGGGATACACGTCGTTGCCTTTTTGTCGTTTCTGCCTACGCTCCCACTGATTGCAGCTCAGATGAAGTGAAATATGCATTTTACAGAAAGTTGTCCGAACTTCTTCAGAAAGCTAAACACTCAGACATAGTACTCATATCAGGTGACTTTAATGCTCAGATAGGTAGTTTAAACCAAACAGAAAGGCATTTAGGTGGATATTTTAGTATTCCGACACAGCGAACAGATAATGGTGATCGTCTGCTGCAACTGCTCAGACAATCGTTCATTTTTAGCAAACACAAATTTTAAGCATAAGGAGAGACATCGTCTAACATGGCGACCCCCTACACCAAACCAACGATGGACTCAAATAAACCATATTGCCATCAGTTGGAGAGTGTCGGTACAAGATTGTCGCTCATTCTGGAGTACCTGCTTGGACTCCGACCACGCCCTAATACGGGCGTCTCACTGGATGTAAAAAAGCCACATTAAAAAGACCTGTTAGAACTAAGTTGAGTGACGAGAAAACCAAAAGTAGGTTCCAGGAACAACTGAGGTCACACTTAGGTAGTTCTGAAGACGAGGCTGACCCAGAGGTTGCTTGGAAAGGCATACAATCAGCTGTGGAAACAGCAGTGATATCTATTAGTGACTTAAACCACAGAGTTACAAAGAACCAGTGGATTTCTTCAAGGTCTATCACACTGATGGATTTTCGCAAACTCGTTCCATCAGGTTCTGAACATGGGGTCCGCGTGACTTTCGTAACCAATGGTTGGAGACTCTTGGTGACATGGCTCAGAATCGATCACAATGGCGTAGGTGTATACACTCGGTGTCTTCCCCTAAACTAAGAGATTAAAATCACTTCATATCTTTTTTTCCCACTAACTAACTCTTTCTTCCTATACTATATCCTTATTGCAATCTTTCTCCTATATATTAACATCTTTGACTTAACCACTCCTATGAATCCGGTGTTCATCTTGCTGTGCTAATGAGGTATGGCAACCTGGACCGATGCACATATGTGCCTGGTCCTACGTTGTAGCTGACTGATTGTTGATTTCTTCCATATATTATCTTGCTTACTTCTTATCGTTGTATTGTTGTGAAGCATGGCAGCTAGGATCGATGCAAATTTATAAAGGTGTTCGGTGTGAAAGGTTCAGATGCTCGGGTTGATTCATTACTGTTCATATAGTTCACAGTTTAATACATCTACCTATGGAATGGTTACCAAATCGTACCATTTATAGATTATTATTATTCATAACTATCAGCATAGATGTTAGATTATTTAGTTTGTTTTCCAGGGTATTTTAACTGTTAACTGTAAGTTGCTTTGAAAAAACATTAATATTCGCGTCTCACTTATGAGGCCGTAGTCAAGTAAATATATTTTGGAGATGCGCTTTCTTTGAAGACGATTATTCTTTCAAAAAGTGGAGAATATTTTTCATAAGCGATAATCAATTTATGATTCTATTCATTTTTACCCCGTATACACTTGATTTGGGCTCTTTGTGCGTGCGTTCACCTTAAAAAAATCTCATGAAAATCAGTGCTAGGTTTAATCATTCCGGCGGCAAGCATCATTATCTTGAAAATTAATCTTCGGTCACGGGATTCAACTAAAAATCAGAAAATACTGGACTTTTTTCTTCGTGTAGAACTCATCTGTGGGGACTCATAAATACTACAAGGAATGGAAATTCAGTTCTTAAGTCTCAAATTGAGTGACGTCGAAAATATCGATATTACCCCAAAGCAGTGTTATTATAACCCCTTAAACATCTCACTAATATCGTGACTTCCAGTGCGTCAACGCCACTTAATTCACACTTATCTTTCGGTTTCTTTGTTTTGTAAGATGTTATATATACTGAGTTATTTATTTCATTTATTGTTTTTTCTCGAGAAATGAAAGCCCTCTTGTCAAGTCCTTGTTTTTCCCTTATCCATTTTTGGTTTTCATCATTGAAATGTTGTGTATCGAGTCATATCAAATCCACTCTCATCTTAGTACCAGCTCTTATTTATCCTTATTTTAGACATAATTGAATTAGACTTTACAAAAAGGACAGAAAGCAAACCATAGTAGGACAAAGCAACTATCGGATGTTCTTTTGTTCTCAGTGGTTCTCAGCTAATGTCGTTCCTTGATGAAGACCACTTTTACATTGAACTAATATTCGCACTAAACTACTTATCCTTTCCGGCTTGAATCTGCTTCTCATTATCGGCTGACATCGGTCAGAAAATTAGTATGTATGTATTAGTATGTATCCTGATTTGTGTGCCAGTTTTTGGGATTTCGGTTTAACTCTAAATTGAATAATTTTCACTAATCCTTTATCCCAGTGTTGCCTACCCTATGTGATTTTATTTCCAAATTTTAAAGACATCAATTTAATTGCTTTTACAAATTTAAATCAGCTGATTTTATTCATTTTGGATATAAAGAACACTGAAACGTAGTAATTTTGTATAAATCCATTTTCATACTTATTAGATATCTAGTGTCTCTATTGTCTAATATCACTTCTTTTTCTTTCCATAACTTCAGACCACAAGGTGAATCACGTGTACTTCCATTTTCGGAACGGACATGTGACTTACTGGAAGTTCAATACAAATTAATTGTAGAACAAGGTCAATGGGGCAAACGTTTTGATTTACCATCAGAAGATAAACGTGGTGGTAGTGATGTATTTATTTTTAATAGCCCACAAGTAATTTAGTAATTGACAATATTATTCCTACTTATTTGTATTTTCTTACCATTGTTGAGTATTGAACATATTGCAAATTCTTATTAGTGGGATTGTAGCATGACGACAGAACTGATATTCTAGCTTAAGTATTCCATCAAGACAAATAAATAATTTGTTTATTCTCTTTGGTTATTATAAATTCAATGTTTCCCTATTTTGTGCTACGCTTCATAACTACCCTAGACTTTGCATATTTATTTATTGTGAATTTATTTTCAAATATTTTTATAAATTCATTCTTGTTTCTGTCTAAAGTCGATATCAACCTTTAAAAAAACTAATCAGTTTTCCATTGGATTACGATATGTTGTATTTTTTTTATACACTCAATAATTTATTCGATGATAAATTTTACCCATTCGTAGGTTCGAATTCCATTCTCTAGCTTTCAAACCTAGAGCATGGCTCATATCTAATTAGGTGGTAAATGAGTTGGTTTCCCCCTCCCCCGTGGGTTCGAATCCCATCCCCGTCTTCAATTGTTGTTGGGGGTACGACTGCAGGTTTTGATAAGCAGCGTTTTATTGATCGATCCAATGACACGTAAACACGTACGAACGACCTAGAGTCCCGATTGGTCCTGCTTCCCTGTCTATCCCAGCCAGTTGAGTCCAGAACGCAAGTCACACAGCCTCTGAGATATGAATCATTATATTTCAAACACACTCTGTTTATATACTAACCAAGCGGACCACATCGTACCATAAAAATAGAAAACAACATTTACACAATATTAAACAAGTGAAGTAAATATCGACCAATAGGAAATATACATTTAACGTCCAAGGACAACATTGGACTTAACATGATAATTATTGGTCTATCCTTCCGCATCCACAACATTAAACTAAATAAATTTTATTTATTTCAAGTATCATGGCTACTAACTAATCGCTAAATGACTGTTTATTAAAGATAGATCTAATGTCTTATATAATATTTAATGTTTTAATGGATGTATTCCGTTTATTAAGTGACTGTTTCTCAGAATGTACATGGAAAAGTGACTAAAAATTGTTGGTAAGCTCAAATGTTTCACTAACAAGAACTTTCAGAGTTACCCATAATTTGTATAATGTAATAGGAGGATGAAGATTGTCAGAACTATGTGATGATATATTAGCGCAATGTATTTCAAACAATCCGATCATACGTATACTTGTTAAGAACATTTACATATAAAAATTAAAAGGTCAGCTAAACAGATGGAGGATAAGAGGAGACAAAGATAATTAGTTGAAGTTAGACATTAACACCGTTGGATGCCGACTCAGTGGTCTAGAGGTTAAGAATTCACACATGAGATCGACGTTCCTGGGTTCGAGCCCCGCGAGCGGAAAGATAATAAAGACGATAATATGAAAAACAATGTGAAAACTCATCACACTGGATAATAAACTAATATTGTCAGAGTAGGTATAAGATTTTATTATTTAGTATGCTGAGTTTTCGCATTGTTTTTCATATTATTTTGTCTCCTCTTATGCTCCATTTCTAGTGCTGTTGACCCTATATATATATATATGTTCTTAACAAGTATATGTATTGCGCTAATATGTCATCGCACTTCTGATAATCTTTGTTTTCTTATTACACTATCTAAAGTTATCAAAGGAACTAATTGTTTTGTTCATAACTATTGTATTGAACATTAGAGTCGATTTTCTTGTTAGGAAAAATCTATTCTGGTTTTCAGACATTGTGAATTATTGATATGGAATGGATTTCAGGAGATGTAGTCCCACAGTAACCGGTGACCAACAATTAGTTCATACGCGATTTGTTCCTTCAGGATACTACAGCCTATTTGCACCATTGGTTTGGAATCAGGGTTTTCCAACTCCTCTAGGTGAACACGTAGTGTCCACCAACCCGGTTAAAATGCCGGACATTCATTTTTTGTACTCTCAATTTCGTAAACACTACCCCCTTCGCGAGAAGGCAGTGAGTAGGACTTTACTGGTAGTGGCTGTATACGCATGGCCATGTGAGCATTTCGAGAGAGAGAGAACTCTCCCAACTCTGGGCTGTACCATAGCTATTAGGGGTCATTGTTTCATGAATTAGATGTGTTCAGTCAAAGTTATAAGAATGTAGTTTCCCGCTGTTTATATCGCCAAATATATTTTTAATTTTTGCCTGACACCTTGTTTATTCTCATTATTACCGATAAAACTTGTTCTTTATTTCCTTTTTTTCTATATCACACTTCTGTTTTACTCTTAGTCAATGATTCAATATTTAGCCTGGCCATATGACTTATCTTCAACAGCGAACTCGGGAAATGTTGTTGCCGGTACATCATCACCATTTATTCATTTAGATCCAAGTCAAATATCCCAAGAAATGTCTTTAACTGGTCAATTATTCGAAGGACGTGTGTGCTACCTACATCGTGGTCTAAATGAACAGTTGATGGAACAGATTGACGAAGGAGATTATAAACCGATTGATCAGTTATTTTTCATTGTACATGGCATCGGCTCAATATATAATTTAAAAGGACAAGGTTTGATAGAATGTGTTAATGACATGAGGTGAGTGGTACGTATGTGAAAGTTATATAGTACTTCAAATACTGATAAGTGCTTCTTAATATGATATATATTGTATATAAATGTTGTGTGAATTATAGAAAAAATCTCCATAACTATGTGTTCATTGTTTCGTCTATTGTCTAAACAGCATTTAGGATGACAGGATATCAGTTGAAACACGCCAAGTATAATAACCAAATCTCAGGTTAAAACCCATTATACCTACTATGATTTCGTTGACTGGGCCGTACTATCACCGACCTTCATACAAAGTTTTGTTCAAAGCCCTGAGTACACAAAACTGTACTTGGTAAATCAGTAATAATAATCAATTAATTTCGACTGTTATTACCAACCATTTTAGTGCTTCATTAAAATGAAGTGCATCTTTCAGTAGTCTGTGGGTTTATTTTACTCTAGACTCCATTGAGTTAACGCATATCGTGCGAAATTTCAACATTATACCATTTATCTAACTAATGCTTTATACAGATTTTCGCTTTAAATTCTTGTGTTCGTATAAAATTAACTGTATGAATTTTCGTCACTTACTATAACTTAATTTATGTGTGGAACATGTATTTATTTTTCATATGGATAACATTTTTAGGTAAAGAGGTTTTGTGGACATTTTTAAAATTCATAGGTGATATTCGCCAAGAGCACTGAATAGCTGCATTGTCCTAGTATGTGACTCAATAGTGCTCACTCATGACCCATGAGAAACCACTGGCACTGAACCCAACTATATCAAATATGATATATTCTTGCTCACTGATAACGTTGTATGAAGATCGTGCCATTATCATAAATTAGTTGATATTGGGAATGCAAATTATTGAACTCTGACTTTGTGGTTCTGAATTTGACTGCCTGTAGCGGTTAATAATGCACACCGTTGAAGAGTCATAAACTAAAATGGAACGATTTCCCAGTGCTTGATAGTTTTTATATGTTTTCGTTTTTGCATGAAAGTCGCTTGTACATTTATTATCCTGATCGTAGCTGTTAAGTTGATGTGGTGTTTAGGAATTTCGATCTTAACGACTCAATTCAGGTATACTTGTTGGAACACTTGTTTCTTTAGATACTGCCATGCCAGATGGTTAGTTTGGAGAACAATCAGACTAAAAGCAGTAACTTCAGGTTCGATGACGAATTTTTACTTCTGGATATATTGGAGTTTGATGGCGGTTCAGTTCTTGCCTCAGATAATTGTTTCGGAAAAGCTGGGATAATAATCCACTCAGCCTGAAAAACTAGAACTATCGGCGGAATACTTTGAAGAACAGCTTATCTGTTCTCCAGCTACCCTACAGTTGCTTACCTTTACCAATAAACCCAAATAAGGTTTCAATATAAGTTCTTCATGAAGTAGAAAAAGCCATACCTAGATCAAAGGCTGGGGAGAGCAACAGGCTCTGGCGGCTTAACCATGGAAATGTCTAAGGATAGGAACTAAACGTAATTTTATCAGACACTCCACTCGGTGTCTGCAATCGTCCGGTGGTAAAAGATTACAAACTAGATGCGTATAGATATTCAGTCCTTTTTATCTTGTAATGATTCATCAACTGACGTTACTGCATTCTAAAAATCTATTCCAAATTCGTTGTGACGACGTTCGTAGTACATGCCCAAGTCCCCTAATTCCGTGTTTCAAGATGTTTAGCCAGTTGAATTACTATCACTGTGCCTGAACCTCAGCATTACTAATATGGTGTTGCCACCAAATGTCGGTTGTCCTTTTGAGACAACAATGATCAAACACAGGGAGTTGTTTAACTTTCTCAATTGTGAGAGACCATTCAGCTGGAAGAATAACTTTAGATAGCCCCAAAGGTGTTAATGAACCTCTCAGCCATAGCCTTACTCAATAGACAATCCCAGAAAACATTCCTGTCCAACGAATTGCAGTCTCCCTTGGTATCAAGAAACACAGCGATTGTTACCCTGCAATAGTTATGATGTGTTCTGACATTTGAAATAGTGTGCTATCGTCGAAGTAGGGCATTTTGAACGGCATACGTGTTTTCAGAAGTGTTGGTTCAAAGTTCACATTCGGTGGTATCTATTTTTATTTATTTATTATTTATTTTAACACATAGATATTGGTACAAGGAGGCACCAAATACATATGCGCCACACATATCTCATTTTATATGTGTGAGGGCTGTGATACTGCCCTGGTGCCCAAACCGAAACAGGTGATTTTCTTAGGGGGCCACATTCAGAGCCTTCGACCTGAAGGTCTGATCCACAAGGCAGTGGAGCATCGTAAGGAGATGCAGTCCCATGGAAGCCGGTGACCAACAATTGGTTCATACGCCATATGTTCCCGTAGGATACTGGAGCCCATGTGCACCATTGGTTTGGAATCAAGGTTTTCCAACTCCCTTAGATGGACCCTCCATGTCCACCAACCCGGTTAAAGTGCTAGACATTCGCTTTTTTCCTTTCAATTTCGTAAACAACACCCCCGCCACGAGGAGGGAGTGAGTAGGACTTCCCTGGCAGAGGCTATATACGCGTGGCCATGTGAGTATTTCGAGAGGAAGAGCGGACTCTCCCCACTCTCGGCCGTACCGGCGCATTTGGGTTGAAAAATAAACGAATACACAAATCGGGAATAAAAGGGAATAGACAAGTGATGCAACGTAAAACAAAAACTAATGTTACCGAATATTTGTGAACATGATTGTGGGATTGGGGCTTGAAGCGAGAATAATTTTCCTAGTTGTAGTCATAATCTGGTTTGTGTGTAGACTAGGATAATACGCAGATTCCCAAATTGAACAAGGTTGTTCACTTAGAGGTCCACTCCTCGAGTGTTTGACCTAAGGGTCCAATCCATAGTACAGTGGAGCAACGTTACGAGATCCATGCTCATGGTAGCCGGATACTAAATAATGAGTTCATAAGCCATTGGTTACCCCAGGACCATGGAGCTCATGTTCAACATTGGTTTTGAGTCAGGGTTTATCAACCCTGGGTGGATCCTCCTTATCCGCTAACCTGAAGTTTTTGTCTAAACAGTTGACCTTAATTTTCAATATGTTCTTATTTCGTTAGTGGACATATTCCAATCAAATGTGGATTTGTGTATCATCTTATTTTAGAAATACAGCTAAACAGTTGAGTCAAACGCACTTTCCACATCATCCGTATCGTGTGGAATTTTTGCCGATTCTTTGGCACGATGAATTACATTCGGATACTGTGACTGGTTTAGACAAACAGTTGGAACAAATCACTCTTGGTAGTATACCGAAATTAAGACAATTCACAAATGATTCATTAATGGATATATTGTTTTATACAAGTTCTAAATATTCACAACTAATTGTAAATACAGTGGCTAGAGAGATTACTAGACTACGTGAATTATTTATTTCACGTAATCCAAACTTTACCGTAAGCTGTTGCTCCTTTTTAAAAATTTTCTAAAGTTAATAAAGGTGTTTGTATAAATAGTTTAGTTTTTAGGTTAGGCTTAAGTAAATCAGAGAACCATTGGAAACTGGAGACTTTTGAAGTAGTTGTTTAGTTCCTGTTTTTTGTTCCTTATCAATGCATACCAAAACCATTATATCTTCTAAAGAGTGCCATACCATATAAAATACTGAGCTGGAGTCCAATTTTCTACGATCCCAAGTCCATTCAATTATTGATTGTGTCCGTTATTCACTGTCGTCGGTTGTATTTGTTTTGTTCCTAGCGTAGTTGAACTGCTCTTGTCACAGTTTCTCATTTTAGGTCTACAGGAATCTGTTTCAGACACTGGTCATCAAATTATTCAAGTCGTTTTATTTCCATTGAATAGCTCAACCAAAAACAAACGGAAATACAATTGTCAATAAAAAGGTTGTGTAAGAATGGCATCTGGTGGTCCATCATGACTCGCTGTTGGGATATGAATATAAAAGGGGAGAAACTACTGAATAATTCACATACAGAATTAAAAAATAAAGCAGAACTTCAACCATTCACGATTCACTTAAACCCATTGAATCGAACACACACCATGGCTTTACAATTTACTCAAAGTCCACAAGACTGGAATTCTTCTTCATCCAATTTTAGATATGTATAGCTCTACATACGACAAAACTGCAAAGTGGTTGATTCGAATCCTAGGCCCTACACACAAAACGATCGTCAACGGAAGTGTTAGAGACGTTTTCGATTTCATTTTCAAGATGCAACATAAGAACTTAAATGGGAATGGGGTGTTATATCTAGATGTTGTTTCCTTGTTCACCAGTGTACCATTAACTGAGACTATTGACTTTGTGTGCCAACAACTACTTGAAAAACAGATCAGAATTGGAATTCCTGAGTTTAACCTCGAAGAATTCTGAAGTGTACAATGAATGTCAATTTTGTCTTTCATAATACATATTATAGACAAATTGATGGAATAGAGATGCGTTCATCTCTAGGTCCTACTCTTGCTGATTTTTTTTCTTGCGAAACTAGAAAATGGACCTCTCAGAGAGGTTATCGATAAGCTTGACCTCTATTGTCGTTAACTGATGATGCAACTCATTAACAAAGCATATGCTCATGGATTCTATATACACTCTTTGTTCGGTGCCCAGTAATACTGCCCGACTGTTTGAATGGTCATAAACAGACTCGGTTTCAAGTTTGCGACTATGGTTTAAATTGTCTGATTTTCTAACTACCTAACCACTGCTTTACTTTTACGAGAGTTTAATTCCTCCTGTAATACTTATGATTGTAATTTTGTCTCCCTAATTCTAAGGCAAAGTAAAGCCAAGCACAAGATTTTGTTTTTAAAGGCGAACAGTTACGCGCTTGAGTATTACTGTTAAATAAGTAATCTAACTTCGTCTTCATCCTTTACCACTAAGCCTCAATCAATTTAGCATTCTAACAGAATCAATAACTCGTAACATTGATGCACATAGGCTTTGTTTTTACATTGCTATTGAGCTATCCTAAAGTGACAACTATATGCTACTTAACATTCTATTTATCATACGTACTTACTTACTTACGCCTGTTACTCCCAATGGAGCATAGGCCGCCGACCAGCATTGTCCAACCCACTCTGTCCTAGGCATTCTTTTCTACTTCCATCCAATTCTTGTTCATTTTTCTCATGTCTATTTCCATTTCCCGGCGTAATGTGTTCTTTGGTCTTCCTCTCCTCCTTTGGCCTTGAGGACTCCATGTGAGGGCTTGTCTTTTGACGCAGTTGGGTGCTTTCCTCAATGTGTGTCCTATCGACTTCCAGCGCTTCTTCCTGATTTCTTCCTCCGCTGGGACCTGGTTTGTTCTCTCCCACAGTACGTTGTTGCTAATAGTGTCCGGCCAACGGATCTGAAGTATTTTGCATAGACATCTGTTAATAAACACTTGTATTTTCTGGATGATGGCTTTCGTAGTTCTCCAGGTTTCCGCCCCATACAGTAGAACTGTCTTGACATTTGTATTGAAAATCCTGACCGTGGTGTTGGTTGACAGTTATTTTGAGTTCCAGATGTTCCTCAGTTGTAAATATGCTGCTCTTGCTTTACCGATCTGTGCCTTCACATCTGCATCAGATCCACCATGTTCATCAATGATGCTGCCCAGGTATGTAAAGGTTTTTACATCTTCCAAATCTTCTCCGTCAATTGTGATTGGATTCGTGCATGCTGTGTTGTATCGGAGAATCTTGCTTTTCCCTTTGTATATATTAAGATCTACTGCTGCTGAGGCTGCTGCTACATTGGTCGTCTTCCTCTGCAGTTGTTGTTGCGTTTGGGATAGAAGAGCCAGATCATCTGCGAAGTCTAGATCGTCCAACTGCATCCTAGACGTCCACTGTATCCCGTGCTTCCCTTCAGATGTTGACGTCTTCATGATCCAGTCGATCACCAGGAGTAAGAGGAAAGGTGAGAGTAAGCAACGTTGTCGGACGCCGGTCTTTATTTCGAACGACTTTGTCAACTGTCCTCCATGCACGATTTTGCAGTGTAATTCATCATATTAATTTTGTATGATATTGACTATCTTCTGAGGTACACCGTAGTGTCGAAGAAGCTTCCATTGTGTTGTTCTGTCCACATTTATCATACGTGATGAAACACTTATGATTATGTGGTTGTTATATGTCTCTCTTACGGTTATAACCCAGCTATTCCTACTGCTTAGTATTCTTGGACGCCAAATCACTCGACAAGTTCCCAGATCAGAACACGGTTTAACAGGAAAGAGATCATATTCCAAATAAAAAGGTTAGATTGAAGCAAGTCAGTAAGTACAATAGGGAAAACGTTAGTGTATTTATAGTTCTTCTACATGAGATGATTTCTAGTGTTCACTAAGTATCGACTAACGCTGATTGGACAAGAATTAGCCAATCAGCATGCACCAAAGCAGTCGTGCATTGAGCATGCTTTAATCCAGTCTATGTCCCGCTAATAGTGGTGTTGTTGATTAGAAAAGCAATGGTTTAGTGTTGCTATATTTGAAGACTCAGTGACACAAAGACCAATTCAGCTAACTATTCCGATTCGTCCCGGCCCCGCTAACTAGAGAGAGAAGTTGAAGTTCGTAAGAGGGAAATATATTTCACAAGCAGCCAGAAGCACGAATAACAACGACAATAAGCACAACTCAAGCGTATACATACACCATCAAACTGTCCTTGAGGAACGTTACAAAATAGCATATTAAAAGAGACAACGAACCAATAGTGTTTAAAGTCTAAGAAATTGAGAGGACGAAAAGCGAATGTCCAGCACTTTAACCGGGTTGGTGGTCATGGAGAGTCCATCTAAGGGAGTTGGAAAACCTTGATTCCAAACCAATGGTGCACATGGGCTCCAATATCCTACGGGAACATATGGCGTATGAACCAATTGTTGGTCACCGGCTTCCATGGGACTGCATCTCCTTACGATGTTCCACTGCCTTGTGGATCAGACCTTCAGGTCGAAGGCTCTGAATGTGGCCCCCTAAGAAAATCACCTGTTTCGGTTTGGGCACCCGGGCAGTATCACAGCCCTCACACACATCGAATGAGATTTATGTGGCGCATATGTATTTGGTGCTTCCTTGTACCAATGTCTATGTGTTTTAATAATAATAATAATTCGGTTACAACCATGTCTGGGCATTCGGATGGTGTCATTAACCTTCATAAAACTAAGGTATTACTCAAAATAAGTACATACATACTGTATAAGTCCCATATATCCATAGTTAAAAAAAAGATTGTATTTAGTTGAACTTTATCATGTACTTCACTTGAAACTTTTGTCAGGAAATTGCAATTATATCCATTAATTGTTTATTTCTAAATTTTAGGGTAATATCTCTATTATCGGTCATAGTTTAGGGGCTGTCATATCGTTTGATTTATTATGCCATCAAGCTGCTTATTCATTATACACTACCACAACTGATCAATCTCCTACAGTATCGTTGTCTACAGTACATAATAATAACAATAATAGAACAATTGGTAGTACTTTTATTACTAATACAGATTCGCAATCGAAAACAATAAATGATGTGAATTATGTTGATGAACTACATAGTGAAGTAAAGGTCGACCAGTTTACAGATGATATTATGAGTTCTTCCAAAATATCAGCAACTACTTTTCCTGCTTCTACGATAACGAGTGTTACTAGTAGCTTTAGTAGCTGTAGTAATGGTTCTACAACAATGGTGACTGATACAAACACTTCTCTGAATATTTCATCATTATCATCTGCCTCATCATCGTCAACTTGTCCATCGAAAGATCATAATAATGATGAAAATAAAAGTGAACATAGTACTACTATGTCAGATGCAGGACAAAATGATATGGGTGAATGGTCTATTGTTGATGATTGCCATCATCATCGTAACCGTTCAAAATCCAAGTTCAATAATGATAATAATACGAATGGAAGCCAATCACAGCCAATGCTCAATCTGTCTCTAAATAACATCAGTCAACTTAACGAAATCTTATCACAAAATGGATTAAATGTTGACCAAACACGTAGTATACTTCAATCAATCTTAAAATGGAATAAAATTAATCAACTTAAAAGCAAATCTGTTGAAGATTTAGAAAAGGAAAATAGTTATCACGATATGTTGGTCAATTCAAGTATCATTACTGGGCAAATTTTACCAAACATTGTTACAACTGCTTCAAATTCAATGTTGACGTCATTTTGGTTGGAAAATCATTATTTCTATGCAAACCAGTGCAACAGTAACAATGCTGGATTTGGTATTACACTGCCTAACTATCCTCAGTTAGGCTTTACTATATCTGGCTTATATACATTAGGCTCACCGATACCATTGTTTTTAACTGCACGTGGTATTAAAACGTTGAGTAACGAATTTCACTTGCCAACATGTTCAACATTTTATAACATATTTCATCCATTCGACCCAGTTGCCTATCGTATGGAAACATTGATTGATTCAGAATTTCAGGTAAAGATTATTGAGTTATACTTACTATTCCTATTTAGTTGGGACTATTTAATAATATTGTAGTGATTACTATTAAACGAACTTGCTGGTTTAATTTTGGAATAATCACATGATCACGGCCCAATTCTAACCTCTCATCAAACTTCGGGGGGTTGGCTGGTGTTTGACAAAATTTCTCCATAGATTTGGAAAGCTTGTTTAGCTCTTGTCAGCTTGATCCACTTTCAGTGTAAGCGAGATATCCGTCTGCCAACTAAGGGGAGTATATTGCACAGCGGTATTCTCAGTACTACTGTCTGTGAAACATGCCCTATGAAAGAAAAAAACGTACGTAGGCTGCATGTTTTAGATTTTAAATATATTTAAAGCATTTTTCGTGTATTTTGGGACAACTGAGCGAACAATGCTGAGGTCAAACTCAAGGTGTTATCTGAATATGTCGAATCAGTTGATCAGGTTGTGAATCTCCTTCGACTGAAGTGACTGGGACATGTATCGATCTCGGATCCTGATTAAATGTTCATGGAATATCTAACTATCTGGTTTCGTTTTTACGTAGTCTGATTAAGTTGTAACAGTAAACAAGATGGACTACCAATTCAAGTTAGTAGCTACAATCTGTATCTTTATTTATATTTACCCGATGTTTATAAAAGTAAAACGTTTTAGATGATATCATTTGTCATAGGAAGACCAGAGATGTTTTCAGTTTAATTCCACTCATACAAAATGCTTGTTATACGACCAGACCTGTGCATCATAGTGAGTATATACATGGAATATCTTATTGCCTGAATAAGGTGAAAAAAGTTGACTTGTATTCAGGAACCTGATAATAATTGAGATTGTTTATTCTTGTTTTTTGTATTCAACAGTGGTTTCTGTTACGATATTCACTTCATTTCGAAAATCTTACGCTTGTATTGACTGTTATTACTGGTTGATTAATCGAATCTAGTATTATCGTATTTAGGCGAAAAGGCTGATTTTAAAGCGATCACAAAAATAAAGGCCCAAATATATGATCATTGCATTTAGCTAAAAAGATTTATAGTTGTAACCATGTGCTACAATGTTAAAAAATTATTCACAAGATTTCTCTATTGTTCCCAGTTATTCTTGTTGTGTAATGAATGAATCTACAGATCTGACCGACAGAACCAGTGTAACTCGAGAATCAACACACTTTCAAGTTACTGCATTATTTTTTCCACCTGTCTGTCTCTCATCAGACATACAATCAGTATTTAGGTATTAGACCGTCAGATTATATTTTGTTCTACGGTCCAATTTAATGACAGTACATGATTCCTAACACTTTCCTGATCTGGTTTACAGACCACGTAGATTTAGAGTGTATAGGAAGCTATCTTGCTGGACGGGTTTAGGCACAGACATGTAGAGGTTGATCTTGGCTAGAGCAATAGTCCGGTTACTCATTAATATCATAAATTTATTTTCCTTGATCTTTTTTGTTTATTTTAACACAGGCTTTACCGTGCTATATTTTATCAAACTGTATCTAAAAGATTTTTTCCAGCATAAAAATCTTGTAAAATGTTACTTTCTGTTTAGCAAATCAGATTCTATAAATAGTAATATCTATTTGTCCTTATAGTATACTTGATTTAGTAAATTAGGTGTTTGTTATACGAATTACAAGTTTATGGGGTTCTGTTTTAATTACTGTATTTTTTTGTTGAAAAACATATCAGTAAATTTATTTGATATAACATGCAGTGACATAGATTGAATATCGGTCAGATACATACATATACATACTCATGTCATGACTATCTTACTGTTCAGATTTCCTAATAAATTGATCTGTGTTATTAAGTTATAAATACTCTAACCGATAACTTGTACACACCTTTAAAAGATTCTCTGTGTTATGTAATGAAACTTTATACAGAGAGATTATGTTAATTTCTTGGTACACTTTCACAACTTTTTAGCCATGTGTTCGATTTCGATTTCTTCTTAAAGATGAATATTGACAGTTATCATTGTTTTTCAGCAAAAATCTGTCCTCATTCCACATCATAAAGGTCGGAAACGTATACACTTACAATTGAAAGATAATTTAGCCTGGGTTGGTTCTGAATTAAAAAGTAAATTCTATAATTCAGTTCAATCTACTTGGCGCAGTCTACATGAATTCGCATTGGCTCATAAGTAAGTGAAATTGTGTATGCAGATTGAATACACATTTATTATATGTATATGCCAATTTCGTGCATATGAAATTACACAAACCACAAAGAACATTTCATACATATAGTTCCCTTAATCATTTTGAAAAGAGCAAGAACAAAGATCATTGTTTTTCAGCAAAAATCTGTCCTCATTCCACATCATAAAGGTCGGAAACGTATACACTTACAATTGAAAGATAATTTAGCCTGGGTTGGTTCTGAATTAAAAAGTAAATTCTATAATTCAGTTCAATCTACTTGGCGCAGTCTACATGAATTCGCATTGGCTCATAAGTAAGTGAAATTGTGTATGCAGATTGAATACACATTTATTATATGTATATGCCAATTTCGTGCATATGAAATTACACAAACCACAAAGAACATTTCATACATATAGTTCCCTTAATCATTTTGAAAAGAGCAAGAACAAAGATTCTAGCAGAATAACATGAATTCATTTTATTTCGTAGGTTCTCGTCACCTGCTTACAACCTGTGGTATTTAATAGATAATAATTACATAATGGGTTTAAATTGATTACATGAGAGGGTTTATATTGAAGAAATATTTGTAAAGTATGACATGGGTGTAAATGAAATTAATAGACTGAATATTGTAAATATATACCTAATGTGAAAGAATATTCTAGAGCATTAATCGTGACAGCAGTTCAAAAGTGGGTTAGAAACAATTGATTACATACAGTACAGTTCACCCGTATTTGCATTCGACTCACCAATGTGGTTTTCCCCAGTTTATTCTATGTGCTAATTTCTATATAAAACTATGAGCTGCAAATATTGTCTGAGAGCCAGTGATATTATCCAGTAGGTGGCTGATAAAATCTTGACATGCATTCAAAAAGTTCATTCAGCTTTCGCGAGATTTCATCACAAATGGTGTAGGCTATATATCTGTGTGCATATCAAAGAACGAGTGTATTCCTCAGCTGTTCTCATTGTTTCGCTTTATTAATGTGACATTTGGAGGTAGAAGACATGGATGTGTTACTAACATCGGACATTAGGTGACTTTGAAGCATAGTCCCCGAATGTCGAAACACCAAATAAGCAATGTTGAAGTTGGGGTACTAAGTGAAGATGACAAATCGGTTGACGAGATTGTAAATCTTTATTAACTAGAGTGGCTGGAATATATATTATCGATGCTCGACTATCCTCTACCTTGACATTCACTGTCGACTGACATAGAATCATCTCAAAAGAAAGCTAGGGACATACATCAAGATATGTCATCAGCCCATCACATCGTTGACTGTTGTTGGATGTAAAGTGCTGGTGGTCGGCCTATGCTCCTCCACGAGGAATAGCAGGCGTAAGTAAGTATGTATGTCTAATGGTGGTAGAAATATCAGAGGGCAAGATTTAGTGTATAACTGCCATGAATTATCTGTTATGTTCCCAGTCCCAAAACTTGTTGGAATCATTTACTCTGATTGGTCTAATAACAGGATAGATTCATCTAATAAGATTGTTTAGACTATTTAATAACATGAATTAATCAGCTAAAAATTTGAATTTACCTATTACAAATTTATTTACTTTTTCTTAATGAAAGCTTAAATTTATCTCAAATTTATGTTTATTCATTATGATTATATTGTAGATTGATTAGTGCCTCAGGTGAATTAGGATCTGGTTCTACTGCATATACTTGTGGTAACAGTTCAAATGGAGATGAATTAGACGATTATGAAAATGTTTGTAATCTCACTGACAATCGTAATGATGTTGTTACAACAACTTATCGTAATTTAACAACTCATGATTTATCTTTTAACAGTCGACTTAATCAAGGTAGACGTATAGATTATGTTTTACAGGTAATTAATTAATGACTTTATAATCTTTATGAGTTTATGGTCTTAAGTATTTGATTTGGAGAAGAAAGAAAGGGAATGTATATAAGTTGGTTTTATGTAATCAACTATGGCCTGCAGTGTATGTGTAAGGGCTGATGATAATGACCAATTTTCCAAGCTGAAGTAACTGAAACACAGTTCGAACTTGGAATCTATTGATTCATACTCGAGTGCTCTACTTATGACTCAGTGTTATTAACAGAGGTAAGTGTCAATCCACGGATCGCTGAGTTATGAGTTCAGCACGATCCCACTGTGTCACTTTTATAAGTAGAGTATTCATTAGAACCAACTTAATAAGTGAAGTTATAAGAAAAATAGCATGTCTACAAACATCCTGAGCTGAAATTACTAAGATAAAAAGTAATTACGACTGTATGCTGTTACAATAAATTTTGAGCAATAATACACCCAACGCTTCCCGTCACGAAAGTATATATTATGTTTAGTAAGCTATAAATATTTACGACAGAAGTTATGTGACGTTCACTTAAAGTGCGCTTTAACTGGAAACTTGGATATATTTTATGTTTTCTCGAATCTAATTTTGATTTTTTTTCTGATAATTTTTTTTTATAAACTAGGAAGCTGCTTTGGAAAGCTTCAATGAGTACCTTTTTGCACTTACAAGTCATGGAACCTATTGGGATTCAGTGGACACTGTGTTATTTATACTAACGGAAGCATATTCCGAAAAAGGTATAGCTCCTATAATGCCTGGTCAGAAGAATGTGCCTGAAAATACAATTCATGTGAGAGCATTATCACCTCTTACATCTGCCGGTTCAACTTCTGTTCATTCTATGCTCAATCCATCTTCTGTAACAGCAGATTTGTTAGTAAATGTAAATAATGATCATCAGATACCTGCATCTCAACAAGTCGATCATTTAGTTTCCTTATCTTCTGTCAACCAAAATCAACCTTATCCTGTTACAACTACTGTAGCTAGTACTGTTTCTTCTATTTCCAGGATTTCTAATATTCGAGGTCAACTGCCACCATCCTTACCATACATGACACCTCCCCCAGTCATTCTCACCACTACCACTAATAATAATACTCATTATATGCAAACTACGGTTACCGATTCGTGCTACCAGGTGCCAGTTAGTCAGCACTATTCCTCTGTAGGTCCACCATCATCTCATATCTTCTCTGACTGTTTAACTCAAGAATATATTGCTCCACAAATTCCTGTTTGTATGTCACAAGGTGAGTGCTTTCAATGTTTCCACTGTTTTTTCCTTTGTTTGTTGTCTCTCATACCCAACTGTGTGATTGTTTGCATCGAAGTGTGTGTTTGTGTGAGGAGTAGACTTGTGGTAGGCAAACAATCTTTTTTGCCCCCAAATGCCCTGGTACGGTCGAGAGCTGGGAGAGTCCGCTCTCTCTCTCTCTCGAAATACTCTCACGTGGCCACGCATATATAGCCTCTGCCAGGGAAGTCCTACTCACTGCCCTCTCGTGGCGGGGGGGTGTTGTTTACGAAAACGAGAGGATAAAAAGCGAATGTCCGGCGCTTTAACTGGATTCCAAACCAATGGTGCACATGGGCTCCAGTATCCTACGGGAACATATGGCGTATGAACCAATTGTTGGTCACCGGCTTCCATGGGACTGCATCTCCTTACGATGCTCCACTGCCTTGTGGATCAGACCTTCAGGTCGAAGGCTCGGGGTGTGGCCCCCTAAGGAAACCACCTGTTTCGGTTTGGGCACCCGGGCAGTATCACAGCCCTCACACATCGAATGAGATTTATGTGGCGCATTTGTATTTGGTGCCTCCTTGTACCAATGTCTATGTGTTAAAATAAATAAATAAATAATAAACAGTCTTTTTACCTTACAGATAGCTGACCAGTTTTACATATTAGTGGAACTGTGTTTCAGCTTTCAGTCGTTTTTTTCTCATGTTTGGTTCAGACAATCGAGTATTATTTCCAACCGCTTAAATGTCTAACACGTTTAATAGCATCAGGTCTTCAGATTTGTGGAGCTATTGTTTGGTAAAAATATCATGATTTATTTATATTTTCCACCAACTTGAAATTACAAATCGGATAATGACTGAGTGATTTATGCTGATTAGTACAATGAAAGACTAAAATATCCCATAATATTATTCAAACGGGGTAACAGTTTGAATTGAAATCTCAATTAATGGACTTTTTACCAACAATCTGAAATGTTGATTTTGAATGTAGTCGTTTTCCTATTAATGTGATTCACTGAGATTAGTTTATGAATACTTGCTGAGAATAGCAGCTGATTTGCATGAAGGAGTCAGTATTTTAGGGCATCAAAAAGAGTGTCTAATCACATTGACTACATATTTCTCTCACCATGTTTCATCCTAATTTTATCATGTTATTTTTCTCCATAATTTATTTCCTTGATGATTCCACTGTTATTCGTTTGTTGATCTTATCATTGTATTGTCTGTAAACGTTCACATGTAGTATGCCATAATGTGTTATTTTAGAAAGAAGTTTAAGTACGTTTGTAAAACTCAAAATACAAAAATACATTGATGAACGGTAGTTTTACACACTATTTCCTTAAATAGTATATGTCGATATCAAACTAAGTGGAAAAGAAAGACTTCTCGTTCGTTAATTTTTCTTGTATCAGGATGTAGGCCAACTGCTCTTTCTTAACTATGCTCAGATAACCGTCTGTTTCTGGAAAACACCAGCTTTAAACATCGTCTGAAATGGCGATATCCACAATCGATTCATCGATCAACTCAAATGGATTACATTCACATTTTGCCATCATTGGAGGGGTTCGATTGAAAACTGTCGTTCATTCTGTAGTACATTTAGATTCTAATCCTTCTCTAGTTTGAGCACGTATTTGTCTATGTCTTACTGTACGTAGAAGAGCCACAGCAAGAAAACCACTTAGAGTTCAGTTCAACTTCATGATACAAAAGTTGAAAATATATTTCAGGAACAGCTACGGAGTGAGTCAATCGTGAAAGTGATATCCACCCCAAAGCAGTTTGGCATGCTATCCAAAAAGCTCTGGAAACAGCAGGGATATCTACCAGTAATCTAAATCAAAAGATGAAGAGAAATCAGTGGATTACAGCGACATCTGCAGGACTTATAGATGCTCTGAAACTCATCCTGTCTGACTGTGATCATGATGAGGAACGGAGGATGCCTAAACGTAGGCTTGTTGAAAGCCTACGTGATGGTCATGAGCAGTGGTGGGTAGAGAAAGCATAAGAGATGAAAAAGGCAGCAGCTACAGGTAACAGTAGACAACTGTCCAGACTTGTCAAGGAAACGGGTGTTAAAAATTCATCTGTTAGTAAAACTATCTAGGGTAAAGTTGGGACTATTATTCATTTTCAATCCGGGAGATAACCGGTAGGTAGAACACTGGAGAACAGTTAAACTGGCTTTCAACCACAATTTGCTTACCCATTATCTCCAAGCAACCTGAATGGTAAACTTATGTAATTCTCCCAACTATTAATGAGTCTGAAAATGCTATAAGTATGGTATATGCTACTTATATATTTCTATATAAGTAGTATGTATTACTAATCAAAAGCTGAATGTCTGGCAGCAGAAGGTTGAGAAGATCGTATTGAAGAGAACGGGAATGTAAATAGAACGTAATTGTGAATTGGTAGAATTATATAGAATGTAAAGAATAATCGGTGCGTGAAGTGTTTAATTTATGGTCCGCATATTTTATGAAAATATCCCGTGATTTTGTATCAACTAATAAATTGATTGTCCCCACCTGAATGTTCGTTGATTACATAAGTAACTTAAAGCGAGGGAGAGCAGCGCTGCCTGATACCTTTAAGGAAGGTGGTCCAATTTTAGCAGTTAGATTAACTGAAATTTTATCTAAAATCTGGGGACTGAACGCAATCCCATCTGATTGGTCTCGATCGCAGATCATCCCAGTTTACAAGAAAGGACAAAAATCCTTTTGTGAAAATTATATAGGAACCAGTTTAACTAACATAATGTCTAATATATTGGCCTCCATAATACTTTGACATCTAAGTAGAGCTCGTGAAGGGAAAACCCGAGAAAAATAGGTTGGTTTCAGACATGGACGTGCATGTGTAGACCAAATATTCGCCCTTCGGCAGGTTCTGGAACTGAGACACACTTTCCGACTACAATTTTATTTCTTGATCCTGAAGCGGTGTTCAACTCTGTGGATTGTGAAGATCTGTTCAGTGCCTGTCGTTGAAAGGCATATCAAAAAATGCATAATGGGGAATTTTTTTTAAATGACAACCAAGTGAGTGCTCGAAGTATCTATTATACTATGATCAGGTGCAAGAGTATTTAGCATTTCTCGCCATTAGTGTTATTTAAGCAGATGTGACTATTGTATACTACTGAAGCATGATTTATAAGACAACGTAAGTATTTCACATTTCTATGATTTCACTAACTATTTACTAAATCCGTGTCACACACCAATGATCATTCAATAGATGCAAAAAGAAACTACTAACAAAGTAAAGGATGATTAATCACGTCTGTAGTACACGAATGGTCATCGATCACTGAACAGTAAGTAAGGCCAAAAAGACAAAAAAACCTCCGGCAAAAATATCTATTGTGCTCCAGTACTTGTGCCTTGTTTCTAAATACACCTCTGCTCCAGAAGGCGCGGTCGGCTTCACCAACTAAGTTTGACTAGAAGGAACAATAGACTGAATGAAATATTTTAAATATATATATATATATATATCTTAAGTAAAATAGCATTATATAACATTGGTGATAAAAAAAGCCCGAAGAGTTAGAAACAAGTGGTTACGTAATACGTAAGCACTGATAACAAGTAGGATAAAACAAGCAAAGCTCAGTGAATCGAAATAAGATTACTAATCTAAAGGACAGTTGAAAGAAAAGAACTAATGGTGCAATTAATTGAGAGAAAGAACTAAACGAAATTTTACAATGTAATGAAGGAAAATTTGTCATCAAGGTGAAGAAAGGTCAACAACCATCTCTTTTTGAACACCTGAATCAGGTTTCCCACGCTTGATGGCAACGGATTCAGAAAACTAGAGCATGGCTGTTTATTAACCACCCTGATAATTAACCGAACTATTTCAAGTCAACACTTCCTATTAGTCGATCCAACATTAACGAATCTATTGTAATTGCACATGTTATAATTTTAAACGATGTATTTGACCTTAAACCTGATCACTAATTGGATATTTAACTGTAGAACCTGAAAGTTTATTGAAAAGAATATTCTTCGTTCATATATCTGTGTTTTAATGATGATGGGGACTTTTCAGCGATTGGAATCTATTTATTTTTATGTAGCTTGATTTGTTTTTCCTTTTTAGAGTTTTCAAATACCACTGGAAATTATATGCAAACGCAAAAACAACATCAGTATTCAAATATACCAGCTTATGCTCATCGTAAACAAAGCTCTGTGAATAATTCAACTACTAGTTCTTTTACACCTTCCATACTTCCATTTCATCCAACAACACCGCCAACCTCATGCACTTCTGTTGACCATCCAATATCTGTTGTGCCATCTATTATCCCTGATCTACTTTGTACTCCTACTAATATATTTATACCAACATCAACAGTAGTGGAAAATACGTTTTGTTCATCATCTCGAATGTTCCCACCAGTATCTCAATAACAGCAACAAACGCTGTGTTGAGTGTTGTTTCTTCTATTGCTTGTTTTCAGCTATAATGTCAAAAGAAGACGATTTATGTGAATTTTTATGGTGATGGTTACTTTTGAGGCTGACGATCTCCCATATGGATACACAACATATAATCTGAAAATCCTTAATTATTTCTATTTTGTTGCTAACCTACTTTTATTCGGCTTCTTCATAATCAAAATAGCTGTGATTAACTTTATTCCACTAGTTATTTTTTACTCATTACTTATCTGGGTATTTTTTAATTCCTTTTCGTTTGAACTGTAATGCTAGATAAAGAGAGGACCGTTTTTATTTGTATTGTAATTATTAAATAAGAGAATTTAATTTAGAATAACTTTTTTGCTACTGTTACTGACCGATAAATATTTGTTGCTCGATAATGTGTGAATTGTCTCATTCTATTTTTTGAATGATGTTGCTTCGTGATATGAATATTTGTATCTGACGAGCAATTAACATTACCTATATATATATATATATATATATATATATATATATATATATATATATATACATGAGATACTTGTGTGTCAGGGATAAAATATCTGTATATTATAGATTGTTGAGCCAAAATAGTGAAATGTGTTAAGTTCCATTTGGTTCTTATCGATATTGATGTTTGGGTGGTTGTCATGCTTGTTGATTATTAAGACTTGTTTTTGGGATAGATATTTCCTTTTCTTTACGTTTTAAAAATTTTCGTAAGGTGTTTAAGGATTTGACGGCAGAGATCATCAGCATATTGTAAATGCATAATTTTCTAAGCTTTATATTGTTCATCTGTTAGAGATATGACATTCAGAATATATTCTTTTGTCTGACCCTGGATTTTTTAACAGATAGGTTAAGTAGGATAGAGCCCTCATTGCTTATTTGTCTGACTTCTTTATGTATGGTGAAGTAGTTACTAGTGTTTCCTGGTATCTGTCGGGGTTATCTAGAAACTTGGTCATTCATGTCATCAGGTTATTTGATGGAAAAGTTCATGATTAATTACTTTAGGAGAGTATTACAGGCTTTTGTGACGTCTACAAAGACAATAAGTATCATTTGATTCTCTTCTGAGGAACATTTTATAGAGTCACTGATTGTCGTAATAACATGAGTAATGCTAGGTGTTTTCTAAAACCATAATATGTTGGTAGGAGTAGTTTATCTGTAAGTTGGGATATTTTGTTGCAAAATATACCTCTAAACAGTTTCCCAATTATATTCAGCAGGAAGATACTACGATAGTTATTGGAGTCAGATCCTTGACCTTTGTTCATATTTATATACTCGCCACTTCTGCATTCAACTAGTAATCTGGCATAGTACTCTAGTTTGTCTCGATTTTGTTCATTATATTTAGTAGTATGTTATTTATTTCTCTGGTTATGCAATGTTTTCCAGGGGTTTTTTTTTACGATTTTTCATCTTTTTTAAACTAAGTTTAGGATGTTGGGTTGTACTCATTGCTAAAAGGAGTGGGTGAACATATTTCTTCTGAACGTAAAGCTTCAGCCTTTTTGATCCGAATAGCTGTTACTTCAGTCGTTTGAAAGATTTTTAGTCTGACGGACTCGCTGTTAACACGATGTATTACTGTAAATGACTGGTCCATACTTGCTTTATGAACCGTTTACACTAAATGAGCTCAAAATGAACTGTTAACAATTCTACCTACAATTATGCCTGCACACACTGGGAGGTGCTTGCGAGTACGAAAATACAAATTTCTAGAACACCTGCCAATATAACTTGTTCCACGAGAGCATTTGAATTGATAGATACGGAAACAGAATGCTAGTCTATTTCATTTACCTTTCAATCTAAGGACAAACATTGAACACATTGAAAACAAGGATTGTAGTCTTCCTATGGCGTTTAACGTGTCCTTTTGTATTAAATAAAAGGGGCTTCCTGTAACGGTAACATAAAGAGTAATTACAACATGCGATAGTGGAAAAGACAGCTGATAGATGTGTCTAAACTTGGTAACAGTATATCAACAAGCAAAACCCGAACCAAGAGCAAAACAATATTGAAACTGTTACGTTTAAACAAATGCACAAACTGTAGATAACTGCTACAGTGACTGAGGTGAAGTAATTATATTGATAAATACAATAAATGGTATAAGTATATGTAAATATTTCAAAATATTACACGACAAACTTGCGTTACAACACACGTTTAAAAATGTTTGGAAATACAACTATTTACTGAATGTAAATAAGTAGTATAGAAAAAAAAATACACAAAAGAGTGGAAGAGCAGCGAATAAGAACAATGTAAGACAAGCTTAACAGTTCTATTACATTCACCATGGCTAAATAGTAAAACATAGAAGACTGTGTTGAAGTTAAATAAACCAGAAGTATAAATGGTGTTCACTATTTTATATTATAATAGACTTTGTGATACTCCAGGTTGTTTATGATCATATATATTCAAATAACCCTTGTTATCGTCAGAATTTACCTACTCATTATATGAGTCAGATTTCTTTACGGGATTAGTATGCCATAAGAGGCTTATATTGAATTATAGCCTACGAGTAACATTTCTTTACCAATTATTTCGTAAATTTTATCAAGATCAACTTTAACCAAATCATTGAATTTGATTTGTTTTTCATTTGCATAAAACACTTTTAAAAGATTGTATTGACTGAGATTTCGGTTGAACATGGATTGTTACTTTTTTTAGAAAATCATTTGTACGAGAGATGCTTGCAAAATATCTAAGGTTTGCATAATTCCTGAAAATAGTATATTCTTGGTTTTATTTTTTTTCTCAATTCTCTGCGTTTATTAGCATGCTGTGGCAAACGATAGTTATTCTGTGACTGTCAAATAATGTATATTGTATATTATACATTAAATTTATTCACATTTTCCGTCAAGTCAACCATTACAAAAGACGATGGTATTGGGGTTTAACTACATCGATACGAAATCTTCTGTGTAATGTATCCATAGTTTCATATTATGATCATTTTGTTAATTAAAACAACTTCGAAATGTCAACAATATTGTTTTCGATTAAATCCTTATCTGACTTTACTCGAATATATGAATATCTAGATGTAGGTATGAAATTATTAAACCGATTAAGACAGTTTATAAGTCAGTGGAATAGATTACATTAATAAACAGTAAGTAAAAGGTACAAACTGAATGCGTATTCATAAGAAATTTTTGACTTATTCATTTCTTCCTCAGCTGATTTAGCCTTAACAAACGATTTATTTATTATGCAAAGTTGAATAGTGGAATCCAGGATGCGCGTTTCGTCTTATTTGGAACTCGTCAGCTGAATGTACCTGCACCTCAGAGTTGATGTTCACTCTTGGTCTCAAACTCAGTACCGTTCGTTTCAAACACCATCGCGCTATCCACTTAGTTACTGAGTCCTGATTTATTTATTATTCTCCATATTATTTATTCATTGATTTTTTTCGACCCCTTTTCATCAAGTTTACGCTTCATTGTCCTATTATCTGAAGACTTCTAATTGTGTAATTTCATAATTTTTAATGAATGTTACGTTAATACCTATTTTTTTTAAGTTGTTAGCCTACTTCCTTATTATGAAACATTGATTTAAGCTTTTATTATTGTTATCATTACTATTACACATATTACACTATCAATTTGAGCTATCTACTTACTGTTTATTTATGTAATCTATTCCAATGTTATCAGTAACTTATAAACTGCCTTAATCATTTTAATAACTTCATATGTGCATATAAATAGTACTGTATATTCAAGTGATTGAAAACAATATTGCTCATTTATACGTGGTTCTAATCTATAATTGACAAATAACAAGACGGTAACAGATTTATATAAGGAGGTGTAAGTTCTAAGAAACGTGTAGAAGCATTCTTAAGTGCTCTGTGCTATACCAAATGCTTGGTTGCATGCATTTGGCCGGTTTTAATGTGTTATCAACTCTATGGGAGCAGAAGCCAAGACGATGGTGCCAAGACTCATCTTTCAATACAGGGAAATTAAGTATAGGACCAATCACTGTTCTATGTTTAAATATCGCTAGTTACATACGGCTGATAATTCCCAAGCAGGATGACAAATGTATCCTGGGTTCGACCGCTGGCCGAATTCCAAGTATACTTTTTCTTGACAGCTGTGGATGGTCAAGACACTTCAGTCTAACATCGCAGGAAAGACAAAAACTTTATTATCATCAGTAACTGATAAGAACTGTGAAGCCAGTGGAAACGAGAGAAAACTAGGTTTCTGTTTAATTTCACTCTAGGACTCTTCGACGATGTTCATACATTATCTTAGATGAGATCAGAAGTAGGATGTTTTTTGTAGTCATAATATTGCAGTCACTGATTACAACTGTAAGGACATTCAAGTTGTTCATAACAATACGTGAGACATTTTCATTAAAAAAGTCTAATATGTCAAAACCTCGTCCACTAAAAGGAAAAATTACGTGTAAAATCTGTGTAAACCAACTATGATGGAGTATAGTTTAGAAATAAAGGAAAGTGTTGAAAATGGAAGAACATGTGTTATGTAGGACTCGATTTTCTGATTTCCTCTAAGTTTGATATTTCGAAACGTGACTTACTGTTTGCCAATATAGCTGAGAAAATTCTGGACTTGTTAATTTAAGCTCATATCTCATCCATCTATAGAATAAGATTAAAGCTACTCTTTCCTATGTAGACGTTCGCTTCTACACTAAATAACAAAAGTTGTTTATGATTTAAACTTATTTGGCAACAATTAAGCTACTCACAAGTAGACAAATAAGTCGGATAAAAATTTATCTAACTACCTAGATCAGGGATTGTTTATACTGAACAGGAAAGTTGTGTTGGGGAGGCACTAGTTAACTAGAAACTACAAATACGCTTCACTGACGGGTACTGACTATCACGTATCCGAGATTTATTGGTTGCTGACGATTGTCTCAAACTACCTGGCATAAAAACATCTACTGAACATGCTGAGGAATAAGGAAGCCGAATACGAACAATTTGATTATCTTATCCAAAATTTATTAAAGAAGTAATCATCATTAGTTAGTATTCTTAGTACCAAACCTGTCCGAGGGTATGAGATTTAAACCATTTATCTCTTAAGGTTACTCCGAAAATCTTTGAAAACTATAAACGGAACCTGTTTTCTCGTAGGTTGGCTGATATAAATTGTTCCATTCAATTAATTACTTTGCAGTTCGTAATTCAATGTTAAATCAAGAGAATATAATCCATCATATTGATTTTATAATGCGCGTCAAGTTAAATGTTTTTCAGAGGCACCTCATTACTGAATACAATAGTAACAGCAAACGGGAAATAGTTTTCAGTCGAACTTTAACTATATCCTCAAAGACGTCTGAACCAGATCACAACAATGCGAGGGGCAAAAGAAGGCACTTCCTTCGCCTATCCAATTGGCAGTGGAACTGAAGAAAAAACACTTTGATGTTCGTAGGTGATCTTGGGAATCAGTTATTTAGGAAGAGAGTTTATAGCTTTGAATTCCAGTGCACGCCCACAGTTAAAAAGAAATCTAAAATAATAATCTTAAAAATGCATTGAATGCTGATTCCGTCCGAACTTCCCAACAACTGTACGTTTCCTCGAAACACTCAAAACTTTCTTTAATCGAGGGCTACTTGAATTGTTTAGTTTCGGTAAAGTTTAATTATAGTACTGCTCATCACGTATATGAGTCCTGTATTTATATCACACATATATTAGCATATTAGATAGAAATAAGGGGTTTTAGATCTTATAGGTGTTATAAAGTATTCAAGTCACTGATTTAAAATGAAATTCGTTATAGTTATTTTACAACTTTGACTGATCATTACTTATTCTGGAAAACGTAGTAGTAATTGAGGCTATTTCTATGACAATGTTTATGTTAATTGGGTTTCATAGTAAATGAATTTTTCAATAGTACCAGACATTTCAAACTATTTTATACTATAAACATTACAAGTTCATAAATCAATATTGAAATCTAAGTCAACGATTTTATAAACATGTAGTTTAATTTCGTTAGTTAGCAACTAAAAGAGATGAAAGATATTTATTGTCCTGATGAATTTCCATTCGTGTCATCTACAAGCCAGATCATGTAAACGATGGCGGGGCTCGAACCCGGGACCGATTGGCTTCGCGCGCGAGCACTTAACCACCAGACCACCGAGCCGTATGAGTTTGGAAAACTAAAATCTTGTAATGTTACAAACTCCTCCTAGAGAGATTTCACTATAAGCTTATGTCATTTAAATGACGAATAAGAACTACACAAAACTGTACAGTTATTGTTTGTTTTAGTATGAAGTCACTCAATAGAATTGGTACTCGTAAAACTTCATGGGATTTCATCTTCAAACTTCAGGTTTAACAAAGATCATTCTTGAAGTTAATTAATTTGGGATTTAACTAAACTATTCATATTCCATTATAAACTATATCAAATAGTTACTATTATCTTCATAATTAAACTATCCAGTTTAAATAATGTAACTTCATTAAAGCCACTTATTTCTAAGAAACTATAATATACTCAATACACTAACAATTTAACAGGAAACTCATTCAACTGACATGTGAATTGATAAACCTCTCTGAAAATTTAATTAAATTTTTGCCAATTTTTATTTTCAATTTAAAAGACCTAACAAGACTTAACAACAACAACAACAATCATAAGGATATAAGAGAAATCAGATAATCACAATTGCTAATGAACGCCTAGTGAGGATATAAACATACACACATAGACACAGTTACCCCATCATCATTATTATCATCATCATCATCATGTCAACAGAATGAACGCTATGCAAATGATGGTTGCCGAATGAAAGAAAGAAAGAAAGAAGAAAACTTTGTTTTCCGGTAGTCATTTATTTATCCATATTATTTAAGGATGTGATAAATATGAGATATTTTTGTTTGATTGTTCGTTGGTTTGTTGTTGATTGGTTGGTTGGTTGGTTGTTAATAACTACAGGATTATCTAAAAAGAGAAAAACAACTTATCATCAACAATATGAAGTCTTTTCCTTATCTTGTTATATATATATGTATATGTATTAAACTGTATATAAATGTGTATATATTTGCATGTATAGATTCATGAATATGACAGATAACAGACAATATACACTACACAGGGTGTATTATATGTAAGATAACTAAAGGAAACGAATACATCATCCGATTATCATTACTTTTCAACAACAACAACAACAACAATGGAAAAAGAAGCGAAGACAAGATTTACATAATTGATTGATCAAATCAATCATAAGATCATGGTCATCAATGTGAACAATAAACAAACAAACAAACATAAATTACATCAAATCAAGTATGTGTATATATGAACACAAGAAGATCAAAAAAATTCTTTATCAAGGTTGATTTGAGAAGAAAGTCACAAAATCACTAATACTAAAGGCTTTAAATAAGAATACATAAAGAGTAATGTCTGTCTGATTGATAGACAGCAATAGGATAAACTCTATTTGTATTACTGAATACAATATCATGTTATTCTAGGGAAAAATTTGTCTTCATTGTTGAAAAGATGAAAGATGATTATGATGATGACCATGTAGATGATAATAATGACTTATATTGATGTTGCTGTTGATGATGATGGTGATGATGATGATGATGATATTTACTAATTAAATGATTTCGAACATGCCTTTCTAAATTAGCACGTTGTCCAAAACGTTTTAAACAAACATTACAATGAAATGGTCTTTCTTTTTGATGTATATTACGTATATGACGTTGTAAATTAGAACTAATACTAAATGATCTTGGACAATGTATACATTTATATGGTTGTTCACCAGTATGTGTACGTATATGTCTAGTAAGATTAGCTGATCTAGGAAATAATTTACCACAAAAATGGCATGTATAACGTTCATGTTTAGATGTAATATGATTTACACATGTTGATAATAATCCTTGTACTATTTCTATATTATCTGATGGTAATACATCTAAAACATTTGTGATTGTTTTATGTTTCTTAGGTATATTCTTAATACCATTACCATTATTATTATTATTATTATTATTATTATTATTATTATTATTATTATTATTATTATTATTATTATGATCACTTTCAACATGAACTACTGTTTGTGAAAGTTTTGTTTTAATTGAATAATTTAATGGTGGATTATTTAAATCTTTATCAATTTTTGTATAAATATTCTTACGTAATGATAATAACCATTTATAAATTGTTTCATAAGAATAGTTATTCTCATCATTTTTATAAATGTCATTAACATTTTTTGATTTTTGTAACATTTTTAAATAAATCGATATTAATTCAAATGGAATTGAATTAAAATATTGATTATTATTATTATTATTGTTTAAATCGATCAATTGATTATCATATAATGATGGAATAGTTGAAGAGTAATTAGTAACTAAGTCATTTTTAATCGTTTGATTTAATTGCCTTGGTAACAATGAAATATTATTATTATTATTATTACTCGTATTGATTATTGGAGTAAATTTAATAGATTTATGATTATGTAACATTGTTAATGCTAATAATTGTTCAGGTGGTGGTATAGTTATTAATGTTGAATAATAGAAATCATTTATAGATTTTAATTGATTTCTTTTTAATGTATAAAACATTTGTAATTTTTCTAAATTAGATTTATATAATGTATTCATTTGTTCTATAATAGATGATTGTGAAAAATAAAATTTATCATTAAATTGTGATGTTTTCATTGGTATATTAATATATGTATGTTGTAAACTACTTAATTGTATATCAGTAGATTTATTATATTTATTAATAAATGGTGTTGTTATTGTTGAAATTGTTAATTGATTAGAAATATTTGATTGATTTGAAATAGATGAATGATAAGATAAATCTAAAGGTACAGGTTGTTGTAAAGATTCTTCAATTAAATTTTCATTAATTCCTTCTGTAACCATGAGTATTTCTTTGTTTTCTTTTTGTTTTATTGTTCTTTACGAAATGTTCGTTTAAGTCAAATTGTAATTGAATAGAAAACACCAATTGTTATTCTATAAATGAATAAATTCTGGTTTAATATTTTGTATATAACACCCAAATACGATATTAATTTAAATATGTATTATCAATGGTAGAGATCAAGAGTCAATTGAAATTAGATCAGTATGGAAAACCTGAAAGTAATAGACATTCGTTTTGTCCTATTTTAGAACTTTTCAACACTGTGCATTCACAATTCTGTTTCACGAGATTCGAACCCAGGACCTATTAGTCTCGTGTGTAAGCGCTTAACCTCTAGACCACTGAGGTCTAACCTTAACCAATCCATGAGATTGAGCGACACATCCAATATTATTTTCAGTGACTTATTATCTCACAACAGACTTGATAGAACTCCACGGGTTACTACTTTTCATAATTTCAACCATTAAAATTATATTTCATATTAAACACGTATTAGTAAGATTAGAATGTAACTACCACCTTCATAAGTAAAATTTCAATTTCAACACTTAAATTAACTGGAAAACATTATTCAATTAGTTATGTCAATACTTATTTAAATCCTAATAAAACAATGAGAATATAATGAAATAGAAACCGATTTCATCAACATTGAAATGTATGAAATTCAATAGTGTGTTTAATGTTACTTTTCAGAGTTATTCACCAATGAATATGGAACATTGTAACATTGATTTATGTATCTAACACTGTGATCTTTCTTTTTGGTGGAGTTTTGTTCTCTGAGCTGGATGGTTTGGTTGTGGAGCTTTCATCGTTCTTCTGAACGACATCATCAGCACAACCAATGGGAGACACAACCAAAACAAAGAAGTAAACAATGATAAATTTAAGGTCAACAAGAACCAATCAACATCGAGGTGCACAGAACAAGCTGTGAAACACACATGGAGAAATTCGAACACTTCACTTCTATCTGAAGTTTGTGCTGATGATGTCGTTCAGAAGAACGATGAAAGCTCCACGACCAAACCATCCAGCTCAGAGAACAAAACTCCACCAAAATCATCCACCTGAGCTACAAATCTTCTCCACTGTGATCTTTCACATAACTACGTTGATCACTCTCTCATAACAATATGTATACTTTTCCTTCGTGTTATCATTAAGCGTACACAAGTTACTACAGTATATTTCCTGGTTAATAGATTTACAATATTCTATCGTTTTTTTTAAGAAGAAAAAAACTAAAACATCTATATTCTACAGTATTATTTTATGTTGTAAGACATATTTAAGTAAACATGATGTTATATTTACCATATTGTGTACAGTATTTTATTCATTTTGTATTCATCATGTTTCAGGGAATTACTTTTCTCTATTTCCTGGTGATCGACTAGATCGTGAAAATGTCAACATCTGAAGGGATGCATGGGATACAGTGTACATCTAGGATGAAGCTGGACGATCTAGACTTCACAGATGATCTGACTCTTCTATCGCACATACAACAACAAATTCAGGAGAAGATGACCAGTGTAGCAGCAGCAGCCTCAGCAGCAATAGGTCTCAACATACACAAAGCAAAACGCAAGATTCTCCGATACAACACAGCATGCACCAATCCAATTACAATTGACGGAGAAGATTTGGAAGATGTAAGGTCCTTTACACATCTGTGCATCATCATGAATGAACACAGTGGATTTGATGCAGATGTGAAGGTGCAGATCGGCAAAGCAAGAGTAGCATATTTACAACTGAAAAATATATGGAACTCAAAACAACTATCTGTCAACTAACACCAAAGTCAGAATTGTCAATACAAATGTCAAAGCAGTCCTACTGTATGGAGTGGAAACTTGGAGAACTACGAAAGCCATCATCCAGAAGATACATGTATCTATTAACAGTTGTTCACGCAAAATACTTCGGATCCGTTGGTCAGACACAATCAGAAACAACCTATTATGGGAGAGAACAAACCGGATCCCAACGGAGGAAGAAATCAGGAAGAAGCGCTGGAAGTGGACAGGACACACACTGAGGAAATCACTCAATTGTGTGTCGCATTGCAAGCCCTCACATGGAATTGTCAAGGCCGAATAAAGAAGAAGCGGAAGACCAAAGAACACATTAGGCCGAGAAATGGAGACAGACATGAGTGGGTTGTAGGATACTGGTCGGCGGCCTATGCTCCATTGGGAGTTACAGGTGTCAGTCAATAAGTAGCGTTTCAGGGAACAAAAAGACAAATGCTTTTTATTAGAAGTTTGCTTTTAGATAAATTTCTACTATGTTCAGTTGAACAGTGATAGATTATTAATAATGTCAAGGTGTGCCAAATTATTTTCAACATCATATACTTCAATCTTTGTTCATATTCTCATACTGAATTTAGTGAATTATTACCGAGAAGATAATAATCATTACAGAAATAGTTCATGTCCAAATGTTATCTTTATTTCTACCCCACCACCGCCAACACCACCGCCACCACCACCACCATCACCACAACAACAAAAAAGAGAGTTATTGACATATAGGTATGTATAAACACTGTTATCAAAACGTGTACTAATCTAGTTTATAAATTTTATAAATAGGTCATTGGTCATATATATATAATATTCCGACTAATAATTATTACACTATACTTTGTGTTTAACCGCCCAATTCTCCTTCACACCTAATTTAAACTTTTCTATTTATTTCTTTCTTTCTCAAAAAAAAAAAACAACAAACTAAAACATAATCACTATGATAGTAGGAAGGGAAAAGATTATTGAGTTTCTTTTTCAGGTTAAAAGATTAACTATTTTCACATAGAGATAGATGTAGGAAAATATGACTGTTTTTAGGTCGTGTCAATAATAGTAACAATGATATAGATATATATATAGAGAGAGAGAGTTAAACAATTTTGGAAAGAAAGAAAGAAAGAAAAAAAAGACCCATTTCGTGTTTCTTTGCAAAAACAAAAAAAAAAGAAAAAGAAAAAAGAAAAAAGAAATTTTTAAAAAAAATGATCATCTACTTCCTGGTTTATAAAAGGGACAATATGAGATTACACTGATTTACTGTTTAAATTTGATAATAAGATGAAAAAGGAATATTAACCATAGAACACCCTTTGATGTTTTGTACAATATTAATTAGAGTATACAATTCACCTAATGAATAAATTGTTGAGTTAGGTCAATAATACACTCAGGTGTTATTGTTTTCCGTTTTCCTTTTCTTTTCCTCTTTGCTGATTCGTATCTTCTAATGTACTATGTAAATTATTCACATGTTATTCATAATTGAATAGTTTCATAAAGATATATGTATCTATCTCAATGAGGTTACATTCATTACTGGATAATGATAGTCAACTCAAAAAAAAAAAAACACAACCAATATGATCAATCTATTCATCATTTCTTTTCATTCTTCTACTTGAAAATGTCAAAGAGTAAACTACAACTTCAATGGGATACATGACCTGAAATGTCTGTCATTCCATATTGTAATGACAATGTTTATTTTATTTGTCTTATTTCATATTCTCCTCAGTAAAACTCATTTCATTCAACATTCTTTCTTCTTCTTATTTTTTATTTAAAAAAATGATAAATTTTAATGCTTATCTGATTCACCAGTACATACAGTCTCATTCCCCTCCCACACACACACACACACACACACACAATAAAACTTACCGACTTCCTCTTTTTTTTTAAATATTATGAGTTGTAGCCTGACCTATCAAGTAGAATGATCATTAAACAACAAGAGATTAGATATTAATTATTTACGTAAATGACTGAAGATCATTATTGTGTGCAGTGTAGACAATTATCTTAGAGATAAGACTGAAGGATACATATATATATAGACGGATTTTCAGACCTACTCATTAAAACACAAATTAGCCATCACGGTTCCGGTATGCAGACTAAAATGAGGAAGTTATTAAATGTAATAAAATAAATTATTATTATTATTATCATTTTGATGGATAAGGGCTACTATTTAAATAGGGAGCATGTCTTAATGAAGTACCAGCATCTTGAGATATGTCTTTCTAGTGTGCGTGTGTGTGTGTTTGTCTTTTCATTCAAACTTAAAAATTTATCCACCTTTCTACTCACCTACCAACCTAACTAACTTATTGTTCAGGTGATTTGCTACTTGGTTGGTTGGTTGGCATGCCTCAAGAACAAGTAAAAGAATACTTCAGAACTTTTTCTTTATTTCCGGTAATGGGTATCGGAGTAATAATGATATAAATAGCAATAATAATAATAATAATGATAAAAGTGATTACAGGAAAGAAAAGTGTGTGTGTTATCATTTTTGTTTGTTCTATTGAACAAAAAATTCTTTGTTGAAAGAAATCATAACAATTACAATTGAGCAATACGAATTTTACTGATGATGACTTCTCCTCATTATCTCTTATTAACATTTCTCTCCCGGTTCTCATTCAATGGTTCTTTTACGCTTTGAAATTTCTCCACACCTAGGCACGTATGAATAGATGCATGTTATATATTCACCATCACCTACTGAAGTGATGTTAGTAGTGAGATTTTCTGAGAGTCATTTTAAAATCTGTTCGTCATGTTTTCTTATGTATGAGTATTGACGCCTGTTATTCCTCGTGGAGGAGCATAGGCCGCCCATCAGCACTCATCATCCAACCTTGTCCTAAGCAATCCTTTCCAGTTGTCATTCATCATTTTCATATTTGCTTCTATTTCCCGATGCAATATGTTCTTTCGCCTTCCATTTTTTCGCTTCCCTTTCAGCATTCCAAGTTAGGGCTTGCCTCGTGATACAGTTTGGTGATTTCTGTAATGTATGTTCTATCCATTTTCATCATCTTTTCTTAATTTCGTTATCAGCCGGAATCTGGTTTATCCTCTCCCACAGAATGCTGCTGCCTTCTGTACAAAGAAACGGGGATATCTTACACCACTTATGTGTATGTATAAATATATGTTTTTGTTCTCATTATCCTTATCATTCTCATTTATTGCATTTGTTTCAATTCTTCAAACCATTATATTATTACTGAATTAATTCTGACTTTTACATTGTACTTAATATATTCTTCCTTAAAAATAACTGGGCTTTCATCGAACCACATAATAAACGTACTGAGTTTATTGATGAAATAATTTTTAACTCATATGATATTAACAACGAAAAAGAGACGGATATGTCGGTGGAATGATTGATTGGTAAAAAGAGGTTACGCTTTCATAGCTGAATAATATTAATGAAGCAACTATTATACATTAGGAATTCTTGCACAGGTTCTTAACTCGAAACTTTGTTCAACTAAGTAAGTTGATATTAACCTCATAATTTTCCTTAACTGACTTCATATAGGAAAAGAAAAGTAGAGTAACAAAGAAGCTTTCGACAACGATTTTCTCCTAATGTCCATCTTTTCAAAAATTGACATTCACCACCCTAAATGATCATAGTCATCTATAGTTAAGTCAAAGTAAATGAATATCAAATATAAAGTCCTCAGACTCCAATGACTTGATAACATATTTCTTAGGACTAATCCTTCCATGAATAATTTAGTTCGGAAAATTATTGCTTTCACAGTGTCAGAAATATCAAATTGACTATCGGTTGGGGATAGTATGAACGTGTGTTTATAAATAACAAATAGTATTTAATATTTACACTTTTCAATTTACGAATGGGATTTTTTAATTAAAGGGATGTAAAATTTAAGTAAATAGTGTTGAACCGTTAGTGTCTGATACTCTATTCAACTTCCAGGTTCCAGGTTTTCAATGGTGGTCTAATATCAGCCGGTACATGATCTCAATCAAAAATTTATTAACCTCCACAATCATATGCTGATAATTACCATGTACTCACTAATCACTATTTTCGTGAGGGAATTCTCGGAGTTCTAGTGATAAGCTGTGACCAGTGGAGCTAATCCGTGTCAGGTAGAGACAAGTATCTACCTTAGTACAATGGAAAGTAGTCTCTCAATTTTGTGGATTGGTTGAAGTTAGACATTATTACTGTCAGATGCCCGTTTAGTGGTGTGGAGATTAAGCGTTCGCACGCAACACTGGAAGCTGTAGGTTCGAGTCCAGCGAGTGGGATCGTGAATGCTCACTGAACAGTGCTTCCACGTTTTTAATGGTGTTCTTACATCGATCGGTTCACAGCCTCAATCAAAAACTTAATAATCTCCCCAACCCTATACTGATAGTCTATTCAACTAATTGTATAGTAATGCCAAAAGCATATAGCCTCTTGATGTAGTAAATCAGCCGGAAAACTTTATTTGACATCAACAAAACATGAAAAGACCAAGAGAGATTAGAAGAAAAAGTTGCACTGAGATATTTGACACTGTTATTATTAAGCAATCTCCATTAATACAAACCACATGCGATTCCAACAGGATATTCAATTAAGCCGTTCATGTCTCAGCCTAAACTCAACACTTTGACATTTGGAAGGATGAAGTGTGAGACCATTAGCAACAGACAACCATTCAGTACGAGACAAGAACTCACTCGTTTCAAGGAGATGTAAAGAGGTAGAAATCGATGTGCATATTGTGAGGTCATCAGTATACTTAATAAAATTGCTATTCATGCAAAATGACAGAAAATGCAGAAAAATGAGCAGCAGTATCTAAGGCTCTTCTTTTGCATTTGTAGGTGAACAGATACGGATCAATGTGTTCGCTTAGTGCAGGTTGAAGCAGAGTATCAATAATTTTTCATTTGTTCTGAGAATGGGTGAAGTTATTGACATGGGTCTGAGTGTCATATTCTTATCGCCAGATAATTTCTCTGGTATTGGGATTATCCTCATCTTCGGTATGAGATTGGTTGAGAAGGATTCGTTAAATAGGCTGGTGAATGGATGACAAAGAATGTCAGCACATTTTCCAAAAATGAGGTTCAGAATTCCGTCAAGTTCCAAACATTGGGACGAGTCAAGTGACTGGAGACATTTTCGGACATTAGTTTCAATGAGACTGAAGCATGACTACTTTTCAAACCTGTGTATATAAAAAGTGTGAACTCAAATGACTGACGTACAGAACACTTGTTTAAGTCATACACATTCATCTGGTTGTCACCTCCAATGCATCTCTCACCTGTAAGTTCTTTAAATATCTTCCACAAGCTTGAAGAGTTTTCACGCGATTGGAGTTTCTCAGTAAACATAGAGTTCAGTCGTCTAATCTCTAGGTTTACTAGACCATTCAGCTTTCGAACTTCTATGGAGTTTCTTTCCGTCTACATTCTTTCTTTCACACTTCGAAATCGTTCGAGTTGTGGAGATGTAGGTCAACCAAAACTTACAAAAATGGTATCAGTAGAACAACATATATCAAAACATAATTTAACATAACAAGTAATAAAACCAACAGGGTTCCCAGTGAGTCATCTGTAAGTAATTCCTATTTAGTCGTACGAAACATGTTTTTTTCTATATTTTAGACATTTTAGACTTTCTTTGTCTGATGTTAGAGCTTACTCTCTCCAAACTCGCCATATGTTTTATGTAGAACACGAATAATACAATGATTTAAACTAAACAATTTAGTACGCTCACGATTCACATATCTGCCCACATCATTAATGAAAACTAAGTGTAAATGGGCAACCGAATGAATGGGAAGATCTACTACATTTTAGTAACCAAGTGATGAAGGAAAGCTAGAGTCACATGAATTGAACCATAGAGTACAGTAACAGCATATCCGGCGAATTCATTCACGAAAACATAGTGTAGATTACGTGCAGTTCCGAGTCACGTAAATTTTTATCTCATGTGCATGATTGTATTTGTTCTAGTGTTTTGGACGGCATCTTAAAGTTAAACAGTCGATAACGTCGTTTGGAAATTTAAAACACGTAGAATTATATCGTCACTAGTTCGCATTTACAGATATAGCTACACCGCCGCAACATTCTTACTACTTGGTCTGTACTGACGGTAGATATTGAAGTCATATAGTGACACTAGACTATCGTCATGTAAAGCATCCAATCAGGACTCTTGAATTGTGATTGCTCCACAATTACAACACATGTTTAGACTTAGTAGAAATTGAGGTTAGTTTACCTTGTCATTTAGTGGTCGACAGTTGAAAGTTAGCGGTTCATGAGTCGATATCTGATTAACTTGTATTCTTTTCAGAGCATAGTCCCAGTTAACACGATGCTTCCGGATGTATAGTTTTGTACTTAGTAAAGCGAAGAGTCGTAGACTTTCCATAAACATGTCTGAATAGGTTATTTGAAAGATAGACATAATGATATGCTGAAGCAAACAAAATTGAGTAACTTGTTGAAATAATATAGATGTTAGGGACAAGTAGCTCAGATATTCAAGCAAGCCGACTATAGCCAAATGAACCGTCCATCAACTATATTTTTTTCTTGTTTTAGTGTTATTTTTATGAACAGTAATTTTCTTGATTGTTATCTTGTTATAAATTATATCACTGATTACACTGCGTAGACACATGGGATTCAAATACAGTACAATTAATTGAAGTAAGATATTGAAATGCAATGGTGGATAGTTTTCTAATCAGTGTTGAACCCGAAACCCTGAAATCTCATGGTGAGCATGACAACTACATACCACATAGTTGGGAGTAATTGATTCATATTCTTTAAATTTAGTTAATCTCTATAGAGAAAGTGGTATCCACCCAACCAATAGAATAGATGAGCATTCATTATTTAAACCTTCTCATTTGATCTTCAAAAAAGCTCTCTTCAAGCTGTAATCATCAGTGATCAACTAACTGTTGTTTAGGTAAAGTAGGTTTTACAATTTATTTTACATCAAGAAAACTCCGCCTGGAGCGCCTGCTAGGCTACTGCCGGTCTCCAGCCCAGATAAAGGGGTAAAAAGCTATTCAAACTATTTAAACTCTACCCCAGGAGTTAGAAGGTGTTTATTTAGAAGAGTTATGACGCTTCATGGTGAAAAGTCAAGTTCTTTCGGAAGTCACGAAGCTGATGCCCCTTTTAACAACCAGAGCAACCATTAATTTAGGTACATAGAATGCCCGTACAATGTGGGAGACCGGGAAAGTTTCCGAATTGCTACAGAAATAAGGAGATACAACCTGTGATCAGTAAAACACATTGGACGCAAGTTGAACAACAACGACTAACTTCAGGGGAACTTCTGTTATACTTACATGAAGAAAATGTTTTTTTTAAAAACTGCAACTTGTCTACCACTTATGATTTAAGCAATCCATAAGATAACAAATAGAAGTTACTTGTTTTCTTGGTGTGTTTATTTTAATACATATCATATATATTGTTAACAATTTTCATAATAGTCTATTATTCTATCCATCGTTTCTGCACGCAGAGTTTGGGCTTGAGTTCATGGATTGCTTATGCCTTAGCAATGCATAAAATATTGATTTCACATCCTTTCGATCCAATTCCTTTGACTATGTAAAATACTTTATAAGAAGAATCTTTTGTCTTTTAAAATAATCTACACTGTTAAAGGAATTTAGATCGAATAGATATCGAATCAATATTTTATGCACTATTCAGCCATTGGCAATCCATAAACTCAAGTCCAGACTTTGTATTTAGAAACGATTCATCCAAAGTCTCATCATTCCTTCGCCTTAATTCTCCTTTTTTTTCTTCATTTTTATTTGATTATTAATTAACAATATTAGTTTTTACAAATGATATTCGTGATCATAATTTTATAAAAATTTTATTTATCTTAGTTGCATACATGTACAACAGATTACCATTAAGATTTAGATGGTGGTTGGAGGTAGTCAACAGGAAACCCTGGACCCGGGTTTCGTGCTATTTGGCATTCGTCAGCAAGGTGTACCTGTAATCTTGAGGGAACTGGTACTCCATGGCGGATTCGATCTCGTGTCACCCAGCTTCACAGTCAGAGACCTTACCACTGAGCTATCCGAGCCGTGACTAACCACCATCTAAATCTCAATACATAGTGCCCGCAGTGTCGAGTCACTTAGACTGGTGGTCACATTGCAACATGATCGATAGCATTCGATCTGCACTAATAAGGACAAGACAAGCAAGACATTGATCACCACCCAGTGATCAATCAATTGTAGATTACCATTAAATTAACCAACCCTATCGAACGGATCTATTTCTTCTTAGAGTTTTTCTTTTTTCTTATTTTTTTTTTGTCTAAAATTATTTTCAAGGGGTTCATTTAACTGAATATTAAGGGGATGATTGTCTACAAGTGTATATTTCTTTTCTTTTTTTTTCTCTTTTTTTTTAAAACAAAAAACAGAAATGATTGGCGGTTAAATAAATATAGATATTCCTTCAAATATTTCAACACCGGAAAAAAAGCGTTAAATTATTCCTTGTTACTTGTAGATGGATAATGATGGACATACGAACAATTACACTATTATATTTGTGTGTTGTTTTCTCTCTCTCATATGTGTATGTTTGTATTGACACTAGAATTAGAGAAATTCATGTATATACACACATTTAGAAGAACCCCTGACATTTCTTTGAAAAAATAATCCCGTTTATATCATTTACTCAACAATCTATAACCATGTACATTGAATGCACATACAAACAGATTAGAAAAAAAAAGAAAAAAATATATAGATGAGAGAAAAGTATAGTGTAATCTATTCCCCCCCTCTTTCTCTCTCTCACTCTCACTGTACTCACCCTGTCTGAGTTTTTCTGTCCCCCCTCCCCGTTTAAAAAAAATACAATTATCAATATAATATGATATAATAGGATGTTGAAGAGAACATTTTTTTTCAAAAAAAAGAAAAAGAAAATCATTTAGTTCTTTTTTTTTAAATTTTACTACCACTACTACTACTACTTTCTATATTCTATGTGTTAGCAAAATATTTTTACGGTCCAACACACTATCTCTAAACGTTAAAATAGCAACAAAAAAAAACCCCGGAAGATATTAAACTTGGTGTTTATCATTGAAGAAAAAGAATAACTTATCATTATCATTAATACGATTATTAAGCAACTGAAAGGGAGAGAGAAAGAGAGAGAGAGCGAAAGCAAACAAAATTCTTTCCGCCACACTTAATTGTGTATATGTGTGTATACACATATATACATTAATGAGAGAAAAAAAGAAGGTATAAAGGATATAATAAGCAATATTCACGTGTACATATCAACAACAAAAAGTTTTGTTTATTTGAGTTCATATTAAATAGTAAAGTATGTTTTTTTTTTTCTTTTTTTTGTTGTTGTTGTTGTTTTGTTTAAATGAACTAAGATGTCAACTATTTTTTTTTTAAAAAAATGATTTTTAATATTGATTAACTTTAACTTTGTATGTCTTTACTTTTATGTCTCATTCTTATTTAATTATTAAATACAACACAACACATAGAAACAATAACACATAGAAATATATATATTTACTTAATAGACAAATTTACATGCATCTCTATTATCGAATGAATGATGGTAGTCTACGCGTAAGTGGAAATTTATTTCCGCTATAGATAATAGAGCTCTTATTAGCAGCAATACAAATATATATATATTTGGAGAAGGAGGGAAGAAAATTACAGAATTATAGAGAGAGGGGGGGGAAAGAAAAAGAAAGAGAGAGATGAGGGGGGGGCAGGACAGGAGGGAGGGAGGTAGAGACGGAGTGATGTACAAGAAGTAGGTAGATTAATTTTTATTAGTTTAATTAAACAATTAAAGGTGAATTAATTTAATTTTTCCTTTTTAAGATAGAGATGCTTATTCTTTTTTATAGGAACAAAAATAAAGTGATTCAATTATTCCCTTATAATGTGACTTCATTTATAAAACTAAATTTGATAAAGTACAAATTAATTACTGGTAATGAATATATATCAATCAATTAAGTTTAGTTTCTTTTTTCTTATTTTTTGTTCTCCGTTAATCCATATTCCACAACATTTGAAAAGGGTCTAATAAATAAATCAATTCTATATAATCAATTTCTATTTAAGCAAGTTATATTATGTTGAATTATATATGTGTAAATGAATTACTGATTGTATTCTTACGCCTGTTAGTCCCGATGGAGAATAGGCCGCCGACCAGCATCCTAGAACCCATTCTATCCTCGAAATTCCTTTCCAGTTCTGTCCGAATCGTATTCGTTTTTCTCATGTCTGTCTCCATTTCTCGGCCTAATGTGTTCTTTGGTCTTCCGCTTCTTCTTTATTCGGCCTTGACGATTACATTGTGAGGGCTTGCATTGTGACACACAATTGGGTGATTTCCTCAGTGTGTGTCCGATCGACTTCTAACGCTTCTTCCTGATTCCTTCCTCCGTTGACATCTGGTTTGTTCTCTCCCACAATAGGTTGTTTCTGATAATGTCTGACCAACGAATCCGAAGTATTTTGTGTGGACAACTGTTAATAGATATTTGTATCTTCTGGATGATGGCTTTCATAGTTCTCCAAATCCATTCAATCTGCCTCAAAATTATTCCACATGTACATTTAAAATCTGTCTAACTTAACAAACTATACCTATGAACATTGTGTACTTACACTCTTTAACAAAATGTTACTTGTTTATCATGAATCTAATTACTGAGAAACTCAAAAGATACCAATAATCATAGTTCACATATTTTCCTATTACCCGATTAGTTGAAGAAAGTAAAGGTGATTATTACAAAACTCATCTACCCGATATAATCGATAGTGAGAAAATACTTTTGGAACAAGATGTATCTTAAATATATACGGTGGTATCTGAAAACTAGATGGTCACTATCTGAAAGCTTTCTATAGATATATTTTCTTATTCAGTAGTCTACTGTTTATGATACAAAAATTCAACTTCATTATCACATATTGTATACTGAGGCTCACATACAGAGATCAAGCTTGTGATTTTGATCAAAAAGAGAATTTCAATTATTGATAATAGCAATAATTAGACATATTCCAATGGAATTGTATACCTAAGATGATTTTGATAATGAAAGTTATTACATTCTTCTATCTGGAAAAGACTGTGTACAAGATTATTGTTGTAATGGTATCAATAGTGTGATTCAGTACATTATTTATTCCATTTTATTGATTATTCTCCTGTTAAATAGAAGATTAATCAGCTACTCAAGTTTAACTAATAATCAATGTAAAGTTGATTTGTACACAAATAATTATTTTGAATCATCATTTTTAATCCAGTATTTGAATGGGAAATAAATCGTCATTGTCTGTATTTGTCGCCTCTCCTAAACGCGTTGAGTCGTAATCTATTTGTGTGTGTGTGTTTTATAGAATAAAAGAATTGAGTTACAGGGTAAGTACATGACGAAACTTAATAGTTCTGTGATGTATGCTACTTTTGTCGACTGACATAAGTAGTATGTAACGCCAATCAGAAGCTGTGGCTAAGAAGACAGAATTGAAGTGAACAGAATTGTAAGCAGAGAGTAATTGTAATAATATTAAGAACAAAGGAACGAGTAAGTTTGTAAGAGAGAATTGATAGATGTGCAAATAAACTATGTAATGTATGGTTTTCGCATTTTCATAAGACATTCTGTGCTCATTCAATGCAATTCATGAAGTTCGTGATAAAAAAATCAATCACTACAAATAACCAACAACCTGCCTATAGTCTTGACACGATACCTAAAGTTAGACGAATTGTTACATGACATTTGTTCGATAAGTCATGGATACTTTATCTAACTAGACTTCTTCAAAAAAAGCCTACTTGAGAATGTATACATTTCTCGTGAATTTTCAAACCAAGTTTCTTGAAAACATACATTCAGATACTTTATGAGTAATAAGTGACTGGAATGAAGTAAATTTTTCTGACCATTATTAATATGATGGTCTGTTTACCTCGAGTATAAGTATGAATGTAGAAAATCTTTCTCACTGTATTCTGTACTACAGTGATCTGTCATCTGATGTATTAAGTTATAAAGAAAAAAGAAAAATGCTGTTTTTACTTCTACTGACAGATTGTTGTACAAAGATTGAAATATGCAATCAACAGACATTCTCAAATATGTAGGTTCATCAACTTTATCATATTTTGACAAGTAGTTCCAAGCTTAAAAGCATTCGTTTACTAGATTCACTCATGAAGATAAATAATACGATGTGTAATAAATAGCTATATATTCTGGTTTAAAGGACTTAATTATTAACTCAGATGGTGTAATACAGTTAAAGAAAGGTAACTCAAGTGACATGACGCATAGGAATGGTAATTCCTTAGTATTAATTAGAAAAAATGTTTGGTTGCTATCAGTACATGATCATATTTCGATTAATCATCATTGTGTTTAAATAATAGGATACTGATAGACTGATTTCTAACATTAAAACAACTTAAATAAAAAGTGAATTACTCGAAATATGCTTCAGGAAACGGTTATATTAAGTGTTTCTTATTAAAAGGTTGATAATTTTTCTTGTTACATAGTAATGGAATGTGTTTGACTCTACTTGAAACTAATCATCTTTTGCGCTTAGCTCTACATTAGAAATAAAGATTAAACTACAGAATATTATCTTCAAGACAGTTCATTTTCTATAATCACTTTAAATTGGTTAGTTAATGATCTGTGATAATGTTTGGATAATAAGTAGTTTGTAAACTGCTATGTTTGAAACGATTACGAGTTCTGCTAGTCTGAGAACAAACGAAACAAAAACTCTGTGACCAGAGACCAATAAGCTAGCTATTCTGATTCGTCCTAGCCCCGCTAACTGGAGTGAGAAATCCCTGTTCAAATAAGCAGATATATTCCACAAGCAGCCAGAAGCATGAACAACCACAATAAGCACAAATCAAGCGTATATATATAGCATAAGAATGTCCTTGGGAAGTGTTACAAAATAGCATCCCAAAAGATACAACGAACCAATAGTGTTTAAGATTCTTCCAAGTAAGAAATACGATATGAAGGTGGAAATGAGCACTTTTGGCGTGAAAACAAGGAATTTAAATTTTTAAAATAAATTTACAAAGATAAGGTATTTACCAAGTGAGTTCCGGGAATTTAACATCCCCAACAAAACAATGATTCTTCTCACTACTCTATATGCGCTTTACTATAGGATTGAATCAAAACCCTTAAACAAAAAAAGTTATTTAGAACATCTATGTTTCTTACTATTTTCCCATTATTCGTCATTCCATATGTAAGTTGCTTCCAGCCTAAAAGTGTATATTACTATGTACGTCAAAAGTATAGAATGGAAATAACCCATAATCCTTAAGAAAGCCCTAAAAATTGTGAATTTGTAGGTGAGACTAGAATTTATGGACGACCTTTGAGCGACGCTAAAGTGATCTTGGGAGTATCTACCTACTTACCAGGGCTAAATGAGAGTTATGAAACAGTTTGAAGAATAAGCATTATGATTTACAGTTGATGGTTAGGGTTAAGAATTAGATTTAGGGTTTTCATCACGAACTGACATCAACTATGATGCCAAGATTTTATTTAGCCGAATAGGTGAATAAATTTCACATCAAAATCTAACACCTGTCATCATAAATCTGATTGATTTGTTCATAAATTATAGTCTCACCGATTTATCAATGTGTGAACTTATTAAGATTAACCATGTTAATACACCCTACTCTTTTCAATGTAACCATAAAAGCTAAAATGTAATTAAAAGTTTAAATGAAATATTCTCAAGATTTATATGGATACTAAACAAATTAATGAGTTAATCACTACATAGTTACAAATAAAATGAATGAAATAAATAAATAGAATACAAAATTATACAAGGAATTTATTGATTAATAATACTGTTTAAAATTCTATATATATAAATGAGTATCAGTAATAACTAATGAAACCTTACAAATAACCTAGTAATAATAGATAATGGAGGAGGAGGGGGGGCAGCTCAGTAAAGTAACTCATTTCTCAAGTAAATAAAAAAAAAAGAGAAAAGAAACGGAATCATTCATTCAATTTCTATTCTATTTGTTGATTTCACTACTTCATACAGTTAAACGTAATGTCCGTTTGAATTGAAACCGGAAATTAAGATAAAGCACCAGTAGCAGCAACAACAACAACAAAAAGAAAGAATAATCATTTAGAGATAAATTTACGCTCGAATACACCTGTAAAATGAGCATTAATAATCAATGATGAGGATAGTTTTTTTTGATAAAAGTTTTGGGAAAGGAAAACTGTTTTTTTAAAAAAAAAAATAAAATAAAGTAAAATAGTAAAGAGAATTCATATGTGACCATTAATAGTTTATGGAATATGGGATAAGTTACTTTCATAGTTTAACGAGTAAAATAAACGAAACTAAATGGTTGTATGTTTATATATGTAGAAAGAGAGAAGAGAGAGAGAGAGAGGGAAGATGAGGATTTATCTATATTTTAAATTTATTGGAAATTATCAATTAATTCTGTAATTCTATTTTTGTTAATGTAAGTTTATTGAAGTAGGCGATTATCTTCCAATGGATGGGTAATGGGTGATAAAATCTAGCTAATTTATGTCTGTCTATCTGTCTATCTATGTCTGTGTCCGTCTGTGTGTGTGTGGGTGTGTGGGTGTATGTAGACAAATACACCTACTGACTTTGTGCAAATAAATATGTGCTTCAACCAATATCCGGTTCCGTCTAAACGGCTGATGAGTAGTTATAGTTTATAAATCTATATATCAATAGAATAATTTCTGTATCATATGCCTGATAAGAATTTTCACTAAAGAATTTACATCTAAATACCTCCCAAGCAAGAGGAAATGTGACGAAACTTGGAATTCAGTATATATTTATATATATAGTCTGTATGCGTGTTGGGTAATGATTAAACAGCGTAACAAATAGCATATACACATATACATATACATATTTATTAATGATCAGTACTTACTGAATGATATGATTGATGTCAAAAATCACCCCATCACTAATTTAGTCTAATCAAATTACTCAAGACTATAAAGGGGAAATAGTGGAATGATTATATTTCATTCTAATCAATTGTATACATTTAGCATTCAGATAAGATATGGATAAATCAAATTTCAAATCTGTCTATAAAATATTCTAATGTCCAATTGTCAAATTTATCGGGGGTTCTTTTCTTTTTTTCTTTACATTTAACTGATATGATAGATAATTATGGTTGTGTGAATATGAGCAAGAGAACAAATTGATGTATCTGTGAAGCCTGGTTTTCCAAAATGGTATAAATATTACATTGAAAATAATTATCATTATTTTAAATAAATATATTGACAAATCTTTTAAAACTTAACTATATAAAAGTTATGCCCCCAAATGTCCTGGCACGGCAGAGAGTGAGGAGAGTCAGCTCTTCCTCTCGAAATACTCTCACATGGAAACGTGCATACAACCACTGTCAGGGAAGTTTTACTCACTGTTTTTTCGCGACAGGGGTGTTGCTTACGAAATTAACAGGATGAAAAGCGAATGTTCGAATCTTTAACCAGGTTGGTGGATAAGGAGGATCCACATACGGGGGTTGGAAAACCCTGATGTGAGACCAATAATGCACATAGGCTCAGTTTTCTGAGGGAACAAATGGCGTATGAACCAGTTGTTGGTCACCGGCTTCCATGGGACTGCATCTACCAACTTTGCCTCACTGCCTTGTTGATTAGACCTTTAGGTCGAAGGCTCCGGATATGGCCCCTTAAGGAAAGCACCTTCTTCGGTTTGGGCATTCGGGCAATATGCCAGCCCTCACACAAATCGAATAATTTATGTAGCACTTATCTGTTTGGTGCGTTCTTGTATCTATGTTTAAGTGTTTAAATAAATAAAATAAATATGCCTGGGAATTACTTGATTGAGAATCATAGAAGTAACATTCAGGATTGGGTAATAATTAAGTAGATGATGTTAATATTTTGTACAACTAACCAATTAAAATATATGACATGAATCGAAGAGTAGATTAACTGAAATTATTAAACGTTGATCTTGTTGATATGTAAGTAATAAGTATTCTTAATAGTTGAGATCATGAGTCAATTGAAGCTAGACCACCATGGAAAACCTGGAAGCACTGGACGACCGTTTCGTTCTTCTGATACCAATCAATATATGCTCAAGAGGTATATTCTGGAGTTCTAGTGAAAAGTAGTGATCAGTGGAGTTCAACCTGGTCAGCTATGAAATAGTAACTCCCTGAAAACAATAGTAGACGTGTTTCTCAATTTCGTGTATGGGTTGAAGTTAGACATTGACACTGTTGGATGCCGGTCAGCTCAGTGGTCTAGAGGTTAAGCTATCGTGCGCGTGGCTGATAGGTCTCGGGTTCGAATCTCATGAGGCGGAATTGTGGATGGACACTGCTGAAGAGTCCCGCACAGGACAAAACGACTGCCCAGTGTTTCGAGGTTTTCCGTGGTAGTCTATCTTCAATAGACTCATGATCTCGACTGTTGAAATTATATTCGAATTTGCTACTAGTAAAAATGAATGTTTACATGTTTGGTATAAGTGATAATTACTAAAATAACTTAGTTTATTGATCGTGAATTTTTTTGTATTTTTACTTCAATTCAAAAGAGCAGATTACTTTAGTGATAACAGTATTAGAAAAGTTTTCCTTTTTAATGTTTCCTTATTAAATTGATTAGTTCAAAGTTTACTTAGTATCTAAGGGAAATGAAACAATGTGGATTGAACTATATATATCATGGGTACTAATAAACGGCACTTTGAAAATCGTCTTATTTTTTTTAGTCATTTGAAAATATTCTCTTCTTAGTAGATAACAGTGATTTAAAAACAAACCCGTCTCCCAAATATACACTAAACATGAGCAGTTGATAAAGATGAAATTTAGCTAATAGCTAATATACTAATTAAAACGGATTATGTTTACTGCAAATAATAAGAAGGTGTATTTAATTGATGTGATTTATCTTTCACAGGATATTTTGACTGAGATCATGAACCGATTGATGTTAGACCACCAATGAAAACCTGGAACCATTGAATTGCCGTTTCATCCTATTGTGGGATTACTCAGTAGTGTGTATCCATGATCCAGCTCGCGAGATTCGAACTCAAGGCCTTTGATCTCGGACCACTGAATCGGCTTCCAACGGTGTTAATGTCTAACCTCAACCAGTTCAGAGTTGTCAAAAATGTTATATACACAAACATTGGAGTATTAACATTTGTTCATTTGAATTTTTCACATTTTAATTTGACTTTTAGTAACAATAAGACACGTCATAGTTGAAATTAAATGAAACGAACATTAAACATCTTCCCAATTACTGAATAATATACAGTCTTAAAAGGGAACAAATTGCCACTATTTTTCATACAGAATCTGGCGTTTGTTTCTATTTAGTTATTTGTTGTCAACCAGTAAATATGATGTTGAATTCAAATGGAATCACATATTTTCAAGATTCGATTTATGATGGTATTCAACGTTGAATTTTTTTATTTACACCTGGAAATTATTACTGTTTTGTTTAAGTTTTAACTCCTCCCGAAGCCCCTCGTAGGCCACTGACGGTCCCGATCCCGGATAAAGGAGGAGGGTTGGACATGGGATTAGCGACTCCATCCTGCAGAAAAAATAATTCAAACCATTTTAACTCTGCCTTGTGAGCTAGATCTTCATTTAGAAGAGTCGTGAAAGCTGAGTTCCTTCGGAAGTCACGATGCTGATGCCCTTTCTGACAACCAGAGCAACCATTAATTGAAGTAATTATTTAAGTTGCGATCACAAATATTTGGTGTTCAAGAATGATGTGTTAAATGTAATAAAAAGATAAGATAGGACAAAACGGCTGTCCAGTGCTTTCAGGTTTTCAATGATGGTCTAACATCAATCGATTCATGATCTTAACAACATAATAATCTTCAAAACTCTATACTGAAGATGTTATGTCACTGAAAAGTATACATTGAATTTCAAATGAACAGAACATAGAAGTACTAGTAGTAGTAGCAGTAGAAAATAGTGAGTTATTTCTTCTGAGGTGGTCAGAATCAGAAAAACAGACTAGTTTTTTTTCTCAGAATTGATAGAGTAATCCCAAGTTTTAAGACTGTTATCAGCAAACTTTCTACTGTTGTTGTATCCATCGGCCTAATTCAGTTTTGTTTTCTATTTCTTCACCGAGTAAATATCGCGAATTGAAGTAGAATATTCTCTAGGGATTCCATTTTAACATTTAAATTTGATGTATTGTTCATCTGATATGTTGAATGTTGCATACAAACTCAGCCCTTGAGATGTTGGAGAAGATTTGTAGCTCAGGTGGATGATTTTGATAGAGTTTTGTTCTCCGAGCTGGATGGGTTGGTCATGGGGCTTTCATCTTTTTTCTGAACGACATCATCAGCACAAACTTAAGGTAGAAGTGAAGCGTTCAAATTTCTTCACATGTAGGTCACAGCTTGTCCTATAGATCACACAAGTGAATGAAACCCCGGACCTTCAGTATCACACAAACGCTCAACCTCTGGATCACTGAGTCGGCACCTAACGGTGTTAATGTTTAACTTCAAACAATCCACAATATTGTGCGACGATTTTTTGCTGTCTTCGATGGATAACTATTTGACACAGTCGGACTCTATTAATCAAGGCTTCACAATAGAACTCAGAGAATCTCTTCACGAAACTAGTCACAAGTGAGTACATGGCGATTGAAAGCATACAGTTGTAGAGATCGTTGACTATTTTTGTTTCACATGCCACTAAATCATTAGACAATCATACAACTTGCTTGATGGGTGTGTTATTCATAAGATTTTGAATTTTCTAGTTATAGACTTTCAGGACTCTTATTAATCAATTTCTCTGTTATCATATATGGTTTTTTCAGAAAATACTTTGATGTTTTATGTAAATTCTAACTGATTATACAAGTGGTTAAAGTAACTAGTACTAGTTCTGAATCTGAATGTTTGAGAATCAACATTGGGAATCGGGTAGATGTAGCTGAATAGTCTCAAATAGGATAAAACATTCATCCTAGATCGTTATTATCACTCAGTCTTCTGTAGTCAGCTTACCATTTAAAAAAAGCAACAATTGTTAAGTTAAATGGGTATTAGGATAATAAATAGAAACTGATTTTCTGTGCGAACTGACTGTAGGACAGTTTAATAATAATAACAATATTAATTTTGCACTTGTCCCAATTAGATGGTTTATTTTTTTACAAACAGCGTACACTGTATGTGAGACTTAGCCTACCAATAATTAAAAATCCAGGTTCACAATAAGCAACTTTGGGTATTTGAGTCGACGGAATACATTATTTGCTTGACCGATCAAGTGTTTGTTAGGGCCAAAGAGTAACGTCTTGAATAACCTGTATATTAATTTCTGGCTATTAAAAAACAATTCAAAGCCAATGATCATTTCTTATAGTTGTGAAACTGTTCAAATGCTGATTTCCTTAGCAATCATTTTTACCTCAGACCATCACAAATGCCCCATATATGAAAATTATAACTTCTATATGTTGTTTCGAATTATCTTACATTGTATTATCTTCAAAATTATTGCATCTACGTTTTACAGTGATTTTAGATCATTGATTAGTTGAAACTGGAAAACGTTTAAAGTAAGAAAACATCATCATCATCATCATCATCATCATCATCATCATCATCATCATCATCATCATCATCATCATCATCATCATCATCATCATCATCATCATCATCATCATCATCATCATCATCATCATCATCATCATCATCATCATCATCATCATCATCATCATCATCATCATCATCATCATCATCATCATCATCATCATCATCATCATCATCATCATCATCATCATCATCATCATCATCATCATCATCATCATCATCATCATCATCATCATCATCATCATCATCATCATCATCATCATCATCATCATCATCATCATCATCATCATCATCATCATCATCATCATCATCATCATCATCATCATCATCATCATCATCATCATCATCATCATCATCATCATCATCATCATCATCATCATCATCATCATCATCATCATCATCATCATCATCATCATCATCATCATCATCATCATCATCATCATCATCATCATCATCATCATCATCATCATCATCATCATCATCATCATCATCATCATCATCATCATCATCATCATCATCATCATCATCATCATCATTTTCAAGGTATAAAGAATCACAGACTTATAATTTAAAGGTTCTAAACATCTTCATTTTGAAAGGAATATTACTGGATATAATACTAAAAAATCCGGGAGACATAAGACATGATATTAAACACTATATATACTTAACATTCTTGACTCCGGTGTTTATCGTTATGTCTGAGGAACCAAATATCATACTGTTATTGTGTGTTCTAATTTAATCTCTATTTTCTTTTTCATTAAATACGATAAACCGTTTTGGTCTAATAATGAAATTATTCTTTACATGGAAATCAGTTTTATTGTTGAAGAAGCTGTATCATCTAATTCGTTCTGGATTACTTCATCAATGTTGACATGATTCAACAAGTTCAATCCATCTTAACAAAGAAGGATGTATAATATAGAGATGGAATTCATTGAATCAGAATCATTTACAAGGATGAAGTAATAATTAATTGTTTTATTTAGTGTTGATATTCACAATCTGGATCCAAATGTTTTGGTAATCTAATTAATTTATAGATGTATGTTGATATTCAGTAGAGATACTTGTTAAAAATTTTCTGAATTTACAAAAAACAACCCTATTTTGTTCTAGCCTTATTATTATTCATTCCTTAAACAACTAAGAACGATTAATGAAATGATCAGAAATTGTCAGAAATAATGTTATAATTCCAAAACTCACAAAACGTTATTTTATTCACTATCGTAGTGAATACATGAACACTAATTTCTATTAGTTGAAATCATGAGTCAATCGAAGACAGACCACCAAGGAAAACCTGGAAGCACTGGACAGCTGTCTAGTGATGAAGTGTTCACGTGCGAGACTGATAAATCCTGAGTTCGAATCTCGCAAGGCGAGATCGTGAATGCGCACTGCTGAGGAGTCACACAATAGAACGAAGCGGACGTCTAGCGCATCCCAGATTTTCCATGGTGGTCTAACTTCAATTGACTCATGATCTCAACTATTGAAATTATTATAATATCCACAAAAACCCATTCTGAAATTCATGAAATTATGTTAACATTTTTTGTGAATATTTACATGATAAATTAGTCTGACCTGGTGATTGTTAAGTGTTAGCATTGTTAAACTTTAATTACTGAGAATTTTCAGGAAAATAAAACTCTTTTACAAAATAACAACCAACTTTGTTTGTTTAGTTATTCAAGTGAATACAGTTACTATATTCTCCATGATATTTGATAAAGAGATTTGTGTTACATGAAAAATGATCTTTCAGCGTGTACAGACATCAACTGAAGAACCATTAGAAAAGAAGAAACGCTTAGCAAATGTTTTTTTGGTTAAAATCATGAATCGATTGATGTTAGACCATCATTAAAATCCTGGAGGCGCTGAATGGCTGTTTTTTTGTCCTATCGTGGGGCTTCTCAGCAGTGAGCATCCACAATCTCGCTCGCGAGATTCGAAGCCAGGACCTATCAGTCTCGCACGCGAACGCTCAACCTCTACACCACTGAGTCAGCATCCAGTGGTGTTAATGTCTAATTCCAACCAATCCACGAAATTGTCTCTACCCGAAACGGATTAGTTCCACTGGTCACGGCTTCTCACTAGAACTCCGAGAATTCCCTAACAAAGCTAGCCACCAGTGATGAACATTGGTTAAGAGTCTTAAAATAGAATCAAAGTATATTCACTCAGTGATTTGTATACAGATTATAAAGTAAAATATTTCTAAAATAATAAGGTGAATTTGATTTTGATTTCAGTGAAACTTATGAAATTCTTTAAATATTGATATTATAGTATCTATGAATAGTATGAATATCGATCACCGAAAATACTGATTTTTACAAGTAACTTCAAAATTTTAAACAAGTTGGTAGCAAAATCGATTTTAGTAAATGGGTGCTGTATTAGAGTGTTACTAAATAACTAGGATAAATGTATATCTAATCTAATAGTTTCGAAAAGAACGAAGAGATCCTATAATTAAATGTACTGAAAGCTTGTAATTGAAATGAAAAATCAAAGCCCCTTCTCTGGAAAGGTATACCCTAATATAAATCTTTACAACGAATATAATGTAGATCTATTCAGTGAAACTCCTAATCTAAAATAACAAGATTAAGATTTAGGGGACTGATACAAAATCTCTGAAAAACAACATAAATCAATATTTTTTGAAAACGTGTTTCGTTTTCATTTGAGTTATTTAAACACGAATTCATGTGTAATGGTAAAATAGATACTTTTCAATAAGAAATAATATCACATAAATGTTGTTCATTGTAATTGTCAATGTCAGCTAATTGGTCATATGTGTAAATGATATACATATTACAAGATATTAATGAATGGTTATTTTGTCTTAATGTGGAACACTTCAATAGACATTAACACCATTGGATGACAGCTTGATGGTCTGGAGATTAAGCGTTCGCATGTGAGACCAATAGGTCTTGAGTTCGTATATTTCTATATGTTTACTAAACAACTTTATTTGTCATCTGTACAACTTTCGTTTCTTACTAAATTTCTGGATAAATTACTGTGTTTATGATACATTTCAGGGTCAGCAATTCAAGTATTTATCAGTAGTATTAATGCTTTTGCGATGGTGGAGAAGATTTGTAGCTCACGTGGATGATTTTGGTGGAGTTTAGTTCTCTGAGCTGGATGGTTTGGTCGTGGAGCTTTCATCGTTCTTCTGAACGACATCATCAGCACAAACTTCAGATAGAAGTGAAGTGTTCGAATTTCTCCATGTGTGTTTCACAGTTTGTTCTGTGCACCTCGATGTTGATTGGTTCTTGTTGACCTTAAATTTATCATTGTTTACTTCTTTGTTTTGGTTGTGTCTGCCATTGGTTTGATTTTTGTTCCTATATTTATGCATGAACAGAACAAGCTGTGAAACACATATGGAGAAATTCGAACACTTCACTTCTATTTGAAGTTTGTGCTGATGATGTCGTTCAGAAGAACGATGAAAGCTCCACGACTAAACCATCCAGCTCAGAGAACTGAACTCCACCAAAAGTATTGATGCTTTATAAGACAATCATATTGTCTTTAAAAAAAGAAACAATTAGAGTTGTACTAATTGTGAAAAATACTCTAAAAGATTGATTGATATAAATAATTGAGGAAAAAGAGAATATTGACCATTTATCATTTATAGGATGAAAATGACTCTAAAGGGGTGGCCAAGCGAAAGTATATTGTCTGTATAAGAACAATGTAATCAAGTTTAACCTAACATAAACAATTATCACCATGTTTAAAACATTTTCATAGTTTTAGACACGGTATTGTAGTTATCAACAGAAGTCAATCAGTGTCAGATGAAGATGACATTGATATTACTATATGGTTATGATCCTTAAGAAGTTGAATAACTTCACTTGATTTACACATTACATAATGTAGTTCATGCAAAAAAAAAGTTTTTTTATTTTGACGAAATTATCTTCAGTTACCAAATGAACACAAAATAATAAACAAACTGGTGCTCTATGTAACTTTAAAACTTAATAAATCTAAACATTAAAACTATACATTGTGAGCATTTTTCTCTTTAGTGGTCAACTACTATTGTTTGAAAGTATATTTTATTATTGAATAGATGAAGATGATTGGCTTTATTTATTTATTTATTTATTTATTTCAACACATAGATATTGTCACAGATTGAAATCATGAGTCAGTTGAAGCCAGACCACCATTGAAAACCTAGAAGCACTGGACGACCGTTTCGTCCTAGTATGGGACTCCTCAGCGGTGCGCATCCACGATCCCGCATCACGCGGAGCCCGAACCCAGGACCTACTGGCTTCGCGCGCGAGCACTTAACCGTTAGACCACTGAGACGGCATCCAACAGTGTTAATGTCTAATTTCAACCAATTCACATAGATATTGGTACAAAGAGGCACCAAATACATATGCACCACACAAATCTCATTCGATATGTGTGAGGGCTGTGATACTGCCCGGGTGCCCAAACAGAAACAGGTGGTTTTCTTAGGGGGCCACACTCCAATTGGCTGGGAATCTTTGATTTAGATACTTAATTACTTGAATAGTTATCACGAAAGTGTATTCACCATTTAAAGTGTATACATTTTATAATATTCTCATACTAGTATTACCTTATAGATGGAATCAAGTATATTGACTAAAGTTTGAGGTTTTTTGGTGATTTGCTTCTAATCATTGAACAAAATGAATCATAATAGCATCATTGGCAACAGTAAAAACTTAACAGTGAAAAATCTTTAATGAGGTCTTTGGATTGAATAATACAACATTGATTTTTAAAGTTGATCAAGAATGATAAGATTTTAATATTTATCAATAATATAACAAATAAAACTTAAGATTTAGTGGTATACTACATATATATATACTACTTAATACCACACTATAGATACTACTCACAATAAATATGAATTGTTGACTTACATTTAGGTCAATGTTTTATTCATAATTATGATTTCCAGATTTGAATAAAAAAAGAATCTGATCTCAAGAATTGGGTTTGAGTAAAATAGTCTCCTTTTTTAAAAAAATACTAAGTAGTTAAATTAAGCGATAAACTGGGATTGAAAATAAGGGTGTAGTGAGAGCAATCATTGCCTATATATATATATTTATGTTTATATACGCATCTCGTTTAGTGAAGGGAAATGTTCTAGCTGATTCCAAAAAAAAAATTAATTTTACAAAAGTCTTGATCTTATTCATTCATACGTCCCTGTCAGAATTCTCTTCTTTGTATCTATGTGTATATATATGTGTGTAAGTGTGTAAGTGTGTGTGAATAGGAATAGTTATAGAACTTGTAATGTAACGTAATACCACACCTGTCTATCGGTCTTTACTTATATGTATGCATGTAGATATATATATGGATACTACTGAGACATAGGATATCAACTCATCTTAAGATATGATAATTTTGATGTGCGTAGGTGAAAATTATCTTCGATGTATATAGGAGATATATATATACATGTGGCAGAAAATTTTACAATCAGTAATTTTTTCGTATTTTCTGTCTCCTGGAGAAAAAGCTCATCCCTGTCTGAAAGTCTCATCCTCAATGAACCCTCATACAAATATGCCTCCCGTTACATATATATATTCATCCTTTCACAGATATACAATGTTCTTTAATGCTCACATATAGGCATAGACGTACATACACACACACACAATGGAGTGTTTTGTATCATATAACTTTAGATATTTGTTTGTATGCTTAAGTGAATGTGAATAAAACTGGTGAAAATGAGGAAATAGGGTTAGTAGGTAAATTTTTTCTAATATTTCTCTCATCTATATATATATATATATATATATATAATGAGTGTACATATATGTCCGCCATTATAATTAACCTTATATCTAGATGGACCTGGTATGTCTACATACTATACTGTACACCTCATAAACAAACTTATTTACTAACTTCAAAATTTGAAATTCCAAACTCTTCCAATTATCTATTAAAAGTAAGCGAATCATCATTGACAATAGCAGATCTAACTTTAATCGACATCATAGACTGACTGTAAAGAAACAATCATTGAAGAGTTATGTGAATCAGTTGCTGCTTGATCAAGTTCTTGGTAGATTCCAGTCGCACATAATAACAGTTATCATAAGCTAAATTCAATCAAGTGTCAAGACGTAACATATAAACTAATCAATTCATTTAATCACTTTTTTCTTCATGGATATAAAGCTTTCAAATGGAATTCTCTCCTTTATTTCACACTTGTTGAAGATGAGGTTAACATTAGATTCAATTATTGGCTTTATGATTTTAGACCATATTAAAGGTACTAGATACTGCAGAATTTCATATAAAGAACATAAGACTGATCTAATGTTCCACGATCATATTTGGTTAAACAACTACACATGCATTATTTGAAATAACTAATTAAATAAACTGTTAGTGGCATGAAAGTTTCTGAATATTTGGTTTCATTCTTACCTAGTGAACCACTAAAAATTAGCCAATATTGAATCTCGGCTTTATTCTAACATTGAACAGGTTATCAGTTTATATCTTCAACTATAAACCAGAAAGAACCAAGAAGATTCAATTTTTTCATCTTGCATAATTCAAAAACACTGAAAATAATAGTCCATTTATCTAACTGCATTTAAATCACAATAGTTGTATGATGAATATTGTCATTACAATTGATTGATCACTGGGTGGTGATCAATGTCTTGCTTGTCTAGTCCTCATTAGTGCAGATCGAATGCTATCGATCATGTTGCAATGTGGCCACCAGTCTAGGTGCCACATTGCAACATGATCGATAGCATTCGATCTGCACTAATAAGGACTAGACAAGCAAGACATTGATCACCACCACCCAGTGATCAATCAATTGTAATTACATCTCAGTCCTACAGGAGGTTGGTCACGGCTCGGATAGCTCAGTGGTAACGTCTCTGACTGTGAAGCTGGGTGACACGAGATCGAATCCGCCAGGGAGCACCAGTTCCCTCAAGATTACAGATACACCTTGTTGACGAGTGCCAAGTAGCACGAAACCCGAGTCCAGGGTTTCCTGTTGACTACCTCCAACCACCATCTAAATGAATATTGTCATTTACATAGATTTAACACCTAGATTTTCAATTATTAACCAGCTGATATGAATTAGTGACAGAAACTAGATTGTAATTGAATAGACAGTATTTAAATAGAAAGATAAAAGTGAATAATATTTGACAATCAACAATAATAATTGGTTGTATCTGTAATTCATTGGCGTTATCGTTATAGTGACTGACAATTATCAGTAAAACTTTATATCTTATATATATATGAAGGAAAATTGAATATACAGTTTTAGGGTAGCTAAGTGAGACTATAATTTATGGACGACTTTTGAACGACACCATACTGAACTTGACAGTGTCTATCTAATAACCAGGATCAAATGACGGTTATAAACCTGTGTGAAGAATTAGAATTATGATTTACATTTGATAATTATGGTTGGGAATAAGATTTAGGGTTTTCAACACGTACGGACATAAACTATAATGCTAAAACTCTATTTAGCCGAATGGATGAGTGAATTTCGCACCAAAATCCGAGTTCTGTTATAGTCTCGCCGGTAGCTAATTCATGTAAAAAGTTGATGGAGACTAAATTTAATACTTAAATTATTGACATTTCCTTCACATGAAAGTCTGTGAAGTACAGAAAGGAAAAAAAGACCTATTCATCGAAAATTTGTGGTGTTTGAGTATTTTTTCAGTTTGCTGATGAACCTTCCACAATCAAATTGGGCAGCCTATAAATTATCGCCCCTAGTAATAACGTGTAAATATGCTGTAGTGAAGAGCTAATCAGAATCGAGAAAACGATCAGTGTTTTTCATACGAAATGAGTTTTGTTTTATCACATGAAAATTTTTGTTGAAATTCCGATTCTACTTACTTACGCCTGTTACCTTTTGTGGAGGAGCATAGCTCGCCCATCCGCTTTTCCCACTGAACTTAGTCCTCGTCAATCCTTTGCAGTTTTTTCAAGTGACACAAAAATACTGAATTGGACCACAATTTCTCTGCCTAACCGCTCCACATTGCCAACCCAGAGCTTTATTTCCCTAGCTCTTCAGTGGATTTATTAATTATGATTTTGTGGGCAACCCCGAAATTTCCATAAAATTAGTAATTATCATGAATGAGATCTAGAAAGAAACTAAGTTAAATGACAAATTGTAGGAACGTCTATAATAATGAGGTGAAGGAAGCCTATACTAAGTTAAAAGACGAGTTTAGGAAAACTTGCATGACATTAGTCTCCACTTGGAATTTGTCGGTTAATTACCCTACCCTGATTTTGCAATCCAGTCTTTCATAACGATTCCGTGTGATAGTGACGATCTTTTCAGGTAAACTGTAGTGTCGAAGAACATTCCACAATTCTTTCCAACGTATGCTAATGAATGCTTTCTTATAAGCAAGGAATTAAATATATAGTAATAAATTCCACTCAATTGATTTGCTAGGTCGTTAGTTCACCGGTATATGATCGATCCTTGCGAAAGTCATGTTGTTGATGTCAAAGTTGAGCATCTACTGAATTTATCATTAGGTTCAGTGACAATCTGTTGAAAGCTTTACCTGGCACTGATTAAGATGTGATCCCTAAGTATTTCTCACACTTACCCATACCTTCCATTGGGTACGCTGGTGTGGTACTTCCTTTCAAGTTCGTTGGTATTTATTCTCCCCTTAAAATTTTCCTAAAGAGGACATAGGGCATATTTGCACAATTCGTCTACATCTGACTCTGGTGTTTCAACTGGCGAAAACCGTCTGACCCAGTTGCCTCACTATTTCTCATTTGTTTGATAACCTTGTTAATTCCTAATACTGTTCGTGGGGTGAAATCTATTCAGTGTTCTGCGTGTGGTGCTTAGATGTTCGTTAGATTCAGTGTTGCTGGTCTATACACGAGCTGTTCAAAATGATTTATTCATTTGTTCTGCTATTGTTGAACCTCAGTGATTGGTTTTGTTTGTTTATCTCTAACTGATCACTTTTGTCTACTGTATTTTTTTCCAGCTTCTTGGTTTTTCCATATGGTTCTTTCATTTTTGCCTTTCTGTTGTCCTTGTCAGGTCATCCACATTTTTGTCAGTTCTAATGTTCTTCTTCATTCGTTCGTTTGATTCTGCATGCTCAGCATGTGCTTTGAATATCCCTGCTCTTGTTAAGTGATATCCACTTATTTATGTGTTCTTGTTTTCTGCTTAGACTATAGGCAGTGATTCATCCTTTGTTCCGGTGCTTCTTGGAGCCTGGCACTTCATAGCATATTGAATCTATTGCTTCTCTTGTCACTTTCGAGTTCTTCATCTTGGTTTGCTCTTCTTCCATTAGATCATGTATGACTTGGAACTTGTTTATAGTTAAATTCAAGTAGCTGAGTTTGTTAGAACCTCGATGAAAGGGCGCATTAAATTTTTGTTGTGATGCTGATTCAACTATCCAATGCTCCTTTCGCTTCAGTCTGATTTGGTTACTACAAGGTGGTAACCTGAAGCTATATTAGCCACCTTCTGGTTTTACTTACGTAATCGATGGATCACCGGAAGTTCTGTTTGTACATATATGATTAGTCTAGCTTTCCTAGTGTGGCATCAGTGTAACTCCTTGTGTGTGTGCGTGACCAGAACACAATATCTCTTGTGAATTTTGTCTTTACTATCTTGTCTGTATCCAATGGGTTTCACTTATTGGACTGATAGATAGATTGTATCTTCTCATTTCTGATGTTATTTGATGGACTACTTTGGTCTCCCACTTTGTCTGGACATTCCATGTTCCTATGAATGTTATGACACTGGCTATCAGAAAGGATGCTGAAAAGAGAAACGTTCAATATTGTCACTAGGAATTAATCATCATAACTTTTATATTTCTTATACAAATCTAATAGTTTTATTTGTAAAAGGTTTCATTTCTTCATATAATAGTTTATATTACGTTGATGAATGTATATGACTCGATATCGCTTGAACTATGTTGCAGTGTAATTGTTAGGTTTGAAGCGTCACGAGTTCACTTAATCGGCGAACGAGAACAAGACTCATTGACCAATGACCAGTAATCTAGCGATTGATACGTTCCAGACCCGCTATCTAGAAGGAGAAGTCCAAGCTTGGTATGGAAAATATATTCTGCAAAACAGCGAGAAAACGAGCGAGCCCACAAACACAATTTAAAACGTATATATACAAATATATATAATCGATATTTTCATGGGAGATTTTGAACATTAATCAATGAGTTCATCAATTGACTGCTATTTAATCATTTAATCGATAAGTTAATCGATATGATAAAATTACAAATATGAGTTTTGGGGATATATCGTCCCCAACAGTAATATGTATGCGAGATTCCGTCACCCAGAGTGTTAAGTAATCGATAGAATTCGATCACCTACCCAAACATGACGTTTAATAAGTCCAACAGCTTAATTATAACATCTCTGACTGCCGCGCTGAGTACTACTGTAGTGAGCAGAACACGGGTGGGAATAATCGAATGTATTAGACACGAAATTACAAAGCATCTCAATAAAATCTGAGAACCATATATCAAATCGTTAATTTTCAAAATGTCCACCAATTTTTTCAAAATGCCTCAGATTTCATTGTCTTTGCATTTTCATACAAATTGCATTCTATTCCCACTCTCGCTTTCTTGATCTTCCTCCATCTTCTGCTGCCAGACATTACATTCCTGATTCGCGTCATATACTACTTATATCAATATAAGGAGCACTCACCACACTAGAAGTTCGTATAATTCAAGGAGTATCATCTTCGTAAATCCTTGATTATTGTATCTTAATGACAAAATAAAGGATTTTGCTGAAATATTCCTTGTTTTTGAATAATTATTGATCTCATGTTTAACCAATAAATCTGAGAATAATTAATTTTATTTAGTAATTTCAATGAAATATACATACAAATCAGATAACATTAACATAAAGGTAGGTAGTTAATACTACCATGATTAATGGTACTGATTCAAATGTGTTTGAATATTGAGAACGGGTATATATACATATATATTACATATCCATTGACTACAGTCTCTGTTGATGATTTCTACATGACCACTTTGATCTTCACTGAACATTTGATCGATATGTCTTTTTTTTTTCAGATTCCGTAGATTATTTCCGCAATTACTCCTCAAACTTAAGCAGGTGAACAAATGAACAAACAAACAAACAATGAAAACATTGGTAGATAATGAAAGCAATAGTAATAATATTTTCTCGAATGATTGATTATCAATAGATGATGTACAATTGCTTTTAATCTATGGGAAATCACCTTATCAACCCTTTTTTTTTCTTAAAATAGATATAAGTAGAAAGCTATAAATATGTATGGTGATGTTTATTATATTACAGTATATTTTTTCCGGTTAGCGTTTTTTAGCGAGTTAGTTTTTCTACGGGATGGGGTTGATAACCCTATGCCTACCCCCTTCCTTTATCCTGGCTTGAGACCGGCAGTAGCCCCAGAGGGGCTCCAGGTGAAGTTGTATTACAGTATAACTGGAAGGTATTTTATAAAGGTTATCGATAGTGTGATACCGATTGATCTCAATTAAACAGAGAACGACCCATCAATATAGACAATCAAACGATACTAAATAATATGAACTTTGTAGTGTTTATAAACACACTACGGCGTACCTGAGAAGTTAGTCAATATCATACTGAATTCTTATGATGGATTAAACTTCAAAATCGTGCATGGTGGACAGTTGACAGACTCGTTCAAGGTAAAGACTGGTGTCAAACAACGTTGCTTACTCTCACCTTTCCTCTTTCTCCTGGTGATCGACTGGATCATGAAGACTTCAACATCTGAAGGGATGCATGGGATACAGTGTACATCTAGGATGAAGCTGGACGATCTAGACTTCGCAGATGATCTGAGTCTTCTATCGCACATACAACAACAAATGCAGGAGAAGATGACCAGTGTAGCAGCAGCAGCCTCAGCAACAGTAGGTCTCAACATACACAAAGCAAAAAGCAAGGTTCTCCGATACAACACAGCATGCACCAATCCAATCACAATTGACGGAGAAGATTTGGAAGATGTAAAAACCTTTACATATCTGTGCATCATCATCCATGAACACAGTGGATCTGATGCAGATGTGAAGGTGCAGATCGGCAAAGCAAGAGTAGCATATTTACAACTGAAGAATATATGGAACTCAAAACAACTGTCTATCAATTAACACCAAAGTCAGAATTGTCAATACAAATGTCAAAACAGTCCTACTGTATGGGGTGGAAACTTGGAGAACTACGAAAGCCATCATCCAGAAGATACATGTATTTTTTAACAGTTGTCCACACAAAATACTTCGGATTCGTTGGTCAGACATTATCAGCAACAACCTATTGTGGGAGAGAACAAACCAGATGTCAACGGAGGAAGAAATCAGGAAGAAGCGCTGGAAGTGGATAGGACACACACTGAGGAAATCACCCAACTGTGTGTCACAATGCAAGCCCTCACATGGAATCGTCAAGGCCGAATAAAGAAGAAGCGGAAGACCAAAGAACACATTAGGCCGAGAAATGGAGACAGACATAAGAAAAATGAACAGCAATTGTATAGAACTAGAAATGCAGGTCCAGTAGAGAGTGGGTTGTAGGATGCTGGTCGGCGGCCTATGCTCCATTGGGAGTAACAGGCGTAAGTAAGTAAGTAAGTAAGTAATTACGGTTGTGTTTTTTTCTGGATGTTTATGAAATTCATCTCAAGTCAAACTGATATAATTCAGTTGCTATGACTGAATAACTTTATGAACAAAGTAGAAAATGAACTCTTTATATAGAGAGAGGTGGATATATGTCATCAGGATATATAGTTGAGGATTTGATAAGTAGACTGAGTACATTTATTTAATAGTCCATACTTTTCAATAATTTTATTAGCTTATGTCTCCCTACTTACATCTCGAAATGAAATGTAAGATATTTTTTTAGTTAACACTTACGTCTGTTACTCCTCGTGGAGGAGAATAGGTCGCCCACCAGCACTCTCTATCCAACCTTGTCCTGAGCAATCCTTTCTAACTCTTTCCAGTTGTTATTCATCCTTTAAAAGAGTCTTTTAGTTAACAGACTCATTTAAAGTAAATTGATAGGTTAATTATTAGAAACTAATGGTCTATCTAAACTTCTCCTGTGATGTATACTTTACAGTTATCTTAATATTACAGTAAAGTGTTCCTGTTTCGAATATATTTTAATGAATTATTTATGTATGTTAACTACACAAAACGCTGTTATCTAGAAAAGTCCCATAATATTCCCCACTGGGAATCCTAAGCTTCACCATGGATCATTGTAATGACAGAGATTTATGACGGTTTACCTAAAATATCTTTATTCTTTGTGGTTTCATTTGGATATTTAATTATGGGAAATGAATTGGACTGATAACAATTTTTTTTTCAAATTTATTCGAGACTACAAGGTTACGGTTGGCCACTTATCTCGAGATTGTTTCCATAACATTTAAGATTTATGAAATGAATATTAGAATATTCTAGAAAATACAATTAATCCTACTTTAATTTAGTAACAGACCATACATCCTTATAATAACATCTTCTACCATGTCACAGATGATGCAACTTCTAATTCAACCGAAATCGTCGATCTGCCCAAGATTATATATGTATATGACCATTTAAGATTGATAAGCATTTGATAGCAACGGTGACATGCTTGTAGTTCGACATGATGATCCTCAGCTTATAAATCTTTTTGGTCATTATGATTTACCGATGAGAACGAAACTTCCTCATAGTTCTCTTAAGTTTCCCCATATTCCCCAAGTAATTTTATTTCCCGGTGAAAATTAATTTATTGTTTGATAGTTGATTATTTATATTGACAGATGCAAACAAAATTATATGAATTATACTTCTGAAAGTATAACATTTAAAACTTAGGGAGTCTCAGCTAAAAATGTCTTACCCAACTTCGATTTCAAAATTGACAACCCTGTTACACGGAAAATTCCGTTGGCGTAGTAGCAACGCTACTAATTGTGATTATGAGTGACACAACTTAGACTTTAACAGTTGAACACATGAGTCGATCGAAGCTAAACTATATTTGGAAACCTGGAAGCAACAGACGACCGCTTCGTTTTAGTGTGGAACTCCTTAGCAGTGCGCATTCACGTCCTGGGTTCGAGTTCCGCATGCTGGATTGTCCAGTGCTTCCAGGTTTTCAGTGATGGTCTAGCTTATATGGTCTCGTGAGTTCAACTACTGAAATTGCTACAGTTTCCACAAATCCCCATTCTGACAACTGAGATTATCCAACAGGATTACAAATACTTTAGTCCGATGGGCACGAATCAGAACGATATCAAAGTTAAGAGTTACCAGGCCGATCTTGTTAAATTATCTAACACCGAACGATAATTTATAGTATCGGCTGATTCTGCTTATTAACGTATCACTAATTTTTCTTTCTTTCTCTTTCTCTCTCTCATCATTACCATCGTTCTCTTTGTTGACAAATATTTATACTCAGTGAAAATTTATATCTTCCCTGTGACTAAGACAATAATTTTGATTAATTTCATTTGGTATTGTTTATTTGAATTATCCCATTGATGTTCAGGACTCTTATTGGTATATGTGCATACTGTACGTATTACCTCGATATTGCAGTTCTAAACATCAATGGGAAGATTCAAGTAAACAATACTAAGTGAATTTAAACTTCACCACATTGCACAAACAAGTGGCTAACAGGATTCAGTAGCTACAAGGATAATGCGATGACTTTAGAAGCAAACGGTACTGGGTTCGAGCCTCAGAGTGGACATCAGCTCTGAGATGCAGATAAATCCAGCTGAGGAGTCTTAAAAAGGACGGAACAAGTGTTCTGCATTCTACTGCTAGCCACTATTCATCTTTGCTAATAGTTTTAATTGTTTATTTTGATGTACTTTTAATGACCTACATGATTTTTCAATGTCAAATAAAAAGTTAGAATTCTAATCCTAAAGTAGTTCGTATACAAACAAGACAATATTATTATTGTCTGTGTGGTCTGTTCACTTTTGCTTTACAGAAATTCGATGATGTACATGATGATTATGATGAGAGAGAGAGAAGTTGGGAAGGGTTACTGGGGGAAGTATAATAAATCACTCGGATAACAACAAGATTTAAAAAACAAAACACAAATAACTAATACAAGATGAATTAAAGCAAATATAAGTTAGTGACATACAAACACACAATTATATACGTGGGGGAGGTTGCAAACATGTCGTTACCTTTAGTCAACCACTTGGTTCTGTTTATTCTGTACTGATTTTGTTGCTTCCGCTTTATAAAAGTTTCACCTTACTAATAAAATTGAGCAGCATAAATCTCTGTATTAAAGGAAAGAAAATGATTCTAAATATTTTCACTATTAATCATGGAAGAAAAAGTATGCATGATGAAATGATTGAAAAATTATTGTTTTTTTGCTTATATTTTTGCAGAGATTCTTTTTTTTTAAATTTTGTACTGATAAATTGGATTTGCGCGGAATAAATTAGTTTTACAGCTTTTGACTGATAGGCGGGGTCATGGACGCGAACTGTTGAGGAGTCCCATAATAGAATGAAACGGCCATCTAGTGCTTCCAAGTTTTCCATGGTGATCTAGCTTCAATTGACTCGTGATCTCAACTATTGAAATTACTACAATAACCACAGAACCCCTTCTGATACTAATCAGCATATACTCACTAGTGACTAGCTTCAACAACTACTTCTTGGAGTTCTAGTGAGAAGCAATGACCAGTGGATTTCAACCGGGTTTGTAGTGAGATAGTAACTGACTGAAAACAATGGTGGATGTGTTGCTCAATTTCGTGGATTAGTTGAAGTTAGACATTGACACCGTTGGATGCCGCCTCAGTGGTCTCGTGGTTAGGCGTTCGCGTGCGAGACTGATAGGTCCTGGGACCGAATCCTACGAGGCGAGGTCGTGGATGCTTATTACTGAGGATTTTCACAATAGGATGAACCGGCCATCCAGTGCTTCCAGGTTTCCCATGGTAGTCTAACTTCAATTGACTCATGATCTCAACTAGTGAAATTATTTATATTCATTAGAGAGTAGATACACAACAATAATTTGATGGTTCGTGATGACGAATTGATAGCTTCTTAGTATTTGTTGCACTCTAGCTCAACATACAAACGAACATTAAGATTGGTGGTTGACTGAAGTTTAACCTAATGACCTCAAGGTATCCTGTTGACTATGGGATCAAGTGTTTTCCGTTTAATGCGTAAACGAAGTGTAACTTTGCAGTGCTCAAGAATCCTTAGCTATAATGAAAAATCTATCCGAGCTTACCTGAACTTTGTCTGATATATTAACTATTTTCAAAATGAATAACTATTACAAACTTGTAATAATCCAATAGGGATAAATAAGCTTCGATACTGAAAGATATATTTCAAACTACTTAAAACATTTGTCCAGTATAGTTTGATTGGTAATCATTCTCCAGGTATTACATATCCATCAATGAAACTGTTTAGTCAAATTCGATAGCATATCACAACATTTATATGCTCCCTGATGGCTAAATTTTGGGACGTTACTCATTAATTTTTACTTCCTATCAGGTAAGTGAAGTATTTTGAATGGTTCAAATCCATCTGAAAGCATAAATTTAATCAAGATTAAACCTACTGTTTGTTCAGTTGTAATAAGTAGTATGAGACAACGGTTTATGAAGGGCTTGCTAACGCATGAGTAAGAACATCTGATAACTCTTGTCTATCCTTTAGTACTATTCAAATGAATATTTTATTTGTTTTAATTCGTGGGAAAACTCTTTCTATACATTTAATATTTCAATACACGTTTCAGATTATCAAAAATTTATTCTGCAGCAATTTTGAAAACTCTCCCGGTCTCGCACATTGTACGAGCATTCCATGTACCTAAATTAATGGTTGCTCTGATTGTCAGAATGGACATCAGCCTCGTGACTTCTAAAGGAACTCGACTTCCACCGTGAAGCGTCAAAACTCTTTTAAATGAAGACTGTATAACTCCCAGGATAGAGCTTAAATGGTTTGAATTATTCTTTCTGGTTAGCGTTTTTTAGCGAGTTAGTTTTCTAAGGGATAGAGACACTAACCCCATGCCCAACCCACCTCCTTTATCCGGGCTTGGGGCTGACAGTAACCCAAGAAGGGCTCCAGGCGGAGTTTCAAAAAATTATAAACATACAATAATGGAACATAAATAGATTAATATAAATGGAGAATTTTTGGTTGCCGACAAGTGCTTTATTTGACTCTGGGTATGTTAGAGGCTACAGTTAAACTAAGTGTAAATTAATAATTAAATAAAGATAGGCTGTATCAAGTCAAGACTCCAAGCTTTAAAAATGTAATCTGATTGGTTATTTTTGACCACTGTGGTAATAACTGGCACTCAGTGATAGTTTTGTTTTAAAAGAAGAATGATGGTAATGTTCAACATAATGAAATATTTTTGAAACCATATCGGATTTAACTTTTACCTAAATCACTGACTTCTTGGGAGTCCTTTAATTGGAGTTTTATACAAGGTTAGAAGTTATTACAAACGATATTTAATCAATAATGCTAAGTTGATAAAGTCACAAATGATCTGTGTATACAAAGTACCTATTATGGTGGAGTTTTGTTCTCTGAGCTAGATGGTTTAGTCGTGGATCTTTCATCGTTCTTCCGAACGACATCATCAGCACAAGCTTCAGATAGAAGTGAAGTGTTCGAATTTCTCCATATGCGTTTCACAGATTGTTCTGTACACTTTGACGTTGATTGGTTCTTATTGACCTTAAACAACAACAAAATCTACAAACAAACAACAGAGACACCACTGGGATCACTAATATCAGGAGTGATCGCATAGGCAGTGATGCAAAGACTAGAAGCCACTATATTACCAGTGATCAAGCCAAAATTTTGAATTCCCTATGTAGACAACACCTTCGTCATCGTCAAAAAGAATGAATTGGAAAACACTTACAAACTGATCAACAACGTTTTCAATGACATCAAGTTCACAATGGAACAGGAGTTAAACAATCAACTAGCATTCTTGGATATATTGATCACTAGAACCGACACAGGAAAACTGGAAACTCAAGTATATAGGAAACCGACCCATACAGATCAAATTCTCAGCTACAACAGCAACAACCCGAGAGCTCACAAAATCAACGGCGTACACACATTGTTCAAGAGGGCGAGGACACACAGCAGCACACTGGCCGCACGAAAAAAATGAAGAGAAATACCTGAAGGACATATTTCAAAAGAACGGCTACCCAATCAACTTAATCGAAAAACACCAACCGCACGCAGCATCAGAACCCAAGTCAAGCACAAAAATCAATCAGAAACCGCAACGAGACTGCTGAAAACCTTCGGGATAGGTGTGGCACACAAACTGACAAAATCAGTACAATCAATCCTATGCAAACCAAAGGATGAAATAACAAAAGAAAACAAATCAAACATCATCTGCAAAATAAATTGTACCAACTGCTACAAACACTACATCGGACAAAGCGGACGCCCCCTCGACCTTCGCCTACATGAACACCAATTAGCAGTCAAACGGCATGATATCTCTTCACTGATATCAATACACATGGATAACCATGGACACTCATTCGATTGGAAAAATGTAGGAATCTTAGACATAGGAAACTACAAAAACACCAGAGAATTTTTTAGAATCCTGGCACTCAGGTCAATCAGCAATCAACAAACATATTGAAATCAATTTAATTTATCAACCATTCAGGAAAATCATGCATAAATATAGGAACAAAAATCAAACCAATGGGAGACACAACCTAAACAATGATAAATTTAAGGTCAATAAGAACCAATCAACATCGAGATACACAGAACAAGCTGTGAAACATATAAGGAGAAATTCGAACACTTCACTTCTATCTGAAGTTTGTGCTGATGATGTCGTTCAGAAGAACGATGAAAGCTCCACGACTAAACCATCTAGCTCAAAGAACAAAACTCCACCAAAATCATCCACCTGAGCTACAAATCTTCTCCACCATTTCAATGTACCTATTACGTCAGTTGACATGACATTATAATAGACTACTACAGTTCTTAAGTTTTGAACTTACATGTTGTTTAATTGATGCAGTGCCTACTTAGATATATACATCAACAGAATGTATTGAAAAGACGATACCTATACCCTCATATCCATAAAGTTACATTTAGATTTATTTTGTTGGTGAACATCATCATGTCTGAAATCAGCTTGTACTTAAATTAAGCTGTATGAATTGTCTTTATTATTCTTTTTATGAATATGCTTATTCAGCTTACATGTAATCAATTGTTAATTTTCCAGAAATAAAGTTAAATTTATTCGTAGCTTTATCTAAATATTATATCATAATCATTCAACAAATTGCCTATTTTCAGTAAGGGATTGTGAAGGTTTTTGATTGAGATCATGAACTATTTGATATTAGACCATCACAATTGAAAACCTGGAAGCACTGGACGGCCGTTTCGTCCTATTGTGGGACTCCTCAGCAGTGCGCATCCACGATCCCGCGAGCGGGGTTCGAACCCAGGGCCTTCGGTCTCGCGCGCGAACGCTTAACCAACCGGATCACTGAGCCGGCCGGCATCCAATGGTGTTAATGTCTAACCTCAACCAATCCACGAAATTGCGCGACCAACTTCCATTGTACTGAGGTAGATAACTGTCTCTACCCGACAAGGATTAGCTCCACTGGTCACGGCTTCTCATTAGAACTCCGAGAATTCCCTCACGAAGCTAGTCACTAGTGAGCACATGTTGATTACTAGTATAGGAGTTGTGGAGATTGTTGAATTTTATTGAAATTATGAACTGATTAGTGTTAGACTGTAATTGGAAATCTAGAAGCACTGGACAACCATTTTTTTCCTGGTATGAGACTCTTTAGCGCTGCGTATCCACAATTCCACATGTCGAACTCGAGCTCAGGACCTTCGATCATTCATGAATACTCAACCACTAAACTATTGAACTAGAATTCAACAATGTTAATGTCTGATTAACTATTGTAGAGCAAATTTAAAATACGCTTAAGATAACAGAATCACTTCACACTTCACGTTCCACTTCTTGTTTTCTCTCTCCCACTATCATTTAATTTTAAACACAGGGACCAGAATAGTTGAAAACATATGCATATAATAGTAATAATAATAATAATGATTATTATTATTCTTAATATTACTATAAATATACATGTTTCCTATGATTTATGTCAATAAAACTGAGTGATTTATTTTAAAAAGAGATAAATTTAGTTAGTTACGCCATGTTTCATTTGTACTTAGTCATCTTGGTGCCATAAGTTGAGTTCAATTAAGCTATAAATTGTTTAATGTTGTTATTGTTATTGTTCTTGTCTAGTTTTCCACATCGGTAGAGACAGAAATAGATAAGGTGAAAGAGAATAATACTGAAGGGTGGAGAACAATAAACAAACTGTATGATTGTTTGATATCATCTAATAATTCTTTTGTTATTGTTGAATACTTTCTTGTTTTTCTTTTCTTTTTTTTCTTTTCTTTTCTTCATCAAGGAAGACAGAAATTTTAACTGCATTAAATGTTACTGTTGTCAATGAGAAATAAGTTGAAAGTTGTTCTTAAAACTTTTAGATTGTTTGTTTTTTATTTTCCTATTGACTGACTAGTTGATTTATTGATTTAGATTTGAACGAAAGATACTACTATGATGATAATAATAATACTACTAACAAAAAAACATTCAAACACCATAATTATCTGCGCTTTATTTCTTTATGGATGAATGTCAACTTCTAACCCTTATAGTTCATTATCATTTTATATGTAGGTCTCATCTCTATTTCCGATTGGATTATGTAAATATGAAAACATTTTTATACTACTGTAATTAATTATTAGTAGAATGAAAATTAATAACGAATCATTAACTGAAATAGTGTAATATTGTATCTATACAAGTTTTATATGACAAATATCCTTCAATATCAACTAAGCTATCAGCTAATCATTAAGATTTTTCTTAAAGTATCTTAAATAATACATCCCAGAAACTAATGTTAATAATAAAATGGCAAATGTAAAATAATACCTGTTTCATTGAATAAGTACTGACCGGGCCCAACGTTGTTTAACTGCGGTGATCGGACGAGAACCGGTGCTTTCAACGTGGTATGGTCATTGAATAAGAGTGATCTAAAAAAATGTTACGGTAGTCATTAGACAACATTGTAGTATCTTCGAAAAAATTAAACATAGTTTTCCTAATGGCAAAGAGTAACATATTAATCTTTTATATTCAGTTTTATGGAATTTATTTAGCTTCAGTTTCATATTTGCAACCATCAAGAAGGGATTCGAAGCTATATCAACTCCTCTCTTTGTTTTCATCTCCTCAATGAATCTGAATTTCTTACTGATGCAAATGTGGTCGGTCTAGTTCGTTGTAATGTTATTTGGTAAAACCCATGTAACTTGAGTATGCGTTTGTGGGGAATTGTGGCGCTACTTATAGCAGTTTTGTTGAAAGTACACAGATCTGCAAATCTCATAATTTTCATTCTTTTCTCCCAACTCGCGTCATCCTATGATATCTGGATATTCAGGTAGTCCATCCCAACCCTGAAGTTTGGGTCTTTCATCATGATGATCAGGTTCTGTCATAGACACTTCTCTGATGAAACTGTTCATTGTCGCCTCTACTGCTATCATTGTCGGGTGCATAGCACTGGATGACATTTATTGGAATCTACTCCTTTGTTTTGAAAGATGCTTTCATAATCCTGGATCCATCAAATTTCCATTCTATAAGTCATTTATGCGCTCCTCTAGACAACATCAGTGCAAGTCATTGAGTACGTAGGGAAATTATTCTCTCATGTTCAAAATGCAACACCATCTCTGCCGAAGCTAACCTTTTATATCCAGTTTGGGTCCAATGCGTTTCATTGATTCAGAGAACAACCAAGTTGTATTGTCTCATTTCCACAGCTATTTGGTTGGTCGTCACGGTTACACACATTGTGCAAACATCCCATGTACCTATTGTATTGTTCCTCTAATTGTCAGAAGAAGCATCAGCCTGGTGACGTCCGAAGAACTTCGACTTTTACTACGAGGCGTCATAACGGTTCCAAATGAAGGACCTTCAACTCACAGGGCAGATTTTAAATGGATTAATTCGTTTATTTCGGTTACCGTGTTTTAACAAGGTTGTTTTCTATGGAGTGGGGTTTCTGACTCTATTCCCAAAGTTCTTTTATCTGGGCTTTGGTCTAACAGCAATCCTATGGGGGGAGGGCTCCATGGAGTTAAATCTACTTCATAGATCATAAATTTTTAACCGGACGAAACCAGATGTTTCAACTGGGAATTGGTGTTCTCATTTGTTTGCGAATTAATTCATCTATGATAGACAGACATTGATTTGGTTTATATTGTCAAATTTAATGAACTGTCAGAAATGTGAATAGCTAGTTACAAGGGTCTGTTTTAATTTAGATTGTTGAATTGAGTACATATAATTTCTTATTTTCTATTTTCCCACTTATCTACCCATTTATCTTTTTTTCTTAAACGATCTTTTAACATCGTTATATTGAACAAGGATTTGTAATACTTGTATTTCACAACCTCAGTTATTGGTATGTATATACAAAAAGTTTCAATTAGGTAGCCTATAGGGGTTAGTCGAATTTAAAGTTGCTTTTTCGTAATATATTGAAAGCATTGACGAAAACCATGAAACAAGTGCCTTTCGCTTGAAAATCCAATTGCGTTATTCACTGAGATACTGAGTAAAGATAATCACTAGGTTTGCAACGGATTAGAATTTTATTTGTGTTTACTTCTTCCTAACCTTAATCAAAAGTTGTGATTAAATAACACACGCGATGAATATATTCTGAAACTGACTAACCAATTAAAGCGTATAATTGTTGACAATGGGATGATATAACACTTACAAACAAAAACTTGAACAGTTTCTTTATCATATTTCACAATGACACAGCAGGGCGAAACGACAGTTGAATTAAATTTCAATGTTCCATATCTTTGATTTCATTCAATGACTTCCTGGCTCTTTTTCGATTGGGTAAACTTCACAAAAATCATGATTTCCTACTTAAATTTCAATAAATTCATTTCAGCTATGATACTTTTATGAAAATGTTTCCTTAAGTTGAAATCAATTTCTTAGTCGTGGATGCGATTGACTAAACGAATAAAACTGGAAGCTTGATATTATCAGTGATAGTAATATCTACATTTGTAAGTTTATGATCTAGGCCCTCTCATACAAACAACAGTGATGTATTCATTTATGAATAATTTCGAAAATTAACTTCCTGAATTCTGATGAGAAGCCATAACCAGCTAAGTTCAACAACGTAAGATGGTGTTTGGATTTAGTTGAAAAGAATCCCTGGATCTAGGTGACGTGGTATGTGTAAATTGTCAGTAAGGTGTACCTGGAATCTTGGGAGAACTGATTCGATTGTGTGTCACTCACTCTTAGTTAGAGACGTTTACGTTTAGCTATCCGGGTTATGATTGATCTCTAATTTTGAGGTGTATTTACAATTAGCTAATCACTGATCAGTGACCAATGTCAGGTCCTTCTTCAACCATGTTGGGTGTAATATAGTTATCCACTACAAGTTATGAATGGTGATTATCATGCAATTTTACTAACTGACTAAAGTTATAAACGTAAACCGTTGGATGAGAACTTGTTGATCTGTAGGCTAAGCGATCGTTTTGAAGTCTCACTAAAATCGATCTGTAATGTAAATGGTTAATCCGAAGCATTTGCAAAATAATCATTTTTTGGATTTTCTTCAAATTAATTTCTGTTAACTTCATGTTAATAGTGTTATTGTTACTGGTGAAAACGTTGTATATTTGGCAAAGTAGAACCAACATTTACTTCATTACACAGATCCATCTCTGTATTGAATTAATCATTCAGAAGTCAATGTTTCAGATAGTCTGTTGTGTTATATTATTTGAGTAAATGTTAAATAAAGACTCAAAGATATGTTGAAGTTAAGAAAATGTGTTTTAAATATCATAATGGATGTAGTTCATTCATTTGAATTCAAACTTCAAAGACATCTAGAGCTGTATCACAAGCAAAAAGATATCTTTTCAAAAGTTATTCGCACTGTAACAGTAATAAGAGTCTCTTAATTAAAATGTTAGGAAAGCAGGCGAGACTATAATTTATGGACGACTCAATCACTTATAAGATAATAGGTCACGGATTTTGGAGCGGAATTCATTCATCCATTTGGATAAATCGAGTTCTGGCATTATAGCTGATGTCAGTTCGTGATAAAAAAATTTTCTGGTTGGCGTTTTTTAGCGAGTTAGTTTTCTATGAGATGGAGTCGCTTACCCCATACCCAACCCTCGTCCTTTATCCGAGATTAGGACCGACAGTAGCGTCAGAGGGGGTCAAGGCGGAGTGATGGAAGCCATAAATCTAATTCCTAACCTAAGCCATCAACTGTAAATCATAATTCTAATTCCTCGCGTTGGTTTATAATCCTCATTTGGTCCTAGTTATTTGGTGACTATTAAGGCACTTTAACGTCGCTCAAAGGTCATCCATAAATTATAGTTTCACCGGAAGGTATTCAATATGCTACCATGCTTTCATATCAGTTTTTGACCGGTTTAAACCAATGAATATTAACTTACACAAAAACAGTTCCTACAGATTAACTGCTACTTTCAAATGAATAGCCATGTAAAGAGAAACGATTCATATTCGATTGACTTCTTCTTAACTTAATTTAGATGGTGGTTGGAGGTAGTCAACAGGAAACCCTGGACCCGGGTTTCGTGCTACTTGGCACTCGTCAGCAAGGTGTACCTGTAATCTTGAGGGAACTAGTGCTCTCTGGCGGATTCGATCCCGTGTCACCCAGCTTCACAGTCAGAGACGTTACCACTGAGCTATCCAAGCCGTGACTAACCCCCTGTAGGACTGAGATGTAATTACAATTGCAACATGATCGATAGCATTCGATTTGCATTAATAAGGACTAGACAAGCAAGACATTGATCACCACCCAGTGATCAATCAATTGTAATTCTCAACTTAATCTATAGATTGGTTAATTCAAAGATAATCACTAATCTAATAATTACTGTTTTATGTTAATTAAATTACCTATCCGTAAAATAAAACAAGTACATGACTGGATTATGCACAAAACTATATTGTTCATCAAAATGAATGTTAGTTTAAATATTTTCATCTGAATTAGTTGTACGCTACTTGGCAAAGTGATTTTTCAATGATATGAACGTCTTTTTTTTTACAAAGAATTGATAGTTATACATGAATAAGTCTTCAAAACTAATCTAACCAATCGATAGTTACGATCAAATTATAATAATTTCAATGGTTAAGATCATGAGTCAATTAAACCTAGACCACGATGAAAAACCTGGAAGCACTGGACGTCGTAGATGCGCACTGCTGAAGAGTCCCACAATAGGACGAACTGGCCGTCCAATGCTTCCAGATTTTCCATGGTAGTCTAGCCTCAATTGTGAATAATCACATAATGCAGCACATTATCTAGAAGTCTTTAGAAATAAAGGGGTTATTTATGATAGCTATAAAAATAAACTTTTCATTTATATACACAAAATAAAAGTTTTAATCTTAATGCTATGCTCTAATTTGTTCGTAGATCACTATTCTTAGATTGTCAAAAGTTTAGATGTCATTTACCAAGTGAATATATCTCAGTCATTCATTTCATTAAACTCAAGAATGTTAATAACTCAAACTCTTTCTTGATCGAAATATTAGATCAACCCCGTGTACAGAAACCGTTAGATAAAATATGAGGATTAAGTTTATAAAAATGTTATTTTATCAATAAAGAAACATTTCTGAGTCAATCTTATCTCTGATAAAATATTTCCTATTCTTGATAAAATACATGATAAATTATTCTTTTCTTTGTTTAAGATATATCTGAAAGTTTTCAGTTGTCAGGATCTTCAAACATATGGAACTCAAAACAACTGTCAACCAATATCAAAGTCAGAATCTTCAATACAAACGTCAAGACAGTTCTGCCTTACAGAGCTAAGACTTAGATAACTACTAAAACCATCATCAAGAAGGTACAAGGATTTATAAATAGTTGTCTAAGAAAGATTCTCAATATCCATTGACCGGATGCCATGAGGAACAACCTACTGTGGGTGAGAACAAAACAGTTTCCAACTAGAGAGGAAACTAGGAAGACGATGGAAGTGGACGCAAATCGTCAAACTGTATCACGAGGCAAGCCCTGACTTGGAATCCTGAAAGGGAAGCGAAAAAGTGGAAGGCCAAATAAAACATTGCATTTGGGAAATAGAAGCAGATATGAAAAGGATGAATAATAACTGGAAAGGATTGCTTGGGATAAGGTTGAATGGAGAATGCTGATGTGCGGCCGAGTCTCCTTCACAAGGAGTAACAGGCGTAAGTAAGTAAGTAAGGCTCTACAAATGCTTCATTGTTTTACGACTTGTCATCTCCATATTGTTTTTTTTCCGGAATGGAGGAGTATGGTGAACAATGATGATAACATTATATACCAGAAGGCGAATCACATGCAAATGATACTTTAAATTCAATGTTAAATCTACAGAAATTGTATCATAATATATAACATCATAAATATCACTTGTTTCTTTTTAAAAACAAAACTATATACTCTCACAAAATGAAAATCAAAGAACCATAACTTTGAATTCGATGCTTTGAAATAGATTTATGTAAGTAATTAGGTTCTATAACTGTTCTATTTCTTTTCTAGACTAATACATTGACAAAGTTCTTTATTGTTTACTTAATAGATAATTAGTAGTATTGATAAAGTATTATTATTATTATTGTTTACAGTATTGTCGTCATTAGTTAAATGTGAAGATTTCTTTTATCTATTGAATTGTGTTCTCTATATATCAGTAAATATTTATCTTTTTTCTTAAAAAATGGCACATTCAATTCTAATCCACCTGTTGAATGGAATCATTTCACATGAAACTATGGTAATTATTGTTGTTTTAGGTGATTTATTCTGTTTCCACCCCTCGCCCTCACCCCCCCTCCCACACCAGATTTACACTAAGTAATTATTCTTATCTTAATATTTAATTATTAGAGAAATGTTTACATCTTTGAAAATAAACATGATATTCAATAAATGAATCTAATTAGTAAATAGAATAATATGTGAGATAATGATTTTTCTTTCATGCCTCACCCCCCACCCTTCCTCCCTTCATAACTTTATAGGAAAACAAAGGGATTATGAAATATCAAATCTTTGAGTAGTGAATATGTTTTTCTTTCTTATCATACATTTTGTGTAGAATATGTTCATATCTATGCTTGTAATTGATATTGATAGGGATAATTTTGTATTCTATGCCTTCTTATTATTAATTAAAGAACTTTTGGGAATTACAAGAACTTGACAATTGATTTATTCTGGGTTTACCAATGACCCGTTTGATAAGTCATGTAGGTTGAACGCTATATACGATTCCTAAGCTATTCCCGAAACTCGCAGACTAGAACTACACAGCGACTTGAACTCCAGAGAGAAGATACAAATATGAGTGAAAACACTTTATCACAAGGTTCATTTTTGTACAGAAAATCAAGGGTATTTATATATGTTGGCGTCTGTTAAATCAACATCATATTTCAGTCAATCCGTTAATGTCATATTATGCTACCGACCAATAGTAGCACGCCACGCTGGAATTCTCGAACGTTCCATCATACTGTGATTGGCTAGGACTCTTCGGCTCCTTTTTGGGCCTCTGGAGGCTCCGTTGAAGTTCTCCGGAAGCCGCCCCAACACTGTTAACTACCGATAAGTTGAACTTAGAATCAGTGGATTTTGAAATAAGCCACGAAACATTTAGATTGTTAAGTTGCAGTCAAGTAATTGACTGAGTGAAGTAGTTATCTTACAATGGTAATAGACAAGAATCGCTTTGTATTAAGAGTTGACTGAATTCAATGTTTGTTTAGCGAAACCATATCAGCATTAGCATGCTATGTGATAAACATCAAGCATTTCATCAAATATCTTTGCACAACAAGTAGCTTACATTTTTTTGGTATCATATTTAGTTGCATAATGTAAGTTATAACAACATAATTTTATACTTTACATTACTAGTTGACAGTTATTTATTCTTAGTACAAGATTCCTTAGTTGCAAACGACGAGGACCGAATACAGAACCTTCAAGCCTCATCAAGAACCCCTAACCTTAAACCGTCTAGTTGGGATTTGACGGTTTACATTTGCTTCGATACATTGAAATTTATCGAGAAATTAAATTATAGGGTTGTGTCACTTTCACTTGGTATGAATAACTGGATAAGTAGTGTTTAACTCAACAAATTGACAATCGATTAAAATATGAATGAAATAGACTGATTGAGATGTATAGATCATGGTTCATCATCTCTGAAAATGAAGGCGTTCTGGGAATTAATGAGGACGACTAAAAAAAGATTATATTTCGTTCATATACAAACATTTTTTGGTCCTTAAATTTCGGTTCAGTTCTAGCTGAATAGATAATTTTCTTAATCGTTTCAAACAGTTAGTTCATAAGTACATCCATCGTTCAACCACCTAATTCATATAAAGACACTTTATCGAAATATAACGATTGGATTGTTTACCACATAAATTTGTCATCAAAGCGCGTAGGATAATCGAGAAATTCATGTTCTCGAAAAACGCACCTAGTACGTTAGGTATGACACATTAAGCACTGGATGAGATGACCCTTTTTAAAATTTTTGAAATTATGGACAGCAACAAACTTAGGATGTTTCTTTTATTCTATTTGAGACTTGTCAGATGGATGTATCTGTATTAAAGTTTTTATTTTCATAATTCAGAAAGTTAACGCATCATACTGATTTCAAATAGCTACTAACTTTTTTCTTTCTTGATAATGGTGAACACCCAACTGCGTCACAAGACAAGCCCTCACATGGAATCCTCAAGGCCAAAGGAGGAGAGGAAGACCAAAGAACACATTACGCCAAGAAATGGAGATAGACATGAGAAGAATGAACAAGAATTGGATGAAATTAGAAAAGAAAGCCCAGGACAGAGTTGGTCGGAGAATGCTGGTCTGCGGCCTATGTTCCATTAGGAATAACAGGTGTAAGTAGGTAAGCAAGTAATGCTGAACAAACTAATAGCTATCTGTATTCAATACCTTAGCGTTTGAGTATTCATTATTCGATTCGAGTCAACGTATATGAATATACAGACTTTGATACAGGTACATTTATCTGATTAGTCTTGCTATTTGCAATCTAAATGTACGAAGAACGTTTTGTCAAAAATTAATAACGAGGTATCCATTTAGGTTATACGTACCCCGAATGCAATGTCTTTATATATTATCAATTTCATTTCTGATCAATATAAGAAATCATAAATGCAGTGTCAAATGATAATCCTATTCAATAAATCAGCTGAATAATTAAATCTTAATTATTGAATCAGTCAATCAGTCAGTCAGCTACAACGTAGGACCAGGCACATATATACATCGGTCCAAGTTGCCACACCTCATTAACACAACAAGATGATCACCGAATTCATAGAAGTAGTTACTTCACTGGTAGTAATATATAAATAAAGATTGCATATAAGGATATAGTACAGGAAGAAATAATTAGTTGATAGAAAGAAAGATATGAAGCGGTTTTAATCTCACAGTTTAAGGGAAGACAAAGAGTGTATACACCTACGCAATTGTGACGGATTCTAAGCCATGTCACCCAAAGTCTCCAACTATTGGTTACGATAGTCACTCGGACCCCAACCGAGTAGTCTGCATCTACCAACATGGCTCAGACCATGAGTTAGTGACTTCAAGCACTGATGCCACGTTTAGATTTGACCGCGCCTAACTTTATTCCATCCGTCTCCAACACTAGTCAGCATTATGCGTCGTGGTAGTCGATGTTCAGGCATACATAACACGTGGCCCAACCATCTCAGTCGAGGAAGATTTACAATCTCATCAACTGATTTATCATCATAATAATTCCCTAATACCTTGCGTCTAACCTGACCATTGCTTACCCGGTGATCCCTGCAGATTCGAGCAATATTTCTAAGACATTTGTGGTAACTTACGAGTACCCTCTATTCTTAATGGTTACGTTTCGTGGCCGTAAAATAAAAGTGAGCGAACTGCCGTGCAGTATACTCGTCCTTTAATTGATAGACAGATATCTCGCCTCCGCCATAGGTGAAGTAAGTTGACAAAAGCCAAACGAGTTTTTCGAATCCGTGCTGAGATTTCGTCGGACACCAACGTATTAGGGTTGATCAGACTTCCAAGGTAAATGAAGTTGTCGACGCGTTCGACTACTTCACTCCTTATCCTTAGTTACTAGTGAAAAATACTTTGTTCATGTATCTAATTTTGTAACATAAAATGACACAATTTATTGACAAGCTATTCAGTTGCTTGATATTAATTTATAGTGAGCTTAGAGTAATATATCGGGTTTTCTAACGAGGTTATCATATCAGCAGATTAATCTCAATGATTTGTGTGATTGATCGTGTCATATTATTTTCTCCTATTACAACAAACTGTAATTTTATGGAATAAGGATCATTTAACTATTCAATGTGTACAGACAATTATTTAGTACTATCATTGAATATTGTTAACTAATTTACTGATAGATCATTGATATATCGTTGTGATAAGTCAGCTGCTTTTTTATAAGTTTGAAGTTAATTTGTATTGTGACCCAATTTGGGATGGAGTCATTGAATATCGAAGTGCAGTAGGCTTTATTTTCGCTTAAACTAATGGATAGTTTGGCAGTGCAAAACTATGAATCCACATGAGAATGAGAGTTGGTACATTTGAGACTTTTCCCTATTTGAATATCATTGGGGGACTGAGTGATAACTCAACAGTTCATTATAGTCCTTCAGCTATTTGTTACTATTAATGTTATCTATCTACATCCAACCTGAATGTACGCTACTAATTACAGATTTTCATCAGAACTGCAAGAAATCTAACTCAATGTTAGTTAGTAGTGAGCCCACTTTTATTATTATTATTATCATTATTATTATTATAGGGTTATTAAATCTGAAATAAGTCTCCACCAAGGACTAACTTGATGAGGCACTTCGTGAATAGGGATAAAGAAACAAAAATTCCGACATGTGTCAGGCTATAATGTTACATTTTTATTTTATTTTACATGGAAATAAAGTAAATTATTGTAACCAATTAAATGAAACAAGCATCAAATAGAACTGTTTGTTTATAACAACAAATTTGATCACTTGTATTATTATTATTATTATAAGCTTTATTCAACATTATATTTTTGGTACAACATAGAATTCTCAGCACAAAGTATTTCAACAAGTTTCCTTTTCTTATACCTTCATCGATTGTGATGATAAATTTTGAATGATGACCGGTTAGATTTTAGGAGTTCGGTAATCCACATTTGATTAATGTTCATTCGTTTCAATGGATATTGCCAGCCACCATGATGCCGCTGATTGTACCTTTTTGTATCCCATATAGCGAAAGGTTGTAAACTATTCATAAACGCGCCTGAATAGATTCTGCGCACAATAGACATAATGATGTGCTAAAAGAAACAACAAAACAGATAACTTGATGAAATATCTGGATCGGAGGAACAGGAAGCTCAGATATTCAAACAGGCCGCCACACGCACCGTCAGCCAATATTCCTTAAGCGAGCTACCATTATCAAATGTAGATATGTTGCTAAGTGGTCTGTCACCAGGAGGATACAAATTGTATTAAAAAAATCCAATATCTGATTTCTTTAAAACTAGTAAATCAATCAGTCACATATTTTTCAGCATAAGGCAATGTGAAGATTTAGCTAGTTGAATATTTGTGCATATTTCTAATGGAATAGAAAATTTCACTCCTAACTTTGAGTTATTCAGAATTAATAGTTTTGGATTAAACGATAGATTCTGAAATAGCACTTGAATTTTATGATCAATATACACAGAAGCGCTGAAGATGTTATACTGCTGTTTTTTTAGTTTCACCATCACATTACTGATGGTTTAAATGAGTAGTTAACATACAAATGACAAACTAAAACGTGAGAAAAAAATTCTGTTTCCCAACTGTTGTTTACATGTTGACATTTAAAAAAACAACAACCAGTTTGAGCTTTTAACTGGAATGAGACAGGTATATAATGTTTTTTTTCATTATCAGTAGTATTTAAGGCAACTAAACTCTACATTATTGATAATTAAAAAAACCACTAGATTAAATTCGTTTTATCAACATAGGGTTGTAGAGATTATTACACTTTTGATTGAGATTATGAACTGATTGGTGTTAAACCATTAATGAAAACCTGAAAGCACTGGGCGGTCATTTCGTCCTATTGTGGGACTCCTCATCAGAGCTAGTCCTTGTCGGGTAGAGACAAGTATCTACCTCAGTACAATGGAAGATGGTCGCGCGATTTCATGGATCGGTTGAAGTTAGACACTAAAGCCGTTGGATCTTGGCTCAGTGGTTCTGAGGTTAATCATTCGCTCGCAAGACTGAATGCCCTGGGTTCGAATCCCGCGAGCGGGATCGTGTGTGCGCACTCCTTAGGAGTCTCATACTAAGACGAAACAGCCGTCCAGTGCTTCCAGGTTTTCAATGGAGGTCTAACATCAATCAGTTCATGGTCTTAATCAAAAACGTAAATTCATTTTCACATGCAAAACGGATTCTCTAAAATCTAGTTAAACTCTATTCCTTTTAAATAAATAAGTAAAACTAATATTTTTGTTGCTGACACAGTGATTTAACCCTTTAGTCTCAGGGAATTTTTTTTATTTATTTGGAATAAAATGTTTTTAGTTGACAATGCCATTACACATTTTAGTTGATAATAAAAAGAAGTTAACTTCAAAACTTTGGTCATATTTTCTTACTGTTAATTAGCATGAATTATTGATCCAAATGAGCACTATTAGCTTACAATATCACTTTTCTCAAAAAGGTACTTTAAATCAAAAGAACCAATTTTGGTATGTGACTATAATTTATAGACGACCTTCAAACGACGCTAGTCTGACCTTGAGAGTGTTCATTTAATAACCAGGATCAAATGACGGTTATGAACCAGTTTGAGGAATTAGAATGATCATTTATAGTTGATGATTAAGGTTAGAAATTAGATTTCAGGTTCTCATTATGAATTGACATTAGCTATAATGCCAAAACTCTATTTACCCAAATGGATGAATGAATTTCGTACCAAACTCCGAGATCTGTTATCTTATATCTGATTGGTTCGTCCATAAATTATAATCTCGTTCCAATTTTAATGAAATGATTGTAGATATAAACATGTAATAACAACATGAAAGTTGATTAATCTTATCTGAATTAATCACTAGGAGTAATTCATAAAAAAATTTCATCCTAAGAATTTGTAAGTAAATGCCAGATTCATCAAAGAAACGTACAAAGATATAAATGATCATTGTATAGTTTCTGTGTATGTAGTTGATGAAGTATTTTGTAGAGTCATGTTCAGTATGAAGATAGAATTTTCATACTGAACTATCCTTGGTACCATCATATGTAAAATCTTGAATCCATTCCGCTGATAAGTCCATGCTGTTCAGTTCGTTCAGTTATTTAAATATTCTTCGAGTGATCTTATTGGATTAAGAATAACTATTTTGTAAATTTAAAAAAAAATTCATAAATTGATCAGTTAAATAACAGTCTTTTGGTCAGTGATGACTTGGTTCGACAGTGATCTCAAATTTGTAATGGAAACTCACAAGCCGTTTAATTGTACTTGAAGGTTGAGCCAGTAATAACAACAAAGATACTTTGTGGTTTAGAAATCATTTTTCGACCAATACGGATAATCAGTAAGAATCAAAAGTAGTTCCTTAGCGAATTGTATCCTCTTCTTTCTGACGTTATTTGACAGATTCTGTCGGTCTCTCCTTTTGTCTGAACATTCCATATCCTTATGTTTCTGGATATCAGAAGAGACATCACAGCCGTTGCTCTCGAGAAATATCGGCTTTCACGACGAGGTGTTATAACACTTCCGTATATGACGACCCCTTTTACTCACAAGACAAAGATTAAATGATTTTTCCAAGTTAACATCGTTTTAGAGAGGCATTTTTATAGGAAGCGGAAGCTAATCTCACGTCAACTTTACTTCCTTTCTATGGAATGGGGACCGGCATTGACTCTATATAGGCTTCAGGCCTAGTTTGACCGATTAGTACTTGACATGAATTGATGAATAATTTAATGAGTAAACACTAAATTTCTATGATAAATGTATCCAATACAATCATTCCTTCTTTAACCGCGAACAAATGTCATGGACAAGAGGAAAAAAATCACCGTCTTTGGTTACTGATATCTTAATCAATTAAATCTTTATTTACCATTTGATTTATCATCAATTTTCTGATCCTACCGTTCAAGAAAATTGGCTATAGATTTTTAATTATCCCAGTGAGAATTGATTCGCTTTTGGATAATTTCTACAATGATTAATAATTAGACAGAAAACGCATCGTCGACTACAGAATCTTCATGATTAAACTTACTTCAGAGTTGGTAAAACGAAGTTACTAGAAGATGATATGGATCATTGATGCGTAGAAGTTTAGAAATTTCAACCGTAGAAGCTTAAATATTATTGATTGAACTATTTGTAAAGTGCTTTATTGTAAAGCTGATACTTTGAAAATGGATGCTGGAGAAGTGGTATTCTATTACCAATTAATGAGTTTTTGTGATATGCTTTTATACAGGTTCAATGGGAACTCGATGATTATAAATAGAAGCCGATATGAATTTCAGTAGTATAAATAGTTTATCTAAATATTTGAAAAGCGAACGAGAACACAAGCGGGGACAATCGAGTGTATTTGGAGACAAAATTACATAACACCTTAGTAAAATATAAAATCAAACAGTAAATACTTAATTTTCAAAATACTAATCAATTGTCTCAAACTTGACTGTTTTTGCATTCTCATAGCAATTGCTTCCTGTCGCCGTTCTTTCTGTCTCGACCTTTTGCAGCAAGACATTCCAATCCTGACTATCGTTATATACTGCTCATCTCGATATAAGTGGCACACACCACATTACTAGTTATATAACCATTTACGGCTCAACGATATTGTTTCTGATCACAACACTGAATGAATTAGATTTAACTTTAAATGGGAATATAATTTCCTTTGGGATCGCGGAAAAGACCTTTTGAACTAGGAGCGTTCTATAGTTGCAAAGCTAAGCTGAATTTGAAGCATCATTTGGTTTCGCACACGAACACTTCATCCCCATATCACTGAGATGGGATCCGACGATGTTAATGTTTAACTTCAATCGGTGCATGATATTGCGGTGTCCGGTACTTCCAGGTTTGCAATGGTGGTTTAGCTTAGATTGATCTATGAATTCAACTTTGAAAATACTACAATCTTCACAAATCCTCAAAACTGACAACATTAATGGTATAAGCGAGTCAAATGTAAGAATCACAATCGAGAAGAAGGCAATTCATATCACACACATGGTTTTGTGAAAACATTATAAAGTAAGCATAATATCGAGAATTGTCACAGTATATTCATATATTTAGAACGTTTACAACTAGTGATAATTTGTAAGTAATTGAAGAATGGAATTTTTTGAATACTTTTGACCAGAGTATCATATTATTCAGCCTTTCTTTAAATGGATCTACAAAAAGAGATGTATTCACATGTCAAAATGAAGTTTCGGCCATGAAAGCCTCAATTTAGAAGCTGAATTAGTAATTGGTCCCAGGGTTAGGAACAATTTTCATGTACAGTGGCAAATTTATGGATCTAAAAGGTAATAAGAATAAAAAGAATTTAGTCTCGTAACATATAAGATTAAGATCAAGAAAATATATTTGGTTGACTTATTCATTTGTCATGTAAAAGATCATTAATTCCTTAGATCACTTCTCTGCTGTTGTTGTAGTGAACAAGAACACGGGTGGGGACAAACGGATGCATTTAGCACAACAATTACAGTCTATCTCAACAAAATCTGAATACCATATAGTAAATTGTCAATTTGCATAATATTCATGCATCAAACCAAACTGGACTGTTTCTGTTAGAAACACCAATCCATTGTCTCCCATTCCATTGTTCATGCATTTTCTTACAAATTCCATTGTGTTCTCGCTCTACCTTCCGCCGCCAGACATTACGTTCTTTTAACGCACGTTATATACTACTTATATCAATATAAGTAGCTCACACCACATTGTTACTTATCACTTTATGCCGATTTCTACACTTTGGTAGTGTCTGAACTATAAATTGTGAACTGAAACACCATGCTAAACGAGGCCAGAATCAATGTTTAGAAACACGGGGATCTGTAACAATGATAATAGGAAAATAAATGAATAATTCTAAAGACAATTGATTAAAACTTTTATAACAATTAAATTTTAAAGCCCACAACACCTGTAAATAAGCAATACCCCTGTGACTGATTACAAAGCGAAGAAATTGAAATCCAGCTCACACAATCCATACACAGCAAACGTAGCATAAATAAGTAGATTTAGATAAATTGAATCATCAATAGACATGTCTTATATAGATAACAAAAACGTTGAACAACCTATCAATAACATGTGAACTTGATTAGATGCTAGGATAGTTGGCAAAATAATAAATAACGATTGCACATAGCTCCAGCCAAAAAGACTGACTTTATTGAATTGCTGCAATTGTAGCGGTAAATAAATCCCCAAAATAAATAGCTCTGTAAGTCTTCAACAGTGGATGCTGACCACATTAGTTTTAATGAACTCACCTAGCCGAAGGCGCTCGGTCATGCATCCGCACCAGATCACGAGTGGGAACGCCGTGCTTAATAACCCCTTCAATCTCTAGCCAGATTAGATCATAAGATCCACGATATATTGACAGCCTATCAAATATATATTCAAACCCCCTGGCTTCTGTCTTTTGATTTAAATTAGTGAGTAAGATTCATATTAGTCGCAATTGATTGATCACCACCCAGTGATCAATCAATTGCGATTACATCTCAGTCCTACAGGAGGATAGTCACGGCTCGGATAGCTCAGTGGTAACGTCTCTGACTGTGAAGCTGGGTGACACGAGGTCGAATCCGCCAGGGAGCACCAGTTCCCTCAAGATTACAGGTACACCTTGCTGACGAGTGCCAAGTAGCACGAAACCCGGGTCCAGGGTTTTCTGTTGACTACCTCCAACCACCATCTAAACGATTTATATTAGGTATTACCGGTTAAAGTGTTGTCAAAATCCGAATACCTGTGGCGTCTTCACAATGAAAGACCAAATACCCTTCCATAGTTATTACAGATCCGTATAATAAAAATCAAACAATATTATGTTTACGCTCAACTCTGATGGACGGGTGACTAAAAAAATCTCAGCATTCATAGTAAAGAGCCCTCACGAATCTTGCCAACTACCAACACGTGTGTCACAATTAACATACCTATTTGCCCGTCGAATGACAGGTATGCACCACAACGGTTCATTCTGCACTAATTTATGATTGTCGAACATAATTTTCAAAGACTGATAACATTCATAGGTGGGAGACCTTTTCAAAGCATTCCTCTTGGACGTAATCATGAAAACCTTCTGATTGAAGTTCACTTGATAATCGTAACTTGAGTTTGAAAATGTAAAGTAATATGATCCAAAATTGATCGCAGTAGCACAAACGTATTTATTTACTCTTTATCTACTTTTAGATCATAAATGTTAATATTACTAATTTTGGGATTATCTTACTTTCCTAGTGATTAACCTTATTCGTTTTTTCCTCAGTAGGAAACCTTCGTTTGAGGCTTCATGCCAGCCGGTTCTTATCACCACAACATATCTAGAAAATTGAGGAGACTGATCTATTCCTTGAAGTCCGAACCCATTTAAAGAACGAAGACCGACTTACTGAAGTATTCAAATTATACACTACATTTGTCAAATGTGAAAAAAATACATTTAATACACTGTTTGCACAACCTCCTTGAATTTCATCCTACAAGCTCTATCGTTCTTTAATTCCTGATGCCACTCAGACTGCTCTTGCTTTTATCACCCTTCTAATTATCGTCTTCTACTGTCAGTAAGGATCCTACCTAAAACTCCCGATACATACTACTTATATCCGTCCGCGAAAATAGCACACACCACACTCGCCTTAGCCAGTCAGAAATCCTAGAGAAACTTGGATTGCGAATATCCTCATTTTAGGACAGAGATTTTTATACTGATTGATCATTGCATAGAAAATTACATGTTTGCCTAGTTTTTAGAGCTGATAGAATCTAATCGACAAAGCTCTGAATACTTCCAACAGCTGAACATCAAAGCTCACTGGATCCAATGTCAAGTCATCTAGATCAGTGACCTTACTACAGGTTGACTTATGGATCTCGATAAGCTCTAAGGAAATGACAAACATGACACTGATCACTACTCAGTGATCGACTAACGTTTATTGTTTTGTCTTTATCATTATTATTATTATTATTATTATTATTATTATTATTATTATTATTATTATTATTATTATCTCAACCATATGTTCTTTTTTCCTTTGCTTTAGTTCTTTTTTTCATTTTGCCAATATGAAGTATGTTACGGCTAGGACTGACACACATTGAAACCTAAATTGAACAAATGGACAATAATTAGAAATCAGACAGTAATGATGTGCTGTCATTTTAGTTGTAAGATCATTCAACTACGTGGAATTATCACCAAGCCAAGAATTTTTCTAAAGTCTCATATATTTCACTGAGAACCCACTATAACAATGGACCATTGAGTTGACATTAAATACATGAGATCCTTAACTGTACTCAATTCAATTCAACAAATACCTTGACCGTTATTAGTAATACCTGTTTTACACTTGATATGACTGAGCTCAACTGAAATGTCACGACATATCTCTAGAGCTTAGGTGATCTACTCTCAAGTTAGTTATTGGTGAGAAAAGTATTAATTTTGCTCAGGACAGAATGGGTTGGAGAATGCTGGTCGGCGTAAGTAAGTAAGTAACTAAGTAAAGTATTACTTTTAGTTGAGTCCAGTAATTGCTCAGTGTTCTACAGTTATCGACCACTCCTCAGCTGTGACAAATATCATCACAAAAAATGTACCTCCGTAGACTACTCAATTAAGTAAGTTCAGCGATTCATGTAGGTTATTATTCTCTGTGAATTCTTTTTGTATTTACGTGAATAAGTTAAACATTAGTTATCTATTTCATCTTGACGTTTATTACAACGAGGCTAACTGGAAAGCTAATGACCAATGCTCATCTTTTATTTTTACCCATGATTAAGTCATATAGCTAAATGACAAATAAAACTCAATCTTAAATACTGATTAAATAATGTACACAAATTGATTTTTAATTAATTAGTGCTACATTCAATCAGTTGGTCAATGATACTTTTCAGTGTAATCCATTTCGTTGGGAGATTCAAGGGTCAGTTCTATAGACAAAATAAAGACTTAATTATACAGTCTGTAGCGTCGGTTATTATGTTAAGCCCATATACCTTATTCTAGATTTCGGATAGCCCATTCTATTCATTCCACTTGAGTCACATTCTGACCTTGTTATTTATTCGCTTATCAATCTTAACTGTTTTTATATGAGCGCGTAGGTGTGTGCACATTTCTTATGCCACTACTCATCACATGTCTGTACCTTACTTTTGTGTAACTATAAATATTGATTAACATGTGGTTAAAGAGGAGTTGACTTACCCGCCATCTCCACTCCGCGTCATTTCTCTTCTCTCAATTCCATTCGTTTCATATACAAGATATAAATATTCAAAAGTCCATTCTCGTCATTTGACTTATCTAAATCCGTTATTGACTAACACGATTAAAGTCGATGATTATATACGAGGATAGGTGATAAAAAACATTCATATGATCTAAATGGAGTTAGATCCATGTCCCACTAAAGTGGAGAACCATTTTGACAACATCGTTCGATCTAAATGACGACAAAACTAAAGGGCCTCACAAGTAAGTTATTCTAATTGTATTGTAGCATTGAGTTCATCCATCATAACGCAATTCAGAAAATAATATTAACCTGCGGTCAATACGATAGCAAAGCCAGTTACAGAATCAATGGTTGGAAGTTGCAGGTAATTTTCAACCTGGCTATAAATAGAAAGTGTTTAAAATCAAGATTGGTATCAAGTTGAAAGAACCATTGAAAGCCTATGGGATAATTGAAAAGCTGTTTTGTCTTGCTTTAAGACTTTCCAGTAACTTTTACCCAATGGAATGATTCAGCCCAGAACCTACAGGTGATACAATTAACAGGATATAATAATACTCGCTTCATTCAATATCATGCATTTATCAGTATCGAGTTGTGGAGACTGTTGATTTTGTGATTGAGATCATGAGCCGATTGATGTTAGATCACTATTGAAAACCTGGAAGCACTAGACGGCTGTTTCGTCTTAGTATAGGACTCCTTAGCAATTCTCATCCACGATCCCGCACGTGGGATTTGAATTCAGTACCTTCGGTCTCGCGCGCGAACTCTTAGCCTGTAAACCAATGAGCCAGGATCCAACGGTGTTAATGTCTAACCTCAACCGATCCACGAAATTGCGCGACCATCTTCTATTGTACTGAGGTAGATACTTGTCTCTACCTGACAATGACAAGGAGTCGCTAATGTAATTCATTAAAAATTGCAACCAAATTCTGGTTTTATAAACATTTAACTCATCAATATTAAAGATTATATGTAAAGAGATTTTAAACAGTGATTAGCTACTTTTCATTTCCCATTGTAAATGTTTACGACAAGTTTTGGACCTGGGATATCTCTTTTCCCCTTTAAATATATTTGATATATAAACTCTATGATACTTGCCTATCATTTATTCAAGAAAGAAGGGGACAAGTAGTAAAATGAGGAAATTTAATGGACCATAGTGATGATATTCCTTAAATTTCTAAGTCATTTGGATTCTGCATAGGTTGGCAACACTTAACAAGAGCGCTTAATTATGTTCGTTGCTGACAAAAAAGTTTAGTTAATTTATTCAGTTCTATAACAGGAAAATCTATGGTTTAAAAAATGAGTGTTTGATGGAAAAGTGGCTCAGATATTTGATCCAGTCGTGTATCAACATGCATATCAATGGATTAGAATAAATTCGAGAAAATTTCGAACGACATTAGATGTTACTGTGGCCTTAAATTAGTAGTAATTATTTTCTGGTGAATGTGTGACGGTATGCAATTTAACCAATAAACGAAAGTGGATTATTGGTACAATCAAATTTTGAATGAGTTTTGTGGAGAATTTAGGAAATTTCACAAGTTGAAATCATGAGTCAATTGAAGCTAGACCACCATGGAAAACCTGGAAGCACTGGACGGCCGTTTCGTCCTAGTATGGGACTCCTGGAGTCCTAGTGAGAGGCCGTCACCAGTGTAGTTCAACCAGGTCTGTTGTGAGAAATCAGCTCACTGAAGACAATGATGTTCGGTGGCTCAACTTCGTGGATTGGTTGAAGTTAGACATTAACACCGTTGGATGCCGGCTCAGTGGTCTGATGGTTAAGTGCTCGCGCTCGAAGCCAGGAGGTCTTGGGTTCGAGCCCCGCGTGGTGTGGGATCATGGATGCGCACTGCTAAGGAGTTCCATACTAGGACGAAACGGCCGTCCAGTGCTTTCAGGTTTTCCGTGGTGGTCTAGCTTCAATTGACTCATGATTTTAACCTGTGACGATCAAATCTGTCAATTTCTTTTCGATCTTTAGAGAAATCCACCTAAAATCCTCAAGAAACTCATGTGACATTTTTCACTCCTTCTTTTAGGCAATCAGTTTGTCATAAATAAAGTTGGTAATAATATTAATATGCATTACCACAAGTTGTTGCTCTTCGTATCAGCACAATGTGCAGATAAAAGTCAAAGTAGTCAGAATTACAATAGTAGTGATAATGATAGTAAAAACATAGATATGGAGTTTTAAACTAACGAGTATACATCAGGAATTAAAAACTCTCTCAGTGTTGACTAAATTAATCACGAAACTATACTTCTCGAAACAGCATACCGTCAGTGAATAACGTAGTTAATAAATATCACGTTTTATTTTGACAATTCCATCTCTATCCTTATCCTTATTTCATTTCGTAATAGATAGTGGTTGAGCACTCAACAATAAAATCCATTTTGATATATGAATCATGATTACGTAATTCAATGTAATCAGAGTTATAACAAGAGAATTTGTGGATAAACGAGTGAGTTGATTATTAGTCATGAGATTTTGTTAATTTTCGTTTAGTCTCAATAAACACTCAAAATCCACAATTTTCACATTTATCAATTGATGAATAGATCCCCAACACAAACTGGACTGACTGATTTACTTACTTAAACCGTTATTCTTTTGTATAAATAATTACAAACAAAGGGTACTCTATTTATGTAATATGCATTTGCACTATAACTAACCAATCAAATTTAAGTGTGTTTTTTTGTCGTGCACATATGTAATGATTGGTTACTTATTCATTTGTTCACCTTCTTTTCTACTATGTTACATTACTATGTAATCTGCACTATAAACTGTTCAGTTTTAACTTGTTCATTTATCTGTCTATTCATCTATCTATCTATCCATTCATCCTAATTATTTTAATCTTCACTGATTGATCCAATAACAAATGTAATCATATCTCTATTTGACCATTGTACTAGTGTACACCATAATAACATAGAAATACAACAACAAAAAAGTTAACTTTTGTTGTTTTTTTCTTTCTAGATAGTTAGTTTAAAGAATCAGTTCAGAGGATCAGTGTGCATTTCGTTTTCGTTAATACTATTTATAATAATCTGAACTGTTGAAATAAAGACTAAAGGAATCATATCACTATCATCACTATCATTATTATTATTATTATAAGGAGTAGTAATAATAATCAGATAAAGAGATAAGCACACATACTCTTTCATATAATATAACCAATTTTCGACAATTCCTTTCTTTTTGTTTCTAAGACAATTCTTGTCATTTTGAATAAACAAAAAACAAAAATAAATTTTTTTTTGTTTTGTTTAATAAAACAAATATGACTGAAACAGCCCATACATCCGATTCGGAAATGGATGATCCAAATAAAATTACAGGTCAGTTAGTTTTTATTAACGTTTATAATAATTAATTACTGTACGTCTGTTTATATGTATATGTGTTTGTATATGTATATGGAATAGTTATATAATATTACCCTTGTGGGATAGGGTAATTTTTTGCATTGGTTTTCAGGAGAACCAGATACCATCCAGACTTTCACGTGACAACCCAAATAGTACAGCTCAACCCCGTTTAACAGGGGAACAAGACATCATATAGGTTTTAACGCTACAATCTGAATAGTACAGCTCAATCCTGTGACGCAATCACACAGGTACCAAGCACCCTGGTGAACCAGTATGTGATTCAGTCATGAAATCTGGAACAATTGAAAATATCCACATCATTCGTTATCCTTTCCATTTCAGTTAGATAATCTTAGAACCAAAATAACGTGTTATTTCATGTTAGTCATAAAGGTGTACTGACAGATCTCTCTTTCGCTCTCACACACATATATTGAAATCTTCTCTGATATTAAAAATCAATATTAATGGGATTATTATAAAGTTATGTGAATCATTGATGATTTCTGGGAAAGGTATTTAGTTGCTTTTTTAAGAGTTCACTAAGCCTATATTCATCGTCATATAATATCTAACTATCAAAATGAATTTAGCTATTTAGTAACCATGACTCGAACTAAGTGATTATAATCCTTATCGGTTTGTATTATCCATTTGTTGATAAACAGAATTGAATGTTTATCTGTTTTAGTTGGTATATGTGTGTTCTAAGTGAATTTGTCGATTTTGCCTATTTTATATTACAAGTTTCAATATATTTGAATTTAAACAAGCAGCAGAACTTAAGACACTTGTTCCGCCGTATTCTATACCTGTCAGATGGTTTTACCTATTATCTTGATGTTGATATTCCCTCATTACTTATGAATTTAAACGCACAGGCGTTATATGCTTAACTACTGACCTAAATTCACTCCTGAATATATACAACGAGACAATACAAACCTTTATAAATAAAATATTGTATTCTTTAATCAAGTTAATGGCTGTCTGGTTTCTGTTTCTCAGTGGATTTTGTGTTGATATTTGAAACGATACGTATTACGCTTAGTTTTTACCGTGAATGGCAACACTGAAATGAAATTTTATTTTTAATGGACAAGTTTTGAGTAGATCGAAGCTAATGTAATTGGTTCTATTGTCAGTCATTGTCCTAAATAGTGGCAATGTTTTCTTCTACATGCTAAGTTGTTTCATATTGACCATTAACATTTATTCACTGAAACCTATTTTATGACTCATGTGAAACCGTAGTTGTTCAGATAGTTTTCTAGGAAGAGGCCATTAATTAATACCATCATGATTGATAGACAAACATGTAAAATAATATGACTTTTTAAGATGGGCATGAATACAAGGGTTCACGTAAATATCATATATGTATTATCTTCAGTAATAATCGAATTCTACTAATTAGCTTACACCGTGGTCATCACTTCAAGTAGCTCGACATTATGTTTAATATATTTTGATGTTAAAACTACACAAGAAGCATCCCTTCCCTGAAGACGGTGAATAGGCCTTAGTGACGAGTGTCACCTGACACAAAACCCAATTCTAACGAAGGAATCTTGCTAAGTGTCTCCAACCTATATTAATCACCTGTCTTCGTCACTGGGCTATATAATTATATGTCATGTGACCGACACTATATTTCAAAAACAATCTTTTATCCAAGGAAAGTTAATAATACACGAATGACATATTCCTGTTTGGTGAAGACTCTGAGACTTTTGTTCACCTTAAGTAATAATGTGAGCATTTTTAGGACGAACCTATTTCCCTCTAAGTAAAAATGATCCTTCAGGACTTGTCTGCCTTAACGCCTGAACTAATAATAAAAGGTGAAGTGGTTGAGTGTGTTGAGTTCTTATCAACCCTGGTTCATTAGTGTCTGATGAAATTTGAACACGGATTCAGAAAACTGAATTGAATTTTGATAACTTGTGGCATCGGCTAAATATCAGTTTATGAACCAAAGAGCGAGTATACGGAGTAGGAGTTCACTACATTGTTTTGTGACTGTGAAGTGTGACCTTTACCAACCAAACATATTCATAAGTTGCTGGTAGTTGATCATCAATGGCTACCACAGAGTAAGCAATGTTGAGGTTAAACACTGGATACTAGGAAAAGATGGTTAATCATTTGATGAAATGGTAATTGTTTATCGACTGAGGTGGTTGGTACATGTATTGCACACGTTTATTCACCGTCTACTTCGACAAACGGTGTTGTCTGGTATAAGAGTAGGCTAGTAGAAAGCTAGAGGTGTCAAAATAAGTCATGGCATCAGTCCATTAAGTTATTGTCTGTTGAATTGATTCATACATGTGTGTGTGTCGACTATCTGCTTAGGATCAACGCAATTTTCGCTACTCATATATCGCGACGTTGGATAGCATGACTCAGGATCGGTTTGAATGGTGCAGTTGAATTTAATTTTTGTCTCACTTTAGATCCTGAGTCACGAAACCTTGTATGAGTTCGCTTCTTCTTTCTCTAATCGATCTCTTTTAACTAGTACTGATACTATTGCTTCTTCTGATATTCTGGAATCCTTTTTCTTTTGTATGGAAACTTGAATTGATGAGTGTGTACCCCAGGTTCTACGTTGTTTCTGATTGATATATATATACCCTTATTAGCCCATTACTGAACATTACACAGTCATAATGTTCTAGTTCTTCAAACAATTCTAGTTTATCCTAAGTGAACTTCAAACTTACATTTACATAGTTGATTGAACAGTATAAATTGTCTTTAGCATAATTTCTATATCAAAAGGTTGATTCAACTCAAAGTTAGTCCAATTTGAATATACCCTGCTAGGCACACATTTGTAAAGCGATTATCGATCAAATCAAAACTAGACCAATGTACAAACGTAATCATTACATATGAAAATAGTAGAAAATAAGCACAAGAATGATGAGAATAACTTTTACATGAAGTAAACTTGTAACTAAATAACAATATTGAGGTAACCATTTTTAGGATGTAAATATGTCAATAGAGATTGATCAGTTTCAGCACTTAATAATAACAATATAAAATCACGAACTGGTATACAATATTGACATTTGTTTGTTTCACAGATTGAAATCATGAGTCAGTTGAAGCTAGACCACCATTGAAAACCTGGAAGCATTGGACGGCCGTTTCGTCCTAGTATGGGACTCCTCAGCAGTGCGCATCCACTACCCCGCACCACCTGGGGCTCGAACCCAGGACCTACTGGCTTTGCGCGCGAGCACTTAACCATTAGACCACTGAGCCGGCATCCAACGGTGTTAATGTCTAACTTCAACCAATCCACGAAGTTGCGCTACCGTACACCATTGTCCTCAGTGTTTGTTTGTTTATTTTCACTTTAATTAAGCATAAAAGAGATGGGTTGTAAACAACCTTCTGTGAAATGAACTAAATTGAATACAACAACAAAAAAATGTTGGAAGATTTAAGTAACTAAAATCTACTTAGATAAACTCAAAGAAAAAAATTTGTTTGTTTTTCTTCTTGTTTAATTAGTTGATCATTTTAAAATTGTATGATCATAGTTGAACTTCTTTACTGTGTCCGTTTATTCATTAATGTTGAAATAGTACAATGTGTATTATTTAAGTTTGATAATGAAGTTCTTATGGTGATTTTACATAGCTGACAATGTTTACAACTTATATAGACAATTTGGTGAGACTATAATTTATGAACGAATCAATTAGTTTAGGGATAATAGACTTTGATGCGAAGTTTATTCATCTGATCGGCTAAATAACGTTTTGGTATTATACTTACTTACTTACTTACTTACGCCTGTTACTCCTAATGGAGCATGGGCCGCCGACCAACATTCTCCAACCCACTCTGTCCTGGGCCTTCTTTTCTAGTTCCATCCAATTCTTGTTCATTTCTCTCATGTCTGTTTCCATTTCCCGTTGTAATGTGTTCTTTGGTCTTCCTCTCCTCCTTTGCTTAGCCTTGAGGATTCCATGTGAGGGCTTGTCTTGTGACGCATTCGGGTGCTTTCTTCAATGTGTGTCCTATCCACTTCCAGAGCTTCTTCCTGATTTCTTCCTCCACTGGTATCTGGTTTGTTCTCTCACACAGTACGTTGTTGCTAATGGTGTCCGGCCAACGGATCTGAAGTATTTTGTGTAGACAACTGTTAATAAACACCTGTATTTTCTGGATGATTGCTTTCGTAGTTCTTCAGGTTTCCGCCCCATACAGTAGAACTGTTTTGACATTTGTATTGACAATTCTGACTTTGGTGTTGGTTGACAGACAGTTGTTTTGAGTTCCAGACGTTCCTCAGTTGTAAATATGCTGCTCTTGCTTTACCGATCCGCGCCTTCACATTTGCATCAGATCCATCACGTTCATCAATGATGCTGCCCAAATATGCAAAGGTTTTTACATCTTCCAAACCTTCTCCGTCAATTGTGATTGGATTGGTACATGTTGTGCTATATCAGAGAACCTTGCTCTTCCCTTTGTGTATATTGAGACCTACTGCTACTGAGGCTGCTGCTACACTGGTCATCTTCTCCTGCATTTCTTGCTGCGTTTGGGATAGAAGGGCATTATAGCTGATGTCAATTCGTGATGAAAACCATAAATCAAATTCCTAATCCTAACCCTCAATTGTAAATCATAACACTTATTCTTCAAATTGCTTTATAACCCTCATTTCACTCTATTAAGTATATGGACATTCTAAAGGTCACTTCAGCATTGCTCAAACGTTGTCCATAAATTATAGTCATACCAACGCTTTTTTTCAATCGTTCACGATAAGACACGGACCAATTTATATTTGAGTTCTTCATAAATTTAAAAATTAGTTCATTAGTTGTTTATCAGTTCGTACAATAAGTGTATACTAATTATCGATATAATAATATTATGAGACAGCAACCAGTTATATAATATACCCATGTGGGCCAGAATAAATTTACATTGGTTTTCAGGAGAACCAGACACCATCCAGACTTTCACGTGACAATCCAAATAGTACAACTCAATCCCGCTTCACAGGAGAACCAGACATCATATAGGTTTTAACGTTACAATCTGAATAGTACAGCTCAATCCTGTGGCGCAATCACACAGGTACCAAACACCCTAGTGAACCAACAACAATCAGCGAACTATAAATAATATAATTTCGATTATTTATGCAGAACCTATTGATTCATTGTACCAGTAATGATATGAATTGACTGATAGTTGAATTTTAATGAAGGTAAAACAGTAAAAGTTTTTATTGATTTATGTTTTGTGAAGAAAATTTAAGCCATATGATGTATAGATTTGTTGTCATATCCAATTCGTTTATGTTCATTTCAGTAAATGATTACTCAATAAACATTATTCTTATCAATAATTAACTATTCAAGCATTAAGTCAATGTAGATCTTGTGAGATAGTTTTCATAAGTTTTATATTAGTCACTTTAATATCATTGAATTACATCTGAATGTAAAGAACTGTATCTGTTTGACACATTGAGCTTTTTTTCAGACCGGTTTTATCAGTTAAACAGTCGAATAGCTCACTTGATATTGTTTTTACTTGAATCTTCCCATTGATGTTGAAGCGAACGGTACTGAGTTCGAGTCTTAGAGTAAACATCAACTCTGAGATGCAGGTACATCCAACTGACGAGTCCCAAACAGGACGAAACGCACGTCCTGTATTCCACTGCTAGCCATTATCCATCTTTGCCTATAAAGTCAAATAGCTGATAAATGTTAAAAGTTTTGATGGAGTTTTGTTCTTTAAGCTGGATGGTTTGATCGTGGAGTTTTCATAGTTCTTCTAAATGACATCATCAGCACAAACTTCATCAAACTCCATCAAAATCATTCAACTGAGCTACAAATCTTTTGTACCATCTCAAATGTCATAGGTGTTTAGTGTTGTTGTCACTATTGGTTTAAACTTACATAATAGTACTGTATTGCTTATTTTCTTGAGGTGATCGCTATTTTTCTACAGTGATCTTAAAAATTATTTTTTTTTGGTAGTTATTTCCTATCGATTGAAGTTATCTAATGAATACCCTTCATTCAGTGATAAATCTGTTAGTATAAATTTAATATATGGCAAATAATATGCATTGACTAATTGGTTAATATTTTGTAGATCCAAAACATTTAATATAATTTCATCTGAGTTGTTAGTTTTATATATTGGTATTGTAAAATATGATCAACTAAACAGATCATAAACGGTAGAAAAATGTACTCACATTCTCCTCAAGAGTAAATCACTTTAAAATCTAGTAGATCCATAACCAGGATGTACCTACTTTGAATAGATTAAATTACAATTGACTGTTTGGATTGATACTTTTTAACCACCAAAGGACACATTGTCAGCGTTTTCATATGTTATAAGTGTCGATAGCAACAGACTTGATAATGAAGATTTAGTTTCTCATGAATCATCGTCTGTGGTTGGAATGCTGGGCTGTAACTTTGTGATTGAATAGTAATGGGCGTGATCTAAATCTAGAATTTTGTGCTACAAGAATTTATCTTAATAAGGCGTTTCTATTTTATGCGGTCATCTCGTTAGCTAGAAGTTCCTGTACTTCGGATTTTCATTCGCTGTACGTTATTTATTTGGTTCTATTGTCAGACGATTCAGTATAAATCACTCAACTACTTCCTAGTTTTAACCTTGAGTTCGTGATCAATGTATGAAAAGAGATGTAGTCGCACGACCTATCTGATAGATACGGAACATTCATCCGTGATCTGCATCATAGATTTCATCTCACAAGACAGACAATGAATTTTGATATTTACACGGAAGTTCCGAAGTATGTATAGATCGTGAGCGTCATGTGAGACTAAATTTGTTGGGTATTGACAGATAAATGTCGCACTATGACAATGCGTCTGTAAATTCGATAACGATTGCACAGGAATTACCGATTTAAAACGATTAGTCCCCTATGATGAATTTAGACAGTTTAATGAGAAGACAGTTTATTAGAACTATGTGATATTTAGGCCAATGCACTTCGAGTAATCTGATCACATATACACGTGTTTACAACATTTATATATGGAAAATAAATAGTCAACTAAAGATAGTGAAGCAAGTAATGTGAAACTCATCATGATGGATAACAAAACAATATTACCATGGGAGGTTTATAATAAGAACAAAGTGCCTTTGAATGAATGGAGTTTTACATTTCTGTATGGTCAATGCTTCAATAAACCTTCGTATAAACCCTAGACATTACCTTCCTTTTTTTTAGTTACCACTTACTTTTCATAAATAAATGTTCTCAACACGTATATATGTGATGATATTGTTCATATTGTTCTGATAAACTTGGTCTTTGTAATCCAATTACGTCATATTCTTATTACCAAAAGACAAAATGGTTATGAGAAACGAACATGAAACTACAAGGTATACTATGAATCTCCTTATTCTGAGGACTTTTAGGAGTATTTTAATCGACGAGAATAGAGATGAGACAAATAAATTGTCACTAATGAGAATCAGTTTAAGTATGATGATGTAGATTAATCAGTATATTCTTAATTTTGTAGAATACAGTTTTTATTACATCATTTCACATGTTTACTCGATAGTTTGATATACTGTACAATGATAATTCTTTTCATTCGTGGATGACACGTTATCTTCTGATATTGCTGAAGTTAAGAATCGATACGGGATATCATATAGTATTATCCAATGCAATTCATTCTTCTTAATCTCATAAATTAACTCAGTTACATCAATATGGACGTGATCCTATGAAAAGCCAATCTAATTTACAACCTAAGTCGGGAACCTAAACGTGAAATTAACAGTCATCCAACATTCATATGTTATCCAATATAGTTTAAATAACCTCAACTAATCACAGATTAAGTTAAAGTCATATTAAAAGCTTAAATTTAATAAGTTTTAGTTCATATTCTATCATCTCTAAGTTAAAATACAGGACAAATATCCAATGGTATGCATATCTCACAAGTTATTATTAATAATGGTTTTCGGTTTAGCGACCTTCTTCTCTTTAGGCTTCTTTGATGTTGATTTGGGTTTAACAGCTGAAGGTACTTTGGTTTTCGGTTTAGCAACCTTGGGTTTAGTATTGACAATTTACTTTTTGGCTACTTTGAAGCTACCAGATGAACCCTTTCGCTCATTCCCAACTCGTATATAATCACCTTTCTCAACATCATGTACGATAGTATGGTGAATGTGGGCTGTCTGTTTTTCAACACCAAACTTGTAACTCGTGGCTATGTATTTCTTGATAGAAGCGAGTGAGTTGCCCTTACAATCCTTAACCGCCAAAATTGCCACTGTGATCATGTTGGTTACTGGCGGGTGACTGGCTGGCAACTTAGGCTACTTCATTGGAATAGCCACTGATGCGCTCATGGTTAAACCTTCAATCCGAAATTATCACACGAAGACGAAAATATATCGTATCTATCAATTGATTAAAAAATGTAATTCATTTCAATCATAAGTATAATATTGATATAACTAATATTAAGTATCATTAATGAAACTTTCTTTCTACGGGTTCAAACAATAAGAGTAAGTTTAAAAAGAAAACTAAAATCCATGTCAATCTTGTAACCCGCATTTTAACATTACAAACCCCCACACACACATACACGACAGAAAAACAAACAAACAATCGATAATCATGAACAGAACAATGTTTAAATTGTCAAATATAAAAAGTAGTACAATTTCAATTTTTTTTGTTGAAAAATTAATGATATTCATTTGAATAAATAAATAAATTAACTAATTTTAATTGTTAATCAATTTCTTATGTCCTCAAATAGAATCAATTCATTAAAATCGACGGATTAAAACATACTATGAGGGGGGGGTAGGGGGTGGTGGTGATATTATTATTATTATTACGGATAGAAATTAAATTATTTAGAACATGGAAACTATTTAATGATCTGCAAAGATGCATAGTGATTAGCGATGGTGTCCAAGACGAGCGTTTCGTCTTATTTGGGACTTGTCATTTGAATGTACATGTATCTCAGAGTTGATGTACACTCTAGGACTCGAAAAAAAACAAACAATATCAAATGAATTTAAACTTCACCCTATTGCACAAGCAAATGGCTATTAGGAAGCAGTAGTTAAGTGGATAACGCAATGGTGTTTCAAGGGAACGGTATTAAGTTCGAGTCCCAGAGTGAATATCAATTTTGAGATACAGGTACATCCAGCTAAGAAGTCTGGAATAAAACGAAACGCTTGTCCTACATTCCACTGCTAGTCACTATCCATCTTCACATATAATGCTTGTAAAATTAAGGCAATGTCGAGGTAATAAGTACAGTATGCACATATGTCAATAACAAACTGACCAACTGTAGTCCTTAACATCAATGGGAAGGTTCAACCAAACAATATGAAATGAATTATAATCGATCAATTGTTCAAATATAAAACAGGCTACTAATTCCCATGTACCTGTCATTTCTACGTCGTGCCGATAACATAACAAATTATTTCTTTGCTTAAAAAGAATCCTTTATAAACCTTAAAGATTAATTGAAAGTAGTACTTACCAAGATTCGTGATCATTATAAATCTTATCATAAAGTTTTGTATTTTACTAATGAGATTATAAATAAGGGAAACTTAATCGTCTGATTTCAAAAGTTTTAATTGTAAAATTATGTCAACTGGAGAGCAAATGAAAATGCACAAGCATTTGTGACACTTATTTCATTCAATTTAGGAATTTCTCTGCTTGTATAGTAACCATGTTATCTTCGTACCACTACAAATGGATCAACAATGACAAATTGAACGTACAATATTTTTGAAAAGTTGTTGTCTCCTTCTCAACATCATTGAACTTTATCAGTCATAAAAGATTAACTGTTCAATGTTGTTGTTTTTTTATATCTCCGTTAGTTCACTTGGACGATATCAGTTCATGATAAAAACCAACTTCAAGTTGAATCATTTCTCTGCGTCAACATTAATAACTAATGAGTAAAATTAAAATTCTTAATCAAACTGACTTAAATAAACCAATAACAGTGAAAAGTGATTACTTGATTCGTTTAAGCAATAGAACTAAATAGTGGTTGAATTCCAATATAGTTCCATTGTAGTGAACAAGAACACGGGTGGGGACAAACGGATGTATTTAGCACAACAATTACAGTCTATCTCAACAAAATCTGAATACTATATAGTAAATTGTCAATTTGCAAAATATTCATGCATCAAACCAAACTGGACTGTTTCTGTTTCAAACACCATTCGATTGTCTCCCATTCCATTGTTCATGCATTTTCTTACAAATTCCATTGTGTTCTCGCTCGACCTTTCTCGATCTTCGCCATCTTCCGCCGCCAGACATTACGTTCTTTTAACGCACGTTATATACTACTTATATCAATATAAGTAGCTCACACCACACCATTTCTTAACCAATATATACCAACAATATAGAATCATCATCATCATCTATAAAATGATCAGTTCTATTGATTATATACACTTTATCCATATAAATATTTGATCAGTTAATCATTTCCATTCTTGTCTAATTACCTTAATTTTCTCTAGATTGTTATTGCTTTCTTTTTACCTCAAGGTCAATTATCGCAACTAGTCACTTAGTAACAATTTTATACACACATCTATTTACAATGACAACATTCATTCATTGTACATGTACAAACTACAATACTGTGTGTGTGTACGTGCGTGTTGTACAAAGTTTATATTTTTGACTTATTTTAAATAATAAAAATCAAAAACAAAAACAAAAAAAAAGAAAAGAACCATCTATATATTGATGCTTTAAGTTGATTTAAATCAATGAACAGTCAACTGATAAATGATCCATCGTTTATCCATGATACAATGTAACATTAACAGTAAGCATTAGAGCTTTTGGACAAACACAAACTCTCATTGAATGCAAATTATATACGAAAAACTTCATGTTCTATAGTTAATTGAAGAGTTCACCCTAATTTTCAATAATGACTGAATTCCATTGAATAAGTCTCTGGTGTTGTATTCAATTTCAGATAGATTAATATCAATATAGGATTACGTCGGGTTTTTTTTTACAGTGGACAGATAGTGTATTTTGTCTAAACCATATAATTATGTCCGAGATACATTTGATTATTCATAAAGAGATTGGTCCAAATTGCTACGAAAGTACAGAATTCCTTTGAGCTGCAAATATGTTAATTCATTGAATTAATATTAATATTTGAGACCATGAATCAATTAAAGCTAGGGCACCATGGAAAACCTGGAATCACTGGACGGCCGTTTCGTCCTAGTTTTAGGCTCCTCAGCAAAGCCCATCTACGATCTCGCATCGCGAGATTCGAACCCTGGACCTATCAGTCTCGCGCGCGAGAGACTAACTATTAGACCACTGAGCCGGTTTCTAGAAGTATTTATTGAAGTTCTAGTGACCAGCGGAGCTCAACCAGGTCTGTTGTGAGATAGCAATTCATTGATAACAATGATGGATGTGTTGCTCCATTTCATGGATTATTGGAAGTTAGATATTAACACCATTGGATTGCGGACGGCACAATGGTCTAGAAGTTAAGCGTTCCCCTGCGAGTCTGATAGGTCCTGTGTTCGAATCTCAAGAGGCGAGATCGTGGATGCACACTGTTGAGAAGTTCCACATTAGTACGAAGCAGCCATCCAGTGATTTCATGTTTTTTATGGTGGTCTAATTTCAACTGACTCATGATCTCAACTATTAAGATTACTATACTATTCCACAAAACTCCTTCTAATATAAACAAATCAGTTTGAATCCGTCAGTCTTTATGTGTATTTACAGTAGTTTTCAAATGACAAGAGATACTCATGTTAAATGCATGAATAGACAAGTCCACCATCGAAGCCTTACAAATAAACTTTTCTTATTGACTACAATCTATTAAAAAAAATGTACAGAAAGCTTTATCTCTACATAGTTAATTCACACTAAACATTAAGTTGATAACGAATTAGCTGATTAAGTTAGCTAACAAATTCCTCTTCATCTAGTCTTGTGTTTTGTAACTTTCACCTTTTACATGTAGAAAAACTTTTGTAAACTTACTTTCATAAAGTTGATTTATAGTTGTTTTATAAACTTTTATCTAATCAAATGACTTTCTCATCAGTTCATGTTCAGGATACTTTTATTATCTCTAACCTAATAGTTGCTAAATGTTTGACCAAGTTATAAACTAATATGATTTACACAGACTGAAATCATGAGTCAGTTGAAGATAGACCACTATTGAAAACCTGGAAGCACTGGGCGGCCGTTTCGTCCTACTATGGGACACCTTAGCAACGCGCATCCATGATCCCGCACCACGCGGGGCTCGAACCCAGGACCTGCTGGCTTAGCGCGCGAGCACTTAATCATTAGACCACTGAGCCGGCATCCAACGGTGTTAATGTCCAACTTCAACCAATCCACGAAGTTGCGCCACCATATACCATTGTCTTCAGTGAGCTGATATCTCACAACAGACCTGGTTGAACTCCACTGGTAACGGCTTCCCACTAGAACTCCAGGAGTATCTCTTGAAGTCAGTCACTAGTGAGCAGTTGATTATTATCAGAAGGGGTTTGTGGAGATTTTAGAAATTTTCACAGATTGAAATCATGAGTCAGTTGAAGCTAGACCAATATTAAAAATCTGGAAGCACTGGACGGCCGTTTCGTCCTAGTATGGGACTCTTCAGCAATGCGCATCCACGATTCAACTGACTCATGATTTAAATCTCTGAAAATTTCTTTAAAAATAATCTTCACAAACCCTTTCTGATAATATGATTTATACACATTTTTGCATAGAAGTAACTGACATGGTAAATTCTAAATCAAATGAGAAACGAGGCAAATCATCATTGTTTTTTCTATAAAAAAAAAGTCACTGTTAACTTAATCACCCAAATTCCATGGAATGTAGGTTGATTTTTTGTTTTACATCACGACGATTGTTTTTAAAATATAAACATTTCCCTTTTATATGGACATAAAAGAAAAATAAATAAATAATTTTTATATCTTTTTTCTCCTATTTCATCATCTTCAGGTTAAAGGTATGTTCACTTTTATATAAAATTTGCCATTATGATCAAATTATAATAATCTAATTAACTGTAATTTACTGTAATCATGAATTGTGAATCAAGTGAATTGAAGTTTTAAGTAGTAAATTAATCTTGAAATACCATTGGCTTATTGACTACAAAGATCATTGAACACTTTATTTTGATTCATACTTGTTTCGTGTTATATACAGATAAGATTGTGGAGAAGATTTGTAACTCAAGTGGAATTACAAATCCTCTCCACTATCTTAAAATCATATGAGCGTAGTACGCTTCTGGTTGTTAAAAAATGAGAGAATTTCGTTAAAAAATAGGTTTCTACTCGAGAACAACTTTGTTTTCTCCACGAGTGTCTTCGTCAGTATATTCTACCAACAAGTATAAGATATGGACCTCCAGTTAACTGCCTATTGGGATAGAGAACAGCTGAGCAAAGTGGAAGAAAAATGGTACACCTAGCGATAACGAATGCAAATTACAGGATTCGTAAATACTAACACGTCATAGAGATTCACAATATGAGGCTACAAAGGACACTGACGTCAGAAAGTATGGAAATCTTGACAAAAGCCATCGACATATCATGCAAACGACACAGAGAACAAAGGAAAAACACTCTAGAGAAGAAACTAATCAAGATGTCAAAACAACCCATGGAAGAAAACACAAACAATTGTGTGGTCAACCTGTCAAAACACATACAAATAAGAATAACTTCTAATGTAATATGGGATTTAAAATAACAAATATTTTTTGTGTAATGAAGATAAGTGTGCTAATATACAGTTTAGGAATAAAACCAATGCTACAGAACAATTTAATCATCATCACTTATTGGAAGATATGTTCAGAGCTGACGAATCATTGTAAAGAAGTAATCACTGGATATTTGTTCCATGGTATTGTGAGAACTCCTGGTAACATAAGTTCCCACCACACATAAGAGTGACCCAGACTTATCAATTTAAAGGTATCATTGTCACTGTAATGAATAAAGCTTCGAAGTTTCATTCGTGTGTGTTAGCTCTTGAATACACATGTTTAACATCTTCTAAACTAAAATAAAAGAGGAATTCAGTGACTCATATAATTAAATGATTCTCTGATTGATTTGAAGTTTGTAATTAAAACCAAATTTAAAATACTGAACAATAACAAAACGTTTTCTAAAGGAGTGATTAGACAAATGACGTATGTCTGTAGTTTGATTATAAGGTGGTAAGAAGTTGGGGAGAATGAACCATTCAAGTGAATGTAAAGTAAAACTAGAGAAATTCAGCTTCTATAAAATTTATCCAATACTGACAATAGTAACCTATAACCCAACTCGTAACAGATGTGATTAATTCTCATTTATATTGAGCAATAATATTCAATATTATGTATACCATGTTTTGTCGTAATCTGTGACTAGTCACAACTGTCATTGAATACCAGTAGTGATATGCGTCTAACGCCAGAAATGTCGGAACTTCACCAGCTACAGGCTCTCACTTGAAAATCAATAATTATCCTTAAAATCATTTTCCATTGGTTATATAATTACGGTAAGAAATAAAAGTGTGTCAGTAGTTTAGTTAAATTCATGGACTAGCTATACTCATGCCACTATTACATTGACATTTTTGTACACCACATTGAACAACTCTGAAGTACGTTATTATTTTTAATATCAGAAGGGGTTTTGTGGAATATTATGGTAATCTTAATAGTTGAGATCATGAGTCAGTTGAAATTAGACCACTATAGAAAACCTGAAATCACTGGATGGCCGCTTCGTACTACTGTGGAACTTCTCAACAATGTAAATCCACGATCTCGCCTCTTGAGATTCGAACACTGGACCTATCAGAAAAAGGTTGTTTATGTATTTATACAGACCATAAACTCTATGAAGTAAACAAACATACACGTTTCAGAGATAATAAAACTTCATATTCATTGAACAATATACAAACAATTAAGTTCTTATTTTCAGACCAAGGAACTCCATCACCACTAGTAGTTGTATAAACAATAAAGAAATTTTAAACTTGTCAAAATTAAAGCGATAACTTTGAACTATTGAAAATGATTAGACATAGTTGAATGGTATATTGTAATATCATTCGTTAAAACATATTGAAATGACTCTATGATTATGAGGTCACCTTTAGATAATGTGGACTGATTCTGTGTAAATTAAAAGTATTTGATTCTTGTTCAACAAACTAAATCCTATCATTAATCTGAAAGAATCTGAACTATTTTGTCAATTCACATGATATTGTTTTACTTGAATCTTTCCATTGAGTTCGAGTCCCAGAGTGAACATCAACTCTGAAATGCAGGTACAGCCAACTGACGAGTCCCAAACAGGACGAAACGTGCGTCCTGGATTCCACTGCTAGCCACTATCCATCTTTATTTTGTCAATTGTCTTCACACTGAAACAAATTCACACATGTATTTGCTTGTTTTCAATGCTTAATGTTTGATAGTAATGAAGAATTCTCAATAAAAGATATATGGTATAACCACAAATAGAACTTCTCATTCTTAATTATACAGAAAATATGTTAAAATGTATTCGAGTGGTACCTGACTGTCTTTCCACATTACGTAGTTATTTTTTTTTAAAAGAAAGAAAGTCTTATTTATTCTTATCTGGTTTCTCCAAAGAATAGGCTTTAAGGAACAAATATCAACTTCTATGCGATAGTGTTAACGGTTGTATCCTCTAGTAGTTAATGTCACAATTGGTTAACATTCTCTCATTATGTTAAAACAAGATTAAAATTAGAAAGTCAATTGTAATGGTTGTTTAAAAAAAAAATAGGCAGACAAAATATTTGAACTGGCTACTAGATAAAGTGATAGAGTCAGACCTTGACATTATTATAATGATGCTATAATTATATGTACAAACTAATAATCTATGAAGTGGTTAACTTTGAAGTGAAATGCATCATTTAAGACTATGATATGTGAATTTAGGATTCAAAATTAAGATAAAATCGTTAATATTGGTAATGGCTAATGTGAAGTGTTGACTTGAATAAAAATAATAAGTTATATGAAATTGTGAGATAAATGATTAGAATGTATATGCGTCAATTAGATTGAGGCAAATAATAATGCAAATATAAATTTCACCAAATGTTTAGTGAAAGATTATTGTCACTAAAATCATGAATTGATCAGTGTTAAGCTACCATTCTTCTAAATGAAGGCGCGGATAGGTAAAGCAAGAGCAGCATATTTACAATTGAGGAACATCTGGAACTCAAAGCAACAGTTCTACTGTATGAGGTGAAAACCTGGAGAACTACGAAAGCAATCATCCAGAAAATACAGGTGTTTATTAACAGTTGTCTATGCAAAATACTTCAGATCCGTTGGCCGGACACTATTAGCAACAACGTACTGTGTGAGAGAACAAACCAGATCCCAGCAAGTGAAGAAATCAGGAAGAAGCGCTGGAAGGGGATAGGTCACAGATTGAGGAAAGCACCCAACTGCGTCACAAGACAAGCCCTCACATGGAATCCTCAAGGCCAAAGGAGGAGAAACGGAAGACCAAAGAACACATTACGCCGAGAAATGGAAATAGACATGAGAAAAATGAACAAGAATTGGATAGAACTAGAAAAGAAGGCCCAGGACAGAATGGGTTGGAGAATGCTGATCGGCGGCCTATGCTCCATTAGGAGTAACAGGCGTAAGTAAGTAAGTAAGTAAGTGGGTAAACCACCATAAAGAACTAAAAGCACTTAACAGACGTTTCGTTCTAGTGTGGGACTCCACAACAGTGTGCTTCCATGATCCTTCACTCGGGACTTGAACACAAGAACTTATATCGCGCACGAAAGCTTAACCTCCAGACCATTGAGCCCGTATCCAACAGTATTAATATCTAACTTTAATCAATCAACGATAAATTATTGGGAAAGATTACCTTATACTGACGCTATAACCAGTTTGCGCTAAATAGGACAGTATTGAGTTGTTCATTGTTTCAACTACACCTTTGCTTAGTCACATTGAGAGGTGCTCACGGGCACGAAAATATAAATTCTTAGAACTTCGATAAGTACAACTTGCCCCATTAGAGCAGTCGAATCGACAAATACAAGATGAGGTTGTCATTCTGTGTGATTTGACTTTTGACCTCAGATGTCACCATTGAGTGTGTAGAAAACACTAGTTGTAGTTTTCTGGGGTCCACTGTTCTTTTTATTGTTCTGAGTAATATCCGGATTAATATTTCACTAGCTGCATATCCTCGGGATTGTAGATACATGAAAAGCTATTTGTTATCCACTGTTTGTATTTCGGCTATTCTAACCTTCGGTATCGTATATTTGTTTATAAACTTCCCGTGGTATCCGTTTTCGCTAAGTATGTTACGCGAGGCGTTTATTCCTTCTTTAATTAAATCCATATGAAAAATAGTACGTATTCGATAATTAAGAGTTTTAAGCAAGTTTCTCTTGTACTGTAGGAATACCAAGCTAAGGAGATGTGTACGGCTCTGTCCAGGTACTCTTCCTGTTCAAATTCTGTATTATTGATCCATCATCTCTTTTTGTTAATAAAACGTCCAAAACGGTTATTCTTACCTTACTTTCTTCTTCAGATATAAACCTGATGGCTAAGTGTTCTACATTAAACTGTTTGAAAACCTCTAGTTGTAATGTGCTATGTTTACAGAAGGTGAATGTATCATCCATATATGGATAGTAAAATATGGATTTTTGAATAAACTTTCTAAGCAGACCATTTTGTACTTAAGCTAGAGAAATATAACCTATTATGGGACTCAATGTTAACCAATTATAACTCCATCCATTTGTTTATATATTTCTCCTTTAAACTTGAAATTCATATTCATAGTGCTTTTCAGTGGTAACTGTCTTACGATATTAATTAGAAGTGCAGTTTACATATCGCTTTATCTAAGTTGTTCAAGTACATAATCTACAGTCTAAATGTTCGCGAAATTTGTGAATAATGGTGTTACATCCTAATATGCCATAGTAATTGTATTTTTGATCTTATCAACAAATCCGAATGTATCCTTAACACTATCCTTTACCAGTTTTTTTTGGAGTGGTTTCAATATAGTTGCCAATTGTCTAGCTATAGTATAATGTAGTGAGTTATACATATCTAAAATTGATTTCACTGGGATTCCCGGTTGGTTAGCCTTTCGGTAATCTTTTGTATAATTTTGATGAAATTATATGTTGGTCTCTGAACTTCTGTTTAAGTCATTCTCTATCTTATTATTCAAGTCTATATATATAGTTAGGTAGTTTTTGAAATTTCAATTTTTTTTAATCTATTTTGTCAATATAACTACTTTTATTAAGAACAACTCCTGATCCTTTAACAGGTTATGTAATCAATAACGTGAGAAGCCATGACCAGTAAAGCTAATCCGTGTCGGGTGGAGACAGGTATCTAGCTCAGACAATGGAATATGGTCGCGCCATTTCGTAGATCGGTTGAAGCTAGACATTAACACTGTCGGATCCCGACTCAATGATCTACAGGTCAAGTGTTCACACGCGAGACCGAAGGTACTGGGTTCGAATCCCACGTGCGGAACCATGGATAGGCATTACTGAGGAGTCCAACAATAGGATGAAACGGTCATTCAGTGCTTTCAGGTTTTTAATGGTGATCTAAAATCAATCGGTTCATGATCTCAATCAATAATCAATAACGTTTCATCCTATCTACTTATAATTTCTCTCAATCAAAAACAAACAAACAACAGTTGAATAGATTTAGGATTCATCAATGTTCAAAATATAAGAAATAAACTTAGGTACGAACATTTTTCCATATAAAACTGAATGAAATACATTATATCACTTTAATCACTAATGTAATATATTGATAGGTGAAGATTAAGATGAGATACTGACTACTGAAATTAAAAAAAGCTGGAATACATTGAATAGTATCTTCTGATTACTAATCTATTTCTATCACCATAGTCTTATTTCAATCATCTTCAATTTGACTTTTATCATACAATTTGTTACTTATAGAGAAAGGGTAAATTTCTTGAAATCAGTCCATTATTAGTTTATTGACTATCATCCATAAACAAGCACAATACCATTCTTAATCAATCGTGTTTAGCTATAATGTAGATGTAAATGTTGTTTCTTTGTAGCCAGTAAGAATATATTTCCTAGAAATCATGTGACATATTGTGCATAGATAGATGAATGACCTTTCATAGTATATACATATGTGCACATAATTCAATTACCCGGCCACGAATTATGTTTACATGTACATAGATATACATGCAATGTACATGTTAGTATTTACGTCGTAGTAATAGTAGTAGTGATAATAATAATAATGATAATAGTGGTAGTTTTGATCTACATATTTTCATTCCCCATCATGAATTTAGTCATTAAATCTTTGTATGTGAAGTAGTTACTCTTTAGGTACATTGGAAGATGGTTATGTGAGATTACAAATTAAAGTTATATATATAAGCTTCTGGTGAGCTTTTTAAACTGGGCACCAAAATCGATTAATTTTCAATTAATACAATAAAATATATTTCATGGTTGTGAAGAATCATTATGAAAGCTTCCAAGGAAACTTTTGTTTCTAGTATTTCATTGATTTCATAGAACTTATCAACTACTTCAAGGAGAATACACGAGTACACGATGTAAATTAGTAACATGAGGTTTGAAGTATTTAATAAGAAGACGAAGATTATGAGAACTATGTGATGTGATATATTAGCGCAATACATTTCGAACATTTCGATAACACACATACTTGTTAAGAACATTTATATGTAAAAATAAAAGGTCAACTAGACTAGAAATGGAAGGTAAGAGAAGACAAAGATAATAAAGATAATACAAATAGCTGTAAAGACAAATAAATTCAAATGACCCACTAAGAGTAGACGATAAACATCCATCATCCTCTATTGCCAAACACTTAGTTGAAGTAGGTCAGTAGATTGATCTTAACACGGTTTTTGTGATGTTGTACATAAGTGTTAGAGGAGAATTCCAAGGTTTATTGAAGCTTTAGCCATACGAAAATTCGAATCCTCTTTATTTATTCAAAAACAGTGTTCTCAACTTAAACCTACCTTATTAATATTGGCATGTTATCCAGAGTGATGAGTTTCCACATTGTTTTTCATATTATCTTTGTCTCCTCTTACCTTCCATTTCTAGTCTAGTTGACCTTTTATTTTTACATATAAATGTTCTTAACAAGTATGTGTGTTATCGAAATGTTCGAAATGTATTGCGCTAATATATCATCATATAGTTCTGATAATCTTCGTCTTCTTATTACACTATTCAAACTTAAGGTTTTCCGACTAGCAACCCCCTGTGGATTAAGATGGAGACAGACATCTCCGATGACATTATGTAATGTTTGCATTATATCACAAATTAGTTGCAATAATCTCCTTTGGGTTCCGACTCAGTTTTTGAAATGTATCATGCTTACTATATCACCTGAAAATTCTCACTTCTATTTTCTGTTAAGATTAAAATCCGGTAACCCGAGTACTGTTTTGTGAATCAGTTTACTGATATGCTTAACATTGTTCAGTGTGAACTTAAATGCTGACTCTATATGGAGTGATTCGTTCTTCATTTGTAACTCCATAAGTTTTAGTTTTCAGTCAAGAATTTCAGGTCGTTTTATTCTAAAAAAAATTATTGAATTCCTATTTGGTTCTTCGTTTTAATTCAAAATATTACTTGTTTGGTAAATTTGACTAGGAAGAAAACGCACTTCATTACAGCTATTAATATGCATTATCGAAATGAATTATTCTAAAGGGCTTTGATACAATATCATGTTTTCACAGATTTAAATCATGTAACAATTGAAGCTAGACCACCATTGAAAACCTGGAAGCACTGGACTTCCGTTTCGTCCTAGTATGGGACTCCTCAGAAGTGCGCATCCACGATCCCTCACCCCGTGGGATTCGAACCCAGGACCTACTGGCTTCGTGCGCGAGCACTTAACCATGTATCGTAAAACTCAACTATATACTTTGATAGTCATATTAAAATTAAATTTTTTTTCTTCTAAATTGTTTCTACCTAGTAAAATCAGATATAGAGATAAGTATTTACAGATTTCATTGCACAAATATAACATATAACATCTATCCATAGATATATAAACTGTTTCATTAAAACTTTTAATGAGACTTAGGAAAATCTTGAAATAAGTTCATTAATTAGGAAGCTTTCTATAATTATAATGCCCTAGAGACAATAGTTCTTTTTAAAGATAAAAATGTAAAACATGAGAATTATCTTTTCTAATCACAATTGACTGATCACTGGGTGGTGATCAATGCCATTCTTGTCTAGTCCTTATTAGTGCAGATCGAATGCTATCGATCATGTTGCAATGTGGCCACCAGTCTGGGTGACTTGACACTGCGGGCACTATGTATTGAGATTTAGATGGTGGTTGCAGGTAGTCAACAGGAAACCCTGGACCCGGGTTTCGTGCTACTTGGCACTCGTCAGCAAGGTGTACATGTAATCTTGAGGGAACTGGTGCTCCCTGGCGGATTCGATCTCTTTTGTGTCCCGATAATCGTGTCACTGTCCGGATATTTATTTTATTCGATAAATGAATTCCACGGAAACGACTCTATACAAGTAATACGATCAGATAGTTGTAAAGTTTAAATCCTAAAGATTTCCCAACATATTTTAAACAATTTCAAACAAACAAAACAAATTTATTGCCAAAAATGAAAATTTCACAGTTTGAAATCATGAGTCAATTGAAGCTAGACCACCATTGAAAACCTGGAAGCACTGGACGGCCGTTTCATCCTAGTATAGGACTCCTCAGCAGTGCGTACCCACGATCCCGCTGTGATACCTTTAATTTTGTATTTAAACCATTTCATGACTATAGTTCATGTATCTATTGAACATAGTAGAAGTGTTACTTAACTATGTATCAATTCATTAGTTTATATACATAGTTTCTAGTATCTCAGTAAAAAAATAGATTACATTTTTCATCTGATTTACCAGTAAAGAACAAAAGGATAATGAAAAATACAACTTGGTTTTAAATCAGTGAACTTAACGATTATTACATCAGTGATCGATAGTACATACATTTATTTTACACATATACACAAATTCATATAACCTAACCATAAACATGGTGTAGTTTTCACAATGATATACATATATATATATATATATATATATATATATATATATATATATATATATATATATATATATATATATATATATATATACGTAACAATCATACTAACAACAAAATGAACAAAACACTAAGAGAAAAATAGTTTCTTCATACTTCTACCACCTACCTACCTACCTACATACATACATACATACATACATACATGCACAACTGTGGATATAAAATGGAAACAAACAGTGAATTCCAGTAGAACGCTAATATTTGCCAACAAAAATAAATTCAACTGTATTAAATTGTATAAGAAGTTTCTCACAAGTTGATGCTATTCCAGCCAGTATTTGTTTATATCCCTGTGTATCTGATTAAAAATAAGAACACATTAGTAACAGGTCATTGTGATCCATCATCATGTTTTGTATAATAGGAGATAATTAAGATCTAAATCAATATGAACTATTGATTTCTTTTTCGTACACAAAATTATCTTTTCGGTATAACAGAAGGGGTTTTGTGGGGATGATAGTAATTTCAATAGTTGAGATCATCAGTCAATTGAAGTTAAACAACCACGGTAAACCTGGAACTATTGGACGGCCGTTTCGCCCTAGTATGACACTTCTCACCAGTGCGCATCCACGATCGCACCTCTCGAGATTCGATCCCAGGACCTATCAGTCTCGCACGTGAACGCATAACCACGAGACCATTGAGCTGACTGGCATTCAGTGGTGTCGATTTCTAACTTCAACTAATCCACGAAATTGAGCAACACATCCACCATTGTTTTCAGTCAGTTACCATCTCACTGCAGACCCGGTTGAAATCCACTGGTCATTGCTTCTCACTAGAACTCCAAGAGGTAGTTGTTGAATCCAGTCATTAGTGAGTATATGTTGATTAGTATCAGAAGGTGTTTTGTGGTTATTGTAGTAATTTTAATAGTTGAGATCATGAGTCAATTGAAGCTAGACCACCATGGAAAATCTTTATAAGTAGTTAGAGTTAGTTTCACTAATAAATTATCCATGTCCATATTATCTTCACTAAAAAGAATTTCACACATCCAACCTTTCTCAACTTTGTATCTGAGCTTATTTAACTCTTCAAATGAAATAAATTTACTTATCACTGTTAGAAAATAATTATTAGATGAAAGATAAGTTGTGAAGTTGGATTTTGGCTATCAATCAAATTTGAAAATCAAGTTTCTTCTCGTTTTCGGATCTGTGAATTGGATCCATCTACATCTCAGCTCTAATGTTTACACCAATAATCAAATTATTCACCTGTTACTTTAATATTCAATTTGTTACTCCCTGAGTTACTGAGTTCAACATGTTGCCATTTTGTTCAAGATATGATCGATGTCATTTAGAACTGCAAATGATTACTCTATTTAGGTATATGTGCATTGTAAGTAGAATGGCCCTATGTAAATAGGTTACACATAGCCTTGTACCACATAGTATTGAACAATTCGTTCATACAAGCTTGAAGTTCCAAAAAAGTGTATTCTAATGAAATCAAGCTGTCAAAAAAGCTTTAAGCCAGTAAATTGGAATCTAATGTTCTACATTAACATTTTTGTTGCTCCACAATGAAGGTCAGTGATCAGCCATCAAAAGTAACTGCTTCATTGTCAATATGGCTGGGACTCATTAGTCACAGTTTTGCACTAGACCTCCAGGGATCCATTCCAAAGTTAGTATATTAATGAAAAAAAGGCATTTGTTTGGATTTAAATCTTTTAATAATTTATTGCAATTTTCAAATAACTTTCATATAGACTATCATTCACTGTAGGATTTAGTAATCTGAAAATAATAGTACCTTTCACAAGATTTGAAGGTCCTGGATTCGGTTTCTTGCAATATGCAACCTGATTTCTTTAATTAATCAATCACAAAGAATTATCCATTTTCATTATTTTCTTGAAAATATTTTTTTTTAATCTGGGGTCACTTAATATCTAAGGACGCCTAATTCCATTGAATCCTTCACACAGAAGTATACTTATTTAAATTAAGAGAATAAAATTGCAATTGTATGAACGAAGAATATTCTTTTCAATGAATTTCTCATCAGGTTCTACAATTATCTCATATTCAAATTAATAATCCATAAAATTGGCCAAATTTAAGGCAGAGAATACATCATCATTTAGAAATTGTAATATGTGAATCAGGAATTGTTTGTTATATAAAAGAAAATCGTTAATGTTGGGGGCTGACTAATATGAAGTGTTAACTTGAATCAGTTTATAAGTGAAATGAAATTGTGAGATAAATCATGATCAGAATAAATATGGTCAACATGGGGTAAGAGAGAGAGAGAGAGAGAGAAAATTGTGATTACAAATCGGAAATTGCGTAATATGTAAAATAATTAGGTCAAATATAGTAGATTCAGGGGTGGATATTGAATAAATTCATCAAAAAGGGGTTATCAAGTGTAAAGACAATAATAATAATAATAACAGTAATAATAATAATAATAACAATAATAATAATAATAAGTTTGGGACATAAAATGAACATTAATCAGATTACGTCACCATATTTTAAGATTGATTATTAGCTAGTTGGCCAGGGTAAAAGGAGTGGCTGAACATACTTCTTTTGGATACAAAGCTCTGGCTTTTTGATCCGAATAGCAATTGCTTCAGCCGTCTGTAGGATTCGCAGTCTGACGGAATTAGGTAGACTGCTGTTGACACGGTAAACTATTGCAAAAGATTGCTCGATGTTGGCTGTATGTCCTGTTTGGACTAAATGGTCTAAGATGGAGCTGTTAACAGTTTTGACAACACCTTTGCTTAATCACACGGGTAGGTGCTCACGAGCCTGAATGTACAAATTCCTAGAACATCTGCCAATATAACTTGCTCCACAGAAGCAGAATAAAATCGCTTAAAATCAATTTACTTTAAGCGTTCCAATGTTTCATCAAATGAATGTGAATACCTATAAGAATATGTTTCAATAATAAAAAAAAAATAACCTTAACGAAATAACTATATGAAGTAGAGGAACTCAGGGCCCCCTTTTCCTTCTGTTAGTGACTTATCACCTGGATGTACCTAAACCTTGGAAGCAATGTTCACGCAGATTCAAGCTAATTATATGTCACTTTGAAATCTCAATGCTTTTTCTATTAATTTATTGAGTTCAAATAAGTAATAACTTGTCCAATGGATACAATCTTTTATCCGCAAGGGTTTCAACCATTTCACTTTTGATATTCAGAACTTAATTTTAGTCAACAACTTAGCGAATAGCGTGTTGGCGTTTGAATTAATAGATTATAAGCTTGAATTTCAGTATCATCATTAATTTAGGATTCAGGTGCATCCAGGCGACAAGTATCAAACAGGTCGAAATATGCAATCGAGATATATTTTAACCTGTAACTATAGACTATATCAAGCCATCTGCTCAGGATTCATATATACAAACAGACTAATCGTGTGCAGTCCCAAACACCAACACAATAAAAAAATACAAGCCCTTACAAGAAATTGATACGTGTTTAGAGATAGGAAACTATTTACTATGGATGATGATCAGTTTATTAACTTGAATGAAATATAAGGGCGAACAAAAGGATTTGGTTGATTAGATGGTTCCTTTGTAGATCGAATTTCCCTCTTGTTCTGTCTTGTGACAGCTTACCATAATCACAAATTACGAACCGCTCAGCGATTCTTATGATGATAAACGGAGAACATTCAAACCCGATGAACAGGACTACTAATTAACAACACTTCAAGAACAATCCGTCAAAACACTGAATAGAATTCCCGAACTCAGAAAAAAAAGGTTGCTATTCAAAGAAATCAAAATTTTAGCAACACAACTGTGTATACAGCAGCAAATATTTCTTTGAGACACAGAAAAAGTAGCAAACTAAAAGTAGAAACGACCAAACAATTAACAGTAAACGTTAATGGAAAACTAAGAATTCCAAACTAGTTACCTAGAATGTTCTTACTTGCTAGAACTACCATTTATTCACAAAAATAAAAGACACTAGATGATCTGACTGTTTCCTGCCCCCCTCTCTCTCTGTGCGTTTATTTGCTATTGATTATCCATAAATTGGTAGGCCATGATATTTTAAATACTCAATAGTCACACATATTTGAATGTTTCCCTTTCAAACCTAAAAAGCCTGAAGAAATTAGTGAACAACGATACCAAAATTTATAAAAGTTAAATAGAGGTAATCAAACAATAATTACCAAGTAATTTTTGTGTCTAGGCAACATATAAAGCCTAAAATAGAAATTCATTCTGACCAAAGTCCTTTACAGAGATACACTTACAAGATCTACATATATCTTCTGATTATAATAAACTGATGTCTGTCACTCTGATCATAGAAAAACTATTTTTCTAGGCTAATCACCACCTGTTTCTCAATAAATACCTAGTTTATAACATAAATTAGATTCCATGATGAATGAACTAAACTACCCTCTGTTACTTTACAATCTACTAATATAACTTTCTACTTTAATTATAAACTATGAATCTTTCAATATTGCAATTAACCGAAAAGTTGAAGAAACGAATTATGAATGCGCGACTCAGTGGTCTAGTGGTTAAGTGTTCGCGCGCGAGACTGATAGATCCTGGAATCGAATCGTGAGAGGCGAGATCATGGTTGCTCACTTCTGAGGAGTCTCACAATAGAATGAAACGGCCGTCCAGTACTTCCAGGTTTTCCATGGTGGTCTATCTTCTCTTCAATTGACTGATGATCTTAACTATTGAAATCACTTTAAGAAACCGTCAAGGTAGAATGTAGTTCATTAGTTTTTACTTGTAACATTAAGTTCACTTTTTGTGTTGTTTTTTTTTTGGTCACTCGATTGTGTTAATTTCTCTCTTCAAGGTTATTTTTAAGAATGCTCTAATTCGCCATAAACTTAAGTGTATTCTTCAATCATCCTTAACATGTGCATAAATTAGATCGCATGAATTACATTACATTTAGAAAGAAAGAAAAAAGCGGAAAGGTATTTATTGTTTTGCTATTCAAATATATTCGTTATAGAAACTGTATTTTAACTGAATAATCGTTTATACACCTAAAACAATCTACTCATTAATATATTAGTAGTATGATAATGAATTAAAATAAAATTGTTTTGTTTTATTCATTTCAATATCATATTCTCAATTCAAACGATTAATTGATGTAAATTTACGAAAGAAAAACAGGTTCAGTTGAATCATCAATTTAAAACCAATTTGCATTAAAGTTAATTTTCAACTTACTTACTTACGCCTGTTACTCCTCGTGGAGGAGCATAGACCGCCCATTAGCATTCTCCATAGAACCCTGCACTGGGCAAGTCTTTCCAGTTCTTTCCAGTTGTTATTCATCCTTTTCAAGTCCCAACGTAATGTATTCTTTGATCTTCCACTTTTCTGCTTCCCTTCAGGATTCCAAGTCAGGGCTTCTCTAGTGATGCAGTTTCGTGATTTCCATAATGTATGTCCTATCCATTTCCATCATCTTTTCCTGATTTCCACTTCAGCTGGAAGGTGGCTTGTTCTCTCCCACAGTAGTTTGTTGCTAACGCTATCAAGCCAATGGATATTGAGTATCTTTCGTAGAAAACTATTTATAAATCCTTGTACCTTCTTAATGATGGTTGTAGTAGTCCTTGAAGATTCAACTTCATACAATAGAACTGATTTGACGTCCGTATTGACTTCAACACGGAATTGAAATAAGTTGGAAAATTATTAAAATTTATATATTAAAAACAGGTATTTGTGAATAATAGTACTGAGATGAAATTTCATGATTGGCTGAATTAGACCTCTCTCTCTCATTCACTCACCCTTAACTGCCTCTTTTCAATAAAAGTAAAATACCAAGGCAGATTCTGATATGGGACTGAATGTAATGGTATTATAACAATGAACGCATTACTCCAACGAACGATGAGCATGTTCACTTTCTTTTAGAAACTTCTATGTCTGAAGTGTATCATTTCAACACACTTATTAATAGAACAACCAACCACATTAGCTAGAAATCATTTTGTATTGTATTGAAATTTCAAGAGAGGTTAAATCAATTTTCGTTAATGAATAGTAATTTTCATTATGATTATGATTATTACTATTACGTAACCCATTTAATTATGTAATCCTGTTCCTATTTACTAATTAATTAGTTAATTCGTTAATCAACAATAAATAAAATTATTCATGTGAAAATCATATTCTGAAATTTAAAAATAATTTCAACGTTTTGTCCGAAGAACGTGTCTGAACTTCTTCAGGGTAGAATGATCGAAATCAAAATCAATATCAGAAGGGGTTTTTTGTGGATAATAAAGTAATTTTAATAGTTGAGAACATCAGTCAGCTGAAGTTAGACCACCATGGAAAACCTGGAAGTACTACACGGCCGTTTCGTCCTATTGTGGGACTCCTCAGCAGTGCGCATCCACGATCTCACATCGTGAGATTTAAACCTAGGTTTTATCGTTCTCGCGCGCGAACGCTTAACCTATAGACTATTGAGCCATCTCAACTATTAAAATCAAAATAATCAAAGAATAAAGTATGTTTAACAATCAAATCAAATATTTACTGTGCTTATACAACCCCATTCAAATGCTGATTAATTTCTACATCTGATTATGATTGGATAAGCATTGATTACAAATATGACTTGATTGATGAACATTATATATGTAACTTCAATTGACTGATGATCTCAACTATTAAAATTACTACAATAACCACAAAACCTCTTCTGATACTAATCAACATATACTCACTAATGACTGGATTCAACAACTACCTCTTGGAGTTCTAGTGAGAAGCAATGACCAGTGGATTTCAACCGGGTCTGTAGTGAGATGGTAACTGACTGAAAACAATGGTGGATGTGTTGCTCAATTTCGTGGATTAGTTGAAGTTAGAAATTGACACCATTGAATGCCAGTCGGCTCAATGGTCTCGTGGTTAAGCGTTCGCGTGCGAGACTGATAGGTCCTGGGATCGAATCTCGAGAGGTGCGATCGCGGATGGCCACTGCTGAGGACTGCCATACTAGGGCAAAACGGCCGTCCAATACTTACAGGTTTACCGTGGTTGTCTAACTTCAATTGACTGATGATCTCAACTATTGAAATTACTATCATCTCCACAAAACCCCTTCTGTTATGCAGAAAAGATAATTTTGTGTACCAAAAAGAAATCAATAGTTCATATTGATTTAGATCTTAATTATCTCCTAATGTACAAAACATGAAGACGAACCTCTCCTGAAACTAAAATTGTAAAATTTATAAACTGACACTCATTGAAATTACATTCAAGTACGGTTTCTCACCCCCTGACATACAAATAATAACTTCCTCAATTAACTGATAAGGTTTAGATGATATTCAGTAACGTAGATTTACACAAACATTGACACATGACTTTCTGTCTAACATTAGTTCTATATTTAAAAAACACACAACTATTTTCTATATAAATGATATTTAGGCTGGTTCATAGAAATCAGTTCTCTCAGTTCAGTCAATATATAACATATTTAGACTGATTTGAAAACTGATAAAACTATTGTGATTGATCTATTGATGTTAATGATTATCGTTCTTAACAGTTGTATTCTAAACGTTAAACTATTGTATTCACTTTTAAATGAGTTTATCTCTTCTCTCTTTATAAAATAAAATATCGTTACTCACACTTCACAATATCCAATGTATGATTTATGAATCGTGAATCAAACTAGATGCTGTATCATGTTTAGATTATTTAAAACGAAGAGAAGTATTCCTTTATAAAATGATGAATGATCCAAGTCATAAAGCAATGCTTTATTTTCTTGAAGTTCTTATGAATTCTGATAGTCCTATCACTGTTGATCAATTAGCAGCACGTTTTTCGCATAAATCATTCAGTGTAGAAATGCGTGATGCATGTGGTGGTGGAAGCGCTGAAGGTTTACGTGAATTTTTACAACGTTATCCTTCATTGTTTAATGTAAAACCAAATGGACAAGTGACATCAGTCACTATTGAATTACCTGGTTTAGATTCAAATTTCGGTGGTTTATCCGATCAAGAAAGTTGTTCAATAAAAGAAAGCGGTCAGAAATCAATAAATGAAAATTTATCCAGCAGTTCTTCTTCATTACAAAATTCCTCTTACAATTTCGATTCTAATTACTCATCAAAAACATGTCCAATACCATGTGTGCAAAAGGAATATACATATAGTCAATTTCGGTCTAATCGAAAACCCAATCCTACCAACACCATTAATAATAATATTAATCATAATATCAATAATAATAATAATAATCGATTGAATAGTACAAGTTGTTTGTCATTGACATCTGATCAGTCAATTAGTTCATCTAATGGACCGTCTAACTTTGTAAAAAATTCATCTGCTCATTCATTAGGACGTAAAAAGTCGTGGAATAACTTCTCTAGTGGTGGTATCGACACAACCAGTTACAAAAATGTTGCTAATAATACTACTACTACTAATACTAATACTACTACTACTACTAATAATAATAATAATACTATCACAAACAATGATAATGATGATAATCAACCACCTATTGGTTTATCTTCGAAAAATCCCTCAACATTACGAGCAAAAGCTTCAAATGTTTACCAACCACCACAGTTACGTAATCTTGAACATAGAACCTCATTAATGTTATCATCCGGTTGTGAATTATGCTCTTCTTCATCGAATGTCCCTACTACAATTAATGGTAGCAATTATAATGCCTTACTCAGTAATCATCATGAATTCTCTACAATCACTAATGGAACATGTATACACTGTCCACTGATAGAATTAACCTGTCACCATCATACACATCACTGTACAACTGCACATCATCATTCATCTTCAGCGCATTGTCATTGTACAACCACTCCACTGACAGCGAATCCATCAGCTCCATTATTTCACCATATACATGATCCTATTCATAAAATATCACCAGCACAAACTACTTTACAATCTCCATCTATACTATTACCAAACTGTTACAATTTACCAGTAATGGAGAAATTCATACTCGAAAGTGAAGCAGTACACTTTTTTCAACAGAAATTAATTAAACGGGAAGAACGATGGATACCGATTAAAAGTTTAGCAGGACATTTATCGCAGGCTAGTCCAGAAGTTCGTGCTATAGTTGGTCCACAGTTGGAATTTCGACGTTTTCTTTTGAAACATCCACATGTTTTCGAAGTGCAAGGAGATTTAGTTAGTGTAAAAGATCCGTTCGCTGGTGTTTTTGGGTTGAAAAGATCTCACGATCGTCCATCAGCTATTCACTCAAGTCGTTCATCATCAAATCTATCTAATGCTGCACAAAGTTATCTACCACGTAATATACCGTATGAGAGAAATCCCCGGCCCAAATCACTTGTTTTACCGAATATGGTAAATTTTGGGCATTTATCAAATGTATCCGATGGTGTTGGCGGTTATTATACACCATCATCGTCGATTCAACGATCCAATGTTGGAAGCCGCCATCGCCGTTCAGCACATTTTCTAACTGATAATTCAACAAAATCTCCTCAAAATAAAACATTAACTGAGTCAGAGAATATTAGTTCAGTGCCAGCAACACCTGTCAGTTCAAATCTTCTATCAGATATCAGTAGCCGACTGCAAACAGAAAGAATAGATGTCGACAAATCAACTAATAACATCAATAATAATAACAATAATAGTGATGGTGTTAGTTCAACTTCAATGACAGCAGCAAATGATACATCTTCATTAACCAATTCATTATCTAATGTTACATTGAACACAATGAATAGTATTAGTTTAACTATGTCTGCTAATGAATATCGAGCAATAATGTTTTTACGTAAAGTATTAGAAAAACATGGTGGTTCAGCTGGTCAATCTGGTTTAAATTTACATGATTTAATGCAATTTATAACTAATAAAGCATCTGAAACTGTTCAAACAACAATTGGTTGGACTAAAATTGAATTAGAAGAATTTTTAAATCAACATAATTTATTTTTTGAATTAAAATTAATCAAAGCATCATTTAATAATGATGATGATGATCATGATCATGATCATGATCATGACAATGATGATGGAACCAATGATAATTCTAATCACCATAGTGATTATTCACAAATGAAACAACAATGTCAACAATATAAATATCAACAATTATATAATTCAAATATAAATTCTATTAATGTATGTAATAAACGTTTAAATCGTATGATTAATATTATAATTACTGCATCAAAACCAATCGATTTAAATGGTATACGTACATTAACAAATCGTTGTGGTAGAATATTTCATGTAGCTAAATTATGGGGAATTATTGATTTAGGTAAACATGAACATGTATTCTTTGATAAATCAATATTTCGTCATGTAGATGATTTACAAAAACATTTTAAAGTAAGTTATAATAATTGATTTTGACTACCCTTTTTTTTAATTTTACAAATGAGATAGTTTTCGATTATTTAGTCGTCAAGTGATGATTATCATAAATCATAGTTAGCTAGATAAAGGTGCATTGAAAATCAAGGCATATGAGTTAAGTATTTTCTTTAGGATTAGATACAATTCCAAATGAAATGTAAAAGATGTTAGTAGATTAAGCAAGTTCATTGACTACGAAAAGGCATTTGATAGCGTGGACAGAACAACACTATGGAAACTTCTTCGACACTACGGCGTGCCTCAGAAGATAGTCAATATCATATAGAATTCATATGATGGATTAAACTGTAAAATCGTGCATGGAGGACAGTTGACAAAGTCGTTCGAAATAAAGACCGGTGTCAGGTAAGGTTGCTTACTCTCACCCTTCCTCTTTCTCCTGATGATCGACTGGATCATGAAGACGTCAACATCTGAAGGGATGCATGGGATACAGTGGATATCTAGGATGAAGCTGGACGATCTAGACTTCGCAGATGATCTGGCCCTTTTATCCCAAACGCAACAACAAATGCAGGAGAAGACGACCAGTGTAGCAGCAGCCTCAGCAGCATTAGGTCTCAATATACACAAAGGCAAGAGCAAGGTTCTCCGATAAAACGCTGCATGCACCAATCCAATCACAATTGACGGAGAAGATTCGGAAGATGTAAAAACCTTTACATATCTTGGCAGTATCATTGATGAACATGGTGGATGTGATGCAGATGTGAGGGCGCGGATCGGTACGGCAAGAGCAGCATATTTACAACTGAGGAACGTCTGGAACTCAAAGCAACTGTCAACCAACACCAAGGTTAGGATTTTCAATACAAATGTCAAGACAGTTCTACTGTATGGGGCAGAAACCTGGAGAACTACGAAAGCAATCATCCAGAAAATACAGGTGTTTATTAACAGTTGTCTACGCAAAATACTTCAGATCCGTTGGCCGGACACTATTAGCAACAACGTACTGTGGGAGAGAACAAACGAGATCCCAGTGGAGGAAGAAATCAGGAAGAAGCGCTGGAAGTGGATAGGACACATGGAGGAAAGCACCCAACTGCGTCACAAGACAAGCCCTCACATGGAATCCTCAAGGCTAAGCAAAGGAGGAGAGGAAGACCAAAGAACACATTACGCTGGGAAATGGAAATAGACATGAGAAAAATGAACAAGAATTGGATGGAACTAGAAAAGAATGCCCAGGACAGAGTGGGTTGGAGAATGCTGATCGGCGGCCTATTCTCCATTAGGAGTAACAGGCGTAAGTAAGTAAGTAAGATTAAGCTTATTTTACTTGTACAATATATAGAATGTTTATTGAAGCACTAGAAGATTAACCAAATTCATCAGTAATATTGATTATTGAAATAAAACATTGAATAGTTCTTTTATTCATTCGTAACAGAAATAATCAAAACTGAAACTTACAGATACAATCAGTTTGTAGAGTTAAAACATTAAAAGCACATCAGCAGTGTTTGGTTGTTAGTTTACGTTCTAGATAAACCAATTAATATACATCATTATTGACGGGCCCAGATATATGAATGAGTGAAATGTCAGTTTATTATTGACATTTACTGGATTTAAGAGCGTATAGTAGACACGGTTTTGTAATGATCGTTATTATCCGATAGTTGCTGTTGTATATAATCCACCTTATACGCCTTTAAAAATTACTATATCATGGTGTTAAAAGGGAATGACTTTAAGTGACCTTGAATATTACACACCACTATTCGACCAGCGAGTACACAAAATAGGTTAACTCACACATCTTTCCCAAAACTTTTTAAGGGAACTTTAGCGGATACATAATTTATAGGATATAATTAGTTTGTTCATCTTGATTAGTAGAAAAACTCAATCGTCTAACTACAGATCACTTTTTATTCAATCACTAATTATGTGTATCAGTAAGAAACGAATAAGAAATCAAACATCAGTGACTTCCCTGTTGAATCTAATCCGTGTCAAATTGTGTACATATTTCAGTTGTCTTCTCATGTGTAAAATGTTATTTCTACTCCAAGACGATATAATAAACTTTCAATCAATCGTCAAAGATTTGTGCTTCTTTTACGAATTTATACTTGTTAGATGAATAATAACTCCCTAACTTGTAATGCAGAAATTGTCAACAGTCATTCGCCTAAAAATTTCACTTACGTCAGATAAATAGCACGAAACATATCAACAAGGTTTTTAAACTTCTTTGGTATAATTTCAATAGTGTTAATGACTTCTTTGTTTGTATGGTATAGTGTGTGTGTGTGAGGAACCAACTTAATTCTCTAGTTGTATTGTATGTAAACAGTCAAACAAATATAAATTAAATGGCATTGCTCTGATTGTGAAATAAAGGGTGACTAATCTGTGGATTACATTTTGATTTATTGGGTTCGACCTCCATTACCAACCAATTTTAATTAACTCGGACACGTTTTGGTAATTCACTAAGTATATCCTTCACTCATTCAGTCAAGCCCAAACTACTGACGTATAATTACTGCCGATATATTTTAATGGTTTAATAAATGATGTAGTACTACAATACTAACATATAACTAATCAACTGTAAGTTGTATAAACCTAGTTGATATTCACAACTCTATTAGACTAAATAACTTAAGGACTCACCTGACTGATTTTACATTTACTTTTCTAAATGAACGAAATTGTAACTCATTTCATGGTTGGAAATTCATCTTATAAATAGTTATGATCAGTTGGTCAACCATAAAGTTTACATGACGTGTAGAATGCTAATGACTTTGTTCTATTTGACACAATTACAGATATTATAGTGGAATGTAGTATTTTATATTTTGCCAGATCAGTCATCATATACACTTTATGTATACATGTGTTCATTTCACGCTGTCGAAGAAAATTACAACAGCAACTATCATGATGAAATATTGTTTCCTTAAGGCAGTTTTTGGAAAACATTGCAATATTGATCTAGTTTGCATGAAGTAACTATATCAGTTGTCAAACAATTGTTTTGCTGTAATTTGAGATTCTTTATTGATATGCACCCACAGTCTTCAAAAACTTGTGTATTCGTGGCCAACATTATAATATTCAGTCATTAAGCCGAAATCAGTTCACATTGAAAGTTAGACCAACCATACTTACTTACTTACTTACTTACGCCTGTTACTCCCAATGGAGCATAGGCCGCCGACCAGCATTCTCCAACCCACTATCTCCTGGGCATTCTTTTCTAGTTCCATCCAATTCTTGTTCATTTTTCTCATGTCTATTTCCATTTCTCGAGGTAATGTGTTCTTTGGTCCTCCTCTCCTCCTTTGGCCTTGAGGATTCCATGTGAGAGCTTGTCTTGTGACGCAGTTGGGTGCTTTCCTCCATGTGTCCTATCCACTTCCAGCGCTTCTTCCTGATTTCTTCCTCCACTGGGATCTCGTTTGTTCTCTCCCACAGTACGTTGTTGCTAATAGTGTCCGGCCAACGGATCTGAAGTATTTTGTGTAGACAACTGTTAATAAACACCTGTATTTTCTGGATGATTGCTTTCGTAATTCTCCAGGTTTCCGCCCCATACAGTAGAACTATCTTGAAATTTATATTGAAAATCTTGACCTTGGTGTTTGGACCAACCATAAGTGATCGAAAAGCGCTCTATATAAAAAATGACACTAAAATGTTTAGCAAATAGCGAGATTTGATAAATATTATATGGACGGAAAACAAATGTCATTTTCGTTTGATGCGTAAGTGTATATTCAGGTATTCAAGGAAATATATCCGTAAATGTGAGAATAGAGCCAACTGTACCGACAAGCTGCTGTAGTTCATATTAACGCAACAAAAGTGTTGTTGAAGTAATAATTCAAAAATACATGCATAATGAACAAATGAAAATGTAAGATAACAAGAAAGCTCAAATGTTCACTAAGATAAATAAGGAATACATTTGATAACATCTATAATGGTTTTTAAAGTACGATTTATCATAAATCATCAGATTGTAATTATTTATTATTTATTATTATTAGAAGGTTTATTCAACACTATATTTTTGGTACAACATAGAATTCTCAGCATAAAGTATTTCAACAAGTTGCCTTTTCTTATACCTTGATCGATTGTGATGATAAATTTTGAATGATGACCAGTTAGATGTTAGGAGTTCGGTAATCCACATTTGATTAATGTTCATTCGTTTCAATGCATATTGCCAGCCACCATGATGTCGCTGATTGTACCTTTTTGTATCTCGTATAGCGAAAAGTTGTATACTTTTCATAAACGCGCCTGAATAGATTGTGTGCACAATAGACATAATGATGTGCTAAAACAAACAACAAAACACATAACTTTATGAAATATGTAGATCGGAGGAACAGGTAGTCCAGATATTCAAGCAGGCCGCCGTTCTTATCACGTGGACCTCCAACCTGAAAGGCTTTATCTTTCAATAAAGGCCAATTCTATCGTCGATGATGATTATTTCATCATGTTCCAGAGACCTAATTATAGCAAACCAAAAATTCTTTTGAAAATACCAGTTCATATAAAGTATCATTTTCAAGACTGCAATTCTTTTAGGCAAAATCATTTCACAGTGCTTGCTCACAAATGATTTCTTTAGTATATAATACGATGTTTTTTTATGAAACAATGGGTTATCGACACCGTAATAGAAGCTGACAAAACTAAATTTAATAATTTATCATTCTTTTTGAAATTTTATCAAGAAAAGAAAGTATATATGACACAACTACTTGCTGCACTAACTAACCATCTGATAGTGACTGATGTTTTCATTGACCAGAAGTTAATGGTAGTAACCTCCTATCAATGAGGTTATAGTTTGAGCATTAGTACTGGTGATTTAACTACATGAAGTACCATTTACTTTGATATCAGGTGGTTACTGGCAGTTGGTCAGTCAGTGTATTGCTTCGAATCTGACAAGTATAGTGGTACTGTACTTTATGGAGATATTGTGTAACATGGATCTAAGCTTCACTAGAATTATCAGTTCCATCTAGATTCTACGAGAACTTTAATGACAAGTGCAAAATATGACGAAATCAATTTTAAAGAAGGCGAATGGTGTTTATCAGAACGTAGTGCATTCCAATTGGCTATTTTTTTACTTGATTTCTCCTGATTATTTTTTTCATCTTATATAACTCTTACATCATGTGTTCCAATTGAAGCTTAACAAACTTCACCTCATTGATGATTATTTGTGAGTGTACAATAATTAGTTAGGTAATATTTAATGATCTTTTTGTACACTTACAAGTTATTTTCAGTACAAAATTATCAATAAAGAACATATAGCACTGATCCGTAAAGTTATTCATGCTGTGACTGAAGTTATTGGTCACCAAAATAACCAAAGCTGGGAAATGTCAAGTGATATTTTCTATACAACTACTCAATAAATTTTGTTTCATTAGGTGATGTGAATTATTTTGGTCCTCATAAGCAAAGATGGATAGTGGCTAGCAGTGGAATCCAGGACGCGCGTTTCGTCCTGTTTGGGACTCGTCAGTTGGATGTACCTGCATCTCAGAGTTGATGTTCACTCTGGGACTCGAACTCAGTACCGTTCACTTCAAACACCATCGCGTTATCCACTTAGCTACTGAGTCCTGATAGCCACTTGCTTGTGCAATGGGGTGAAGTTTAATTCACTTGATATTGTTTTACTTGAATCAAGTAAAACAATATCAAGTGTATTTTGGTCCTCTTTGATATAGAGCTATTAATAAGCACTGCTTAAAGTTTTTATAAGTCTGGACTAAACACTTCTTTAATCTCTTCTTTTTTTTCAGTGGTTTTTCAAGTTGACTTAGTACGTAGTGAAAGCATTGCTTTAAATCAAGCAGATCTTTGTTAACTCCCTAGTTTAATATCTCTAAAATATTATATATGGATACGTTGTTTGTCAAGCCACACATTTAACATATGAAAATTTCATTTGTAAACAATTATCATCTGATATATGTAACAGTAATGTGAAAATCGCTAATTTTATATTACTGAAGGTCCTTAATTACTTACGTTTGTTACTGTTATATCCTAGTGAAGATCAAATTATGGGTAACTTCTGTGAATTACTAATGGACTACTATTATATATACTTATTGTATGACTATTCAGTAACTAGACTGTGTATATTTGATGCTGCATCTAATTACAATTGAATATGAACACGGATAACCATTAATTTCACATACCTTCTTTTATCTACTATGCTTGGAGCCAGTATGGCATATACACTGTTTATATACTTGTTTTGCTACTGGTTAGAACGCTTCGTTGGCTTTGACCGCAAACTTCTTCTGCTTCGGCAGACTGTTTCTTTATGACCGATATTATCACATATAGTGCATCGAAGATTTCTAAAGCGGCAAATTTTTGATAAGTGCCACGCACCACAATACCGACATTTAGTTGAAGGTTAGAAAGTTTTCGAGTGATATTTATAACTCTTGGTACTATGTTGTCTTCGACTAGTCTTAACAGCATGAACAGAATGGTTAGGTAGCACCGCACTTTTGGTTTCTAGTATAGCTGTATCCTGTTTTAGGTGCATTAATCGTTATCATTCAGCAGTGACAGTTATTAGAGTCACTTCGACGACATGTTTCATACTGGATAAAAATCACATGCGAAGGTCAGTATCGATGGGACAGTTCAGACCAGAAATGAATAGTGAGCATTAAAATTGATCACTGGTTAATAAATTTGATTTAAATCGTTCCGCTTGTAAATTTACTCTTCCGGAGTGCATAGTGTAGCATTCGTTGGCTTCTTTAGTCAACTGTAGATAGTTATACCGTGTACGAAATAAGGACAACAGTTCACAGAACATTTTATTTAACATGTTAGCAGTTTCATCGAGTTTAGCTTCAAGTGCATGTTTAGACAGGATATGGTTTTTATACTTTTGATACTCGTTAGGACTAAGCTTCTGTAACAGCAGCCGGACTTTAATAGCATCATCCATAGCAGAAAATTCCACTCAGAAAATATCTTCAATTCTGCCGAACCATGCTTCAAATGTGTGACCAAATTTGATGTATATTTTTTCGCGAAACGTTCGTCGTCAATTTGTTGTGACTTAAAACGCGGATAATCATCACATGATTTATTCACCAATCGAACTGCGACTTATAAAATCTTAGTACTGTTCCAAACCAATGGTGTTCGACCGGTATGAGCAGCCCAACATCCTTATTAGTCCCTTTTCGCTCGGTACACTATCGATTCTTACAGAATCCAGCCTGTCGGTTTCAGGGTTGGGCATCTATTAAGTCTTTTATTCGTATCAGTAGTACTTTGTTGAAAGGTTTTCTTGGTACTGAAAGTAGTGTGACGTCTCTGTAGTCCTCACATTCACTCAGATCTCCTTTCTTTGGTATCCTGATAAGGTACTGTTATAACTGTTGGTTTTTCACGTTTACACGTATAGGACGTTAATTTACCTTAAACGAATATCTACACTAGATTCCCTCCCAGCGTCTATTCTACAGGACTTCAACACAATTCAAATCAAGAACACGTTTTAGCCTGACTAGAACGTAAACATAATTCCACACCAAAACACCACACAATCCAACAACAATGAACAATCAGTAATAATTATTAAAAGTATAGAGGAATATATAATTCATCTGACACATGTCAGACTATCTACATTTCTGACTAAGCAGGCAACCAGTCATTGTCATTCTCGCCAACACATCAGGTACCATCCTTTTTCAGTTTGTTGGTTCTTGTCCTTCCTTCCATATCCTTCTTGATAAAATGTGGAGCATCTTCGATGACACCTCTATGTCTGACTTCAGTGTTTCAGCTGGTATACTGTCAGATCCTACTGCTTTCCCACTCTTGATTTGTTTGGTTTCTTCCGTCGTTAGTGAAGCGACATCTACAGGAAGGTGTATGTAGGCGTTATTTCGATGTCCGTTTGATTCAGTAGGGCTAGCTTATTAACGAGTTACTCAAAGTGTTCTGCCCAACTGTTCCTCTGTTCTTGTGTCTCAGTGATTGGTTTGCCTTCGTTGTCCTTAATCGATCTCTCTAGTTTATAATGTGTCGCTGCCAGTTTCTTTGTTGTGCCATATAGTTGTTTGATATTTCCTTTTCTTGCAGCTTTCTCCTCTGTCGTTGCTAGGTCTTCCATGTATTTCTGCTTGTCAGCTCTGATGCTGTTCACCTTCTTCTGTGCATTCAGCTTGTGTATTGACTTTCTGTTCTTGTTCGGTTGTTGGTAATTGCTGTATACTGCCCAGGGTGACAACAGAGATGTACTCTGAGATGGTAGGGACGATGGAGGATTTTACTAGCTCGGTTCTTTGAGCTTGATGGTTCATTCGTGAAGCTCACATTGTCGTCCTCGAAAACAGTTCACGACCAAACCACACAGCTCAGATAATGAAATTCCACCAAAAACAGATTACATTTTTATGCTGATGCTTCGTTAATCTCTTTCTAGTTGATCTCCATAGCAGTTTCTCCTTCTTTTAGTAGATAATGTATGGCTTGGAACCCGTTGATGAGAGCTATCTCGAACTCGTTGAGTTTGTCAGATTCTCAAACAAAGTTTATACTGAACTTCTGGCATGACGTTTCTCCTGCTGTACAGCACTTATTTGGCTTCAGCTTCATATCTACCACCATCAAAATAGGATCCGAAGCTATATCAACTCCTCTCTTTGTTATTGTCTCTTCAATGAATCTGAATTTTTTATTGATGCAAATGTGATAGGTTTGTTCCGTTGTAGTATTATGCGGTGAAACCCACATGAACTGTGCATGTGTTGGTGGGGAAGCGTGGTGCCACCGACAGCAGTTTTGTTGTCCAAAATACAACACCATCTCTACCGAAGCTAACCTTTTATATTCAGTTTGGGTCCAATGAGTTTCATTGATTCAGAGAACAACGAAGTTGTATTGTCTCATTTCCACAGCTATTTGGTTGGTCGTCACGGTTACACACATGGTGCAAACATCCCATGTACCTATTGTATTGTTCCTCTAATTGTCAGAAGGAGCATCAGCCTGGTGACGTCCGAAGAATCTCGACTTTTACTATGAGGCGTCATGACGGTTCCAAATGAAGGACCCTCAATTCACAGGGCAGAGTTTAAATGGTTTAATTCGTTTATTTCGGTTACCGTGTTTTAACAAGGTTGTTTTCTATGGGGTGAGGTTTCTGACTCTATTCCCAAACTTCTTTTATCTGGGCTTTGGTCTAACAGCAATCTTATGGGGGGGGCTCCATGGATTTAAATCTATTTCATAGGTTATAACTTTTTATCATTTACTTGAATATTTATTTCCATAGCTGCTTTCAGTAAATATGAGATATCTAGTTAAAATAAAATTCGCATAAACTTCAGATTAATTAGTAGTTCTAAGTTCCTTATTGACCCGTATATTTTCTGAAGGCTAAACCATCCTAGAATGAAGTAGATTATTTCCTATAATATGGAATTCTTACGATAAATACATAAGTGACCTAAATGATTGAAGTTGGAGAAAATAGATCAGTTGGTTTATTGGTTGAATGAAGCTTCATTTGTATTGAAACCTAAGGATTCTAGATTAGGCTGTATTACCATGGATTGATGAAAACAAATTACTGAAAATGCTCTTCTATGTTTAATCTCTTTCATATTCACTTCAACCTGTGATTTAAATGATTTTCACCTGTTTATCAAAAGTATATGAAATGGAAAAAAAGTCAACGGAGAGCATCCTGTTGAGTATGCCATTTCTCCGTGTTATGGATAGCCTAAGTATACATGTTATGTATATCTGCAATTCCTTTTCTTAATCGTAAAATTCCTTTAAATAATTGATATTGGAAGGGGTTTTGTGGATGTTATAGTAATTTTAATAGTTGAGATCATAAGTCAGTGGAAGCAAGACAATCATGGAAAACGTGGAAGCACTGGACGCACGAGACTGATAGGTCCTGAGTTTGAATCTCGAGAGACGAGATCGTGGATGCGCACTTCTGAGGAGTCTCACAATAGGACGAAACGGTCACCCAATGCTTCCAGGTTTTCGTGGTGATCTAGCTTCAATTGACTCAAGATCTTTGAAAATTTAAATAATTTCTTAATTTCATATTTTTACATTTAGGTTGATGAAATTTTATATTTCAATGCTGTTCTTGCACCGAAAGAATCACGTGCCAAATGGCGTGCAACGCATGTTTGGAAAGAATGTGATCGTGAAAATGTTGAAAAATTTGGAGCATTATCTCATATGAAAAAATTAAATTCATTAAACAATAATCGTAACAAAACACTCTTACATAATATACAAAACTTTTATGAATCCGATATAAATAAACGTAATGGACATAACAAATCGAGATCACGTGAAGTTGCTATCGGTACCATGGATCATGAAGGAAATATTGGTACTATGGAAACTACAATTTCTACTGCTGCTGATGATGATACTGAGGTTGAAGAAGAAATTGAAGATTTTATTGTCGAAACGTGTACAAATAATAAAGAAAGAGAGTTGGTTAAATCAAATCTAAATCATCTAGTGGATAACGATTCCGACTTAGATTATGCTTTAGCTGGTGATGAGGAGATTGAGGACGATGGGGATGAACCATTTGTTTCACCGATAGCACATGAAGAAGGTTTACATTTACCAATTGATATAAAATTTATACCAGGTGAAGTTGAAGAAGAAATGCAACATGTGCTTAATTTTCAGTCAAAACACAATCATAATAAAACTGGCATCCAGCCATTATCAAATTCCAAATCATCATGCCTTGAATTATACGATTCAAGTCATTCAACAGAATTATGTAATCAAACACAATCGGAACCATGTTATATAAAAAACAATGGTAATCATACCATAACTATGATTAATAATAATGATAATAATTATATTTATAATGACAATAATAATGATCACAATCGACATCATAGCCTTGTGACTTCATCGACTGAATCTTCAATGAAACCAATGAAAAATACCCTAAATCATTTAACAAAAGAAGATAGTGGAACATCAAGTTCATTATCTGAAATGAGTGGTGTATCTATAGCTGTTCAAACTGTCTCAACAGGCGATATAATGACAACTCAATTATATCATGATAATAAAGTATAAATTTTGATATCATTAAAACAACTATCAGTCATTAGTATACATATACATTACATTCATCATCAGGATATATTTACATTGTTAAAATTTTGAAATCAAAATGAAAGAAGAAATTTCCCTTTTATAATTATGACTTTGTCTTCATCTATTCACATTGCCTATTCAAATAAAACGATGCATTTTCACTGTTTCTAATATTCTATCGTATTTTATTTGTTCCATTGTTGAGTATACACAATATTGAAAATATATTTATTATAGGCTCTTCTTTATATTCACTTAAATGATTTGATCTGTTTGTGTCATGTTCTCTTTGTTTCTTGTTTTATGTAAGGTTAAATTTTCCTATTTTTCCCCATTTTGGAAACTTGTCTACATCTTGTTCATATGATGGATATCAGATTAGACTAAAAAGATCTGGTTGGAAATCTTTAGTATTATTTATATATATATAAATAAATAATGACATACTACTAATGGTACTATCTGTTAGTTTATTCATTAAATATCCCTTTCTAATTAAAGTATTTTTAGGTGATGATAATGAATGCTAATTGATTCATTGATAATAAGAATCACCTTTTATCATGTTCTTTTTGATTGTTCCTATTTCTCGTTCATGATTATGATTATTAGTTTTAGTTTTGAATAAGTTCAAGCTAAGTAGATCATTGTTTAACGATGACATATGAGATTGATAAATGTGATCTTCTCTTCGAAACTCTTTAAAATATCATATTTATGTACCCATAATTCAATCTTATTATGTTCATTTATTGAACATCAGAGAATGTAATTTACAATGATTATTTCTCACAAGGTTATTATCATTGTCAGAGTGATCAAACTGCTAGTAATCCAATTATTCATTATTTATCTATGTACTATGTGTGTGTGTGTGGAGGGGGGTTTGTGTTTGTTTTATTGAGAACATAAACGTACTCAGTTCTCATATTTATTTAAGGTTTCTTCCATTTATCATATCTTAAATCTCACAGATTGAAATCATGAGTCAGTTGAAGCTAGACCACCATTGAAAACCTGGAAGCACTGGACGGCCGTTTCATTCTAGTGTGGGACTCCTCAGCAGTGCGCATCCACGATCCCGCACCACGCGGGGCTCGAACCCAGGACCTAATGGCTTTAACACCATTGGATGCCGGCTCAGTGGTCTAGTGGTTAAGTGCTCGCGTGCGAAGCCAGTAGGTCCTGGATTCGAACCCCACGTGATGCAGGATCGTGGATGCGCACTGCTGAGGAGTCCCATACAAGGACGAGACGGCCGTCCAGTGCTTCCAGGTTTTCCATGGTGGTCTAGCTTCAATCGACTCATGATTTCAACCTGTGAAATTTACAAAGGAATCATCAGTGAGTACAAATGCCGTAACCGCAACAGCTTAAATAAATGTTGGACTTTTCGTAGTTTATTTATTTATCTGAACGCATAAACATTAATACAAGGAGGCATCAAAATATATATGCGCCATACAATAAAATTAAGTTGTGAAGAGATGAATTAAGGTGAGTATAATAAAAAATAACAATGATAAATCGAAATTAGTGCATGACAGTGATATAACAAAATAATGATAATAATAATAATAATAGTGATGACAATAATGGTAGGAGAAGCAGTTCAGTTGAGAAAAATACAACCAGAAAGGATTCTTCCACTTAAAGGAGTTACTCTCACTTTTATGAATAAAGCAAAAAAAATTTACAGCACGACTGCCACTAGCTTTTATTCTGACTCATGTCTGATAACGTCTTAAGCCACTGTGTTGCATCATTTGTAGGACCCCGACCAGGGTGTTGTGCAGCACTAACAGAAGCCAATCTTGTACAGCTTTTTTTTCTTACCGCGGCACCGTGACACACCTTAATCACCTTTCAGCATCTTCAAATAAAACACTATGTAAAATTTTCTAAGACAACATCCATAATACATGTCCAATCTGCCAAAGACTGTGATACCCATTGAATTGTCATCGTTGTGCCCGAATACACGTTGCCGAACTTCAGCATTATTGACATGATGTTGACACTAGATAATTTGGAGATATGGATGATGAAACTCAAAGTTATCAGGCCAGGACTCGCAAGCGTAGGGCAAGACTGCTTTCACGGACGAACCGCAAATCTAGATTAACATGATGAAGGCGCCAAAGTTGGCTCAGATTGTCGTGAGCCGCTCTGGTTTTCATTATATGTGAATTGATCTCATCGCTTATGTTCCCACCACTAACACAGCTACGCAGATACGCAAACTTCTCGATTACTTTTATCTGCCCACTATCAAGGGTGAGTGAAAGTTCAGGACCTTGCAAGTCTTGTACAAGTACTTTGCATCTTCCAAGTGCAAAGTACATGCCACACATAAGGACATTGTTCGCCAAATTATTAAGTTTGGATTATACGACTTGGGCATTGCTGTGACTGGAGCAGTCCGAAATCTGATACTGATACATGACGTGTTGTGCGCTAACACCCAACTGACTATCTGAGCGAGAACACAAGAGTGAGCGAGAAGGCATATCGGGCTATCAAACGAATGCACAAATACTCATGTATATACAATTCTGCACTTTAAAAAGATTAATCCTCCAGGTCACTCCTGATTGTCATCGATCGACCTTCTCACTATATCAAGTATAGTCAAACAGTAAGATAATATCATCCACATTCTCAGGTTCGAAAATTCTTTCTTCGAACAACAGATCTATACCACCATCACCTACATTCATCTGAGCTGTTTCCTGGATGCCATCGACGGCAAAGTTGGGGAGGAATGGTGAAATTGTGCAATTTATCTTGCTTCACTGCTCGAATGAAACACTGGGAAGAGCTGGGTGTATGTCGTACGTCTGCTTCGAGTGTATACAGAGCTTTCATAATGCACATAAACTTCTGAGACACATCCTTCTTAGATAGATAATCCCAAAGAACATTCCTGTCCGACGAGTCAAATTTGGCCCTGATATCGAGAAATACAACAGTTGTTGACCTGAAATAAGTATGGTCATGTTATAAAATTTGGTAGGGTGTTAAGATATGATCAACACACCCTTGAACAAAACAAAAACCATCTTGCTCCTCCTGAGCCAATCTTTCTCGGGTTTTGAACAATCTATGAAGTGTGGCGGAAGCCAATAGTTTGAACCCAATCTAAAGTATACTTATCCTCCCGTTTGTTGCCGCATGATTGATGTGAACTCTTTTTAAAGATAGGGACAACTATTGACTCATCCCAGGATATCAGAACACTCTTTACTTGCCAAACATTTGTCAACAACTCAGTCAGTTCACTAACCAGGTCGCCATCATCTTTCAAAGTCGGAAGGGATTCCAGCGGGTACCAGTTGCATTTATTGCTACCAACTCGTAAGCACACTCTAACCACCAAGCTTCAGTATCCTTATATAAGCTTTGTACTGGTTCATTACGTTTATTGCGTCAAACGCGTGTTTACCAAAGGTAGGATGACTTGCTTCAACAAATTATAAGAAGCCTAATGTAACCCTATTCATTTAAGATGGACATTTTGTGAAGCTACAAGCTACTTCACTTACATGTTTTCTGTGGCGCTATTGATGTTAAACTTCTCTACACAGCATTTCACTTGACAGTACTGTCATTTATTTGTCTGTTCTCCGTGTCTTGTAATTTAACCTTTATTCAGGTTTTTCGTTAACCACACTTTATGTTCTTCAGTCTCCTCTGTCGCGAATTTTGTTTCGTGATTCTGGTTAAAGATATATTTTTTATCACTGTTGCGTGTTGCTGGACCATTGAAAAAGGTCATGTTTGACTAAAATAAAGGTCACGGCGTGGTTCAATGTCTGACTGTTGACCTTCAACTGTCTGCTTGGAAAGGCTGCCAGAACCATTGGAAATAGACATCGGATCCCCCCTTTCGAGAATATTTTTATAGATTTTCAGGTATCAAACTCTTGTTTATTCAATATTCCTTTTGTTGTATAGCATATTAGGTTTTTTTAGGAAAACCCTTGACTGTATAGCATATTCTATACCGTCTGAGGTATTTTGTAATTATGGTATAATCCATTCTCTTTATTAAATTAGGACCGTTTAAAATGAATACAGAGTTTATGTTTTGGTATAACTTAATATTAACAACTCAAAAACGTTTTATACGCTATACAGAAGAACATAGTCTGGTCTGATTGAATAAACGTTGTAAAATTGAAACAAATCAAGGCATGGCGAATCGTGATAAATACTACGTATGAAACAGTATTATTGAATACAACTAGGCCAGTGTTAGTTGAAAGTGATGGGAAAAACAACAGTGAGTGCTTGAAATGCAAAGAGACTATGTTGATCATTAGTGCTGACAATAAAAAAAAACAGATATCAGGATATGTTACATAAAATTGGTTAAGAATTATAATCCGTGATGCAGTGGAGCAATGTTTCAAGATCCAGTCATTTAGCAGTCGGTGACCACGAATAGAAGTTCACAGCAGTTTTTGGATTGATTTTTGTTTTTAAGGTTTGACATCGTCTGCCTGAGCATCAGAAAGATTGTTGGAGATTTGCGTAAATCTTCGCATTTCCATTCTGCAGTTAGCATGCTGTCAGGCGTTTAGTTTAGATTTCACCATTTATTTGATAACGAGTTTTGTTGTGAAATTTTCCCATATATATTTATCCTTATTTAAAATTTTAGCCACTTTGTTAGCATGAATCCGCTATTTTTTTCTGTTTCTATCATCTGCAATCATTAAACTACAATATTTAAGAATATGGCGTTTTTGACCACTAACTCTTTTCGCAAGTAGTTCTTTGGGTTCAATTATGGCTTTATGGTTTATATTTTCGTTTCCGTAAGTAAACCGGTGGGTTTAATATTACCACTATCAAAGACAACACTACGGAAAGCGTCGTTAGACAAATTTAATTGTTTTTGGTTGTGAACGGATGTACTGGAATTTATAATGATGATAAAGTGTGATTATTAGAATCACTGTAGTTTTGTGTTCATATATATTCGATTCTCACCACTTGTGTTCTCGTTCATTACGTGAGTGGGTGGACAAACGTATTCAGCGTGTTGTATTTCTTCAAAAACTAAGCATTTTACGTGGCGGAATTCATGAATTATGTGTATGACGCTTAGCACACGATAAACATTTACCTAACTTTTGATCGCCTTTATTCTATCCTTTATAACTTTTCAATGGATTGTTTATCATGTTTTCAGGAGAACGGGGATTATCGTTAGTTAACTTTTTGTGTGTATGACATTGAATACAAGCCGAATTGAGACACCTAGGCAATGTGGTGAAATTACTTATATTTAAACAATAATACATTAATTCCTGGCATCTCTGATCGAATGTTTCGCTATTTGGATGGACACTTTTTCCAGACTTATTATGTTAATTCCCGTGATCAACCAATCATGCAGCTGTACATTAAGTCGATCACTAAAATCACACTTGGGGGCTTTTTTACTCCATTCGAGGATAAACTCATCGACCTTCTGGCCATTCCAGTGGATAATTTCATGACATTTCGCTCTTTCACAGTAATCGAAGCTTGCACACTGTACATGATTTAGTAGTAATTTTTGAGTTTTAGAAGGAACCGAAATAGGCTTATATGGATATGTCATATTTTTCAGTAAGCAGTAGATATCCTTTCCGATTTATGTATATATTTATGTAAGCTACGAATTTATCATCTTCAACAATTTTCCTGGTAATACTTTAAACTTCAAACTTTTCCATATACTCCTTGGAGGCTTCAGCATGTTAATGCACACCCAATTGTCCAATCGAAAGCTACTGTGCAGATAGGCCTGATAAGCTTATTTTGTAAATAGTTTTTAATGTCATTTGTATTTATTTTGTCAATTTTTGACTGTATGTACATTTGTCATTAAATGATTGTACATGTTGTTTAAGTGAATGATCTTGAACACACTTTCCGTTGTGTTACTTACATAGCGTGACATACTGTGGATTGCTAACAAACGCATTGCTACACACATATCCCTTGTTTTACTTTCGTTTGTGATTGAGTTAACTGAAATCTAAATCAAATATTACCTACATTTATAGACTGTGAGTGGGAATATATCATACCTTACATTGGATTACGCTACTGGAGAGTTCGTCAACCTGATTGGAATTACCAAGCATTTATAATTGTGGATTTTTAGTACCAGACCAAAGCTGAACACGCATAAATTTGGTGAGCTTAAGTAAAGTCCCAGTTTTCTATTATATTTGTAGCAGTTAACTTATATATATTAACATTACTATTGATCTGTAATAACTTTGTTGATACGTTTCGCGTTTATATATCGTCTGGTCCACCACACTTCATTGTGATTCCAAAATGGTAGTTAGATATATTCGAAGCGATATCAACCGAGTAGTCCAACAGACAAACAGAGCTAGAAAAGTACAGATGAATGCGTTATATTTAAAATTCGTAATAGACGCTCAATCAAGTACGAAGTCAGTACAAATAATACACTTCATTAATCGAATGTTAAAGAATTACGGGCCGATTCGATATTGGTGTAGAATCCAAACTACGGTTTGGATAGATGAATAGCCGTCCAGGTACGTTAGACACGCGCCCTTGCCCGTCAAAATCAAAACAAGTAATCGGGTAAATAGCGGTTCTATAATTCATCATAAATTTAAATGTAAATCGTTACCTAAACAAATATTACCACCCGGCTATTCAACCAATAATTGTTCAATCAATCAAATCTAAACTACATAAAATGAAGTTGATAAAAGATGTGGGAAAATTACCAGTCACAACAAATAAACGCTATTCTATCCTGACTGGATAGATCACACACAAAAGAAGGAGCAACTCAATATGGCTGCCGCCAAGAACAAGTGTCAAGTAAAACAACAGGGATACAGTTCGGGAGGAAGCACAAAAACTTAGTGAAGGTGTAATAAAAATAAAAACTATGATAAAATACAAATATTAACAATCCAAACGTAATAAAAAAACTAACAATGTACAACTAAGGGGATCAATAGGAACAAAGTGCAAGTATATACATGGAGGGATTTTCACAAACACACAAGGTATTCAAAACAGATCTTACAATTGGTACATTTATTTTTGCTACTATAATAGTAGACCTAATCTTGAAATTGTAGATTTGTCATGGTGTGACTACCTAATCTATAAGATTTTGCGTGGAAGTCACTTCATCGTCTACATTGACTCGTCCAATCTTGACCATCAGCAATGTGATAATTATCACTTCTGAGGAACACATTTAAGCTTAGAAGAGAATGATATATTTCATACAATAAGAGTGGACTTTTGAGTTGAGCTCCTCTATCGGTTATAATAATCTCTGGTATGCCGTAATAAGATTTCCGATTTTCAAATAGGTCTTTGGCTACAGACTCGGCTGAGGTGTCGTTTATCGGTACCGCTACAGGCCATCGTATGAATCTATCGATGAATGTACAAATATAATTGTATCCAGTCGAAACCTGCAGTAGTGCCACAATATCAATGTGTGTATGTTCGAATTTAGTGTTTGGGTGAGAGAAAGAACCCACTACGTAGCTAGTATGACGATATACATTGACTTTTTGACACTTCATGAATACCTGTGTCCAATTACACACATCACGATTCATGTTTGTCCGTACAAAGCGTTTGCTGATCAGCTTCACTGTGTCTTTCATTCCCAGATGGTGCATACTTTCAAATACCTTCTATTGCATTGATTTTTGGATGAATGGTAGCGGTTGGTCTGTCGACAACCATTGTGCGCTACCGAGTTGAACATCTTTGAGTACTAATTATGTCGTTTCGTCGGATCTTTACTTGCATAATTTAATGTCCGTCTTTTGCAATTTTGACAGATCGTGACATTCGATTTCACTTGGAATAAGCTCTTTAATCGTTGTTCTTGATAATGCATCTACTACTTCATTTTTGCGGCCTTTAATACATCGTATATTAGAGAATAATTATCTTGCTTTGCTCTTAGTGCTTTTGTGAGCGGTTTTTGATCCGTGCGCACAGTAAAGTTTGTACCTTCTACCACATATTGAAAATGCTTTATTGCCAAACGAATTGCTAGTAGTTCTCTTCCGGAAGTGTTATATGTCGTTTGCGTAGGATTCAATTTTTCGAGAAAAATGAAAGCGGCTCCGACGTGCCATTTACTAAGTGATGTAAAAATGGCTTCTACCACCGAATTCAATCCATCGGTTATGATAATTAATGGTGTTTCGCTCTTTCGTCTAGCTAGCGTTGTCTCTTTGCTTCGTGCCTTCTTTTCGCTCTCGAATGTTTGTATCGCCCATTTTGATAGATAGAATATCCGAGCACGTCACTGTGATGCGTCCGTCAATGGTTGCAGCAATGCTGCGCAATTCGGAGTAAATCGTCTATAGAAATTTATTAGCCCGAGAAACCATCGGGTAATGGATAATTTCGGATGTCATCGATTTTTACTGGGATCGATGTAATGCCCTGAGAAGTTACTATGTGACCTAGGAACCGTAAGGATCCCTCCCGAACTCGCTTCTGAACGTCTATAGAGATACCATGTTCTCATGGTCTCATGAATGGTTGTCGCAGATGCTGTAGATGCTCATCCATAGTAGCACTGGCCCCCAAATGCCCTGGTACGGCCGAGAGTGGGGAGAGTCCGCTCTCCCTCTCGAAATACTCTCACACGGCCACGCGTATATAGCCTCTGCCAGGGAAGTCCTACTCACTGCCTTCTCGTGGCGGGGGTGTTGTTTACGAAAATGAGAGGACGAAAAGCGAATGTCCGGCGCTTTAACCGGATTCCAAAACAATGGTGCACATGGGCTCCAGTATCCTGCGGGAACAAATGGCGAATGAACCAATTGTTGGTCACCGGCTTCCATGGGACTGCATCTCCTTACGATGCTCCACTGCCTTGTGGATCAGACCTTTGGGTTGAAGGCTCGGGGTGTGGCCCCCTAAGATAACCACCTGCTTCGGTTTGGGCACCCGGGCAGTATCACAGCCCTCACACATATCGGATGAGATTTGTGTGGCGCATATGTATTTGGTGCCTCTTTGTACCATTATCTATGTGTTGAAATAAATAAATAAATAAATAGCACTGGCTACCAGTAACTCATTGATGTACGCATATACTTCTGAAAAACCTCTGATAACCTGGTCGATAGATCGTTGAAAGGTTCGCCTCTGCATTAATCAATTCAAAAAACATGCGCGAAAATTCATATATCCCGACAGGAATGTGATAATATGCTTTAACTAGGCCAATCTTCGAAGAAAAAGTCGCCTTCTATATTGTCGATAAAATAGTGAATGTGCGGTATAGGATATCTTACGGCCGTTGTTGGTCTGTTGCTTTCTCAATACTCTCTAAACATCATAATTTCGACGCTCCTCTTTGGAGCCATTTGTAACGAGGATGCCCACGGCCTGCTCGAAAACCTTAGAATGCCCGACCACATCAACTTGTCGAATCCTTGTCTCACTATTTTTATTCTTTTCGGGTTCAACCTTCTTGGTCTTGCGTTCGTTGATGGCCCGTTTGTTATAATACAGTGCTGAATGGAGTGCTTGAGATCCGCCTTATTGTACGTTCTTCTTGCGAGTTCGCGAAATTCCGCCAACAAAGAATTACGTGGATCACCATTTTTTATCAGTAACTGAATCCATGAAAACAGATTCCGTAGGTATTCCTCTTATCGAAGGGGAGTGGTTACCGATTCTAAGTTGGTGACGTCATGAGTTTACTAGCAGTTCGAAGTTTCCTAGGAAATCAATACCTGTCGCGGGCACTGACACATCTGTCATGACGAAGTACAAGCGGTACGAAGTGCCTCGTCCAAAATTCAGGGGCAACTTCGTCTACAGTATGTCTTAATATCCGATTTGTTCGCCACTTTTAGCACTAGTGGCATATTAAAGTTTCTTCTCTCATCGCTTACAGAAGGTACACGGCTGATTTCCGCCTCAGTATCAAGTGAAAATTGCGCGCCCATCGTTCGTTATTGTATGTAAAACATGTGACTATGCACAGGAATTGTGCTCGCTGAAACTATTACCATTAACAGTCTTGGGGATCGTTTCTCTGTTGTGTTAAATCTACAGGGTTGTATACACTTTCTAGTTCTACAGCCATGCATATGATGATATCAACGTATTGAGGGAGCTGGTCGTTTTCTGGAAGATGATCGGTTTTCCGTCTCTCAAGCTACCTCGCGACCATGCTTGTGGTCTTTGTTCTGTATTAATTCTGTGAGCCTGTGGCAAAAAACATTTATCTCTTTCCGTATATAACTGGTTCTATCATCGCACTGTGTAACTGAGGACTTATCTGCTTGGTTCTTTCGTATATTCTATCGGTTATCCTTGCTATATTGTCTATGTCTCCGACGTCTAGGATCTGTTGTACATTTGGCGGTAGTCACCAAAGCCACAGTTGGTAAAACAGGCTACTGTCGATTTTCCTATCACCTGGTATATTTTTAATATATTTTTTTGCTGTAATAGAGTTTTTTTACCTCCTATTGACTTGATTAGAGAGCTGATCAACATTTTTTTGGTCACCTGGAGAGACAGGTTTAATTACGGCTTGCTTTAATGCGTCTTATAGCTTCTCAGGTTCTGGTTTAGCTATCCGTCACTTCTGGAAGAAGTTTGCTTATGCAGTCGAATTTATTTGTTACTAAGTTAATGCGATTAGTCAGAAGATAATTGTCGATTTTAGTAAACCACAGCTGTGGGTCACTGACTTTAAAAAGGACAACAGGAAGACCATGAGCCATCATGGACGCCGTTTGCGGCAAAGTTGACACAGCACTTTTGGAAGACATGTTTATGAAAAAACGTAAATAGTAGTAAATAGTAAATGTCACAGAGAGAAATGAACCGATAAAAACAATGATAATAGCAAATGATACAATTTATGACAAAGAACAGACCTACAAAAATGCGCCAGTATATCAATTGCCTGTGGAATATCGTTATTTATTATGAGAGTTATCGTTACGCTTATTAATTTTTATGAGATTGAAGATGGAACAGGTATTCAGTGTTTGACAACGCTTTTACCAGCAACACCTTCTAATATAACTCGTACCCACCAAGAGAAATCAAAAGACAGAATCGAGGAGATCAGAAGTTGTATTTGACGATTGCCAATATATTGGAATTGTCTGATCTATTCTGGCTAGCGATTGCAGTAGATGCTGAGCTCGGCGTTCCCACACGTGATCTGGTGCGGATGCATGACCGAGCGCCTTCAGCTAGGTGAGTCCACTAAAACTAATCTGGTCAGCATCCAATGTCGAAAACTTACAGAGCTATTTATTTTGTGGGGTTATTTACCGCTACAAGATCATGTACGTGTAATAAAAATGATGATATTAGAAGTCCACAACTATGATTACAATCCGGCTAACAAACCGAGTAGAGACAAAGTGCACTGAATTTTCGATATTGGATTATATCGTCGTAACTTGTTTCGTCTTTCTTACGTTGGGGTCACCATTTATATGGTGGCTTTGCTTCGTCAATCAACTATGTAACCGTTAATATATAAATTGCATCAGTGTTTGAAATCCGAAGGCAATAAGAAGCGGCAACTACAGTTTACTAGTGGATAGTACGGATAACAAAGTTATAAATACATAGAATGAATTAGAAGCAAAGAGGCGAATATGTGTATGCGAGCAAATACAGAAGCGAGTTTTTAGTCAAATCGAATAAAGCACAGCTTGGCAAGGCAAAGGCTAAAAATAGGATTTGAGTACATATATACATGTGAAAGAGAATGAATCATTGAGTGATAGTGTAGTAAGCTCATTCAACTACTGTATTATTTATCCGCTCACTGTAATTTACACACTTAATGCACTATGTAAATTTCTGTTTGAGTCTGATTGAATACATGTCTCCACATCAACTTTAATCTATTCCCCCATTGGTCGTAATACACAGATAATCAGTAATTTATCCACACTTGATTATGTCTCATAAATATATATGGATTTTTAACACTCATATAAACACTCTTGGCTTCACTGTGTGCTTGCTTGCTGTACGTTTGTGAATTTTATTAGTCTTTAACAACAAAATATCTCTACAACTGATGTTCAGGATTCTGAATAATCTGGAGTAAATCTATAACTCTACTAGGAGATTTAGATAGCGTTAAATAATCAGTCAACGGGATAGAGTTAGATATCGGGGAAATTCGCCTCTACAATATTTAAGCGATCCACATTGTTGTTGGAGTCTTTGATGCAATCTAGTTATCATAACGGTACCAAAATAAATACCTACTCTTACTGTTCGAATAAGATTGTCTGATAAGTAAGTTAAAAAAAGCTTAACCAAAACCAACCATAATCAAAATTGGTCATGGGATAGTTACTATGACATTTTGAATGTTAACCTACTCAGTAGTCATATGTTTGGCTTCGAAGATCGTGTGGGTAGAAACCAATACCACGACAATGTAACAAGAATCTTTCAAGCCTTGTACAACACGAGAAACGATCTACGTTGCTAGGTCTGATGTTTTTAAAGCTAGTCTAGATCGGTGAGTCAAAAGTAGGACAGTCAAAAGAAATGCAACTCGGTGTTCAGTGACTTCGATCAACAATCCATGACACAGGTCGGTGGAAGCACATTCACAGTAACTGAACTTTCCATGAGAGAAAAATCTTCGAATTGGCCAGTTCTTAAAGCACTGCCTGATCTGCCGTGAACCACAGTTTTTATTTTAAACTGGAGATCATAGTTGTAACTAAAATCTGACAATCTCCTGGTATCGCGCGTGCAAGTTGACACACTTTTAGGAAGTGGAAGGATTCGAATTATGCACGCACATCAGCATCCATTTCAAAGCCGTAATATTAGCTAATGCCAAACTGGTCGAGTTATCGGAGAATGAGTGGTGCTGCTTCAAAAGTTGAGGTATCAATCCCTTGAGTGTTAGAACATACCATACTCACACGTGTGATAACATTATGAAAAAGTATAAATTACAAGTGATAACACTTCCATCACTACTGGGTTTTTACCAGACACAACCAGAAACTGTGATACTGTGTCTCTAATCCCCATGCAGGGAAAATAAAACTTCTAGTGATATCGGTTTCAACCACAAGATCTTCAAGGTTGAACATGAGATAACTGGAAAAATAGATATTCAGCATTCGACGTGGAGAGAAGGCCGATAATGGTGAAGCTCGAGAATAATTCGATTCAGTCAGATGGCATTTCTCAGCCTCTCAGATGTATTTGTTCTGTATAACCTGTCTTTATTCTATTTTTAGCCTAAATGTGTTCTTCGGAAGTACTAATTATCATATTGCTAATTGTCACGAGACGATAAGTCAGTGTAGACAATGATATGACTTCCACGCAAGATCCTATAGATTAAGTAATCACATTATGAAATATCTACAATTTTGAGATTAGGTCTATTGTTATAATAGTACTAATAAGGGACATAGACCATAATTCTACAAACTTGTAACAGCATAGGTTGGTTGGTTAAGAGTTGACCCCAAACAACCAAGCATATGCCAAAACAATATTGTTCAAGTATTCATTCACTTCCTTATTTTGTATAAGCGTTATATTCCCTATTATCTTATATTGAATGTTGAGAGCCTTTTGTTTGTCTGAACAGATAATCCCACGCTCCACTGTGATTGCGCTAAGATCGAAATAAAGACCTACTCACTACTTGTCTGGTTTCTTCTATCAATAGCACGAGGGTTACCTTAAGGCACGAAAAACTCACTGGCTATCTCAATAAGCAGCTTAATCACTATCATAGGTACGCTATCAATCGAAGTATAACTTCTTCATTCATGTCACCATGAGCAACGGGTATCATGTTGCGACCGAATTCGACATGATTGTGAACATAATACCACTGTGATATGATAAATCCACGCCTTTACAACAAACAGTTAAGCTCTCAGCCATTAGAAAGATCCGTGGACACGACTTCTGGCTCAAAGAATGGTAGAAATTTTCAGATAATGAACAGTGTAACAACTCAAAGCCTCCTCAAAAAATGTTTCACAGCTGCTGCTCAGTCGTGGTAAATGAAAGTCGTGGATAAAACTGTGCTTTATCGCACTACCTAACTTAAAAAGGAATACCTGTGACAGATGGAGGATCTTACTGGACAAAAGAAAGATAGGAGATTTGATCAAATAAATCTATCTGTGAAACTACGATATATATTAAAGCACTTATGCCGTTTCATGTCCCTAAAAATGAAAATCAGAGAATCTTCATCATTACAGGAACCCAAGGTGAGACACTAAATTACTCTTAAAATCTCAACGTTCTGAACAAACTGAGACCGGACTGTGAAGTGTCATTGTCTTAGGGTGCATAAAGCGCCACACTGAGCACCCTATTGTTCCCAATATTCATCAATGACTTATAAGTAAATCTAACTTTTTATGCCTGCAAAATACTGAACTATGAAGTTGGTCCCTGTAGATGTTTAGTTTGACACCTGATCTGCTTAAATCTCAAACAGTGTTTTATGAGCAACAGAGGATGCTCAGAGTGACTAACATTTGTGTGATCACTACTACTCCAAACCATCGATGAATTGATATTGCCGATAGAAGACCTTGACCCAAATGACGACTATTAGGTAAATTCAGTCAAAGCTTGTACTGCTCTTCATTTTATCCGCAGTTAGCTAGGCATACTCCTAGGCTCTTTCCGACAATACTCAACTGCACCCTACCAAATCGACAGAAATCGCTTGGGAAAAATGAAGAAGTGTGACTCAAAGTGGGTAATAAAAATAGGTAATAGGTTTTCCGAAAACCGATAATGCCACTCAGGATTGTTATCGCTAAATTACGAAGGAAAGACAGACTACCTGGTAATGTTATGCAACCTATGAAGCACTTCGGACTACCAGAATAAAACCATTCCACCCAGATCTCTACACTGCACTTCATGAGCCAACCCACTAGGAGTTGTACATAGAACTAACGTCCAGGTTATATGACTCTATTTTTCACCACGGTTTGGCCATTCCTGGACGGTATTCAATACGACGTGACCATAGCCTTCTCAGTGGAGGGAGGTCGAAATCGGCCCATACAATTATAATTTTTCATGTTCCGCCTGAAATAACCGTGTAGTGGACAAAAACACCAGTCGGGACAACCAACTGTATATGAATACAAAATTACAGAACATCTTAATAAAATCTGAGAACCATACTGTAAACTCTTCATTTGCTAAATGTCAACTAATCGTCTCAGACTTCACTGTTCCTGCATTTCCATATCAATTGCTTTCTGTTACTGTTCTTTCCTCCCCGATCGTCTCAACTTTCTACTGCTAAACATTCTATATCTGACTAGCGTTTTATAGTGCTTATGAAGACATAAGTAGCACACTTTACAACTCTTCCCGACGCGCTTCTCCAAACTTAACCTCACAACCACTGCCATTCATATTCCTATTTCAATATCTATTATTATCGTTGTTGTCATAAATACATTTGTGTTCACATTAAACCTTGTCACATCAACCCATTTTTTATTCTTCACGCCATTTTCTCGATTGCTTAGAAAAATTCATTATAATTAGTAAAAACGTATGACTAGACTACCTACGGAAGTGGATAGGACACACATTGAGGAAAGCACCCAACTGCGTCACAGCACAAGCCCTCACATGGAATCCTCAAGGCCAAAGGAGGAGAGGATGAAGACCAAAGAACACATTACGCCGGGAAATGGAAATAGACATGAGAAAAATGAACAAGAATTGGATGGAATTAGAAAAGGAGGCCCAGGACAGAGTGGGTTGGAGAATACTGGTCGGTGGCCTATGGTCCATTGGGAGTAACAGGCGTAAGTAAGTAAGTAACTAAGTAAGACTACCTACACTGAGAAGTACCAAAAGCTCGGAACACTGAAATAACATAAGAAACTGAGCCTAAAAGAACTAACCGTTTACGTGAGTCCTTCACGAAGGTACTTCATATTAAAAGTAACGATCGGGAAACGACCGCGTGTTTAGAAATTCCGTCAGAATGGCGGTTCGCGCACAGCAAAGGCCGTCATTTCGTCGCAGTAACCCGTAAGTAGCATTTTAATACTCAAACGACTAGACACCAGTCATATCGTTGGGCACATCAAATTAAGGATCCGTTACGATCATCCTAACTACATGTCCCTCATATTTTGTTGTTGTTTATTTATCTTGTACGATTCTATATTGGTCTAGTCTAAATGAATGCGTAAACTCATAGTGTGTAAAATCAAAGTTGTAAACGTCTCACAGGCTGATGTCAAGTTCATATTCTTACCACATGAGCTACTTCCCACGCAAATAATATTATAATATTATATAAAGGAGAATTAGGAATAGCGGGACTGTAATGAATGGATTAAGTGTGGGAAACAGATGGAAAGTCTTGGAATTCGGATCAAAGTCTGTTTGTGCATAATTCTTAGTAACATTTTGAGGTGAGGCTATAAATTGTGGACGACATTTAAGCTAAGCTAGGCTGACCTTGAGAGTGTCCACCTAATATCCATGACCAAATGAGGGTTCTAAACCTGTGTGAGCAATTAGAACTATGTTTTAAAGTTGATGATTAACGTTAGGAATTAAATTTCGGGTTTTCATCACGAACTGACATAAGCTATAATGCCAGAACTATCTAACCAAATTGGATGAGCGAATTCCGCGCCAATATCCGAGGCCTATTATCTTATACCTTATTGGCTCGTCCATTACTTATAGTCTCGCCCATTTTAAAATTATATCTGATACCGTTTCGTGACGGGAATCATAACTTTAATTCCTAACCCCAATACCTAACCTTCAATCCCAGTTCGAATTCGCACACTGATCTACGGCCATTGTTTGACCATAGTACGTAGATAACTTTTTCCACAATCTACATTAACACGTCGTCCATAAGCTGTAGTCCTAACACAAGAATCGAGGGAAGTTCTGTATGGGTATTGAGAATCCTAATTTTCCTTACTTCCTCAGACTGAGGTTTAGTGGAAAAGTAGATCGCTTGACTATAATTTAAGCAGAGGTCGTGGTGTTAATTTCGAGACATTTTGCCTCTATAAGGAAATTCATAGGCACGTTGCCAGTTTTTTGTTCGGTGTCTAGTCTCCTGTCGATAACCTGGTTCACTCAAGACCGATTAGCATAGGATATCTATTTTAATCATTTTCTCTGAGTGATTGCCTTTATAAACCAACAACTAAAAATTAGGATACAAACCATGTTCACTGCTTACATTCCATCCAATTAAGCATCAGATTCTTAACTTCGTCTCTTTGTACTATGGGTTCAGTAGTTCGTGCCTTTGCGAAAGTTCTCTTATTTTATTACAACATCTAGAGGGAAGTGTACAAACATTTAACAAACGATCTGAAATCTTGATTATAGTCGAATAGCGGTTGCACGTTAACCCGTGGTTGAGACAACTGCAATTCCTGAAACTATTTCAAAAGCTAAAGTCATATCGATCTAGCCAATATTTTAGTTTCGTGCTGTCATATATGTCTTGAGTTAGTCATGGTATATTTGAGTACTGTTGTATAAGTATAAATGTAAGTGAATGATATGAACATGCTGTATTTCTCTCTGTATACTCTTGAAATGGCATTTTTAGCATTATGTTTGTAATGACAATCGCAAAAATGTATTCCCCTTAAGGTAAACACTCTTGAATTTCTTCAAGGCTGACATATGCGTAGTTCTATCAAAACGCGAACATCCAAATTGTATACAGTTTATTAGTAAAATCTAAAATTTTTTCAAACTATTGGGTTTCCTAGCGGACAGCAAGTATATCATATAACAACCATGGGGAAAGAAAGATCGTGACAATCAAATAGTGTCACTTATTTTTATACAAAAGATTTGTAGGTATCGTTTAACATTCTTTCCATTGTCAAGTAACCCTAACTTTTTTGGACGTGTGGTACTGAACGCATAAAGCTATTTTAACACTTCACTTTAATGTTCCCATTCATTTGCCAAAATTTTTAGTATATAATTCTCTGGTAGTAAACTAACCACAGATTACATGTTAGTTTTCAAATTTAAATCAGGAATTTCGTGTATTTCTGTATGACTCGGGATGACCCAAGCTAAAATAGACCTGCGACTAGTTCAGGTGTTTACTTAATTTTTTAGGTTGACTATCAAAAGGTGACACTGATGGTCGTCAAAATACGTTTCCTTTTTGACATATGATACACTTGAATATAATCCTTTCTAGTTCTCTCCAGTTATTCATCGTTTTGATGTCTACTTCCCCTTTTCTGTTCCCCTTCATGATTCCAAGTAAGCACTTGCCTGGTGATTTAGTTTGGTGATTTCCGTAATGTATTTCCTATCCACTTCCAGCATCTATCCCTAATTTCCTCTCCATTTGGAAGCTAGTCTGTTCTCTCCCACAGTAGGTTGTCGCTGATGATATCTGGTCAACGGACATTGAATATATTGAGTAGACAATTGTTTATGAATACTTGCACCTCTTTGATGATGGTTGTGGTTCTCCAAGTCTCAGCACCGTATAGTAAAACTGTCTTGACGTTCGTACTGAATATTCTGACTTTGGTGTTGACTGACAGTTGTTTTGAGTTCCATACGTTCTTCAACTGTAGTAATGCTGTCCTTACTTTGCCAGTCCTTGCCTTCATATCTGCATCAGGTCCTTCTTGTTCATCGATGATGCTGACCAAGTACGTGGACGTTTCCACCTCTTCCGGAGTTTCACCACAAAGTGTGACTGGGTTGTTCTCCGTGTTGTATTTGAGGATCTTGCTTTTGTATATTGAGGTCTACTGATGCAGAGGCCTCTGCTACACTGTTTGTCTTGACCTGTATTTGTTCGTGAGTATGGGATGGAAGGGCTTGGCCATACACGAAGTCCAAATCGTCTAGTTGCATCCAAACTATCGATTGTATTCTATACTTCTCTTGAGATGTGGTTTCGATAATCCAGTCAACCACCAGAAGAAAGAGAGAGAGTAAGCACTCTTGTCTGACTCCGGCCCTCACTTAGAATCCATCTGCCATTTGTTCTCTGTGCACGACTTTGCAGAGTAGTCAGTTGTATGATTTTCGGATGTTAACGATTTTCTCAGGTAAACCGTAGTGTTTAAGAATATTCCATAAGGTTTTCCTGTCCACGTTGTTGAACGCCTCACAGTCAAGGTAGCTGATGTATAGCGACGAATCCCATTCAATTGACTGCTCAACGACGATCCGTAGTGTCGCGATTTGGTTTGTGCATGGTCGATCCTTACAGAATCCAGCCTGTTGGTCTTTGTCCTTCCTTCCATATCTTTCTGGATAGAATGTGGAGCATCTTCAATGACATCTCTATGTCTGACTTCAGTGTTTCAGCTGGTATACTGTCAGATCCTACTGCCTTCCCACTCTTGATTTGTCTGGTTTCTTCCGTCGTTGGTGAAGCGACATATACAGGAAGGTCTGTAGGCGTTATTTCGATGTCCGTTTGATTCAGTAGGGCTAGCTTATTAACGAGTTACTCAAAGTGTTCTACCCATCTGTCCCTCTGTTCTTGTGTCTCAGTGATTGGTTTGCCTCCTTTGTCCTTAACCGATCTCTCCAGTTTATGATGTGTCGCTGCCAGTTTCTTCGTTGTGCCATATAGTTGTTTTATATTTCCTTTTCTTGCAGCTTTCTCCGCTGCTAGGTCTTCCATGTATTTCTGCTTGTCAGCTCTGATGCTGTTCACCTTCTTCTGTGCATTCAGCTTGTGTATTGACTTTCTCTGTTCTTGTTCGATTGTTGTTAATTGCTGTCTTCTTTCTTGAATGCTGTCCAGAGTTTCTATGGCGATCTATTCCTTATGGTGATACTTCTTTCGACTCAGAACCTCCTGACACGTTGGGGTTGGTGCTTCTTTAATCTTTTTCCAATTGTCCTTCTTAGTAGTTTTTTCTTTGAGTAGTTTCTTGTAAGGCTTGGAACTTGTTGAGAGTTATCTTGAATTCTTTGAGTTTATCAGTATCTCGAAGAAAGTCTGTTTTGAACCTTTTTAATGCTATTTGTCTAGTTATTCAGTGCTTCTTTAGCTTCATTTTTATCTTGTCAACCACCAGGTGGTGATCTGGAGCTATGTCAGCTCCTCTCCTTGTTCTTACGTCTTGCATTGACCCTCTGAATTTTTTAGTGATGCAAATATGATTGACCTGGTTCTCTCTAGTGCGACCCGTGTAGCTTTATGTATGCGTTTTTGGTAAAATATGCGGCCTATAAAAATTTTGTTGAACGCGCATAAATTTTCAAATCTCCTTCCTTTCTCCCAGTTCATATCGTCCTATGATATGTTCATACTCGGCGTTGTCCATTCCCACTTTGGCGTTTAGGTCTCCCATCAGGATGATTATATCCTTTCCTGAACATCTCGCTGTGATTGATTGCATCCTCTCGCAAAGCTGATCTTGTTGTTGATCTCGTTGTTGCTACTATTGGTGGGTGCATAACATTTGATAACATTCATTGTGATCCCCTCCTTTGTTTTGATTGATGCTTCGATGATCCTGGGTCCATGAAATTCCCATCCTATAAGTGCTTTACGTACTTATTTGGACAGCATCACAGCAACTCCCTGAATGTGCAGGGAATTTCCTTCGTGACCCGAGTACAGCGGCATCATTCCCGAATCTATCCTTTCTGTTCAGCTAGGGTCTAATGGGTTTCACTTCCAAGTTGTATCTCCTGATTTTCACAGCTATTTGGTTGGTTCTTCCAGTCTTCCATATTGTTCGAATATTTCATGTACCTATATGAATTGTTGCTCTGGTTGTTAGGAGGGGCATCGGCTTTTACCACTTACTTACGCCTGTTACTCCTCGTGAAGGAGCATAGGCCGCTCACCACCACGAGGTGTCATAATTCTTCGTCCAATTCGGAGGACAGAGTTTAAATGGTTTAATTTATTTATTCTGGCTGACATTTTTTAGCAAGGTTGTTTTCTACGAGATAAGTTTGCTGATCCCATGCCCAACCCTCTTCCTTTACTCGAACTTGGGGTCGGCAGTAACCCTAGAAGTGTTACAGGCGGAGTTCCTGGCCTATTTCTTACGAAATAAAATATGCCTCGAAGACTAGCTATTCTACTATATATAACCTCTAAATATCTATAGAGTGACATTCTTATCTTTAGATTCGTGAAACTGTACATCTAAATCTGTGTGACTGTGTCGAAGCAGTAGCATTGATAACACTTATTTATCTGAGTGATAACTCGGTTTTATAAACCGGGGAACTTATCAATGACTCGTTTTGTAAATTTACTTTCGGTCTGTTGGATCTGAAAGAAATATATCATTTTTGAAATGGTGAACGAGAAGTGTTTAGTTTCTAAAGTTTTTATAGTTGCTTTGCATAAGTGTAAAGTTGTTGAAATAAAGTGATCGTGAACTAGGCTGTGAATCACAGTAAGGTGTAAAGACATTTTCTGACTGTTCAAAGTAAATCAACTTTTTGGAGTTACAACAATAACTATTATCATTGTGACATTTGTAAAGTCATGTTGGCACAGTTAGCAGCGATTCCTATTGTTTTATCTTGTAAAATGCTGGGTACACTCTCGTGTTTACTCATGAAGTTGTTGTTTTTTGAAACAAGAGCGCCCTTTCAAAATCCAGTCTTCGCTCATTTGCATGCTGTCATCGTTGAGTTGTCTTTGTATAGTAGTTTAACCTGTCAGGTTAGATTAGGTCTGGTCTTGTATTAACAGTATCCACCATCGTCTGTATTTCGAACCTTCTAACAAGTATAATTTATGTTAGCGGGACATAGATTGCATGAAAGCACGTTCCGTGCACGATTGTCTTGGTGTACGTTGATTGGCTATTCCTTATCCAATCAGCGCTAGTCGATTCTTGGAGGAGACTCTAGAATTTCATGTAAAGACTACAAATATACTAACGTTTCTCCTATTGTGCTTCTTACTTTCATCTACCCTTGTTATTTGGTATATGGTTTCGTCCCTGTTCAACCGTGTTCTGATTTGGTGACTTGTCGAGTGAATTGGTGCCCAAGAATACTAAGCAATAGGGATAACCGGGTCGTAATAAGAGAAAATTATATCAATTTACAGCATGACAACACGACAAAACATAAGTGTTAAAGCCACCAAACAGCTCTGTTAGAGGTTCATACTTTGGTCGTATATCTTAATAATTGGTGAGCTATTATCATTTACTCCTATGCAGTAGATATGGTTCGACCAATGTGTTTTGGTACTCAGCCATGGTTACTTGTACGTGATTTTTAACAAACTTGGTTTGGATAAATTTTAGTAAATCTCCCACTTTATCTATTCTTACTATCAGCTCACAAACCGGTCCCTTTATTCCACAATTCCCCTTGGATATTGTTATGTTAGAACCGAATCTGATCATTCCTGCTGATGACCAAAAACTATTACAATGTTTATTAGATCATCATGGGAAATTAACGCCATCTCCTGATTCTCAACACGCTCTGTCGAATTTAAACAATAGAATTTGTGAAATTTTGGATAATATTATCGTAAATCCGTCTATATTCGAATCTGGGGTACGTTGTCATTATTGTTGTTCCATAATCTTTCTCTTGCGCCTTTGAAAGTCCTGTTACATTTTATGAATACGTACCTTAAACATTTGGGTAATTGGTGAATCCCGAAATATTTCACTTCTTGCTACCGGAAATATTTCTCTAAGTTATACCTTTTCAGTCTTAAACTTTCTCTTGTCACCTTGAATTTGTTGTTTTCTAACAGCAGTTTATAAGAGAGCCCAAAACATGTAGACTACATGCTACTTTCAAGCTTCTCTTAAACTGGAATGGTATGTCTAAAACAAATTAGATCTTTAAATCAGTTAATCCCTTTCATAAATTTGGATAATTCATTGGGAAGACGAATATTATCTGAACTATGTGAACAGCCTGATCACACACATACTTGTTAGTAACATTTATTTGTGCGAAAATTAAAGGTCAACTGGACAAATCGGAAGGTAGGTGTTACATCTTTGATCTGTTTACCCAATAATATGTAACAGATCTAGGTCAAGGCCCTGACACGATAGGCTAACCGTTTTAACCTTGAGGCTAGAGATTCAAATCGAAGCTAACGGCCTTGTGCAGAGAGACAAAAACGATTCTATCATCTGATTGCTTGACAAATGAGAGAGAAAACGAGTAAACTGCAACACTACTAGATTTATTCCTAATTTAGATTAATGTAAAAAGATACACGAATAAATAGAGACTAACATGACTACAACACACACAAACAATCAGAATAACACAATTATGTCTAAACTAAGCATTGGGGTAGAAAAATGGAGTACATAATGTTTCGTTAAATTAAATTAGCTTTGTAATAAAATAAGGTTATGACAGTGAATCATGCTTCAAACGGAAGCTTATGGTTTATGACCTGGGAACAACTAAATGTTAGTATTTTGCAAACTTTAAATAAAGTGAAATAATGTTCCCAAAAATAACTCCCGTTGTTTGTCATGCCTTCACTATTTCCCTGTTTACATCAGTAGGAAGCGAAAATATGAAAAACAGTGCTTCGCACCACACTGTATTCTGAACCAATATTACCACGGTTGGTTCAAGTCGAGAACAAACTGTTTACGAACACAAAGGGGTTTGACTTTTCGTATATCCAAAGCTCCAGTAAGCCCTGTTAACCCCCCATAAACATTTATATAACACTACAAAAGCGGATTTGAACCCTACAACCTGTCGCAACCAAGTGTTCCGTAGTAGAGGATGTAGATGTTTGTCAGTTCTGTACTCCTATTTGATCACTAAACTGAGTTTCCAGGGATCGATCTACCAGGAGGTCCACTTATTGACTTGGAATACGCCGGTGATATGGTCCTGTTTGGCGAAGATGTTGATAAAATGCCGAATCTTTTGGTAGCACTGAGCAACAATGTCAGGATGTTTGGAATGCGTTTCTCTCCCTCTAGATGCAAATTGTTGCTTCAGCACTGTCCTTCGTCAACACCTAAATTCAGGGTAGGGAGTAAAGTAGTCGAACGCGTCGACAACTACACTTACTTTGAAAGTCTGGTCAGCCCTAATACGTTGGTGTCCGACGAAATCTCTGCACGGATCCAAAAAGCTCATTCGGCTTTTGTCAACTTACGTCACCTATGGCGAAGGCGAGATATGTCTATCAATTAAGGGACGAGTATACTGCACGGCAGTTCGTACTGTTTATTTTACGGTCACGAAACGTGACCATTAAGAATATGGGATACTCGTAAGTTACTAGTATTTGACCACAGATGTCTTGGAAATATTGCTCGAATCTGCTGGGATCACCAGGTAAGCAATAGTCGGGTTAGACGCAAGGTAGTAGATGATGATGGTAAATCAGTTGATGAGATTGTAAATCTTCATCGACTGAGATGGTTGGGCAACGTGTTACGTACGCCCGAACCCCGATTACCACGACGCATAATGCTGACTAGTGTTGGAGACGGATGGAAGAAAGTTAGGCGCGGTCAAACCTAAACGTGGCATCAATGCTTGAAGTCACTAACTTCTGGTCTGAGCCATGTTGGTAGAAATAGACTACTCGGTTGGGGTACGTGTGACCATCGTAACCAATAGTTGGAGACTCTGGGTGACATGGCTCAGAATCGATCACAATGGCGTCGGTGTATACACTCCTTGTCTTTCCTTAAACTGTGAGATTAAGATTGCTTTATATCTTTCTTTCCATTAACTAATTCTTTCTTCCTGTATCATATCTTTATGCACAATCTTTCTTTTATATAATATTACGATTGAAGCAACTACTATGAATTTGGTGTTCATCTTGTTGTAGTAATGAGGTGTGGCAACTTGGACCGATGCATATATGTGCTTGATCCTACGTTGTGATTGACTGACAGAGGACGTTTATTAAAGCCCATCAAAACTGTGATATATTTAAGCAATAGATTTATAGAATGACCTGCGGACAAAACTAAATGTTAATATTTTGCAAACTTTGAATCAAGTGAAATAATGTCCCCAAAAATAACTCCCGCTGTTTTTCCTCACAGAATTTCCTACTTCAGGTTTATTTTGTATAATTTAATGTAGTTCTCCAACCAAGCATAGGTTCATGAACTTTTTCGTCAGATAGTATTATTACCAAGCTTCTCAACCATATTCTTCACGGTGATCTCGATAACGAACGATCGAATTTAATATATCTGTTTTCATCCAAAATATCCTAAAAGAGAATCAGGTGTTTACTGATGCTAATACCTCCATTTCTTTACTACCCTTTATCGTCTCGATTGTATTTGTCTAGTACTCATTAGTCACTTCCACGTGATTATATGAACAGTAAATGCTTTGTAGTTTTCTCTGCATAGATTTTTTTTAAACTTCAACTTATTATCTAATTCAGCAATTGGATCATGTTCGTTCAGTTGGATCTTTCAAATTGAACACGTGGTTGAATGGTTCTTGTATATCTGACTTGGCCTGTGTGTTTCGAACACTCCCAACTCTTGAAGCTGTACAAAATTTAGCAAGTTTTGTTCGTCGCCAGTTGACAAGCAATAATTCATCATCTGAACATGTTAATTGTAAAGTTGAATTAGAAAGCTATGGATTTTCTGTTGCCTCAGGAGACTGTATTGTACAAGTACTAATCACTACTACTCCAATGAATTTAAATCGAACAAGTCCTGATATACATAGTAAGTGTCGATTATTCGTCTTTTCTTTGATACTTGATGACAACTATTAAAAGTCTCTGTGTCGTGTAAATGAAAACTTCATGAGAATTAACCGGTGAGCAATGTAAGCCCCAATTAACATTCTGTAGCATTCTGACCACATTCATGTGATACTACGTGGTTGTGGCCGATATCATGGTGTCTAGTCGTTATTTCTGACAGAATTTTATTAGACAATCTGATGCAATATGTGCCAACTTGGACCGATGAATATTCGTTCTCAGTCGTAGTACATCGGCTTTATATTGTCACTCGCTTATCGAGTAAAAGTTTGTTTACTCAACTTTGTAAGGACAACTGTGTAAGGACCAAAAATATTATTTGCATGCCGAATTCAGTGAAACATGATTTAAGCATGCAACCTGTTAATAAAAATCCGAATGTTTTTATCCCCCATATTGATAATAACTTAAATCTTTGTCTTATTCTTTACGCTTATTCTCTTTATATCCGGTTCTCTTATTCTACTTACCCAATATTCAGTAAACAATGCAATGCCAATAACTTTGAGCATATAGCGTGTCACGCATATCAATTGCTAAGCACTTATGCATACGTGTAACTTTCGATTTGTTGATTATTATAACTGTATTTAATACCATTTGTAACAGTTGGTTTCGATTCTAATGTACCCAACAAACTTTTGTTTTATTTCACTAGCATCCAATTTAGTGTTCTTTGTTTCCATTTTCGATTATTGTCTTCCCTTCCTGTTTTGTCACAGCTTCTAGCTATCACATAGCTTATCGTATTTTATAGTAAATAACTTTTAGGAGGCATCCTTCTGTGATTACACATCGACAGTATTTACCAGAGACACCTCGCCAATTGAAGTTTGTAACATATTTCACATAATTTCGCGTCTTGGTTTGTCAGATCTACGCATCAATCGTGTGGTCTGGAGTGGAAAAATTAGATTTTCTACTCATTGGGATATTAAAAATAGATTATTTTTATTTACTTTTGTTATAATTTGTGAACATGTGTGTCCTGTATATTGGATAACGCAACGATACCGCCAATCAGAGAGCAGCGAAATTACCGATCGAACCAGTAACGCATAAAACACGTGCGAGCAGCCTAGAGTCCTAATTGGTCCTGCCTTCCGCCTAGCCCAGCCAGTTAAGTCCAGAACTCCAGTCTCAGCCTCTGCAATATGAATCCTTATATTTCAAACATACGGGGTTTATATACCAATCAAACCTACCACAACGTATCATAAAATAGAAAATAACATTTGTACAATACTTGACCAAAAATGGCTGTGAATGAGGGAGATAGTAATTAATAGACAGGCCATAACTCAAGAATAGTAAATCGTATAATAACAGTTCATAGATTAAAATAAAGCTTATGATAAGAGAGACATGCATATGAATAGTTTAGTTATCTAACAATTATACGATAAAAATATACTCATACTATTGGTCCATAAAGGGATCCCAAAAAAATTACCATTCATTATTCTTATCGCGGGATATAACAACTTTCGATTGTTTCGTGTTACTAATTCACTTAGACGAATTGATGTTCGATATTTAATTATAACATAGTTCCTTAATAGTAAATCACTTTCTACAAAATTTAACTATCTTTAGTTTAGTTATTAAACAGATTAAATATATGTATTAATTACCAAGTTCTTTTAAATCAAAACATTCTCCCAGTTTTTAGTTCATCAATGCACTAAACTGTTCACATTAAATTAATACTTCTATCGTTTCTTATTATGTTATTCAACATTTCTTCTTCTTTCAGTTAGTTTAGCTGCACAAAAAATTGCTTTGGCTTCAATTCGTCATTTAAGATGGGCAGAAGACAATGCAACACATACTACGTACCTAATTATTATTTAACTTCTGATCGTCTATTACTAAATTGTTTTGTTTTTTCTTAGCGTGAAGGTTTTAATACGTATCTTGAAAGATTTTCGGCGACGTTTTCGTGGTTTTAGTTATATGAATTCCTGGTTGATAGATTTATTAGTAAGTTGAATAATCATTTGTATAACACATGTATTCATTTGTTTTCAAGGCTCATTATGTTGTAATGAATAATCCATCACGTCAACCTTTGCCACTTAATCATGCGTTCAGGTAATTTTGGTGATTTTTGTATCTATGGTATTACATGCTAAATAATATTTGTATTTATGCAAGTTATTTTGAATAATTTACTAGGGATAGACTCTTAGAATTATCTTGGAGCCAGACTGTAAATATGAGGTCCAAATCAAAGTAGGTAGACTGGGGTCCGAACCTACAACTTAATGGTCCAAACTTAGGTTGAAGTCTAATTGTCTCTGACTTTATTAGTACACAAGCTAGACTGCCAATAATATCCTATTATGTGGAAGTGATAAATACTATTAAAAGTAAAATATGATTGATCGCTTAGCGTGGCACTTAGCTTACCGACTATCAAATATGTGATTTCCCTTCCTCCCATTGATTTCTACTTCGCATTCACTGAGTGTGATTGCTTGTAATTGTATTGTCTATACTCTGGTTCTCTATTCTGGGTCGTGAATCCTGGGTCTGATATAACGTGACTAGTCTTATTATGGTATTAACGTATTATCGTAATATCCCTGAGCGAGAGAAAAAAATATTTTGAACCATCTCTTATATTAGAAAGTATCAAAATGATTCCTCCAAATGGCAGTTATCTTTATCTCTTTGAAGCGCGAATTCAGTCCCATTTCACGTTGAAATCTTTGTCGTCTCATGATATCTCTATTGTCAAGTAAAATGTAAAAAAATTGTGTTTTCTTTCGAAATATAATCCTATTTTGTTTATCAGGTTGTGCAAACCTGAAAATGTATTAACCTCTGTCTTATCCAGTATTGTGATGGCCTATTAATTTTTTCCTTATGAGAGCGGTTGTGTTTACTGTACAGTCTAGATACATAATTATTTCAGAGGGTAAATGTGAATATCATTTACGATGTCCTAGAATTGAGCTGTTTATTGGCTTGCGTATTAGGTAGTCCTCGGAGACATTTTTCGAGAGAGGTGCCTGTGTGTGACCTATGTAACGTGCTGCACTGAAGTGAACATATATATATATCAGTGCAACCCAAAAAGAGGACTTGTTGTCAACACATTCACGATTCCAAGGCAGACTTGATAGAACAAAGCTCAGCAGGATAGAATATCTATCAGCCCTTTTTGGGCTTAATTGAGGAAGTTTCTTGAGTCAAGTAAAGCTATCTACAACGCGTCGGTGAGAGCAGTTTTGCTCTATGCTTGTGAAACCTGGCCTCTCCGAGTTGAGGACGTTAGACGACTCTCTGTGTTCGATCATCGCTGTCTCCGAAGGATTGCTGATATTCAGTGGCAACACCATGTCAGTAATGCAGAGGTTCGGCATCATGTGTTTGGGCACAGAGATGATAATTCAATTGGTGTCACCATCTTGAAACACCGACTTCGGTGGCTTGGACATGTTCTACGAATGTCGTCCCAGAGAATTCCACGTCGTGCATTATTTGCCGACTCTGGGACTGGTTGGAAGAAGCGGAGAGGTGGTCAGTGCATGACATGGTGTCGTGGTATGAAAGAAAGCTGCAAAGGACTGGCTTGTGTTGGTCCTTCACGACTCCCTGGTTGGGGTCTGAGAGATAGTGCTACACAGTGGCTAGAGACGTTATCAGATATGGCTCAGAATAGAAGCCAGTGGCGATCCTGCTGTAACCTTCTTTTACTTTCTTCATAAAAAGTGGTTGTGTCTCCCTTACTTGAAAGATTTCTTCTGATTGTACTTTTCCGTTCCACTGTTACGACCACACTAAATTACACCAATCTCTTCGTTATCGTTCTCTTTTGTGCTCCTTGGTTTTTTTTTTCTCTATCTCTTCGAAGTTACATTGTTTTGTGTGGCGCATATATATTGGCGCTCTCTTGTACCAATATTTATGTGTTAAAATAAATAAATAAATAAATAAATAATCTATCTCTAATCGCAAGCCTCTTATATTTACATACGTAATGGTATATGGATCCTCAACTATTTTTTCTCTTAAGATTGTCTCTACAATAGGTGAGATTAAGATTGGAATGACTTTTAATTAACTCATATTCATGTTTACTTATCACCAGCTAAATGCGTGTACATGTTACTGTTCCTCTATCTAAACTAGAGACGAATTGGTAAATATTAAAGTCATGTCTCATGAAAAGTGTTTGACTGTTCAATTGTGTAGTTTTCTTGATTGGGTCATGCTTTCATAGATTTCAAGAATTCATTACTAAGTTATTTTAACTGTTATGCAATAACTATGATTCATAGTTTCATCCACGAAACTACATAGTTGAGCATTCACAGTTTTATTTATTTAAGTTTAGCAACTAAAATAAAATCTTCAAAATGTTTCTTTTGGTTTAGTTCATTGACATGAACTTATCAGTAGAATGATTACAAGGCAAACATTTTGTTGCAGCATTAAGATATTTTGTATTGAGAATAACTAAAGTCAAATATATTGTATTGATTAAAACAATTACTATTAGTACTATTATTATTATTAAACTTGGTTCTTATTGTTTCAAACTTGAACACTTTATTATCAGTATAACCGCTACACAATAATCAGCATTTTATTTATTAATTAGAGAAAAATATATATGTGTTGTTTATTCTTAAATATATTGTTTATTAGACGTGTATTCCATCTATTGGCCAGCGGTTTCCTTCTTCCTAATAGTACAGGTTTAATTGATCCTTGTGAACAAGGAAATTTACGTCTTCACTCGTTAATGTCTCTTGTTGAACAGGTTAGTATACGTGTATGTATGTGTACATGTAAACGTTTTACTCTCTTATTTTACTATTATCTTATAAAAGTTAAAATCATTGAAGTAAGTTGGAAAAAAAATTATTAAAGAAATTGAAGAAAGAGAGAGCAGTACACTACTATTTATTTCTATTTTGTAGCAACCTTAAAAGTATGTACCAACAATAACAACAACCGCATTCAGGCACCACAAAATGGATCTCAGAAGATGATCTTAGAAAAATTGTCACTCCACGCTGATAAGAATTGTGGATAATTAAGTAAATAATATACATTCGTTCAAGATGCTGCATCGTATCCTAATGACTGACTGGTCATTTTATGCACGAACCTACGATTACTAGTTCGATTTCATTTATATTCTCGTTATCACACATTTTATTAGCCACTCATCAAATAGATGTATATGGATCTCAGTGTTGATGTTTACATTGAGACTCGAATTGAATATCTTTTGCTTCACACCTTCAGCCCGTTATCCATTAAGCTAAGGAGTCAATACTGGTATACTGAAACATGCAATTGATGTGCCCCAAATAAGATAAAACGGACCTTCTGAATTTCACTACTAGCCAAAATCCAAATTATCAGGAAACTCCACTCAGAATAAACATGTACCCATCAGAACTGATCAATTACAGTTTTAAATATCAAAAAAACGGGTAAACTCAAAGCCTTACATACATATGTAAGGCTAATACCATTCAAAATGGATTTGTTTGTATAAAACGTTATTAAATATTTATAATTGCCTCTTAAAAGCATAATGTATTATGTGTATTGTTGATATTTCTATTTCATCTCTCTTCATTCCTAATACAAGGATGAAATATGTTGTACAGCTCAAGTACTATTACGAATTCTTAATTACGAAGATTACCCATCACTATTCACTCATACTGATTTGGATGATACATCAAGAGGTTTGTTTTATCTATATATCGTTGTTCTTTTAGTGATGGTTCTTATTTTCAGTCCCAATTATTGCAGAATTTTTCTTGATGGACACCACGATATTGATTCATTTTAAGAACAATTTGTTTTAAGCTATTGATGTAGGGATAATAACAATGCTGTTAAGTGTTACTCAGTTATTGTGTTTAAATTCTTGTTCTCTGATCACTCTGTAATTCATTAATTCACTTAATAGTTAACTGACTAAACCGCCTGATATCTAATTCAGAGACATTAGAAAATAACTAGAGGAATAATTAAGAAACACTGAATTAGTAAAAGGGGGAAACCAAGTAGGGATTTTTTTATTTATTCTCCGAAGAAATGACTTACATTGATTCATGAAACGTTAGAAAATTTAATCTTTCTACTCATTGAGATATTGACAAATGTATTAATTTATTTATAACAATCTATTCAATGTTCAACTATATTCAAAATTATCAAGTCAAATCTTGTTAATGATACCTACAAGTAAGAATCAGGTTATACATGTAGATTGGGAAAAAATGACTCATAAAGCGATCTCTAATCACTAATCTCTTCTACCTTGAGATGAAGAACTGTTAGGTATGCAGAGGAATATATCAATAATTATCATGTTAAGTCGAATGGTGTCCTTGGACGTTAAATGTACATTTCCTATTTGTCGATGTTTATTTCACTTGTTAAATATTGTGTAAATGTTGTTTTCTATTTTATGGTACGATGTGGTCTACTTGATTAGTATATAAACAGAGTATGTTTGAAATATAATGATTCATATCTCAGAGGTTGTGACTTTCGTTCTGGACTCAACTGGTTGGGCTAGACAGCGAAGCAGGGCCAATCGAGACTTTAGGTCGTTCATTACGTGTTTACGTGTAAGTACGCTGCGCATTAAACCTGCAGTCTCACATGTTACAACAAGAACATCACAACATAAACTATATCACAGGTATTTGAAGTAGGTCACTTACCTTATAGAAGCTTATGTGCTTGCATAAGAATACAATGTTTGTGCCAGATAAGGACTAATAACACTACTCAGCTGTCCAATGGTGATTTAATCAATAATGTTTATTAGCAAATATCATATTTAAAAGACTAACAACTTGGTAGTAGTGGTAGTAGTAGTAGCTTCTCAGGTCTTGCTGATTTTTAGCGTTTATTTGTCATGTACCTCTCAGTTCCGTTCACAATTTGTTAACAAATGTAAGTGCCTGCATACAGTATGCAGTTGGGTGTATTAAGAGCATGAGGTTCTTACATTTTGTGTTACTAGTTTTTTATTTTTATTGAACAACGTCCCTCTCACATTTCATTGGCTAATCTTAAAATAACTACTTTGTTGTTCATTGATATACTTTATGTCTGTCCGGTTATTTTTGCCCTCGTTTCGACCAAGTATCGTTTGTTGTTGCTGAGCCTACTACTTTGAATGTACATTTATAATGTAAGCTAATTATTGTTCACTGTTGAACTATTCATTCAGTTATATATAAACATACCTTATATACAGATTTCTGAGAAGTCAAGAGAATCTTCTAGCTTCAGTTGACCTCGTGTGATTTTAACTAAGATTGCTGTTTTTTTACCTATAATTAACTGATATTTAAAGGGTGTTAAGCTTATAGATTGCCCCATTGCCTAGTGAAATATATCTATTGTCATGTTATAAAATAAAATCTATCATTGTTCAATATACATCAATATTGACAAATTTTACATTAATTTAATTTGAAATTTTTTCTTATGTTTCCCTATAGAACAATTATTAAAGACCGCCACAAAATCGATTGATCATTTGAGTATTTTAGAATGGCCTGAACCAGTTGCATTGCATTCACAACAAATAACAGAAAATGGTAAAATAAAATTTGATTAGACAGGGGAAAAAAAAGCCAAATACATTTGTTTTTTAAATGAAGTTGCGTTTTCTGAATCTATTTAATAAGGAGGTGGTTTTATGAATGTATCTCTTTTTCTCGAAATTCTCGTTTAGAAAGTTATTTCAAGTCCATGAGAATTATAAATTCTCTCTTATTACAATCCAGCCATTCCTATTGTTTAGTATTCTGGGACACCAATTCACTCGACAAGTTCCCGATTCAGAACACGTGTTTGGACAGGAAGGATTATATTCCAAATAACAAGGTCAGATGGAAGTAAGAAGCACAATAGGAATAACGTTGGTATATTAATAGTTTTTTACATGAGAAGATCTTAGAGTTTTCTTCAAGTATCGACTAGTGCTAATTAGATGAGAATTAGCCAGTCAGCCAACCAACGTAAAATCGTGCATTGAGCATGCTTTCTGTCAACTACAACGTAGGATCAAGCACATATCTGCATCGGTCCAAGTTGTCACACCTCATTACTACAACAAGATGAACACCAAATTCGTAGTAGTTGCTTCAATAGTAGTATTATATAAAAGAAAGATTGTGTATAAAGACATGATACAGGAAGAAATAATTAGTTGATAGAAAGAAAGATATAAAGCAATCTTAATCTCACAGTTTAAGGAAAGACAAAGAGTGTATACACCGACGCCATTGTGATCGATTCTGAGCCATGTCACCCAGAGTCTCCAACTATTGGTTACGATGGTCACACGGACCCCAACCGAGTAGTCTGCATCTACCAACATGGCTCAGACCAGAAGTTAGTGACTTCAAGCACTGATGCCACGTTTAGGTTTAACCGCGCCTAACTTTCTTCCATCCGTCTCCAACACTAGTCAGCATTATGCGTCGTGGTAATCGGGGTTCGGGCGTACGTAACACGTTGCCCAACCATCTCAGTCGATGAAGATTTACAATCTCATCAACTGATTTACCATCATCACCTACTACCTTGCGTCTAACCCGACTATTGCTTACCTGGTTATCCCAGCAGATAAGAGCATGCTTTTATCCAATCTATGTCCCGCTAACACTTTGATACCACATAAATAGTGAAGAAATCTACTTCTTAATATCCAAAACTAGAAGATATGTGCTTTTAATACTAATTTCGTATCCGTTTATCAGGATAATGGCTATCGTGACCTTGATATTCGTAATAGATAATGCTCTTGGGTGTAAATAAGTGAATACTGCCTTTGAATCTCAGTGAGTCACATATTTACTCTGGGATACAAATATATTTAGCTAACGCGTTTGTCGCTTTTGTTAAATAAATTTATCAGCAAAACTGCGATCTTCCTCTATCTGAATAGTATTAGATGATGGTTTCGTGGTTGAAACACTTACGATTGACCCACTATTGAATTGTAAATCCACACTAGGCTTTTCGAAGTTATGGACAATGGGTTAAATAGCCTACTTTCCTGTAGAACATTGCAGACACACGAACGAATAAACGACGAGATCCCAAGCACTTAACGCTTATTACTCCTATTGTCATGACTTCATTATTTGTGGCTGCTACGTTTAAAGGGATTACGATATCGCCTAGAATTGGCCAACAGAACGAAAGTTAGCGACACGACAAGCTAAGCTATTCCACTGCACCTCAGCCCTGCTAACTAGAGGAAGGAAACCAGATTCAATCGGGAAAAGTGTATACTCTACAATGGGCCAGGAAGGACGAACGAATAGGCACACAACTTTTGCGTATATATACAGCAAAAAATGTCGCAAAAGTGGACGATTCAGATTTCCATAGTGAAGTTGCAAAAACGAGATGTGTACCAATTAATTTCTGGGGATCTAGCGTCCCCAATAAGTACCAAACCACTGACATGTTATCTCCTTACAATTTGCCTGCAGAAATATAGAAATTTTGTTGTTCGAATAGTCAGAACTTTCTCGCTTTACGAAGACGAGGGAAATCGGAATGGCCGTAAATACAGCGTCTGTTGAGACCATTTTGTACCAGAAAATACCGAGGCATTTTTTAAAATATCGTACAAATTTAGTAAACAGTTTACCAAATCCAACACATCACAGGATACAGAGAATACATATTAATAAACATCACCTAGTTAGTACAAATTTAAGTGAAATCATTTGAGGAATTACAATCACCAAGAAAACTCTGCTATTTTATAAATGAATCTTGTGTGCGACTCAAACAAAATACACAACATTAAATTCAGAGGTACATTTGACAACAGCATGACACTACTAAACACCTATCATTATGATGGAGGGTTATGTGTGCCATTTTACGTTATCCCCTGAATATCCTGGTAAATATAACTTGGTCGTAGGGCTTAGTTGCTGCATTACTAATGTCTTGTTTTATCGTCAATCGTATTTTGAAACCAGTTTTTTCTATTGATGATGCTATGAATTGCTTAAAGATACATCTGTGGAGAACGAACATGGAATGGTTATTTCTTCAACTTCTGTAACTTAATTTCAGACAGGAAAAGTAATCCTATTGACTTCTGTTAAAGTATACTGAGTAATAACCTCGTTTCGATTAGCTAAAGCTAACTAATCAGACCACTATGTTGGTAAGAATTGGACAGAAATCTTATATCCTGGTAGTACAATTTTGTATTTCAAAATGTCTTGCTTTCCTAAATTATTTTTCTATTTGCTCTTTGATTTTACACTTAGTTATTTCATTATAATTAAGTGTTATGCACCTCTTGTTTATTTGCGCATATCCTGTCAACGTTTCACAAAGTTGTATTTTTAACACTCAAACCATGTGACCTAGTATCATGGTTCTCTTATTGCATTATCATCATGTTTATTTATATTTCCCCACATTATTTCATGTTTACGTGACTTAATCACTCTACAATAAATTAGACGAGGGAATATTTCCACGGAATTTTGTGGGTTTTATAAATTTCGGTAGTATTATGTTCCATAAATTGGTGATTTGGTTATGCACATTACCATCCATCAAAGTTGACCATGTAAATATGTTCCTAGAATTCTATTTCCTCATCGCTTGTCTACCTACCGGCCATATTCAAATAAGAAATAGCCTTCTGTGATAATTTTTTTTGCGTCCAGAATTTTTTATTTAGCTAAATTGACTTTAAAAAACAATACGTGATCATTGCATAGAAAATAACTTGAAACATACATTTGAACCATAATGAAAGTATATTTAATGTTTTCAAAAATAAGAAAATGGAACATTTTTCTCGTTTGCATATTAAAAAAAAAGGTCAAAATTGAAGAAATACTATTATTATTATTATTTGTCGAAGAAGAAATGAAAATGGGTCATTTCCTACTTAGTAGCCAATTTAATAGGAAGACATGAACCAATTTATGTATTTTTCGTTGAACTACTTAAATAAGATATAAGTAAGTGGATTGATTAATAGGAGAGGAAATCATCCATCCCCCCAGTTGACCCTTTACCATCACCTATGTTGGTATGTAATTATATTTTTTTTCGAAACTGTATTACATGTCAGATAAGAATTGATGAAAGATCAAAAGAAAAAAAATAACTTGGTTAAGATCTTTCAATCAAATTACTAGAAGATTTCTGTATGGGTTTTCTTTTCTTTTTTAAAATAAATAAGAGTTTTCAAAAATTCCATTCTAGAGTGAAAGTGTAGAACATGACTGGGTTAAAACCAGATATCACAATTTTCAAAAGAGAACACACATACACACATGATAAAGTAAAGTTGATTGTGTCCTTTATGCATAACATTAAGATCATAAAACCTATTTTATTTTTGGATAATAAACAAATATAAGAGAATAAAGTGAATTTTTCCGGGGTTGCAGAATTCTCGTTTAAAATAGGTTCTTCCTTATTTGGAAGATTGAATGACCGTCCGTGAAAGTTTAACAAATTATTGTCAGTTTTATTTTAAATAGAATAAGCTTGAAGTAAAATAGCAATTAAGAGTGAATTTTTAAAAAAAATATTCATCAAGGGTCTCGTAACGACCATTTTAAACTCCAACCATTTTCCTCGCCAAAAGTGGCTGAAATTGTATTAAAATAAGAAAAAAGAACAGAACAATCAATATCGAAAACGAATGAAGGTACAAATACAATGTTACATACATTATGGTTAGTCTTTTAAAAGTATGTTATCATCTATTATTATCCTATTACTCACAGTAAAAGTGGCGACATTGAATTGATAGGTGAACTTGTAGTGAACAAGAACGCGGGTGGGGACAAACGGATGTATTTAGCACAACAATTACAGTCTATCTCAACAAAATCTGAATACCATATAGTAAATCGTCAATTTGTAAAATATTCATGCATCAAATCAAACTGGACTGTTTCTGTTGCAAACACCAATCCATTGTCTCCCATTCCATTGTTCGTGCATTTTCTTACAAATTCCAATGTGTTCTCGCTCTACCTTTTTGATCTTCGCCATCTTCCGCTGCCAGACATTACGTTCTTTTAACGCACGTCATATACTACTTATAGCAATATAAGTAGCTCACACCACAAACTGAGTTCGTGCCACATATGGAATATTGTTTCCTTTAAAGTTGCAGGTATGTCCTACTGACAACTACAAGCTTACACAAACTATATCCAGTCGAAACATTCTGTCGATTTATTTCCAATCGAAAACAGTGAATGTGATACTGAGTCGCTTAATCTAATAACCACATTAGAGTTTCATCGATGATATTTGGTTAGTATTAAGGGTTTAATCAATCTGACACTGGTTTCTGATCACCAATCAGTCATTTAGAGTGAATGTGTTTAGAAATCATGAGTCATGATATGATAAGCTAAAGGAATAATCAGGTGATCGTAATGCTTTCACAGTTGATGATTTAACAATGTGTTCTTCGTACAATCTCTGGAAATAATCAGTTTGATATTGATGTGGTTGAAGAATCACAAATCCAATTAAACCAATGAATGAACCAAGATTCTATGTAAAACTCTTCTCATTTTCTTAATTTTAAGAAATATTGTCTCATTCAATAGAATCAAGTGTATGATTATGTATTGAATCAGTTTGATATGTTTTTATTCCTACTAGTTCAGTTAAAGCATTCGTTTCATAGTTACTTCAATAATAACTAGTCATTCAAAGTAAATCTGTGTTGAGATATTATTTTAAAAAGAGTTTTGGAGTTTTGTTCTCTGAGTTGCATGGTTTGGTCGACCAAACCATGCAACTCAGAGAACAAAACTCCACCAAAATCATCCACCTGAGCTACAAATTTTCTCCACCATCTCAGAAAATCTAGTACTTTTCATTGTTGGATCAACTTTCATCCATCATTAATGTTTATCTTTTTCCTTCTCTCCAACTGTATGAGTGTTCCTTCAGTCATAACAATGTTTGATTTCGTACAAAATATATTAACCTTATTCTTTCTTCAAAGCATATCATATAAGTAAACATCACTAATGCGAACTGTATTATCTCTAATTATGATTTTATTACTTTTCAATGCTCCTTCATTTATCAACTGATATCAGTTTGTGATAAACGTAAACAATCAGTGAAATAATCCCTATTGTAAGCATCAACTTATTACCCAAATAAATATCTGACTATGCTAATAAGTAGTAGTAAGGCACCAGTCTTTGTAGTGAACTGAGATTCATGTTCAATGTGTTATTAGTTCACCACAAAATTATTCCTTGACATCATGGAATCTAAGACATTGAACAGTCCCTCATACCCATAAATACTCATTCTCATGAGTATAAAATGTGCGCTTATATCATTCAACTATCTTCCAGTAATATGCAAACAGTTGAGTTTGGTTTCGTATCGGTTTGATGATACCAATTTGTAGAATCCATAAATAAAGATGAGACAGGTATTCACTGGTTTATCCCATCTCATATCAATTCATGATAGAAATCATTCCTTGAACTGTGCAAAAACTTTAATGCACAGTTAACCAGCTACATAATGTTCACTAAACTAATATTAAATCAATCAACTTAAACAAAAATTGTGGGTCATTAAATTTTCAACTTAATTATTTTGAGAATGTCATTCGAGTTGCAACACTGTAATCTCAGGCCTTTATGTCATTACTGTGGTCACAAATGAGAACGACAATGTATTCACTACTTTCAGGTATTCAAGTTGTCTCCCATTTAGTGTCAGATCACAGTTGCTTTAAGATTATTAAAAATAATAATAACAAAATTATCATATCACACACATAGTGATCATGGACTTACCGGTATAGCATATATAAATAATACTATTAATAAACCAATAATAAGAATGATCAATAATGCGATAATCACCCATTTCATTTTTTTCCATATAATGAATTTGAATGTTTTCCATGGTGATGTAAACCATAAAAATGATGTTTCTGGACGTCTGAAATTGAAAAACAAAAAGTATAACTTTTTCATCGCACATATCTCCCTTTTTGTATAAGAGAATTGTAGTATAGTTTTAACTTATCTGTTCATATTCAGTTTGAAATTTGTGAAGTTTAATAAGAGACCAAGTATTATTGTAGGAGAAATGTTTCTAAATAAATCATTTATATGAAACAAAGGTTTATTACAGTCAATTAACTGATGTGTTCATTTATCCAATTTACTATACTTTACTTCATTTGTTTGCATTCAGTGATTAAATATTGAATAATTATTCGGAGATTATGACTTATATCAGCTTTTCATTGAAATTTTTATACTCTACTATAGTTTTGGATGCTGTATAGTCAACTTATCTACTTTTATCATTCTTGTTTTCTTCATCCTTTTAATTGGAAAACACTTACTGAAGTTTTAAATAAACAGATTTTTTTATTACAGATTCAATCAAACATTTAGCAGGTATAGTTTAAATATCTTCAGTTGTGAACATTACAGAAGTCCCGAAGAATCGAATGAAGAACTTTTAAAAATTATAGACTAATAGAGGTGGTTAAAATGTACACTTAATTTACTTTTTTATTCTTATTGCTTTAATCACGGAGTACCTTGTTGAACTACAGAATCACCCAGTCCCCAGAAATTGTAAATTGGAGTTTATAATTTTTCTCTCGAAGATAATATTCATTACCAAACGTGAACCCTTAGATAACCATTGGAAGTCAAGGAGAACTTTATTGATATTTCGTCCTGACCTATGGCTCAGCAGTATTGTGGTATGAGGTACTTATATTGATATAAGTAGTATATAACGTGCTTTAAAAGAACGTAATTTCTAGCAGCAAAAATGACGAAGACCAAGAAAGATGGAGGGAGCACATAATGGAATTTGCAAGAAACCAAAGATCAATGGAATGGGAGACAATGGATTGGTGTTGGCAACACAAACAATCCAGTTTGATTTGATGCATGAATATTTTGCAAATTGACGATTTAATATATGGTATTCGGATTTTGTTGAGATAGTCTGGAACTGTTGTGCCAAATACATCCCTTTGTCCCCACCCGTGTTCTTGTTCACTACAGTAGTACATCCTGATGGTTACATGCTATTCATTGGTTTATGGCTTTCAGTGATTGTCCAGTTGGTGACCGTTCTTTTTACAAAAGTAGTGGTCATGTCTATATGGAATGCCGTATTATTTATTATTTGTTTAGTCTATTGTAAAAATAGGTGATTGATTTTGAATAGGATAAATAGTTTGTTCAATCAACTTACTTTGGTTGTTCTAAATGAGGATTTTCATTTGGATCTTCACGTGCTTTACCAGCTGGTCGAAGATCAGCTTCTGCTTTTGTTACCAATTCCATTTCCATTTCAATTTTACCCTTTAGTGAAAAAAATGTCATTTGATTAGTTGAGTAGCATGAATCAGTTCGTCATGAGATTACTTCAGCTGGTTCACTGCTGAGAACTAGGTAGTACTCATCGTAGTTTGAGATTCTACATAAATTCGCAGTGAAGAGTGTGCCTACGATCAAACTCATTACTTTAAGACCACTGAAGCGGACAATACTGACCACTTTATTACGCCTTACTTGTTTGTAGATAACGAGTTCGCCACGAGATTTAGGGATTTGAGCCCTGGTATGAGCGCTCATTTAGGAAGTTATTCGCTAGGAAAAGACAACTACCCAACGCCCCAACTTTTGATCAGCTGAAGTCTCTGTGATGAAAACTATGCCAAAATATAATCCTTTCCATGCTTTATTAGCGTAAGATTTCAAGCGTTTGGGAAGCAGATTACATTGAAATATTTGTAAAACGCTTTAGCTCGAATGAATACATTTAGTAGTGTTACATTTTAATCATCTGTATTCGGTTAGTAAGTATAGTATCGTTTCATCTTTTGAAATGTTTCACTGTGATTTCCTTCGCAAATTCAAATATTGAGCAAATAGTCGTTGAACAAAAGAATGAAAGCAATAAACTGGATGATAGAGATCATTAAAAATAACTTATCCTGAGCTTTACATCATGATGGATTGCGGTCTAGTTTCCTTGTAGATGGGCATTAATTTGAATAGTTTAAAGGGTTAGCCATTATATATTATATTAACGATCTTATTAGACTTGATTTGCAATGGTGACTTTTCACTACTTACACTCGTCAAGTGTATATGCAAAGAATAAATGATCTTGTTTCATTGGCCTTAAGCTTCATATTTTAAAAAATCAACTTCGTTTCTTAGAAACTATGAAATCCCCGTTATTTATGTTAGATTATAAAATAATCAATAAAAATTTATTGACAATCATGGTAATATTACGAAGGATCCAAAGTTACAATCCTGAAACTAGTTACTATTGATTATCGTAGGCAAAAATTGATAAGGGAGCTACAATAAATAACAAAAGAATAATCAATTAGATTTAAGTATTCTTTTTTTTTTCTTCTATATAAACGTACAGTTAAAAGTGGAGTTCCACTTTCTTCATTAACAAATGGCCAAAATCCATTCAATCGTCGACATTCAAATAGATTAACTAATTTTGTTTCATTGCCAACAGATTGTAACATATTTAGTGAACATTTACTACGTGATTTTGATGGACTAGGCATATTAGATAAATTTAATTCTAATGTTCCAATAAAATCATCCGGTGAAAATAAATCATTATCCCAAATTTGCATTACTAATTGTGGACGAACACGTTGTTCTGTAACATCCATAGACCAAAAGTGTTCTTTACGTTTAATAACTATGTTATTTTCAGCTGGTAAATAAAAAAATGGAAATACAAAACGCCAATTGAAATTTCCTTCACCATTTAATGATCTATAATGAACATCAGTTTTTTGACGATCGTCTAAACCAGATAACCATCCCTAAAAATAAAAATGAAAAGCATTTAGTATGAAGTAAAAACATTTTTGAACATGTTTCAAAAATTACTTGGTCTATGAGACAATGAGAGGATTCATATCAGTGAACTGAACGTATTAGTATGAGTACGTTTTTTAAAGGAATATTTCCTTGTTATATTTACTCTGACACATTTACTCGTTGTTTACCATGAATATGTTCCTGGTATCCACATTGATTTGCATACGTGACTAGTATCGTTTAGCTCCTATACATAAAGGATATCTGAAACTCCAGTACGTAAACATGGGTTATGTTATTAAGACATACTTTGAAAAGCAATTATTCTATAGCAATCTATATACAAATCAAACTATACAATTTACTTAAGAGTTCAGAATTTTTTTGTTTCACAAACAAATCACTTAGCTTCAACTGACTCATGATTTCAATCTGTGAGAATTTCTAAATATCTCCACACAACACATTCTGATAATAATAATCACCTGCTCAATAGTGACTGACTTCAGGAGACACTTCTGGAGTTCTAGTGAGAAGTCGTTACCAGTGGAGTTCAACCAGGTCTGTTGTGAGATATCAGCTCACTGAAGACAATGGTGTACGGTAGCGCAACTTCGTGGATTGGTTGAAGTTAGACACCGTTGGATGCCGGCTCAGTGGTCTAGTGGTTAAGTGCTCGCGCGCGAAGCCGGTAGGTCCTGGGTTCGAGCCCCGAGTGGTGCGGCATCGTGGATGCGCACTTCTGAGGAGTCCCATGCTAGGACAAAACGACCGTCCAGTGCTTACAGGTTTTCAATGGTGATCTAGCTTCAACTGATTCATGATTTCAATCTGTGAAAATTTCTAAAAATCTCCACACAACACATTCTGATAATAAAAATCACTTACTGTCAAGTAATAAGGGGTGTGTTAAACTGATGAAAAGTGTTATTATTTACTTATATAAGTCTAAACTAACTGATTTCTTACTTACTTTAACATAAATATCAGACATTCGTTCACCAGTTATTGATTTTTCATCTAATACAACATCAAATGTATTCCATACAACTAAACGCAATATATATTCATTTGGTTCTCTTGGTGAAATATCGAATGGTGGTCCAGGTTCACCTAAGGATGTTGGAAATATATCAACCCACATTTGTAATTTACCCTGAAATAGATATTTTGAGAAAAAAGATACATACATATGTCAGGAAAGACTTATTAAAGTTTAGTTTTCAGTGTAAGTCATAGGATAATACAAATATATACGAAGAAGCATCTTACCATCTGAACATGTAATTGAATATCTGGACTCAGTAGTTTAAAAGATAGCATACTGTAGTCTAAAATGATAGGTATTGTTTTCAGGCATTCGTATAAACATCAAGATTAAAGTTCAGTCATATCCATCTAATGAGTCACAAATAGGACAAATTACTTATTCTAAATTCTATTGCTAGCCCTAATCCTGACTTACTAAAAATTTGTAACAAAAACATCCTGTCAATAAATCAACAAAGTCTGATTCAAGTCTGTTGGGATATTCAGGAAAATATCCCAAAAATTATTCTATTAAGTCTAATGCTATTCTTGGACTTGGAGATGGTATTATCTTCTTATTGGTCAGTACTTATTTCACGTGTCATTTTCCTACTGGTTAATGCTGTACAATGTTATTTTCTATTTTATCGTACGATATGGTCTGCTTGATTAGTATATAAACAGAGTGTGTTTGAAATATGATGATTCATATCTCCGAGGCTGTGACTTGTGTTCTGGACTCAACTGGGAAACCGGATCAATTAGAACCCTAGGCCGTTCTTACATGTTTGCGCGTATTTGGTCCGATCGATAATTCGCTACTCTCTAATCTGCTGCCGTCACAGTTATAGCAAAGTCCAAATCAACAACAAATTAATACACAAACCCTTATAATCAAAATGGTTGCTGCGTAATTTTTTTTCATTGTTCAAAATTTAGAGGTTACTCAGATATTCAGTAAATCTAAACATTAAATATCTTTTTTCATTTATTTACCCAGTACTCATTTATGAACGCAGCTTTAATTTCTGCTCTTCTTGTAAGGATTATCAATAATATTTGGTTATATGATCTGAATTAAGCTGACGAATACTTGAACTTATAGACGAATTTCAAATGAAAATGCCTTTAATCAATAAAATATCAATAAATCATAGATCAAAACTTTTTGTTGGCCGCTAGATACGTCTATATTATTCCCTGTATTATTCCCCATATACAAGGCAATTACTTTCAAATCGGATAGTGTTGATAAATTTACTGAATGTATCGAATAATCATTTACTTTAAAAGTTAAAGATATCGGATATGTCCACTTGATATTGTTTTTACTTGAATCTTCTCATTGATGTTTTAGGACTGAAACTGATCAGTCCACTGCTAGCCACTATCCATCTTTGCTTATAATGCTTGTAAATTAAGGCAATATCGAGGTATACGCACAGTATGCACATATGCCAATAAGAGACTGATCAATTCAAATTCATAAAGGGAACCAATTGCATGAAATATCACGTGAATTAAACTTCACCCCATTGCACAAGCAAGTGGTTATCAGAACTCAGTAGCTAAGTGGATAATGCGATGGCGTTTGAAGCGAACGGTACTGAGTTCAAGTCCCAGAGTGAACATCACCTCTGAGATGCAAGTACATCCATCTGACGAGTCCCAAACAGAACAAAACGCGCGTCCTGGATTCCACTGCTAGCCACTATCCATCTTTGCTTATATCGGATATGGTTAAACCATTAAAGTCTTATGATAGTTTCGATGATAACTTAAAGTTTAAACATTTTGATCATTTGACTAAATGATGTGTTTCCCAGCGATCTAGTCATTCATTTGATGGTTCACTTTATTTTTTAATCTTCTAAAGTCAAATAAATGATTGGTTATCTTGCTATCTAAGATAGGTTTATATATGATTTTTGCATTAAATAACACATTACTATGATCAAAACTAAGTCATTATATGACTGTTTATTTTCTTGAGCTCATTAATGATGTAACAAAGATTCTTTAAAGAAATTGAATTAAAATTGTTTTTGTCAATTTGATGAATTTCTTCATATGTGCTGATATGACACAAGAAACTTCTCTATTCCCGTCAGATAATACATTATCCAATACTAATTATTAGTATAAATGTAAATGAAAAAAAACACAGCATCTATAATCGCTTAACTAACCTGTTCGATATTAGGCTGTAATGGACTATACAACAACCTTGTTTCAACATGTTCTTTTACCAATGGAAGTTTATTTAAAATATGTAAGGCCAAACGTTCTTTCGGTGGTCCTAAATGTGGATTTGGTACCATACCACGTTCAAAATCTTCTAATACAAATACGCGTTGACCAACACGGCAATTTGGATTTGGTTTAATGTCTGTTGTTTCTCCGTACTGTGGAGCTGGTAATGAGTAACTATCACATACAGCTAGTAATATTTCACTTGGTAATTTTGAATCTCTCCATTGATTTGGTCCAGAAACACAATAAGATTGTGGTAGGCCACATGTAGCTCGATATTTTGTTAAACGTCTGTTTTCTAAATCAATATCTGTTTGTCCTATTACATCATCTGCACCAACTGCATCATAATCTTTCACTATAACATGTAGTTCTTTTTCAATGGGTAAAATACACTTCATTTGGAACATTCTAAAACAATTTATAAACGTAATGAAATAAGATAAGGTCAATTTTGATAAAATACCAACTTCACTTCGGTAAACAGCGAAATTAGCTGAAATAACATTTCACCACTTTCGTGCTCTTAGTGGATGCGATAATTTTAATCAGTTACTAATATGGGGGATAGAAATTAATCTTGATAAGTGGATCCCAATTTTATAGTGGACAGCTCACAAAACTAATATCCTGGATTCATCTACTCTTTAAAATGTCACGTCTGTTTTCGTTGCTATGCAATCGGTAAACAAATATGTAGTTTTCTGTTTAAAATGGACAGTTTCTATCGCCCTGTCATTTGATACTCATTCATTGAAGAGGGATAGATTTTGTGCTGACAATATAATTTTACGTCAACGATAATCAGTCGTCTAAGTTACTCATTGTCATTTAAGTGATTGTGATCTACGCAATTAAATATCATTTGCAACTGACAAAATGCAGAGTCTTCTGACCACTCTAAGCAACAATGCAAGCATGTTCGGGATGCGATTCTCCCATCGAAATGCAAAATGTTGCTTCAGGATTGGCTTGCATTAACACCCGAATTAATGATAAGGAGTGAAGTAGTTGGGCTTGTCAACCACTTCACTTATCTTGGAAGTCTCATCAGCCCTTGTGGTCTGGTAAGGATGGCAAATCGATTGATAAAATGGTGAAACTTCATCAGTTGATATGGCTGGGACACGTGTTACGTACGCCCAACCACCATCTGCTCCGACGTGCAATGTTCAGTGGTATAGGAGTAGGTTGGAAGAAAGCTAGGGGAGGCCAGATTAAAACATGACACAAGTCCATGAAGTCACTGACAACTGGACTGAGTCATGTTGGTAGGTGGACTACCTGGTTGGGGACCGCGAGATGATAGCAACCGATGGTTAGAGACCCTGAATGACATGGCTCAAAATCGTTTGCAATGGCGCAGGTGCATCTACTCTTCGCGTTCTCCCAAATTTTAAATATGACTTCTCTTTGTCTCTTTTTTCTCTTCCCAATTTTTTTTCACTTGATTATACTCTTTAAATAACATCTCCAAACCCTAATCGTCCCGACTACTGCTTATACTCTTAATACCTTTACCACTACAGGATTTGAATCGACAACTGCATCTCTGTGCTAATGTGGTATGACAACTCGAACTGATGTAAGTACGTACGAAGTTCTACGTTGTTACTGACTGACTGATATACCATTCACTGATAACTAGTACTTGAACGTAATCAACTTCAGGTATACTAATGTGCTGAAATGAACCGCTATATCATAAGATAGAACTAATGACAAAAAATCGTTCTTTCCGACTGAAAAACGCAGTCAACTATAGATTCGAAAGTTTTATATATGACTATAGGTTGGGAAATTGTTTAACCCGAGATTAATATTCTTTATAGACTAGGATAGTATCACAAATCTCTGAAAAATAAGAAACACTAGACAGTTGTTTCGCTATAATCCAAAAATACACACCTAAAAATGTACATTAGATGATGTCCAGAACAACAATTTTACAGAATATCGCTGATGAGGATTCGAAATAGAAAGCAATTGATTCCGCCTCGTTATTCGAAGGCATAGTAGTTCCGGTTTTAATCCTGTTTATAATCTTGGATGGAATGTCAAGCTCCACTGAATGAAATCATAAGTCAATTGAAGCTAGACCACCGTGGAGAACCTGGTAGCACTGGACGGCCGTTTCGTCCTAGTATGGGACTCCTCAGCAATGCGCATCCACGATCCCGCACCCCGCGAGTCAAGTGACAAATGACTGCGATTGACTTAGTCAAGTGACCTAAACATTAAAATTGCAACAAACCCTAGTTACAAACCGTGTGTTAATATGCTTGTAATTATTGTTTGGTCAACAGTCCATTTGCATCTAGTGTTTAATAGAACTAACAATATAAAACTTTTGAATGGAGTACTTAGTTTGAATTTTATTTTATGAACTTCATTTACTGAAAATATGGCTTAACAAAAAACCATTTACTTCATACTAGAAAGGTATTTACGACTAACACTCTTCTGCAATGTAGTTCCCTCTATATATGTTGGGGACGATAGATCCCTAAACTCATATTTTTTAAATTTTATCTTATCGATCAACTTATTGATTAAATGTTTAAACATTTGTATTGGGGTCAATTGATGAACTGATCGATTAAATGTTTGTATAGCAGTCAGTTTATGAACCTATCAATTAGATGTGCAAATAGGTCAATTGATGAACTCATTGATTAGTGTTTAAAATTTTCCTATGACAATATCGATTGTAAATATTGTATAAATACGCGTGAGTTGTGTGTTTGACTTGACTTGTTATCTGCTGTGTGTCTGCAGAATACACTTCTACACCTTACCCAGACTTCTTGATCGAGTTAGCAGAGTTGGGGACAACGAACCAGAATAGCTATCGAGTCGCTGAGTCACTGATCCTTCGTTCATTGAGTAAGACGCATCAGTAATAGCATTCAAGCGAATAACGAATCATAACAATATATTAATACTATAAAATCGTAAAAAATATTATTCTCAATGGAAACTTACTTTCCGAATTCTGGATTTAGAGTATTTGGAAGATATTTATCTTTCGAACTAACTTTATGCTGACCTACAATGATTTCCACATAAGGATCAGCCTAAAACGTTTGGGATAAAATAATAAAAATAAGATTATTATGAAAATGAGCTGCGGATTTAAACGAATAGAGGATAGTGTTTCTACTGTTAAGAATATTATATGTCATAATAATAATAATAATAATAATAATAATAATAATAATAATAATAATAATAATAATAATAATAAAGTCGCTACGTAACAAATAATGTCGTATTGTCGATTTATTATGAATGATTGAACTCTATTGACAAAGCTGCAGTGTGTACATGCTATAACTGTGATGGCAGATTAGAGGAGAGCGAATTAACGACCGGACCAATAACGCGCGAACACGTAAGAACGGCCTAGAGTCTCGATTGGCCCCGCTTCCCTGTCTATCCCAGCCAGTTGAGTCCAGAACACAAGTCTCAGCCTCGGAGATATGAATCATTATATTTCAAACACACTCTGTTTATATACTAGCCAAGCAGACCACATCGTACCATAAAATAGAAAATAACATTGTACAATATTGACCAATAAGGAAATAACACTATCTCAAGTCCAAGAATAGCGTTAGACTTAATAAAATAATTTCTGGGATATTTTTCTGAATATCCCAACAATACACTAGTTACAAATAATCAATAATGTTTTAAATCTAATTTTTGTATCCGTTAGCTCTTGTCACATCGAAGCACCTTAAAATTTCTGACCAAATGGATTCGAGCTCATTATTATGTTCCATTTATATGTACGTTAAATTTTGTTAAGCTCTTCAATTAACTTATTTTTCAGTGCCATTTGAACAGTTAAAATCTTATCACTTTATTCGTCTCTCAATATACCTCTTTACTCGCTATCTCTCTCATATTATCGTTTCTGCTGAAATTCACTTGGTGTGTTTATGGTTAAAGTTAACACTTCGAAATTGTCTTCTGAAGTTTATGCACCGTCGGGAGAGTTATTTAATAGTGGCTATTACGACAAGTGACATGCTAAGCCTTAGGAATTATCGCGAAAAAATACACGGCACCATATCACCTAGTATAGTAATCAAAGAAATTCCCTCTAATCAATTCCAAATATGATTAATTCCCCATAAGACTGAACTATTTACACTAATCGGTAATTAAGTATCGATCAATCTCATATTGTCTAGTTCTAAGAGCTGATCTAATTTACGTCATCATCGGTCCCTTCAAGATTACGCTTTACTCATGAGTGTCATGTAGAACAACCTGAGCCTAGGTCGTTCAGTAGACTAACTCAAAGTATCTAACGATGGTGACATTCATTATGCTCAATGAGCAAATCAAATGATACAATTATTGGAGTTTTCAAGCCTACAAACAGATTTTTACTGAATAAGAGAAGATAGTCAAAATGAAATCTTTACAAAAGTTTCATGTTGACGAAACAAAATTCAGTCAACAGGACGAATTCAAGAAAAGGACACTGAGTCCATCCAGGGATTAATTAATGTAGATATTATACCAAACTTCAACGATTTATGTTGGTTATCTAAAATTATTTTTGACAAGATAAAACCGAGCATATTGAAGGTACTTGCATATTCAACACCATTACGAATTTATCATAAAGTCAGACTAATTTCAGAATTCGGAGAAGCTAATTCATTGAATGTTAAGATCTCTTGAAAGTATACACACTGAATTCATATGAGTTTGAGCTTATAAATTTCAGTCTATTCTAAGAAAATGGTAGGAATCGGCCGTTGGTTCGCCATAGAATACAAATGGTACATTATTCAACTTCAGCTTATCCGGAATATAGCATAATATGTAACTGACCCTAAACAAAGTAATAACATATTTTGTTTTCACTTGAAAGTGTTATCATCAGATGAATGAAATGCTAAAAATTCCTTGGTTAAACAGAAACTACACATGATATACTTATGGTAGGTCTGAAGGCACTAAAAATTGCAAACAAACAACAACTGTACTAATGTACTATTCGATCCAGTCGTTGAATATTCGCCTATTTAGCTTCAAATATCAATTCAAAAGAAGAATGTTTTGAGTTTAAACCGAAATGTTGTTGAATTGAAGGCGTGCTTAATTTGTAGTTCATTGGTTTGATCTCTGGTTAGTTTGTATATGCTTTAAGGTCAATAGTTAAATATTAAGTGTTTCGTTAATGAAGAAGTGTGTCAACAATACTTGATAATCTACAGATAATAATGCTTCAAATCAGATTAGACGATAATATGAGGATAGGTTGCTAAATTAGGTTCAAATATGGGTAAATATCAATAATTAAGTTGGTTTTTCACCTAAACGAAATCACATAATCTATTTATAAATACTCATTAATTATGAGCTATTTTATTTAGCTAGTTGTAAATCCAACTCCCTAAACAGTCGCTCAGTTCCTCTCCTTGTCTAGTTGAATTAGTTAGGCTTTAAAACTCTGAACCGAGTAACAAAATTGGACAATAAGCTATGACAAGAACAAATGTATTGGAACTATTCACTTACCAAACCTGATGAATCTGATGGTTGTAAATCAATTGCGCGTATAATGTAAACACGTAACATACATTCTTCCGGATCAGAAGATACACTTAATTTCTCAAAATAACGTACAGGTAATTGTTCTTTTGGATCTTCGGGTAATGGATAAATACGAAATGTTCCTTTAAATTCACCGGCATAATTATCTTCATCTTCATCAACATTTTTACCTCTTGATAATGTGAATGTATTACAGAAATCTGTAAATCCATTAAATCCTTCCACTTCTTCCAATGGATGAGGATAAACCTGAAACATAAGAAAAAAATGTAGATGGTCAATTTGTGAAAATGAATTGAAATTAAACTTTGCTTAGATGAATTTTGAAGATTTGTTGTAAAACACATTTAGCTACAGATTGGCTATTGAACTTGTACTTACCACAAAACAAGAAGGTATTATTATATTCAACGGACTGTAAAGGATTTAGGGTGTACACTCTTGAGGAGTATGAAACTGAGTGGTAAATACTGCTCAGTACTAAGTAATTTCCAAGTTTTTTGACTAGTGTCCCATATTGGTGAAAATCAACCAACAAATGATTCTGACTTAAATCTTTCACTGTTTCTTATGAAATCTACACTGGACTTATAAAATGTCAATTAGTCTATGAAATTTGATCAGCATATCAAGCACAACCATTTGCTTAGAAAAAAATGTATATATACAAGTGCGTCTTGTCGAGTCATATGACAAACAGAAATAGATGAATCAAAGATTGGACTTGAAAGTTGAATCTTTTAATCACTAAGTGAATGCTTCATTTATTAATCCAAAGAAATGTATTATTTTCTGGAACGTATATTCTGTACTCATCACTTCAATCGCTAATGGGTTATTTACGAAGCTAGAGATCATAATTAAGTACTGAATGTCGACAGCACAATAACATAAATTATTATACCCATCGAACTATATATGTTTATATTCCTCTTATTACAAGCTTCTATTTGACGTATTGGGTGCTGTTATATGATTTACTATTCACAAGGTATTCTGAATCTATTATTCACAGTTTCTCACAATCACAGCCACCTTTTGGGCTTGGTCTTTTACAAATGCTACTTTCTATTTTGTGGTGAGATGTAGTTTGATTTTGCTTGTATATAAACCAAGTACGTTTCAAACATATGATTCAATACAACGGAGACTGATATTTGCGTTCTGAACTGAATCAGATGGGTTAGAGAGTAGCTGTTATCTCAAGGACCAATAGGAACTCAAGGCTGCTCGTACTAGTTTATGTGTCATTGGTTCAATCAATAAGTAGTTTATTTAAGAATTTATTAATCAACAATAAGTAAAACTAATATTAATTGTCACAGATTGAAACCATTAGTCAGTTGAAGGTAGACCACCATTGAAAACCTGGAAGCCGTTACCAATGGAGTTCAACCATGTCTGTTGTGGGATATCAGCTCACTGAAGACAATGGTATATGGTGGCGCAACTTCGTGGATTGGTTGAAGTTAGATATTAACACCGTTGGATGCCGACTCAGTGGTCTAATGGTTAAGTGCTCGTGCGCGAAGCCAGTAGGTCCTGGGTTCGAATCCTGCGGGGTGGGGGATCGTGGATGCTCACCGCTGAGGAGTCCTATGCTAGGACAAAACGGCCGTCCAGTGCTTTCAGGTTTTCAATGGTGGTGTAGCTTCAACTGACTCATGATTTCAATCAGTGAAAATTTTTAAAATCTCCACAAACCCATTCTGATAATATTAATTGATCAATAAACAACTTACACAAATTGTATCATAACCAAACTCTTTATATTTTAAACATTTATCCCATTCACCAATCGATGCATAGAATTTTGACCACCAATCTATTTTATCATCAATTTGTTTAAGATCCATCTAAATGAAGAACAATAATCATGCTTTAGATATATGAACAGTGATAATATTTTCGAAAGAAAAACTTCATGTGTACACATATGTACACATAAACATTTGTTTCAGAAGGGCTACCTAGTAATGTGCAGTTTATATTTCACTGGAATAAATCCCTTCCTTACCCCATAATCTAGTTTCAATGTTATCGTTATCATCATATCATGGTATGAATTTTTCGAGTGAAGGTTTGTGTACTTGTTTTACGAGCCCCATTGTTCTTTGAGATCTACCACTACCCTTCACAACGGCTTAAAACACAGATAGGCGACACAGCACTAAAGTGATTAATCTACCAGTTGAAAACCAAATATTTTGACCACCAAAATCAGTTCACTATCATATCTGGTTCAAACTATTTAGTGTAGAAAGAATAAAATAGATGGTTAAGTAATTTACTGTATATATATTTATATCGTGAGTACAATCCACAACATTCAATCGTGTACTCAAAATATTTCTAGACGTTACTTTTCTATCTATTTGAAAGATCAAAACAAAACTAACAGTTGTCAATATTTCTGTATAACAAATAAAGATCCTAACAATATACAACATTCAATTATCAATCTTAACTAATAATACTTCATGATGACTTAGAATCAAAGCATAACATAGCATATTATTGAAATTGATTAATACACCAACACCAAATAATAATTGGAAAGTTTAAAAAATTTATTAATAGCTAGAAAGTAGTAGATTAGATAAATTGTATTTATAGTTTACTGAAAATGAAATTTCTACAATTATTTCATAATGTATCTTATGTAAATCTTATTGTGCGTTGAGCTACTTATATCCACATAAGTAGTATATAATGATAGTCAGGAATTAAATCTATTTCAGAAGAAGGGAACAGAAAGCAATTTGTATGAAAATGCAGGAACAATGAAATGTGAGACGATGAACTGATATTTACAAAAGAAACAGTCAAGTTTGAGACAATCGTTTGATGTTTTTTTGCAAAATAAGTATCTCCTGTATAGTTCTCAGATTTTATCAATGAAATATTCTGTAATTTTGTTTTCAAGTACGATCAGTTGACCCCAATAGTGTTCTTGTTCACTAAACTATTTGTTTATGTTCACTTTAATATAGTACAACCTTACTGAAAACATATATTTAAGGAATAATTCTTTTGTTTTAAAGGACTAAACATTTCATTATGAAGTGTTTGTCTAAAGAGATCGATTATCAAGTACTTTGACATAGAATGCATAAAAGTGCAATTAGACATGATATAAAAAAGAAGAAATCATCAGTGAATTAACGTGTATCATATATACCAATAGATACAACACAAGGATGTATTCATAGATAGGTGTGATCGAACAAACGAGACACAACAAAACAGGATTGAAATAGCAGTTGTATAAAATAAAGAAAAAAAAACAAAACAAACTAACTAACTAAACTATCAACTGTCATATTTTGGGAAATATATGACATCTCATTGCTCTAAAAATCGAAATAAATAATTTTTAAAATAAAAAGTACAACATAAATGACAATAAACCTCAAACCCAATTTTTATTGGTATTTCTCAATTACATTGAGATATTCTTTTCAATAATTTCTCATCAGGTTCTACAATTATAAATCCAGATTAATAATCCAGTCTACCTAATTCCGTCAGACTGCAAATCCTACAGATGGCTGAAGCAATTGCTATTCGGATCAAAAAGCCAGAGCTTTGTATCCAAAAGAAGTATGTTCAGCCACTCCTTTTACCCTGGCCAACTAGCTATTAATCAATCTTAAAATATGGTGACGTAATCTGATTAATGTTCATTTTATGTCCCAAACGTATTATTATTACTGTTATTATTATTATTATTATTATTGTCTTTACACTTGATAACCCCTTTTTGATGAATTTATTCAATATCCACCCCTGAATCTACTATATTTGACCTAATTATTTTACATATTACGTAATTTCCGATTTGTAATCACAATTTTCTCTCTCTCTCTCTCTCTCTTACCCCATGTTGACCATATTTATTCTGATCATGATTTATCTCACAATTTCATTTCGCTTATAAACTGATTCAAGTTAACAACTTCATATTAGTCAGCCCCCAACATTACCGATTTTCTTTTATATAACAAACAATTCCTGATTCACATATTGCAATTTCTAAATGATGATGTATTTTGCCTTAAATCTGGCCAATTTTATGGATTATTCATTTGGATATGATAATTGTAGAACCTGATGAGAAATTCATTGAAAAGAATATTCTTCGTTCATACATTGAGATACTTAGGTGCTTAACAATTTTAAAAGTGCAAATAAACAGAATAAAAATCAAACCGAAACCCAAAATCAAGTGACCAATAAACAACGAATAGAAATGTGGTAAAAAAAAGATAACAAGTGGGAAATTTTTTTTTTCTCGCAAAGATTGACAAGCACCTGAATTTCTAAAGACTGGATCTTCTTGGATTTTAGAAATTTCCACTTTTTTCTAGGTTTTTGTTCAGCAACAATACCGGTTACAACTTTGACTCTTTTTGGATGCGATAAATCTTCAGGTGTCTAGATACGAAAAATTTGTGTTGAACTTTTTTTTTAAAAACAAACAATCATATGTATGTTTCATGTGGTTATTAACGAGTAAACTCTACTAGAAGTGAACAAAATCTATCTGTATTGATACGTGATAAAGCTTAAAATTCTTTCATTTCTCATTTTATCATGGATTGATGTCAACTGGGAAATATTTAATATTGAGGGAGTATTCGGCAGTTTATTAGTTTAGTTTCAAATTCTTTAGCAATTCTGACCATCAACACCGGACAAGAACCAGTCAAAAGCTTTACGTTTCGAGTAAATTTTCAGTCCTTACAGATAAAAACTATCGAATTGAGGAAAACCATAAAATCAAGTACGATACAGGTTGTTCCATCTGAATAGCAGTGATTAAGGTGAAACACGTCTATTAATCTTAATATATAATCCTAATCTAATTGTACTTGTAACTTAAAGGTAATATGAATGGTTGAATTTTGGATGAGCATATACGATAGGAGACAATCAACTGTGATGTTGAATATCAGCAACAGGAGACTTTAAATCCTTACAAACTAAAATATTTACTTGATCCACGTTTTATACAAAAGTATCTAATGTAAATAAATTTAACCATAAAGGTATCCTGGGGTTTATCAGCTACGAATTTGGTAGACGGTTGACTGAAAATATGAATGTGAAAGCCAATTTTCAGTGATACTAATTAATTGCTTAATAATAGTCAATAATATATTGTGTATTTCTCAGCGATGGGTCAAATTTCACTGTTCTAATTGTAATATGGATATTAGCATGTATGATTCAAAATGATGATGCACTATGCTTTAAATTTTGGGTGAATTAAAGGCAAGGGCCTATCTGCCTGCATTTTATGTTAGTTGCGACCTATCATCAAGGTGTATTTGGAATTTTATCGAAGAGCGCCAACTAACACGAAATGCATATCAGTGACTTCCAGCTCGTTTTTTCTATCCTCATGAATATACATTCACAACCAAGTTAGGTAACAGATCTAGGAAGAGTGTAACTAAGCACAAACAGCTGAACAGGATTCAACTAGTTCACATATGACTAACTTTTAGACGATTTGCAATATAGCTGGATGATAACCAACAGATATGATTGAACTCCACCAGTCAGGACTACTCAATTGAATTTTGGTATATCTTCTCTGTTAGGATATGCAGAAAAATATACCAATAGTTATCATGTTAAGTCTAATGTTGTCCTGGGACGCTAAATGTACATTCCCTGTTGGTCAATGTTTGCTTCACTTGTTTAATATTGTATAAATGTTGTTTTCTATTTTTATGGTACGATGTGGTCTGCTTGGTTAGTATATAAACAGAGTGTGTTTGAAATATAATGATTTATATCTCAGAGGCTGTGACTTTCGTCCTGAACTCAACTGGCTGGGATAGACAGGGAAGCAGGGCCAATCGGGACTCTAGGTCGTCCACTATGTGTTTACGTGTCACTGAATCGATCGATAAAACACTGCTTATCAAAGCCTGCAGTCACCCGTTACAACATTCTCAAGCCTAATTACTTTTGAGTATGCAATTATTGTTACAATAATATATTTGTTGAAACTGTTTGATTTTTTCCGAATTAGTTTACATAATTGAGATTTTAAGAAATTAATATAGAAATTGTTTTCTCATCAACTATATTGATCAATACTTTTTTCGTAGGTGAGATACCCGTCTTTCCAATAAAGGATGAGTAAACTGCTCAATATCTTTGTGTTTTATTTCATAGGTGTGAATTGTAACTTTTAAAAATAGAGGATATTTGTAGGTTATTAGTAATGATCATGTATGTAGTGTAGTATGCTTGAACCATTGAGTGAGCAGGTCGATAAGTTTAAATATTAGGTCGATTGATAAGATGTTGAATTTTTGTCGACTGAAATGTGTGAGATACATACTAAGTATCCACGACCACTGCTCAGCACGACTAACAATGATGGTAGTGTAGGAGTAGACTATAAGTAAACTAACGATTGCCTGACTAAAATGTGTCAGTGGTATATGAAGCCACTGGCTGTCAAAATAAGCCATGTTGATATTTTTAGACTACCTGGCTAAGTGTTATTATCATAGATAGTGATTGGAGAGATAGTTATCATGATTCGAAGTCAGCTGCAATAGTGTAGATGAAATCTTTCTTTATCTTTACTTAGTTCTAGGGTTTCAAAATTTCGTCATACTATTCTGTTTCACGAATTCACTCTCATTGTCTTCCTCCAATCATTTCTACTAAGTCTGATACCTTTAGCATATCTAATACTCTAGCGTTTATCGAGATTGTTTCTTCCTAAAACCTATGCTTATTACTGATTGAGTGACCCCAATATGAGCATATATACTCTTTGTCAAACTATTACCACTTGTAAGCAACACATCTTGACAGGGTTTCGATAAATCAGATACAAAGCGTTTTTAAGTGATAGCTGAATATGAATATTGTTTTGTTTCGTCTAGACAGAAGTGGATGTTTGTTTGAACGATACTATTTTCCGTACATATATAAATGAAATATTTGTAATTTTGAAATAACCGTAAAATACGACACTACCACTTACAAATTTTTTTTTCTGTTTCGATTTGCCTTTAACTGGTGATTGAATCTCTATTTTAGGTTCAGCCAAACAAGGCTCTTGTGTTGTACAAGCAATATCAGTTAAGGCTATTTTAGGAGAAAAATCAAGAGAAACGAATGAAATGATTTATATGAACACCATCAATTTGCATAAATGTTTATCATTATCATCTTTTATTTGGATAATTCATCAAGAGATTTTAAGCTGAACAACTATTTTCATCATAAAAAAAGTGATATTATCTGTAGAGATTATCATATAGTTCTTTCATACACATAGTTCCCTTTATCATTTTGAAATGAGCAAGAACAAAGATTCTAGAAGAATAGCATGAATTCATTTTTATTTCGTAGATTCTTGTCAACTGGTGGATACACCTCAACGGAAGACGCCCGATCAGATCAGCATTGGGTACGCCGTGCAGCTAATGCCTCGTAACAACCAGCCAGCTTTGATCACGCACATTTCAAGAAACCGACCACCTTCCAAATGTATCTGATTTATTGATGATGTCAAAAATTCACTTTTTTACTACTTTTTATTGTGTACATTTGAGTTAAATAACAGAAGATAAATAAAAATATTATCAGAAGGGGTTTTGTGGAGATTGAAATCATGAGTCTATTGAAGTTAGATCACCATGGAAAACGGTGGCGCAAATAACAATATCACAAAAGAGTTAGCCAAACACATTTTGTTTACTGATTGTATAGTAAAGATACAGTAGTCGAAGTACAAAGTTACCTTTTGAAATAACACTGGTGTACAATTCAAAGTTATTGAATATTCAAGAATACATTCACTAAAGATGAAGTACAAACACTCAAGAAATAACAACAGTGATGTCGTAACAACAACAAAAAAACAAGGATTAGTTAGACAAACATTCTATTGGTGTTCCTGCTGCCACTTATTTTCTTTACAAAGAGAATAAAAGATTTACGACCAAGCCATCTAATTCAAATGATACAACAAGAAAATACTCCTGCTGATCTACAAGTCTGTAGCTAGTAGTTATAAATAAGATAATTTATTTGTAATATTTCAATGGGTAGAATAATTAGACTTTCTGACGTTTCGCAACACAGTATAAGCCACTTCTTCAGAGAAAAAGCAACCAAATCAAAATTAACCCAAGTTTAAATAATACCAGATATTACAAATATATTATTTCTCATTTATAACAATCTACCCAATGCTCAGTTTATTCGAAATGATCAAGTCAAACATTGGTAATAGTACCTCGTTAGTAGTTGATTCGGATATCGACGTTTTATTAAAATAGTTGATAATGTAGATAATCATTATGATTAGTTGTAGCTAGAAGGTTACCTATGCTACTTTTCAACACATAAATGTGCAACAATCTTGACGTGTTCATTCATGCATTTTACGATCAATTCTTCTTTTTCACATTACGAATTCGGTTACGTTTAGAACTTCTATCTAAACTTCATAAACGAAATTAAATCAAATATTTGTTTAGATTTCTATTGACGATTGTCATTTAGGGCTATACGCAACTGATGAGAAACCGTGAAATAGAATGAGTTCATTTTATCGTGCATACCTTGTACTTATTGTTCTATTTAAATTTATCAGGGAATCTTATTGCATGAAATCATTTATCTGTTGTAATTTCAGCTTGATTAAAAAGTATATGAAAAGTTGTGTTATTGTTCAGCTAGGTACACTGCAGGAAACATCTGATGTTTATGACACTTGCTCGGTAAGCCAATATATTTGTAGTCGATTAGCGTGATGCTATTGCGAGACCATTTGTGTTTTACTGATAATGTCGGTCAAATCACTAAATCCCTTCAAAATCACAACCCTCTTAAAAGCCACATATGATTTGTGAAATGATCATACATTTTCAGTATAATCCTTACCTTGTATATCCATTAAAACATCTGTTTGTGATGTTCTTGCTGGTACTTTGAATGCTTGAAAATCTGTTAAAACATGTACACCAACCATTGGTTTTTGTCCAAATGCTCTATGATCACGTACACATATATTCATTGGTGGCAAATAAATTTCTTCTTTTGGCAATAAAACATCTAAGAATAATAATGGCGATGCAAAATTTGGATTTTTTTTCACACTTTTTATGATTGTTGATTCAACTACTTTACCACCGATTTCAAATTCCACTGACGGTGAATTAACACTAGCTAATTTATATTTACGCATTGCCCGAACACCCCAACAAAGAATTTCAATACCGGTACGTTGGAGTACGGGACGTATACCTTCGGGTACATTGAATAAAGTACCACGACGTGTAGGTGGTGGTGGTGGAGATTTACCATCAAGCTGTAAGGATGTGTTATATGAAAAGGAATAAATAAAAATGAATGCTTAGTTGAAATAATTATTACACTTAATATGTTTAATATCTGATTAGTGATGACTTTCGAACTCATGTTTGTAGTTCAAAGGTTCCTAGCGTTTGACCCTAGACATTTTTCAATTATTGGTTGCGTATGGTGAAGTAAACAAATAACCGATGTCAAGGTTAGATTTAAAGTGCTAGCTACAGATGGTGAACTAGTTGGAAGTACAATGAATTTTCACAGACTTAGGTGGCTGAAACATATTAAATTTATACCCATCCAACCCCTACCTAGACAGACAATGATGAGTGAAGTATGAACCGGGTTGGGAGGAATCTAGGGGTGGCCAAAACTAGACTTATTAATAATCCATAAAGTTATCGACTGTTGATTTGAGGCATATCGGTAAATGTAGGTTAATTGGTTAGAAAAATATGATGACCAATGAATGGACATCTTCTTTCCTTAACTTCTGTGGTTAAATATTGTTACACGCTTCGGTGGTCAGAATTCATTCAAACCATCTTCTGCATTACATTCTTTTACACCCGCTAGAATATACACAGATACACACAATACAGTCTCATGAAAGTCACTTTGACTTGATGGAAATGATATTGATATGGTCATATTTGATTGTTTTGTGTGATTGCATCCTTATTGTACAACTATCAAGTAACTGGATTATATATATTTTATTTTTATCATAAGCTTACATTTGACGTAATGTCTACTATCATACGATTTATCATTCTTAATTTATTCTCAATCTATTTGTTATGGTCTCCCATACTCACAGTCACTTTTGAGTTGATCATGTATAGCTATTATATTACATTTTATGGTGTGATGCTGTCTGATCTGCTTGTATATAAACTACGTAAGAAGGAATATAATATTCATACAGTGGATGATGATATTATGTTCTGGGGTCAACGGGCAGGGCTAAGTGAAAAGCTACTATATAGAAAACCAATATGCATTCAAAGTCGACTTAAGGCTGCTGGTGCTAGTTGACGTTTCATTGGTTTAGCACAGGGACAAAATCATAAAGTCGATAATGTGTTTGGTGATTTTGTTACGTGATAATTGGTTGAGGCATAAGTTGGTTTAATAAAGCTGAAATGTGAGTCTTTGGAATTCAACCCAGTGGTTTGAAAGTAGTGCGTACTCCGTAAGATCTTATTATACTTGGTTCAAGACCTGGTTGGATCATACGTGAATATCTCTTTTTAGTCCAAAAATAGAACATAAAATGTGTTGAGATACAGATGGACTACTGAGTATTGATTAATATCATGGTTTTCCTATCTTGATAACTGTTTGTATTCCATCGATCAAGTACCAGTATGGCCACCAGTCTAAGTATCTTAATAACGTTTGCATTATTTATTCGTTTTTAGTTATTTAGAGTTAGAGAACAAGAAACACTGAACCTAAGTTTTATGCAATTTGGTACTCATTGGTAAGTCCTATCATCAGTCTTGAGGGAATTGGTACTCCCCGTTGGATTTGAAACCGCCTCATCGAACTTTACAGCATGGTATACTACTACAGAGCTATATGTGCAGCGACTGACCTTCTTTAGGACTGTTGACAGCTCTTGACAGGTTTCAGTCAGTGTAAGAAACTACGGCAAAATATCGATGCAAAAATTTTATTATTTCTATTCATTGTTGTAAGCCATCATTCAACATACCAGAATCAACTCGAAAGCAGCCAATATTTCACCACCTTTTTTACGATTTTTCTCGATTGTATACCATTGAAGTACATTTGCCCATGTGGTTTCTGTGTCTAGACGAACAGCAGGAGTGATCTTGAAACATTTTTTTTAAAAAAAAAGCAACATATACCCAAATTTTAAAAATATTATCAAGTAAATACATGTATACAATTTTTGTCATTAAAAACATGTGTTAGTACTATTTAAAAATAAATAAGATAATCCATTTATTCTGTACCCCTACAATATTCACTAACCGAGGTTTGCTTGAATCTAGAGAAAACAATTTTAACTATAAGTCATAGAATAGTTCTTTTTGCATTTCGATAGAAACATCTAACTGTCTAGTGCTTGTGATCAAAATGTCATGGCATGTTATTCGACCGTATGACAGATTATGAACTAAACACTTCTAATGAGTTAAAAACATAGGTAATACATCTGCTTAATGTTCTTTGGTTCTCAATAAGTCTCTAGTTTAAGACATGTAAACGAAACTCTCTTTTAATATGACCAACAAACACAAAACGTTTCACTAAAAAATTTGAGAGAAATGGTTTGTATGAAATTGTAATCAAATCATTTATTTTAAAAAAAGGGAGTAGGGGGAATCATTTGTTCCAACCATATAGTAACAGTTACTTTACAGGTCAAGAAAGGCAAAAGATTGTACTCTGAAAGTTATTTAAATGAGTTATTTTTTGAAACAAATCGACTTGACTTCAAAAAATATTGAACGATTTCCCCATGTATTCTAAGTAATCGGGTGGTGTTAATGAGGCTTTCATTTCCCTAGATTGATGTAAGATTACCAATAAAAATGAAATTGAAGTAAATTTTATGCATAAATACCAAGCATAATTACATATTTATGATGTTTGCGCGATACATAATAGTATCTTAATTCAGTAATAATTATAATACAAAAATTACCGTGGTTAATCGATGAGTGAAAAAGAAAAGCGTAGATATAATTATACGTATGGCGGCCTGCTTGAATATCTGGGCTACCTGTTCCTCCGATTTAGATATTTCATAAAGTTATCTGTTTTGTTGTTTGTTTTAGCACATCATTATGTCTATTGTGCGCATAATCTATTCAGGCGCGTTTATGAAAAGTTTACAACCCTTCGCTATACGTGATACAAAAAGGTACAATCAGCGACATCATGGTGGCCGGCAATATGCATTGAAACGAATGAACATTAATCAAATGTGGATTACCGAACTCCTAACATCTAACTGGTCATCATTCAAAATTTATCGTCACAATAGATCAAGGTATAAGAAAAGGAAACTTGTTGAAATACTTTATGCTGAGAATTCTATGTTGTACCAAAAATATAGTGTTGAATAAAGCTTATAATAATAATAATAATAATAAGTATTAACCAATATATGTAACCCTACCTGTAATCTGCCTAAGAAATGATCTGAACTTAATTGATCATAATCAAATAGCTCAATCATAACTGGTGGTGGATCTGAAAGTATTGTTTTTGGATCACCACACATTTCAATATGTTCAAATATTAATGTTTCATCCCATGTTGGGCATAAAGTTTGTTGAATAATTTGTGTTTCTTGACTGTGCCCTTGAAATGAACATCGTACAAACGGATCAGATAGGCCAGATTGATCAGCTGCTAAAACACTGCGTGCTTGAAAGATATATGCTCGTAAATGCCATATATGAGAAGCTGAAATATGAATGAGCAAATAGTAGTCGAAAAATAAAAGTTATAAACATGGAAGGTAGTTAGGTTATTCAAATAGTTGGTTGAAATAATGTTTAGATTGCAAAAAACAGCAGGATACAGAACATTTGTTTTATATTAGTTAGGATTCGTCAGCTAGATGTATCTAAATATCAGTGTCGAGCTTTACATTGAAACTTCAACCCAATACATTTCTACCCAAACAACAGTCAGTTATTTACTGAGGTCCTAAATGCAATAAGTAACTAGTTTATTTCATAGGTATAATGAGATTGGTAATAGTTTGTCATTTTTGATTGTTGAGACTATGCACAAGAACTGATGAATTCCAGGTTTGAATATCATCAATCAAAAGTCATTATCCCGATAGAATTATGATAAATTTGTTTTTAGTGTTTTACACCTGATTAGTAATGTAAATTAACATTTTTCACCTGAAATTAACAATAAACAACTACTCATTTCAATGTTTACTAGACTTTTTAAACTACGTTGACATTCCCTAAACATTCAGCAGTCATTTTTAAAAACTGTCTAAGTCACACAATACCATCCCTATCAGGTAAGTTTGACCTTTATAAAGTTAATATTATTGAAGTGTGCATTAGTGTGTCAACTGATTTCTGTTTAAAAAAGAGAAAAGAACACGTTTACTACTTACTTCTGAAACGCATGAACATCCTTGGAACAGTGAGATTCTCTTTCTATAAATATTAAAAATATATAATACTCAAACCGATATATGAAAATATGTAGCAGGATTTACAATAGATATGCAAGTCTAGTAACCATAATAAAATTGATAATTATTATGTGGTTTCGAATTATATTCACAGTGTTGAATACATCTGTAGTGACTCACTTTGATCACGAAAATACGATTGGTTTATTGAAAACAATTATTATTATAACCAATTGTACCAGTGACTGTTTTAATATGCTTTTGTTTAATTGTGCTAAAAAGCATCCATTATTCTTACACTTCGATTGTGTCTTCGTGCGAATTCGGTTACGCTCTGTAACCAAGCTTGTATCCTGGCACGATCTCGGTATCCTTTCGATACCACGAGATTGCCAGCAAATATATCTCGATTTGGTCTATTAACTGCTTTCTGATATTTGGCTTCCGGGGGATTTTATGGAGTCATTTAGCACGAGTTTCTTGGTAGCGGTGTTCATAGTCAATCTCCACTCGACACTACGCTATACATCCATGAAAAATGTGGATAATGTTGTTGAAATGAGTGATGGTGAAATTGTCGGTGTTGTTTTTGACAACTGATATCTACTGAAACCAGTTGATGATCAAGTAGTTCAACCACTAATATTCACTTTTTAATTAATAATTCACCATTTATTATTTAACTAAAATGCAATTGTGATCTTTTAACTATGAGCTAATTAAGCCAACAATAAGTTATGATTTATTCATGTTAAGACATCAATAACTGTTTATCACTAACGTTGACCGATCAGTAATTATGTCTAACAAGGCAGATTAAAATGATTGAAACAAAACAACAACAAAAAACAACCCCCCTTCAATACCATAGGCGTTTTATCAGTTGTTAATGGATATAAGCATCAAATAGATAAATATCAATATAGAACACTTTTTATTAATTAGCTATTCAAATCAATGATAATAAATACTGATGTATAAGCTAATTACAAATAGGTTAAGAGGTTCATTTAAAAATGAGTAACATTTCAACTCAAATTACTTCAGATCATAATAAGTGAATAGGATGAAAGTAAAATGAAAATCTCACCAAATTTTATAAAACAACAACAAGGATATACCTTAGTTTTAATGGGATATATATATATATATACATAGGTAGATAGATAGATAGGTAGATAGGTAGACAGATAGATAGATAGGTAGATAGGTAGATAGATAGATAGATAGATAGATAGATGTAACCAAGTTTAATAATGGTATGAAAAATGGTATATTGGCTTATCATTTACTTGATGAACATCTAGAAATCAATTAGCTTTCAAGTTAGTTTATAATACTTCCCTGTTATATGAATTGAAAGACATTAAAACTCAAAAAGCACTAATATAATGGTTAGATATGGTTTGATACATTTACACATAAACTGTTAGATAGATTATGGTACATCTAGTAAAATATCATCATTGATGTTATTAACGAGATAAATAACACTGAATAAATTGAATAATTGTTACTCTATAGTTATTTCATGTAAATTGAAATCACAATTTAACCAATTCGTTTAAATGTATCTTGTTGACTACAAGAAATGAAAATGTTGTATATTTTTTGATCCTGTGTACAGCATTAAGTGTTCATTGTTGTTAATTACGAATACAAGATGAGACAACTGATATCTCACGTTTCGAGGATGAAAATGATCTCCGAATTTCAGTATTTACTTAAAAATCACTAGGATAATAGTTTGACGTTATATTTGCTACTCTAATGTAATTCATTACAATAAAAGGAAATGAAAGCTTATTATGTATATTTTAATTACTCATTCAAAGACTATAGGACTTTATTTTTATATAAACCAGACAGATTATCATATATCACTATAATCAAGTTTAGTAATATTGAAACTAATATAATTTCTCATAGGTTATATAAAAGACTGCACTACACAGAAGGAGGAGTAGAAAACAGATCCGTATCATATAAAATATAAGACTACTGAAATGAATATTAAGTAGTTATGTCATTTCATCTATGACCGAAATGAAATCACTACAAACTTCTTCATAAAAAATAATGTCAGTATATAAAATGATTGAGATCATGCAACATATTCTTGATGAGGAATAGCAAACTATAGACTATACAAGCAAATGATATATAGGAAACAGATTATCAAAGTAATCAAATTTAATGTATGAATTCAAAGATATGTGACACATGCATAATATAAACGCACACATCCAATGACCATAATGTGATTATATTATTTGATTGGATGAAGAAACATCCCAGATCGAAATGATGCACAACAAATTGTCAATTAGGATTGTTTTCAAAATACAGCGTGCATTTATAATTAGGTATTGAACTCGCTTGTTGAACAAATCTTAAAGAAAAACAAAAACATATTTGTGCAATCCAAAGCGTATATATGTGTAGGCAATATTGTGTATAAGTTAGTGGTTGATTCATGCAATCTCAATCCTGTTTGTAAGCACAACAGCTTGGAATTATAATTTGGCTTTGGTATTTTTCTTTCTCTTTACAATTAACTAACCTTCTTACATTTGGAGATGTGTAAAAACTTCATAATTAAAAATTAATTAATTTTGTTAGACAAAGAGTTGTATATGTAAATGTTTACTATATAACAGACACTAGAAATAAGCATCCTTACAATTGACTGATTACACCAAGAGGTTAATATGTGATATATGACCAGTAGCATCTCTTCTTTATCCAATTAACTTAGATTAATTCAAATAAGTATGATCAAATAGTAATAACCATCATCTAGAGTTATGTGTGTTCTCCTCCTGTAGTTTGAATACACTTACTTATTTTTTAAACCTTGAGAATATTGTCTTAAACCATCATGTTACAATAATCATATATTCATCTTGAATAAGTGTATATGTATCCAAAATCAGTTAAACTTGTTGACATTACAACTTAGTTTACTATTTAAGGAACAGATTTGTTAAATGAATCATAATCACCACATTACAGTTAAACAACTAGTTAGATTCTCATTTAACAACTACAGAGATGTTAATATAACAAAAAAATCAAAGCTCAATGGTCCTATGTTTGAATTTCCTGTAAGAGTCGTAGATGTGAGTAGCAGTAAGTCCAACAATAGAAGAAAACAATTGACAAGTGCTTTCTGAACATCAATTTCGTAATGAAAAATAAGTTCAGACTGAACAAAAGTCTCTACACATTCACCAAACACATGAGTTAGAATATCTTCGTGTATGTCTATATATGTTTTTTTCCCACCGAACTCCAATTGGGTGACTCATTTTCCCCTTGTTTCGTATAAAAACACTTGAATGATGGACACATTCTTCAGAGGAAGTAAAGTTATATGAAGTAAAATAAGCTGAACATAGTAAACCATCAACAGATCAATTTAGCAGATGCTGTTCAAACTAAATGTTCTTAGGAGAACTAGACAAATAAAATAATCCCTCAACGCCTTGTAGTAAAGAACACACAAGTGTCAGTAGGCTTTAAGTGAATAAGTGGATTCAACTTACTAAGATTACCGAATATGTGCAGTGTCGAGTCACCTAGACTGGTGGCCACATTGCAACATGATCGATAGCATTCGATCTGCACTAATAAGGACTAGACAAGCAAGACATTGATCACCACCCAGTGATCAATCAATTGTAATATGTGGACTTATTTGAATCAGTTTATCTTTTTTATAAATACCAATGATGAGATATGAGTACTTTGATACAGCTATAAAAAAAACCCAACTTTCTATGCAGTTTTTGTCCTCACTATCTACATGATCGGGTTAATCAAAAAATGAATATTTTGAAACAGTTGAGGTATTTTTTAGGTGAAAAACAATGACATAATACTTTATTCAGACTAAAATTTTAAATATGAAATCGGATCCCAACTTAGTAGTTTGAAGCTTAAGCTCAAGTCAAAACATCTGAAGGGTCTTAGGGTGAATCCCTGATAATGTTTTAGGTGCATACTGCTGACAAGTACATTAACGTTGGGAAATTCTTTTCAGTTCTCAATGGTAACCTCATCGATCTCGATATGAAAATCATACCAAAACAAATTATAAGGTAGGATAAGTTGTTTGACATGGTGTACGTATCACTGACTACAAAACGTATCGAATACTTACAGTTGAACAACATTGAACTAATTTGATCCGACAGTAAGATGAGCGTGCTTATTTATTTTGCATGAATGTTCATAATGTAAACGTTTTCATTTAATACTGTGTAGTTGAATTCACTTCTGCAGACTGATTTTCAATCATGTAACAGAACAAAATAGTAAACATTAATGTTGAATCCATAGTGTAACTTGATCTAATGAATCCCTTTCAGTACTAACAAGAGTATACAAATACAATCTTGGTTATTATTACTACTACTACTACCACCACTAGTAATACCAATATAACAGTGATTAGTTAGGGTGAACAGTTTTGTACAAATACAATAAGGTGTTAGTTATTACTAAACATTAACTATTGATTTAAATTTAACTCATAAAAACTAAACAGCATAAATAACGCACACTGAACAGAATAAAGGCAAGCAACATCAATGATGTAAACGTTTTGAGGGAAAAAAAATAAACACAACTAAGAATATTGAGTTGTGTAGAAGCATAAGAAACACATTCTGAAAATTATACATGCAAATATTCACTTTGATAAGCCGTTTTAAAATAATATATGTATGTATATTGTAAAAATACAAGAACACTTTCGTTCAATAACAAGTATGCATACTTTTTTCAACTTCATGCTACTTTCCTAGAATACAAGAGAAGGAGAAAGAGAGAGAGAGAGAGAGTAGAAGAAGAAAAAAACAAAAGAAACTTAGAGAAATACATGAAATTAAAATCTTGAAGTATGGAGTGACAACTAACTATTGATAAGCGTACTAATCTATTCAGAAGATACAAGAATATTGTTTTATGAATCTCAAAATATATCAATCTGCATTTGTGCGGATTTCCTTATATTTTATTCGTTTCCATCGTTCAAAGCCTTAATCGAACTCGTTAAAAGTTAGATTATTAAAATACGTTATTATTCCATGTTTATCGTCTTCATATCATCTCTGCGCTATCCCGTCATAATCGTTTTTCGTCTCCTGCATAGAATAAACTCAGAGTTAGGTAAGTCTGAAGAATAGTGAGAGGGACCTAGCGTAGTCTTCCACTGGCGATTGAGGAACCTAAAGTACACAAGGACACCATAAAAACAGATGCTTTATCAGAATCAAAACTCATATAGATTGTAAACCCGCTATCGGAAAGCATAAACGATCGGGCACTTTTGATTTCCCTCATAACAGAGTTTGACAGTTTCGATGTATCAGAGAGAGAGAGTGAATGATATAAGGGTTAAAGGTAACGATTGGTTGAATATGAAGGCGTTTATTCTTGAAAAAAGAGATGAACTGATTGTATCCTTTAAAGAAGCTTGACGAATTTCTGTCTTTTAATCAATAATTGACATTTTTTCCTGGAGTTTTCAGTATAAAAGCCGATAAAATGTGTTGTCTTGTACAATATTCAGTAAGTTGGTCAATGAGCAGTAATTCGTTTTTGAAATCGAGTCCGTTGATGATGTTGGGTGGTCTATCTAATATAAAAATGTTGTCACTTTTGAGTTGACTTCAATCACTTCAGAACTATTACGTCAGAAATGGATTCTCCGGGATGTCAAAAATTTGTTCATAAACTTCCACTTTTTCATCTCAACTGACAAACAATGAAAATCAAAAGCGTTTGCTTTTTAGTATTAATAATGATTAGAGAAATCTTTGCGAATTAGCTTGAAACGTACTACACAAACATATTATAAGTGAATTTGTTGGTATTGAATGAAGTCATCATGAGTTTTAAAGTCAAAAAATAACAATACACGGATAGGAAAAAAATACAGTTGATTCTCCATCTAGCACAATATGTCTCACTAAACCAACTGATCTGTTAGAAGACATGAACTGTTATGTGATTGTGAATAGTTATCGTATTATTCAGTTTAACCAGCAAAAAAAACCTCAAAATATGAAACAGAATCGTATTTATGTCAACAAGCAACCTTTAATGTTGACTTTTAATTTAACAACTGAATATCAAATTGACATACACTAGATCAAATGTATAACCAATAGCACTATGAATATAGTTGGTATCTTTCCTGACAGAAAAAAAAGCATCATGTGGTCTCAGGAGACTAAAACACATTTAAAACATAAATAAAAGCTACTGACATTGATGTTTCATGTTAGTTTATCTCTTTGATACTCTGTCATAAAGCTGTGAATGTAATTGAAGTGTTCGACTAAGTTTATTAAAATGTGCAGTTAACAATCAAGTTTTCTGTTTATTTTTAAAAATAGCCTACAATTGAAATACTACTACTAACTTAACCATAAATAGACGTTTTCAATACCTTTCTTAAAGTAATACTTACCACTTGTTTTGAACTGCCTCGTATTTGTAAAACACATGAACTAGTCTCTGAACTTAGATCTTTTGGTGCTAAAGCACGATGCCAGCGTCTTCGTCGAACCATATCAACTTTACGTTCTTTTGTATGGAATTTTGAATCGAAATTGAATGCATATTCCCATGCTTCTGCTGGTTCCGTACTTAAACTTTGCTAGTAGAAAAAAAGTAAAAACAAAATAGAACACTTTTCAATTTACTTGATACCATGGTAATAGGTTTACACCAATCAGGTTTTAATGTTGTTGGTTAGTTGTAAAGAGTAAGAATTAATTATTCGTCTATTTAAAAAAAAATATTATTAAAATGATATATACATGTAAACATATAAATATTTAGGATTGTTAACGTTTGAACTCGATAAACTGACTATTATTTATGATATGATGACCGAAAACATACAGCCTTGTGAGAAGTTCTGACTGATTGGCTTTGAGAGGTGACTTCAACCATTTTTGTGAGGATCCATAACTATTAGAGTACAACAGTATCAAGTGTGAAGAATATACTCATCATTGAAAATAGATAGATATAGTTACGCGATTCCGCGAACTGATTGAAGTTAGGCTTGCACATTACTGGATCTCGGTTTATCGATCTAGAAGTCAAACATTCCCACGCGAGACCAATAGTCCCGAGTTCAATTCCCGGTGACCGGGTATTTGGTGGACTTTGTTGTGGAGTTCTATACTAAATAGAAACGGTTATCTAGTGCTTTAAGGTATTCAATGGTTGTTTGGATATAATAGGTTGGTTATCTCTCTAACATCACAAACGTACATGCATTTACTCACAGGTTAGGAACTGAATTCATTGGACACACTAAGTTTATTGTCGCTTTAAGTCAAATTTTCAATTTATTAATGAGTTATTAGCAACATTAAACAGTCAGAGGCACAGAATGCTCTTAAATCTAGATTAAATGGTGATTCATTTGTAAACAATACTTTTTAAAAGTGTTCTACTCGAGATCAGAATTTGTACCTTGTTATACCATAGCCATAAATGCTTTTTTTAATTCAATCATCTCATTCGTACAGTGGGGTAGTGCGGTAGTATATCAATTGGCTGAAGAGTGTAGATATTTATTATTCCTGAGCAGTAACCAGATTGAAACCTATTCCCAAGCTAACTATTCAACTGCCACCAAATATGTAACACCCTGAAAGTTGTAACACAATGTTAATGCACTTAAATTAATGACTCTAATGTCATATGATCTGCGGGAATCTATCATGACTATGAAACATTAGATTATTGCCAAGTTGACTGTGTTCTACTGAATTTATCTATTAGCTAAATCTAACTTCACAATGTTGAAATAACTTTGATTTGTAAAGTTTCTTTTTAACATCTTAATTTATTCACAATTGAAACAATCTCAAGAATAAATAGAAGATCATCATTTCAGTCAAGTGTATACAACAGACAAACTTCTGTCCATTTTTTTAAAAAATGATTTCCTTTCAACTTATTGTAAATATTGTCTAATAATTGGGATATTCTCTATGGAATTTGAATGTAAGATATTTGATTTAGATAGAAACATTACTGTACACAACAGGTTTCATACTTTACGTAATAAATCAGTAAGGTAGAGAAAATTGTTGTAACTACTCATCAATGGACAAATAGAGATTAGTTTTTAGCTACTAACCAGTTACAGTTATAAATAATTCATTTTATCAACATTTATATATATATGCTGTTTATCTTACTTACTTAAATGTTTTACTTAGCTACAAGTCACATATAATTTATCTCACTATATTTCAGTACTTCTCATAACTCATACATAGAATTAATTGAAACATTGTTGTACATCAACATATACATACATATGTGATAAGATTGAAGTCTTATTGACAACGCTTAAAACGAATCAGTAACTCAAACAATGATTAATATAACATTATTCTACGTAATTATATATCGTTAAAAGAATACAACCCATTAGATAGATACAAAAGTAAGCGATGAATATACCATGTATACACAATTTGTTCAAATACATTCACCATGTTTAGTAAAAGAAAAACGAATTTAGACGGACGTTATAGCCATGTTTATTTGGACGGGTAAAAATATGCATAACATTGATGTTATAAGATATAGATGTATATATGGGTTAGAGTAGATTATAAATACTGTATATGTAATCATACATAAAGTTAGAATAAACTATTATATACATATATATATATATATATATATATATATATATATATATATATATATATATATATATATATATATATATATATATATAAGGAAACTACTTTGAACATGAATTCGTATTAGTTATTATCTACTTGGTTGTGAAACTTACTAATAATGATAAACGAGATTGCTGAATAGAAATTTAAATAAAAATAGTGGTTGATGGGTAAGATTAAGTTGTAATCTATGAGTTAGTTTGTAGTGACTCACATTTATCATGAGAACACGACTGGCTTAATAAAAACAATTATTATTATAACCAACTGTACCAGTGTTTGTTTTAATGTGCTTTTGTTTGATTGTGCTAATGACAGCTATATTGTGCTTCCATTCTTATACTTACACTTTGATTGTTACTTCGCGTGAATTCGGTTACGTTCTGTAACCAAGCTTGTATCCTGGCACGATCTCGGTATCCTTTCGATACCACGAGATCGCCAGCAAATATATCTCGATTTGGTCCATTAACTGCCTTTTGATATTTGGCTTCTCGGGGGATTTTATGGAGTCATTTAACAACGAGTTTCTTGGTAGCGGTGTTCATAGTCAATCTCCACTGGACACCACGCTACAAGTTAAACTACTTTGTTGTGTTGTGGATTAACAATCTGCTTAATTATATTCCATATATAACTGAAGTAGGTATAGGTAAATAATCAACATCATTTAAATGTATCTGTAGTTTAAGAAAAATTCCAATGGACTAATGTGGATAATATTAATGGGAGCAGAAATAATTTAATGCATAATCCAAAGATTCAGGACAATGGAAAAGCATGGTATCTGTCATTTATAGTGATATTTTCTATCACACAGTTGTATATTGTTTTATGAACAGATCAAGCCTATTACAAATGAGATAACATTGTCATGGTAGTTTTTTTAGTGGTTCGAGATCTGACTCTAGTTAGATCGCACGAATGTTATTAAAATACACATGCCTATCCTCGTATATAATTATCGACATAATTCGCGTTAGCGAGTAACAGAATTAAATAGGTCAATTACGAGAAGAGATATTTGAATGCTTATACTTTGTACACTCATTGATCTGGACAGAAAATCAGAGGAAGGAAGCGAAACAACGCACGTTGGAGTAAACGTTTGAGTCAACTCGATTTAATCAAACAGTAATCAATATTTGCAGTCACACAAAAATAAGCTACAGAAATATGATGAATAGAATAAGCAATCGTACACACACATACGTTCATATAAAAACAGTCAAGGTTGATTAGTAAGTAATTAACATGGTCGAAACGCGACTCAAGAAGAATGGATAAATTGGCCTGTCTAGAAGCTAGAATAAGCTATGTAGGCTTAACACAGTAACCGACACTACATAGCCCCTTTGTTGAAAATAGCACATTTATTTTTTAAAAAAATGTCTGTTTTCGAAAATGACACTGAAGTGGTTAACGTTAAAGATTAGGGAAATAAATCGTACTATACCTGATAAATTACAGTATCACGTGAGGGGTGAGTGTATTGTACGAAAGTGTTTACTTATGTAAAAATGTATATAAATATCTTAAACATGAGGATAAAAACAGACATTTTAGCATGCAATTATGGGCAAGTTAATAAGCGTATAAAAAATTAACATGCATTCATGTCATAACATATTCATAAAAGCGATTCAAAATACGGTGAAAACAGTAATAAATAGTTTATGAGTATGACAGTGGAACAACTTGTGATAATAAGTAGGGTAGAATATTACAGGAATTGATTTGTGGTGATGACTGAATATAAGGATAAAGAATACTGAAATATGAAGATGTTCTAATAAGCCGCACTTCAGTAAATAGCATCGATTAGTGATTAGTGGTTTTACATTTACATACAAGGAGTTTCTGTTTGTAGGATAAAGTCAGTTAAGCCGTGAAATGATAACTGCATCGATAGGTGATATTCATTGCTGTACTGTAATTGACAATAATAATAAAATGCGAAGTCAGTGTACGTTGTTGTTTGCGTTATGACAGATCCATAGAGTTATTGTTAAGTATGTATTAGTAGAGAAACAAGGTAGCGACTAGGAGATAAGATAAACGGAACCGTATTCCTTTTCGATCGTGAAGTATAGTATGGTTTATGTCGTTTAAGGGATATTCGTTTGTTACCAAATCGTACTAAGGCATGATAAAAAATACCAATACATATTATCGATGTCGACGAGTAAGACTGACTTGTTTGCGATGAACAAGAGTGCATCCTTTTTGTTCTGACATGCAGTGTGGCTGGAATAGAATATTAATTGCAATAACTGAATAATGTTTATGGATAATGAATAATGCAGCATGTGGACAAATAGATAAGGTGAATGTAATGTTTACTAATCAGCTAGTAGAGTCAGAGAAATCCACAGACATAGTAGGAGGTAATATTGAAACAAAAGATGTATGGTTTGATAAAATTTTAAAAAATTGACCTCGAATAAGCGAATGTGTGTAATAATAGGCCAAAAATGACATGGAAATAACATGGGACGAACTCATTTAAAGGCAGGAAAATTTTACGTCCAGTGAGTTTCGAATAGCATAACATGAATGGAATGTTCTTAAAACTAGAATTTGATGGTTGAGTGATACAATTGCGTAAATGTCATGAATTAATGTAAACACGAACAGCAATAATAATTTCATGTTAGGCGATAATATGACATACAGATGATAATACAGATAAGATAGTTTCTAGTTTTGATATTAAGATAAGTTGAGATTGAAATTTAGATAAACACAATGATTAAAGGCTGTGATAAATCGTTATCGAATGTTTTCCAGTGAATAAGCTACTTATTACACAAGAAAATAGTTAAAAGTCATCCAAAAAAAACCCCGATTACATCAGGGTTACATGAAAGCGTTTAAGAGTTAGTCAACAAGTAAATAAAGGGATTGAACCATCTGATATTCTCTAATAGATTTAAAGAAATTCCCTCTTCAAACTGATTATGTGAAAATAAATTAGGCTAACTACTTTGCAGATGCATTTTTCTTGTGCTTAGAACATATAGTTGATTCAAATTAGTTGGTATTCAACTATACAGATTGAATTCCATGTAAGTAATTCTAAACGATTTTATTAAGTCTTAGCTTATACTGACTGGTTTTCTGACCGTCATCCCTCTTTAACAGTTTGTAAACTATTCGCTGTTGACTTCAGTTAATGACCAAGAACTAACGAAAACAGTATCAACTGATAACCTATAGATCATTTATATGTTTATGGATGTTGGTGTTTAGTTTCATCCTCATTATCATCATCATCATCAATAATAATAATAATAAATAATTGAGATACTATGTTCTCGACAAATACCTTTTATATATTCTTGTTTAATGTTTAGAAGTAAAAAAACTGTATTGAATTTGTCATCGATAAGATCTACTTTCAATACGCTTTACATTCTATACTCCATAGTAAACAATCATGGATAGTGATCGATGTATTTTAATTTAGAAATAATTATACTGAAATCATGAGTCAATTGAAGCTAGATCAACATTGAGAACCTGGAAGCACTGGACGGTCGTTTCGTCCTAGTATGGGGCTCCTCAGCAGTGCACATCCATGATCCCGCATTCCGCGGGATTCGAATCCAGAACCTACTGGCTTCTCACGCCAGCACTTAACCATTAGTTGAAATATGTTGATCAATTAAAAGCTAATTGTATTATGAAATTTACCACTTTAACTACTAACAATGATTTGTGAAATTTTTTTTTGTTTTTAAACTTTTTTAAACAAGTTGAAAACAATGGTGAAAATGATAAAACAAAAAGAAATCTGATTAAAATCAATATGCCGATGATTAACTTGAAATGACAAAGTATCCCTAGAGTCAATATTTAGAAAGAAAAAAAAAAGAAAAAGGAAGAAGATACCAGCAGTCTACAATTTGTTAGATACAAAACTTGAAATTGAATGATTTGATGTTTCTTTTAACAATTAAATTTCGCAAACATAAATTCAATACACTCTCATCATATAATACACATCAAGAAATAGTTTAGGGGAAATAAACATTTTAAAGCATGTTGTACATTGAAATATGTTAGACATTACATATATATATACACATATATCTATATATTTCACTACAGTGATATAAACATGTACAAGGGTATATAAATGTATAAAACACAACGATTCACCCCTATATGACATGTTACACAGTCATGCATACACATATCCTACATACATATACAGACACAAAACCTTACTTGATCATGTGCTATCACTTGTCTTAGTACCTATATTTAAAAGATTTAATAAGTAAATAAAAATCATATTGATGATTTATGGAAAAAAACTTCACAATGAAGATCAATTCATAAGTAATTAGTTTCTTCTTAGAGAGATTCTTTACTGTTAGGACAAAAATCAGAATTGATTCTGGTAATTAGAGATCGACCAATGGATTCATCGATTAAACATTTTTTACAATAAGCTGAGACAATAACTAATCGAAAAAAAATCATCAGATGAAAATCATGCTATTCCATAAATGATTTGACGGTAATAATCTGAGCCATTCATTGAATTATAATTAAATGGGTTAGTAAAATAAATGACAGTGAAACCTTAAAGAGATAGATTGGATCCAGTAAGAGGTTGCTGGTGTGCAGTTGTTATGAATCTCAGGTAGGAATAAATCTGTTGTCTTTGATTTTTACCAGTTATGTAGATAATTCATGACTTAAATGTAGACCATCTTTAAATTAATGATCTTTATGATTTAATAGTTTCATGGACGAACATTTTACAGATTGGGAGTAGTAATAAAATTGAGTGAACAATGGATGTCTGTTCCATTCTAGCAAGAGATTCGTCAACAGTGCTCATCTATCCACAAAACTGTCAGGGTTTGAACTTAAGACCTTCAGGTCTCACTATTAAACGATTATTTAGTATCCAGTGGTGTACATTTATAACTTCAGAAACTTCGCTAATTACCTATTTCTTAGATTCTATTTTATTTATTTATTTATTCTATTTGAACACATAAATATTGGTACAAGAGAGCGCCAATATATATGCGCCACACAAAACAGTCAAAATTCGAAGAGAGATAGAAAAAAAACTTAGGAGCACAAAAGAAAAAAAAGAGAACGATAACGAAGAGATTGGTGTAAGGTAGTGTGGTAGTAATGAGGGAACGGAAAGGTACAATCAGAAGAAATCTTTCAAGTAAGGGAGACACAACCACTTTTTATGAAGAAAGTAAAAGAAGGTTACAGCAGGATCGCCACTGGCTTCTATTCTGAGCCATATCTGATAACGTCTCTAGCCACTGTGTAGCACCATCTCTCAGACCCCAACCAGGGAGTCGTGAAGGACCAACACAAGCCAGTCCTTTGCAGCTTTCTTTCATACCACGACACCATGTCATGCACTAACCACCTCTCCGCTTTTTCCAACCAGTCCCAGAGTCGGCAAATAATGCACGACGTGGAATTCTCTGGGACGACATTCGTAGAACATGTCCAAGCCACCGAAGTCGGTGTTTCAAGATGGTGACACCAATTGCATTACCATCTCTGTGCCTGAACACACGATGCCGAACCTCTAAGATTCTCAGGTATGGTTATCACACCATTAGTTCCATTTGTATCAATAAATCTTATATACAAACTAACTAGAAACGGAATGAAGTAACACATGATTCTTGATTAAACAGTTGTATTCATGAGATTTAATTTTCATAGTCGAACATTCGTATATAACAAAAGCATCCAAAATGGGAAAAAGCAATGTTTATTAATGAATTCTAAAACATAAAGCTGAACAAGATAATGTCATAAACAGTAAAATAAGTGATTGCATAATCATACAATATAATTTAGAATAAAAATTAATTTTTAGTCATTTATTACCAATTTGATAATCTAAGTTCCCCGTCAATTACTTCATTTAATTAGATTTTACAAATATAAAAAGGCATCAACCCTAGTCACAATGTCTGACATTAGCCTTCAAATTTTCCTTTAGAATTACAAGTCTAAATTCAGAAATAGTTTAAGCATTTAATTATTGTTTCTAATTTAGTTTATCGGTTATAACTTGAAACTGTCTACCATAAGGTATTGAAATGAGAAGATGAATTTATTTTCAAGTACTGAAAATCATACTTGCTATTGTTTAAAACTACCACAGAGAATGAAGGATACGAGATCGTGTAGTATTTAAATACGTATCTATAGAATAACCAATGTATTTACCAATATTGTAGCGTTTTCTGGCTGGAAAATAGCCGCCATCTCGTTTTTTTTTGAGTTATCACACGTTTACTCTATTGATTGTTTCACTCTTTTAATTGATCGTGTGATATAATTTCATTCTATACCCTCCTCGCTAAATGCATTATAGTTAATTCTTTTATGGAGAGATTGCTAGGAGACCTGATTAATTCCTCCGTAAAGTCTTCAGAGGTTAAGAAAGTGCTCAAAACATTCCGATCAATCTGGGTTCCATAAACTTAGTGTGTTTCTCAGTTAAGCTATAACCGATATTTTTTAAAGATTCTTTTAAGATGATTCTTAAATTTGAAGGTCATGTGGTCTTATAAAGTTCCTGTTTTTTTGCTCATGATCTTGGATGTGAAATTCCTCTCAAAGCACAGGCCTTCTGTTTTACGTCCAAAGTTGATCAAAAAAAGAGTTTAGGAAATCAATACTTAAGAGTTCGACTACAAGACATAACGGGGACAATAAAGTCTCAACCTTTTCTTTTAACTCTAGCCAGTTTTCTGTCGACATTACAAAATCTGTGACTTATCAGTTTGAATATCAATTTGCTTCATTTAATACAGAGTGGTCAATTCAATTGTAAACTTAAGTTCTTTTCAGAAATGAAGTGGAATTCCTATAAACTTTCAAAAAGTGATACAAACTATTGAAGTGGAAAAAGTAGTAGAAATTATATAGTTTAAATATTATATATTGATCTCGCATGTTTAAGGGTCATGTATGCTTTTTTTTTTAGTTGTTGATCATTATGTAAAATGGAGATCATCATGAAATTCCTAGATCTATCGAACATCATCATCATTACTATTATTGCCAATTGGAGGCTTTTGTTTAAAAATATTATTAAAATTAGGAATCTTTGAATATGGCACTTAAAGATTTCACACTTAGTACGTTGGATTGGGATTAGAAGCGTCCAAAATATTGAATAAAATAAAATTGGTTAATATTAAGAAGACTGGGTCTCTGATCAATGAATGGTTGATGATATTTAGAGATGAATTCTAAAGAAACATAATCTTTCGTGTCAAAACATGCTTATCATCTTTTTACGGCTTTTTAACATGAATGCACAAAGCGACGCTATTATCGAACAAAACATTAGTAATGAACTCACTTCTTGTTTAACAGGTACACCAACATCACCAAGTATCCGTGACCGTATTAATCGTCGCCTACGAAACATATGATAAAGTTTTTCAGCTGCAACATAACCACCTGTAGATGCTTCTACGGTATACTCAAAACCATCTTCATCACATGGACGATTGTAATCAACTTTCCAATCATCAGCCCATGTCCAGCCACTTGGTAGTTCAACTGTTCTTGGTTCACCTTTCACTTCACCTTGTGCATCAGTATATGCGGGTTCAGCAACTTTCCATGGACTTGTTGGAGTACGAAATTCATTATAGAATAATTCTTCAACAAAACTTGTTTTTCCTGCATCCTTAATTAAAAAAAATAGAAAATAGATCAAATAATAGTTACTGTCAATGGGGAATGATTCATGCGAATTAAATTCCTATCTAATAATTGACTAATAATACCATTAGCGAAAACCATCAATATTTTCATTACATTAAATACTCAATATATGGAATATGGTAATGGTTAAAACATTCAAACAATTTCGTTGTTTTGTAATTTCCATTAATTAGTCAATTCATAAAATGAACTCAGATGATTGGCATCCTATAGAATGAAACGACTTAAATTGGCAGAAATTTAAACTGTTTTATTCATGATTTCAAGGTCCGAACCCAGGACCTTCGGTCTCGCGCGCGAACGCTTAACCCCTAGATCACTGAGCCAGTCGGCAGCTGATGGTTTTAATGTTTAATCTAAATCGATCCACGAAATTGCGCTACTATCTTCCATTGTACTGAGGTAGATACCTGTCTCTACATGACACGGATTAGCTTTTTCGTCTAGTAAATTGGTTTGTTGAGCAATCTAATGTAAAGATTTAATTAGTTTGCATATACTATGGAGCTTGAAATGAATCCTTCATCAACTGACTTGCTTATTTATTGTTAATTAGTAAGAAGATCAGGTTTAAGTGTTGTTGAATGGAATAAATTACTTTATATTTAAAATTTACCACCAGTTTTTTTTATGATGTGAAGATATGTGGTTCTAATATATTCACAAAAAGCCTGTAAAGAACCTCATAAAATGACAAATGTGCCTTCTACCTTTCATACATATTAACAATAATGCAAAAGATATAATCAATACAACTAAAAATGTGACCAGTTTGCATGATTTGTATGAATTTCACCTCTGAACAAAACCGATTACAATATGAAGTTAATTATACAATATTCGTATTAAATTACACTGTACTATACAACTTCCGGTTAAATCATTATGCAATAATATTTAAAAGCTTGAGATGGTGGAGAAGATTTATAGCTCAGGTGGATGATTTTGGTGGAGTTTTGTTCTCTGAGCTGGATGGTTTGGTCGTGGAGCTTTCATCGTTCTTCTGAACGACATCATCAGCACAAACTTCAGATAGAAGTGTTGATTGGTCAACAAGAACCAATCAACATCGAGGTGCACAGAACAAGCTGTGAAACACATATGGAGAAATTCGAACACTTCACTTCAATCTGAAGTTTGTGCTGATGATGTCGTTCAGAAGAACGATGAAAGCTCCACGACCAAACCATCCAGCTCAGAGAACAAAACTCCACCAAAATTCGAAAATTTATTTTATTTATCGGAAAAGTTTATTCATTCACATCACGAGTTAGATATTCTAGTAATAAAATGATATTAAGCATGGTTCATTTTCTTCAAAATTCATTTTAGTCTTTGTTTAAAATGGAGCTAATAATTAAATGTATTGACAACTGAATGAGGTTATTGGAACAAGTTCTGTTTGATTTTATTTACAAATTCGTTTATAGAAATTTCGTCTTCAAATTCTGTTAGGTATGCAGAGGAATATACCAATAATTATCGTGTTAAGTTGAATGGTGTCCTTGGACGTTAAATGTACATTTCCTATTGGTCGATATTTATTTGACTTGTTAAATATTGTGTAAATGTTATTTTCTATTTTATAGTACAATGTGGTCTGCTTGGTTAGTATATAAACATAGTGTGTTTGAAATATAACGATTCATATCTCAGAGGCTGTGACTTGCGTTCTGGACTCAATTGACTGGGCTAGACAGTGAAGCAGGGCCAATCAGGACTCTAAGTAGTTCATTACGTGTTTACGTGTCACTGAATCGATCGGTATAAAACGCTGCTCCATAATCTAAAGTCACCCGTTTCAACAAATTCGTATGCGATTAAAAGAGTTTACAGGTTGTCAATATGTTATTTGACCTGACGAATGAATAATACAGTACTTCATTACACACAATAGTACTATGACATGTAAACCAACTTCATTTTTTTATATACATACACACACACACACACACGAAATACGACTGTCTACAAAATATAGTTCTTCAAATTGATACTTTTCCCACTGGCAAGAAATAATTTAATACTAAACATTGATACTTAGCGTGAGAAAACCATTCAGGTTAGAATCAAGAACAGTACAGGAGTAAGCTTCAATAATTTGTAAAATCACTTTTTAATTGTTACATAGTAAATCTTAAAAATATATATATCTAAATAGTCTCAAAATAAAACACTACTAAATAACTCTTACGTCACTCATAAGTTTTTAAACTATCCTATTCTATTGTCCAATTCAGTTTAAATGTTTGCTTACCAAACGCCTGACCAGATCACTGTATGGATAAAGAAATCTTGGACTTCCTAGGTATCCATACCGGGAAAAAGAAGATACAAATGTACACAACTATATTGTACATATATATTCCTAAATTTACCCAAACATATAGATATAGATGACGAGATTGATCAGAGGAGCAATCCACTCATACGCATACAATAGTTCATATACACTAGTATATTTTAATCACAATGAGAAATTGAAAAAGCATAAGATCTATCTCGTATTTAGTGGCTTATCATGAACAGAGATCTCTTAGTTAGAATAAGTAACAATATACCTTTTTTATTGATTTTAAGTGAATGATTCGAAATAACTTCTAAAATTTTGTGTTGTAAAAAAGAAATTTAATGCTCACCTTTTTATAAAGCAACGATAACTCTGGACTAACATACCAATCACCAATCCATTCCCAACCTGCTGGTAATTGAATAGAATCTTTGGGTAATTCAATTCGGCCAGTATTATCAGACCATGATGGACGTGTTAACGGTGGTCGTTTAGTCACCCAATTACCGACAATTGATGCTTGATTTTCATACTAAATATTATAGAATATTGAGTAAACGCAGAAATATTTCATAGATATTTTGTTCAACAGTTCTGATGAAAACAAATATTCTTTAGTCACCAACAGTATACATTAGATCGATTGACTTAAAAAAACACAATAATTTTTACTACCAAAAACAGTTACTTCAATTCTATAAGTGTACCAGATCACTAAGCTCGCTTAACATCACAACTGTGGTTATTTAAAGAGACTGATGGAATTTGATCTGAATTCATCTAGATTCATTGCTAATGGGGAGTTTGACCTTGACAAATATAACCTGGGTGTTCCATGGCTAAATCGTTTCTATCTAGTGAGTAAGTACTGATAATTGATGTTAGTTATCATTAGTTCCGTCTATCAACAGACAGTTTAATAAATGTTAATGATTTATGCTAATGATCTTAATAATGACTGAACCGTTTTAGTGTTTGATGCTTAATATTTTATATACAAAGCATTATGATTAGAGGTGATGTGCAGAAAGTCCTATATCTCTGTTGAATACTAGCTAGTCTTTGTTATCGTAGAGTACCTCGAATTCTAAGGGATACACTTCTTTAGACGAATTTGAAATCAATGCATGTAGCGTTGCAATCAAGCTATTACTACTTAGCTAATCGTCTGCAACTAACAACCATTCAATGGCGAGTGACCAATAAAATATTATCTAATCCTTAATACTAACATAAGTTAGGTTAATCAGGATGTCGCGTAATTCAGATTAGTGATAAATCCTCCAGGAAAAGTGTACACAAAAATCAAATATTTATTTATTTTGAATAACCTAATAACCGCTTGTTCATCTTCTCTAGCATTTTGTATCATTTGTAGGTTTAACGACACAATAATGGAGGTCAACTGTATCCGAAGTGATACAAGTATCAACAATTACGTTGGATAATCATAATGTAATATCTCAAATTAACTGATAGTAGAAATGGAGACCATTAACTTCCAACCTAATGGTTGAAAAAATACTGGATCCTTTCGATTCAGGGGTTACAATATGGGACGAGAAATTCATTTAGCCCTCATGTGTTTCTCAGCAGATGATGCACGTCGAGGATAAAAGCTGTTTTCAAATTGAGCTAATCTTCACATCATATCCATATGTTCAAGATAACTGAATGCTATTTGTACAAGGACAACATAACAACTTATATTGTTAACTTGCTTTCATACTAATTGTTAAAGTTAAGGATAATAGTTGATTGATCGATATTCTCAAATTTCGCTGTTCATTTTCATCTTATAATCAAACAGTTTTCCAAGAGTTTTTAACATGTTAATGTCTGCTAATAACAAGCCAAATTTATTTCTTTCTAAACGATTTGATTTCCGTTTTAATGACATTCAATCTATTTACAAAAGAGGATGTGATTCTGAAAGTAATGTGGTATGTTTTCTTGTTTAATCAAGTATGTTTGAAGATTGTCATGTACTGATTTTACAAAAAATTAGTTTAAGGAAATAGCTTTCCGAATAACGATGTTAGAGAAACAGACTGTATAATAATTAGTTATTGAATGATGACTTATTAGTACCCTATTGATGACCTTAAATTAAATAATTAAATAGACAAACATATATCTACCAGTGGAGTTCAACCAGGTCTGTTGTGAGATAGGAACTCACTGAAGACAATGGTGTACGGTGGCGCAACATCGTGGATTGGTTGAAGTTAAACATTAACACAGTTGGATACTGGCCGGCTCAGTGGTCTAGAGGTTAAGTGCTCGCGCGCGAAGCCAGTAGGTCCTGGGTTCGAATCCTGTGGGGTGCGGGATCGTGGATGCGCACTCTTGAGGAGTCCTACACTAGGACGAAATGGCCGTCCAGTGATTCCAGGTTTCCAATGGTGGTCTAGTTTCAACTGACTCATGATTTCAATCTGTGAAATTTCTAAAATCTTCACAAGACCCATTCTGATATATCTATAAATTATATATAAATGTCTGACGGCATAATTTATGGAATCATCATGTTCTGTGTGTAAATTTATGTCATCTCAGTTTGTCCCATTTTTATTGACTGGATTTGACAAGCATATTGTTATCATGTGACACAGACTCACATTATAACTGATTTATGATAATTATCAAACAAATAAGTGAACCAGTAATAAAGTTGAACAGGTGAATATAATTAACATACCGTTTCTGCAACAACTTGGAGTTTTGCTTCAGTATGCGATTCTGTCCATGCAGTACGATCTTTTTCTAAACCAAACCATACAACAACACGTAACTGAGCTGGAATTTTCCATTCTGCCTTGTTTTCATCTTTCAATAAGGTGGGTTTCTGTAGACAATTATATGCAGCAATATATGAAAGTAAACATATTCAAAACTGTTTGACACGAGAAAGTTTATTTTTGAAGCTGATCCCCATAGGTAAGTGATTTATAATCATGGTGGGGCAAAAGAGTTTTCACAGTCCTAATACACTAACCTTTTGGTGAAAACTCAGGGAATCGTTTCTTGGATATTCTTCTCTTAACTTTTAATTACTAAAAAGCAGTGTGTCAGTCAATTCAGTTTTGAGAGTTATCACTGTCAAGTCAACAGACGACCACAGTCATCATACTTAAAACGCACTTTTTCGTCCGTTATAACAGTATGAAATAATTCTCTTTGGAAAAACGTAGTTTTGTTGTTCGTTAAAGTAGTATATGTTGTGAAAACACAAAACTTTATTCTTAATTAAATCATTGAAATAATAATAATGTCCTCATTAGTGACTAAGCCTGAAGCAAGATTACCTATGTTCAAGTGAGAATTTGTAGATTAGAGTTCAGTCATTTGGTGAATGAAATAGTCATCATAATAGGCCCTGAATGATGACCATAATATGAAGGTAACACAGTTTGTTTCAAACCAGAATGTCCTGGATTCAATACCCAGAAGTACAGTAGGTGAATTAAAATAGAATGACCGAGCAATCCAGTACTTCGTTTCTCAATAGTTTTTCTATTAAAGTTAGCTTTTGATGAAAAACATCTATCACATTGAACTAGTTTCCCTAAATCTCCTTAACTGAATAAAAAAAATATAATTTAAAAAGTACATACTTTTAAATTGATTGTTTGTGCTGTACCACATTTTAATCCCCGGTAATCTTCGTTGTCATGGTATAATACTTCATGAGCTGGTATTCTGTGATAAGCGGTACGTTTACCACCGCTTAACATCCATATTATAATATCTGGTATACTCATTTGTGGCTGTGTATCATGGGAAAAAGATAGACATATAAATAAATCTGTACTATTTAAGTATTTTTAAATAGTTATCTGCATTACTACATATATAAACGTTATAAAAGGACATTGACAAAACATTTCTTTTTATCTATAAATCACTTTTTACTGTTGAGAAGATGAATGACAAATAGACATTGTAGTGTAATGTCTGTTATAAATAATGTTCGAACCAAGTGACCGAAGAAAATACAACCTGGAGACTTTCTATTTTAATTTCAAATTCACTGAAATAGTAAATCATAATATCTAACAAATAGAGTGTCAAACTATGTTCCAAGTTTGAATACAAGCGACAGAGAAAATCAAAAAAAACATAAACTATAAGAACTTAGTTTAATGTTCATACTCTTAACTAAGTTGACAGACATTTTAGAAAGTTCTAATAAACCACACATTCACAGTAAACTAATAGCGAGACTTGTGAAAGTGCAATATTAACAGTTTGCTACTTTCATCAATAATATCAGTAAAGAACGATTTAGGCTACAAGTGCATTCTTTAAAAAAAATGGGTTTTGACTCATAAAACCTGTTTAACACCAACTACCGTAAACATGATGGAGCAACATTAACCGAAGAATCATTGTGTATCTGTAACTACTGTGTCGTTATTTAAATCTTATTCCATACTTTTTACAATTATGAACTGTGTACACATAATGCTCAATTAAATTTAGTGTATTCAAGTTTTAGAGAGAGTATAGTAACATTTCGTAAGTAAAATAGAATCCGAGTTCAGTTGCTTGAGGCTCAGTCAATTCAAGATATAATACAACGGTCATTCGATGATGGATTCTGTCTTTATTGTTCAATCGGTCACATTCCAATCGAATTAACTGAAGCTAGAAATCTAAACCACTGAGATCAAATTAGGTAATCTGCATATATTATGCTTTCTGGAAGATATAAAGATTAATGATTCAATCCCTTGTAAGAGTGTGACAACGCGTCGTTCAATAGTTTCAAATTATAAAAGACCACCTACCGAATAATCTGTGATTATCAATGGTTATCCTAATGGATGTTAAATAAAGACGTAAAGCAACTTCAAAATGAGAACTATTCACATGCTCTTTGTATTATACAAGGATATCACTCACTTCGATTGCCAAATTAAGAATAGTTTCTCGATAAGATTTCAATTCTTTTAATGCATCATCAATTTCAGAAACAGTTTCTCTTGTATTTATTGCTTGTTCACGTAATGTATTTAATTGATCTTCACGTAATTTACGTAAATGTATATCCATTTCATTTTGTGGAATATTCTCAGGTTCCCATTGTGGTAAGGCATGACTGAAATGAAAAAAATAAGGTATAATAAATGTTGGAAATTTGTTGTTTAGAATATAAACATTAAAGAATTGCTTTTTCATATAGTAGCTAGACTGGTGAAATCCACAATATGAATTCCGCTATACATGAGATCAACCACTTAAGTGTGCTTGAACCCCAAGGTTATTATTCTAATACCCTACATTTCCAGTTATTTGCGAAGAACAGAATGCAAAGTAAATATGAATGAATCGACATATGTAGTGTAATATAAAAAAGTTTTTAGGTTGGTGATCTATATATTCTTTTGATCTGCCGCCTCAAATGTGAAATAAACATTTACGCTATAATGTTGGTTACATCGGTGAGGTTTGCCGTATAAATATTTTCTGGATGCAAACAATTACCAGCGTTTTGAGTCACTAACAAATTTTTATTGTTGAGAGTGATCTGTGTAATAATGTTTACTATTCGTAGAGAAGGTAGAATTTTCATAATTCACATAGTAGACTAGTTTTAGCTAGGCAGCAATCAGAAAAGACTCAATAGCTGTTTCAACTTAGTAATGAGCTCTTCAGCAGCGAGCATTCATGGGGAACGAACCCAAGATTTTCGGTCTCGCTGTAAACGCTTAATCTATAAGCCAATGAGCCAAAAACTAACTCTGTAAATATCTAATTCTAATCGATTCGTGGTATTCCGCGACCATCTCCCATCTCCTGGACTGAATAACTGTCGCACACTTGACCTTGTTGAACTCAACTATTTATGGCCACTCACTGTGGAGGGGTTTCATACGCAGTCGTAACAGCTGTCAAGTGCTTCCCGGTTTTCAGTAATCGTGTAGCTAATATCATCGTTTTATGTAAACTAGGGAAATAGTCAAGTATTTTAAATGGGGTGACACAAATTTTGATTAGTAATTCACCTTCAGATATAATCCAGTGACCATTTAACATAACAGAAACCTTTAGCAAACTTTAAAAAATATCATTCTCGAAACTGTACATTGTCAAAAAATGGTCTAACATTGTCTATTCTGTTTATGAAAATTCCATGATCACATTACTACTTATCAACTAGCTGTATTTGCATATTTTCTAGTATATACATCCTTTGTAGTGGGATAAATGTAGCTTACAAAATAGGTGCAAACCACAGTAAGATATAAAGGAAATCCTTTATTTTATTCCTATTTTGGAAGAAATAACAATAAACCCTAACAGCACTTACTTGCAATCCATTATAAATTCATCTAATGAAGAGATTGCCAATTGTGCTTGAGTTTCTATTGGGAGATTCGCTTTAATGGCAACCATTAAATGACTGATTCCTCTGTCCTATTGTTTTATTTATATGAGAAATAATAATAAAACAAATAGAAATTGATAGAAATAGCTGAGAAATTTATTGTAGTGTCAAATTGCCGAACTGGAAATCGGTTTTGTTTGTGTATAGGACTATTCAAAAAATACCCATATATGACCAAAACCAATGATTGAGAGCAGGTGACCTTATAACTTTACGGGAGGTGATTCTCGATTCCCAACAGTTGTCCGTTCCAAGTTAGTTAGCAATAGCTTAAGAATGCTTGAATTTCGTCTGACGTTCATTCAACAGTCTCACCATAATTAAGTATCATATATAGATGAACTAAATTACAAGTCGGTTGAGAATATGCAACTTTTAGTTTTAAATACTAAAAACAGTATTGTTTAATTATGTGCCCTATTCTGTTTTACACTTTAGGCATTGTAAATATTTTAAAATATCAATGATAGTATACTATTGTTGAATTCCATATTAAAACAAGAATATTGTTCAAAGCTATTTGACTATTGTCAGTAATTGGGAAAATTCACTTGGATATAATAGTTTCAGACAATGTCATAACATCACATCAATATATGTTCATTCTGATAATCACCATGTAAATCATTAATCTATTGACAGATTTGGTAAAGATAATTTTACAACTACTTAAAGTTTACTTATATTATTGTGATGTTGTTTAGCTACATAATACACATATATTATTATGTAATAAACCATGTATACTATGATTTCGTCTTCTCACTTCTTGCTTGTGTTAAATTGTTATCATTATAATGTAATTGTGAATTGGTTATCAATTTACCAAGGTGTATCGATACACTTTCATATTACTGACATCTCTTGTTCGTCTGTAACCATGGAACTTTACCAAACGATATACAAACAAATATACTATTATAAATACATCTGTAAATGTTGTCTTACCAAATGGTCAGCAATTCTCAATAATAAATTAACTGCACCTAAACGAAATGATATATCTTCCCATTGAGAATCAACCATAGTGCATGGTTTATCATCAGCCCATGGTAAATAGTAATAATGTAATCCATCTGATACAGGATTTGTTGGTGGTGTCGTTGATGCACATGGTGTGACCGATTCATCCAACTTATTTCCATGATTACCGATACTGATTTCAAATTCAATTGGTCCGTCAGATTTTTCTTCAATCATTGTTGCTGATAAAAATGCAACATACAACTGGTATTTTCTTCTTCTTAAGGATTTCTATACAAATGATTATGAAGTAGAGAAAAGTTGAGCTATTAAAAACCAGTTAGTTTGTTTTATTTGTATATCTTTATACGTTTTGTAATTATTCATGATCTATCCATTTACATAATATTACACGATTGTAGTCTTCCTATTTTTAGAAAAATACTGGGGGTGATTTATCGTTTAATCTCATTACCAAACATTAGGACAGCTAGAATAAAAAAAATTGATTATTTATTTGAATATATTCCAATACTCAGTTCGATTTCAGTAGAAACATTATTGGCAGTTCAATGGACGTCGTTCTTATCCAGGAAGTAAGTGTATTATGCAATCTTTCAACAAACAAATGCCTTAAACGGTAACAATGACAGTCATTTTATTAATATTAAGCATAACATCAATGTGAGAAACCATAATGAACTCTATTGGTTACATTGTTTAAAGTACTTTCCATAGGAAACATACAACATCTACCATTTTACAATGCATAATACGTCGCTTCGGCGTATGCAACTTAATAGTATTACTTCTATGGTTAATACAGTATGTATGCCATCAATAATGTTATACTTTAAAATATTACCTTTCATAACACGTTTTGACAAAACAACACAAATGTTCATTAAAACTAATCTCTGAATTATGTTTGTTCGAATTATGTACCCTTACTAATTTATATGTCCTCTTCCTTTATGTACCAACTTGACTATACCTTGTAAATCGGTGTGGATTCTCTAATCCTATGTAATATGGGTTGTGAAAACTGAAAGAATGAAACTATGATAAGATGTCTGACAATCAGGCACTAAAGACCAGAGAGATTAGGAAAGCTGTTTTGCTATAATATCGAAACCCTCAACAATGTTCGTCCATGATACGAATAGCAAATGAACCAAAAACATTATATATATATATATATATATATATATATATATATATATATATATATATATATATATATATATCAACTTACCTGGATTCTTGCGACTTTATCTTGTTCCAATGGTTTAACCAAATCAGCTGTTGGTTCATCTAATAATTCAGTTGATAACTCTAACAAAACACGACCACGATATGCTACACCTTGTCCTTTGCCTAAGTTTAATGCTTCGTATTTATCCGGAAGATCACTGTATTCTCTTGGAGAACCATAGAGATTGATAAAACTTGGACCAAATGTTGGTAAGAAACCTGTAAATAGAGATTATGAACGTGTACATATGTATACATAAAAGACAAGCAGCATGTGAGAGAGCACGAGGTATTATTGTCAATAACGAAATCATAAAGGTTAATGGGGACTTTGGGGACTATTCGTCAATGAATAAGTTCATATTTTTTGAATGCGTATTTCACGTTTTATCTCACGGACTGACTTTGAGTAGATAATCATCGAAAACCAAGACGCTAACCCTTGTGAAGTCGTAGAATACTACTCCTGACGAGTCTCATGCTAGGACGAGATATCTATTTAGTTTGGGGATCCAATGGAAAAAAGCAGGTAGCCTGTTTATGACATGGAGCCGTAGTATGATAGAAAAATGTATGGGACTGGTATATGTCGTTCCATCACGGATCTAAGAGGTACCGTAACTCAATCGCTTAAGAATTTATAAAATATGGTTCTGAATAGAAGCATGTTAAATAACATCAAAGCTTCAGTTGAATTAATACATAGATTGACATCCAGTAAAACAATATCTTGAACTGGTACTTTTAGATATTGACTAGATATTAGTGATTTTAAAGTTGATTTATAATATTAATAATATTGGGACTCAGCAACCAAGCGATCTTTGCATACCGAATTTCGTTTATTAAAGCTTGAAAGCTAACTAAATTATTCAATATTTTAGATTACCTCAATTTAGATGTAGGGACTTTTGACCTAGTTGTTTAGCTGGTCTAATCAAGAACTGATTTATCAGTTTGGACTGCATATAAACAATTCACAAACATATTTACACATGTAAATATACTTTGCATTGTCAGTAATCATTCTTGTAAAGGCCATTGGGACAAAAAGAAATAGGTCAGATGTGTTCGAACAATGATGACTTCTAGTTAATCGCAGAAGTCCACAGGTTTATGCCTGTTTTGTATTATTTACCAAACCCACAAAAATGGAGATTGTCGACATTTTGTCTAATCATATCAAAAACGTTTTATATTCAATCAAAAAAGAAATTATCATTGACACAGAACTTTAAGTTTTATTTGATTCCGATTTAAGCATCTCAGAGTTGTAGAAGGTTAAACAGATGGCTAAGAGATCGATATTATCATTTTTCACTGATGAATAGACCGAATAAAAATGTTACTACTATCCTTTAGTAAAAGAAATTATTTAAAATGAAGTAACTTAGTCACATTGATTGATCACTGGGTGGTGATCAATCTCATGCTTATCTAGTCCTTATTAGTGCAGATCGAATGCTATCGATCGTGTTGCAATGTGGCCACCAGTCTAGATGACTCGACACTTGGTAAGTAACTTGGTTGATATGACATATCAATATTTGTTACTGTACAACTTGAAAATAAATGAAATGGGATAAAAAAAAAGAAAGAAGAATTAAATAGAACACACAACAATTGGATGAGCAAGGAAATATTATTTGATTGATTCAGATTGTTCATAAATAGCATTCTAATACAATGACCCCATGAGAAACTTTTAATCATTCAGGTATTAAGTATATATATACATATATATGCATGCAATATATATGATAACTGAGTAACAATAGCAACCACAAGTGTAAACGGTATACAAAGCAAGTGCTGACTAAATAATAAACAGAATGACGCAAGCGCAATGTGAATCCATAAACCGAAAATGTATAACTCAGCATACCTTCGCTACCTATATTAATACAAAAATATAGATATATGTTAACTGATAGAATTAATTGAATGTTATGACCACACGCACACATAATCAAGCAGTTTATGCATATAAGAAAATAGTGTGCACACCAAGCAAAACTCTAGTTAAACATCGATGATAAGTTAGTTGACATGGTAAATTATATAAATATATAAGGAAACAAGTTAACTTGTTAAAAAATAATTGAGTGAGAAAATGGTTTAAATCATGAGTCAGTTGAAGCTAGAGCACCATTGAAAACCCGGAAGCACTGGACGGCCGTTTCGCCCTAGTATGGGACTCCTCAGCAGTGCGCATCCACGATCCCGCACCACGCGGGGCTCGAACCCAGGACCTACTGGCTTCGCGCGCGAGCACTTAACCATTAGACCACTGACCCGGCATCCAACGGTGTTAATGTCTAACTTCAACTCATCCACGTCCCATAGTAGGACGAAACGGCCGTCCAGTGCTTCCAGGTTTTCAATGGTGGTCTAGCTTCAACTGACTCATGATTTAAATGTGAAAATTTCTAAAATCTCCACAAACCCCTTCTGATATAAATATTTGTCATATATACAGAGCAACTATGTCAGGGATATTTTTTATTCAACAACTAAGGTGGTGATGTGATCCTGTTCCAATTATGACTATTTGATAAATTTGTTTAAGTACATCATATACACCGGTAAAGTTGAAGGTTCTAGGTTATAAGTGTGAACTGCTCAAGTTCGAATATAGTTTGAAATAACTATCTAATGAACTTTACTTTTCACCGATTTTTCAACTAACTCATATTCGCAAGAAAACTATCACTAAAATACTATCAGTAATAACAGTTGGTTTGTTTACCAGTTATTGTGTTATCATTGTTTTCTAAAGAATCAATCACCTCCTGAATAGCTAATACTAATGTTTACTTTTGTAACACTGGGTCTCATGATTGTTAATCTCACGGGAAACAAATATGATAGAGACCTAGTGCTGACAAGTTCATTAGGCTTGAAACCTAGATGCAGTTGTCTCCTTCACCTGCCGCCTTAAAGAGTACGGTAGAAGTGAGTCTTTTAGATCAGTAGCGACACTATGATATTGTAGATAGAACTCAATCCTCACTCAAGACTGGATAATATGATTCTAAAGAATTTAAAATAGTCAATTCTTTTACGATGTAATTTATCATATTTTACTGACTTTACTGTTATTCTTTATTTGGATGATAAACTTGTGTTATTACGCGGAATATGGTATTGTAACTAAGGATTATTTATCCCAGTCAATTTTTTTACCTCATGAGTTGTGAGCATTAAAATACAGCTTGAGAAAAAAAAGAAATTCGTACATAGTCTTTTCTCACTGTATAGCTAGGTTGATCAATTCGTCGCAGATAATGTAACAGTTAAATTCGATCATACACCATGAATCTAACAACAATTATGGTATACCTTGATCGCCGAGTCTTAATCAATTAGTTTGATTTCATTCAATTATCAATATAGCAGGACAGTGATCTAGTGTTATCACTTGAATTATGGTTGAATTATACTACTTGTAATTTTACATAAATACTTTCACAGAAAAAAAGGAGATCATTTTGAAGTTATAAGATAGTGAGTATTCATAATGGGATGTATTCACTAAGACCCTAGTCAATTATAACATGGATAAATTCTAGCAAAGAATTAACTGTAAGTGTTAATAGTATTTATGAAATGATCTTTATGAGAAAATTTATTGATTATTTAAAATTAATCAAAATTTCACTAAACATAACATGCATCCTTTATAGAACCATAGCTATGTGCACATCAATTTAGTATAACCAAAAAAAAACTGACTAAATATTTATGTGAAACCTCCACCGTATATTAGTAGTGTTTACATACCATTAGTTCCTTGTGAAGAGGTTTCAATTAAACTTATTGTAGCTGTCCCAATTGCATCATCTTTAGAACCTCGATCCCTTAATATAAATAATAAGTAGGATGGATAATTGTGAAGATCATCTCTTATTTTCAATCATTTATGAAATTGTAAACGCTGGAAGCAAAATGAATTAAATCACTCTTTTACTCTTTCTAGACGATACTAGAATAATTCCATATTGAGAAGTGACAAAGATTCACTTGTCATATTTTGTTCAATATTACCCTATTGTTAAGTAATAGATATCACCTTTTTATTACAGTTTTTTTGACTTGTCGAAAAAATGAAAGTCGCTAACAGTAGACAAATAATAATGGTTAAATGTTTACAATATAAAATGAAAGAAGTAAGATTTGATTGGAAAAGAACACTGTTAGACAAATATCAATGGTGAAATTATGCAGATAAAGAAATGACTGAAGCATATTGTGTCAGTTATATTATATAAAAAGATATATCAAGATATTCCATACCATATGATCCATGATTAAAGTAGATGTTACATGAAGAAAAATATGTATGATATCAAAGAAAAAAACAATCACGAAGTATTACTCTACATGTGTTAGTTATTAATAACATCTCATGATAGTAGAGGCAATGAGACAATAATACAACTAACCATCAGTGTCATCACGAAAAGCAGAAATTTGTGATATAGAAATAACCCCAGTTCCTATAGGATCATTATAACCAATACGATCCCTGAATAATTGAAAAGAAGGTACGCAGTGTATTAAATATAAAAATAAGAACGACTCTTGGTAAACACTTCCTTACTGATACAGGAATAGGGAATTATTTACTGTATGATTTATCTTTTGCCTATTTATGGTTTTATTGTATTCCATAAGTGTATTTATGTACATCGGGTTTTAGTCATCATAGTTGTAGCATTATTGATTAGTTGATAATTAAACAACAAGAAGATGTTTTATTTTATTTTTGGCTTGTTCAGTTTTAAGGACCTTTATAACTAGAACTGTTGACATTCATCACTGTAACATTTTATTGCTTAAAGTTGAAATTTACTTGAACCGCCTTAATTTGACAAGTCAATTTTTAGTTGTGTTTATAAACAATCTAATTTTATTTATTTTAAATTAGATAAATGTGAAATTTAACTCCGCCTGGAGTCCCTCCGTGGTCTACTGCCGGTCCCAAGCTCGGATAAAGGAGGAGGGTTGTGCATGGTGTTAGCCTCCTCATCCCGTAGAAAACTAAGTCGCTAAAAAAACGCTAACCAGAAAAAAAAGCGAAATTTTTAAAAAAATTTTTAAACTACTTTGAAAAATGTATTCATGAGAATATTTGGTAAAATTCTGTTAGTTTTCATACATATATATAATGTGTTGAATTGTAAAGCCGAAATTGCTCAGAACATTTTCGTCAATATTTTATTCTCAGAAGGGGTTTTGTGAAGATTTCAGTAATTTCAATAGTTGAACTCATGGGTTAATTGAAGCTAAACCACCATGGAAAACTTGGAAGCACTAGACGAGATTCGAACCCAGGACCTATCACTATCACGCGCGGACGTTTAACCTCTAGACCACTGAGTTAGACACTGACACTGTTGGATGCTGGCTTAGTGGTTTGAATGGTTAAGCGCCCACTCACGGGACTAATAGGTCCTGGGTTCAAATCTCGCGGGGGGCGGGATCACGGATCCGCACTGCTGAGGGGTCCAATACTTGGACGAAACGACCATCCAGGGCTTTCAGGTTTTCTATGGTGGCCTAGCTTCAATTGACTCATGATTTCAACTATTGAAATATTTTATTCATCAGCAGATTTGAGTTATTATCTTGCGTATATCTTATGTAACGGTTCTTAAAGTTACAATTAAAGCATGAACGTTGATGATATTATTTCGTTAGTCGAATTAAAATAACGAAAATAAAAATATTCAAACCATCAAATGATGATTTGAAAGATGAATATTTCAATCGATGAACTCCATATTTGATTCATCACATAAATGGTATACATTTATTTTATGAAAGAATATAAACAATCACTTTTTTATGACAATATTGACTCAGTGTATGTAAATGATGTTGCATTTATAAACAAAAACTCTGAAAATCCTAAATTTACAGGTGGATATACATGAATTGGGAATGAGTAATAACACAATACACAGAACGTATCTACCTGGACTTTCCTTTGAATACATCATAGAGTGACTGGTTTAATAAATGGCCTTAAATATCAAAGCGTTCTTAATTTGAGCAAAGTGAATATTTTAATTTTTTGATTAAGATCATGAATCGATCAATGTTAAGCAGCAATTGGAAACCTGGAAGCACTAGATGCCTATTTTGTCCTAGCATAGGACTCCTTTGCAGTGTACATATACGATTCTGCATATGGGAATCGAACCAAGGACCCTTGGTCTCGTGTGTAAACGCTTAATCCCAAGACCATTGAGCTGAGTATGCTTATGTTAGGACGAAACGACCATCTAGTGCTTGCAGGTTTCCAATAGTGGTCTAATATTAATCGATTCATAATCTCAATGAAAAAATTATCAATCTCCACAATCTCATACTAATGAATATTTTATTCTCGTTTAGAATTTTTGAAAAACATCTACCTCTTCATTAGATGTGAACAAATGATGTACATTTACTATTTTATGTACTTGATAATAGTCTTGCTTTTTGTTGTGAATACAAATACTTTAATACAAATACGTCTAACTGATCAGTCTAGAATACATTCAATCAGGTGTTTTCTGTGCGATTCTTGTTAAAGCTTATACTTAATAAATTCACACAGCATATTTTAAAGTTTACATCTACATATAATTTGGTGGAAAAATGAAAACTTTATTAAAAAGTTTGTATTAAATATGCCAGTGTAAATGAATTGGGTGATCTCGTTTAAATTTTTAAATGTTCATTAATCTTAATCAGTCTAACGTTGATGTAGACTGTTTTTACTCGAGCAACAAATCGATCAACATTGTACTTTTTTTCAAAATATGATTAACTTCACCTCCAGCTCTTCTAAGGTTACTGCCGGTTAAAAGAGAAGGGTATGGGATGTCGTCAGCATACCCATCCCGTAGAAGACAACCTTGTTAAAAAACGCTGACCAGAAAAAACAAATTAAACGATTTAAAATCTACACTAAGAGTTGAACGAAGAATTATGACACCTCACGGTGAAAGCTCATATTCTTTGGAAGTCATCAGGTCGATGGATAGAGATCAAAAAAGCACGAGCCTCAACGTGTCACGAGGTTGTGGGCCAAAAGAACCACAATCATAAGGGATGAATTTCAAAAAAAGGAAGGATCAGAAGACAGCAATTAACAACAACCAGCCAAGAACATTTTAAGTCAAGCCACAGATCAAGTAAACGGAAGAAAACACGCAATTGAAGAAGAACATGAGAGCCGACAAAATGAAGTACATGGAAGACCTAGAGACGACAACAGATAAAGCTGCAAGAAAAGAAAATATCAAACAACTGTATGACGCAACAAGGAACCTAGCAGAGAAATATAATAAACCAGAATAACCAGTCAGCAACAAAGAAGGCAATTCAATCACTGAAACCCAAGAACAGTGAAACAGATTGGCATAACACTTTGAACAACTTAATAATAGGCTAGCTCGACTGAATCAACCGGACATCGAAAGAACACCTACAGAACTTCCTATTGATGTCACACCACCAACTTCGGAAGAAATCAGTATGGCCATCAGACAAATCATGAGTGGGAAAGCAGCAGATACTACTAATAATATCAGGAAAACGTTTCGACAGTGTTGCCGAACTAGATGAAGGATTCAGTAGACATCCACTTTTCAGATCAACAGGTCACATTCCGTAAGGACCAGTCGTGTATAGATCAAAAGCGCGACAGTGAGGATCATTGTTGAACAATGAATTAAATGGAACTCGTCACTATACATTAAATTCCTTGATTATGAGAAGGCGTTTGACAGAGTGGAAATGAGAACTTTGTGAAAACGTCTTAGGCATAATGATGTATCTGAGAAAATTGTCAACATCATGTTGAATTCATATGACTGACCACACTACACAGCCGTGCATGCAGGACAGCTGACAGAAGCACTTTGGAGGGAAACAGAAAAGAGGAAGACCAAAGTAAACGCGGCGTCGAAAATTGGAATCATACATCAAAGGGATGAATAGCAAATAAAAACAACCAGAAAGGATTGTCCAGGACAGAGTTCGATGGAGGTTGCTGGTGGGCGGCCTGTGCTTCTCCACGATGGGTAACAGGCGTAAGGAAGTAAGTATAAGTATGTTTATTAATATCTACTACTATTCCATTGAAGGGCATCCAATTAATATGTGAAGCAGAAAAACGATGAATGACCAAGTGTATCTTCTTTTAACCCATTGGCTACAACTAGACTCTCATTAGACAATATTGTAGAATGATGCTTTAAAAAAAACTGTAAGAAATCCTGAAAACAGTTTAATTCATGAACTATTGAGCAAATAAATTATTTAGAGTCAATATAATATAAGCTTACCAATCAAAGAACGTAAATTTCAATTTCTCACACATTGACGGGAACTGTAAAAGAGAAAGTATAAAGTAACAGGAAGTTTAATACTACGAGTATAACTTGTTATGGTAGTTTAGTAGAGATTTCTTATAACCTAAAGATAAAATTAACCTGCTATAATCTACAGAAAGCCATTGAATATCAGTAAACGTTGAAGGTCTGATTCTCACCATTTTGGGGCCCTCTAGTGATGAATAGCAATGGATTTGTACAGGATCGAAACCATGGATTTCAGATCGCGCAATTAGGATGATCCACTTGATTTAGGAAAAATGGAGCCTAAAAAGGTTGGATGTGAGACAGTAAATTTCTGATGGGATTGGATTCATATCAATTTGTGACGTGGCTGAAGTTTAAAATGTGAACTATTATGTTTTAACTGTATGTTTCAAGGGTATCTTGTTCATCAAGAAAATTCAGTCTTGTGTTTTATCCCTTCTTAGGTTGTTAGTTCACACAGTGATAAAATTGCTACTGAATACACCTTGGTTCACATTAGTTATGCAGATTATATCAATTAATAACTTGGAATATCTTCAGCAATGATTGTCTGTCCATTCAAATGATCGTCTAATGAATAGTTTTATTGTATCACTTCAGTGAAGCACTCTCATAATGTTGTAAATTTCATGTTTGATATCCCTTTAAAGTAGAAATTTCCAGTCTATGTAGATCCATAAAATGTACTGCTTATTGAATACATTTACTTTCTAACCAGACGAACATACAATAAATATATTGATATTCTCTTAACTAGATGATTTATTTGTGAAGACCTGATTGTTGTTCAGCAGAACATCAGAGTTTTTTTTCGTATAAAAACTTTCTCCCTAGATGAGGTAGGCAATAATGATTTTGTATAGAACAACTATAAAATCCTCAAAGTTAGATCAGTTAGTTCACGGATAGCATCCAACTGAAGTGTTACTATTATAGTACAACATTTAATACAACAATAAAATAATACATGTGATGTGAATAATCAAACTAGGCCAAATTTAATTGACATAGTGATCAGCGCAGACAATATTGCTTGTAAGCATGATTAATATGAAATAAACTTTAGTGTGGGTTAATTTGAAACAGTTCCAGAAATATTGTTTTACTGAGATTACGATAGTCTGAAATGTCTAGCGTAAATTTAAAGAAATTATCAGTCTCCTGGTGAAAATAGTCCTCTCTTCTGTGATTTATTAAAAATGAACAAAAATCACAGAACATTTGTACATATCTAAATAAAAATATGATACATGGATACAATACAAAAAGTAAATTAAGGACATCATCTTATGTTTAGTCGTGGATGAACATTGATGTAGAGCCATATACTAGGATAAAACGGTTATCCAGTGCTTTCTGGTTTCCAATAACTGTTGAGCTGGTTCATAAATTATGTTCATGCATATAAGTTTAGTGAAAACATAAAATTAATTAGAATTAAATATTCTCATTAAGACATTAAGAACGGAAGTGAGGGAAACATTATTTCTTAACAAACAGTTCCTCATCAAAGCTACACACTAATATATTTTATAGTTAAGAACAAAATCAATACTAAATTGTTGGGGAGACTAAGAGCACTCCTCGAAAAAAGCCTAGATGGGCCCTGAGAACACTGGCAAACATTTTATTCAATTGTCATTGAGATGTATCGCAGAAACATCTAGATAGTGAAGAACCATTTGTCACATTTTTGATTTTCGTATTTACCTAACCTGCTACTATGTTTAGTAGGGTTCTAGAAGCTTTCAGAAGCCGAAGATCATCTGAAATACCGTAAGTACTCTCTATTTACTGTACACAAACTATATTTGGAGTAAAGCGATCTTTTCATATTTTGCTCCTTTTCTTTTGTGTTCTATTTGTCGTGTAGATTTAGACTGAAGTTATTAGAAGAGCTAAGGAAACCTATTCAAGCGTTCAGCCAGAAGATTTGTCACAAATAAATAATGGTTACTAAATTTAACAATTTTTTTTCTTTTTAAAAGATAATCAATTAGCAGCTTAGCAGATGCAAAACTAGATCTGAAGAAAATATTGTATAACTGGTGAAATAAAGAAATTTGTTACGTAATAATAAGAGTTAAGTAAGCTCGAAATTAAGTAATTTAACACAAATGTTTATTGCTATTTGTAAAACTGATAACATGAAATTAATAAGACAGGTACAGATAGTCATTAATTCTTTTTTATTGCTTGTTTGAATCTTCCCATTGACGTTTATGACTGCAACTGATTAGTCTCTTATTGACATATGTACATATTGTGAGGATTGCCTCCATATTGATTTAAGTCACAAACATTATAAGCAGATATGAATGATGGCAGACACATCCATCTGATAAGTCCCGAAAATGACGAAAAACGCGTCCTAGATTGCACTGATAACCACCATCTATCTCTACCTATAATACAGATATTAATTCATCGACTGGCAACTGATTGCTTCAGTATTATACGTATTGTTTAAACTTTTAATTTTTCCTGTGAGGTAATGCAAATATTCCTAACTGACCTGAATATTCATTGTAATCTCTTCATTCCATTCAGGATGATCTGTTCCATATTTTGTACTAGATTTAATCTAGAAAACAAACAAATAAAGCAGTAAGTAATCCTAAACATTTTAATATTTGTTATGGGTCGTAGCCAAAAATTTCTTTCATTTTCCTGTTCGTTTAGTGTGAATCATTATGAATATTGGAATATTTTCATCATTGAAGATTTTCCTTCAACCACTAACTATTAGTACATTCATATTTTGCATTTGAGATGTTTGGCTGGACTACACTTAAATTGTCCAAAACATACAGTTTTGGATAAATCCAACAACAATAATGTGTTCAAACTCTTCACAATCCCCTTACAATCCATAAAATTAATAAAAAACTATGGAAAGGGAGTCTTTTTCGTTGGCTTCAAATCATTCATTACTGATTTAAAATCATTTCATCGCGAAAAAAATAGAATAAGTTGGTTCAGACATATGGAAAATTAAGATTTAAAAGTCACTATAAATAGATGATTATTGAATCAATGGGATAAATTGTAATGAACTCATTTCTAATAGGTGTTAAATTATAAATGGGAGATTTCACTATTATTAGAAGTTTCGTATAACTTATAAAGTAATGATGAATTTCAACCTTATGATCTACACAACATGTAAGAAAGTACTTCAAAAAAATGTTATTTAAGAAGCGTTAAATAGTACACGATATCATCCAAACTAATATAGAAGATTAGAAGATATATATCAGTTAATAAAGTGTTATATCGCCATTTGATTGATGTTGGCAATTTGGACGATTGTATACTAACTCCGTTATTTGAAAGTTACATGTTCTCTATGATACCTAGATTTTGTAAGTTTAATCTGTTTTAATTTTTGTCTTTGAGAACTCCATAGAAGCTTTATGTTAAGTCAAGACATTTATCTAATTCTCCCTAGTTTTTAGAGTAATCTTAACGAATAACAGTTGGCGACGAATATCAGTATAACTCAATTTTTATTGAATTAAAAAGCATTCTGAATTTTTTAATGGTGGAGAAGACTTGTAGCTCAGGTGGATGATTTTGGTGGAGTTTTGTTCTATGAGCTGGATGGTTTGGTCGTGGAGCTTTCATCGTTCTTCTGAACGACATCATCAGCACAAACTTCAGATAGACTTCTATGAGGTCTTGAAATGATTTCTACTGTGAAATTTCTTAGCATAACCAATTTTTTACGTTGTTTCACTATTTTCCTATAAATCACGACTTTATAGTTGGTTCATTTATAATCGTTAATTTAATTTTGACCATACAAATCGAATTCACACTCAATGTAGTAGACAATTTCATTGACAGAGTGAAATATTAGTAACCAGGAAATATCTAGTTTTATTTCTGCCTTAAATGAGAATTTTCAATAATTTCTTTTTTGTCATTATACCATATGGTTGCAGATATTTTATACACAGAGTTAATCAATGAAATTTGAGTTCTTGTGCTGACAGTCAATAAACTTTTGACAGTGATCTTGAATTTGATATGTTGATATGTTCTGAAAACTTTAGCGATATATTAACTTCTAGATAATTGAATCGTTCTCACATAAAATATCATTCTGAAGTTAGTAAAATAAAACCACTTTAATGGTTGTATATATATTGGTGGACTTTCGTTCCAGCTCAGAGAACAAAACTCCACTAAAATCATCCATCTGTGCTACAAATCTTCTCCACCATCTCATATATATATATATATATGTACAAAGAGAGAGAGGGGGAAAGGGAAACCAGGATAAGGTCTGTTGGTTTTTTAAATTCATTTTGAGGAATTTGACATTACCAATGTTAATAACTTTTGCTTCATGACTGATAACCTCACTTTGCATCACATACTGACATCTCGTAGTGAGCTACAAAATCATTAGGGTTCACTGGATAACTTTTTTTTTCAAATGATAAATGATTGATGATTAATAAAATGCGAAACAGATCATTGACTTAACAACTAACCGATTTCCCAGCAAATGAAACAAGTGCGTAGGGATCCACAAACTCTTTTACTTCATCGGTTGTAGAAAGTAAATTTTTGATTCCTTTAAAAGCATCTGAATCCACTGAAATCAAACAACAGTTTCAAAAACTTAAGATTACAGCATTAAAATATGTTAAACATCTGATCATATTATTATTATTAATATAAGTAGCTAACTAACTTAACATAAAATTGTCAAGTTTTATAGGGATGTTCAAAGACCCAATTTTAATAGACGTTTGTATACATGGTTGACCTGTCTTACTGATGTCTTTGCTGGGAAACCAAACAATATAGATTTATTAAAGCCTACTGACTGATTACAATTTCGGCTTAGCAAATATTGGATACACCAGTCACAACTATCGTTTGCTATTTAATGAAATAACTTAAATTGGCAAATTTCAGACAATGGCTTAATCGTACTATGGACTTGGATCTGTAATATATATATAGTGGGTTCGAAACTTCAGTTCGAATGAGTTAATCACCTCCAAAGTGGTAATTCATACTTGAATTCACTAGAAACTCACTAATGTAGGATCGTTAAACGTAATTCTAAATAAGATAGCATTGGCTTGTAAAATCCTTGTTAAGCATTACATAGGAATATACTATCAATGGCCAAATTATACTATTTTTATTGAAACAATATAACACATTATATTACAGATAAATGCTTGTATATGGTCCAAGAAAACTATAAAGCAGATGTTAGGCCATCGCTTTCCATGTCGGGAGTAATTTGGTAAACGTATTTAGGTTCGAACTGTTTTAAACAGTGGGAAAATCCCAATATCGATAAAAAAAAACACCTAGGACATTCATTCAAAAGGAGTCGACTTCAGTCAGTTTTATTATGTTGAGAAACCTGAAACCCAATAACACAACAGCTATTTATATTATGCAAAACCTAATATGCATGATGTATACCACTTACTGTCCAAACGTTTACAAACAGAATTTGTCTGTTTTAATCAATCCATTTTCGTCCAAACATGTCAATGATTTATTTAGCGCTCAACTGGTATTTATAACTTATTTTGAATACTTTATACAATGATACACTAAATAGTAGATATAACAACCTTTGCAAATTAAGATTAGAAGTTAAAGGAAGATTATTGGAATTCGTGAATGATATACATCACAAATTGGTCTTCATTGATGTACCATTAAAAATAAACGAGCACTGCATAGATATTTCATACTGTTATGGAACTACTCGGCAGTGTACACTCACGATCCTGCTAACATGACTGTATGATCATTGAAGTTTACTTATTACAATTATTCTAAATTCATCAACTTCGTTATTCGAAATAAGCATGCACCTTAAAATAGACTGATGATTTTTATCATTGATTTAAACGTATATATGTAGAGTCTGTTGTGAGAATTCATTGAATATATATACTTAGTTCATAAATTTTTCTTACTATATAAATAGGAATTTTGTAAATAGAAAACAAATTAGTGTACCTTTAGATTACAGCTTGTATTGGAATCAATTTGTCCAGTTTTGAAATCGTCAACTGGATGAATTTGAATCTCACTTTTGATCTTTATGTTAAGATTAAACTCAGAACCTAGAGCTTTGAATCCGAATCCTTCTTCTACAACGTTAATGAAGTTAAGTAGCTACCAACTTGTTCACTTAGCATGAAGTCAATCTCAAAACTTTATATTATACGGTTTTTGATGTATTCTAGACCGAAAACATATTCTCAAAGTGATCAGCAATAGGAAAATTTAAACCTTTACTAACGAAGTGTCAATGGTTAGTATTTTTAGCATTATAAATATATATAGAGATACTTTGTTCATACAACAAAACACAAACAAAACAAATTTAACTTACTTCTTGGCAAATCTTCAGCCATATATAAAAGAATTTTAAAAATTGCTGGTCTCAATTGAACACCAGCAGGACGTAGAAGATTTCTATAAAACCGATAAAAAAGTAATAAGGTGTTGTATGTAATTTATCAGTAATTTGTAAGATTGAATAGATTATGGAAGGAAAACATAGTTTTATACAGTGAGATATTAAGTTATAAACAGAATTTTATAGAAATTGCTGAAAATAAATAGTCTGTTTTTACTGGATATTTTACTGAAGTTATATTCTTGATTTCAAATGGTATGAATAAAGTTAAAATAACCGACAAAAAAAAGTGAAAAGAAACATTGATTGCTTTGTAAATGGGATTGTCATAATCAACTAATCATTCACTGTTGAACAAATCATTCCCTTTTGATTAAATATAAATTTTATGACATTGTCAGTTTACTTGTAATATTCATTCAGCTGTTCATTGGTACTGCTCTGGCAGCGGGGGAGTTGATGTCGAGTGGAGTGTTTTGGCAGGGTGGCGTTGGCTGAAGCGGTTGCTGTCGATGGAGAGGAGCGGTGGAACATGCGGCTGCTAGGCAGACATCGGATGTCGATGGCTCAGAACGTCGCTGAAGAGAAGGCGGTTAACGTTCCATGTGCCGGGTGGGTATCGGATGTTGAAGCCCCGGCAGGTTGACGGCGCTATAAGTGTCAGTGCACCACAGACTCGACATTTTCACAGAGAGTGTGACACAGACATTAGGAAAGAGGAAAGTGGCACAACGAGCAGAACTACCTCAAGAACGACTGCTTTAAGGGGGGGGAACGAGTGTATTGTGAGCTACATAAGTAGTATATAACAATAGTCAGGAATAGAATGTATTTCAGTTGAAGATCGATAAGGAAAGAACGGGAACAGAAAGTTATTGGTATGAAAATGCATGAACAATGAAATTTGAGATGATGGACAGATATGTGATAAGAAACAGTCAAGTTTGAGAGGATGGATTGTTCTTTTGTAAATTCAGTATTTACTGTATGGTCTTTAGATTTTAGTGAGATATTCTTTAATTTCGTATCCGCATACATTCGATTGTCCTCACTTGTGTTCTTGTTCACTACACTGTCTTTTACAACATAGATCTTTAGGGATGAACATGAACTTAATGGTTTTATCTAATGATTAATCTACACCTTAGTCATTTTATTCACTTCAATTATCTATATTATTATAATTTAACACAAAATACTACAAATCAGTAAAGGTATATGGTGTAAATTAACTTGGAATGACATGATAATGTTAATGATTATAAACCAGTTGAAAGAAAACCTGTAGAATGAAAACGTTAATTCATACATGTTTATCCTTAACTAATAAGAATGATATTTATCTAATTGTTTTGATTAGATAAATTAAAGTTCTGTTGTTAAGTCTCATTTTCAGCTTTCATAATTGTGTTCAATTCTTATCGTTGTAAAGTAATTCATGATTAGTCGTTCTGGTCTATCTAGTCTTAATAGATCAGTTATTTGTATTAGAAATATTTTAAATCTTAATTATTTATAGCACAAACTCCGCCTGTAGCTCTTATAGGGTTACTGCCGGTCCCAAGCCCGGGTAAAGAAGGAGGGTTGGGCATGGGGTTAGCGTCCCCATCCCGTAGAAAACTAACTCGCTAAAAAAACGCTAACCAGAAAAAATAACCCAAACCATTTAAACTCTGCCCTGAAAGTTAGAAGGTCTTCATTTAGAAGAATTATGACGCTTCATGGTGAAAGCCGAGTTCCTTCGGAAGCCAAGAGGCCGATGCCCCTTCTAACAACCAGAGCAAAAATTTTTATAGGTACATGGAACGTTCGAACAATGTGGGAAACCGGGAAGACCAGTCAAATAGCAATGGAAATGAGGAGATACAACTTAGCAGTACTGGGAATCAGCGAAACCCACTGGACCCAAGCTGGACAGAAAAGGCTAGCTACGGGAGAGATGCTGCTATACTCCGGTCACGAAGAGGACAATGCTCCACACACTCAGGGAGTCGCTCTTATGCTGTCCAAAGTAGCACGAAATGCACTTGTAGGATGGGAATCCCACGGATCCAGAATCATCAAAGCATCATTCAAAACAAAGAAGGAGGGGATCTTAATGAATATTATCCAATGTTATGCACCCACAAATGATAGCAACGACGACATTAAAGATCAGTTCTACGAGCGGCTGCAGTCAGTTATTGAGAAATGCCCAAGGAAGGACCTAACTATTCTGATGGGAGATCTAAATGCCAAAGTCGGAATAGACAACACTGGATATGAAGATATTATGGGACGACATGGACTGGGAGAAAGAAACGAAAATGGAGAAAGATTTGCAAATCTATGTGCATTCAACAAATTGGTCATAGGAGGCACAATATTTCCACACAAGCGTATACACAAGGCTACATGGATCTCACCGGACCACACTACAGAGAACCAAATAGATCATATTTGCATCAACAAAAAATTCAGAAGGACAATGGAAGATGTGAGAACCAGGAGAGGTGCTGACGTAGCTTCAGATCATCACCTAGTTGTGGCCAATTTAAAACTGAAGCTAAAAAAGAACTGGACAAGTGGAGAAACAGCAATACAAAGGTTCAATACAGCCTTCCTTCGAGATACTGACAAACTCAATGAATTCAAGATAGCTCTCAACAACAGGTTCCAAGCCTTACAAGATCTACTGAAAGAAGAAGAAACTAGTATGGAGGACAACTGGAAAGGCATCAAGGAAGCATTAACTTCAACGTGTCAAGAGGTTCTGGGTCTAAAGAAATACCAACATAAGGAATGGATCTCTACAGAAACACTGGACAAGATCAAAGAAAGGAAGAACAAGAAGGCAGCAATAAACAACAGCCGAACACGAGCAGAGAAAGTCCAAGCACAAGCTGAATACAAAGAAGCAAACAAACAAGTGAAGAGGAGCATTAGAGCCGACAAGAAGAAATATGTGGAAGAACTAGCAACAACGGCAGAAAAAGCTGCTAGAGAAGGAAATACGAAACAGCTTTACGATACAACGAAGAAACTAGCAGGAAAATACAGTAAACCAGAGAGACCGGTCAAAGACAAAGAAGGCAAGCCAATCACCGAAATTCAACAACAGCGGAACAGATGGGTAGAATACTTCGAGGAACTCCTGAATAGGCCGGCTCCAATGAATCCACCGGACATCGAAGCGGCACACACAGATCTTCCCATAGACGTCAACCCACCAACGAAGGAAGAAATCAGAATGGCCGTCAGACAAATCAAGAACGGGAAAGCAGCGGGTCCGGACAACATACCAGCTGAAGCACTGAAGTCAGACATCGAAGCAACTACAAACATGCTTTATCTTCTATTCAAAAAGATTTGGGAAGAGGAACAAGTGCCGATGGACTGGAAAGAAGGGCACCTCGTCAAGATTCCAAAGAAAGGAGATCTGAGCAAATGTGAAAACTATAGAGGCATTACACTGCTGTCAATACCAGGGAAGGTCTTCAACAGAGTGTTGCTGAACCGAATGAAAGATGCAGTAGACGCCCAACTTCGAGATCAACAAGCTGGATTCCGTAAGGATCGATCATGCACAGACCAAATTGCAACACTACGGATCATCGTCGAACAATCAGTTGAGTGGAACTCATCACTATACATCAACTTCATTGATTATGAAAAGGCATTTGACAGTGTGGATAGGAGGACGTTATGGAAACTTCTTCGACACTACGGAGTTCCTGAGAAGATTGTCAACATTATCCGGAACTCATACGACGGACTACAGTGCAAAGTCGTGCATGGAGGACAGCTGACAGATGCATTCCAAGTAAGGACCGGAGTAAGACAAGGCTGTTTACTCTCTCCCTTCCTCTTTCTTCTGGTGGTCGACTGGATTATGAAGACCTCGACATCTGAAGGAAAACACGGAATTCAATGGACAGCTCAGAATCAATTAGACGATTTGGACTTCGCAGATGACCTAGCCCTCCTATCACGTACACATGAACAGATGCAGATGAAGACAGCCAGTGTAGCAGCAGTCTCTGCATCAGTAGGCCTCAGCATACACAAAGGGAAAACCAAAGTCCTCAAATTCAAAGCGGAAAACAACAACCCAATCACTCTTGATGGCGAAACTCTGGAAAATGTAGAGTCCTTCACATACCTGGGAAGCATCATCGATGAACAAGGAGGTTCAGATGCAGACGTAAAGACAAGGATTGGCAAAGCAAGGACAGCATTGCTACAGTTAAAGAACATATGGAACTCAAAACAACTTTCAACCAATATCAAAGTGAGAATCTTCAATACCAACGTCAAGGCAGTTCTACTGTATGGAGCTGAAACTTGGAGAACTACAACAACAACCATCAAGAAGGTACAAGTATTTATAAATAGTTGTCTACGCAAGATACTCAACATCCATTGGCCGGATACCATCAGCAATAGCCTTCTGTGGGAGAGAACAAACCAACTTCCAGCTGAAGAAGAAATTAGGAAAAGACGATGGAAATGGATAGGACATACATTACGCAAATCTTCAAACTGCATCACGAGACAAGCCCTAACTTGGAATCCTGAAGGGAAGCGAACAAGAGGAAGGCCAAAGAACACATTGCGTCGGATAATAGAAGCAGATATGAAAACGATGAATTACAACTGGAAGCAGCTAGAAAGGATTGCCCAGGACAGGGTTGGATGGAGAATGCTGGTGAGCGGCCTATGCTCCTTCACGAGGAGTAACAGGCGTAAGTATTTATAGCACAATCAATTTGCACAAATTATTATAAATGTCAAAATGGATCTTTAGGAAATCCATTTCAAATCGTTGTGAAACGATTGAATTTCATAATGTGGAACAATGAACTTTATGTTAACAACATAATAATACTAAGTTCATCGTCAGATTGAAAGGTTTGAGTACAATCATGACTATTCAACAGTAAATATTTTCATAAAATCTTGAACTAAATGATTTTTCACTGCCTTACTCAATGACTTTTTATTAATTCATTTGAATAACTTCGATTAGTTATAATAAGTCATTTCCAAACATTTGTTTTCGTAAATTAAACGTGCAGACATAAGAAATGGTATAAACCGGTAGCGCAATATTGTGAATTGACTAAATATAAAGATGTAAACTCATTGGTATGAAGACTAAGTTCATTCCGAGGACTGAAGTTTTTAAGTTCAATTCCTGTTATGAGCACATATACGTACTCCTGAAGATTCACTTATAAGGACAAAACAACTGACCATTAATTTCCAGTTTTCAATAGTTTTTTTAAATCTAATCCATGGCATAAAACTTTAAAATTCAGCAGCTACCACAATCCTCTATACTAAAAACAATGTGGACTGAATATGACGAGAAGCCGTTACCAGTGGAGTTCAACCAGGTCAGTTGTGAGATAACAACTCACTGAAGACAATTAATGTACGGTGGTTAATTGCTCGCGCGCGAAGCCAGTAGGTCCTGGGTTCAAGCCCCGTGTGGTGCGGGATCGTGGATGCGCACTGCTGAGCAGTCCCATACTAGGACGAAACGGCCGTCCAGTGCTTTCAGGTTTTCAATGGTGGTCTAGCTTCAACTGACTCATGATTTCAATCTGTGAAATTTCTAAAACTCTCCACAAAACCCATTTTGAATACGACGATCTTTTTCCAGAAAAGTACATAGAAAAAGTAATTCACATGTTTCAGAGGTTAAAGGTTCATTCAATTCTCATGAATAACACGTTATTTAGCTTTCATGTTTATTGTTTTTGCTTTATATATATATATATATATATATATATATATATATATATATATATATATATATATATATATATATATATATATATATATGTATATATATATACATAGTTGTCAAAGCAATCATTTGAACATGTATTGTGAATATAAATAATTATGTACTTATGTGTTATTTTATCACTAAGAAATAAATCAGCTTCACTAACCCTTCAATATCTTCTTTCTCATCGGATTCACCAACTTTCATAATCTATGGTGAGAAAAATAATAACAATATTGTTTATTGTTACTAAAATTATTATTATCATCATCATCAAAATAGCACACAAGAAAGTTATTCAGCATGATGAAACGTGAACATGTAAAAGTGTTTTGCTGTCTAGTTACTTTACAAAACATTCAATGACAAAGTTAAAATAACTTTAACTGAATTATGAATTAGAAATTCAACATCATCTTGATTTTGTCTGATCAAAATTACTATCTTCTGCACTGTTGAGGAGTCCCACAATAGGACGAAACGGCCGTCTAGTGCTTCCAGGTTTTCAATTGTGATGGCCTAACATCATTCGGTTCATGATCTCAATTTAAAAAAAAGCTTATTAATTTCCATAACCCCTATACTACTGTCTTCTAATTAAAACTTTTTATGGAGAGATTAATCAAAACAGTAATAAGTATCATGTCCTCAAAATATATGTACATGGTTTGTGCAACGAATACGCGAACTGAGCTACTGGGATTTTTAGTTATGATAACCATCAACCCCCTAAGTCGATGCGAACATAAAACATATCAATGTATGGATGATTTTAAGTGGACAAAAGTTTAGAATTTCGATAGTGCATATGATTTTAAAAACGCCAATGCGATCGAGAATATTGTGTACAAATATCTTCCTGAATTAGTTGACTGAATGCTAAACCGATCAGAAAAACCTGGCTCAAATATCTAATCTTCCTGAAACATTCATCACTGGTGATGAAGTCTGATATTATAAAAACGGTATACAGCTTACGTTTTAAAGAGGTTCAGGAATATTTTAAAAGATGCAATTGATGAATTTTCTTGAAGGGGATAAGAATAATTTACTTAAAAATTTACAAAATAAAGCTCTTATGATCTCAGCGAACTTGCTCATTGAACATTATATTTACACTTTGAAAAAAACCATACTTCAGAAATCAAGAAACAACGCTTACCGGAGCTTCGTCCCCAGGCCCTAGAATAACAATTGATATTTTTAAATAACCTTTAGCACCAGACATTGGATCTTCGGGATTACATAGTAGCAACCATTTATTTAACATTGCATGACGATCGCATTCATAAACTATTGACAAATCGAATTTGAAAGAACCAATCATTGAATCACGACGAAGACGACGTGAATCGTAAACTGTGAACACTAATTGTTGATCTAACATTTCGGCAGCTGAATCGAAGAAATTGAAAAAAAATGTTTGATCCCAAAATGGTGAATTTGTAGAATTTCGAACACGTGTATCTTTACTTTCTTTCCAGCACGTAATTTTACATATTGGTGATATATTAGCACCTTGCAATTGACGAGCTTCAATAACTTTGACACGAATCTAAGTTGATTTAAGAAAAGAGAAAAAATTTTCAACAGTTATACGTGCCCACTGGTTTCATAACATATACCATTAAATTGTAAATGTAGATTATTCCGTCGGTAATATTCTGATTGAAGTTTATCAGTCTTGGTTGGCTTACGCGTTGTATAAATGGATGACTAGCAGGCTTCAGTAGCTAAGTGGATAACGCGTTGATGTTTAAATGAACGGTACGGTGTTCGAATCCTAGGCTGAACATCAACTCTAGAATGCAGGGACGTATGATTAACAAGCCCTTAAACAGGACGAAATGCGCGCTGTGGATTAAACTGCTAGCCACATTTAATCTACTTTATGCACATCAACAATGTTATCAGATAAACAGCATCCATAAGTATATAGGTTAAAAAGTATACTATTACCTTAAGACAAGCTCAAAGAAAGTTGTCATAAAAAGTATTACGATTTCAATTGAATTAAAGGAGTGGAAAACAAAAGTAGATGATACTTTGATGTACAGATTAGGTTTTACTTTGTATTATTATTGGCTAGAACATTATTCCAAAACATATATCCGGTCGTGTTATTAATATTATCTACATTATTCTAAGTTAACACTGATCGATGTCATGAATCGATTGACGTTAGACGACCATTGAAAACCTGGAAGCACTGGACGACAGTTTCTTCCTATTATGGGACTCCTAAACAGTGCGCATTCACGATCTCATTCGTGGGATTCAAACCCAGGACCTTCGTTCTCGAGCGCGAACCTAGAGCTGTAATCTCATAGTCACCATTTCTGATTATCTACAGACTGATCTAATTTAAAAGAACAAATCAATAGCTTTATACACTAGAACGTTAATTGTAATGTTATTCCGATGAATATAAACTCCGTTCAAAATCGTTTTAGGGTTATCGACGGTTCTAAACACGTATAAAGAAGAAAGGTTGGTCAAAGGTATAGGAACCCCGTCAGGTAGAAAAGCAAGATCATGAAATACAACACAGCAAGCACCAACTCAATCAAACATGAAGAAGAAGCTCTGAAAATAGTTGAAACACTTACTCACCTGGACAGAATCATCAATAAACAAGAAGGATCTGACGCAGATGTAAAGGCACGAAGTAGCAAAGGAAGGATAACATTTTTACAATTGAAGAACATATGGAACTCAAAAATCAGCCAGTCAACATCAAAGCCAGAGATTTCAATACAAACGTCAAAACGGTTCTACCGTGCTGAAGTGAAACTTGAAGAACTACCACAACCATCATCAAAAAGTACAAGTATTTATAAAAAAATGTTTGCGGTTGGTCGATGAATCCTAGTCGGCAGCCCATGCTCTATGAAGCGTTAAAGGACCAAGTAATTAGGCGATGTCAAATCGGACAACGGACATCACTTGCTATGGTTGTAGAATCGCGTGTTCTCAGTGCGTTATGTATTTCCAAAACACATGCTGTTATTGATACTCAACTACTTAAAACCGAAATTGTGCGGAGTTCAAACTCGGAGTCCAATGTTTGGACAGATAAGCTACCATTTACTGTGACTACTATCACTATTACTATTATTACCCTTAATATGATTATTACTTAACCATGGTAAGACTAACACCATCCTATTATTTTTTTATCTCCCTATAAATCTGTTTTTACTGTGATCTTGTTCTGTATATAACAGAACAGGTTTACACACGTATAGCATGATATTGTTATTATTATTAAGACATAGGTAGATGATGCATAAAAAATACTTGGCATACAGGCCAGACAATAATATTTGTTTGTTTATTTCCAGTTAAAGTTTCTATTCTTTCGAACTATGTTACATACTACTGTTGTTAGATAATGTTTGTTTACTCTAAATCAGAGCAGCAAACAATGTAAAACAGTACCAATTAATAGACAAATAAATAAGTGATTTTCTTTCTTTTCACTTCATTCTATTTAAACCGATAATAATATCCTCTAAAATGATTATTTCACCTAAACATGTATATAAATGCTGTTTAAAATTTATCATTCATTCAGAACTCAAGCATATGTTTGTCTATTTTTTTTTTGTTGGAACTGATAATTGTCTCAGTTTGTTCGATGTTAAATTTTGAAACTTTAAACGTGTTATAACTTGAATAACAACAATGAATGAAAGTACTATGAATATACGATTCTAGTGTTGATTTCTTGGGGCTCACTGTTTACATAATCACACTGACGAGTCTTTCCAAGCACTCGATACTTGTTTAGGCTATGGTTATTAGAATATTAACGTACAATGTATTTTCGTAAGCTTTGTAAGCTTTTTGCAATTGATTGATCACCGGATGGTGATCAATATCATGTGTGTCGCGTCCTTGTTACTGTTGATCGAATGCTATCGACCATGTTGCAATGTGGCCACTAGTCCAGGTGACTCCACATTGCGTGAACTATGTTGAGATAAGATGGTGGTTGGAGGTAGTCAACAGGAAACTCTAGACCTAGGTTTCGTGCTATTCGGCACTCATCAGCAAGTGTACCTGCAATCTTGAGAGGACCGTGGCTATCGGGCGCATCACCACTCAGTGGTCAATCAATTGTAAATACATCTCAGTCCTACAGGAGTTCAACATAGGTGACCGATCAGGATTATCCAACGAACTCTGTCGTTGTCAATCCTTCCCAGTTGTTTCCTACCCCTATTTATTATTTTGGTGTCTACCGCCATTTCCCGACGCAGTGTGTTCTTCGATCCTCCTCTTTCCATTTTGCCTTCAGGATCCAAAGTTAGGACTCATCTCGTGATGAAGGGTAATGATTCCCACAATATATTTCCTATCTGCCTTTGACATCTTTTCCGAACATCCTCTTCGGCTGAAAGTTGGTTTGTTCTCTGCCACAGCAGGTTTTTCAGATGCTATGAGGCCAACAGACATTGATTACCTTGCGTAGACATTTTTTAAATAAATACTTGTACTTTTTGATGATGGTTGTGGTAGTTCTTCAAGTTTCACTTCAGAACGGTAGAACCGTTTTGACGTTTGTATTGAAATCTCTGGCTTTGATGTTGACTGGCTGATTTTTGAGTTCCACATGTTCTTCAATTGTAAGAATGTTATCCTTCCTTTGCTACTTCGTGCCTTTACATCTGCGTCAGATCATTCTTGTTTATTGATGATTCTGTCCAGGTGAGTAAGTGTTTCAACTATTTTCAGAGCTTCTTCTTCATGTTTGATTGAGTTGATGCTTGCTGTGTTGTATTTCTTGATCTTGGTTTTTCCTTTGTGTTAAAGCCTGCTTCTGCACAGTCTTTTGCTAAAATGGGTGTCTTCATCCGCACTTGTTGCTCTACATGAGAATGAAGATTTAGATCATCTACGAAGTCCAAACAGTCTAGTTGCATCTAAGTTCTGAATTGTATTCCGTGCTTCACCTCATATATGTAGGGCTCCACAATTCAATCAACCGCCGGCAGAAAGAGGAAGGGAAAGAGTTATCAGATATCATCTATCACTCGCCCTCTATGTACGACTTTGCGGTGTGGTCAGTCGTATGAATTCAACATGATGTTGACAGTTTTCTCAGATACATCATTATGCCCAAGAAGTTTTCACAAAGTTCTCATTTCCACTCTGTCAAACGCTTTCTCATAATCAAGGAATTTAATGTATAGTGACGAGTTCCATTTAATTCATTGTTCAACAATGATCCTCATTGTCGCGCTTTTGATCTATACACGACTGGTCTTTACGGAATGCGACCTGTTGATCTGAAAGGTGGATGTCTACTGAATCTTTCTTCCAGTTCAGCAACACTGTTGAAACGTCTTCCTGATATTATTAGTAGTGTCTGCTGCTTTCCCACTCTTGATTTGTTTGATGGCCATCCTGATTTCTTCCGAAATTGGTGGTGTGACATCAATAGGAAGTTCTGTAGGTGTTCTTTCGATGGCCGGTTGATTCAGTCGAGCTAGCCTATTATTAAGTTGTTCAAAGTGTTATGCCAATCTGTTTCACTGTTCTTGGGCCTCAGTGATTGAATTTCCTTCTTTGTTCCTGACTGGTTACTCTGGTTTGTTCTATTTATCTGTAAATTTTTTGGTTGTATCATATAGTTGTCTGATATTTTCTTTTCTTGCAGTTTTCCGCATTGTCGGCGCTAATGCTTTCTTCACTTGCTTGTATTCTTCTGCGTATTTGACCTGTGACCTAGCTTTATATGTTCTTGTTCGATTGTGGTTAATTGCTGTATACTGCCCAGGGTGCCACCAGAGGTGCACTCTGACATGTTAGGGACGATTTCTAGCTCAAGTGGAGGATTTTAGTGGTTTGGTTTTTTAAGCTGGATGGATCGTTTGTGAAGCTCTCATAGTTGTTCTCAAGAACAGATGACGACAAAACCATACAGCTCAGATAACGAAATTCCACCAAAAACAAATTAACTTTTTATGCTGGTGCTTCGTTAATCTCTTTCTAGTTGTTCTCTATAGTAGTTTCCCTTTCTTTTAGTACGTAATGTATGGATTGGAACCCGTTGATGAAAGCTATCTTAAACTCGTCGTGTTTATTGGATTCTCAAAGAAATGTTGTACTGAACTTCTGTAATGATGTTTCCCCAGATATACAGCGCTTATTTGGCTTCAGTTTTCATATTTTCCACCACTGAGAATGAATTTAAGGCGGTACCAATTTCTCTCTCTGTTCTCCCGTCTTTCATGAATCTTTCGAACTTTTTATTGATACTAGTGCATTCGATCTGGTTCGTTGTAGTGTTATGCTGCGAAACCCACGTAACTTGTGAATGTATTTGTGGGAAAATATGATGCCACCTATAGCAATTTTGCTGAAGGCACATAGATGTGCAAATCCCTTCTCTCCCAGTCCGCGTCGTCTCATGATATTTTCATACCCGATGTAGATCATCCTGAATTTGGCGTTTAGGTTTTCCATCAGAATAGTCAGGTCCCTTTTTAGGGATTTCTGTACAGTCAACTTTATCCTCCTATAAAAAAAACGTTTATCGTCTGCACTGCTATCATTGGTGGATACATAGCACTAGATGTAGAATTTGAAGAGTTTCTTGATGATTCTGGATCTATGGGATTCCAAACCCTTTAACCTTTTTCGTGCTTCTTTGATGTCATAATTTCAATTCTTGTGTGGGCGAGGCATTTAATCCTTCATGACCAGAGTACAACAGTACTTCCCTTGAAACTAATCTTTTCTGTCCAGCTTTGATCCAATGAGATTTAGGTGCTGGTTACCCGAGGAAATCACCATACAGTTTTCACATCTCATTGCAATCAACAGTACGATACTGAACTCGGACTTTAAATTGCTAATTTTAATTTAACCGATCCACATCTGAACTGTGCGGTATACTCGGACCTAAAAGATCTTTGGAATCACCTTAATATTCAAAGCATATCAATCTAGGATTGCTTAGTTGTTATATAGATAGGCTAACTTTAATTCTTATCACAAACACATATTCTAACCGTAAAAACTAGTGCTTAATAACGTATGAGCAACTTAGGGACATTTATCAGACACATATAAATAATATATTCTTTTTTAATTCTTTAATTTTAGTATTATATTCCATTCATTCATATTTTTCTGTTTTTCGATGGACTAAGATAGTTTAAGATCTTAAAACAAATTTCATGGTGTATATTAATTTAAATCAATTCACAAGTTTTTCTTCAGCTGTCTCTTGTATAAAACTGTTGGGGAACTAGATTGACATTGATTTGTGTCAATGAAATCACTGGAACTATTGAATATAAAATTTTATATGAAGTTGAAATTCGTGATCTAACAGATTTATAAACAAACGGTTACATATATAAAACATTTTATGTTTTATTACAAGAATGCAAATTTTAAAATTTATATCGATCGATATAAGTTTCTATGCAGTTTTGGAGGTATCTCATAGTTCCTGAAAAAAGATTACAGAAACTAAGGAAAATGTAGAAACATTTCGACCAGTCATCACTTTGTAATTTTTCAAGAAAAATATAGAAATTATCTGGTTATTCTTTCATGATTCTAAGGCTTTTAAAAACTTAAAGTCACTCATAACCTTATTGATACCATTTTTTTTGGACACTGTCTAAGCTTCTCCTATACTTCCTGTCTTCTGGCTTTTTGTTCGGTTTTCAAGAGTAGAAAACTTCACATTACTGGGTTATAGTTCAGAAGTTGGTGTCCGTCAAGTATAGAACATCGAATGTATGTCATTTTATCGTGTTGGATATAATGTGGACTAAATCTACAATTTTTTCTCCTGGTATTAAATTGGGATAAACAAGCATGTTGAGTCTTGAAAGTAGGCGACTGCAACAGTTTTCTATTTTTCAGTAATTATCGAAGTAATGTAAGGTATTTGAGGAAATTACCGAACAGCAATCGAGTGGATATATATATAATTAAAACATTGTGGCTTGTTTGACTCTTATCCACCTGAAGAACAAATATCTTTGTAAAAAGCTTACTTGAAAATCTTGTTTCTTGGTTGAATATTGGGGACGGACTGCCAGACCACTTAGTTTCTTTTTACGTTTACCTGCACCCAGTTCATCGTCAAGTGTATCTTTTTCATTAATTTCAGTCCCTTTACCTGCACTACCTCTTACACCAGCATCACCAGCGCCACTAGCATCCACTTTATCGCCTACGCCGCATTGTTCTATTTCATTACCTAAACGATAAAGGATAAAAAAATGTCATTTTGGTTAAAATGATCATAATAATTCGCGGTGTACCGGTAATCTTGAGGGAGGTCTAAGCTGAGCCTCCCGGTATCACAATCGAAAATTTTACTAGTATATAATTTAGGTTGTAGCACTTTTCATTCACTAACTATTGTTAACCAATGTCATAACTCTGAACAAACTCATTACAATCCTCTGCGTAACTGATACAACGTGTTGCCAAGTTTTGACTATTAAGATATGTCGGTTTAGGTATTACTTCCAACTGACTACTATCGGCCACTAATCATTTTCACCAAACGAGCTTATGCGTTTCTGTCACAACCATTTAGTGAACGATATACTGTGAGTTAAATTGATTCAACGTCTGCATTTCGTATAAGTGATGAAAAGAAAACAGTTCACAAACAGTAAGAAAATTGTAAAAAGACTGGCAAAAAAAGGTCCATCTTCAAGTATCTCAGATGTAATGATAATTAGGCAGCTACGAATCAAGCTAAAACGATATGGATTTGGCAAATCAGATATGAATCTTGTTAGCATAAAAAATACATGTAGTAAGCGAGTTACAGATGATCTTACTCGAAATAACTTGTAATATGATAATAAAGATTCATGCCCATTATATCACTTGTTATTGTAAGACAAAATAACAAAATAGTCTATATGTATATACGCAAGATAATTCAAATGTTTACGAAAACAGTAAATAAGACACGAATATACAGAAAAACACAACTTGAAATAATTTTACATTCAAATCAATGATTCGACTAATGACAGTTGTAATTCACCTAACAGGATTTAAATAACTGCGCCCCTCTTTTTCCTAATGAATTACCTACTTTCAATCGATTTCAATCAATTTCAAGTAGTTAAATTATATAAATGACCATACAATATCCCTCTTTCACTCTTGACCTTGCCTTATTTGATTTTATGTATGTTAAATATTGAAAACGTGAAACCAATAGCCTTTTTTATCGATCGCACTAGTGTACGTGTTAGGCGAATTCCTAGTATTGATCTATCGTCTGGTTGTTGTGTGTGTTTAACTAAGTGATTTAGGTACAGGTAGTGATCGTTTATAAAATTAAAAAAACCATCGAATGGTATCTAAGGTTATGATTACCCAGTCCTAAAATGCTGATCAAATTCTATTGATCAAACTGTAGTTTGATCACTAGTTTAATTGGCTCGACATCATATACACTATTTTGAAATATTAGGTGTTAGTTCGGATGAGAGTTCGGAACCATTCTCTGAACCAGTTGGCGCTTGACCTCAAGGCGTACCTGCATTTATGAGAACAGTTATATTCTCTGTGAGACAAGAACTCGTAACACTCGAAATCTTAGTCTAACATGTCATCATTAAACTATCTGTGCAGTAACTAGCCTACATAAAACAGATATTTATAGTGGTTGATTACCAAATACTTAGTAGTGGCACGTTTGCTTAGTTCATAATGCTAATCAAATGCTATTGATGTGTGTTAAATTACTTGACTTATCGGTTACATAGCAACTTGGTCAACAGAATTCGATCAGTAATAAGGACTAGACGAATATGATACTATAATTAGAAATGGATGGTGGCTATCAGTCTAATCCGGGGCGCGTATTCGTCCTATTTGGGAGTTGTCAGTCGGGTGTACCTACATCCCAATGTTGATGTTTACTTCGGAATATATGCCAATAAGAGACTAGTCAATCTCGGTCCTAAACGGCAAAAAGAAGACTTAAACAACCAATACAAGATGAGGTGAATATGATACTGATTGCTAATTACTAATATACCTACGTAATATTTCCTGAACTCAACCATCACTTGTACTGATCATTTTCAATTCAAAAAATAGTGAAAAATAAAAATAAATGGGATGCAATCGACATCCTAATGTTGTTATTATTCAAAATGAAACTTAAACCAAATACTCATCTTTTACATTAATGATTAATATCCAATCTACAATCATTGTGTATTGATTTAAAGAAATTTTTACTATCCATAAAAACCAGTTTGCATGGAGGACAGTTGACAAAGTCGTTCGAAGTGAAGACCGGTGTTAGGCAAGGTTGCTTACTCTCACCCTTTCTCTTTCTCCTGGTGATCGACTGGATCATGAAGACGTCAACGTCTGAAGGGAAGCGCGGGATACAATGGACATCTAAGATGCAGTTGGATGATCTAGACTTCGCAGACGATCTGGCCCTTCTATCCCAAACGCAACAACAGATGCAGGAGAAGACGACCAGTGTAGCAGCAGCCTCAGCATCAATAGGTCTCAGAAAATACAGGTGTTTATTAACAGTTGTCTACGCAAAATACTTCAGATCCGTTGGCCGGCCACTATTAGCAACAACGTACTGTGGAAGAGAACAAACCAGATCCCAGCGGAGGACGAAATCAGGAAGAAGCGCTGTAAGTGGATAGGACACACATTGAGGAAAGTACCCAACTGCGTCACAAGACAAGCCCTCACATGGAATCCTCAAGGCCAAAGGAAAAGAGGAAGACCAAAGAACACATTACGCCGAGAAATGGAAATAGACATGAAAAAGATGAACAAGAATTGGATGGAATTAGAAAAGAAGTCCCAGAACAGAGTGGGTTGGAGAATGCTGGTCAGCGGCCTATGCTCCATTAGGAGTAACAGGCGAAAGTAAGTAAGTATAAAAACCAGTTGATTCAATCTTTAATACCAACATTACAATTATATTTTTATGTTTAATGTTTTACAACTTCAATGGTTTCTCATTTCATCTTAATACGTTTCTCTCTTGCTATATTAACGATGTCAAGTATGGCATATTGAAGTAGATATTTTTTTTTTAAATTAATGGCATCATTGATTTAGAACTAAAAGTACAGATGTAATGTAAAAACAACTATGGATTTTAAACAAACGGACTTGAAATAATATAAAAAACATTTAATCAATGAATTCAAACGCAAACATAGAAAGACTGAAGGAACCTCATTCATGAAAAACAAACAATACAAACGGAGTTTGGTTATCATTATGATTTAGAATACAATACACAAAGTATATACGTCTTTACAGAACACCTTTATGACTAATTCATGTATGAATCGTTAGTCAAGCACACAGATTATTGAAAACACACTGTGACAATTTTTTAGTTTACTTTCAAAAACATATTTTTATGCGTAGGTTGTATTAGTCGGCATAAGAAATCTGAACTTTATAAATTTTTTTTTTAAAAAATTATCGATAGGCTTGAAACTATAATACAAAAACGTCACAAAATCTTGGATATATCATATATATACACGATGGTATTATAAGCAAAGATGGATAGTGGCTAGCAGTGGAATGCAGTTTTGACGCACGTTTCGTCCCGTTTGGGACTCGTCAGTTGGATGTATCTGCATCTCAGAGTTGATGTTCACTCTGGGACTCGAACCCAGTACTGTTCTCTTCAAACGCCATCGCGTTATACACTTAGCTAATGAGTCTTGATAGCCACTTGCTTATAGTGCTTGTAAATTAAGGCAATATCGGGGCATACGCACAGTATGCACATATGCCAATATGAGACTGATCAATTTCAGTCCTAAAACATAAATGGGAAGATTCAAGTAAAAACAATATCAAGTGGGATAATAAGAGATAGTCTGTGAAATTGTAAGCCGTTATTATTATTATTATTATTATTATTATTATTATTATTATTATTATATACATTTCCTCCCATAGTTTTACATTATGGGTCAACCTAATCTAGACAATTAATGGAAACATAGAGTGCTTGATTATTTTTTCTGGTAAGCACACATTGCGTCGGATAATAGAAGCAGATATGAAAACGATGAATTACAACTGGACGGAGCTAGAAAGGATTGCCCAGGACAGGGTTGCATGGAGAATGCTGGTGAGCGGCCTATGCTCCTTCACGAGGAGTAACAGGCGTAAGTAAGTAAGTAAGTAAGTAAGAGTGCTTGATAAATGTATTCTCTTGTTCTTGGCTTTTTAGCAATCTGGTTTTATAATTTATACAGGGGTGAACCCAGTATATCTATGCTTCAAATTAGCATTATCTGGCCACTGAGCTGAAACCCAGGTTTTCTTTAATAATTAATATTCTCTATTTTTTTATGACGATTTATCTTTAAGGAAGAAGGAATCCAATACTTTCAGCTGGATAATTATTGGTAACCAAAGTATGTAATGAATTATAATTAGGTCAATATATAAATGTATGCATTTTTTAGTTACCAATCGATAGAAGTTGATTATCATTTATTAGATATAAAAGTAATTAGGACACTAAGTAGTTTAGTTCAGATTCAATAAAGTTGACTTTGAGTTGCACGTTATTTGCGAGTCATAGTATACTACAGTGTTCTATACATCGTTTGAAACACAATCATATGCTTACTCAACAGAGGTATTCCACTATGAAAATTGAAGACAGTTGGTTGAGTCTCACGTGAAATGACATAAAATAATAATGCTTTTGCTTCACTATTCTACTGAGGCTTTAAAATACCAACACACGAAGCCTACAGATCTTGACATTAATTTTATATGGCATCGTGAGTGCACAGCGCTGAGGGATACTGAAAAACTAGTGCGAAAAGATCCTCTAGTATGCCTTGACTCTAAATGCTTTTCCAGGGCAATGGTGTTTTTTTTTATGAAGTTACCCTCATATAATATACTGAGTTCTTCACAAAGCCATTTCAGTTTAAAATAATAATATAAAGTTTGATGGGAAAGGCGAACTTCAGCATTAACCAGTCGGAAAGCTGTAAATATTAACGAAGAAATTGAATAATGAAGACAAAGAATTTTTGAAGGATATATCGATTTGATATGATCAATGAAATCACAAAGTTGGGTATAAATTCTATACCGTTAGAGCATAGGGTAAAATTTAAAGTTTAGGGTTAGTTTATAGATACCCTAGCCCCGTATTATAACGTTTACGCTAATCCTAACCCTATACCCTATTCCTAACTCTGTTAACTACCCTAAATCCTAATTTTAACTTCCCTTCTAATCTCAACAAATATTCTTGTATTTCCTGAAAATCACTAACGATAATTCCACTCTTGCTCTCAAAGGTGTATGTTTTACCCGGAAATCTAGCATCTCGTAAGTACCTAATGATGCTATTTTATTAAAATTCACCACCACGGGATCGGCAGTCAGTATATCGGTTTGATATTTACTCCATGATGTGAGAAGGCTCAAGTTTGAACCTAATGGGTTTGAGACTATAATAAAATTTAACCCTTTTAAGCTTCCAACGACCACAGCTCATGTACATGGTTTCATTCACATTAGTACTTCTATTTGGAATAACGACTATAGCATAAAACGTTACCTGTACTTTTCGATTAGGGCTAAGAACCGGCAAAAAAAACACTTATTATTATATTCAGTGATCCTTTAATATTTGAACATTTTAGCTTTAGGGGTAATCACATGCCGAATAACTTAGTGGTCACATTTCTGACTTGAAGGAACCAGTCCCTATATTGATTTCCTTAAGACTACAGATGTATTGTCGATGGTCACAACTAGCCAGAAATCATCAAACATCTGATATCACAAAAACTGAGTCAAACAGTTAAATCATTTATCTTCTAGTTGTATCACAACTTGATCAATATAATTTGATCAATGAAATGACAAAAGCAAACATCGCAGTGGTTACTATTCATGGATTATTTAGTCTAAACTGTAGTCAGTTTACAGCTAAATGACATTTATTCATTAAAATCAAATTATTCATGTGAAATTAGCATTTTCTAAATGTTTTCAGATCTGATTATAAATTTTATTTCAACTAAGAGTATACTCTTTACATTCTAATTAGGTTAAGTAAAGAGTATTTCGGACAACATATATATTTCAAATAATCTAATCATACAGTAATCTTTATGTTCTATTTGTCGTGATACTAAAGAAAATTTAAAATAACTAAACAATAGTGATAATTCTGAAACAGAGACACAGTTTATTAAGATGCTAGTTCAATAGAATTCAATTTACTACCACTGTCTACGTAAATCCCAACCGTTGTTGCTACCTGGACGTGGTGGTCAGGCTTGCCTATTGTGATGAAGCAACCGAGCTATACTGGCTGGAACAACCGTTCCTCAAGGTCCTACCATGTCAGACAGGTCGGTTGATGAGCGGTAAGACTAAAAGCAACAAACTCAAGGTCCGAAGGAGAAGTCGTACTGCTGACTGTACAGAGCTGTGACAGCAGTAAGATGTTTCCTTCAGACAACCAGCATGACAGCGATGCTGCCTTCCCACAAGGAGGGGTGGGGTTAGAAAAGGTCGACCCTAAAAATGCACACCTCGCCTTATCCCACGGATATCCGTCTCCGGCGGTAAGGTCTCAACAAGTACGGAGCTAACACAAAAATTGCCCGTAAAAAGGTCATGTGTGACCGACCTCAAGCAGTTGTCCCTTGGGCACTGAAGTCACGCTCTTAGGTCACTAAGACCGCCTTTAATCCAATTTCCTTTTCAGGTACCTCCAGAAGAACCCTTCCACGGTGTGGGCAACCGGGAAGTGATAACCGCCCTCATACCTCTAACAGAACTCAAGACCACTGTCTATGTAAATAAAGATATCAAATTAAACAAAAGTCACAAAGTCGATGTAAAATTCGAATTAAAAACATAAACTCAATCTGTATACTATCTCAAAATAAAAGCGATTACATCATGCTATAGTAAATAAAATAATTAGACACTAACGTTTTGAAAGAGAGGTTGAAAATAGTCGTCGAGAAAACATATACTGCTGAGCTTTATGTCATCAAAAGAGGAGGACCCATATTCTGTTAAAGGATTTAATATAACGAAATGTTTGTGTCATATCCTTCTGTGTTTACAAATTCACTTGTATGTAAATACGTGATTAGGGAGGAATAATAGATCTATCGAGTTGTAGATGCCGAAACAAGCACCGAAGGGAACTCAAATGAAACGAAACAATCTTACATATAACTCAGAAAGTAGACAACGATGACTCTAAATATCAAAGCTTAAAGTTTGGGGTAATTCATGGCGGAAACTTTAAAAGCATCCTTTGTCTTTATGAAAAAAATTCCAACCATAGATTCTTACGTTTTCAGAAACCTATTTATAGACCGAAAACTGAATAGCACTGTGTATTTATAAACAATATTTTCTTAGCTCGAATCCCCAACTCATTTGTAATTTCAATGGTACTATAAAAAGTTAATATTCCTTCTCTACAAAATCGTTATTTGTTTTCAAAAAAAATTTTTATAACTTGATATTAGCTTGAGAATCAGTAAATATCATAAAGGATATACAGTTGTCTCAGGCTAGTTCAGGACTCCTTTGTAGCCAAACACAGACTAGCAAAACTTTAAGGTGTTGTGTTTCATCTTTGGTGAGTTAATAGAAGTGGATTATTGGGGAGTCTTAAAACAAAATTGAAAGAGCTAGATGTCGTCTACATTTTAACAATCCTTTTGCGGAATATGGTTGTTTTTTTTAATGTTTATGATCGTCAAACTATTTAAATCACTTTATGAAATCATCTTCACTTGATTACAGATTATTATTTTCAGTATATCTGCTGTTTTACTAATCAGTCGATGAATGGAATAATCATCAAAATGCTAAGAAGTATATTAATGTCAGTGTATTGAAATCAAACTACGTCATGTGTGTGTGTGTGTGTGTGTGTGTGTGGTAATTTCCCATAAACACTAGATTTTATACCTAAATTGAGAGTAACATTTTCAGATTATAATACAAAATTATCATAGTTTTTTGTACGAAAAACAGTCAATCACTGATGAAATTAATCCAATATATATTGATTATTGATTTAGGTAATACATACTTGGTTGATTACTTTCAACATACATCAATAATCTGAATCAATACTTGCTAGCTAAATATATCATTGGGAAAAATAATCAGTTTAAATTAAAGGGATAATGACATTTGCATAATACATGATAAATTTTCATTGACGGATCATTAAATAGAGAAGGATCAATATCAGACATATATCAATTCTTTAATATTGATCAAAAGAACAATGAACTCTAAGACGATTAATTGATAGTTGCAAAAGGAACAATCGAGTTTGAGATTATTGTTTGATATTTTGCAAATTAAGTATTTACTGTACAATTCTTAGATTTTAATAATTTCATTACATACCCAACGAATTGTAATATTAGTGAGGCGAAAAGTAGTTGGGAAGTTAATCACACTTACTCAGTTGCACATTTATTGACTTCTTATTGATATAAAAGTCTAGTGCACTTTAAAATTTTAATTGCAATGACTTTTGAGAATCTGAATATAGAAGAACTTTGTCATATATCAACAATCACCTAGTTTGTAGATGATAGGAGAAAAAAAACAAAATACTCAATGAATTCGTCATATATTTTGTAACTACCGTGCCTCCGAATGCCATGGTATAGCTAAGAGTGGGGAGGATCCGCTCTCCCTCTCAAAATGCTCTCACATGACCACGAGTATACATCTACTATCAGAGCGGTTCTACTCACTGCCTCCTAGCGGCCACGGTGTTGTTTACGAAATCGGGAGAACTAAAAGTGGAAGTTTGGAGATTTAAACGGATCGGTGTATATGGGTTATCTACCTAGGAGAGTTGGAAAACTCCGATTCCATAGGCTCCAGGATCCTGAGGGAACAAATGGCGTATGAACCTACTATTGGTCACTGACCATCATGGTACTTCATCTCCTAACGTTGCTCACTGCCTTGTAGATTAGATCTCTAGGTCAAAGGTTCAGTGATTGGTACCTCATTAAGACCACCTACCTCACTTTAGGCACTCAGGCAGTATTCCGGACCTCATACATATCGAATAACGAAGTATGGTGCATATATATTTGGTGCCTTCATGTACCAATGTTTATGTGTTTAGATAAATAAACTGCGACCATTTTTGTCATCAATCTCTTAAAATTTGTGGAAGAAATTGATTGTATAAAGAGTCAGTTTCACCAAAATTTCAGGTAAGTCTTATTGATGAATACCTAATTAAACACTATAGATTGATCATTTAAGACGTCCTAATTGTTTTACATTTTACCGTTTATCTTATTGGATTCAGCATTATGTTTGTGTTAGTGTGGTCTTCTTTCAATCAGATAATTTTGAAGTCTGATGACTTCATTGTCATCCAGGACAACATTTATTAAGTTCCTAGAACTGAGCTTTAAGTATTATTTTTGATGTTGAGTACTAAACCACTGGTTTATATTCTCAACTTCAGGCGATTTACAAAACAATAATGTTTTTGTTTAGTATCATCAGTGAGTTTCTAAATGATTTTCTATTTTATTTGTACTGTGAGACATTGTTTGGTTTATTTTTTGATAGGTAGATAAATTATTCAGCCATCTAAGTTCATTCTGATCGCACCAAGTTAATAGATTGGTTTATTGAGATGGTGTTGAGAAATATTGACTTTTAGTAACTGTATCATTTATGCTTTTTGAGTCGAGTAACACTTTTCACCTCCTTTTTCCTTCCGTTACCTCTCACCAGCACATTATGCACATTATCGCTGTACAAAGCGTACCTTTAGGCTATAGTTACCAAATGCAGATCCCTGACTTTGGTATGAGAAGTATGATTTAGCTTGAAAATTTTCAAACTGATGTGGAATGTACGGGATTTATTCAGTAACAGCCTCGCCCAATATTCCCATACTTTAATTATATATATCTTATCATGGAGGAAACTGTATGATGGATTTGATACTAACCAAAGCAATATGAAAAGATATGGTTTGTATACACTAATAGAACTAAACTTTACGATAAATCAAGGTATATTAGTGATAAATAACATAATAATTCACCAATGATAATATTTGCTATGGATGTATCTTTCAAATATAACTATGTTAGATGAGCACTGAATTTTATCTAAATGTTTCTAATGTATAGCTTGAATGACGGGTGATCGACGTTGGGTGATTCATCACATACTACACAAGGAATCAATGTATAAAGTGTTAGATAACTTAACATTGTATATTTTAATAAAAAGTATATTTCTGGTAAATCACTGAGTGGTTAAATTTCTAAGTTTTATTCTAAATTTTTACTTCCCTTAAAGAAACAGCCTAGTTTCCAGCATATTCAAAGTATCTTACGCTAACGATAAGATCCACTGAAAACGATCATTTTCATTTAGATTTTGTGGTCGATTTTGAATTCCCTACCATTTTTATATCATGCAATTAAATAAGGAATTAGGTGAAAAAGAAACATATTAAGTCAACTTACCAGTTTTCTTTTTTGGAACCTCTTTAACAGGTTCTTTTGGTAATTCTTTCTTTGATGGTTCAACATCTGCTTTTTCCTGTGAACTATCATGTGATAGCCAACTAATCAATGAAGCAGGCTTAGGGGATACTGGTCTAGGTGGGTTTTTATCATCTGGTTTACTCATCTTGTGTATGTGTGAATTCGATAAGATGATGTATATGCGTGTGGGTATATTAGACAGGTACAGATGAACATATATTTATTGTGGATATGTCGTCAATACAGAAGACTTAAACAACACATAAAATCCAATGGGTAATAGAGGATAATAAACTAAGCATGATCTCAGAATAAAACTAATCTTTATTGTATTTTGTCCCCTTTTTTATAATGCTCCCTTAAAGTAGGCTTTATATTGATTTTAACAGTTATTCTTAAAACAAACGAATCTTGAATAATGGCCCAGTAATTATTTCTTGACGTTGGTCACTATTAGTGGATTGGTTCTAGTGAATTAAACAGATAGAGGTGGAATAATGGAGGGTGAGTGCCCAGGTTTAAGTGAATGTAGGTAAGTGTGTGCACAAGCCAATGCTCATACAATATTTATTGATTGAATGTTCTCCAATTATTGAAAACCAATATTATTTGGATTAGATAGGTTATTCCAAGCCAATTATGCATAAAATTTGAAGGTAATAAAGAGGAAGTATTTACCTTTCAAGTATTTCAATATAATTGAACCAATAGAAAATTTAGCCAATGCCGATTGAGCAACGTCTCGGCTATATAAAAGGCATGGTAGTGACAATGGGGTCATTCTTATTAGGACTTTATATATTTCCTAGACCAAACATGATTAGAGCGCATTATGAATAATAAAGCATTTATTTGTTCTATTGTATAACCACCAACTGAATCAAAGACATTAAAGTTTTAAGATGGAGGTGTTGAATGACGTTAAGGCATGCTATACAACTTTTCCATTATTTTGATTGAGGTCATGAATCGGTTGATGCTAAGCCACCATTGGAAACCTGAAAGCAATAGACGGCTGACTCGTCCCGGTGTGGCAGTCCTCAGTAGGATCATCGATACGCACTGTTGAGGAGCCCATTAGTGGAACGAAATAGCCGTCCATTGCTTCAAGGTTTCTAATGTTAGTCTAACATCAATTGATTCATGATCTTAATCGAAAAGAAAACAATCTCCACGACTCCATACTAATATTCTATCATTGTTTAACGTATTTAACTTTTATGCACATTGAGTTCATTTTGAATTCAAGCCCTGAATCATAATTTATTTTTGTATGTAATTTTATGAAAGTCAATGTATCTTTTGATATACTCCAAGAACCAATAAACGGTAACCTCATTACGTGACATAGTGAATAGATCGCCTTTTACTACAGTCTTGTTTAGATTTCACTTATGGATTTCATTTCATTTACATATAACTAGTGACCTATAGAGACTTTATAATTTACATATCACTACATGTATAAATATCTTTCATTTTATGCATCATGTAATACTTCTCCGTAGATCTGCAAATTTTTTCATAAGTACAGAACTTTGATCTTAACGCCAACATTACTTAGTCTTATATTGAAAATTTTGAAAATAATTAATAATACTTAGCATTACAGACTGATCTTAGTTAAACAACCATCAGAAGGCTGGAAACACCGAGACCTGAAGCTTCTAGATTTGACTCCTGTTGGTATTATGGAAGATCACCACTGTGGAGTCCCACACTAGGACGAAATATCATGACGATTGAGAATGAAATAACACAAACCTTTAAGAATTAAATAATTTAATGAACTCCATCACTGGTTTACAAATCAAGGAAGACAAAGATTTCAAATTATAATTTTTTCTATTATCTTCTTGAACAAATCGTAAATACCTTTAGTCCATTTGTGTATCAATCAGATCATTGAACTTACTGACAGTGACTGAAAATAAGTAAACTAGTGTGTAATTATTTCATCACTCTAAATACTAAGCACTGATTTATTTTAGTCGACAGTAAACTCCCTAAATAAATATATTAGCATTTCCTAGAATATCTAATGTTATTTCAAATACTTCAGAATAGTTGGACTCTCTAAGGTGATTGGATTCACAAACAATTCATAATTTTGTATGGATTAATAACATGATATATTCCTCTTGAATTATAACTTTTGATGAATTCATAAATCTATTTGATACTTTGGAAAAATGCCCTGGTACGGCCGAGAGTGGGAAGAGTCTGCTCTCCCTCTCGAAATGTTCTCACATGAACACTCGTATATAGACTCTGCCAGGGAAGTCCTACTCACCGCCTTCTCGTGGCGGAGGTGTTGTTTACGAAAATGAGAGGATGAAAAGCGAATATCGGGCGCTTTAACCGGATCCCAAACCAATCATGCACATGGGCTCCAGTATCCTGCGGGAACAAATGGTGTATGAACCAATTGTTGGTCACCGGCTACCATGGGATTGCATCTCCTTACGATGCTCCACTACCTTGTGGATCAGACCCTCAGGTCGAAGGCTCGGGGAGTGGCCCCCTAAGAAAACCACCTGCTTCGGTTTGGGCACCCGGGCAGTATTACAGCCCTCACACATATCGAATGAAATTTGTGTGGCGCATATGTGTCTGGTGCCTCAGTGTACCAATGTTTATGTGTTAAAATAAATAAAATCATAATTCATCTAATTACCGCATGAAAAATTTGACTTCGACAGATTATACTAATCACGTACTTTTTAACCGTTTTCAATATTTTCGGATGCAGGTACAACTACACATTGTGTGGGTCGTTAAATTTAGAAAAATATCAAACACTATTTATTTCGAACTTTTACTTTCTATAATTTATCATGGAGGTTTACGATTTCAATATTGAAATAGTTTATTCTCGCACCATCTCGGTCTTATTTTCTGAGTAGTGGAATGAGCAAAAATGAGTCCATCAGAATCTGGAGATGACTCAGTATTCGTGCTCATCAATGTGAAATACATGAATTTTACTGTCTAAATGCTTTGACTTTGGATGATTAAATGAGAGGCAATCTATGAACAATCTTTATGTTGTAAGATATCAGCTTACTGAAAACAATAGTATATGGTGGCGCAACTTAGTGGATTGGTTGAAGTTAGACATTAACACCGTTAGATGCCGGCTCAGTGGTCTAATGGTTAAGTGCTCGCGGGCGAATCCAGTAGGCCCTGGGTTCAAGTCCCACGGGGTGTGGGCTCGTGGATGCGCACTGCTGAGGAGTCCCATACTAGAACGAAACGGCCGTTCAGTGCTTCCGGGTTTTTCATAGTGGTCTAGCTTCAACTGACTCATGATTTCAATCTGTGAAAACTTCTAAAACTCTCCACAAACCCCTTCTGATAATCTTTATAAATGTTAACACCAATAACTTAAACTGATACAAACACTAATTATTTGTATAGATATTCAGAATAAATCTGTTCATAAATTGTATAGATAAAACTATCTATAATATTTTAGACTTTGAAACATGATTACATATATTACTTTATATGTTCATTCATGATATCATGCGTAAATAAATAGAGAAATTATCAAATCACTATGGCATATCTGTGTGTGTGAGTGAGTGAGTGAGAGAGTGAGTGAGTGAGTGAGAGAGAGAGAGAAAGAAAGAAAAAGAACAATCGAGTCATATTTTATTAGATAAAATTAATCATTCGAAAAATATTGATCAATTGGTTAGTGGATCAAAATTACTGCATATTAACAAGTTACAAAAACAAAATTATACCTGTTTACTATAATATGGATTTATTACTGTGGTAAAATATAATTCTGTTATTCATTATATTAAAAATACAATTTTTAAAAAACTCTACCAGACCTTCAAGACTCAGTGAGTGTGTTGCTTTAAGATTGTTCACTTGTCAGGCAACCGTTCAAATCTTTAACTTCAGTAAATTTGAGGTAATACAGTATGACGTCCATTCATTGCCATCACCATTGTATTTGAACTCTATTGGCCATAGCTTCTTACTGGAACTTATGATATATCTCTCGAAGTTAAGCATTACTGAACATATGACTAGCATTTCAATAGAAGGTATATTCAAAACTTGATCTATATCGCAAATCGACTGGATCGAAAAATTAAAACTACTAAAAGACAACTCAGTATTCTAAATATATCACTCTTATCAGGAGTTCCTAAAGTTGTGAGTTTGATTCCTTGCAGAGTCATCGGTACACACAGAGATGAAGACTTCAATACCGGGTCAAGATTCTTATCCAGTGCTCTGTGAATTTCAACGTGTATCTAAGTCAGGTTAGTCCGTGTTGTAATAATAACCTAAAAGTGTAATTGTCATAACTTTATATAAAAAACTAATCCTGTTATATGATTATTTGTTTACAGAAATCGAGAATTGTAAACTCCGAAATAAAACAGCAAAAAAAAGGAACTTACTGGCTAATCCCTTCGTGTTTTGTGGAAATTCATAGCGTAGTGACAATTCAATTGTTGACTAAATGAATTTTCATGGTTTATCGCAAAAGAAAATAATACAAGAATAAAGTTATTGAGTGTAAGAATCAAAAATAATAAATCGTATCATCATCAACTGAACGAACATGCTTTTTAGTGATTAAGACAACTTCAAAAATCGAAATTAATACCAAAAAAAAGTTTATAGTTGGACAAATATATTTTATCATGTGATTATCTTTTGAACATCAAGTTATTAGTTGAGGAGAAGAGAGAGGGTTAGTGAGAAGTAGAATATTGGACACAGTGTAGCTTAATCGGTAAAATTAATTCGACACCAAGGACGAAACACCATGACAAATATTTATCAATATTTGAATTCATGGGTCCATCTAAGCTAGACTACAATTGAAAACCTAGAAGAGGTGGATGGCAGTTTCATCCTAGGATGGGACTCCTCGGTAGTGCGGACCCACAACTCCACCCGCGGGACTCAGACACAGGACCTTCCGTCTCGCTTGCGAACGCGTAACATCTAGATATCTGAACCGGCGTCTAACGGTGTTGATCTCTAACTTTAGTCAGCCCATGATCTTGCGCAACTAAATCCTCCACAAACCCCCATTCTGATATTAATCATGTGCTCATTAGTGACTAGCTTCAAGATGGATTTCTTGGAGTTCTGGTGAGAACCCGTGATCAGTGAAGTTCAATCCGTGTTGAATGGAGACAGTTATCCACATGTGATAATGGGTGAAGGATTTTGCAAAATTATAAATCAATTGGATTTAGATATTCACACCGTTCAAAGCCTGTTTATTGGTCTAGAGATTAACCGTTCACCTGCAAGACCGAGGATCCTAAATCCGAGTTCCACGTGTGCGATTGTGGATGAGCACTGCTGAGGAATCCTACAATACGACGAAACGTCCATCCAATGCTTCTAGGCTTTCAACAGTGGTTTACCTTAAATAGACTCATAAATTCAACTATTAAAATTACTACAATTACCACAATCCCCCATTGTGATTCAAATATTTATTAATCAATCATTTTGAATATTTCAGTAGTAAAGAAGATCAAATGAAAGCCGAATAGTGTAGTATTAAAACCGCTATTTGTGACACTAAATTAGATTCTGATACTTCAAAATGGATGTTATGCATTGTTTATGATTGCTGACTAGTACGGAATCAAAGTGAAATATAAACTTTCTTAGATCATCTCCAAGTGTCTAACAGCAATTCATCGTACACTTATATTAGCCAGAGAATTATACTCGTAAGTGGGAATTACTGGACAATTTTTCTACTTTATTTTGTTAATTATTATTATCACTTTAAGAACGAATACGCTAAATGAGATTCAATTAATAGAAAATGATATAATTGACATGAAAAGAATGTTAGTCTAAATATTTGTGTTAAAGAAAAGCTTCGAAATCTTTAGAACGAAATGTATTCAATTTGAATTTACAAGAGATGGACAATTTTAACATTGATGTGAATGTTCAACATTTATTTCTTGATATAATTGACTGACATTTCACAAATCTCAATAATTTAAATATGAAGAAAAGAAAACAAAAAGTCATCTAAAACAATAACAGAAATTAACAGTATCGAGGATTATAGAATGGACAATTGTTTAGTATTCATGTCAAGATAGATTTCATTAGTAAGTGATGTCAGCTTAACGGCTGTTTTGTCTTGGTTTGAAACTGTTTAGAAGTTTTCCATCAACATACATAATCACATACAAATTTTAGATAAGAATGCATAATACCGATTTTTAATGATGATTGGTTGTCAAAAGACTAAGTTGCATTATGACAACAGGACTGAAATGAGATATTCAGCCTATTCGTTTATGATTGAGATCATGAACCAATTGATGTTAGACCATCACAATTGAAAACCTGGAAGCACTGGACGGCCGTTTCGTCCTATTGTGGGACTCCTCAGCAGTGCGCGTCCACGATCCCGCACGCGGGATTCGAACTCAGGGCCTTCGGTTTCGCACGCGAACGCTTAACCAACTGGACCACTGAGCCGTTTACTCACAGAACTGATGCTCGCAAATAAATAGCAGTCAATAAACTATAGTGTCTAGGAGTCTGTTTGTATATTTGATAGGCTGAACTTTTCACAATTGATTGATCACTGGGTGGTGATCAATGTCATGGTCGTCTAGTCCTTATTAGTGCAGATCGAATGCTATCGATCGTGTTGCAATGTGGCCACCAGTCTAGGTGACTCGACACTGCGGGCACTATGTATTGATCACCACCCAGTGATCAATCAATTGTGATTACATGTCAGTCCTACAGGAGGTTAGTCACGGCTCGGATAGCTCAGTGGTAACGTCTCTGACTGTGAAGCTGGGTGACACGAGATCGAATCCGCCAGGGAGCACCAGTTCCCTCAAGATTACAGGTACACCTTGCTGACGAGTGCCAAATAGCACGAGACCCGGGTCCAGGGTTTCCTGTTGACTACCTCCAACCACCATCTAAAGGCTCAACTTTTCTTTATGAACAGAATTTTCAACCAAGACCTTTTGGATTCGATGTGACTCATCACAGGTATAAATGAAGGTAGCAAATCAAACAATGATCTCTTACTTTTATTTATTATAGTAAGTTGAAATAAAGTGAATAAACGTGTGTAATTTACATACAGTGTGAAAATAATAGATTAATTCTAATGAAAAGTGTTTATCAATTATCACGTTCATTGTCATAAGTATGGCAACTTTTTAGTATTTACAAACTAATATTTAACATTGACAAAAAGAAGACATTTTAAATCAAAGCCAATGTAACACAATCTACTTAAGATAAAGTTGCACTAATTACTTTTATGTGGACAGAAATCTTTTGAAAATTATCACATTAAAACAGAAATCTGTAATTGATTTATACAACCTGATGTAACTGAGTGATCTGGTATAATAACAACAACAAAAATATCAGTGAGCGAAAACAATTTCTTCTTTTATGTTTCAGTTGGGTAAATATCTAAGCATATGATTTGATCTTCAATTGTGGAAAATTGCCACTCTCTATAAGTACAGTTATTCATATTCTATCTTTAAGAAATCAAATGTACATTTTGAAAAGTGACTGGATGATTTACATTAATGACCCAATTTGTAACAATGCACATCAGGACAATGATGAGAGGAAATAATAAAATAAAATGTAGATAAGCCCAAAACGCCAATAAGAAAGGTAAATTCATTAAAACATGGTACGAAATAACATAGAAGATTCTGAAACTAAAAGTATTTCAGAAAAACCTCCAGATTTATGAATAGGTAGAAAATGAATGTATTTGAGTCAATATAACCGATACTGAAACAAGTCACATCATATCTCCGACTGTCGCGAGGAATCTAATCACATAGTTTGTAATTCGTGACACAACTCAAACGAACAGCCATTGATTTAGTCTTCAATTTTCTTCTGCTCTATGATCGTGTTATCAGGTATAGTTCATTCGATATGTGTAAAACAAAATTTAAACTATTTGTTTTGACGAATACTTTACACTTGAATCATCTATTGGTTTCTCGATCGTATAGAACGCTAAGCCTGTGTTAGAATAATAAATCATATATGTTTTTTAAAGAAGCATTGCACAGTGAACTATACATGTCTAATCGATTTCACCAGTGTTTTGTAATATTAACACCATACTCTTACTGAGAATAATCAGTGACTTTACATGATATATATATATACATAATAATCACTATAATAAATATCATTTTTGAATTAAATGTTTTGTCAGGTTTTATATGTTATCAGCTGATCAGATAAAAAGGACAATTTAATGAATAGAATTCGATAAATTATCACCAAGTCAATATAATGATTAAATATCTAGTTGTTATTTTTGAAATCAATTTTAACATAAATACTGTCTTGTTGAATGAATTATTCATAAAATTTATTTGGCTTTAAGTTAAACTGTATAATCCAGAATCGTAAGAGAGTTCACTTAGTTATTACTTTAACCAATAAATATAGTAGTTATAGATATCAATTTAGAAAAGATACATTTAGTTGTGCCTTTAGAAAGTCAATATCAATATTAACGGTATATTCGTGACGCATATTCAATACTCTTACTTACTTACTTACTTACTTACTTACTTACTTACTTACTTACTTACTTACTTACTTACTTACTTACTTACTTACTTACTTACTTACTTACTTACTTACTTACTTACTTACTTACTTACTTACTTACTTACTTACTTACTTACTTACTTACTTACTTACTTACTTACTTACTTACTTACTTACTTACTTACTTACTTACTTACTTACTTACTTACTTACTTACTTACTTACTTACTTACTTACTTACTTACTTACTTACTTACTTACTTACTTACTTACTTACTTACTTACTTACTTACTTACTTACTTACTTACTTACTTACTTACTTACTTACTTACTTACTTACTTACTTACTTACTTACTTACTTACTTACTTACTTACTTACTTACTTACTTACTTACTTACTTACTTACTTACTTACTTACTTACTTACTTACTTACTTACTTACTTACTTACTTACTTACTTACTTACTTACTTACTTACTTACTTACTTACTTACTTACTTACTTACTTACTTACTTACTTACTTACTTACTTACTTACTTACTTACTTACTTACTTACTTACTTACTTACTTACTTACTTACTTACTTACTTACTTACTTACTTACTTACTTACTTACTTACGCCTGTTACTCCTAATGGAGCATAGGCCGCCGACCAGCATTCTCCAACCCACTCTGTCCTGGGCTTTCTTTTCTAGTTCCATCCAATTCTTGTTCATTTTCCTCATGTCTATTTCCATTTCTCGGCGTAATGTGTTCTTTGGCCTTCCTCTTTCCCTTTGGCCTTGAGGATTCCACGTGAGGGCTTGTCTTGTGACGCAGTTGGGTGCTTTCCTCTATGTGTGTCCTATCCACTTCCAACGCTTCTTCCTGATTTCTTCCTCCGCTGGGATCTGGTTTGTTCTCTCCCACAGTACGTTGTTACTAATAGTGTCCGACCAACGGATCTGAAGTATTTTGCGTAGACAACTGTTAATAAACACCTGTATTTTCTGGATGACGGCTTTCGTAGTTCTCCAGGTTTCCTCCCCATACAGTAGAACTGTCTTGACATTTGTATTGAAAATCCTGACCTTGGTGTTGGTTGACAGTTGCTTTGAGTTCCAGCAATACTCTAGTGAAGTATAATAGATTTCCTTTTTTATGTTGATTCGAAAAGCTTGCTTCATATCCATCTACTTGGTGATTCTGTGCCACTTTCACCCGATTTGGCTTGCATCGAAGTAATCATCCCTGTTAATAGTGGTTAACACGATATTTCATTAGAAATCTCAACCAAAGTATGAAATCAGTCAGGAAAATGACAGCTTTTTCTTAACTGCCCTTACGCCCTGACTGATTTTACACTGAATCAAATCAACGATGAATTTCACCGCCACTTAGATGATCTCAAGAAAGAGTGATTGACAAATATCGTAGTGCTAGTCAGAGATCTGGGTGCATGAGTTAAGAATTTAAGTAATCAAGTAATCAAATAGCAGTAACTGTCTCCTGCAGCTATCCTTAAATCCAACCTGTTTCTGATTAGCACCGACTTTTGTCACCCTCCTTTATCAATTCCAACTCGGAATTGGATTGATCAGGTTCAGGTCAGCTGCATTTGGCGTTGTACATGAAAACAACTCTTTTCGAATTACTGATCTTGAATTTGATCATAATCTGGTTTCCATCAATCTCATCCTACGTTTATGCGGTCATCAAGCATCTTGTACTAAATAAAGCGATGTAGATAAATTGATTGTGGCTGCGATCGATCTTAGTTATAGTCTAGCTATCAGCTTACTGGGTAGTGTAAGTGAGTTGCGTTTTCATGACGCCATGAAATCATCTAGTAAAATTGCTTGCATCTTGCGAAACCCCTCGCTTATAGGCATTGGTTAAGCAGGCTCCTTACAATTATTCTTACTGATAGCGAGTTCGATGACATACATAGATTATTAAGTCAAGGAATTACAGAGAAACTTGGTGGTCGGATTGAAAGCAGCATTAATACAAACAGCCCAGTGTAAGACATTCTGTAAAGATGATGAGATGGAAATCAATAACACATAAAGTTTCGGACGTCGGGTAGAGTTCTTTGAAGACCAATGCAGCTTTTCTACAGCCCAATCAGCTTCCATCAAAGTATCCTGCCCTTCGTGGCCGGTGATGACCAACCAGTTGATCAACTGCGTACACAATCTGTTCAAGAGGGCGAGGACACACTGCAGCACACTGGCAGCACGAAGAAATGAAGAGAAATACCTAAAGGATGTATTTCAGAAGAACGGATACCCCATCAACTTCATCAAAAAGTACCAACGGCACACAGCATCAGAACCCAAGTCAAGCACAAAAATCAACAAAAGGATCACCCTACCATATATACAAGGAATATCAGAAACCGCGACGAGAATGCTGAAAACCTTCGGAATAGGTGTGGCACACAAACCGACAAAATCACTACAATCAATCTTATGCAAGCCAAAAGATGAAGTAACAAAGGAAAACAAATCAAACATCATCTACAAAATAAATTGTGCCAACTGCGAAAAACACTACATCGGACAAAGCGGACGTCCCCTTCACCTTCGCCTACATGAACATCAATTAGCAGTCAAACGGCATGATATCTCTTCACTTATATCAATACACGTGGACAACTGCGGACACTCATTCGATTGGAAAAATGTGGAAATCTTAGACAGAGGAAACTCCAAAAACACCAGAGAATTTTTAGAAGCCTGGCACTCAGGTCAATCAGCAATCAACAAGCATATTGAAATCAATCCAATTTATCAACCAATCAGAAAAATCATGCACAAACATAAGAACAAAAATCAAAACAATGGGAGACACAACCAAAACAAAGAAATAAACAACGACAAATTTAAGGTCAATAAGAACCAATAAACGTCGAGGTGCACAGAACAAGCTTTGAGACACATATGGAGAAATTCAAACACTTCACTTCTATCTGAAATTTGTGCTGATGATGTCGTTCAGAAGAACGATGAAAGCTCCACGACCAAACCATCCAGCTCAGAGAACAAAACTCCACCAAAGTATTCACATCTCTACGCTCGCTATACTCAATGCACACCAACAATCGTTGTGTCTCCTGGTATTGAGTCCGCCTTCGATTCGTTAAACAGGAGTGTCCTGAGATTGTCTGTTGAAGAACGGTATCTGAGAAGTCTACTAATATCTAGATGGCTCTAGATATAGACGTCTCAGTCTGAGTAAGAAAATACAACCTCTCCCCACTGATTCGTTTCAGCGGTGCGATTAGGCACGATTGTCCAATCTTACTATTCCTCTCCAAATTCGCCACCAGTGGCCTGGACATATCGCATCAATATCATCCCAGGGGCCTCCACATTTTGTATGGTTTCCTGGAGCTGAGGCTGAGTGGAAAAGTAGATGGGTAGTTGATGAGATGAAGTCGTGATATTAAAGAAAGGTGCATAGAACTGGAATCAGTAGGTCCATCATGACACCCTGATTGCGGCCTTAGAGATGGTGCAACTCAGCAGCTCGAAATGTTGTCAGATACGTTTCAGAACTGTGGCCATTTGAACCCTACCTGTAGTTTTTCTTACTTTTTTCATAAAAACGAAATTTATTTAACTGGAAAGGTTTCTCGTAATTGTATTTTTAACTGAACCGTTTCTCCAATTTCAAACTACTTGAGTTCACACATTTTTGTCCATTTATTTGCCTTTGATTATAAATACATGTCTTCCTCTATCGTTTCAGAAGTACATTTCCTTACAAGTAGGATGTCTATTTATTTTACTCCACATTCGTAGCAGTATTTATATGTTCAATTTAAAAAAAAAGATAATTTACTCAAAATGAGCCAAACGTACCAGCAAGATAGAACCTGATTTTCCAGAAAAATGATAACTCATGAGGTCATTCAAATTTGTAAACAGATACTTCACCACTGAGTGTTTTATCAACGAAATGTTTACACAAGAATCTTCAATGGGATCTAAATTTTCAACCACTTGGTTCTTATCAGAGTTCAATGAATATCAGAAAGTCAACGTCTCAAGTAGTGACAGGGAGCAAAGTAGTTGGGCTTGTCGAACGCGGTATTAATCTCGAAAGTTTTATCAGCACTGATAAATTTGTGTTAGATAAATCTGGACACTAATTCATAAAGCTATATTGACTCTTACCAGCTTACGTGAACTGTGGTGTAGACAGAATAGCCATCTACCGAGTAAAGGATGACTCCGCAATCCTTAGCTTGCAAACATGGCACTAAGTAAGGATGGGGGATCGATTGATATGGTTAGGATATGTGTTAAGCTTATCCACTCACTGAATACGTAGACGCCCAATAATGGCTGGTGCAAGTGTAGGTTGAGAGAATGCTAGAGGAGGTAAAACCAAGAAGTGAAACCAGACCATAAAGATACAGATTATTGGACTGAGCGGCGTAGGTAGATGCAGACAAATTAGTTGGAGTCAGATTAATTACCGTAATCAATCGTTGGAAACTGTTACTGACATAGCTCGGGATCGTCTACAAGGTGCATTCACTATTTATTTACATTTACAGTCTGTTTCCAAATCACCTTTATTCTGTTAATCTGTATATTCTTTTGGAAAGGCCTTTACGATGCCGAATCTTTTCTGAAACCACTGATATTGTTATTACCTCTACTAATACATGGTTTTCCCTGACAATTGAGCCTCATTGTATTAATGGAGTGCAGTAACTTGAACCTGTGCAGATATATTTCACGTTCATTGTTGCATATGACTGACTGCATGTTGTGTCATATACTACACAATATTAAGAGCTAAATTAGGTCTATATGAAGATTTAGACTGACAAGAAACCATGGTAGTGGGGTTTTTAATCAATAGCATAGGAAGGAACAAGAAACACTAATTAATAAAGAAAAAATGGACAGTTAACAAATAAACTAAAGGGTAACCGTATCTTTATCACTATCAATTCTTATAGAGTCATTTCACTGACTGATTTTAACAACGATCATTTAGAGCATCCCAAAGACCTAAGCATATCAGTCTGATTTTTATCAAATACCACAGATCAAAAGTTAGCACGTTCCATAAGTTGATGAGTAGACTCTAACTGTATTCATAACATATTTTGTTGTGAAAAAACTTCTGCCAGCAAGTTAAATATGTAAACCACTGGATCCCAAATCACTGGTCTAAAAGAAACTAACATGAATGATTTTTGAAGGGTCTATGTTCGATCTCCGATGAACGTATACACGAGCACTGGTGACGAGTTCTAAACAAAGACATAATAAGTCTAAACTACCTTCAGCTACCCAAAGATAAAGTTACCCCGTAATGTATATTACGTACATCTAAATCTGCTTATAGTATCGAAGCGTTTAAGAAATTATCTCGTTGATATAAAATTCAATTAGTACTCAGAAAATTATATGGAGGCTTTAATTTATGGACAACCTTTGAGCGACGCTAAAGTGACCTTCAGAATGTCCACCTACTTACTAGGGTTAGAAGAGGGTTATAAATTGGTGTGAGAAATGGAATTACGATCAGGATTTGCAGTCGGACGTTGGGGTTGGGACTTAGAGTAAGAGTTTTCATTACGAACTGACATGAGCTATAATGCTAAAATGCTATTTAGCCAAATGGGTGAATGAATTTCGCTCTAAAATTCAAAACCTTTTATCTTAAATCTGACTAGTCTCATCGAAAAACTTTCTTTCTGCGAAAAAATGTTTACATATTTACAAAACAAAAAAGCAAAAGGAAGGAAGAAGAAACTGAACCAAAACTATCGGATGTTGATTAATGTTAGTTGATAAATATATTTTAATGAATCTTTATACTGTAGAACATTTCTATATTCATGAGGTCGAAGTTTGTTAATGAACTCACTAAAAAACGTGTTATTCTCTTTGTAATCAAATGAGCTATAGCAGAAGAAGTATAATATTATTAATTATGAAATGTATTCGAGGGTTTAAGGCAACTAACTAGACATATATTTTCTTATTAGTTGATTTATATAATTCGAATAATGTTAAAAACTAAATAATAAGATGTTGGTTAACACTATGCTACTATATATGAATGTAATAAAGTTCAAATGAGTTATATTTACATTAATAGTTTATCAAAATGATGTAAGTCTGTGACGAGAACGGTCTTGAAATCGATTTAAGTCTGTATAAACGAATGAGTACAACGATGCTCATTTACTCTAATCAGTGAGTAACTATGGGATAAATTAATAGAGTTCCAGTAAAAAAAAGTAATAACCCGTCAATCATATCGGTAAGTTATACAGGTATCAATAGTGACACTATATCCGATCGTAGCTTACTGGTCTATAAGTGACGTACAAACAGTGAAATCTTGGGGTCACTGATCAGGTCGTGAATATACATTGTTAAGGAATGAAAAATGGAGATGATACAGTTGTCTAGTGATTGCTATTTTTGAATATTTTACAACCCGAAAATAAATATTTTATTTTTAATTGTTTTACTTTATTCAGATTATTATCAATTGTTAGTTTATTAACTGCACACACATTAATTACAGAAAATGAGAGATTTACAACCTCTTATATATTACTTACGTTAAATGTTTTAGTATTATGATCTTTATTACCATATTGACGTGATTAGCTGTTCACATCTCTGCACGCAATAATCACTTTAAATATGATATATGTATATTCATAGAGGTTCTACATCTCAGTAGACCTTATTTGATAATGATTAGTTGAAAGAAAATATAAGGAAGCTAAATGTGATGCAAATAACTGAGTAGTAATTCCTTTAACATAGGCAAGCGGCGATACATTCTCAAATCTCTGCTGTAAGAAATATGTAGAACATCAATTTCTACAATCCCGTAAATATACTTTCATAACAAATGTCAACCGACATGAAACAGAATTTCCTACTTCCCCTCAACTAATCTCCAATTGTTGAATATAAACATATTTCTTTTGGTGGAAAAATCACCTTGAAGTCCTCTAGCCTACTTAAATAGTATAACAAATCAACTCTAATAAAGAAGACAGATCTTAAAGGGATTTTTTCTCAATCTAATGTTATCAGCTCCATTAAAGAATGCATCTAATAACAATTATGACTCCTCCTGGAGTCTCTCCTGGGGCTACTGCCGGTCCCAAGCTCACATAAAGGAGGAGGGTTGGGCATGGAGTTACCGTCCCCATCCCGTAGAAAACTAACTCGCTAAAAAATTGCTAACCAGAAAAAATCATTCAAACTTTTTAAACTCTGCCCCGGGAGTCAGAAGGTCTTCATTTAGAAGAAGTATGACGCCTCATGATGAAAGCCGAATTCCTTCGGAAGTCACAAGGCCGATGCCCCTTCTGACAACCAGAGCGACCATTTATTTAGGTACATGGAATGTTCGTACAATGTGGGACACCGGGAGAGCCCTCCAAAAAATTGCTGCACATATATGTGAACATATATGTCTACCTAGTGTATCACATATTACACTCAATAAAATTTATAAACCACACGGTATTTTTTTCTTATGACTAATTAAAACAAAAATTTATGAATACAGTAGTAGTCACCTTGACATAATTTAAAATCAACCGTATTAATTATAATTTTAAAAATAAGATGATATAAGTTTATTTAGAAAAACAGATAGAAACTATCTGTTTGTAACCCTTCAATGAAAGGTTATTATTGAGTGATTTTTTCTTAATTGAATTATCTTAGTCGGTTTACGGATAATTAAAGCCGCTTTTTACTAAGAGTTACTAATGAATGCAATAAACATATTGTTAGTCAGTCAGTTAGCCACTCAGCTACAACGTAGGACCAGGCACATATGTGCATCGGTCCAGGTTGCCATACCTCATTAGCACAGCAAGATCAACACCGGACTCATAGAAGTGGTTAGGTCAAAGTTGATAATATATGGGAGAAAGATTGCATATAAGGATATAGTATAGGAAGAAAGAATTAGTTCGTAGAAAGAAAGACATGAAACAATTTTAATCTCTTAGTTTAAGGGAAGATAGAGAGTGTATACACTGATGCCATTGTGATCGATTCTGAGCCATGTCACCAAGGGTCTCCAACCATTGGTTACGATAGTCACGCGGACCCCAACCAAGTAGTCTGAATCTACCAACATGGCTGAGACCAGAAGTTAGTGACTTCAAGCACTGATGCCACGTTTTGGTTTGGCCGCCCCTTACTTACGAGAATCCATCAGTGCAAATAAACATATTGTAGTAAAACTGAAGGCAATAAATGCAATAACGTTTCAGTATGTAGTTAACTATTAAAAAAATTAATGTAAAGTCTGGATTTCTTCCATTAGCTATCACAAAAATCATTGTTACGCTATAAATTTTCTTATATAATGCATAGACCGTATACTTCACCGATAATATCATTCACTGTTATACTAAATGAAGCAGGTTCGAATATGATCTAGTGCATAAGGTATGTTTTGCTTATGATAACCTTCTCGTAAGTAGACTAGGTTCAACTTTGTATTGTTAAAGATAGTCTCTGATTATTTAATATCGTAATATTCTCTAGATACTAAAGAAAAATGTATTCCAACTAGTGTAAATTGTGATGTCTGATATCATGCTCAAACCTAATTGAATTATAGGGCGAACGATTATCTGGTAGTAACCAGGGCTACGTCTACCCTTAGGTTCTACAAGTTCTATGGAATATCAGCAGTGGCCCAAATAGCTCAATGATAACGAGCTTGGGTGACATGAGTTAAAATCGTACAAGGAACATCATTATTTAAGGTTGGTCTGAATGACGAGTGCAAACTAACATGAAACTTAAGTTCAAAATTTCCTGCCGAATACAAATACCTGCAATTACCTAACATTTCAACATAGTGACCTGATTTTGAGTTACTTAGATCAATAGCCAAATTGCTGCTTCATCCATAGAATTCGATCAGCTCTGATGACTAAACAAAGATGACATTCTTTATAGGTATCAATACCAAGGTTGGGCTTGATAGTTTCAAATAAATAAACTGCATGTTTCTCAATAGATTATTATTAACCTCGTGTATTAGCTAAATCGAACCAAAATAAAAATCATGAATTTTCAGTTCTCTAACAATGAACTAATCAATGATGTACTACAAAAATATTCATCACAGTCAATAAATAAACGATGTATTAAGGCCTTAACAATCAGTGGGAATGATTGGAGTAGGATTCAAACTTAAGATCTCTGGGTCACCATGTTTGTCTAGTTGTTGATTAGATATTTAAATTCAGTCGCCGCGTGTACCGTGTAAATTGGCGGTAAATAACTAACTGGATTTCATCAAATAGAAAGAACACTCAATAGAAACTAAACATGTACATAAATCAGTTTTTTTCGCATCAGTTTGCTAAAATAACATATTGTTTCACAATAATGAAATTCAGTAAAAATCTTTGTCCTTTTGAATTGTGGTATAACAGCTATACTTATATTATATGTGGTAAACTTTTTGTCTCAGCAATACGAAAGTAACTGATAAATATTTAATCCGTTCCATTGGATCATTCTTTTGCAGTATTGGCCACTAAACTATACTCACATTGACTGCATGAGTATTTTATGTCATCTTGACAGTCTGTTGAAATTGTCTGATGTAAGTTGATAACATTAATGATATTTTATATTTTAATGTCAAAGATCGATATCATTTCTAGATAAACATCAAATCAAAGTACATGTTTATGCTTCACAAATGTATATTGACTTATAACCCTACGAACTTGTAGGTTCCGTATTTGTTTACATTTGTGCTAAAAATGGATTTCCCCACTTGTAGGTGTTTGGATGGATGCATTTGGACGATTTGGACTTCGCAGATGATCTGGCCCTTCTATCCCAAACGCAACAACAAATGCAGGAGAAGACGAACAGTGTAGCAGCAGCAGTAGGTCTCAATATACACAAAGGGAAGAGCAAAGTTCTCCGATACAACACAGCATGCACCGATCCAATTACAATTGACGGAGAAGATTTGGAAGATGTAGAAACCTTTACATATTTGGGCAGCATCATTGATGAACACGGTGGATCTGATGCAGATGTGAAGGCGCGGATCGGCAAAGCAAGAGCAGTATATTTACAACTGAGGAACATCTGGAACTCAAAACAACTGTCAACCAACACCAAGGTCAGGATTTTCAATACAAATGTCAAGACAGTTCTACTGTATGGGGCGGAAACCTGGAGAACTACGAAATCCATCATTCAGAAGATACAAGTGTTTATTAACAGTTGTCTACGCAAAATACTTCAGATCCGTTGGCCGGACACTATTAGCAACAATGTGCTGTGGGAGAGAACAAACCAGATCCCAGTGGAGGAAGAAATCAGGAAGGAGCTTTGGAAGTGGATAGGTCACACATTGAGGAAAGCACCCAACTGCGTCACAAGACAAGCCCTCACATGGAATCCTCAAGGCCAAAGGAAAAGAGGGAGACCAAAGAACACATTACGCCGGGAAATGGAAATAGACATGAGAAAAATGAACAAGAATTGGATGGAACTAGAAAAAAAGGTTCAGGACAGAGTGGGTTGGAGAATGCTGGTCAGCGGCCTATGCTCCATTGGGAGTAACAGGCTTAAGTAAGTAAGGTGTTTGGATACATTGAATATATATCTCACAGGTTGAAATCATGAGTCGATTGAAGCTAGACCACCATAGAAAACCTGGAAGCACTGGACGGTCCTGGGTTCGCGCACCGCGTGGTACGGGATCGTGGATGCGCACTGCTGAAGAGTCCCATACTAGGACGAAACAGCCTTCCAGTGCTTCCAAGTTTTCCATGATGCTTTAGCTTCAATCGACTCATGATTTCAATCTGTGAAATTTCTAAAACTCTCCACAAAACCCATTCTGATTATATATCTATAACAAATAGATAGATAGATAGATAGATATATCTAATCACTGATTACTTTATTATAACTTTAGGACAGTAATCAATCGATAATTATTTTTCGAATGTAATTAGTTACTTCAACAAAAACGATTATTATCATGTTAATGATGAAAATATTTTACAAAATCTTTTTTTTTTTCATTAATTTTGCTAATCATCAATTAATTCGTTGTTTTATGAAGATTTAACTAATTCAATAATCATTATATTGATAATTGTTAATCATTATAGATTATCATTTGTTGTTATCATGCTCTGTTATTTAAAAAACACCGGAAGTATGAAAAATTGTTAAATCATCAAAATAGTTAAAATGTAATGAACTCATCAATAATAATAATAATAATAATAATAATAATAATAATAATAATAATAATAATAATAATAATTGGTCAAAGTTACATCATAGAGATAAGTGATATGCTAACATGTTACGTACCTTCAGTGTACATGTACAGTAATTTTTTTTAAAAACCATTTACAGGTACTTTTTTTCTTAGCTTTGATATATAGATATTAGTCAGCAAATTATTGAAAATCAGAGTACTAGTTAAATGTTTTCTTTTAGTTTATAAAAGACCTGATCAGAGGAAATCCATGTTCTTCAACCTCAACAAACCGAAGGCTTTCAAATATTGGTACGAGCACTATGGTTTTGTCTAGTTCAATTAGTGTGATTCCTTGATGGTTTAGTCAGCATTACTTAAAGTGGAACAATTAGTGAGAAAACATGCAGGTCATAGTTTTAGTTTCTTACGGGGTTGTGGGAGTGCATCGATGAATAGTTCAAAAATCTAGGACACAAGAGTTTTTCCGTACCAAATTTTTAAAACTGTTATAAGTTAATAAAGAATAACAGTTCTTGGTTTACTTCAACATAGAACGTTGGATTTTAGTGATGAATATTCCAAGAAAACATTAAATTAAACCACTAGTTTACCCTGGTTTTTCAATTAAAATCAATTTGTGATGGAAATTTTTATTAATTTGTAGGAAATCTTTATAAAAGTTGTTAAACCAGTAAAAACACTTTCCCCATTATGAGCAAGATAGTATTAGTTGAAATATTTAACTTATAATAAACACTTAGAATAATGATGGAAAATAATTGTAACCATATTTTTACCTAAGAATAGAAAAAGTTATATGCATGCTTAGTTAGTTGTTATTTGATTTATTTTTTATTACGCCTGTTACTCCTAATGGGGCATGGGCCACCGACCAGCATTCTCCAACATACTCTGTCCTGGACCTTCTTTTCTAGTTCCATCTAATTCTTGTTCATTCTTCTCATGTCTATTTCCATTTCCCGGCGTAATGTGTTCTTCTTTCGTCTTCCTCTTCTCCTTTGGCCTTCAGGATTCCATGTGAAGGCTTGTCTTGTGACGCAGTTGGGTGCTTTCCTCTATGTGTGTCCTATCCACTTCCAGCGCTTCTTCCTGATTTCTTCCTCCGCTGGGATCTGGTTTGTTCTCTCCCACAGTACGTTGTTGCTAATAGTGTCCGGCCAACGGATCTGAAGTATTTTGCGTAGACAACTGTTAATAAACATCTGTATTTTCTGGATGATGGCTCCGCCTGGGGTCCCTCCGGGGGCTACTGCCGGTCCTAAGCCCGGATAAAGGAGGAGGGTTGGGCATGGGGTTAGCGTCTCCATCCCGTAGAAAACTAACTCTCTAAAAAAACGCTAACCAGAAAAAAATAATTAAAACCTTAAACTCAATTAGTTGTAAAAAAACATTATCCCTGAGTAAAATGCTTATATTGGTTCGAATTTCTTGATATCATAGTTGCATAGAGAGAAAGAAATGATTTTTTTCTAAACACATTCTAATACAAGTTCAATTTATGTAGAAGTGAAAATAAGATAGAGAGGCTATAATCATATAGAACATGTGTAAATAGTTTTATCAGAATGGGTTTTGTGGAGATTTTTAGAAATTTCACAGGTTCAAATCGATTCATGATTTCAACTGCTCACTAGTGACTGACTTCAGGAGATAATCCGGGAGTTCTACTGAGAAGCCGTTACTAGTTCAACCAGGTCTTTTGTAAGATAATAACTCACTGAAGACCATGGTGTACGATGGTTTTCAACTTCGTGGATTAGTTGAAGTTAAACATTAATACCGTTGGATGCCGGCTCAGTGGTCTAGTGGTTAAGTGCTTGCGCACGAAGCCAGCAAGTCCTGGGTTCGAACCCCGTGTGGTGCGGGATCGTGGATGGGTACTGTTGAGAAGTCCCGTGCTAGGACGAAACGGCCGTCCGGTGCTTCCCGTTAGTCTTATATATTTAAAGAAATTAGTTTACACATGAAATGAATTGATATCATCCTAGACTATCTATTACTCTGACTTTTTAAAGTCTCTTAAAGGTGATAAATCACCAGAATTCCATGAATGCAAATTCTTTAAATCATAATCCCTATCTCATAATCTTTTGCTCCATCTAGAATAAATTAAATGAAGTTGTAATTAGAATAGAAAAATATTCATTCAAAAATACTATAATGTGTCAAACAGTAAACGATTGATCAATACAGACAATCAAAGACTCAGACTAACCACTTTTACTTCACTTTTTGTTAGTCATCTCAACTTTGTCTACAGTACTAGAACTTACGAATGAAATTTCAGCAGAATGCTTAACACTTAACTACTCAGAATAACATAACAATTTCCTATCTTATATTCTTTGAATTTGCCAGTGAATAAAGTTTTATAGTAATAATTGTATTTTAGTTATTTTCATTTACAAATGTTTTCAACCAGGGTTTCACCTCTGGTACCTTTTTCTATTGCGTAATCTATATGATGTATCGATTTCAGTGTAACTCTTCATCTCTCTATCTAATAAACAGCGGGGAAAATGTACCTACGATGGTCACAGTTATGTTTACATGTTTGAGTAGATAATTTTATAGTGGGTTGCAATCACTTTAGAAGAGCAGATGAGTATATGAGGTAGTTATTTAAAGCAAATGTAAAACTTTGCTATAAGCTTTTAACAATGGAAAAATAGATAACACAGATGTTTGAGCAGGCCACAAAGTGATTTTCACATTCAAAGTGTGATGCTTCAGAAGTGAGCATCTACTGAACATTTAACCATCGCATAGAATTCAAGTAAAAATGTAATCATACAGAGAGAAAAAAGACTTTTGTGATTCATAACAACTTACCATGGTATCTTGATATTTTTTATTCTGTAGTGCCACACAAATAGGTACTTCAACTGTTGTTGACAAAACACAATGTAACGGAATCAGCGCTTGTCCCATGAACCTAAATAAAAATGGAATATATTGTACAAAGATGTTTATCTTTATTCCTCAGGACAAAAGTGAAATGTTGCTGATAACAACTTATTTAATTATTGCAATCTCAAAAATCTTATGGTTTGAACTCTCAAAGTGACATACAAACATGAATCTACCTCGATTTGATGTTTAACCACAACCGCATGTGAAGCCAACTTAGTTACATCAATTTGTTTAGAACGACAGAAATGCTGGTCTGAGAAATCAGTTTAAATACAGGCAAATGGTAAAAAGAGACCGTTTTATTCACGTCCACGCCATAAATCGTTTACTGGAATATAACATTTTAGGTTTATGTTCACGTCACAGACAGATCGTACAAGACAGAACATAGGTAATGATTTTGCTGATGGTGTTATCTATAATTAATTTATGATCTGTTCACAGCTGAAGGTGATGAACGACATTGCTTGACAAGTGAATGACAAATTTCCACAGATAAAGATAACAACTTTCTATTAAAAGTTTGATTTGTGCATTTACCTCTCTTGCTGCCACAGGAATGTCTGCTAGTTGTCCCTAATAGAAAAGACTATTTATCTAGTGGTAGAAGTTGTCTTTACTAAAATATTCCTTGAAATTCATTGAAAGATGTAGAAAATTTTATGGGGATTCGTGGAGGTTGTAGTATTTTCAAAATGGAATCCACAAGTCCATCTAAGCTAGACCACCATAGGAAACCTGGAATCACTGAACAGCCGTTTCATCCTAGTATGGGACTTTTCAGCAATGCTCATCTACGATCCCGCACGTGGGGCTCGAACCCAGGACTTTTGGTCTAGCAGGTGAACGCTTAATCTCTAAACGATTGAACCGACATTCAATGGTGTTAATATCTAACTTCAATCGATCCATGATCTTGTGCAATCATTTATCCATGTAGAAATAACGAAAAACATAACTGCTTTACTATTTTTGTCGTGTCATATTTTCATACAAACAACTGGTTATCAGGATCTAGACTATGTGCTATTGGAAATCAAAGACTTTGCTAATTAAGATTGGTTAAAGATGTCAGAACTTCTAGCATTAATGAAATGTTTGGCGGGAGAAACATTAGATATAAGGCAAGAAATGATGTAGACTACGTAGAAAAAGAAGATAATAGATATGTAAAGAGATATCAAATGAGTCCTGTTTGTAGCAACACAATTTGGGTGTTTTAGCGCATATCAATAATCAGACTAATCGAATGTTTCATCTTGTATCTATGGTGCATATGACAGTTATAAAACCGTAGAATATGAAAACCATTTTTGAACTAATATCACTTAAAAATGAGTGAGAAAACATTGAGAAAATCCTTTACAAAGTAACCAACAACTAAGTCTAATATACTGTCTATGACAGACGCAATTGGTTTTTAATCAAAGTTTCTCATTTCCCAACTTTATCTATTAAATCCCGGCTTCTTACTCCTTGGAGTTTTTGAAAACAGAGTCACGTCAAAACGATCAATATAACTTATTCGGTAACGAGTTATAAATATCCATAAGATTTATCATCCATATATATATATATTTATATTGCTTACTTGTCTGGTGTAACTTTGTCGAAATCCATTACTTTGATCAGTACGTTGTCGGAAGCAGCTAAAGGCTTTCCTTTTAAATCGATTTTTATTTCCTATTTGATACAAAAATGAATTCGATTGAATGTTTAATTTTGTGGAATAATTATTATCTACCTCGTTCCATACTGGATTTAAATCGTCATCTATAACTTTTGTTTTTTGTTTTTGTCCTAAAAACATAGAAAATAAATATATAAAATTTCACAGATTGAAATCATGAGTCAGTTGAAGCTAGACCACCATTGAAAACCTGGAAGCACTGGACGGCCGTTTCGTCCTAGTATGGGACTCCTCAGCAGTGCGCATCCACGACCCCGTGATGATTGTTTGTTGATTAGTTGATTTGCATTTTTACATAAAATATTTTGTAGTTGCTATATGAGTTAAATAAACCTAATCAGTATGACTGACATGTTTGTATATGTAATTTGCTCATAAAATCAAATTAGAATACGTAACAAACAGACTTCAGAGGATAGAATTCAATTTGATAATTATAAAACTAGGAACGTTTTTTTTTACCTAATTCTCAAGGAGAAATCTGAAGATCACTATAGTAATTCAGTGCAAATTAGGAGGGATCTGAATAAAGACAAATTTCAACCGATATTGGCTATTCTATATGGTGCAAAATTACTCACTGATTTCAGTTAATCACCAAAAAATTCTGAAAGATTTAATGATGAACCAAATGATAAGGTGAATTAACTTAACATAGGTGTCTTGAATTCGATTGTATGTATGCTATGAAGCTATAGAAGCTATGGGATGTGTTAAGGTTAACAGAATGATATTTTTCGATAAGGAGGAAATTTTACTTATTAGGATTTTTAAGTGAACATCAATCGTAAATGTTAGAATTTTGATCATTTACACTCACAATATGCTTATATTAAACATATATATCAAATTGAGAGTAATTCAATAAAAATGAAAGACAACAGCAAAAAAGCCAACAGCTTTTTATTCGTAAATGTATCCTTGAATTATCTAATGAAAAACAGACTGGCAGTGTACACAACTATAGAGCTGTGACTTCGTTGTTAAAGTACTATATTTCTAGTCATCAAGCTACGGATGTAGTTCATACTTTGCATAACTCACCAAAATACCCTGTTCATCTTATTATTATCCAATCTGGTAACTGACGATCTACTTGTTTTCAATTATCACTAATAATCAGTTTCGACTATTCCGAGTACTTTATCCTCCCTCTTTCAGTTATTTAGTTACTCATTCGATGTTACTTTCATAATTATTTATGAAATTACAACATTATTATTTAACTCTACTGTTTGATTATGAGTATTCCATTATTGTAAATCACATATACATTAGTGTAGAGGTTTGGTACAAAATCAATTGAAGTGAGGTATTTCACCGTTATGTTTGTCTTTCAATTCTATTTGAACAACCAAATAGTATCACTAATCTTCATGCACAAAATGTATTCCTAAAATTCAAGTACTTAGTTACTGAATTATATCAACACTGTATATCTCTATAAAATGTCAAAAATTAAAATAAAAATACTATGTGAGTGGATACTTTTTTAAGTGAAATTTTCTTTCTCATATATTGTATCTTTGACGTTTAAATGGGGACCTTCGAATCGATAAAAACTACAGTATAAATAAACTTTTGACTGTAATTATTGATGCTATGTTGGATGAACGGAGGTAGTCGAGAGAAAACTCTGAACCAATACTTCGTAATAGTTGATTCTTGCCAGCAAAGTGTAGTTTCAGTTTCGAGGTTAATGATGATCCCTGATTCAACCATCTTTGGTTCAAAATGCTATTAGTAAATAAGTAATCTCTTGTATAACTTATATATTTACATCAATTGATCACCTATTAGTGACCGATATACCACTTGTCTAGTCATTAATGATAATGAGATTCTATAGATCAATTTGTAATATGGTTTTATTAATTCGAAAATTCACATTTCAGGAAACATTTATCGACAAGTTGATATTCGGATGGGTTTTTGTGGAGATTGTAGTAATTTCAATGGTTAAGCTTCAACTGATTCATGATCTTAACCATTGAAAAATTGATATTCATCAATACAAGTAAACAATGAATCTTAAATTTTTTATTTATTTGGCCGCTTACTTATTCTTTTTAAACAAAATACAAACAATCAATGCGCATAAATTAATCTATCTCAGAATTATTTAACAACAAATTTTACACTTTCATCTTTAAAACACGAATTTCAGTGAACGGATCTCTCTCTTTTCAACGAATTTATTATCAAGCTGTATAATCGTATATATATATGGATATTTTTTTATTAAAGTACTAATTTCGTGAGGAAATGTGAACACAGTTAATAAAAAGGGTTATAATACTAGATTACGTAATATGAATAATAATAATAATAACAATAAGGGGGAAAGGAAAGCAGTTAAGAGTTCTGTAGTGATTCACTTTTTATCACGAGAACACGATTGGTTTATTGAAAACAATTATTATTATAACCAATTGTACCAGTGACTGTTTTAATGTGCTTTTGTTTAACTGTGCTAAAAAGCATCCATTATTCACACACTTTGATTGTGACTTCGCGTGAATTCGATTACGTTCTGTAACCAAGCTTGTATCCTGGCACGATCTCGGTATCCTTTCGATACCATGAGATCGCCAGCAAATATATCTCGACTTGGTCCATTAACTGTCTTCTGATATTTGGCTTCCGGGGGATTTTATGAAGTCATTTAGCATGAGTTTCTTGGTAGCAGTGTTCATAGTCAGTTTCGACTCGACCCCACGCTACAGTTCTATACACGAACACCTAATCGACTGTAACCATTCCACAGATCCAAGAAATCAATTTAAGATTGTTTATATGATTCGTTCAAATCTACCCAGATTTCTTCGTATCCAACTTTTAAAAATAGCCAAAGCTCTTACCATCCATCCTAACTGCTTTCCTTTCTCCCTTATTGTTATTGTTATTATTCATATTATGTGATCTAGTATTATAACCTTTTTATTAACTGTGTTCACATTTCCTCACGGAATTAGTACTTTAATAAAAAATGTCCATATATATATACGATTGTACAGTTTGATAATAAATTCGTTGAAAAGAGAGAGATCCGTTCGCTGAATTTCGTGTTTTAATTTTAATGTTCAAATGGGAATCATCTGTCACTTTCATCTTTATCAGAAGGGGTTTGATGTAGTAAACTGAATATTATATAAGTTGTCAAAAATCTATCATTCATAAATTGATATATTGTTGTCAGAAGAGTTATTAAGTTGCTAATTTATGAATGAGCATAACACGCATATACGCAAACCAAGCATTACAGAGGTTTACAGGAGATAATTAACTCATCTAGTTAATTAGATAAATGTAAATGGTATCTATAATGAATTGATCTCAGTTGAATCAACATTGAAAATCGGAAATTATTAGGCAACTGTTTCATCCTAGTACACGATTATGCAGTGTTGTGGACTCATGACCCCATGAGGAAGCGAATCCAAAACCTTCGGGTATCGGTGAGGACACTTAGTCACTAGAACCATTAAGTTGGTGTCCGATGGTAATTAATTATAGGTAAATTAAAAAGCACTTAATAAACATGGAAAACCAGGTGAAGTATTTTACTATCTGCAAATTCCTAGTTGAATGTACCTTCATCTTAGTGTCGTTGAGGTTTATAAACTGAGACTCAAGCTCAGCATCTAATGCTTTAGTAACCAATCATTTATCCATTACCAAAAAGCCGGAAATATATATTTCGCTTATAGCTACAAGCTATATCGCGGCTTCTCGAAAAGTTCATATTGCAGATATGATTCTCGATTTTGCAATTTTCTCAATGTTAAGTTCACCCTGTTATACTCGTTGTACAATGTAGATAAGTTTATCGACATAACTATATTTTTATTCCTGTTGGTTTATGAAAAAATGCCTGTTGTGCCAATTTTGTAGATTACCATGAGTCTTAAGCGATCCGTTTTAGGATACTGGTGGAAGCAGTTGAAAACGATTATTTATGATAGAACACAGTTTATCTGAATGAACGGATATTCTGTTAAGAGCGTCGAGAAATAAAACATTTCAAGATAGATCACCTTGGCACGAAATCATTACCTTTTAAAGAAATATCAAATTCTTTGCTAACTAGAATGCCACACAAACATTTCTACAACATCATACAAAGTTACACAACAAAGATTTCCTTTAAATCACTGACAAGGAATCTTCGCAACTTGATGATAAAAAGTCAATGACTGAATTTTATAACTACTATGATAATGAAGCCTAAAATGTGTGATTCAATCTAATTAGAAGTCAGCAGTATCCCAGTGAACTGGATTCAAGTGAGTGATTCAATCCAAAAGAATTACAAGCTTCACTCTAGGTGAATTATTAGATACGAAGCTTGGCTTTCTTAACAAAGAAAAATTTTGTCGTAAAAAATTGCTCAAGTGTATTTCTAAGTGGAGCACATTTTTAAACAAGGATATCGTCTAAATTATTATTTATTATTTTAACACATAGATATTGGTACAAGGAGGCACCAAATACATGTGCCCCACACAAATCTCATTCGATATGTGTGAGGGCTGTAATACTGCCCGGGTGCCCAAACCGAAGCAGTTGGTTTTTTTAGGGGGTCACTCTCCGAGCCTTCGACCTGAAAGTCTGATCCACAAGGCAGTGGAACATCGTCAGGAGATGCAGTCCCATGTTAGCCGGTAATCAACGATTGATTTTTACGCCATTTGTTCCCGCAGGATACTGGAGCCCATGTGCACCATTGGTTTGGAATCCGGTTATAGCGTCGGGCATTCGCTTTTCGTCCTCTCACCCCCGCCACGAGAACGCAGTGAGTAGGACTTCCCTAGCAGAGGCTATATACGCGTGGCCATGTGAGAGCATTTCGAGAGGGAGAGCGGACTCTCCCCACTCTCGGCCGTACCAGGGCATTTGGGGGCTATCGCCTAGATATATTTGGCTGAAGTTGAAAATATAAACTATTGCGATCAAATTAGGTGTTCTAAAGACAGAGAACTTGTTGTACGATCTCTGTCTTATATTCGGTTTCTGACAGTCATAGATGTATAAAGTTGAGGAGTTTCATACTGTGATGAAACAGCCACTCAAGGCTCTTTTATTTTCAAAGATTATATACCCAATGTTTGTACATAATGTAAGCTATCTTCAGATTTAACAATCTTAGCAATTATCACATTTTACTGTATATAACTAATAATAATGCATCAATCACTGTGAAATGTAAAACTTCACTAAAATGCACTGATATAAGATTAGAACATAGTTTCGTATCCTACTAATGGTGTTATTGTTGTTCCGTTTTCAATCAAAACAACTGTTCATCACAAACTATTAAGCTTTCTAGTGTTTATGCCAAAATAATTATGAAAAACAAGTGTTCGACTACATTTGGTCACTGTAGCCCAGTGATTTTTCGGAATCTTGTACAGACTTGAATTTAGTCATTAAAATGATTAAAAAACTGGAGAAATCTGGTGAGTTGGCATCTACCACTTTTTTTAGAAAAAACTAAGTTATTGTGTAACACTTAGTATGGGGGCTTTGTGGAGATTATTGTATTTTAAAGTTTTATACCAAAGAATAACCTTAGCTAAGCAACCACTGAAAAGCGGGGAGCAAAGGACAGCTACTTCGTCCTAGCATATGACTCGCTCATATTATCTTCAACAAATTCACTAACCACTCATTTTGCAATGATCAGTAGGAAAAATTAATTCAACGTTAGAATAGGTAGAAATAAAATGAGATAATTATTACATTGAAAGAAAACAAAACGGTTCAGTTGTATATTGATAATTTGAACGTGGGAGGGGGTAATCAAGTTTTTGTAGGCGGTTTCTTCCATGGATCGTAATCGGTTGATGAGTTATCAAAAACTTGGGATCAGTGAGTACATGATTTGTCCTAGATGAAGACATTAATGTAATTTTCACCTGATGTTTCACATCTAATCAAAGGGAGAATATTCATGTTTTATCCTTGTAGTTCACATTGTCCAGCTAAGTTCAATTTGTAAAGTAATACAATTAACAGTCGCTTGTATTAGAAATACATCAATTTTTTGACATCGTTCGACACTACGCCACTGATAGATCTTCGTGAAAGCTTTGAGAATCTATTTACTGACTGTAGACAACTGGATTCCAATTCAACGATTTAAAGTTATCATACTCGCGCACGACGTGAATGCCGTAAATTTGATCTTATGTACTACGTTGTGTGTGTGCACTATTGAAATTCAGCAAAATACGATGACCTACATATTCAGTACTCCCCGATTTTCAGTGGTTATTCAAACAAGTCCATTTTCTTTGTTAATGCTCTATGTTCAAGTTTACGTACAAACAATAATAAATAATGATAATTCACTTTTCAATCAAACTTTTATGTTTTCGGCTTTATGTATTACTTTTTCATGTAAGAGCCAGTTATTCTATTCAGCTGCTGTAACTGAACTTGTAAGCTAAAGGTTGAAAGTCTAGTGCTTTTTCCAATAGTTCACTGCGCCACAACGTTGTGTTTAGTGAATATTCGTTTGTTTTTAACGGGATTGATTAATTTTCATGTTTAAAATACTACGATAGTAGTGAATAATATACTGAGAACCTTTGTTTTTTGCAGTTCTATGTTATGTATGCTTTATGTAAGACATACAGATCATTATGATGGAACTAACCTAATTTGCTCCATGGAATGGTGGAAGTTTTTTAAGAAACTATGATAATTATTTTTATCTATTCAGTGTATTTGATACCACTTTTAATCCAAGGGAAGATTTTCTAAAATTACCAAAACTTGGTATCGGTTGTGGTCATTAAACAAAATTTTTACTTTAAAACTGCTAATACCTATATCTTATCGTTTCAGATTGTGATAGTTGCAAAATATGAGCCTTGTAAACACCAATCATATAATTTCACTGCCATTTTTACCTGTTTTCTGTAAAATGATATCATGTGAAGAAATCTGAGTAATTACTTATACCAATTAATCTTATTTGAAAAGAAAATTCACAATAATTTTTAGACAACTAAGGAGTTGTTACAAATGTGCACTGGTTGAAGTTTTTATAAATGATATCAAAAATGTAAGATTAAGAGTTCAGGCGGCAAAAAGTGTCATCGTAAAAATAATTATACAAAAATTTTTGTGTTCCTAAACGCTGCCTCATTTGCCAACATTCCAAACATATTTGCATTAAGATTATGTCATTATAAGCAGATATTTTGCCGATTCAGCGTACTTATGCACCGTTAAAAACTTGCATATCAAGTCTATTCTGGAAACCTACTTTGGCCGAAATATGTGCACATTATTAATGTTTAAGATTAAGGCAAAATGTTTAGTGAGTCATCACAAAAACCTAATCATCTTGATAAGCGCAATCGGCTAGACAGGGCTTCAGAAGTTATGGATTAATAAAAGTATCATAAATTGTAGATGAAATCAAGCAGAGAGAGAATGTGTGTTCTGTATATTTTGTCATTATGTTAGTTTCCAGGGGAAAACATGCAGTCATTTCCTAAATACTAAAAAGGTGACAAAATAGATATTAAGTTAAAATACGAAGCAATTTAGTTTGTTCCTTCGTGTATATCCTCACTGACCATAATAGTTAAAATATAATTCAAAACGCCATCCTAAAACAAAAATTTACCATGTTATCAGGCTAAATGAATTACAAACGTGTTGAACATAAACTCGTTAAGTAGTCGTCTACGTTAAGACAATTAAGAGAGCTGAAAATACCAAGCAGTTAAGATTAACGATTAACTTCGGTCATAAACCTTCAGGTAAAGATATCATGTTACGCAATAAATTTGTTAGTGTATGCTGGTTAAAAACGTTCAGTTACTTATTATGCTTATAAAATCATCAAATACTCCTGAGCAAGGTGATGACTAAGTTGAGTTAGACGTTGTCCCGTCATACGAAACAATTTATAATTTACTTGGGCTGTACTGTAATATATAAATTTACTGATTGTCCTGTTTTCTCTATGCATATGCTATTGATCAAAAGTCCCTCCTAAATCCAAACTCTTTATCAGCAATTTACATTTTTGGCACATTCATTGGTTTATCATGATGTTTTTGATTACATTACCTTTTCTCTTTTCACGCGAAATCGTAGTACTTTAGTGTTCATATCTCAATAAAAGTATCACCAGTGTGTTTACTTGTAACAAAGGTCTTATAGCGAACCAAAATCAATGTTTTTGTTCTAATCCATCTGCAAAGACTTTGGCAAAAGATACGGTTATTGGGTAGTCAGGTGTAAGAGATCATATGAAAACTATTATTATATGATGCAGATTTGAAAACCTACATGACTTAACAATTAAATCTCTACTAAACAAGTAGCTAAATCCACCTAATGAATATCTCCGACAACTATTCTGTGATCACATCACTTAAATAAAGCCAACTTAATTGTACTATGTGTTTACATAATTTTTATAAGTACAGTGCTATTTATAAAAGTTAAGGTTAGATAAGAATGGTGACATCTTCAGTAGCTTATAAAAACGAATTCAGATATTTGTAGTCTATCCACTAGTAAGTTGACCACTTAATGGTGGTTTTTAGTGAAACAGAGTGTATAGCACGAAACCTAGGGAAATCTATTCAATCTCAAATATTAGTTGACCAAGAATATTGAGAAAAGTACAGTGGGGTAATGTTCAGTCGAAATTCATAGATTATGAGTCACCTCTTATATTATCAAACAGTCCATAAAATTGGATTGTCAAGAAACTAGAGGTATCATAAACTCATCTGATCTGATCTGGTTCTTGTGTATAACCTCAAGTAGTTTAAAATCGAAGATGATTACGACGAAAAATTAAAAGAGCGTACCCATTTTTTTATACTCTAAAGTCGTCCATTCCTACAAATATAATCTACTGAAAGGTTTATTTTTGACTAATAGATCACCTGAACTCTAAACCTATAGTTTTGCCGATATTTTAGCTTCTAAATAACTTTTTCTGACCCAGGTATACTAAAAATACGATTCATGCAAGATTTATATTTTTTATTTCGTGCATTTGATTCCCGTTGAATTGAAGATTATGACAAATTTATTCAACAGGCCAATTTTTTTTTAAAACCAAGAAATCACGGGAGTTATATGACCTTATTTACTAAAAAATACGCTGCGTTTTGGTGGATAAGCCATAAAATTTGATTTTATCCTCATTCTATCGAAATGTTTATGACGTAAAAGAGCTTTCTCAAACTCGCTGTCAATCGGCCAGTCACAAATAATCCAGAAATTGACGAGTATACATCGGTTCACGTTAACCCACTACACCAGCAGGAGTCAAAAATATCAAGATAAATCCTATGGTAGTAGGACAACTAGTAATATCAGTATTATTAAAAAACTTTTAGATACGAAAGGAATAAAGGTGGTTTGGGAGTCAGTGGCAAAGGAGAGATACAGAATGAATGAAACAGTGCCATTAGAGGACATTTTAAGGCATTCCGTTCAGAGTTAATAGCCGTTATTTGTGATAAATAAGCAATCCATAGTGACTTTACATTTTAGTTTTTTTAATTTCACAGGATAAAAATAAACTTAGATTGTATAAATGAGCTTATAACTAGAACCAAATGATATAAAACATATACATTTTGTTCAAGTTTTGCAAATCTTTTCGTCCATTATAAAAATAAAAGGTCAAGTGAAAACAATTGCCGTACCAACTTCTACTCTATCAGATAATAACAACAAATTGCTTTTCTTCCTAAGTAAACGCTTATCAAACATTTATGTCGTAGCAAAAAGTTACACAAGGAGATCAAAAACCTCAGTATTTTGCGCTAATAATTAGAAACTCTGTTAAAAACTTTAAAACACTGGCTAGATATGTTTGACAGAAATCATATGTTGCAAAACGACAATATAGTATATAAATCAACGTTATTATTTAATACCTTGAAAATCGACAACGACATAAGGGTCACTCTTCCCTGAGATTTCGATATTTTTCAAGTTATTGGCCTTCTTCACGTTCACATGAAGCGCATACATATTTCACAAACCAAAAGTGATGCGGCAGAGCTTGACCCTACACAATGACCTATTAAAATGTTTAAATGGTTAAAACAAAATAAGTAAGCATTCAATACCTCCATATGTCTCTTTCCGAGTTTACTTACCCACGAAATCAACATGCAGGCAAGCAATCACATTTTTATATTATTCTACGCTTAAAAGGTGACTCGGACATACTAGAAAAAGTACAGAGGGCAGTTGCTCGTGCGATTCCGGAACTCCGGGGTTTATTATACAAAGAGGAGCTTGAAAAACTGAACCTCTTTACTCTGTCCTATCGCAGACCAGAGGGCGATCTAATTTTGTTGTACGGAATACTGAGAAATGATTTCGAACCTAACTTATTCTCTCTCTTTCTTCTCACTAGATCGGGACACCTCAAAGGACATAGCAGGCGAGTAGAAAAGCCAAGAACGAACAAAATACCCGTGGCATGCAAGTTTTCACACCGAGTCATCAATACTTGAAACCTGCTGCCTGAATCATTGGTGTCCGCACCTTCAATTGACTCTTTCAAGAGAATGCTGGACACTCACAGAAGCATACTAGAAAAGGAATAACATAGGCCGTAGGCCTTCTTTCCTTACTACACAAATCAAATCAAATCAAAATACCAACTAGCTTTGTGACGAGCTACTACTAATTATCTTCATTCTTTAAAGTTGATCCCCGGTATTAATTAACGGTACTAGTTGTTTTTGTTATTATATATTTTGACCACTCTATCTTACCATGCCCATTAAAAAGACTAGTGTGTCTTAAGCATATTTGAATAGAATGTTTGCATGTAATGTTCAAAAAGATCCTGAGGATGATACAGGTATTCAGTGTTTGACAACGCTTCTACCAGTAACACCTTCTAATATACTTTGTTCCCACCGAGAGAAATCAAAAGACAGAGTCAAGGTGATCGGAAGAGTGTATTTGGCGATAACCAATATATCAAAATTCTCTGATCTAATCTGGCTAGCGATTGCGGTAGATGTTGAGCACAGCGTTACCACACGTGATCTGGTGCGGATGCATGACCGAGTGCCTTCAGCTAGATGAGTCCACCAAAACATATGGTCAGCATCCAATGTCGAAAACTTACAGAGCTATTTAGTTTGTGGATTTATTTACCGCTACAATCCAATATCTTTATTTCAGGCTAGTACAAACCGATTGATTTATTTGCACTCAAATATCTTTAGTTCGGCATTGTTCCAGTCAATAGGTAATTTTCAGTGTGTGGAATCACAGTCAACTGACCGCACCAAATCTAGTCGCTTTGACAGTTGTTTGTGGATTCGTATATCTTATAATTTGAATTAATAGGTAAGGCAGAGAGTATGAGATTGAATCATAATTATAGAAGACTATACTAATAAACGAGGTAGGAAGTAGTTACCGATACTCAATAACGGACGACAAGTTATGAGGCATGAATCAGATACAGCTGGTCCAAGAGGGAGGTAAGCGTGTTTGTCGAGTCACTTCTCGAAGCTATCCATTACGGGGTACGCGGGCACTTCGGCCACGGGCGAATTCCAAGTGCGGCAACTTTTAACGAGACAAAGTGCGTGTCTCTAGGTCTCTGCTCTTTGGTGTGCAATTTCTCGGGCGTTGTCTCTAGATGTGTAGTGATAATGTTATGGTAGAGAGTTCGCGCTGGGGTTATCTGTAGTGTTTGGTATTCTGAGTGCCACAATCAGGTCACTATTTATTCTTCTGTAGCCTGATGTGGGCCTTTCTTCGTCAGATTTATTCTCTGATGTTAAGGGAGAACCGGAAATACTTAACCCATCAAGAACTGTTCTAGACTCAAGTTAAATAAGGCATTACTTAAGAAGAAACAATCAATAAAGAGACCACAATTTGCAGTGGAGCTTGAGATGTCAGGTATTGATGTGTTCGAGTTCATTAATCTCATTCAAATCCTCGTATACATGACTGGCTAGAGTACAATGAGGCCGTTTCTCTTGTTGCAGTGATCTATATGCTCCATCGAGACCTACAAGCATTCAACCTAAATGCCTTCGCACACCAAACGAATGTTTTCTACCTCACGGGTGTTGTTCTGGAGCATCACATTCAATCAATACTCCCACCGGCTTACTTCATAACCTCAAAAAGGCTATATCCTTTGAACGTATCCGTCGTTCCAGCTGCTGTTTGACTAGGGGTTTGTGGGAATAGTTAAAACATAATTATTTTGTAATTGATTTTTACTATGATTCGCATTTTCTATTAATCCTCAGAATTTTCCCGATTACCATCTTTGACTGTAAAACTGTTGTTTGAAAAAACATGACCTTTGATCTTCCACTCTGTTTTCTTTTTTGAATTCCACGTAACATAAAACACTGATCATCACTCACTAATATTCCACTATTTATTCGAACACAAAAACATTGGTACAAAGGTTGCACCAAATACATATACTTCACGCAATGACAATGACTTTGTAAGGAGATAAAGAATGCAAAGTGCGTATGATAAAACGAAAGACACCAATGAACAGGAATCGGGGTGTGAAATTAAAATAATTAAACTGCGAGAAACAGTTCAGCGTGAAAAAGTACAACCGTAAAAAGTACTTTCAGTTAAATGAGGTACGTCCATTTTTTGAGTTCATGGGTCAACCTAATCTCGACCACCACTAAAAACGAGGAAATAATGGGTTACTTCTTCATTTTAGCACTGAACTCCTCAGCAGTGTTTGTTTACAATTCTGCGAGCAGGATTAGAACCTAGGACTTTGAGTCTCACGCGGGAACGTCTAACCTTCAGACAGGTGGTCCCATACTAGGACGGAATGGCCGTACAGTGATTCCAGGTTCTAACTGGCAGTCTTACTTACATCGACTCATTAATTCAGCTATTGAAAACGCTACAATTTCTATCGACCTCCATTCTGAGAATTATTAAATATGACGGTTAGGAAAATTGGAATAAAATGAACTGTTGGCAAGGCATCAATGCATCGCTTTAAATGACCATAGTATAAATGATGAGCTTCCAAACAATACAAAATTTCGAACAGAAAACGAGGAAAATAAAACATTGACCTAGTTGTGAACCCACCTGATGATTCTAGCTACTATTCAGGTCAAGCTATACTACGCAACTCTTTGATCCCCCCAATTCGAAATATACACCTCCCATTCCTTTTCATCTCTATCACCCTCAAAAACGCTGCAATTGGGTCTCCAGATATTGAAGGCAATAATCCCACTATTTTAGGACCATCCTTTATATGCACCGACCTAATAGAGAGTGACGTACTTTCCTCTTTATCGATAACTGTCCCTAGCCTTGAAAGCTCCTTGACTCGACCCCCTAAAGAGTACCTAGGTGCACTGCCTATCAATCCAGCCCATTTTACTCTACCTGTCATTACCAAACATGCCTCTTTCTCCAAACTACCCTTCCGGCTACCTTCCTCCTATTGGCAGTATTGGTATTAAATCAAACGAACATGAATATGGAGCTAGTACTTTTACTTCATCCTCTTCGCCTCATGACGATACAGACAATCCACTAACCGAACCTGACACCAATGTTAATCAATGCTCGATCTGTACAAATTAAGATAACTCACTTACGCACCCTGTAACTTCTAAACAACCCTTCACTTGTTTTGACAACAAGAAAGCTGGTTGTTCTCCAAAGTCACAGTCTCATACCTCCAAACACACCAATGAGCTTTTAATCCTCCTAGTCCAACTGACACCACTATAAGCGAGTCATTTGCTAGGGCTGCCCACCCTGATTCTATCTGCAAAATTATTTGTGGTGATTTCAACCTTCCCACCATCAACTAGAAGACATATTATATCCTATTGTGCTTTGAAAGCATACTTTGTTTCCTAGACATACACGGTTGGCAGAAACATGTACATCTGCCAACAAGAAACCACAACATTCTCGACTTGATATTCTGTCACAATATCACGCCAACATTTGTGGTGGTTAGCGGAAAGTTACATAGCAGCGATCATAATGTAGTCTGATACACTCTGCCGACTCTTGCCAAGTGCAACAAATGCAAGACAATAAATACACGTTCTCAATACAGAGGTTGTGCATACGCTGATTGGGTACAGTTTCAATTTCGAATAAAGAATTCTGACTAGAGAAGTTCCTTTACCAGTGATAAGCTCTCAGAAACATTGCAAATATTCAAATTTGCAATATACAATATTATCCTATTTAAAATTGCTTTTAAATCAGTTACTCCCTACATCAACTAAAAGACTAGGTCTAAGTTACAAAAACTAAAAACGATGTACTATATATCAAAATCCTTAAGTGCTCTGCACCAAATATACATTGTACTTGATGGATTGAAAAGTCAACACAACGAACATAAATAGGCAGAGGAATATACTGCTCTCACTGCTGCACCTATGCCCAAAACTTGTGTCGTCTTGTTGAAGAACGAAGTAGTGCAGATCACAAAATTCACATCATACTGCACGATGGTGTTACGCATTAAGACCAAACTGTCATTATTGAACTGTTAAATGAATCGTATAACCATAGTGAGCATACACCTCACGCCCCAGATATTAACATCAAGCGCATCAGCAAAAATTATCTAAACGCAATTAACTTCAATCTCAGTAGTATATAAGCCGCAAACAAAATCATTAAGCGGAATGAAAGTTCTGTTACGGATGATATCCCATCGATTCCTTGTTAAATAAATAAATTGGAAGTACGAACACAACCACTTGAAATATTCACATTATCTTTAGAAGCAGGTACGTACCCCGAAACCCAGGTGATAAGGTTTATTTTTCTCAAACATAAATCAGAGCCAAGAAACCTGACTGAAAACAAAAGACCTATAAATATATTATATTATATTATATTATTAGAAGCTTTATTCAACATTATATTTTTGGTACAACATAGAATTCTCAGCATAAAGTATTTTAACAAGTTTCCTTTTCTTATACCTTGATCTATTGTGACGATAAATTTCGAATGATGACCGGTTAGATGTTAGGAGTTCGGTAATCCACATTTGATTAATGTTCGTTCGTTTCAATGCATATTGCCAGCCACCATGATGTCGATGATTGCACCTTTTTGTATCACGTATAGCGAAAGGTTGTAAACTTTTCAGAAACGCGCCTGAATAGGTTGTGTGCTTAATGAACATAATGATGAACTTAAACAAACAGCAAAACAGATAACTTGATGAAATATGTAGATCGGAGGAACAGGTAGCCCAGGTATTCAAGCAGGCCGCCAGTTATACCATTCAGTTATACCACTCATAATGGAGAATGTGTTATACAAGATCAATTATCTGATCATCCACTTACGGAAGATGTTGTGAGGGATAGTGTAACGTCATGCGCTATGTTAAACCAACATAGTTTGTTCTAGCTTCCGGAGAAGCCAATCTACTCGTTCTTCAACAACCATATTTTGACCTTGTCACTTATTGGCTTGTTTATTCTGACTTTTTAGATGAGCGTATGTGTGTTTTCATGTTATCCTACTCATAAAATGTTTGTAGCTTATTTTATGTGGCCATATGTATCGTTTGAAGCTTGATTAAATCGAGTTGGCTCACTTGTCTTTTCCAATCTACTTCGCTTTTCCATTTTTGTTTCTTCTCCCTGACTGCCTGTTCAAATCAATGAGTGCATGAAATATATATATCTAAAATCCATCCTCGTATTTAGCTTATTTGACTTCGTTGTTCACCAACGTCAGTTCAGTTTATAATTATATATAGGGACAGTGGACGTGAATATTTCAATAACAATAATTTATACGGTCTAATTGCAGCCGGATATTGGATCACGAGAATGTTAAACCATTTTTGAGAAGCTTCGAACTATGAGTTGATGTAAATTGTAAAGAATTGAAAAAATAAAAGTCAATCACTATGATGAACATACACGTATCAGAAATTACTTAGCATAGTAATGGTTAGAGTTTCAAATTTTAAAAAAAATTATTGGTTACTAAATAAGACGACAAATCGAAGGTTGCAAGCTTAAACAAGAATTAACTTCATTGATAAAAATGAGGTGACTTTTAATTTCATTTTAGATTGTTTGCTTGAATCTTCCCACTGATGATTCTTTTATGCCTTTAGGTAACCCTAGCTCTATTATTAGAAGAAACCAGACTAGTAATGAATAGGTCTTTATTTTGGTCGTGGGACAGTTACAGTGGAGTGGGAGGTTGCATGTCCCAATACACAAATCTTTTCAACATTCCGTATGAGATAATAGGAAATATAATGCCAATAAGAAATAGGGAAGTGAATGAGTACTTAAGCTCTATTATTTTGACACATACTTAGTTGTTGGAGGTCAACTATTAACTAATCAGCATAAGCTGTTACAATTCTATTCCCAACGAACACTAGTTATATTTATTCAACTTATGGATGTGTGAGATATTTAATAACCTAATGAATATTCATTCTATGTCTAACAGTAAGCATGGTGGACAAATCATTAGGTCGATAATTTTATTAGTTAAACTGAAAAGTTAGTAAATACATTAGAAATTTATTAAGCCTAAATGTATTAGCTGATTTGAAAGTAATACAATTATCGTATATTACACAAAAGTAAATTGAAATCGGTCACGACTTTACTATGAAGTACGTCTGAATTATTTTGACAAATACGTTCATTTGCCTAAATTCCAATACTACGCTAGCACGACGAGATGAATTTAAAAACGTGAATACCAAAGGGATCGGAATGATGTAGTAGTAATGACAATGACAGATACTGAGTGTTGAGAATACTATCCAAAAGGATAGAATACAAAAAGTTAAACATGAAAGAATTTTTGAGTTCCGAGACAGATTGCGAGCCATGTCACTAGACGTCTCCAAACTCTGATCACAGTTATCACTCTAAACGCATCACTTCGGTTTGACCTATAAATATCACTCCAGTCATATCACGCATAATGGAAAAAGTGATACAAAATCAACTATCTGATCACCTGCTCAAGGAAGATCTGATAGACCCGTCACAACATGGCTTCATTAGAACAAGGTCGTGCAGTACATGCCTGATAGACTTCTTCAACGAGGTTACTCGTATACGTGACCAGAAGAAACTAGTTATTATACTATACTTCGACATTAAGAAAGCCTTTGATAAGGTACCTCATAATCTTCTAATCAACAGACTTAAGTCAGTTGGAATTATAAATCCCCTTTTGCAATGGATCAAGTCTTTTCTTACGAACAGATATCAAATAACCAAGATTAACTCTAATACATCTACACCTCGACCTATAACCAGTGGTGTTGTGCAAGGTAGTGTCTTGGGTCCATTGCTCTTTATAATCTATATCAACAATATATGCAAGTGTTTTAGCACAGGTAAGACCTACCTCTATGCCGATGACTTAAAAGTCATCTATAAAACTGACATTTCCGATTTACGCAGTACTATGGAAACAATCCAACGTGAACTCAACATGGTAAACGACTGGTGCAAACGCTGGAGGTTAGAGCTCAACACAGAGAAATGCGGCTGGTTATGTATAGGAGACACATCTCTCAAAACGAAACTAACACTTAGCAATCACACACTGCCCAGACTGGCATCAGTAACTGACCTAGGGGTACATTACTCACACAGTCTTAATTTCTCTGAACACATCTCAGCCAAAGCATCCAAAATGCGGAAATTGCTTGGCTTCATTCTCCGTAATTTTTATCAAAATGAATCTAAAATCCTTCTTTACAAAGTTTGTGTAAGACCTATCGCTGAATACTGCTCGTTCTTATTTTCCAACCTACGCGTATCTGATATACTAAAGGTGGAAGGAATACAACGAGACTTCACTCGCAAGGTACTTAAGACTGACTTGGTCATTGACTATAGTTCCCGATGCCAAATCTTAGGAATAGCACCCCTTTGGAAGAGAAGGCTTAGGTCTAATTTGATTCTCTACTTCAAACTACTCAAAAACCTTACTTATTCAACGTGTAAGATAATTCTTGCCCGAGATTCACATGAATACGGACTTCGAAACAAAGTATCTACGGTCAAAGTTGAGAAATACAGATCAAAAACTCGGGAAAACTTCTTCCTCACCAAGTATGCAATAATATGGAACAGTCTTCCCTCCGAAACTCGCATGGCAGATGAATTACATACGTTTGTAAAACTGCTTGATCAAGCCCTCACTTGCACTAATCTTGCACGTACGAACACATCTGCACCCCACTCAGACATCATAGGCTCTCTCCATGTCTAGACCAAAATGGACTTCAAGTTCAGTTTGCCTTATTTTTCCTACTTTGCAGTTGTATTAATTACTTTTTCCACCCCATTTCTTCACTTGAAGTAGACAGGTAACTCAATGGACCTATCATTACTGTTAAAATAAACTCGGTCGATAAGGGACACTCACTACCACCCTAAAACGTCAAGAGGACCGCACAATCGGCTGCCTACTTCCAGTGGTCTTGCATCTATGGAGCCTGTTACCAATCAACTGGTTAGGACAACAGAAAATAACATCAGCACTAAGTCACTGTGAGTCCCTTCCTGTTTATCCTGTATTAACTTTTTACTCTTCAGTACACTATGTTGACTAGCAATTAGTATTATTTCTCCACTCGTTCTCATATCCACAACTCATATACTTCTATACTTTTTCCGCCTGCTTAAATAAACAACTATCCTACAATATACCCTTCTTAACGCTTATACTCTGATTGGCAAACTATACTTTATACTATAGTCAACAGAGGCACTGCATCGATGCTTTACCCACAGTCCATAGCTTGTAACTGTCTGATAAGCTTGTAAAATGGTACTTATAGAAATAGTGCTTTCCAACAGTTTTTGAAACAGAGGATTGTGCGAGGAATGACGTATATACAAAAATAATGCTAAATGAGCCTAACATCACAAAAGGAGGGAGGGTGGAGTTACTGACCAGCAAGCATTGATGGTGAGAGCGATAACTTCAATCCACCCATGCTTGTGGGGACAGAACATTTTGTATGTATCAGGCTCCTCATGACTGAGAATAATTCCATCAATCTGTGATATAGATTGTTTTCCTACGCTCACCACTCAAACTCATGTTTCCAATATTATGCTGGATTAGCTATTCTACTAAGACAACCCATAACATGCTAACTCGGATTTTTACACTAGGATTATGTGGCTGGCATCGGAAAAACAAAAAAATGAAAAAAAAGTTAAACAATAAAAGATGTAATCATTAATATTCTTAACACTTCACCCTCTATATACACACCCTTCTTATAAACCGCTTTCCTAGTAACAGCCTTGACTTCCTTTCCTTCATGTGAGCTTACTCCAACTTGTCAAACATCACAACTCATTGTTCTTTATTAGTACATTCTATAATATGGAGCCTCTGACTTCATTTCACTAACAAGATATAATATGAATTTATTCTAATTTATTATACCTCTGTCCGTTCTACTACACTATGTTAAGCAACGTTTTGCGTTCATATCCAAGTGCCTTGCTGCTCTTCTGTTTCTCTTTTTTCTTCAGAATCTTGCTCTGAGAGCACGGCTATGAAACCTCTGACGTTTGGAACAAACTTGATGTACGCGTCCTTTCAAGGTCATAGTTTACAGCAAACGCTCTACGATTTCACTTTATAACAACTATAAACTTAATAAGTTGGGAAACATTCTGTGAACCAACAAATGTTGTAATTTATAGATCATGCCTGTAAAAACGGTGTGTACCTGCACATGCAGAAATATATATTATTATTATTATTATTATTATTAAGTTGCTCTTACACTAAATAACTTTCTCCATCACCGTCAATAAAGATTATCTACCGAGAACCAATTTGCCAAGAACCTTGAGCCTATCTTCAACACTGTCCACTCAATCAGTCCGCCATGCTCGACAAATGTTTCAAAGGCATGTATGATCAGCGTATCCATATCTTCTACTTTCGCAGACCATGGCTGATAGACTGGACATACAAATGCTATTACTCAAAAGGTTCACATTATCTTTAGATGTAGGTACATACCCTGAAACCCAGAAGGTAACGTATCTTGTCTCCAAACACAAATGACGACAGAGAAGTCCGATCGAAAACAATAGACCCATAAATATCGCACCAGTTATATCACGCATAATGGAAAAATTGATATAAAGTCAACTATCTGAGCACCAACTTACGGGTCATCTAATAAACCCGTCACAACACGGCCCCATTAGAACTAGCTCCTGTGGTGCATGCCTGATAGACTTCCTTAACGAGGCTACCTGCATACGTGACCAAAAGAAACAAGTGTTTATACTACATTTCAATATTAAGAAAGCTTTTGACAATATACCTCATAGCTTTCCAATAAACAAACTTCAGTCACTTGAAATTACAAATCCCCTATTGCGATTAATCAAGTCCTTTCTCATGAGCAGCTAAAAAATAACCAAAATTAACTCTTTAACATTACACCTTGACCAATAACCAGTGATGTTGTGCAGGATAGTGTTGTGGGTTCACTACTTTTTACAATTTACATTAACAATACATACGGGTGCTTTAACACAAGTAAGACCTTGACGCTGATGACTTAAAAGTCAGTGATAAGATTAACATTTGCAATGTACGTAGTACTATGCAAACAATCCAAAATGAACCGAACAAGGTAGACAACTGATCGAAACGCTGAAGGTTGTGGCTCAAAATAGAGAAATGCGGCTGGCTAAGTATCGTAGACACGTCACTTAAAATAAAACTAACAAGACCACACTGCCCAAACTCACATCAGAAACTGAAGTAAGTGTAAATACTGGAAAAGAAGCCTTACGTCCAATTAGATTTTTTACGTCAAACCCTTCAAAAATCTAACGTACTTCAAATGTCAAATAGCATTTGTCCAAGACTAACATCATTATGACCTTAGAAAAGTTTAGAAATACAGATACAAACACAGTAAAAATCATCCTCATCAACTATGCGATGATATGCAAAGGTCCTATAGAATACGCATGGCAGAAAACTTACAAAGGTTTGCAACACTTCTTGATCAAGCCTTTGCTTGCACTGATTTAGACATCATAGGCTCTCTACATTTATAGGCCGAGTTAGACTCTACGTTCAGTTCTCCTTACTCTCCTACTTTGTAGTTGTATTAGATAGTTTTTCCGCCCTTAATTTTTACTTGAAGTTGACAGGTAACTCACTGAACCTATCGATGCTGCTCAACTAAACTCGGTCGCTAAGGGACGCTCACTGCTGTCTTAAAAAGTCAGGAAAACCTTACAATAGATCGCCTACTACCAGCGGCATTCCATCTATGAAACATGCAGCCCATCAACTGGTTAGGATATCACAAAATAACATCAGCATCAAGTTAATATGAGTTCCTTCCTGTCTATTCTTTATCAGCTTTTTACTCACCTGCACACTATGTTGACTTACTATTAGTTTTATTGCACCACTCGTTACCTTATCTTTAACTTTAATATTTCTAAACATTTCCGCCCACTTTGTTAAACAATTATCCTACAGAATATTCAAAAATGAAAAATATTTGTGCGAACAATTGTTTTCAATAACTTCATCATCAGACTCTACAGTTATAAGTCCATAATTATAATATTTTACAGAGGCCAAAAATAAGGCATGAATTAATTTAATTTTACATTTTTAACACGTAACATTGTCAAATTCATTAATACATGCCTTATTTTTGGCCTTTGTAAAATATTATAATTGTGGACTTATAACTGTAGAGCCAGATGATGAAGTTATTGAAAACAATTGTTCGCTCAAATATTCTTCATTTTTGAATTATCCTACATTATACCTTACATAATGCATATACTCTGATTGGCAACCTATGCTTTTTGCTATAGTCAGTTGGAGCATTGCATTGATGTCCTATTCACAGTCCTTAATTTTCAACTGCCTGATGAACTTTTAAGATGATAATTATAGAAAGTGTTTTTCAACAGTATGCGAAACAGAGCATCGAGCGAAGTATGATATATATTCAAAAATAAGCCTAAATGAGTCTAAATTGACAAATTGAGTGAGAATGGCGTTACTGATTAGCAAGCATTGGTGGTGAGTGCGATGACATCAATCCACTCATTTCTGTGGGACAGAACATTTTGTTTGTACCAGGCTCTTCATGATTGAGAACAAGCCAATCGATCTATGATACGCCCACCCTTCAGACTCATGTTTCCAATTGTATGCTCGATAAGGTATTATACTGAAACAACCTATAACATGCTAACTCGTACGTTTACACAAGAACTGTGTTGCTGGCATTCAATGAAACAAACTAAAAATATCGGACGACAGAGAAAATAGTTATTGGACTTTTTAACACTTTACTCTCATGATACAATTCCCGTTTTAATGAACAGCCTTCCTTATATCAACTTCATGGTGATGGTGGGGACGGTGACATTAATCCACTCATTTTTGTTGGGCAGAACATTTCGTTTGTATCTGGCTCTTTATGATTCAGAACAAGTCAATCAATCTGTGATAATGAAGCTGTTCTCCACAGATCATATTCGGATTCACACTACCATCTACGTAGCCTTTATCGCGTGGAACAAACTTTACGTACGCGTTTTCTCATGGTCATAGTTTACACAGAACGCTCATTAGTATGTACTTCATTCGCCAATCGAAATACGACTTATTCGCTCTTGTACTGTACTAAACCTACGACGTTCGACCAGTCTGATCAGCTTATTGGTGCTTTGCTCGCCTACCCATCTAGATGAGTCCAGAATGCCAATAACAGCCTCCACTATGTGAATCATTTATTTCAGACATACTGGGTTTATGTATCAATCAAACAGACAGCAACGCACCATAAAATAGGAAATATCATTCATACACAATAAAGCCAAAAAGTGCCTGTGAATGTGGGAGACAGTAATTAATAAACTCAGTACAACTTATGAAAAGTAAATCGTGCAATAGTAATCTATAAGTCAAAACAAAGCTCGTAATAAGGGAAATATAGATATACAGAATCTAATTACTGAATAGTTATACCGTAAGAATATAAAGATAATATTAGTCCATTAATAGGTCTCAGAAGTTAATCATAATTCAATGTTCGCTAGGATATAACAACTCCCACTTTTATCAAAGATCCGAAGTTCAGATCATGATCTTTAAAAAAATATGTGTAACTTCAAATTCTCCAACATTATCCTCCTCCACGAAATAATGTCGGACCGTCATATCTCTAAGTTATAATTAATGTGAATTTATTTAAAACATATTTCTCGCATTGAATGCAGAATCCACTGAGAACGACTAGATGATGATGAACGACATTTGTCTTGATGTCATTAGGGTTTGGTTATTCTGAAACATTTTTTTCAATTTCTCGTGAGTGAATAATTGGCCACTACGAAAATTAACATGTAAAAATTTGGATTAGATTTTCGATCACCATTTGATTCAGCGGACATATCTTTCGCATTTTTATAAGAAATTTCACTAAAATTATATGCAACGTTATGAGAACCCATATCTGTTAAACTGACATGAAAAATTGGAAAAAACGTTAATTCATTATAAGCTTCTGTTTTCCAATGATTTTGAGTTACATTTGGTACAATCGGGTTCATCGTAGTGATTTGGTTATTTTCTGGATGTGAGTCCACACAGCTTTCTCGACTAACATCACGTGAACCATGATTTCGTTCTAGCTGAAGTTTATTTTCAAAGTTAGGCGAGGCCAATAGTACTTCACTCAATTTTGGACTAAGGGCTTCATCTACAGAATCTTCTGTTTCTTGATCGTCTGGTATTGTCACGACTTCTTGTGCATTAAGCAAGATATTGTTTTGTAGTACGCCGGATAATTTACCAGTTTTACATTTTGCTTCGGCCATTTTCCAGCAGATAATGGATAAAATGTTATCTAACCTCGAAGGTGTATCAGTTTACTTGAATGATAATATAGTTGTTGCTTATTCTGCTCACGAACGAATGAGTCGTTTAGATGTGCCGCTCACTAAAATAAGCTGGTCTTCAGTTATAAAAAGAAAACTGTGAATTTGTTCTGGAGTCTGGTAAATACCTTGGATAGGTATTTGATAAAAATGGTCGCCGGCTAGATCCAGATAATATAAATGCTATCACAATATACGCATAGACAGACTGAGGTTAAAACCCTTCATTATTTTTGGGGATTACGGGATATTACAGTATATTTGTACCCCATATGTAAAAATCGCGACATCCATTAAATCGATTAGCTTGTGCTCAGTCATAAAGAGCATTATTTAAGGTATAATTTGGGATAATTATTTAACAAAGTGGGCGGAAATGTTTAGAAATATTAAAGTTAAAGATAAGGTAACGAGTGGTGCAATAAAACTAATAGTAAGTCAACATAGTGTGCAGGTGAGTAAAAAGCTGATAAAGAATAGACAGGAAGGAACTCATATTAACTTGATGCTGATGTTATTTTGTGATATCCTAACCAGTTGATGGGCTGCATGTTTCATAGATGGAATGCCGCTGGTAGTAGGCGATCTATTGTAAGGTTTTCCTGACTTTTTAAGACAGCAGTGAGCGTCCCTTAGCGACCGAGTTTAGTTGAGCAGCATCGATAGGTTCAGTGAGTTACCTGTCAACTTCAAGTAAAAATTAAGGGCGGAAAAACTATCTAATACAACTACAAAGTAGGAGAGTAAGGAGAACTGAACGTAGAGTCTAACTCGGCCTATAAATGTAGAGAGCCTATGATGTCTAAATGGAACGCAAATATTTTCGGCCGTGATAGATCAGTGCAAGCAATTATGGCAAACTATGGTTGACCTTCAACTGTCACTACAGACCGTAAACTCATGTTCAAATATGGACTTTTCCGTCGTCCTACTACTTCTCCATCTCAGACTGCTCTAAAATCAAGTCCGCAGAACAGCACTTTCCCCTTTCTTCTGGTTGGCAAAGACACCAGATGTAGAGAACTGGAACTTAATTGAGGACAATCAAATGTATTTGGAGGCAACACTAAAGGAAATATTAGTAAAATCTGAGGACCATATAGTAAATACGTAACTTGCAAAATGTCAATCATTTGTCTCAATCTTCATTGTTTCATTTTGTAAATATCAGTCTGTTGTCTCAGGCTCCATTGTTCTTTGTTTTCCACACCAATCATTCTTTGTTCTCGTTCTTTTTTCTTTGATCTTCTTTACCTTCTGCATTCAGGAACTTTACTTTCGACTAATACATAACACCTGCACTTCTCCATATCAGTAGCACAAACTACACTAAAAGCTACACACTTCCGAACAACTGCTAACCATCCGTAAGCAAACGGGTTGGTAGGGCTATTTCACCGACAGTTAAAAGCTTCACTCACAGCAGCAAACATTTCATAGTGGGCCGACGCTCTCCCACTCGTCTTACTTGTTATCCACAATGCAGTGAAAGTTGACATTGAATACACTGCGGTACAACTCGTTTACGGAACGACGCTCCGAATTTTAAGAGAATACAAACTCCTACACGAGCAGGCCTACAAATTGTATGTGTTCAGTTAAACGTTTTTTTTGCTCAACTCGGTGTTTTCGATCAACCTGCCTTATAGCCTAATACACACGCTTTTGTACGTCGCGACTCGTTACGACCTCATTTCGAGATGGCATACGAAGGACCCTTCAGAATTCTTCATTGTACACCAAAGCATTATGTCATCAACAAGAATAAAACTAGCAATTACAGCAGTATTGATCGTCTTAAAGATACATACTTGGAAGGGGACCTTAATAATGTTGATTTTCCTCCGATTCAATCGAATGACCGAAGCCTCACAATTAAAGTATCCCACAAGACAATCAACAATCATGATGAAACTTCGGTGATATCTGACAACCGGCCAAAAACAGCACGTTTTGGAAGAATGGTAAGGACTCTGCAAATCTCAAAAGATTGCTGTACATAGGACAATACAAAACATATTTTATCGAAATTTTTCCTATTATTAAATAAAAACAACACATTCGTGTCTTATATGCTTTCATATATGTGTATATATTTTTTCTCAAATTTAAATTCAAGAAATCATTGTGGGAAAATTGTTTCTACTTTACTGTATGTTAAAAAACGCGTATGCGTTTCGTGTCCTTACGTGCGTACAAGTGTATTTTGACAGACACTTACATTTCTTTCTTCTCAGGACGACCGGAAAAGACGGAAAAACAGACTGTTTACGATGAATCACGTCTTAGGGTCACCACTTCTTAACTAAGGGTTGAGTTGTAGTGGCATACATCTCCGCAATATAAAGTTCTGCGAGTCTTTGATATTTGATGCTAACCTCATTACTTTTAATAGACACATCTAGCTGAGGGAGCTTGGTCAAGCATCCACATCACATCACAATTGCGTGTGCCGTATCGCACACCTCCTAACACTGTTAGCCAGCTTAAATTAAAGGCTTCTCGATATATCAGTAGCCTTTCAAATACATCTTCGGACCTCATCATATCCGACTGCTTACTGGACTAGCTTGGTATATTTCAATTATAAAGGTGTTACATGTAAAGGCAACGTCAAATTTCCAATACACGTTTCATCTTTAGATGAACACTTGATGTGCTACCAAGCAAGATCGTAGGTGCATTGCTATTCTACGCTTATTCTTGTTTTCCTGTCGTTGCGAAACAAACATATTCCGAGTATTGAAAGTTTCTGGTTCGTAATTTGAGGAGATATCCATCTTTTAGATATTTCTGTGAGTTATCTGTTCGCTTTAAGAACTGGAATTTTAGTCCTAACCTGGTTTGCATTTCTCACTTTGCTGTTTTCTTACGCAACAAAAGTTCTATTTTTGATCCAAAGAATCTGTCATAAGCTTTGCGTTATGTAGATTACTTTCTTTTTGAGTTTGACTCAAGTTAATAACTAACTGTGGTTTTACTTCAGCTTACTATTCGATTATTCAGTTTTTCACGTCAAGGCTTGCTTTAGTTTATTCTAAGCTTTTGTACCAACCGATTTTATCTTTTTTATGTTTTTAATGTACTGGTTTATCTGCTTTACGGTTGTAAACGTTTGCTAGGATCTATTAATCAATTGACATCCCCATAGTCATGAAAAATACATGCAAGCGACCCGGATGCCGTTTTGCTCCTTTACACTGGCATCAAGTGTCACAATTGCAAAGGTTGGTTCCACGAAACATACGCATATCTTACAGTAACTGCTTACAACATACTTAGTAAGTCGAATCGTAGGTGGTTATGTGGCATGTACAAAGTGAATTCTGAAGTTTTGCTGAGCAACATTTTCATTTTCTTAACAGGTTTGCCGAAAACGTTGTCAGCAAACCAGAACAAAGTCAGTCCTAAAACGAGTAAACAAACAAAGACGCGCAATGAGGACAAGAAGTGGGAATTCGATGACACTGCTGTTGATGGAGCACGTAATGACAATGCTTAGAACCTGCTGAACCTCAGTACCAGCATAAAACCGACGGAACTTGTGTCCTTCAGAAAAATGGGCTCTTCCAGCATAGGATCCCTGAATGAAGTGGTGGTTCCCAAAAATTCTGTGGGTGGTTGAAACCACGTTAACAAAGTTAAAAAGGTTCTGATGTCACCGTCTAAGAAGATGAACATCCCAGGTATTGTAGTGAGATCAACTGATGATTTGGCCATACAGTCTACCCCCAAGAATGTCCAACTTGTCAGCAAAGAGCACAGGGATCTGAAACGCGCTTCAACTACCAAACAACCAGGTCCTCAACCTGAACGCATCCGAAACCTGGAAAACAATCACGGTTCGCGAAGAATCTCTCATAATCATGAACCTCAAAGACAGTCCTGACCTTCCTCTTAGTTTGCAGGACAAACGTGACAGGATGCTTTGAGAAGAGTTAAACAAGAAGCTCAAACTTTACAAAACAGAGCCTTTGACAGTCTCACTGCTCATTCGGTAAAAAGACTCTTAGCATAAAAATCACTGAAGGCTACTTCGTGTGATACTCGTTAACGCTGCCGATGTAAAGGATGTGTTACTGGCTAGTCACTTACTGAAGTCAGATAGGAACGTAAGAATACTGCCTGACATACTGTATTCTGAGTGCGATCTCATCCGGAACATCTTTGAGGAATCTCGCGAGAAGTTTTTCCGCAGAAGAAATATCCTTGTGCATGATGTACCGGGAAACACAGATCCCACAAACCCTGATATTAGGGGGTGGAAGTTCATCAAGCAGTCCTTGAAGCTCAAGAACATATTGACTCAGCAAGTAAGACTAGCCGATAAGAACGATGATTCTAGACCCCGTCTGACAAAGATAACCTTCACATCCTCCCATATGGCGGCTGCAACTGTGGAAGCGTTTCGTGCCAACAGACGCCAGTTGCCAACTGGAATCCATATGCATCCGGACAGGTCAAAAGATGTCACAGCCAAGCACAAAGGCAATTTGGTGCTGACCATTCTACTTGTGAACTGTCTAAATCATAAGAAAAATGCGGAAAGGAGAGGGGCTACCAAATCGGAAAACCCTGTGTAGGTACGTTACCTGTCTATTCACATAAGGCTTATTCAAATAAACAGGACATGGGATCACAAGCACTTCAAATTGAAAGCATAAACTTCTTATACATGAACGAGGAGAGCTTAGAGAATAGAATGAATGAGCTAAATGAACCCGTAATGCTAGTAATGCTCATCTGGTAGGAATATCTGAAACTTGAATAACATTTCAGTTTACGAACCGCGAGCTAGAAATACTCGACATGTCTTTGTTTCGCAATGACACAACAACAGGAATTGGCGGTGGAGTAGCCTTATACATGCGACTTTGCGTGGAGGCACGTCAAGTGAACAACGAAGACGTTATCAAACTTGACGAATCTGTATGGTGCTCAGTGAGACTGTCTACCGCCTTGAGATGTGTAGATGGAGTCATTAACAGGAAGCCCACTGCTAACACTAAAGATGACAATCATATACTGGAAACATTATCCCGCTCTGCTTGTCTCGGATTCACTCATATTTTGATTCTAGGGGACTTCAATCTTCCTAACGTCAATTTCGCAGAAAATACGTACATTGAAGCTCGGTTCTTCAACCTCACTGAGGATCTGGGATGTTTCGAAAATGTGAAGTCGGCAACTAGGAGAAACAATCAGACGCCGTTGCGCTTAGACTAGGTATTTGCTAACAAAGAATTCCTAATGGACAACTTCTCAATCCTGGCTTACTAGGGAAATGCGATTATTATTGTTATTAGCTTTATTCAATATTATATTTTCGGTACAATATAGAATTCCCCGCTCAAAGTATTTCAGCGAGTTTCCGTCTCTTTTTTAATCGATATTGACGACAAATATTTAGTGGTCGCCAGTTAGATATTAGCATTTCGGAAGTCGACATCTGAATAATATTCATTCTTTTCAATGCGCATTGCCAGCCATCACGACGTCTCCGATTGTAAATTTTTGTAACTTGTACAGCGAAAGGTTGTAAACCTTTCACAAACACACCTAAACAGGTTATGCAATTAAATTACATAATGATCTGTCCAAACAAACAAGGAAACATAACTAGCTGAAATATCTAGATGAAAGGAACAGGTAGCGCAGATATTCAGGCAGGCCGCCTGATTGATCACACCGTCATAGCCTATAGTTTTATCAGCAAGATACCCCAGCAACAATGGACGCTGAAACTTCAAAATGTTGAATGTGTCAGCGATGCAGGACGATGTACAACAGTTGGATTGGGAAATTCACTCTTGAGTAGATGTGGATGCTTATTGGGATTTTTTACTGCACGTGATCTTATGTGCTACAACGCAGTCTGCTCCTCGAATGGTCTCGAAAGTCTACAAGCAACCTACAGTTATCAAGAACCGCACTCTTCACTTGCTAAGCCACCAAAACCACTGTTGGGCAGAATACAAACGAGCTGATAACAACTGAGTGTACAGGCAGTACAAACATATAAGAAACATATGCACTAAGGCGATAAGAGAGGGCAGGCTTCAGTATCAGATAAATGTTATCGATGAATTTTTCCCCAATCCGAGAAGCTTATTCTGTTATGCAGCCTCTCTTCGACAAGCAAAAACTGAAGTTTTCCAACTGCTAGGTCCTAATGACTCGACCAATAATGATGGTGACGCCGCTGAACTTCTAGATGGACATTACTCTCAGACATTTCAACCGACCGACATCAACTATACTGACAAAATCTTCATCTGCAACTGCACAAGACCTTCGGAAGTGAACGTGACTTGGTAATCCGGAAACTGCAGCACATAAAAAGGACACTTCTGGTTAGCATAGGGTTGATTCTGCTATACTGATGGAAGCAGCTTCAATCCTGGCAACACTGCTTAGCGTGATGTTATCACACTTGCTAAGCCGATGCATAATACCGGAAATTCGGTATCTGGTTCACATCACACGAATTTTCAAGGGAGGTCGACGCAAAAAATTTCAAGCTACCAACCGGTGGCACTTTCCTATATACCATAAAAATTTATGGAGTCCCTGATGTGCGACGGTATACATGATTATTTATTATCTTAAAATTCTTTCTATCCCAGCATGGTCTCAGGAATGGTCATTGTTGTACAACCAGCCCACTGATACGGTGGACGGATGGACAAGCATCCTTGATCGCAAGGGCAGGGATGTTGTCATTTACTGTGACTTCTCAAAGGCGTTTGATAGGGCCAACCATATATACCATATCGATAAATTAAAACGATCGGGTTTCAAGTCAACTCTAATTGATTGGCTCACTTCATATCTAAAACACGACATTTTAAGGTCAGGGTTAACTTCACTTTCTCTCAAGCTATGCAATGTCTTGATAGGATAACCCAGGGTTAAGTATAAGTACCTCTTCTGTTCTTGATTTATATAAACAATCGTCCACAACAGTCATCGTCAGAGTTATTACTTATTGCTGATGATGTGAAACTTTAAAGAGAGGTACTCTGTAAAGAGGATATACTGGCACTTTAGGGGATCTGACTCGACTCCAAAGTTGACGGATGACAACAGACTTACATTTAGCACTTCAAAGTGTTAAGTACTTCATTTGAAAGATGTTACAGATTACAATCCAGGCACCTCTCCTCTAGAGGTGTCTCAAATTGAAAAAGATCTAGAAGTTTGAACTCTTGATTTGAAGTCCTACGTTAACTGTGACAAGATTACCTTTCGAGCAAACTTTGTACTGGTAGCGTTGAAGCTCATTTACGACCATTTTTACGGCAGAACTTCCGACATATTCCTCAACAGTTTCATTCGTCCCCATTTAGAGCAGGTAAACATTATTTCCTCCCTCACTTCCAAAGGATAAGGACACTTTGTTACGAAACCAGTTGGAGGACTCAAATTCAAGGTTTATTAAGAGCGCTTTCAATCACGTAACCTTTACCCATTAGAGTACAGGCGTTTTAGAGGTGACCTAATGGCTCACATCATCTTAACTACACCTCGACATTCTCTCAAACCCTTACTTAAGTTTGGTTCCAACACAAACTTAAGGGGCAACAACCAAAAACTGGAAACGCAACTCAGCAGAATGGACTGTAGACAAAACTTCTACTGTGTAAGATTAGTCCAATGCTGGAGTTCACTGCTAGCTGAGCTAGTACAAGCAACTTCGCTGGTCGTTTAAGAGAAAACTTGACATATTCTTAAGGATTAAGAATAGTTTCATACTATTATTTGCCAACTTCTTTTCCCTCTTTCGTCGGTAATATACCTAGGTTTTTGCCTGGAGGTATTGGCGGTCCATCATTAAGCGAAAGCTTCTTCTATTCCATCCAAAACCATTTGAACCATTAGAGATACTTAGTTCACTCAACTCATTCATTTTATTCGGTAAACTCAGAGTTTCCATACGGGTAGTCTGTGATATCGAGTTAAACACGTAACCTCCATCATACTATTTGTCTAGGCAGGCTTTATGTGACTGGACAGACAGCCTGCCGACACAGGGTTTTCCGATTGGGTAGTCCCTGCCCTCTTTACATTCTTTTCTTGTTTGTGCCACATACTCATATGTGATCTGACTTACTAAGTCCATTGTAAGCAGTTGCTGTTAGATTTGCGCTTGCTTTGCGAAACCAATTTCTGTATTCGTTGGCCATGACAAAACCACAGTTAACCACCAACTCAGATAAAACTGTAAAAGAAAATTGGTCTACCGAACATCAAGCTGAAGACATACTCTTTGGACTGATAGCGGTACTTCTGTTGCGCCGGAACCCAGCAGAAGTTTGAGAGATCCAAATCACGCTAGGATAACGCCTTCATTTGTAAACTGTGCGTGAAGATTTTTAGGTCAGCTTATTTTGTATTTTCTGAAGCACTTTCCTTTTCTTAGCTCTAGAATTTTCACTTTGTTATATTTTTCATTGCCATTAGCTGACCTCCAGTTGATAATGTGATAGCTACGGGTATCTGGAACCCTCGCTGTCCTGGGACAAACGCAGTCGCTTGGACCCATGAGTCACTAACAAACTAGAATTGGTGTAATCAAATGTGAGACTACTACACAATGGACACTACCAAATACCTGGAACTGTGTTGAAACAGCAACAAGCCAGAGCGAAGAAATGAATTAGTCTATAAAAACGCGTGACAAAAATATTTAATAAACTTGAAACGAGCAAAAAGAAATAACTTGGTTTATAATGGCCTGGAGCAAATATATTGGATATTGGATATGTTGGGAGACATTCAGAGCCGCGCGAGAAGGCTTGGTCGTCACTTTATGATCGGGTCATCGGTCCAGATTGTAGGACATGCGGTAGTGAGTAACAAGAATCAGTTCACCAGAATAATTATCGTCTGATAATAATATTATATCATTACTTTGAAAGTCTGATCCTACCTTGAAGGTTCTGATATCAGTTACTCATATAACATCTTAACTTCACCCACTCAAATGGTGTTTAATATATTTGCATAATTTATTTTTCCAATAATGACATCAAGAAGTAACTTTGAAAAGGCTAAAGGAATCAACTCAGTCCGAAAACACAAGATCAAAGGACTTTACTTATTTGAAAGATGTTCTGGGGGAATACTCAATCTCAAGTTTGATTCGGAAGTATTAGAGTCATTTTACTACAAATGTACTTACCCAAGTTCTCGTGGGAGATTCCGTTTTGGCACTGTGTTAACAGCCTTTCTGTCAGTCGCTTGGTTGGTGTATTTTTCAATTCTGCAACATCCTAGTTGTTTAATATACAGGATCGGATTCAGTCTTGGTGTTGTGATCTCAGTTACTTATTTCTTAATGAGCTTCTTCGACAAACTTTTCAGATCTCGAGCTATATTAATCAGTATTAGTCACGCATGGATTTCATGCTTGCTTGGCTTGCTTGCATTTACTCCACCAGAACCTGGTGCTACTTTGGCTTTTAATCTCAGTTTAATTCTTCAGCTCATATTGATCACATATACCATGGCCCCTTTGCGCTTATGGCAGCTGTTGGCAATATGTGGACCAGTCAGTGTCTTGCAAATAGTTTTAGCAAGTGTGAGGTACGATCGGGTCCCAGGCTGGTTTATACTATTGTTCTTCGTCGGTCATTTCTCCGTTCATTTGATTGGAATTAATCTTCACTTGATGTCTCAAGTAAGTCTGCTCTGTCTTATCATAACTTCCAGGAACTCGGTTTGATATTCATGTTTTTGACTAGTTTTATGGTATCCTACTCATTAAAACATTTACCATACTGTATTCCTGCTTGAAAGAGAATAGGCAATTGTTTTGGCCTAATTTTAAGATAGTCGCGCACATCGTTTGCTTCCAGTGCTGTTAGTCCCAATAAGTTTGGTCTTGATGGACATGTACCTTCAGTTTTAAACCTTGTAGTAGTCTGACTGTTGGTTATTTTATAATATGTAGAACAATGAATTCATGGTTGAAGCACTTGCGACTGAAGATTTGAAAGCCCTAACCATGCACTTAGGAATCAACTAGTAGTGCACAAACAGATGTGCTAGAGATATCTGATAACATTACATTGATTCCCAGAGTATATGTACCAAACCATTTTATTAATACCAAGGCGTAGTGTATTTGCTAAATCTTACTTTATAAATATCAATACAGCTGAGCAGAAAAAAGACTACACGACTAAGGAAATGTACTTATGAAACGATAGAGGAAGACATGTGTTTATAATTAAAGACAAATAAAGGGACAAAAATGAGTGAACTCAAGTAGTTTGAAATTGGAGAAACGGTTCAGTTAAAAATACAATCACGAGAAACCTTTCCAGTTAAATAAGTTTTGTTTTTATGAAAAAAGTAAGAAAAACTACAGGTAGGGTTCAAATGGCCACAGTTCTGAAACGTATCTGGCAACATTTCGAGCTGCTGAGTTGCACCATCTCTAAGACCGCAATCAGGATGTCATGATGGACCTACTGATGCCAGTTCTATGCACCTTTCTTTAATATCACGACTTCATCTCATAAACTACCCATCTCCTACTTTTCCACTCAGTCTCAGCTCCAGGAAACCATACAAAATGTGGAGGCCCCTGGGATGATATTGATGCGATATGTCCAGGCCACTGGTGGCGAATTTGGAGAGGAATATTAAGATTGGACAATCGTGCCTAATCGCACCGCTGAAACGAATCAGTGGGGAGAGGTTGCATTTTCTTACTCAGACTGAGACGTTTGCATACGGAGCCATTTGGATGTTAGTAAACGATTTATTTTTATTTATTTTAACACATAGATATTGGTACAAGGAGGCACCAAATACATATGCGCCACACAGATCTCATTTGATATGCGTGAGGACCGTGGTACTGCCCGGGTGCCCAGACCGAAGCAGGTTGTTATCTTAGGGGGCCACACCCGGAGCCTTCGACCTGAAGTTCTGATCCACAAGGCAGTGGAGCAACGTCAGGAGATGCAGTCCCATGGTAGCCGGTGACCAACGATTTGTCGATACTCCATTTGTTACTTTAGGATACTGTAGCCCATGTACACCATTGGTTTGGAATGAGGGTTTTCTAACTGCCCTATGTGGACTCTCCATGTCCACCAACCCGGTTAAAGCGTCGGAAATTCGCCTTTCCTCCTCTCAATTTAGTAAACAAAAACCCCGCCACTAGAAGGCAGTGAGTAGGACTTCCCTGGCAGAGGCTATATACGCGTGGCCATGTGAGAGCATTTCGAGAGGGAGAGCGGACTCTCCCCACTCGGCCATACCAGGGCATTTGGGGGCCTGAAGTGGTAAACTTCTCAGATACCGTTCTTCAACAGACAATCTCAGGACACTCCTGTTTAACGGATCGAAGGCGGATTCCATATCAGGAGACACAACGATTGTTGGTGTGCAATGTGTAGCGAGCGTAGAGATGTGAACATTGCATCCAAGACTTAACCGAAAACCTGGCTGTTCCTCGCGAATCAGTCGCGTGTTTTGAACGATCGGCGCATCATGACGGGAGCGAATAGTCTGGGCGATCGTAAGTAAGCTTAACCCAGAGATAGTTGTTGGATAGATGACGTAGTTATGGAAATGGAATCTAGTTTGTACTGTTAAACTAACCATCCTATGCATATTGGATTAAAAAAGGCAGCACCGAGTCAATATATATTTTGCAGGACCTGAACGACCGCTATATATTCATAACACTGAACTCATATAATCACACCTCATACGCCAAGTGAAATGCAGCACATCTGTGATATATCAATCTTATTAAAAGCACACAAATCCTGATACGATAAGGCATCAGAAAATGCACCTCACAAATCAGTTGATAGTAATGTAGAGAAGCAAGAGAAGGAAGATTGGAAGAGTTAACGAGCAGTAGTCTGAGTCTGGTGACTTCTGACTCTTCATAGATTCGAGTCCATTACGAACCTTAACTTCGTCGGGTGGGTCAGTAGTTGCCAGCTAGGGAGGATAATTCGGTTTGATCGATCTTTCTGGTTCAGTAGACCGGTTAAACTGTCCCTCAAAACTCTCTGCTTAGGGCTCAGAGCGCTATTGAACGTTACTAATTGATACCCCATCAACTTCACAGGTTGCTTTACCGACTGTGATGAGTTTCAACAGTTTTTTTGCAGTCACAGGAAGTATCTGCTGCTTTCAACTTGTTAGCTTTCTCTTACTACCTGTTTTCTTGGTCCTTACTCAAGCTTTATGAAATTTTCTGAGTTAAAAATTTGCGTGCATCATCAAACTACCAATATACCGGTTCAGATTGGCATGTCTTATTAAATTATAGGCAACTTACAGAAACCCGGTGCATATAATCAGGGCGTTTCACGAGGCAGTAAGCGACTTTACCAACAATTTTCATGACGTGCAAACCCAGCTTGTGCTTGTCCTTTTTGTTGGTCTTGTTAGTTGAGTCTTCCTTACGCTACATGCATTCACACACTCTCTGAATATACATCATGGTCTCATCAACGTTGAAGATAGGAAAAAGACAACTCTCTACGTAAGCCGCGTTCGGAACTCACTATTAAGTTGTTACGTCTAACGTTACGTACATTATGAATCTATTATTTCCTTCCTTCCTTCCTTACGCCTGTTTCTTCCAATGGAGCATAGGTCACCGACCAGCATTCTCCAATCCACTCTGTCCTGGGCCTTCCTTTCTTGTTCTATCCAGTTGCTTTTCATTCTTCTCATGTCTGTCTCCATTCCTCGGCGTATTGTGTTCTTTGGTCTTCCTCTTCTCCTTTGGCCTTGAGGATTCCATGTGTGGGCTTGCCTTGTGACGCAGTTAGGTGCTTTCATCAATGTGTGTCCTATCCAATTCCAGTGCTTCTTCCTGATTTCGTCCACTGGGATCTGGTTTTTTATCTCCAACAGTAGGTTCTTGCTGATAGTGTCTGACCAACGAATCCGAAGTATTTTGCGTAGTCAGTCAGTCAGTAACAACGTAGAACGTACGTACATATATCAGTTCGAGTTGCCATACCACATGGCGACGTTGTTGCGTAGACAACGGTTAATCAACACTTCTGGATGATAGTTTTTGTAGTTCTCTAAGTTTCCGCCCTATACAGTAGGACTGTTTTGACATTTTTATTCAAAATTCTGACTTTAGTGTCGGTAGATATTTTTTTGAGTTCCAGTTGTTTTTCAGTTGTAGATATGTTGCTCTTGCTTTGACGATCCGCACCTTCACGTCTTCATTAGATCCACCGTGTTCATCAGTGATGTCGCCCAGATATGTAAAAGTTTTTAAATCTTCTAAATCTTCTCCGTCAAGTGTGATTCGATTGTTGCATGCTGTGTTGTATAAGAGAATCTTACTTTTCCCTTTGTCTATGTCGAGACCTACTACTGCTGAAGCTGCTGCTACACTGGTCTCCTGCATTCGTTTTTGCGTATGCGATGGAAGTGTTAGATCGTCCGGCTGCATCCTAGCTGTCCACTGTATCCTATGCTTCCCCCCAGATGTTGATGTCTACATAATCCGGTCGATCATCATGAGAAAGAGAAAGGGTGAGAGTAAGCAACGTTGTCTGACATCGGTCTTTACTTCGAATGCGTCTGTCAACTATCCTCTATGCACGATTTTGCAGTTTAATCCATCATAAGAGTTCCGTGTGATATTTACTATCTTCTCGGGCACGCCGTAGTGTTGAAGAAGCCTCCATATTGTTGTCCTGTCCACGCTATCAAATGCTTTCTCGTAGTCAATGAAGTTGATGTAAAGTGATGAGTTCCATTCAGTTGATTGTTCCAAAATGGTCCATAGTGTTGCGATTTGGTCGGTACACGATCGATCCTTACGGAATGCAGCCTGATGGTCTCGAAGTCGGGCGCCTATGGAGTCCTTCATTCTGTTTAACAATACCCTGTTGAAGACTTCCTGGTATTGAGAGAAGAGTGACGCCTTTGTAGTTCTCACTTTCTGAGATCGCCTTTCTTTGGTATCATGGTCAGGTGTATTTCTTTCCAGTCTGTTGGTACTTGTTCTTCATCCCAAATCTTGCTGAAGAGAATGTGGAGTATCTTTGCAGTTACTGCTATGTCTGCTTTCAGTGCCTCTACTGAAATGTTGTCTTGTCCCACTGCTTTGCCGCTCTTGATTTGTCGGATGGCCATGCTGATCTCTTCAATTGTTGGTGTACCAACATCGATTGGGAGGTCTGTAGGTGCTGCTTCGATGTTGGTTGGGTTCAATGGAGCCTGTCGATTCAATAGTTCCTTGAAGTGCTCTACCCACCTGTTTCGTTCTTCAATTTTGATGATTGCTTTGTCCTCCTCGCTTTTCACTGGTCGTTCCGGTTTACGATAATTTCCAACAAGCTTCTTTGTTGTATCATACAATTATGTCATGCTTCCTTCTCTTGCAGCCTTTTTCACCGTCATTGCTAGATCTTCCGCATATTTACGTTTGTCGGTCCTTATGCTCTTCACTTGCTTGTTTGTTTCTATGTATTCAGCTTGTGCCTAGGCTTTTCTGCTCTTGTTCGGCTGATATTGATTACTGCCTTGTTCCTCCTTTCTTGAATCTTATCCAGTGTATCAACAGTGATCCGTTCCTTATGATGGTGCTTTTTGTGGCCCAGAATCTCATGACATATTGAAGTGATTGCCTTTCTGATCCCTTTCCAGTTGTTCTCCATGGTAGTTCCCTCTCCATTGAGTGGATCGTGAAAGGCCTGGAGCCTAAAGCTGAGGGATACATTAAATTCGTTGTGTCTATCAGTATCTCGAAGAAAGGCCGTATTAAACTTTTGTGATGCTGTCCGCCCCGCTGTCCAGTGTTTCTTAAGTTTCAATTTCATCTTGGCGACCAGGAAATGGTGATCTGATGCTATATCAGCTCCTCTCTTGGTTCCTACATCCTCCATCGTCTTGAACCTTTTATTGATGCACATGTGGTCGATTCGGTTCTGTGTAGTGTGATCCCTTGAAATCAATGTGCCTTTGTTTATTCATTTTTGTGGGAATATGGTACCACCTACGACCAGTTTTATTGAAGGCGTATAAGTTTGCAAACCTCTCACCATTTTCGTTCCTTTCTCCTAGTCCATGTCGTCCCATGATAATTTCATATCCAGTGTTGTTCATTCCAACCTTGGCTTTTAGGTCTCCCATCAGAATGGTCAAGTCCTTTGTTGGGCATTTCTCAACGACAGTTCGGAGGACTCTTCCGGTCTCCCCACATTGTACGATCATTCCATATACCTAAATTAATATTTACTCTGGTTGTCAGCCTCGTGACTTCTGAAGAAACTCGGCTTTCACCATGAGGCCTCATAACTCCTAAATGAAGACCTTCTAACTGTCAGGGCAGAGTTTAAATAGTTTGAATTATTTTTGCTGGTTAGTGTTTTTTAGCGAGCTAGTTTTTTACGGGATGGAGCCACTACCCCCATGCCCAACCCTCCTCCCTTATCCGGGCTTGGGACCGGCAGTAGCCCCAGAGGGGCTCCAGGCGGAGTTATTATGAATGTATGAAAAAACAATAATTGAAGAAGTGGTTAGAGAAACACATCGGACATTAATAATGTTAAGGGAATTTTTTGATGTTTAGTTATCCCAGGACTTTATTGGTTCATAATAAAAGGACCTGATATTGGTCAGTTGAAACTAAAATTTAAAAAGCTACATTTAGCTTATAAATATCAAGGTGTTCTACCAAACTTGTATTATATGAAGGATGAGTTGTCAAACTGCAATTTGAAAAGCTTTGGACTTAAAAGAGCTTTTAAACTTGTTCAAATCATTCAATATTAAATTTCACTTCATCACTAACGACGTTTTTCGACAGTTCCTACCTCCAAAGGGTTTGTTACTTAAGTACGCCGCTTATAGGATTCAGTTACGTGTCCTCAAGTGCGTGTGGAGCTTTTGTAATGAATATATTTAGAACGTTGTGGCTAGTATTATTCAATCTCGTTAATATACGTTTTCTATTTCAGTCTTTAAATTGATTCAAACTGGTAATGAGTTTGAAACAAAATAATTTCAAATTTGTATTTACATATATATGATTTTGAGCAGTATCATTCAAGGTTTTTAATTATCGGTTGCTATCGTCTCGCGGATCGCAACCGGGTAGTTTACACCTACCGACATTGCTCAGTCCACTTGTCAGTGACTTAATGTATTTTATCAGAATGGGTTTTCTGGAGATTTTTAGAAATTTCACAGGTTGAAATCATGAGTCAATTGAAGCTAGACCACCATGAAAAACCCGGAAGCACTGGACAGCCGTTTCGTCCTAGAACGGGACTCCTCAGCAGTGCACATCCACGATCCCGCACCCTGCGGGATTCGAACCCAGGACCTACTGGTTTCGCGCGCGAGCACTTAACCACTAGACCACTGAGCTGGCATCCAACGGTGTTAATGTCTAACTTCAATCAATCCACGAATCATGATTTCAACCTGTGAAATTTCTAAAGATCTCCACAAAACCCATTCTGATAATAATCAACTGCTCACTAGTGACTGACTTCAGGAGATACTCCGGGAGTTCTACTGAGAAGCCGTTTCCAGTGGAGTTCAACCAAGTCTGTTGTGAGATATCAGCTCACTGAAGACAATGGTGTACGGTGGCGCAACTTCATGGATTGGTTGAAGTTAGACATTAACACCGTCGGATGCCGGCTCAGTAGTCTAGTGGTTAAATGCTCGCGCGCGAAACCAGCAAGTCCTGAGTTCGAATCCCGTGTGGTGCGGGGTCTTGGATGCGCACTGTTGAGGAATCCCGTGCTAGGACGAAACGGCTGTCCAGTGCTTCCGGGTTTTTCATGGTGGTCTAGCTTCAATTGACTCATGATTTCAACTTAATGTATTTGTTTCATGTTTTGGTCTGGTCACCCCTAGCTTTCTTCCGACCTACTCCTACACCATAAAACATCGCTCGTCGGGGCAGTCGGTGGTTGGGCAGACGTAACATATGTGAAGTTTCACCACTTCAATTGATTTTCCATCCTTACTTAGTACCCGTTTCCTAACAACTGCTTTAATTACTCGGTGGTCCCAGGATATACGAGCAATATTTCGAAGACACCTATGATCAAATACTAGTAACCTACGGATTTCCTCTACTCTTACCGGCCATGTTTCACTGCCATAAAGTAGGACGGAACGAACTGTTGCACAGCAAACCCGTCCTTTGGTTGATAGACGGATATGTCACCCACGCCATAAATGACGCAAGTTGGCAAAGGCTAGTCGAGCCTTCTGTATCCGTGCTGAGATTTCGTCACACACCAGACCACCAGGGCTGATAAGACTTCCAAGATAAGTGAAGCGACCGACACGTTCAATTACTTCGCTCCCTATCATTAGTTCGGGTGTCAATGCAACCCAATTTTGAAGCAACATTTTGCATTTCGAGGGGAGAATCGCATCCCGAACATGCTTGCATTGTTGCTTAGAGTGGTCAGAACACAGCATTTTATCAGCGTCTTCACCAAATAAAACTATGTCACCAGCATATTCTAAGTCAACAAGGGGACCTCCCGGTAGAAGTTTAACACCTGGAAATCTAGATGAGGAGAGTGTCATCTCTAAAAGTACGTCAATGACAAAGTTGAACCAGAAAGGAGAGAGTGAACAGCCCTGACGAACACCACTTGAGGTAATCAATTCTGATGAGAGTTCGCCATAAGGTCTCACTCTGCCAGTTGTGTTCGATTAGAGAGCCTTTATAAGGTTAACGTACTTCTGTGGTACTCCTTTCAGTGACAAACACTGCCATAGAACCTTACGATCAACAGAGTCGAATGCCGCCTTAAGGTCGAGAAATACTACCATTGTGGGGCGTCTGAATGTGTGTCTGTGTTCTAGAACCTGACGTAGTGTGAATATCTGGTCTATACAACCACGTCCAGGTCGAAAACCAGCCTGATTTTCTGTAGTCTGCTCTTCACGAGCTTTGGTTAGGCGTCAAAGAATTATTGAAGCTAATATTTTAGACACTATATTAGTCAAACTGATTCCTCTGTGATTGTCACAAGAGGACTTTTGTCCTTTCTTAAAAACTGGCACAATCAGTGATTGAGACCAGTCAGATGGGATTACGTCCAGTTCCCGAATTCTACCTAAGACCTCAGTTAATCTCACTGCTAATACTGGACCACCATCCTTAAAAATCTCAGGAGTAAACCTGTCAGGACCTTCTACTTTCCCACGCTTTCGATTTCCTATAGCTTTTTCAACTTGCCATTCAGGTTGGTTGGAGATCGTGGGAAACTGAAGTGTGGCTAAAGGCCAGTTGAACTGATCCCTAAAGTGTTCTGCCCATCGACCCAATCTCCTAGATTGAGAATGAATATGTCATTCTTTTTCCGAGATAGTTTCGCTAACATTTGTGTTCCTAATACCGGTTTTCTTAACAAGTCTGAACAATTGTCTGCAATTACCTACTGCCGCTGACTTTTCCATCTCTCTTGCTTTCGCTACCCACCACTGTTCACGATCACTGCGTAGACTTCTTGTCAGCTTGCGCTTAAGCTGACTCCGCTCTTCATTATGTTCAGAGCCAGGTGGAATGAGTTTCCGAGCATCTATCAGTGCGATAGATGCTGCTGAGATCCAGTGTCGTTCCCTAACCTTACGGGTTACTGTACTAGCAGATACCACTGCTGTTTCCACAGCTTTACGGATGTCATTCCATGCTGCCTCGGGGTGGGCATCATTTACATGGCTGCTTAACGTTTTCTAGTTGTTCCTGAGATATATTCTTTGCTTGACTATCATTAAGTAGGCCCCTAAGAGGTTTCCTTGCAGCGTCTTTCCTACGTCCAGTAAGACGCAGACAAATACGCGCTCGCACTAGAGCATAATCTGAATGTAAGCATGTGCTCCAGAATGAGCGACAGTCTTCTATCGATCCACTACATCGATGGCTGATAGCGATGTGATCTATTTGTGTCCAGCGTTGTGACGAATTCGATAGTCGCCATGTCAAAAGATATCTTCCCTTATGCTTAAAGTTAGTATTTGCAAGAAAGAGGCGGTTATCTGAGCATAGCTGCAACAGACGGTCGTCATTATCTGTTCTTTGAGCCACGACACCATAAGATCCACCCAGGTGTCTTTCCCTTTCGCTTAGTTTACCTACTTGAGCATTAAAGTCACCAGCCACTATTACTACATCAGAGCGTCTAATTTTTCTGAGAAGGTCGGAAAGCTTTCTGTAAAACTTATCTTTTACATCGTCTGAGCTGCAGTCAGTGGAGGAGTAGGCAGAGACGACTAAGAGGCAACAACAAGTGTCCCTATCTTTCCGAGTCCTTACTGTTCCGTTTATTCGGACAATGCACAGACAAATGTCTACTGGGATCCAGTCTAAGAGAGCTAGTTCTTCCCCTAGGACTCAGTGCTGTACCTACGCCGGCGAGGCCACGAGAAGCAGAATCAGGGCTTCCAGATGCACGAAGTGTGAATCGAGTTGGTTCTTTATTTTGACATGGTGAGGTTAAGTGAATGACGCTACTCGGATCCTGTATGCGCGTTTCGGAGACGCAGCACACATCAATGGCGCGAGATTCTAAAGTCCTAGCTAAGGAAGCCTGTTGTCCTATTTGGCACAGTGTTCGGACGTTTAAAGCTCCTACATGTAGTTTAGGGCGTGATTTCAGGAGATCAGGAATAACGTTCCGCGTACTTGAATCGTTCGCCCTAGCGGTGCGAGGTGATAAAGGGACGTGAGAAGGGTTAGTCGTGGAGGTAAGAGATATTAGGAGGTGTACGAAGGATTTGAATGTGACCAGCTTGGTCTCGTGCGCTGTTACGGGTATGAGGGCTGATGTCACTTCCCGGCTGCCCACACCGTGGAAGTCGGATTAATGTCGGCCTTAACGACATGGGAGCGTGACCGCAGAGCCCAGGGGATAACTGCTTGAGGCCGGTCGCGCACGGCCTTTTTGTGGGAGGTTTTTGACGTGTTAGCTCCGTTTTTCAAAGGGCCTTACCGCCGGAGACGGAAATCCGTGAGGTAATGTGAGGTGTGACATTTTTAGGGTCGACCTTTTCTAACCCCTTCCTTCTTTGTGAGAAGGCAGCATCGCTGTAGATGCTGGTTGTCCGAAGGAAACACTCTACTGTTGTCACACCCCTCTACAGCCAGCAGTACGACTTCGCCCTCAGACCTTGAGTTACTGCTTTTAGTCTTACCGTTCTCCAATCGACCTGCCTGGCATGGTAGAGCTTACAGGAACATATGTTCCAGCCAATATAGCTCGGTTGGGTCATCGCGATAGGCAAGCCCGACCACCACGTCAAGGTAGCAGCTACAGTCGGGTGATTAATATGATAATTTCGTATATGCATTTAAGTATTCATGTACATTAGAATAAAGCTTGATGAGGATCTAATTGAAAACGATATTGTTCATCTATATTTGTTGTTCTAATCTATCTTTGCTATTATTTTCTTAAACTAGTTGCTTTTTGCAGGAACATCATTATTATTATGTTATTTTTAAAAAAAACATAGGTTTGGCGCCGATCGACATTTTTACGCATGGGTTATAATGCTTTAATGCGAAAAGCATTGAAGAAAGAACAAGAAATACGTGATGATATGATCCGTTCATTAATGCCTAATCAAGTTGCACAAGAAGTAATGCGTGAAGTGGGCAATGAAAGTTCTATTGAATATGACACTAATGATGATGATGATGATGATCATGATCATCATCATCATCATAGGCGTTCAAACGACAAGAATAAAAATAAGCATAAAAGGAATGAGTCTAAGCAAAGTCACCATAGAAAATCGAAAGACAAAAAATTACACGAAGCGAATTGTATCAATTTAGATGAAAGTTTTAAAATTAGTGGACTCAATTATGCTGGTGATGAGGTAGATAGTGAAGATGAAGATGAAACACAAACTCCAAAGAAAAGGAGTGTCGGGAGTAACTGTGAACAACAGCCTATACGACAAGGTTAGTTTGTAAAATAAGAAATAGGTTGATTTTCTTTTAAAATGAAAACATTGTGTTCTCTTAGTAAATAGCATATCTCAAAATCACCAGAGGCAATTAAACATAGTTGCTGTGTTAGGCTGAGTTATTATATGATTTTGCGTGTAAGTTATTTTGTAACTTTTTTTCTCCAGAATTTTTAGTAACATGGAATTATACCCCACTGATTTAATCATATGAATTTCACCCATTTCAAACACTACATTTTTTGAGTTTTGACACTCGAATGGTATTAGTGAACCAATCACAATTAGTGTGCCTCATAGTATAGTTTATGAGCCTCTGACTTGCAATTCTTTTTGTCTCTCTTGTTGTCGTTTCTTGTTCTCTGATTTTATTGCACGTACATTGTTAAACAATTTATTAGTTACTATTATCTCAATCAGCAATGGCTAGGGTTTAGGTTACACCGCTTGAAAAAGTGATTGGTAACAGAGTTATCTTATCCAATTTTTTCCTAGCAACATAATGTTTTGACGTCTATACCTAAGTGTTATATTTCTCTCTTATTAGAGCCTAGCTATTCCTATTGCTTAGTATTCTTGGACACCAATTCACTTGACAAGTCCCCAAATCAGAACATAGTTGAATAGGAAAGGGATCATATTCCAAATAACAAGGGTAAATGGAAGCAAGAAACACAATAGGAAAAACATTAGTATATTTATAGTTTTTCCATGAGAAGATTCTAGAACCTGTAGGTATCGACTTTTATTTATTTATTTGAACACATGAATATTGGTACAAGAGAGCGCCAATATATATGCGCCACACAAAACAATGAGAATTCGAAGAGAAATAGAAAAAAAACTAAGGAGCGCGAAAAAAGAGAACAATAACGAGGAGTTTGGTGTACGGTAGTGTGGTAGTAATGAGGGAACAGAAAGGTGCAATCGGAAAAAAAATCTTTCAGGTAAGGGAGTCACAACCACTTTTTATGAAGAAAGTAAAAGAAGGTTACAGCAGGATCGCCACTGGCTTCTATTCTGAGCCATATCTGATAACGTCTCTAGCCACTGTGTAGCACCATCTCTCAGACCCCAACCAGGGAGTCGTGAAGGACCGACACAAGCCAGTCCTTTACAGCTTTCTTTCATACCACGACACCATGTCATGTACTGACCACTTCTCTGCTTTTTCCAACCAGTCCTAGAGTCGGCAAATAATGCACGACGTGGAATTCTCCGAGACGACATTAGTAGAACATGTTCAAGCCACCGAAGTCGGTGTTTCAAGATGGTGACACCAATTGCATTATCGTCTCTATGCCCGAACACACGATGCTGCATTACTAACATGGTGTTGCCACTGGATGTCAGCAATCCTTCGGAGACAACGATGGTCGAACACAGAGTCGTCTAACGTCCTCAACTCGGAGAGGCCAGGTTTCACAAGCATAGAACAAAACTGCTTTCACCGACCAGTTGTAGATCCGACCTTTTACAGCCAGACTGACATCACGAAGGCGCCAAAGATGGTCTAGATTGGCATAAGCCGCTCTGGATTTCACTATACGTGCATTGATCTCATCACTCACACCCCCACCAGCACTTATGCAGCTACCCAGATACATGAACTTCTCGACTACTTCTATCTGCTCACCATCCAGAGTGAGTACAGGGTTAGAATCCTGCCAGTCTTGTAGAAGTACTTTGCACTTCGAAGGTGCAAAGCACATACCATACCTACGGACACTGATTGCCAACTGATTAAGTGCGGATTGCATGCCTTGGGCATTATCTCACAGTAAGACAATATCGTCCGCATACTCAAGGTCGAGAAGTCTTTCTCCAGGCAACAGATCCACACCACCATTACTTATATCCATCAGAGCTGTTTCCAGAATGTCGTCGATGGCAAAGTTGAAGAGGAATGGTGAGATTGGGCAACCCTGCCTAACCCCACTGCTCGAATGGAACAATGGAGAGAGGTTGTTGTATGCCCACACTCTGCCTGAGGTGTTTTTATATAGGGCTTGTAGGATGTTAATAAACTTCTCAGGCACACCCTTCTTCAATAGACAATCCCAGAGAACAGTCCTGTCCAACGAATCGAAGGCAGCCCTGATGTCAAGAAACACTACGATTGTTGGCCTTTGATAAGTATGGCGGTGTTCTAACATTTGGCGGAGGGTGAAGGTATGATCAATACATCCTCGACCAGAACGAAACCCAGCCTGCTCCTCGCGAGTCAATCTTTCTTGAGTTTTGAACAACCTACGAAGTATGACGGAAGCCAATAGCTTGGACGCAATCGGAAGTAGAGTTATCCCCCGATAGTTGTTGCAGGAACGACGTGAACCCTTTTTAAAGATAGGGACCACTATCGACTCATTCCCTGACGTTGGTACACTGTCTAGTTCCCAAACCTTTGTAAACAACGTCGTCAATTCCTTAGTCAGAAAGTCACCACCATCTTTAAAAAGAGCTGGAGATAAGTCATCTGGGCCAGGTGATTTGTAACACTTCAAGAGTTGGAGTTCCTTGCGGACTTCCTCCTCGTTTGGTGGATCAGTCGTCACCGGCCATGGAGGGCAGGACAGTGACCGATGTTGCCGGAGCAGCAGGCCAGTTGAACTGCCCTTCGAAAAACTCTGCCCATCGTTCCAGACGACGATGGATGTTAGTGATTGGCATCCCATCATCCTCGCAGATTGTTTCACTCACACCAGACTTTTTGCTGCCAGTGGCTCGGATAAGTTGGAAGAGCTTCCGGTAGTTACCAGATGCAGCTGCTGCTTCCAGCTCATTAGCACGCTTCGAACACCAGGCTTCTCGGTCCTTACGCAAGCTTTTCCCAATTTCCTTACGTAACATCCTTCGTTTATGGTCAAACTCACGGTCACCCGGAGTAGACCGACGGGCTTCAATGAGTTGTAAGGAACTAGAAGAAACCCAATACTTATAAGCGGGACATTTCGCAAACCCACAACTGACTGTACCCGCCATTTTAATGGCGTCATGCAATTGCAACCAATGCTCATCTATACTTTTCGGTGGAATGGTAGCTAGCCTAGAAACTAGCTCGGTTCGATACTTACTTGCAACAGAAGTTGCAACCAGCTTGCTAACATCTAATCCGTTGATGGTGGTCACTTCGTTGTCCACTGAAAAGTAAGGCAAGATTGGCGCAGACCAAGGCATGGTCAGAGTCCAGATAGGTACTCCAAAAGGAGCGGCAGTCTTGTACACGACCACGCCAGCGGTAGCTGATCGCGATGTGATCAATCTGAGTTCAGGCTTGGGATGCAGAGGGAGGACGCCAGGTGGCACATCGGCGATAAATGTGCCGAAAGTTAGTGCTAGCCATAAACAGGTTGTGGTCTGTGCGCAGTTGCAGTAGACGGTCCCCGTTATCTGACCTGCAACCAACAAGTCCCCATCGACCACCTAAACGACTCTCTTCTGTGCCTAGAACTCTCTAATCTAACAGCACATAACCGACTGTAAATGGGGATCCAATCGATTAGTGCTGCCTCAGCTCTAGCACTTAGTGCGACACCAACGCCAGCAAGACCAGACAAAGATGCCACAGGGTCCTCGGATAAGTGCACGTAAAAGAAGCTTTTTGAAGTGACAGATGTAGAGAGAATTTGTAGTACTTCACCAGAGTCTTGAATACGGGTCTCGGATAGACAGCAGACATCGATATGAAGACTTTCCAAAGACATAGCCAGCCCTATCTGTTGACCAACCTGCATAAGTGTGCGAACGTTGAAGGCAGCCAGTTTGAATGGTGCACGTGGTTTCAGAAAAACTGCTTCAGTACTCATCTTCGGTGGTAACATACAATTTTCAACCGGACAGTGATTTGAGAACGTTTAGATACAGTCGAATTTCCACTATAGACGAGCTGCTGTATAAGTCGAAAAAATAAGTATAGACAGAGTAGGAATAAAGGAGGGTGAATAATGTGGATAATAATAATAATAATAATAATAATAATAATAATAATAATAATAATGATAATAATAATAATGACAATAATAACAATAATAATAATAATGCCAATAATAATAGTGTTAATAATGACAATAATAGTAATGATAATAATTTGAATCAATTGATTGTTTTTCGAAGCGAGAAAAGTAGTTTCCATAGACATAGAGAGTTCGTCATTTGTGTGTGGGCTGTGATACTGCCCGGGTGCCCAAACCAAAGCAGGTGGTTATCTTATTGGGCCACGATCCGAGCCTTTGACCTAAAGGTCTGACCCACAAGGCAGTGGAGCATCGTAAGGAGATGCGATCCCATGGTAGCCGGTGACCAACAATTGGTTCATACGCCATTTTTTCCCGCAGGATACTGGAGCCCATGTGCACCATTAGTTTGTGATCCGGTTAAAGCGCCGGACATTCGCTTTTCGTCCTCTCATTTTCGTAAACAACACCCCCGCCACGAGAAGGCAGTGAGTAGGACTTCCCTGGCAGAGGCTGTATACGCGCGGTCGTGTGAGAGTATTTCGAGAGGGAGAGCGGACTCTCCCCACTCTCGGCCATGCCAGGGCATTCGGGGGCTGACCTACGCTGATTGGGAAAGAATTAGCCAATCAACATGCGCCAAATCAATCGTGGATTGAGCACCCTTTAATCCAATCTATATCCGGCTGACATCAGGAAACTTATTGGTAGTTATTATAAATTTTACTTTGGTCAAACAAAATTTAGATTTACTTTAATATTCATTTTTCAGATTTATTATTGATAATTCATCTTGTTTACCTCTATAAGCACTTTTGAACGATTATCTGGTTGTCAAAGTACTTGATTTCAAGTTACTGGGTTACAGATTCTATGACTTTCATTTTGATCAACTAGCCTTTATATCAAAAGCTTGACCCTAAGCCGAATGCATATATATACCCATACTTTATTATTGCGCTACGTAAAACGTTAGAAGTCTACTTTACTAAGTAGTATAATATTCGGTATTACCCTTCAGCAAAAAATAACTCATTTCCGATCACATGATTCAAGGAGCAGTTCCGGTATTTTAAGAAACAATAGTTGTAAGTGTTTCTTGTAACGCTGTGTGGTTTTTGTCAACTCTATTCATACGTTTCTGTACTAAAAGTAAGGCAGTACGACATAGTATGCATTTTACTCACAAGCCATACTCGGTAGAATGTAATGGAGTGGACACATTACGACTTAGCCAATCAGGTAGATAATCAGCGAAACTTGGAACTGAGAACAAAAGTGCAGGTCACGTTTGGCAACTTGTAATACTTATCACTGTCTAAGCGCTGGCTAACTAACACATAGCTATTTTTGTGTGCGACCAACTGCTCGATGATTAGTAGTAATTATTAATACACTAGTTATATTTGTTGAATTGAGACTCAAATCTGATGAGAAATGTCCCAAGGATTTTTAATGCTGTGTTCCACTGGTCTGATAAAGTCAATATTATTGTCTGAAAATTCGAAAGGTATTTGGGTGTTGCAATCAGTTGTCAATCTCAGTCACAATTGGAATATTCGATCATTTCAACTTTATTAAAAAAAAATCAAATTGTAAATAAATTAACATTTTAGGTTTCCATTGCAGCACTATCTTTGTTCTTCAATTTGTCCTTTATATGATTCGTATCTTTTAGCAATTAGTAAACCAGTTTAGGTAATTTTATCATATTGTCTATGTTATTTTTCATTTCAGTCTATTATTCATTTAAAAAACAAAGCAAGTCAGTTATTTAACAGTTTTGCGTTTGTTGAAACTTTCTAGAGATGTTTTCAAGTTACATTAGTTAGTTGTATACTGTATGCATGTATAAATTCCGACAAGTTTAAATTTACTATTTATTCATATCTATTTAAATTACTTTATTTTCAGATGACTTAGAAATGGGTTCTGGCGTTAGTGATGATGGTAGTCGTTGTAGTCAAAAATGTAGCTTAATGCCTAAAGCAGCTGTTGTACCTCCAGCACGAGCTGTCGCGTTTCGAAAGTTCCATGTGAATCAATTAGAAAATGTCAGTGTATTATTTGCTGATATTGTTGGTTTTACTAAAATGAGCTCGAATAAATCTGCATCACATCTTGTCTATCTATTAAATGATCTTTTTGGGAGGTAAGTTCACTTTCTTTTTCGTAAGTTTTTTTAAGAGGTAGGGGGTATAAAAGTACAATTGATAACTCTTCTAATTGAACTCTAGATTCGGTATCCTAAACTCTCTGGTAACCCCCAGACTAAATCCACGCAGCGACTTAAACGCTAATAAACATAGTAGCGGTAAAATGAATTATCCAATCAAAAACGCGACATGTGACTTTTCACTTTCTAGATGTTTCTGGTAAGACTTCTATTAAATACTGATTGGATAAGATGTTTCTCAGCTTTTCCTGAGCATTTTTGGCTTTTTTCAAGGAATCATCTGGATCTCCCCAACAACAATCAAATTGTGATTTTGGTGGCGCTCATTTTTACTCTTAATACGATAAGCAACTTAGTCATACGATTTTAGTTAGAACCATTTGTATTTAAATAGCAGCTTAGATTTCCAAAGAAAGTGTTGAGTCGATTAGTCAGTGTGTTATGTCTTCCATCGTCCAAACAAATTGCTATTAGTTTGCTGTAAATAGGTTACACAGTAGTGTATCGAAGTGTGATACGTTTGTACACTGTGCTAATAATTTCTCTACTTCGACTTTAATACCGTAAATAAAACTGTACCGTCCTCTTGTTTTCCCTGGCCCGCTAACTACAGCAAAAGTACCAGTTTTGTAGATGAAGCTATTTCATGTTCAGCCAGTGTAATCAATTAAAATACATCAAGCCCAGTTCGACAACTCAAGTCATTTATTTTAGCAATTTCTATTCATCAGTCGATGGTTTTGGTCATGCATCGGTCAGAATGTTCTTAATACATCACTTTAAAAAGCAAATAAATTTCTAAAATTATTCACAAAAGATAATTATGTATGGATCGCAAATTATGAGAATCAAACAATACGCAGTATCCTGTTTTATTGACTTTCATGGCTAAATTAACTATTGAATTTATCCGATTTTGATTATTTTCATTATTGTTGATTTTAACAAACTAGAGGGGTTTCCCCATCACTTTTATCATAAATATCTATAGGCTTGAATTTGGTTTCTTGCCACTGATTATAATATCAAATAGAGAGTACTTAACAGCTGCTTCGTGCTGGTTTGGGACTTTCGGTGGTTCACACACAAATCTTTCAAACAAATATACATATGGGGTACATGGAAGTTAGTGAATAAACTGGATTTTCAATCGTCGAGTTGAAGATATGCACTCAGTTCCATCTATCTCGGTTACGGGCAGACGGGCAGTAGTAATAGCACTGTAATACTAAAAAAATATGGTTCGAAATCCTGAGTACACAAGTTTTTAGTTAATAATTGAGTTGGATCATTGTTTTCGATATATCTACGTACTATATTCGGATCCATATTTTTATGAGACTCCCTTATCCCATGCACTGATTTACGTACTTAACTTAGAGACTTACTGTTTTTGTATACGAGAGAGCTGAGTGATATTGCTTGTCTATTCAAACAAAAATAGATTGACCGGGGTTCGGGTCTACGACGTGTATATCTGGAAATATGTCAATTTCAAATAATTATATTGGTATTTTACGCATATGTATGTAGCTCATCCATTCATTGGTTTTAAAACTACTTCTGTATTACACACTTGGTATTGTCACAATGCCCATGCCAGGCGGGTCGGTTGGATAACAGTAGGATTAAAAGAAACAGCTTAAGGCTCGAGGGCAAAGTCCTACTTCTGACTGTAGAGGGATGTGAAAACAGTAAAATGTTTCTCTCGAACAATCAGCATCTGCAGCAATACTGCCTTCTCACAACAGGAAGGGGATAGAAAAGGTGGACCTCATCCCACGGGTTTCTGCCTCCGGCGGTTAGTTAAGCGATATTCACTGCGAGGTAACTTCAGATAATATCCAAAGAACTGTGGAAACAGCAATTATATCTACCTGTAACTTAAATCAAATGGTTAGGAAAAATCAGTGGATTTCAATGGCATCTGTAGAATTGAAAGATGCTCATAAACTCATCCCATCTGGCTCTGAACACGATTAGGAGCAGAGGCAGCTTAAACGTAAGTTAATCAAGAGCCGAAATAATCGTAAGCAGTGGTGGGTAGCGAAAGCAGAAGAGATGAAAAAGATAGCAGCGATAGGTCACAGTAAACAACTGTTCAGACTTACCAAGGAAACGGGTGTTAAAAATCCGGCTGTTAGTGAAACCATCTCGGAAAAAGATGGGACTATTATTCTGCTATGTCTGAAGAGATTAGGAGTTTCCGTGATCTGAGAACGGAACGAAGACTGTGACACGATAACAGATAAGTTAGCTAATCTGACGCGTCCCAGCACTGCTAACTAGAGAGAGAAGTCGAAGCTCGGAAGAGAGAAGTATATTCCACAAGCAGTCAACTTGTGTCACTTGCGGCCTAGGCAAGATATCTGCCTGCCAGCTAAAGAGCAAGTTGGATGCACATCAGCCCGCTTCGTTCTACTTCATGGGTGTGAAACATGATCATTAAGAATAGAGAATGTTCATAGGTTACTGGTATTCGATTATGGACGTATTCGAGGCATTACTCGTGTATTTTGGGATCATGAAGTAAGCAATTCCTGGGTTAGGAATAGACTACTAGATAACGATGGCAAATCGATTGAAAAGGTGATAAATCTTCATCAACTAAGGTAGTTGGGACATCTGTTACGCATGGCCAACCATCGCCTATCTCGACCGGCAGTGTTATGTGGTGTAAGAGTAGACTGGAAGAAAATTAGGGGCATCTTCCACCCATAAAGCTATTGACAGTTAGACTGAGCCATGTTAGTTGGAGCAAACTATCTGGTTGAGGTCTGCCTGATGGTCGTAACCAATTGTTAGAGACTATGAACAACATGGCTGAAAATCACTTGCAATGGCGCAGGTGCATCCATTCTCTGTCTTTATTGAATTTCTGCGATTCTGATTTCCTCGCAACTATTCTCGTGCTTTTATCTCATTAATTTATATTTTCTTTTGGAATCGTATCTTTGATCCTTAGTCTTTTAAATCACCACCGATACTGTTATTACATCTACCATTCTGCGATTCGATCTGAAAATTTCATCTCTCTATGCTAATGGGGTATGACAACTGATGTACCTATGTACCAGGTTCTACTTTGTGACTGACTTACTACACTCATCCAGAATGTGTATTTACAATTTCGAGATAACCATACTCATTTGGTGAACTATTTCTGTTCCAACTAAATGGTGTAGTTTTGATTAAAGAATATTTTGTCTTAGAGTGTCATTTAACAAGCAAAGAGGTCTGATTGTCAGGTCTTCATGTCTGTGGTGTATGAAAAATAGTGATTCACTAAGCACTTGGATATAAGCCACACTCTAAATATGGGAGCTAATGATAATGTCCGGTTGCTCAAACCGCAGTATGTTTAACGCGGTGGTGAAAGATATGTAATTATGTTTAACTTTGTGCTTAATGTTTTGTATGTAAGTTTGTCCTTGACTCTGAAAGAAACCAATCCTATAGGCAGTTTGATTACTTTTTGATACCAGTTCATTCTGAGGAAGAGGACTTAGTCTAATGGTTCAGTTTCATGAGTAGTTGTCAGTTTACCATACCGTATCATTATTTTCTATCATTTAACTGTCGGTATTCTGTTCATGAGTTTACAGACAAAGTATGTTTGTAATCAAGGTGTAATAAAAAGTATCCTCCTCAAGAGTTTGAGATAGTATCATAGTATAAGTAAAGAAGTAGTTGGGTCGTACTTCAAATTAATTGACGTGTTTCTACACTTTCATGCTCTCTCAATTATATGAATTAGGGTTCCTGACTTGTGATCACTTGATTAATTATCCGTTAACAGGTCACTGTTACTGATAACTTTTGTTAAGATGGCCCATTTTCTGATAAAAGCTTAACTTTTAATTACTTTGTCACTCCAGTTTTTATTTCACCCTAACTTTATGGTATTTTGCATTCATAGTATTATTATTGGCTTTATTCAATATTATATGTTTGGTACAATATAGAATTCTCAGCACAAAGTATTCCAACAAGTTTCCTTATTTCTTGATCGACCCTTGCGATAAATATTGAGTGGTCTCCAGTTAGATGTTAGCAGTTCAGGAATCGACATCTGATTAGTCTATATTCTTTCCGATGCATATTACCAGTAACCACGATGTCTCTGATTGGGTTCTTTTGTAATTTTGTGCAGCGTAATGTCGTGAACTTTTCACAAACGCACCTGAATAGGTTATGCGACCAATTGGCATAATGATGTGTTAAAACAAACAAGACAACATATAACTTGTTGAAATATCCAAATGGCAGGAACGGGTTGCCCAGATATTTAAGCAGGCCACCACCAGTGTATATGGTTACCAATTTATAACTGTAAACGTATCATATGCTAATATTATCATGACATGTGTCGGTTTTATCAGGTGTATATCACGTTGAATGAGATTTTTCTTACGGATTTTGGTGTGATTATAATCAATATGTGGATTTTCAGTCATTTTTGGTCTTCTACTACTGTAAATGATAGATTTGATCGTTTATGCGAAATTGTTGGTTGTGAGAAAATCGCCACTCTTGGTGACTGTTATTATTGCGTCTCTGGTTGTCCGAATCCAACCGAAGATCATGCTGAGCGAACAGTGGAAATGGGTAGAGCAATGTGCTTAGCTATACAACAGTTTGATGAAGATCATTCAGAGGAAGTAAGTGAAAGAATATATATATATATATATATATATATATATATATATATATATATATATATATATATATACGTTAACTTTGGTACGATTATTCTGCAATCGTTCATAACTGGCTTATATTTATTTCAATTAGTTATCAGTGTTAGTAAATTGTTTTGTCTGGAGCTTTTGCCTGAAAAAATGGAAATAGTCTCATACTTGTTTTACAGGTTGTCTGTTAAACGTCTTACATCGAAGTAACCGATAATGGTAGATGTCCGACTATATTTCTAATCAAAATTTATTTTTTGTTACCCAGTTAATCAGTCACCATTAAAATGAAGCCTGGCACATGAGTGTTGTCCCAAGTTGCCATACTATATTAGCACAACGAGGTGAGATTAACAGGATAGGAATAATGTGGAAGCAGTGGCAGTTAAAAAGACTAAGTGCTGAGAATAAGGTTCGTAAAGACAGTGTATGTGAGGGAATTCAATGTCGAAAGATAGAGTAAAAGCGTTTGCGCCATTATAAACGATTCTGAGTCATGTTACCCCAAGTCTTACGACCACTGGTTATCGTGTGACTTTAAACAGACAGTCTGTATCTACCAACATGTTTCTTACTAACAGTCATTGACTTCATGAACTGACACCACGTCTTAGTTTGGGCTTCCCTATCTTTCTTTCAACTTGCTCCTACATCAGATGTCACTTGTCTAGTTAAGCGATGGTTAGATTTACGTAACACTCGTTCTGACTACTATCGGTAAAAATTCATCACTTCGTCAAACGACTTTCTATCTGTGCATAGTACACTATGCGCTAACCTAACACTTTTTACTCGTTTGATTTGATGAAAAGCGGATAGTGCTTCAAAGACAGTTATGATCAAAAACCTACAACTTATCCATGTCTCCTAGTTCAATGGACTATTTTTCACAGTCACAAAATTATAGAGAAATTTTCTGCGCAGTATACACGCCTTTTGTTTGCAGACGGACAACTTGCCTGTGTTACAAGTAAGTTTTTCTCACCAGATATTCACAGTATGAAAAAGGTCACTTGTTAATCATACACTATTGTGCGAACTCAAATGTCCTATTTTAAAATTAAAATGACTGTTTTCAACGTCCTGTTATTCGTTCGTACATATTCAAGTTCAGATAACTAGCTTATATGCTTAAATGCACCACTGTTAATGGATTAGTGGCTCGGTGGTTAAGACATCCGAAATCCAACCACCTAATTGTAGGCTTGAACCCTGGTTTATCCATTTCGATTGGGTCAGGATTGCTAGGATTTTTACATGGCTAGAAGCCAAATACACACATTTCCACCTAGTAAATGGGTTGATGAAAATATATGTAAATAATTGTAGCTCAAGCACAAACATTTATAACTCCTCTAGTGTTACGGATCAATTCACTGACTGATCAAAAAATTAGTTTTACGTGCGTCTGTTGATGAATGTCACAATGTTGCGGTTTCCTTCTGGGACGAAAAGCGGTTTTTTTCTGTTACAGGTTTTTCCCTCGTTCCTGTAGATTCTAATCTAGATGGAACCATATACGAAGCCTATCATTAGTAAGCTAGCTTGATGTAAAATGTTATGATGGTGTTTATCTTCTTGTAGTACGTATTTCAATACACAGATACAGAAAAAACCGTTTATATATTTAGGAAATTCTTAATCACAACTTGGATATTACGTACCACTAATCGCTGGTTTGTTCAAAATGCAATCTGTTCAGAACAGTCATCACTTCTATCTACCTTTCTTCACAACGGTCGGACTCAGGTGTATCGTGTTCTAATTAGCCATGGGTAGTATACGGATGATATATAGAAAACTATCATTTTTTTATGGAGGATATTCATGTGATTTCTAAAAATATTTTTGATGATGAAGTGAGTTGTTTGTTCTTCGTCAACAAATCCCACCTACGCAAATAAATTGATACCGGTAAATTAATTGTCCCTATCACTATTAGGCTACAGGTTTAAAAACCCATTACGACTTCACCCATCTCGTAGAGTAGCCAGTCAAGCAGTGTCACTAGCTCTGATTCTCTCACCCAGTCACACACACAAAGAGAGAAATACAAAGAATGAAATTTCACACACTCGTAAGTGGATGACATCGAAATGAATGTGTAATAATTGTTGAGTGATAATACTTTTAGACTTAATTAGATAGTTGGTAGTAGTCTATATTGTAGTATATCGATTGTTTTGTAATGCCTCTTCCAATGTTCTTTTAGAAAAAAAAACCCATCAAGAAATAATACATTTTGCAATTTTTAGTTTTCATATAATCATTCCATGTTTGTCATCGTCATCATTATGTTCATAGTGTTTTCTGGGTCGTAGTTTTATCCGAGATATCCACGTTTTACTACATTATTTCATGTATCTGTTACTTATCAGTCTTTGGTATACACTCGAGGATGTCAACCATAGCATATTCAATCATACTGTTATTATGATTATTGTTTATTCAAGTCAATATTGAACATCTAACAATGTTTCCATCATCAACACACTTTCCGTAATCATCCTTTTCATTTAATTTTGCTATTTACTTATTTCATTTTGGAAGACGAAGACGAACCGGTTTTGTCAATTCTCCTATTCTCCTTTCTGTCTGTCTGTTTATCTTTTTCTTAAATTCTAGTTTACTTTATTTTGTTTTTTTTTTCAAACTGTTTTGTGTATGGGTCGGAAACGGATCGAGGAAACACAACACACTACTTAAAATTTTCGTTACTGGTGTCATAAAATCACAATCATTTTGAACTGTTTAATCCAAACAAAAAAGGACAAATATTTAGATAGGGCCGGTAACTGTACTGAGAATACACAGGTTATTTTATTATTAATTTAAGAAAACGCGCTAAATTTTTGATAGACAATAGCTTTAGAGAGATAATGTTTCAATGGTGAATGAGCCTAACTACTACACCAACTAGCTGACTACGTATTGCAACTGTAAGCATGTTTCATTATTGCTATACAAACCTGATATGTGGTTCATGGTTAAAGATGTAACGAACACCAAATTCATCTTTCAAGTCATGGGTTCAAATTCTATTCTGTCTATATCCTAATTCAGGTGTACAGTTTAGGAGAAATATATATCCACTAACAAGTAATATGCATACCTGAGAATAATCAAAATTTTTAAATTGTAGAACCTCAAATGTCTTTCATCGGTTAAAAGGCGGTGAAGGGCTGTAGATTGTCAGACATCCAATATAAAACCTATCGTTGTTTTGAAGGTCAATCCGCTACTCTTTAACAGGAAAGTTTACAAACCAGAACCTTCATTCCCGTAGTAATCCGTGACTATCGGTACAGATTTTTCAGTCATTTGTTTCATCAGAGCTCATATACATTTTCATTTGGAAATCAATTTTCCCCAACTTCCTTAGTTTTAGCATCAAGTTTTCAGAAAGCTATATGCACTCTAGATATGTACTTTTTTCTTTTCTTGGGTCAAACTACCCATTAGTACCTGGTCACTTTCCTCTTTTTTATTAAAGTTTGGCACAAAGGATCTCATCAGGGTAATTTTTCTACTTCTGACTTTTCAAAGTAAATCTCTCCAGTCTAGAGACTCGTTAATTTGCAGTAGCCAAATAACATATTTCTGTTTATTGAAGACGTTGGAGAAATATGCAGTTGTCTTATAGCATTTTTATGCATATCCCCGAACCTGAACTCTTTTTTGACCCATTAATTTTTATATTATTTTGCATTTTAGAACTAAAATCATTCAATTTTAATTATACAACTTGTTTTTACCAGGATATATTCTAATTATCAATGTATTGAAATTTAAAAAATACAGTGCTGTCTGCATTTATTTTTAGTGGCATAGAAGACGTAATCAATTCGACTCTACCGTGAACGTGTGTTGATGTTTGTTACTTCATGCATTAATAAGTAACAGTGACCAATATCTTGTTTGTTCAATCAAATTCTATCGGTCGATTTCTCATACGATCTGTAGTCTTAGTGAGGTCAGTCTCTGCTCGAATAGCTCAGTAGTAATGTACCTGACTGTGTTGCTATGTTATGTCTCACAATTCGTTGTAACTCCCCTTTATATCAATTGTATGCCCTACTGATTTGTGCCAAATAGGTCCAAAAAACTTCCCATCATTTGTCTTCATATTTCATTGCTACTTGTTTGAAATAAGCACTACTGAGTTTTCACTGTACATTTATTATTTCAGGTGAATATGCGTGTCGGTGTACACACTGGTAAAGTGATCTGTGGAATTGTCGGAACAAGACGTTTTAAATTCGATGTTTGGTCAAATGATGTTACATTAGCTAATGAAATGGAGTCTAGTGGTGAAGCGGGAAAAGTGCACATTTCTGAGGCTACTTTAAGTTTTGTAAAAGATATTTATGAAGTTTCTGAAGGAAAACCTGTTCATGGTCAGTTGTGTTTTGCCTACCCATAATTATGCTTTTTCTTTTGTCTTTCCAATACATCCTATGTTACTTTTCAATTTTGATAGTCTATTAATTTCGGAGGATTGGTGAAGGATAAGACAGTTATGAAAACGTATATTGAAACTATCTGATGATATGGTATAATGATAGCCTTAATTTCGATGTTGAGTAGAGAAAGGCTATCAGCAATTAGTTGAGAGTCGCACATACGGTTTATTTTCTACCTTGAAGAAACTAACGTGCTTTCCCAGTTATTAATTCAAGCTTTCGTGTTTATGTTCATGAATTTGAATTACGTTTTATATGTATGTAGTAGCTTACGATACTCACCCAGTGTTCGGACCAAATCAGAGAACACTGAATCTTATTCTCAGTAGTGGAAGATAAAGTATCAAACCACTTCTTTGATTCGAACGTCCATCAATGAGGCATTCTTATACATCTGTTTTAATTGTAATAGTAGTGTTAGTAGGTGAATTTTTTATCGAATCAAGTTGAATTAATCCGCTGTTATTAAAGTAAAGCTTGGCACAAATAGGCGTTCATTCAGGTTGCATAGCAGCATATCACTATGGAATGAAGTTAACAAAATAAATGACAAACAAATCGAAATAATTGTTATATCAATGATAATAAGAAAGACTAAATGTTAAGAACATGGTTCCAGAAGATGTTATAAGAAGGAATGTGTGAAGGAATACTGGAATTCATTATCTAAATAAAGAGTGAATCCATGTGCGCTATTGTGACTGGTTCTGAACCATGTCTCCTAACGTTTCCAAACACTGATCGCAATTATATTAACATGTTTATTAATGACCTGGAAGTTTGTCTGCAATTTTTGTGAATATCTGTTAAATAAAGAAACACCAAAATTTTATACATTAGCCTCTTTAAGGACTCAAATTTATGGCCTAAAGCTGAGCAGACATAAACTTGTACTTGGTACATCGCTATTTCATCTCTCTGTGCCAACGGGGTATGGCAACTTGGTCTGATGTAAGTACGTACCGGATTCAAAATTGTGAGTGAGTGATTGACTTGATAACTGAGTTACATCACTGTTTTTGGGACGGGATGCTGTTTCTACAATACGCATTGTTAGTTGATACAAGAGTTTATAGGTATATTTCATACAATGCTAACTATGTGCTACATTAGTTTCAATAGAATATTTTCGAAAATGTTGAATTTCACTTGTCTCATTTGTCACAGTATCTTTTTACAAGTTTGATGTACAAGTTGAGCATTCACCTGGCATACATACATGTGTGAACATAGTTTTTGCATAGAGGAAATGAACTGGCGAGACTATAATTTACAAACGAACCAATCGGATATAAGATAACATGTCTTGGATTTTGGCGTGAAATTCACCCATCGATTTGGCTAAATAGAGTTTCGGCATTACAGCTGATATCAGTTCGTGATGAAAACTGTAAATATAATTCCTGACCCCACCATCAACTGTAAATCATAATTCTAATTCTTCACGCTGGTTTATAACCCCCATTTGATCTTAGTTCTTAGGTGAACACTTTCAAGGTCATTTTAGCGTCGCTCAAAGGTTGTCCGAAAATTATACTCACCAATTAACTTACAGAGTAAGATTGATTGTAGGACAGACGCATATGGTTCAACCATTCATTTGATTCCAACAACCAATTGTTTCGCACTGTGTCAGTTTTATCTAATTACTTATCAAGAAAGTGTGATTTTCGAAAGTGCATTATGTTTTAGTTTTCTGAATCGTAATTCGCTGAAGCACACATGTTCATGTGTAGTTAGTGTACATATACGCCTATATTTGAAATTGTCGTAATAGGCGTATATTCATCAATATCGGAAGGGGTTATTATAGCAATTTTAATAGTTGAGATCATGAGTCCATTGAAGGTAGACCACCATGGAAAACCTGAAAGCACTGGACGGCCGTTTCGTCTTATTGTGGGACTTCTCACCGGTGCTCATCCACGATCACGCCTCGCGAGATTCGAAATCAGAACCTATTGGTCTCGCGCGCGAACGCTTAACCTTGAGAGGACGGTTCACCGTTGAACTCGAGGGAGCTCTAAGAAGCTTAGAAAGAGCCGAAGATATTCCATCCAGTCATATTTTGAAAGAACATTCCAGAATCCCTACATGTAGCTCCCATGTATGCGGATTGGATGACTATAATGAAGATTTTCTTTTTACTAAGTACTATAAATACCTGATAGTTCTGTACCACAAATGACACTGTTTGGAATAGCATTCCGTACACTTGTTTTCTGTCTTCTCATTCGCAACTTGGGAGAGTTCTAGGGTTCGAGTGCTCAAGTCATACGCGGCATATTAAGATTTTAAGCTCTAGATATAACAAATTTCTAGACCACTAATTTCTAACTTCAACTAATCCACGAAATTGCGCGACATATCCACCATTGTCTTCAGTGACTTACTATCTCACAACAGACCCAGTTAAACTCGCAGGTCACTGTTTTTCACTAGACAGATAGGTCCTGGGTTCAAGTCTCGCGAGGCGGGATCGTGGGTGCTCACTGCTGAGGAGTCCCACAATTGGGTGAAACGGCCGTCCAGTGCTTCCAGGTTTTCCGTGGTGGTCTAACTTCAATTGACTCATGATCTCAACTAATAAAATAAATATATTCATCAAATAACTTGTACTACTTTTAATTTGGGTGAATCTATCATCTAGCTTTTTTATTTTCCCTTAACATATAATTTTATGGAATTATGGTATGTGTACATTCAGTAAATTAGAATCACAAATGAATAATCCTTCTTAATCAGGTTGATGTTCTAAAACTCTTGTACATAAACATCTGTATGTAGTTGTTCACATCCTCATTTCTCTATTCGCCAAAGAAGTGGCTTACACTGAGTCACGAAATGTCAGAAAAATTAATTTTTCTACTCCTTGGGAATTTACAACAAAACTCCACCAAAATATAGATTTTATTAATAACTATATAACCAATGCTCAATTTATTTTAAGTTATAAGGTCAAACCTTGGTAATGACACCTACAAAATAGCCTCTCTGTTTTGTAGCTATTTGTACGGAGTTATAATGGATGCAATGTGATAAAGATCTCAAACGGAAGCACCACAATTGTTGACTTACTTTACCTGTTTATCTTTATAAGGAAACACGAAACGACTGTACTATTTTTTATCTGTCTTTAATATGATGGGTCAAAGAAAAGTAGTTGTAGCAGCAGAACTGGTAGAAAACTTTCACGTTTCGAGTTCAATTATAGTTACTGACATTTCAAAACATTTATGTTTTTTGCTCATTTGAATGTAAATTAGACAGAATTTTTTTTTAAAAATGTTAATCATATTTCAATTCAGATGATGGTTGTTCAATAAATGTTGACTATTTTCGTAAATATAATCTATTCCCCTTTTTCATTTTCCATAGATATTCGAAAATTCAAAGTGTTAGTTGAATTTTTTAATAAAGAAGAACAATGTTTCGCCATTAAACATACTCAAGATGAAGCTAGTAAGTAAAATTAATATTGTTTCCGCAAGACACTTTCTCTTTTCCCTATTCTACTAACTAAATTTTTTGATTTATGAATTGCTAGAGAACAACTCCAAAAGTCAAGAAATAACTGAACAATCCTCTCAACTCTATAAAAGCAATGTCTTCTCAGGAAAACGTTCATGTGTGCCAGAATTGAGATATAATATATAACCTATGATATTAGATAATCATCACAAATTATTGCCAACTGACTGAAGTTGTAATTGTGTGTATACCTTTTGATTCTTACTAAATCATTTGCAGGTAATGCGTTTATCGGCTAGACAGACCTCAAGATTCTAGGATTGATGTCTTATGCAATTGTGGCATGACCCATCACTCCTGTTAATTTTTTGTGAACAATGGGCTACAGAAAAATACTAGGCATTTAAACTAGTCATCTGTCGTGGAAGACCACTTGAACGCCTCAGTGTCTCGGTTCACAATTCTTGCATGTTTCCCCCAGTCATCTGGTTTTTTCGTTATTTTCAAGGATTGGTAACGGATACTAAATAGAGATAACTTTTCTCCAAATATTTGAGACAGGGTTTTAATTGTTTCATCAAACGTCTCGTGGGTTCTTAAGGAGAATTATGTTCCGTCGTCCCAAGTTTTCTTGAAAGTATTCTGACTTTGAAGCGTTATCCAGTCTTCAGAGATCAATGTAGAACAAATCTTCATATTTCTTGGACCAAGAGTCAAAAGTAACACCTACTACACCAAAATTAAATTCACGGATTGCATTAATGACTGAATCGGTATGAGGTGCTTGTAATTCACCAGAAGCAGGCACAATTTCTGCATAAGGGGTCCCATGATTCTGAATGGTAACTGATCAAACCGCTTCTCTTGACGCTCCATATAAGTTTCTATTTGCTCCAAAGAAATATTCATTGTAGTTTTCACCGTCGCTACTGACAAGTCTTCTAACTGAACGCTAGATCCGGTTCCTAAGCTCTTCTAGTAACCCCCAGGCTGGATCTACACAACGACTTGAACACAAGAGAAAAGGCTCGAAATATGGTTTCTTTATGTTCAGAAAATTTAGGGTTTTTATGGTATTTTAAATGTCTCTGGGTTTTGCGGAAAATTCTGGAATGCTACTAAACATAGTAGCAGTATAAGTACTCATCTTATCAGTAACTCGACATGTGACTTTTCACTTTCTAGATGTTTCTGGCAAAACTAATAAAGAAAGCTTATTCGATAAGATGCTTCTCAGTGTTTTCTGAACCTTTCTTGGCTTTTTTGGCGATGAATTTTTCTGGGTCTCCCAAATAAATACGTAACTGAATATCGGAATTGTCATTATGCGTGTACGTTGGAAAACAACATACAAAGGTTCACATGCATTATTTATAGGCGTACACACATGAAAGTTAGCATCTGACTATACAAAAGTAAAGACATAATCCTTAATTAGGTTCATATAATACGTTTTAAATAATACACTTTCTGATGTCAGGGCACACTAGAAAGAACGTCGAAATTAACATCAATCTTCAAAATCAATTCAAACGACCAAGGAATAATTTATCCTATAAACGTCCTAATCATCATCTGTGCACTAATAGTATGCAGTTTTTCCATAATAAATTTTATTTTAGGTTATTATCCTTAATAGACAACCTGATGTTTTATACCACTTAATTAGTTTGTTCACTTATGGTTAGGTAAGGTCCCGAATATGTCTCCTTCAATCATCGTATCCTTGTATGGTTGAATTCTAGATGATGCATGGTTTTTATTACAAATTTAATAATTCAGTAAAAAAATTATTGACGAATTCACAATAATACCGTTAATATGTATTTGCATCTTAAAATTCGATTATTACCACTCTGATGTTGATATATATTTCAATAGTATAGAATTGTGATTTAATTATTCATTAGTTTAGTTTGTATTTCATTTTTTAAATTGGATGTCTGATTAAGGTTAGTTATTAGTTCCGAATTGTTGTTTGGTTAAATGCTTTCTCGCCGTCAAGTATTCAGCTGATATACACGCCGTTGAAATCTCACTTAATCATCGTTTATAAGTTTTAGATCTGTTTTTCAGGACTATTGAAAAGACTGACAGAAGTTCGTGGTTGCACTCTGACGTAACTCCTAGGTACGAGAGAACCAGACGATGTTGACGTCAAAATGTTCCAAGTATGATATCCGGAAAACAGATAAAGTGACAATGTTTCAGAAAATAGTATATTTGAACGGAAGTAGAGATAGATGAACATGAGACTACTTCTGAGGTAATTATTTCAGTGAAAAGAAGTGTCTTGTGTCATTTATGCCTTGCATATGTGGCTATGATGTTAGATGAAGTCCTTTCAACTAGTAGTGCCTTTTGAAACAACCAGGATCAGCATCATTGTCGAACACTAATTCTTGTAACTGAACGAATATTGGAAAAGTTAAAATCTTCTAAATCACTTTTCGGATTATTTATTATTAATCGCTAAATAATTCCTGTTATATTAAATTGCAATTATATGGACGAAGAATATTCTTTTCAATAATTTCTCGTCAGGTTTTACAATTATGAATCTAAAATTATAATCCATAAATTTGGTCAGATTTAAGGCCAATTTCTCAAAAAGGTTGTCAAGTGTAATAATAAATGTATTCAGCATCCATCCCTATCTACTATATCTGATTTAATTCATATTATTCTACATATTACGTAATTTGTGATTTGCAATTACATTATTCTCTCTTTCACGTCATGTTGACCATATTTATTCTAATCATTTATCACACAATTTTATTTCACTTATAAACTAATTCAAGTTAACACTTTATATTAGTCAACCCCAACATTAACGAATTGATTTGATTTTATATGACAAACAACAATTCTTGATTCACATATTACAATTTTCAAATGATGATGTACTCTGCTTTAAATTTGGCCAATTTTATGGATTATTAATTTGAATATGAGATAATTGTAGAACCTGATGAGAAATTATTGCAAAGAATATTCTTCGTTCATATAATTGTGTTTATTATTATTGCTAATCTACTAATTATTTTGGTCAGTCTTTGTCGGCACGCATGCATCTTATACAGGTTGCCTCAAAATAGCTATTTTGTCACAATTTCTATAGAATAGGATGACTGTAGCTGACAGATTCATATAGAGCACTCATTTCATTTTATTTGGGACTAGCAAGCTAAATATACGTGCATCCCTTTATTTATGTTCATATAAGGATTTGGATATGGTATCTTTCGCTTCAGAGACCTAATCATTTTAAAAAAGTTTAGTGGCTATCTAAACTCAGTAGCTTAGTAGAATAACAGTCCCTAATTCTAACTTATAAGGAAGGAAATCAATACCAATTTAAAGTTAATGCACGATTAACTTTAAACACATTCTTATTATGGTTCGTGTTTCGTGATAATAATTCAGTTCATAAATTTGAATCGTTATTATCAATATATAACTGATTGCCCTAAATCTATTTTTTGGTTCTACTGAGGTGATCATTAGCGGAGCTTCCGTTATAAAACTCAATTTCTTAATCTCGTTAGCGGGGCAGGAAAAAAGTTATCTCATTCACTTTACTGAAGTCAAAGTTAGTATATGGACGTATCTATAACATGTCGGGTGTTAGATGAGAAGGATTATTTGTGCATGATTCATGATTGACAACAATAACTGCAAAGTGATCGTTTTTGTTGTATGTTTTTCTCACTACGTTTAAACAGTATTACACAATTATTTCATTAGTACTGAATTTAACTTAGCATCATGGTAAGAATATGATAAGTAGAAAAATCAAATGAACATTCGATTCCTACTCAATTGCTTCAAAGAAGGCATCTTCAACAATCACACTTGATAAATTCAAAAAGATGGATTTACTTGTGTGAGCTTTATATTATGCTTTGAAGAACTCGTGGAACTCTTAGTATCATAGGAAGCGAGCACGTTACTCTGGTTTTGCGGAATAATGATGGTCAGTTAGTAAATTCATCTACCTTTCAATTAATAGTTTGCAAGTGCAAACCTCGCCCCACCTATTTTAGTTTGACCAGCTGAATGATTCTCAAACATATACTTGTTTACTGACTTATACTTAATTAACTTTGATTATTTGCTTTGTTTTCTTTTAATTTCTATTAGTTATATATGCAAATACATATGTGTGCCCAAAATGACTTTTTCTATTCTTTTATTTTCCCTTTTCCATTGGGTATCTGTAGTGATCAAAACATATTTTATTGAAAAACGTTTGGATAATAAGCCAGTTGTCAGTTTGCCACCTGTAAGTAAAGTATATTGTATCTTTCTTTTCAAATGTTGTGTTTTTTTTACTTTTTAATATCGGTGTAATCCAGTTTTATGTCATAGATTTTATACCTTTTTTCATTCTTCACAAACCGCTATACTGTATAATCGATAGATAGATTCATTTAATTTGTTAACTATAATAGAAATTTAAGTCCTCACCCTTAAGTCATAATTATTGTGTAAGGTATATCAATATTATCTTATTATCTAAACCGAAGTGGGACGAGGTTTTTCGTACCTCCAACCTACTAATTGAAGCTTGAGTACTTTGACCACTGAAGCCTCAGCTCTTCTATTTAATCATATCTTAAAGTATATGATTGTGTTAAGGGCAATCTAAACGATTTCATCGACTTAGGTATCATCCAGGTTTGTCACCAAAGCGTATCTGCAGTTATCTCGGAACTGATCTCACACTGCTAAGGTATCCGGGTCGCAGCTGATGTTTTGCTTGACTCTATTATTTATTTGTTATTTTATTTATTTGAACACATAAATTTTGGTACAAGAGGGCACCAAATATATATACGCCACATAAAACAATGAGAATTTAAAGAGAATTTAAAAAAGGTAAGGAGCGTAAAAAAGAGAACAATAACGAACAGATTAGTGTAAGGTAGTGTAATAATAATAACGGTGGAAACGGAAAGGCACAATCAGAAGAAATCTTTCAGTCAAGGGAGACACAACCACTTTCAGTGGAATCGTAGCTAGCCTAGAAGCTAGCTCGGTTCGATACTTAGTTACAACCAACTTGCTCACATCAGTCCTTTATTGGCGGTCACTTCGTTGGCCACTGAAAAGTAAGGCAATATTGGCGCAGACTAGGGTATGATCAGAGTCCAGATAAGTACTCCAAAAGGAGCGGAAGTCTTGTACACAACCACGCCAGAGGTAGCTGATCGCGATGTGATCAATCTGAGTCCAGGCTTGGGATGCAGAGGGAGGACGCCAGGTGGCACATCGGCGATGACTGTGCCGAAAGTTAGTGCTAGCCAGAAACAGGTTGTGGTCTGTGCGCAGTTGCAGTAGACGGTCCCCGTTATCTGACCTGCGACCAACAAGTGAATACGGGTCTCGGATAGACAACAAACGTCAATATTAAGACTTTCCAAAGACATAGCCAACCCTATCTGTTGTCCGACCTGCATAAGTGTGCGAACGTTAAAGGGAGCCAGTTTGAATGGTGCACGTGGTTTCAGAAAAACTGCTTCAGTATTCGTATTCGGTGGTAGCATACAATTTTCAACCAGGCGGTGACTCGAGAACGTTTAGATATAGTCGAATTTCCACCATAAGCGAGCTGCTGTATAAATCGAAAAATAAGTATAAACAGAGTGGGAATAAAAGAGGGTGAATAAATGACGTAGTAAATAATAATAATAATGTGAGTCACTTGATGGTTATTCGGAGCAAGAAGAATATTTTCCATAAATAGACGACAGTTCATCATATTTTGTGTGTTGGCTGTGATACTGCCCGGGTGCCCAAACCGAAGCAGGTGGTTTTCTTAGGGGGCCACACCCCGAGCCTTTGACCTAAAGGTCTAACCCACAAGGCAGTGGAGCGTCGTGGGGAGATGCAGTCCCATGGTAGCCCGTGACCAAGAATTTGGTTCGTACGCCATTTGTTCCCTCAGGATACTGTGTGAAAGTATTTCGAGAGGGAGGGTGAGCCCACCCCGCTCTCGGCCATATCAGGGCATTTGGGGGCCACTGAGTAGTAGCCGTTGTCATTTTTGTCCTTACTGCCGATCGTAGAATGAGACCTAATATCAGTGCACAGTGCAGGTATTGTTCAGTGACTTACACTAGTATATATATTGCAACTTCGTCTAGAGAATTGATTCTGCACGAATAACTGTGCATTGCTATTCGGTGGTCAATCAGTGTAATTTTTGAGCTATTGTTAAATTATTCTTACAACTTCCATCTCATTAATAAAAGTCGAATGTTTTGACTATTGAACTATAATAGTCTTCATACAATATATGCCCATTCCATCAGATTGCTGATGGGAAAAGTTTTGAATATTTAATCAAGAAATCATAATTCTAACTAGTCTTTTAGTTTATTTGTAACACAGGTAATACTGATAACACAGGAAATCACAAGAGTGATACTCACAAAGTATGATCAATATATTGTAAATAAATTTAATAGGCAAATGTCGTATCAATAACTGAATGGGCTCAATAACTTATTGTTAAACACCGTTGTCTGTCCATTTATAAATACATCCAAGAAATATAAGGTTTATGTTAGCCATATGAGGAGTTTGATCATCATTAGTTTCTTTTCCGAACCAAAAGTAATGACGTCTCAAGACACAGAATTACATGAATTCTAAAACCACAATCGGAGAGTTGCTATGATTCAACAGACACCAGTTGTATTGTGTTGTCGTTCATTTCACTGCCGTATATTTCATAGTGACCACCTTTTCATTCGCTTACATTTGTCCTTATGACAATACGACACAATAAAATATATATGACATATATCATTTTTTGATCAATTAGTTGGTTAGTAACAAGGTCTGTTCACATAAAATAATCTTACACAATTAGTGACATTATTATTTTCTAGACATAAAACATGCAAGAAGTGATGGGTAGTTTACTGTGAGGAACGCTCTCCAAAAAGATTATTTTATTTACCAAAAACTATCCTAATCTTAAGTTCCTTTTTTTATTATAATTCTTCTTTTGAATATCTGTTTCATCTACTTCTACAACCTTTACTTTACCGTCCATTTACAATGGTGTTCTCAATGCCATTTCCAAGCACACATAAGTGGATCATTGTAGTAAGGTTACCTCAGTTACGTTAGTCGTATCAACTGAACTTAATACATGGGTTATTATTAATCACTGGATAAATATTCTCATTATTATGTGTCACTAACCAAAGCTCACATGGCTGCAAACAAATATAATCCATGATTTATTGTGATATGAAAGACATTTGAAACTTTAAGTTAAATATAGTAACTCAATATTTGGTAATCAACTAAATGTAAATGCACCAGATTGATTTGCAAATGCTTCATATTCTGTTAACTTAATCACTTATCCTGTCTTACTGTTACTACTTCTTAAAATCCTATTATATACAATCATTCAACATTTTTTTAAACTGTAAATCCATATCACTCTCTCTGGGAATTATTACAGAAAATTTGCATGTGCATTTAGTTTCAAATGATCATTTTGGTAGCCTACTAATAAATACCTTATTATGTCTAAAATTCCAGAGTTCGAAACGGCGATTCACTAGTGAAACATTAAATAAATATATTAACCATAATTGGCGCTGATCCATGCTTGTAGTTTACGTTTACTCAGTAAAAATCCCTTATTACGTACAAATATGTTTCTGTAATGTTTTTATTGTTTTCGCTAAAGGAGATCAAAATGATGTTAGTTAAATAATAGTGGCTTTTTAAATCTTATTTTCTCCCTTTCTAGATGCAACTGGAAGTTGGTCCAGTTCAATTACAAAGTGTAGGTTGTTATTTGATGTTTTGTGTATTCAAACTGTATATATTCATGGTCTTTACATTATAATATAGTGACGAAATGAATGGCGATTGATCAGTTCTTGATTATGAAACAAGCAACTATTCAATAACCCTTCACTCTCTATTGAGTAATGTGTGAAGCTTATAGTTCAGTCGGTCAGATTAGTTTTTTCCCAGTCGTTGATAGGTCTTGCTAATTGAACGCTATATCAATTCCTAAGCTATTCTCGTGACCCCCAAGCTGGAACTACACAGCGACCTGAACACGAGAGGAAAAGCGCAAAATATGCGAGAAGCACTTTACCTCAAAGGTTCGTTTTAGTACAGAAAATATAAGGTTTTTATAATATTTTAGATGTCCTTGGGTTCCCCGAAAATTCTGGAATGCTACTATATAGTAGCAGTATAGTAATCGGTCAATCAGAAACTCTGCATGTAACTTTTCGCTTTCTTAATGTTTCTGGCTAAACTTCTAGTAAACACTGATAGGATAAAATGCTCCTTAGTGTTTCCTGAGCATTTTTTGTCTTTTGCGAGAAATTTTCTCGATCACCCCAACACCCCCGTTTCAAAGAATAAGACTTCTTCTTCAGGTCTACTTGCAGCTTGATAACTAGTTTTCTGCGGCGTCCGAACTTTCTTGGTATCCAGAGTCTATGAGTGTCTGTCGGGGTTCCTGTCATTGGAGTATCTGTAACTATATATAGCGGAAGCCTCACTCGATTATCTACCGTGTCTAGAGTCCTTTTCTCTCTGTGTATTTGATTAATGTATCTAATCCACGTTCCGAAAGTCCCACACACTGTATAAACCATTTACCATTCTCTTCTCAATAACTCCCGGTTCCCAACGATTTTTCCCAATGTATGATTTGACGAGCACTTTATCACCCACGTTAAAACTCCGGATATTCTGATTTTATCTGGTTTAGGTGGTAACATGACGTCGAATATAGTTCGGATGCTTCTCCCGAACATCGCTTCATCAGAGGATTTTCCATCTGGGACGATATGGTTAAGCGTAGTTCGATAAGCTGTTAAGAATTTCGTAATTACCTGACTTGTTTCCTCTCCTTCCCCTTTCAGTAGTGCTCTTTTGAATATGTCCTTCTCAACTTTCGACGTATCGACGTTGTTGCTGACCGAGTTTATGGGCCAGTCTGTTAGCTTCAACCTTTCTATCCAATCAAACCCCAATAAGTCGAGTGATGAACTTTCTTTCAAAAAATATTACACCCTTCTCCGTAAACTCCGACTGTGATTTCACCAGCAATATTTAGAATTCCCCCAGATGCACTCTGTGCTAATTGACGAGTTGAATATATTTTCTGTCTCCCAATTTTCTCCCACATTCTTCTGCTTATAAGTGTTATATCAGAGGCTGTGTCTAACTGTAAGCGGGCATCATACCCATTAATCTTGAGAGAAACATACTTTCTACGGTTATGTAAACCAGCCTTATGAAGAGCCACCGTTACTTTAGCTATTCATGGCTTGAATCTTCTAGAACACACTGTCTGTTGACGGCGTTTCCGGGTTTTGTAATGACTTTCTTTGTGCCTTTTTGTAGAACACGTAGTACAACGATGATTTTTAGAAGGACAAAATCTTTTGGAAGGCCAAACGCCACATAACCAGTATGGGTATGATCGTTTGTTGCTGTCATTTCAATAATTCTGCGTGCTGGAACCTTACAGACAAAAACTAGGCATTTAAACTCGTTTTCAGTCATGGTAGACAACTTGAACGCCTCAATGTCTCGGTTCACATTTCCTGCATGTTTCACCCAGTCATCTCCTGGTTCTTTCGTTATCTTCAAGGATTGGTAACGGATATTAAATAGAGATGACTGTTCTCCAAATATTTGAGACAGGGTTTTAATTGTTTCATCAAAACTAAAGTCTCGTGGATTCTTCGGGAAAATGAAGTTACTATAGCGTTCATGTTCCATCGTCCCAAGTTTTTTTTTTGAAGTATTCTGATTTTTGAGGCGTCATCAATTTTGCTATGATCAATACAGAACAAATCTTCATATTTCTTAAACCAAGAATCAAAAGTTACATCTGCTACACCATCAAAATTAAATTCATGGATGGAGTTAATGAATGAATCAGTATAAGATACTTGTGATTCACCTGAAGCAAGGTTTTGCTGGGACAGGTACAATTTATGCATCAGGGCTTCCATGATTCTGATTTGGAACTGTTCAAACATCTCTTGATGCTTCATATAAGTAGTATGTAGCAGGAAAAGGAAGTGGAAAACTTACCAGCAGAAGATTGAAATAAAAAGAACAAGAAAGAAAATGGAGAGCAATCGAAATAACAGCAGTATTAGACTAATGTTGCATTATAACACGAACAAATGAAGGAAGATATGCAAATGATGCATTTAATGTATGATTTTCATATTCTACTAAAGCGTTGTGCGATTTTACGTAAAACAATAAATTGGTTTTACTGTATTTAAATCATCGTTCACTAAACTATGTGTCCCGATCTTCCAAAACCCTTTTAGTTTCATGTTCAGATGAAAATCGAAATAACGTACTATGTTTTTAGTTTCTTTATCTCGTTGATTGTTATGACCACAAGTTTTTCGACATCTAATGATGATTCGCCAATTATAATCCCGATTATAATTTCTTTACCTTGCGTGTTCTATTTTGTGTGCAGACTAGCGTTCTAAGCTTTGACCAATGATACACTTTGACTGGCAAGATTAAACATGAGTTAATGCTGATATAATCTTAGTTTCTTCTGGTCAATCAATATGTTTACCTTCTATCCTCAGTTTTGAGTCCGAACAGTCAGTCAGCTACAACGTAGGACCAGGCACATATATTCATCGGTCCAAGTTACCACACCACATTAGCACTGCAAGATGAACATCGAATTCATAGAAATAGTTAATTCAGTGGTGGTAATATTATATAAAAGAAAGATTGCATATAAGGATATAGTATATATATATATAGGATATGACGTGATTTTAATCTCTTAGTTTAAGAGAGGACAGCGAGTGTATACATCGACGCCATTGTGATCGATTCCGAGCCATGTCACCAAGAGTCTCCAGCCGTTGGTTACGATAGTCATGCGGACCCCAACCAAGTAGTCTGCATCTTCCAAGATGGCTCAGACTAGAAGTTAGTGACTTCAAGCACTGATGCCACGTTTTGGTTTGGCCGCCCCTAACTTTCTTCCAACCATCCCCAACACCGGATGGCATTGCACGTCGTGGTAATCGGTGTTCAGGCATACGTAACACGTGGCCCAACCATCTCAGTCGATGAAGATTCATAACCTCATCAACTGATTTACCATCCTTTCCTAATACCCTGCGTCTAACCTCACTATTACTTACCCGGTGATCCCAACAGACGCCAGCAATATTTCTGAGGCATCTGTGGTCAAATACTAGTAGCTTACGAGTATCTTGTACTCTTAATGGCCACGTTTCGCAGCCGTAAATTAGGACAGAACGAATTACCGTGCTATATACTCGTCCTTTTATTGATAGAAGGATATCTCGCCTTCTCCATAGGTGATGTAAGTTGGCAAAAGCCAAACGAGCTTTTCGAATCCGTGCTGAGATTTTGTCAGGCACCAACCCATTAGGGCTGATCAGACTTCCAAGATAAGCGATCATTGGGTGTTGTTTTTGGTAAACATTTTGAAAGTGAGGTAGAAAATGTTTTCTCAGTAAACAGTCAAAACAAGCATTATTACTACTAGATTTATACCTTATACCCTAAGCGAATTTATGAGATCTAATTTACGTAAATCTTAATATTGGTTCAGTTGATAAATTATCGTTTTTAATAGTAACCAGTTTTGATTCTGGTTCATCTATGGTTTAGCAATTAAGGTAATCCAACCAACAGGTGTAACGTTTGAACTAGATTCCAATTCCAGTTTAGGATGGCTAGTAGTACCAGTACAAAAACTTGTACTTGGTAAATGAGTTACAGACGCATGTTATAAGTTGATCAAGCATCTTTAAACATTTGCGATGGCTATTGAATTACTGTTTGCCAAGGATTCATGGAGGCTGCAATTATTTTCCAGTTCAGTGTGCAATTGAGAAATTAATCCATTCACTTCCGTCGCATCTCCAAAACGTGAGTGATTCAGCAGCTGTGTGCGTAATTTGACTAAGAACGCCAACTGTCGCTCAAATAGTAGTTGTAATCGATCGGAAGGGAGAGTCATTTTCTGAATCAGCACCGGTAATGAAAATTACTGTATGAATAATGATCAATGTCGTTCAAAGACACTGATGACAAATCTGGATGCTGATTGCTCGAAATAATTTGACTTAATTTCGTCCAATTACAGACTGACTTTGGGTCGTAATATTTTTTTACCCCGTCTCCAATTTTTATATCTGGTCGTCGCTGATTGTTATATATATATATATATATATATATATATATATATATATATATATATATATATATATATATATATATATATATATATAACTGCCTAAACGGAACTAGATGGGCTCGGACACGCTTCAAACTATTGATCGGGAACTGAATGCTCTAACTTCTAGGCCGTTATTGTTTACAGATATGAGGTTGTATTTTTCATAGGTTTACTATTTTTGAGAAGTCGTCATAAAACTGTTCTCCAACCGAATAATTTTCTGTACAACTACCATTTTTCTTTTAGACTAATAATGTTTGCGATAGTGCAACTGTTACCACAAATAATAATCTGCATGAATCACGGAATATTGACGCAGTTCTCCCAACAGCAATGAATACTAGTATTTCATCAACCACGGAAATTCACAACACTTTTACCTCATATCATCCACTTGTGAATAACGAAATTACTAATAATGTCGCTAAGAAACCTGACGGCATTACACAACATAATAATGGAGACAATAAAAAGCTGGTGGATACCAGTCAACTCCCACAATCTGTTTCAACAGTCTTAACAGAAAATCGTCTGTCTATGGATAATAAGAACATAACTATACCGCATACTGCTACAACAACAACATCTACTACTACTATAACTACTTCGTATGCTATTAGTCGCGGTTCTGATGTGGAAATGTTGCAGGCATTACAAGATTTTGTTCAACCTGATGAAATTTTCATTTTTCCACCAATATCCAAATTAAGTTTGAATTTCTTTGTTCCCATGGTTGAGAAAAGTTATCGACGTTTAGGTTTACGACGTCCAAGAATGCACTCTATTGAGAAATTATCATGGTCCACACCACGTATCGCACCATTTATTAATACAATTACAGAGACAATATTGATTTTTGTCATTGCTATAACATGTTTAATTGTTTTTCCAGATGCTCGAAAAGCAGTGAATACGCCAACTTTTTATGTTATTCTATTTATCGCCTTCATGATACATACACTGTTATTGGCATTGTTAATTTCCGATTTGGCTGCATGGGCCTGGTGTCCAAAACGTATCAATAGTAGTAGTAAGTCCATGTTGAAAACTCCTAGAAGCCGTTATGATTGGCGACGTATAGTGATTCGGCTATATGGGAAGCTGTTTCGTTGGAATTCACGTAATGTGATTGGTGTTTTTATTTTGATCTTGCCAACATCTGTTGTTTTGTCGACCTATTCTTATTGTTTATTTAATAAATATACACCTTTACTAACACTCGATGCGTCATTAAATCAGAAAGACGCCTATTATTATTCTCACATGTTCTATGCTACTTATCGTACACAGATTGGTTTGTTGTTCACTTTTATGTTTATTAACTGTACATTGTTCACGTCGTTTTCCTCTTGGACGAAAACTATTTCAGCTACATTCGTCTGTTCATTGGGTATACTATTGATATCCTTACATAAAACACTTCAGTACACGTGTTCGCCACAGCATGCTCAGTCGTGGTATTCGGCAATAAAATATAGTTTTAATAGTCCAGCAATTGTTGAAGAACGATTAGAAAATCGAAATTCATCGTTGTTATTTGAGTTTCCTGATTGGTCATATCCAGCCATGTCTGATAATGCCGTGTATGAGTATATCGTGATTGGATTGCTTACTTTGATTCTAGTCGGTGCATTGAATCGTGAATTTGATATTAATTTCCGATTAAGTTTTCATCGAGATTATGAAGCTCTACGAGCTAAGGAAGCTATCGGTCATCAAAAATTGCAAGCTGATTGGTTACTGGAGAACATTATTCCATATTATATAATGGATGATTTACGTCAGCATAATAAATACTCTCGACATATTGAAGATGCTGGTGTAGTTTTTGCATGTATTGCGAATTTCTCTGAGTTTTATGACGAACAATACCAAGGTGGTCAAGAGATGTTACGTGTTATGAATGAAATATTTGCTGATTTTGAGCATCAACTCGCCTTATCAAAATATAAAGACGTTGAGAAAATTAAAACAATCGGCTCATGTTTTATGGCTGCTTCTGGATTAAATATGACTGAACGTAAACGCAATAAACGATCAGATGAACATTTGTGGGCATTACTTGATTTTGCTTTAGATTTAATCCATACACTAGATGATTTCAATCGTCAAATGTTCAATTTTCAATTTGAGCTAAAAGTTGGTTATAATATTGGTGAAGTGACAGCTGGTGTTATTGGTACTACAAAATTATTATATGATATATGGGGTGATACTGTCAACGTGGCTAGTCGTATGTATTCAACAGGTTTAAAAGGTAGAATACAAGTTACTGAAGCTGTTGCTAAACGCTTAGAATCACGTTATATATTTGAATATCGCGATGAAGTGTTTGTCAAAGGTAAAGGTAATATGAAAACTTACTTATTGGTAAGTCGTCGAAATAATTAACAGGAAGAAATGTTTATCGACATAATTTCATTGAAAAAATATGGTCCAGATACTACTCATAATACTGTGGTCAATTATAACATCTTCATCTTTGATCACTTAATCAATGGGACAAAATTTAGTAAATTTTAAAAATTTATAATCTGAATTTTTTACTTTATTACATATACACAAAATTCTTTAATAAATATTTTCATATCCATGTGTTTGTTATTGTTCTTCATTGTTCATTTATCAAATTAACAATTAACTTATTGCACCATCGTTATTTTTCACTGAATCATAATTTTTTTTTAATTAAACATAATAATACTACTTATTAAGTAAAGTCTCATATATTGAATAGATTAATTTACACTTGTAATAATCATTTTCATAATTTTGTCTTACTTTATTATTATCTATTTTACACAGTGATTATCATTATTGGTTTCTTTATTATTTCTAATAACCTTTCATCTACTATGCATTTGTTTTAAACATCCATCGTCAATATTTCTATCGTTAAGTGATCATATAAATGCATTAAATTCTGTGTATTTATATTTTTGTTTAAACAAGTGTTGATTTATTTTTGTCTTATGCTTATAAACTTTGTCTCAATATTAATTGCATGTTTTAGTTCATGTAACATTAAGCGCCGGACTAATTGATTGTTATATATATTCTACCTTTAATTAGAATCAAGCTTAATTGTCAAGTTTTATTAGAACTATATTCGTCTAAATACATGTGTGTGTGTGTTTGTGTGCACATGAATCTTGTGAACGTAAATAACTTGACCTTAAGAATTCAACTACTACTGTCAGATTGCATTTTTTTTCTCTCATGATTATCTAGACTGCTTTTCACTTGTTTTGTCCTTTTTATTATGATATTTTGAAAGAAATTTGGTAATAAAGTTGATAGACCTACATTAAAGTCCACTAGACTTTCATTGTCGTGATGACTTGTATTTATTCGCTAGAAATATATAAGATGATCTCTTGTTCAAACTGAAATCTAATCATCAATTACTTGGTGAAAATTCACATTTATCAGTTTTGCGTGTTCTTTCTGTGGTATTAATCCTTTTTTGTCGTTATACAATTGAGGGTTATACGTATGATTATAGACTTGTTAAATTATCTTTCTCGAAATAATGATGTTATCTCATGTTCAACTGATTGCTTTTACTAATGGTTCCTGTCATTTGTTCATGTTAACTACTTTCTATTTTGTCTTTCCCTCCCACTTTTTTGTTAAATTTGAGCTGTAATGGCTTCTCATTATTTACATATTCTCTGCTCTAATTCGTTTTGAATAATGAATATGTTACATCATAAAGTAGAGAATATCTTGAGAACGCCGCAAAATAATAGCTGATGATGGCGATAACCATGATATATATTCCGATTTTGTTTGGTTTTATTTATTGTAGTTCTATTTAGATTATTATTACTATTTTTAATGTTTAAGATAAATAAACAAGTTTGTTATGATGATGTACTACTAATTTATCTAAATTGAGGTTGAATTACTGGCCTGCACTTTCACCTTCATAATAAGACATGTAGGGGAACTCACCACAACATATTAATGAGGGTTTATTGAATTTGATCATCTTGGACTGATATTAGTTATTAGGGAATCGTTGAAAGTCAGAAATTATTCAACATCCTATCTTCATTTAATAATCAGTTTGTTGAAACAGATCTCGATCAGTTTATACCTATTACAATAAAAAATTCGATTATACATCACAGTGGAAAATTGGAAGAAAAACATTTCCAATAATGTCAACCTATTAGAGGAAAGTAATATAATTTAACGATTCACCATAAGAAATTGTCTTCAGTTTATCAGCTCATCATTGTCAGCTAATTATATTTTTTAGTTATGACATATATTGTAGTGTGGTCTATTAATATATCTATACTCATTTAATAAAAACCCAAACGAATTCACGTCGTACATACTTAGACGTTGAACTACCAATACAACCAATTGATTAGCTTTCTTTCGGCAGTAAATGTTCTACAATATACCGTCACACATTGTTATTCAGAACCTCACATTATTTCTTTGTCAAGTGAACAAATTGTTTGAAAATAACTGTTATCTAATACTTCAGTGAACAAACACTCAGTAGTGGGAAACCGGCTCATTGTTCATCAAAAAATTACTGAGTGCGTTCATAACATGAAAACCATACATTGTAAACGATATTTGCACATTTCCCTTCAAGTGTTTTCAACATGCTTCATGATTCTTTCAATTCTGCTGTTACAATATCTGTTCCTTTTCTTGTTCTCTTCAAATCAGTCTTCTTATTCTTCGTCTGCCAGGCATTCTCCTTCTGATTGGTGCTAAATACCACTTATATCCGTCATTATAAGTAGCGTACACCACCATACTCATTTAACTGTGGTTGCATTGCTCGATTTTCATCCAAATTGTCGGTCACATAAGTATCCATACAAATGTTGAACAAGATAATTTCAAATAAACTGACCAATGAGTGGAGAGTTAACAATAAGTAAATGGTATTCAAAATATCTCCTGAAAGGTTGGTGGTATCGTTCTGAAGATTGTTTTATATTATTGATGACGATCTCACTTATCAGACTAAAAATCCATCTTCGCAGTGTAGACTCATTAGCTAATTCCATACTCCTAGGTTCGGAGTTTCAAATTGCATGTGTTGTAAATTTTTTCTTGATTTTCGGATCATTTCGTATGTCAAATCTTCTCCACATATGACATACCACTACTTCGTGTGGCGCATATATATTTGGTGCCCCCTTGTACCAATATTTATGAGTTCAAATACAAAATAAAATACCACTAATTCCGATATTTTGGTACTTATCTTGACAATTTTATTTCATTGTTATGTTTTGGCGCAGCAACTTGGGAGGATATTTGAAGCTATTATCTTGGAATAATTTATACGTGTCTGCTTTTTTTCACGATCTTGTACAAAAATGATTATTTGCTTACTTAGAACATATAAATACTTTTATTGGCTCCACTCGCATTATAATATCTCTACTCTATCTTATAAGTGATGCCATAGCCTTCCAGCTTTGAAGTTTCGGTTTCAAAGTATTACCTGGTGCTTTCATCTCAATTATTGATGTATTAGATCTCTATGTTTTACTCATCATTATTATTTACGTTCTGCAATGACATTCTTAATAAATTCGAGGAAACTATTTCAAAAGAATAAAATCCTAATGTCATGTCAAATATTATTTGTTCTCATAATGCATTTGTTTCTTGTGGGAAACTTGTTCAGTGCGAAGCACGAGTACTAAATGACCTCGATTTCCATTACAATTCTGATGATTTCATATCAACTGTTGTTTATCCATATCACGAAGTCACTTCTAGTGTTTACTATAGTCAATGTGAGAAATATGTTTTAAATGAAGCCACATTATTCATAACTTGGAGATATAATGATCCATCATTATTTCGTGTGGGATGATAGTCTGAATGTCTGTGGTTCAAATTCTAGGTAGCATCGGTTTCAGTACTCGACTAACATGGTGATTGTACACAACCCAAGGAAGCACGTGAGTCTGTTCCGATTTTGGATATTAATTCTAATACTAATGAGTCCATTCTATGTAATAGAGTATTTATCCAATACATTGTCGGACAGACACAGGATGAACTTGAGAAAAAGACGTTCAATTGATTACAGACACCCAGACTCCAATTTAAGCTGTGGTGGATGTGATGTTTGAATGAACTAATGATTCCTTTGCACTTGTTGAATGCTTGATTTCTATTTCTAAATACAGTACATTCGTTCGTGCTTGTCTAGTACTTCTTGATTTAATTGCGTTATTTATGAGATTCTTAGTTCATACTATAATTCAAATAATTCTCATTATCAAAATTTTTCATACTTATCATGTACTAAAATGACAGACCGATTTGTATTTTTAATAAATTTATGTTATTTGTACAATATCTATACATTGTTACAAGCAACATCAAAGTGTGAGTACGTGTTAAATTTATATCTCATACTGTAAATTCAAGAACAAACTTGATTTCAATAGTTGAAATCATGATTGAGTTGAAGTTAGACCACTATGGAAAACCTGGAAGCACTGGATGGCCGTTTCGTACTATTGTGGGACTCCTCAGCAGTCCGTATCCTCGATCCCGCCTAGTGGAGTTCGAATCCGGGACCTATCAGTTTCGCGCACGAGCGCTTAACCACTAGACCACTGAATCGGCATCCAACGGTGTTAATGTCTAACTTCAACTAATCCACGGAATTGAGCGATGCATCTAGCAATGTCATCAGTGAGTTACTATCTCACAACTGACAGGTTCTGGGTTCGAATTTCGCGAGGCGGTGTTGTGGATGAGCACTGTTGAGGAATCTCACGGGACGAAACATTCGTCCAGTGCTTTCAGGTTTTCCATGATTGTCTAATCTCAACTAACTCATGATCTCGACTACTTAAATTACTACAAGCTCTAGAAAACCCCTTCTGATACAACGTAGATAATGGAAAATATGCTCAACCAAAATTAGTATTTGAGAACTAAGTAATATGAGAAGCTTATTTGTCCTCGACTGAGATTTCATCTAATTACATCTCACTTGCTAAACGCTTATGCCATATGAACATCAAATATTATGAAGTGAGACTTTATTTTCATGTCGTCTAGCTCTTCTGCATCAACATTAATTTTTCTAAGTAATTTATCTAACAAATGCTAAGTTCCATGACGTTTGAGTCTTAATAAGAGTGGAGTTTAGTGTTTCATTTTGATTTCTAGAAATAATCGAGTAATTTTTCATTGTGCATCAAGATTTGATTTAGTACTTGTGTTGTGCGGTGGCTGTATAAATACTCGAAAAGAATGCTTATGTAGGCTTATATATTGACGCTGATTTTATAAATCTAACTAGTCACACCACACGTAAGAGTCATACCGTGAAACATCCACAACAGTTCATGTTCAGGTTCTCAATTCTTCGCATCTCTTAAGATGTCTAATAAAATTATATTCCACTCAGTATGATACATTAATCTTTAACTCAAATATTCGTTCACAACTCTCCGTTGTTGACTACTGGCTTGAGGTTCTTTATCAAAAATTGTATATTTGTGGCATCTTCACTGTTATTAAAATTTCTGATGTCTGGAAAGCTTCCCACTGAATTAAAGGCGTGCTACACAAATACTCGCAGCCTACAAAATAAAATGGCGGAGCTCAAGACGACATTGGATATAGAAAACTAGAATGTCACCGCTGTCTCAGAAACATAGTTAACGTCAGAATGGCTTGACATTGAAATTCAGTTGACTGGTTTTTTACGTAATTCGGCTGATAGACTAAACCGTAGGGGATGTGGGTTATCCAAATATGAATTACGAAGACTCTTGTCTCTCACGGACTTAGTATTATTAATATTAATATATATTTCTGCATACGCAGGTACACGCCATTTTAATAGGCATGATCAATAAATTACAACATTTGTTGGTTCACAAAATGTTTCCCAACTAATTAAGTTTATAGTTGTTATAAAGTGAAATCGTAGAGCGCTTGCTGTAAACTGTGAACTTGAGGAGACGCGTACGTTAAGTTTGTTCCAGACGTCGAAATTTTCGTAGCTGTGCCCTCAGAGCGAATTTCTGAAGAAGAAAAAGAGAAACAGAAGAGCAGCAAGGCACTTGGATATGAACGCCAAACGTTGCTTAACATAGTGTAGTAGAACGGACAGAGGTATAATAAATTGGAATAAATTCATATTATCTCTTGTTATAGTGAAATGAAATCAGAGGCTCCATATTAGACAATGTAGTAATAAAGAACAATGAGTTGTGTCGTTTAACGAGTTGTAGTAAGCTCACATGAAGCAAAGGAAGTCAAGGCAGGTACAAGGAAAGCGGTTTATTAGAAGGGTGTGTATATAGAGGGTGAAGTGTTAAGAATACTAATGACAACATCTTTTGTTGGCTAACTTTTATTCCTTTTTCTGTTTGTCCGATGCCAGCCACACAATCCTAGTGTAAAAATCCGAGTTAGCATGTTATAGGTTGTCTTAGTAGAATAACTAATCCAGCATAATATTGGAAACATGAGTTTGAGTGGTGAGCGTAGGAAAACAATCTATATCACAGATTGATTGACTTATTCTAAATCATGAGGAGCCTGATACATACAAAATGTTCTGTCCCCACAAACACGGGTGGATTGAAGTTACCGCCCTCACCATCAATGCTGATCAGTAACTCCACCCTCCCTCCTTTTGTGATGTTAGGCTCATTTAAGCTTATTTTTGTATATATGTCATGCCTCACGCAATCCTCTGTGTTTCACCTCTTGTTGGAAAGCACTATTTTTAAAAGTACCATTTTACAAGCTTATCAGGCAGTTACAAGCTATGGACTGTGGGTAAAGCATCGATGCAGTGCCTCTGTTGACTATAGTATAAAGTATAGTTTGCCAATCAGAGTATAAGCGTTAAGAAGGGTATATTGTAGGATGGTTGTTTATTTAAGCAGGCGGAAAATGTATAGAAGAATATGCGTTGTGGATAAGGTAACGAGTGGAGAAATAATATTAATTGCTAGTTAACATAGTGTGCAGAATAGTAAAAAGTTAATACAGGATAAACAGGAAGGAACTCACAGTAACTTGGTGCTGTTGTTATTTTGTGTTGTCCTAACCAGTTGATTGGTAACAGGCTCCATAGAGACCACTGGTAGTAGACAATCGATTGTGCGGTCCTCTTGACTTTCTGAGGGTGATAGTAAGTGTCCCTTAGCGATCGAATTAAGTTGAACAGTATCGATAGGTTCAGTGAGTTGCCTGTCTACTTCAAGTGAAAAATTAGGGTGGAAAAAGTAACTAGTACAACTGTAAAGTAGGAAAAATAAGGCAAACTGAACTTGAAGTTCATTTTGGTTTACACATGTAGAGAGCCTATGATGACCCACTTATAATAGTGTCAGTAAAACTAGGAGTGTTAGGTGCTCGATATATGCATCCGATTAGTATTTTACATTCACAGGTGTGCACAGTAAGCCATATCCATTCAGGAAGTTTGCTGAGAACGTGGTCGCTATAGATTTCCGCTCTCAATTTTTTTATTGCATAAACAAGACAACCACCACCCTTCTTAGTGAATCGATCACAGCGGAAGAGCTCATGGGTGTCTGCTTGTAGATATGTGTCTGTGGTATCGGAGGACAGCCAACTTTCTGTTATCAAAACAAGTGAGGGGTTGTTTAAAAGTAAAAGGGTGAGTAGGTGAGGCATCGTACTTGGTACAGATCGAGCGTTGATTAACATAAGTGTCAGGTACGGCGACTGTTTGTCTAGTAGAAGGGTATGATGTAAACCCAGTGGATTGTCTGTTTTGCCATGACAAAAAGAAGGTTTGGGAGCGTCGACTCCAAACCGTCATATGTGGAATATTAAGTGATTGATTTTCTCACAATGGGAATACATCTGATGCTCCAGACATCGACATAAAGTGCACTGGCAAAAACAATCGTAGTACCATAAACTTTGACATTATGAGTATACATACCGCCATTAAAACCCTTAAGCCAAATGCGAGTTCCGGTGCCGATGACATCCCTTCAATCGTTTATAAAATGTCAGGACCGAACATACATACGCTACTACTCAAAATATACACATTATCTTTAAAGACAGGTACATATCCGGAAACCTGGAAGGTAACCTATGTTCTTCCCAAACACAAATCCGGACCGAGAAACCTAGTTGAAAACTACAGACCTATAAATAGCACTCCAGCCATATCACGCATAATGGAAAAAGTGATACAAAATCAACTATCTGATCACCTACTCAAGGAAGATCTGATAGACCTGTCACAACATGTCTTCATTAGAACAAGGTCGTGCAGTACATGCCTGATAGACTTCTTTAACGAGGTTACTCGTATACGTGACCAGAAGAAACTAGTTATTATGCTATACTTCGACATTAAGAAAGCCTTTGATACCTCATAATCTTCTAATCAACAGACTTAAGTCAGTTGGAATTATAAATCCTCTTTTGCAATGGATAAAGTCTTTTCTTACGAACAGATATCAAATAACCAAGATTAACTCTGATACATCTACACCTTGACCTATAACCAGTGGTGTTGTGCAGGGTAGTGTCTTGGGTCCATTGCTCTTTATAATCTACATCAACAATATATGCAAGTGTTTTAGCACAGGTAAGACCTACCTCTATGCCGATGACTTAAAAGTCATCTATAAAACTGACATTTGCGATTTACGCAGTACTATGGAAACAATCCAACATGAACTCAACATGGTAAACGACTGGTGCAAACACTGGAGGTTAGAGCTCAACACAGAGAAATGCGGCTGGTTATGTACAGAAGACACATCTCTCAAAACGAAACTAACACTTAGCAATCACACACTGCCCAGACTGGCATCAGTAACTGACCTAGGGGTACATTACTCACACAGTCTTAATTTCTCTGAACACATCTCAGCCGAAGCATCCAAAATGCGGAAATTGCTTGGCTTCATTCTCCGTAGTTTCTATCAAAATGAATCTAAAATCCTTCTTTACAAAGTTTGTGTAAAACTTGTCGTTGAATACTGCTCGTTCTTATTTTCCAACCTACGCCTATCTGATATACTAAAGGTGGAAGGATGAGATGGTGTACATGTAGAATTAGGGGGGACTAAACCGTTGTATTTTGTGGCTTGACTTAGATAGTACCCTAGAATCAGTAGGTGGGTTCCCAATTAGGCTAACGTTATAGCTTCCTTGAGTGCAGTGGGCAATTTTAGTCCTAACATGGGTAGTTGGGGAGGCTGTATGTTTCTGGTAAGGAATGAATGGATGCCTGTTATAGTTGCCAAGAGAGAGGTTTCTGTTCTGTATAGTTGTGTGCTTGTTCATGGAGCCTACAAGGTTCACACAATATGTCTTATGAGTATCATGTGTAGGTGTGGTTCTTGTCGAGTGTCGTTTCATATTGGAATGAGCGGGTATTGCCAATTCACTATGTTTGTTGTAGGGCATTCCATTGCTATGAGAAAGTGCATGTTTTGGGTTAGGGGTGCTGGAGTATTGGTGTGTTTTTACAAAGAGTTCGGTATTATTTCGTACAGCGGCTTCTGAGCGTTTGTAGCTGTTAGCGCAATTCCTGGGAGGATCATTTTTATGTTTTTTATCAGGGCCGCTAGGGTGATACTTGGACGCTGTTGACGCGTATGTAGATTGGCATCTTGGGGTAGCTGAGTGTTTAGGCTGATGGTGAGTGGTTGCAGCTGCTTTATGTGCGGTCTTGTTCTTAGGAATAATAGCAGCATCTGACGTGCCTCCGTCTTTTAGAGGGGCAGTGTATGGTATTTTAGGATTAGTGCAGTAACAAGAGCTGTAGCTGCCGTAGCTAAGTAGGATGGGTTGATCGGTTCGAGTTCCATCGCTGGATAACAGTTCTGTCATGAATGATTCTAATCTTTTTAAATGTTGGAATACGCATCAGTAATGACTGACTATTGAGGAGGTGGTGGTACTATCAAACTGAAATAGAATGGGACAGGAGGCTTTAGTGTGTGCCTTACGTAATCTTCTTGTTACGCACCAAGATTGCAACAATCCACATTCTTGTAGTAGAGTATTTTTAGCGATCTTTATGTTCGCACTATCAGGTATATTATACACAATGACATTCTGCATACACTGAAGTCTTTTCAATACATCAGTTGATATGTGGTCAATTACTTCTTCAGAGTTTTTTATAATTTCCAGATCAGGATTTTCTGAAACACTGTTTAAATATTTGTACGGTAATAAGTCTTGTATAGTTTGGGTGACGCTGAGTTCTGTTTGGCTGCTTTTAGATCTACCAGTGGTTAGATTATTGGAGTTTATGTCAAAGTTTTTAAGGTCGATATGGTCACATACAGACCTGTTGCAGGTGTCTACCGAGTGATCACTTTGTGCATACTTAGTTGGGGGATGAGGTATGTGTCTGGGTGAGAATTCGAGATCTATATCATCGGCCTGGCTATTGCACACGGTGATGATGTCGGTCAAATGACTTTACTCCCACCTCTGGGGAGGAGGTATCACGCAGTCATCTTATCCAAGCTCATGGCAGAGATGGCATGTCAAACAGTTGCGTCAACCCGTCCTAACATATAGATGGCAGACATCGAGGTGTTAAACTCTGCAGCACCGGCTGAGGACTGGATAATTCTCCCAAATGCACCAGTAGAAGAAGCATGGACTAATTTCAGGTAGTTACACAGTCAAGTAACTCAACCACATATTTCCTGGACAGTCTCGAACAAGAAGAAGCACGGCCATCCCTGGATAGGCTGTGATATACGGCGTTTACCAAGACAAAAGAAGAAATGTTGGAACATCACCATCAGCCTTGACACAGCAAGCACAATGGAACACCACAGGTCGGTAAGAAATAAGCGTATAATCACAATCTAGGAAGCTCAGTGAACACATGAAATACAGTTGGCCTCATTTGTATTCATGCAACCTAAGAGAGTATTTCCGTAAATAAATTGCAGAATAATGACCGAGCAATGGATTCTCAATTTAATTACGAAAGGGAAAGGATCTAAAATGATAGAGTATGATCAGGTAAAAGCAGAGGCTATGGCAGACTATTACGGGAGAGTTTTCACTAAGCAGCCTCTTCTAGACGGAGAATTAGACCCAAATATAAAGCCGAAACATCGTCTGTTCACAGTGAATTTAGATCGAGACCATGTAATTAGGACCCTTAGCACTTTAGACACGGAAAAATCAACAGGACTTGATGAACTCGACTCTAAAAACTTGAAACCAATTACAAAATATATTGCTGCATCACTGACTATGATATTCAAAAAATCATTTGATCGGGGTGAGTTGCCATCGGACTAGAATAATGCCGTCGTCAGTTCAATACATTAAAGCAAGACCAAGACAATTTTATCGAACTACAGACTTGTCGGTCTCGGTAGTGTTGTGGTTAAAATACTGTAAAGATTATTCAAGATGACCATTATGAAATTCATGGAAAGCAACAACTTGTTTATTTGTGAACAACATGATTTCGGAAAAGGTTTATCTTGTACACCGAACCTCCTAATATCAAAAGAACCAATGGATAAATGCTCTAGATAGTGGAAAATCAGTGGATGTTGTCGGTATAGATTTCAACAAGGTATTTGACAAGGTGCCAAAAGCAAAGAACTCTTGAGGCTGGAAAATCTGGGAATTCCTGGACTAATTTTAACGTGAGTCAAGGATTTCTTGGTAAGTCGTAGACGGAGAGTAAGAATAAATTCCAAGTGTTCCTTCTGGAAATAAGTACTCAGTGGATTACGACGGGGCTCTTTCCTATGTAGCCAGCTTTTCATAGTATAGGTAAATGAACCTCCTGATATAGTTGGGTTTTCGATGCTACTATACGCTAATAATGTGAAAATCTGTTGAGAAATAACGGGTGACGCATGTACGCTTGAGGCAGAAATAAATATTGTGATATCTAATGTCTGATGCCTATCAACGCGGCAAAAAATGTTTACATGCACCCTGGGGATACAACGGTAAATAGGTATAGCATAGGTGAAGTGCCTACACCCAAGGTCCGGTCTCACGAGAAACGCAGGGTGACTGAGTCATGATCTTAAGATGACGGCCCACTGCAGGGAGGTTACAGCTAAGAGGTTTGGAACCCCATGGGTTTTAAGACTGACATTCAAAAAGTTAGATACTACAATGTTCAATGCAATATACACAACCTTAGTGAGAGCTAAGCTTTAAAACTTCGTTCAGGCAGCAAGACGTTGTTTTAAAGGTGACTTGATTATCCTGAAAAAAGTACAGAGGGCAACTACCCATACAATTGCAGAACTCCGTAATTTAATACACAAAGAGCGGCTTGAAGATCTAGATCTTTTTACTCTGTCCTATCTCAGACTGAGAGTTGATCTGTTTTTGATACATACAATGATAAGAAATGATTTAAGTCCTAAAATATCCTCTCTTTTTCTTTCCACTAGATGGGAACATATCACAGGACATAACAGGCAAGTAGAATACCCATGAATGAACAACATACCCGCGGCATACAGGTTTTAATAACGAGTCATCAATTCTTCGAACCTGTTACCCGAAGCAGTGATGTTCGCACCATCGAATGGCTCATACAAGAGAAGACCAGACACTCACAAAAGCATACTAGAAAAGGAATAAAATGGACCGTAAGCCTTCTATCTTTACTACACAAATCTGAATCTAAATATAATTCTGAATCTAAATCGAAGGAAGTACAAAAACTGAAATCGAATACTCCTATCTTTGTTACTGAAGACTGATTCTGACTCCACTTTTTGAAGTTGCACGTTACGTTCGTGTTTGTCTTAGTCATCAGGTATTGAACCGGAAAAAAGTTTGGTATAACTGTTATTGTACTGGGAAGCTTCCCGTTATGTAAACTTGGATTAGAGTTCCCTATTCACAGGACACTTTGTGCAGCAGATGTGTCGTAGCAAATCGCATCAACAACTATAGTTGTTGATACAACTATATATAGTTGTATTTCCATGCAAAGAGGTTGTTATTATATTCAAACACAATATTACGCAACAGCAGAGATCATTTATCTTGGAAGGTTCTGTGGTGATGATCATGTTATTTTTTTAGACCAATAGAACCGAAATAAGTTAGTCTCAGTACGTACGTACCGCTTGTACTTTTTTGGTTAAAACAATAAGCGATAAAAAAATAATGAATCTGAACCATGTGTTATTTAACAGAATTACAGCTCCTTCTCATCTATATTTAACGAATTAGCCGTGGTTTCGACCAAATAAGTTTTCATTGATGCAAAACCGAAAACTACTTTTCATCGATTTCCCATTTGTTTACTCCCATATATATATTCTTCTTGGTGGCACTTTTCAGTATATACATATATATGTTTATGTTCATAACAGAAAACTTGTAAACAAATGATCGAACGTACTACAATGCGTTGAGACATAAAGCTACTTTTCATCTAGCCGTAATCCTGATCTATCTGCTTCAGATCACCTTTGACCTTGGTTTGTTATTCAGTCTCATTCTTGTGTGTATGGAACATACTTTAAGCGTTTTAGACTGAAGATATTATTCCGGGATTCGTTATGTTTGTTTTTCCAGATATTTGTCGTAGTAATAACTGTGATTCATTGATAGGTTGTGAAGTCAAAGATTTTTTCAAGTCTGTGACCCACTGATTCGAAGTAAGTTATACTTCAACTTGCATAGAAACAAAAAATATTTATCCGATCAGACAATCGCACTTTTGAGCCGTGTATTGTCTACATAGTGCTTTTGAGTTAACTTACATCTGTCAGAGCTGTTAAATTTAGTGTGAGGAGATTGCTGTCATTACTTACATGTTTTTCATCAAATTATGGTATGTCTCATAGTATTGTCACAAATACCGCTGTTACAGATATGAATTATCGGGCAGCCACCAAACACCTTGACTTCTCAGTATTGACGACCCTAAAATTCAGTCTCATATTACTTATTCCTGTTACCCCTTGTGGTCGAGTGTAGGCCGCACACCAGCATTCTCCATCCAACTCTGACCCGGGGCATTCTTCTCCAGTTGCTATTCATTCTCTTCATATCTGCTTCCGATTCTCGGTTCAGTGTCTTCTGTGGTCTTCCTCTTTTATGTTTCACATCAGGGTGCCAAGTTTACGCTTACCTCATGATGCAGTTTGGGGATTTCCGTAATGTATGTTCTATCCACCTCCAGTGTCTTTTCCAAACTTCCTCTTCAGCTATAAGTTGGTTTCTTCTCTCGCACAATAGTTTGTTGCTGACAGTATTCGGCGAACAGAATTTGGAGTATCTTACGTAAACAATCGTTTATAAATACTTGCACTTGATCAATGTTGATTGTAGTAGTTCTACAAGTTTCATCTCCGTGCAGTGGAATTGTCGTGATGTTCGTGTTGAATGTTGTGACTCCGATGTTGACTGACAGTTGTCTTGAGTTCCATATGTTCTTCAACTGTAGGAATGCTGTTCTAACTTTGCCAGCCCTTGCCTTTATATCTGCGTAAGATTCTTGTTTATTGATGGTGCTGTCCGGGTACATGAGTTTCCACATCCTACAGAGCTTCTCCATTAATTGTATTGTGATTGGTGCTCTCTTTGTTGTATTTTAGGACCTTGCTTTTTCATTTGTGTATATTGAGGCATACTTTAGTGGAGGCTGCTGCTACACTAACTGCCTTCACTTGCATTTTTTGTATATGCGATAGAAGAACTAGGTCACTTTCGAATCCAAATCTTCTAGGTGCATCTAAGCTGTCTTTGTATCCCGTGCTTCTTCTGAGATATGGAGGTCTTCATGTTGAGCCTTATCGCTCCAGAGGTTAGCTATCTTCACCTGCATTTTTCGGTGTGTAAAAAAATTTATTCAGTCTCATATTTTGATATGTAGTACACATTCTACACCGTTTTTGACAAGCATTAGTTGCTGCGTAATCAAAGAGTATCCGTCCAACATTTTATATCACTGTGAGTCAATTTTGTCCGCATACTCGGAGTTAGAGTTTTTCTTCCAATCACGTGAAAGTGAAGAAAATAGTAGAGTCAGTTTAATCCAGTCTCGTGCTAGTTTCAAACCCATTGAAAAGGTCGTTTTAATCTTTAACTATAAAAGTAATATCTTCTAGCATAATAATCAGGTTTTAACTTCATCAATGCTAGCATTTTGAAGGCAAACCTGATTTTCTAAGGCAACTGTTGTCTCATTGCACCGTGCTTGATAGTTATCACATGTATAACTTTGATATCAACTTTTATACGAATTCTTCTGCCTTTCATCCTCACAATTTCTGATAATACTTGGATTTTCTAGGTGGTCTGAACCACGTGTTAATTATTATATGAATGCTGCTAAACGGGAATAGAATAGAGGTTATGCTTTCGACATTATTTTACGCGTTCAATTTTGTTGAGACGGTGCTTTTATGCTATTGGTAATTTTCAGCCGACTAATTACACTGTTATTATAAGAGTAACGAAGAGAACTGTCAACCAAGATTTTGTGTAGATTAATTACACACCAAAGACTGCACGAAATATTTTCTTCGATGCATATTTCGTTCAGTAATATGCAGTTATCGTTTCCACAGTAGAAAATGTAAGCATTCTCTATAGGCATAGAGTTTTCCTCTGGAAATAGAAAAGTGTTAAAGTGTTATCCTCAAAGGCTTTTTTTATATATAACATTTCACTATTTATCATTTTTGTTCCATAGTTTATGCACTATTGTGTGGATCTTTAATGGCCGTTAGATTCGTGTTCTAAACAACAGTATATCAACACCACTTCATTCTTATTAATTGGTTTCTTGAATCAAAGTCATCGCAAAGGAATTTAACATGTCCAACCCAATCAAACATGATGTTACATTTTTAACCAGAGAAGAGGCTCACTCAACTTTGCGTTTAGAAGACTACTACGATATCGATCGTAAATTTTCAAAGCCTGGATTTCGAACTGAAGATGGCCAGTTCAATTGGCATTGCTCTTGTGTTAGTTCATACATATCCGGTCCTTGTGGATACTTCTTTCGAAATTTTATGCAGAATATTGACAAATTTTTAAAAAGCGAGGACTCATTTGAAAAACAACAAAATCGAAACTTGTTTATTCAACTTCATTCTCAGTTATTAGGGTGTTTAAAAGCTCATCCTGTATATTATAAATCATTCATGGATGAGTATGCTTCACCGTTAGATAGTTTGATGAAAGATGTAGAATAGAATAATAAAAAAACTTTTGTTTCTGTATTTACTTTAAATCTCACTTTGCGACAATCAATTTTTACTTTCAGTATTTACCGACTTCTAAATGGCGTGTGAAGAAAGATGCGGATATTTTATGAAGGAAAAAAATAAATTTTGTCATCAACTTCGCGCTAAGGGTTCAGATCGCTGTTTTTACCACAGTAGCGTTAGTGTTCGATATTTTGTATAATTACAAGATTTAGGAACCATCCGTAGCTAAAATGGTTTGTCCAATGGATCCAACACAGTAAGCTCTTTCTTTCAAAATCAATGTCCTCCCATAGTTTCGTCAGCTCTTCAAATCTTAACAAACACTTGAAAAAGTGTAGTAAGCGGCGTAGAGTTAAGGCTGTAAGCTGTTGTTTTATCATGTTGAATGATTTTCAGGTATATGATGTGACTGGAATCAATTCAGCCAACTTATGTAATTGTAAAATTGTTCCAAAAATGTCGCTAGCTGATGTGTCTGCGGTTACAACGTTACGGCTGATAGCACGTTTAGAAGAATTGAGTACAGGTCAGACATAATTTCATGTAATGTGTTCAGTGTTTGTTTCACACTTCGTCTTTTCCTCTCGTTCTATGTTTAAAACGATGACCAGGCTGGTTTTAGACGTGTATGTGTCGGTCAAACATTCACCATTCGTTAGGTTCTGAAACATAGACATGTATTCTAACTCTCGATTGTGGTTTGCTTCTTAACTTAATGGTATCGTTCATCCCCATCGATTGACCTCTTTCTCAAGACGGTATGTTTCATTGAAAGTCAAATCAATTGCTTACATGAACCGTCTGAAGGTTCTTCTTTTGTACATTAGCCAAGTTAGAGCTTATGGTGTATTGTCACCAGTATAAGTAACACCGTACAATGTTCGTCAGAATTGCCCATGTTCGTCATTCTAATTTAACTTTGTCATCAAAACATTCGGAACCCACTAAATCACAACTCGAATCAACTAGCTGACTTTCGAGACACATTGTCTTTTCGTATGTATCCTACAGCATATTTTTCAACCCTCTTAAAATGGTCAGTACATTTTGAAATAGTTGTAGTTGTCTATTATATTACCCTTTTCTCTATCTAGTCAGTAAAGTTGGACAAAAAATAATCATGAACAGATTTGTCAAATGAAACTGGTATTCGTCAGACGATTTAATACTTTATAAGTTCTCACATCACACTACGAGTTCGAGTAGAATGTTCATATTATAACATAACTGTTTGAGACGAATATAATGTTAATACAAAGCCTCCTAATCGGTAAATTCAAATCTTCCCGAACTAGACGATGACGTTGATAGTTTGAGACTTTTGTATAGCATACAACCAGTTGTGAACTGTTACGTTTGTAACCGATTTATAAAGTAATAGAATGCAAGAAACATGTGAAAATCGTCATGATTATGATAAACAGAATAATACGATTAATAGTAGTTACACCAACAAGCAGTAGTAAATTAACTATAATCATGGTGATAATGATGATAGTAACATATACAGTCCGTTTTTTAATCTTGAAGAGAAAATCAGTAAATATTTGAGGAGAATAACATGCATTCATTCTGTTTCACTTGATTTGCATCAGCCGCTTTCCTATGTCTGTTAACTCGTAGAGGATAGGTTACCGACCAGCAATCCTCAACCATATTGTGGGTTTTTGATGTCTGCCTTCAATTCCCGACTCACTGTGTTCTTTGACCTACCTGTTTTTCTTTTACAGTAAGGATTACAAGTTAAGCCTTTCCTCGGGATACAGTCTGGTGATTCCCAAGATGTATGTTTTATCCACCTCCAGCGTTTGTTCCTATTTCCCACCTCAGCTGTAAGCTCATTCTCTGCCTGGAGCCCTCCAAGGGTTACTCGTCTGAAACCCAGATAAAGGAGGAAAAATGGTCATGAGGTCAGCGACTTCATCCCTTAGAAAAAACCTTTCTAAAGAAATGCTAACCGATTTTGGACTGCATCTTGATTTAGATAGTTTACATTATTTCGAGCAACAAACATTTAATCACTAATTGGAAGTAATGTTGCAAAGATCGGCACCTTAAGAAAAGCGACGATCGTGGAAACCTTTGTGTTCCCAACCCAAATAATAATAACTTTGTGTTCGATTTTTGTCGTTTAAATATTGGTTGAAATGTTTTATATTTTGGACAGTGCAGTGAACAAGAACACCAGTGGGGACAATCGAATGTATTTAACACAAAACTAGAAAACTTGTTAATAAAATCTAACAATCATAAAGTAAATGCTTAATTTGCAAAATGTCCATCGATTTTCTCAAAATGACTCAGACTTCATTGTTCTTGCATTTTCATACAAATTGCATTCTGCTTCCACTCTTTACTGTTCCATCCTCTTGTCTCTTCTGCCAGATCTGTTTACGACTAACATCATCTACTACTTATGTCAATATAAGTAGCACACCACAACGGTAATTGGTGAGTGAGAAGAAATCTGTTTATGACTAGAGTATCAAATCTGACCATATTCGCCAAACTCATCTGACTGTCGAGCAGTAAACAAATGGGTTCGGTGTAGTTTGTTACTGACAAATTGTACACTGTATTTGGTGTAAAGTTAGCTACTGGTCATCGATTGTTTTTTCAAATAACTTCATCCAAGTAGTTAGTGAATAACTTCAATGTCCAAAAACGTTTTACCTATGAACATTAAAATTTGCTATATATGCTTTAAAACAAGACCAATATGTTGGTCTTGTGATGTGCCAAATTCTAATTACTGCCATTGGTATGACTTTATTATCACTGTGGAATAACTGTTACCCATTACTATTTGAAACGGAATGAAACTGCTTTATTGACACAACGAAGATCATAATGACATCGAATGAAAAAGATTTATTCACCAACCGCTAATTAAATGAAGTCAACACTCATAATAAAGTGCATATTATTTTAAATAGATTGAATTAGTAGTTTATCAGTAATGTATATTTGTTGCCTTCTTTACGAAACACAATGCACAAATTTCACAGCTGAAAACAAAGTTACATCTTGATATTTATTCCCATTGGAGTAGTTTGTATCAGAGAGACAATTTTCATGAAATCTAACATGTCATCAACTAACCTAAATAAAATACTTATAATAAACACTGTAATGTGGCAGATTTCCTCCATCAGTAAGCTTATGATAGTATATGTTGTCCTGTGATTGATTAGTGTTTACTATCATTGATGATGTAGAGGTGTAAATCGGATAAGTATGGCGGTGTTCTAACATCGACCAGAAGAAACCCAGTCTGCTCCTCGCGAGTCACTCTTTCTTGAGTTTTGAACAACCTACGAAGTATGACAGAAGCCAATAGCTTGAACGCAATCGGAAGTAGACTTATCCCCTGATAGTTGTTACAGGAACGACTTGAACCTTTTTGAAAGATAGGGACAACTATCGACTCATTCCATGACGTTGGCACACTCTCTAGCTCCCAGACCTTTGTAAACAACGTCGTCAATTCCTTAGTCAGAAAGTCACCACCATCTTTAAAAAGAGCCGGAGGTAAGTCATCTGGGCCAGGTGATTTGTAACGCTTCAAGAGTTGGAGTTCCTTGCGGACTTCCTCCTCATTTGGTGGATCAGTCGTCACCGGCCATGGAGGGCAGGACAGTCTGACCGATGTTGCCGGAGCAGCAGGCCAGTTGAACTGCCTTTCGAAAAATTCTGCCCATCGTCCCAGACGACGATGGATGTTAGTGATTGGCATCCCATCATCCTCGCAGATTGTTTCACTCACACCAGACTTCTTGCTGCTAGTGGCTCGGATAAGTTGGAAGAGCTTCCGGTAGTTACCAGATGCAGCTGCTGCTTCCAGCTCATTAGCACGCTTCGACCACCAGGCTTCTCGGTCCCTACGCAAGCTTTGCACAATTTCCTTACGTAACATCCTTCGTTTATGGTCAAACTCACGGTCACCCGGAGTAGACCGACAGGTTTCGATGAGTTGTAAGGAATCAGAAAAAACCCAGTACTTATAAGCGGGACATTTCGCGAACCCACAACTGACTGTTCCCGCCATTTTAATGGCGTCATGCAATTGCAACCAATGCTCATCTATACTTTTCGGTGGAATGGTAGCTATCCTAGAAACTAGCTCGGTTTGATACTTACTTGCAACAGAAGCTGCAACCAGCTTGCTAACATCTAATCCGTTGATGGCGGTCACTTCGTTGTCCACTGAAAAGTAAGGCAATATTGGCGCAGACTAGGGTATGATCAGAGTCCAGATAAGTACTCCAAAAGGAGCGGCAGTCTTGTACACAACCACGCCAGCGGTAGCTGATCGCGATGTGATCAATCTGAGTCCAGGCTTAAGATGCAGAGGGAGGACACCAGGTGGCACATCGGCGATCAATGTGCCGAAAGTTAGTGCTGGCCAGAAACAGGTTATGGTCTGTGCAAAGTTGCAGTAGACGGTCCCCGTTATCTGTCCTGTGACTAACAAGTCCTCGTCGGCCACCTAAACGACTCTCTTCTGTGCCTAGACGCTCGGCCTGAGCATTCAAATCTCCGGCTAGTACTACAATATCTGTCGAACGCACTTTCTGGAGAAGAACAGATAACTGGTGATAAAACTCATCCTTGATTGCATCCGGGCTGCAATCTGTCGGCGCATAGGTGGAGATGACGAAAAGACATCGTTTCTAACACCGATTTCTTCTCACTTTGATGGAACTTTCTAATCTAACAGCACATAACCGACTGGTAATGGGGATCCAATCGATTAGTGCTACACCAACGCCAGCAAGACCAGCCGAAGATGCCACAGGGTCCTCGTATAAGCGCACGTAAATCAAGCTTTTCGAAGCGACAGATTGATAGCGAATTTATAGTACTTCACCAGAGTCTTGAATACGGGTCTCGGATAGACAGCAGACATCGATATGAAGACTTTCCAAAGACATAGCCAGCCCTATCTGTTGTCCAACCTGCACTAGTGTGTGAACGTTGAAGGCAGCCAGTTTGAAGGGTGCACGCGGTTTCAGAAAAACTACTTCAGTACTCATCTTCGGTGGTAACATAGAATTTTCAACCGGACAGTGACTCGAAAACGTTTAGATACAGTCGAATTTCCACCATAGAGGAGCTGCTGTATAAGTCGAAAAAATAAGTATAGACAGAGTAGGAATAAAGGAGGGTGAATAATGATGTAATAAATAATAATAACAATAATAGTAATAATAATCATCATTTGATTGATAGCTAAAGCAGGTAAAGTAGTTTCCATAATTATATGCAGTTCATCATTTGTGTGTGGGCTGTGATACTGCCCGGGTGCCCAAACCGAAGCAGGTGGTTATCTTAGGGGGCCACACCCTGAGCCTTTGACCTGAAGGTCTAACCCAAAAGGCAGTGGAGCATCGGAAGGAGATGCAGTCTCATGGTAACCGGTGACCAACAGTTGGTTCATACGCCATTTTTTCTCGCAGGATACTGAAGCCCATGTGCACCATTGATTTGGGATCCGGTTAAAGCGCCAGACGTTCGCTTTTCGTCCTCTCATTTTCGTAAACAACACCCCCTCCACGAGAAGGCAGTGAGTAGGACTTCCCTGGCAGAGGCTGTAAACGCGTGGTCGTGTGAGAGTATTTCGAGAGGGAGGGCGAACCCTCCCCACTCTCGGCCGTGACAGGGCATTTGGGGGCAGATTACACAAATACATGTTTGGTTATTTGCTAAATAATAATTAAGTCAGTTTACTAACTTTGTGGTTAACTAAATTTTCACTCATCAGACTCCAAGTCACATGTAGTATGTGAATGTTAAATATAATCATTGGACAATCGAACAGAAGTTAGTAATAGACTGTCTCAATCTATAATTCATCAGTAATATGCTTAAAACATAAAAGTCATAATAATTTACTATTAGTGTACAATGTAATCATACTAAGAACTTTTTCTTACGTAATCAGTTTCATTGTGTTACAACCTATGCATATTGAGAGTTTATCAAGTCTTTAATTGATTTTAAAATTAGTTTAGCAACGTTGATATAAAAAAAATATTTAATGATTACATTTCTTTTATAATATTCAATACTTTTTTCCAATTTATAGAGTTGAATCTCATTGACCAAATCAAAGATTTATCAGTAGGTGATATTCATCCACTTATTTCATTCACAATGAATAATCCTCGTCATTGGTGTACGAACGGACTTGCTGGATTAAATGAAATACCATCTTTTCTTCAGTCGGACTCGATATCATTGAATAGCAGCAATGATAAAGGTGATTTTAATAGATTACTAATCAGATGACTTAATTGTAGCACTGAATATATTGATTAATTCATTTATATTAGTTTTAAACTAAACGAATAAATTAGGTAGAACTTAATTCATGTAAAGTGGTTTAAGGCAGTCGATAATAAACCTGTCTTGTGCCTTTTGGTACTCTTCATCAAAACGTACCTGCAATCTTGAGGGATCTACTGCTCCCTAGTGGATTCTAATGCACATCACCCAGCTTTACAGTCTGAAACGTTACGACCGAGCTAGTCGGGTGGCAAGTGACCTATATGACTAGTTTGTTTACAATTAATCGGTCATTTAGTGGCTAAAATCGTGTTTGTGTAGTCCTAGTCGAATTCCATTGACCAATTTGCTACGTGGCCACTAGTCTAAAAGACTTGTAATCACCTCCGAAATAGTTCATTGTTAACGTCTCACTTAGACTGTGAAGATGGGTAACGTATTGTCAAATCCACCGGTGAGCACCAGCTCCCTCGAAATTACAGGTATATATTTATAATAAATACCAATTACCGCAAAACTTGGTCTAGTGTTTCCTGTCGACTACCTCACATCTCGATATAGTGTACGCGATGTCAAGTTACCACGGTTAGCTCACTAGTGACTTATTTCAATTTCTTTCTGAAGTTCTGCTGATAAATTGTGATTGATGGAGACATTTCAGTAGTGGGACACTTGTTATCAATGGGAATGTATGATTGTCTCGCTATACCTCGGATTGATTGAAGTTAAATTTGTAATACTGGATGTCGACCCAATGATTCTAATGCTTAAGCGTTCTCCCTAATACTTGAAGGTTCTGGGTCCAGTCATTGGTAGAGTCGTGAGTCTTTAATATGGATGAGTTTCACACGAGGACAAAACAACTATCCTATACTTCTTGATTACTAGTGGTGCCTCAAATGAAATTAGGATGTTGTGAATACAAGTTGCAAATTAAACTAAGGCCCACAAAACCATTTTAAGTTACCTAAACTTGATTAACGTTCATTCGTTGTATACGATATGCAGTTATTTCGTACTACATAACGGAATGTTAAGATGAGATGCTTTTTCTTTTCATGTTTGAGTCAATCAAGATACAAATGTATCAGAGGATAACTTCTCAGTAAATCCAGAACATGCGATCCGTGGATCAACGCGTCATATTTATCAGAATGGTTGTCTGATTCGAGTTTTGGAAAAAGAAAACCTCCTTACCACTGGTAATTTATATCTTGAATTCGGTGCTGGTCGTGCTGGATTATCTCATTGGATCAACAACTGCTTAGCGTCTTCTGAATTAGGCTCTCGTTGTTACGATCGGTTTCCAGGCGTATGGCCGGTAAAGGCACCTGAAACTGACTTTATAGTTGTGGAACTCAATTCCGTTCGTAATAAGGTTTGTTGTAAAAAAGAATAATGGTACATTCAATAAAGCTGTTTTATATTGCTAATTTATTTTTTCATGTACATTGCAACTTTAAATGTTTTATTTAGATATATTGCCTATGCTAATATGGGCCATCTTTGAAGCCCTCATTGTACTAGCCCGGTTGTGAAAAGTCGGGTTTACAATGCGTTGATGAGGGCAGTTTTGCTTTTAGCTTGTGAATTCAGGTCGATGCGACTCTGCGCGTCTAATCATCATTGCCTACGAGGAATTGGTTACAATGAATGCCAACGCCACGTTAGTAATGAAGACGTTCGGCGAAATGTGTTCAGGCACAGTGATTACATATCCATCGGTGTAACTATGTTGAAAAACAGACTTCAGCGACTTGGACATGCAACACAAATTTCGTCCCAATGAATTCCATATCATGGATTCTTTGCCGGTGCTCAAACTGGTTGAAGGAGACAGAATGGGGTCAGTTTATGACATGGTGCCGTGGAATGAAAGAAATCTGTATAGGGATTGATTCTCTCGGTCCTTCACTGCTTCCTGGTTGGCCTTCTAGAAACAGTGCAACTTAGTGGCTTGAAACGTTATCAAACATAGCTCAGAATAAAATATAATAGCGATCTTCTTTAGTTTCTTTTTACTTTTTTTCATAAAAGTGTAAGAAACTACTTTACCTGAAAGGATTCTTTCTGGTTATACTTTCTCAATTAAACTGTTTCTCCATTTTTTTTGTTATTCTCTTACTTTTATTTTTATTCATTTTGTTTCCTGATTATGCTAACTCTCCTTCCTTTAAGTGTTTACAATCTCATTTTCTTAATGGTGTGTATCTTTATTTTACTACTTATTTATACTACTTATTTATATTAATGTGTTTAACTAATAATTATATATATATATATATATATATATATATATATATATATATATATATATATATATCATTTTGGTCTATTTCAATGGTTGTCTTAATTTTAGAGAGTAATGGGTTACCCAATGTATTAACAAACATTACTAATAAGTACAACTTAAAACTCATCTGTTTCTCACTAACATTCTACATTTCATTGTATCTAGATTAAAATTACATTCAGAGTCAATTGTTTTATGTTGTAGACACGATATTAAAATGTATAGTTTGTCAACTGCATTAAAAACCTGTAATCAAAGAAATGACGTTTCGTTCTACCATAAAACTCTTCAGCAAAACAAATTCAAGATCTTCGAGCGTGGGATTCGGACCATGAGCCTTCAGTCTCAATTATTTGTGTTTATTGTATGTAATTAGTTAGTAGTATTATATGATCTTGTCAACAAATCAAATATCATGTGCAATTTGATCATATTGCATATGTCAAAATAGAAACTGATTAATTCCAGACTGGAATATTAACAATTATAATTTATAAAATCTAATGTAAGTTATGAAATGGAAAAATCAGTAGACAATACTGTTAAAGTCAACAGAAAGTATATAATTAATAAAGAAAATCATTTTGATTTGAATCAGCGATGTTCTTGTGTATCGAACATTCCCCTTTGTATAGTATGATTATTAGTTATATTGCAATACAGAAAAAAGAATGTTTTCATGTTTAAGCGTATCTTATCTTTATTTTAACGTTGAAATGTTTCTGTGTATTGGTTCGATGTAAAGACCTTTTTATGTTGTTAATTTGCATCAAGTCAATTTATGTGATTATTTGTAAATTTTGCATTTACCCTTGTAAAAGTTGACCAACATAATAAGTCAACTAGTAACAATCAGACAGGGGTTTTATGAAGTTTGTAGTAGAGAAGATTTGTAGCTTAGGTGGATGATTTTGGTGGAGTTTTGTTCTCTGAGCTGGATGGTTTGGTCGTGGAGCTTTCATCGTTCTTCTGAATGACATCATCAGCACAAACTTCAGATTGAAGTAAAGTGTTCGAATTTCTCCATATGTGTTTCACAGCTTGTTCTATGCACCTCGATGTTGATTGGTTCTCGTTGACCAATCAACACTTCTGTCTGAAATTTGTGCTGATGATGTCGTTCAGAAGGACGATGAAAGCTCCACAACCAAACCATCCAGCTCAGAGAACAAAACTCCACCAAGAAGTTTGTGGTAATTTAATAATTGAATTCATGAGTCAATTGAAGTTAGACCACCATAGAAAACCTGGAAGGTTCTGAGTTTGAGTCTCGCGGGACGGGATCGTGGATGAGCGCTGCTGAGAAGTCTTATATTAGGATGAAACCTCTGTCCAGTACTTCCAGCTTTCCCATGGTGGTCTAACTTGAATCGACTCATGAATTCAATTATTAAATTAACCAGTAACATTAGTTATATTCGAATACCTACATAAAGAAGACGTAATTAATATGAAATCCTTTTATACTTATCTAATTCCCTTCTAACGGAATTATCATTTTTCCATGTAAGTATTTCAAGAACTAAAATTTAAATTATTTCCGATTCGAAATTGTTTTTCTTTTCTGTGTTTTATAGATGGATAGACGGCAACGTGATGAAGGAAATTTTACACGTATTAGAATAGATATAGCTAACTTGGATCTTAGTAAGTGTTTTCTTATTTAAACTTTAAACATTGAAATTCACCATAAGCAAAGATGGATAGTGGCTAGCAGTGGAATCCAGGACGCGGGTTTCGTTTTGTTTGGGACTCGTCAGCTGGTTGTACCTGCATCTCAGATGTGATGTTCACTCTGGGACTTGAACTTAGTACCGTTCGCTTAAAACGCCATCGCGTTATCCACTTAGCTACTGAGTCCTGATAGCCACTTGCTCGTGCAATGGGGTGAAGTGTAATTCACTTGGCGACTCGACACTGCATGCACTATTGTGAGATCAGATGGTGTTTGGAGGAAGTCGACAGGAAGCCCTGAACCCGGGCTTCGTGGTACTTGGCACTCGTCAGCAAGGTGTATCTGTCATTTTGAGGGAACTGGTGTTCCTTGGCGGAATCGATCTCGTGTCGCCCAGCTTCACAGTCAGAGACGTTACCACTGAGCCATCCGAGCCGCGACTGACCTCCTGTAGGACTGAGATGTAATCACAACATGGTCGATAGCATTCGATCTACGCTAAGAAGGACTAGACACGCAAGACATTGATCGCCACCCAATGATCAATCAATTGTGATTACATCTCAGTCATACAGGAGGTCGGTTACGGCTCGGATAGCTCAGTGGTAACGTCTCTGACTGTGAAGCTGGGTGACACGAGATCGAATCTGCCAGGGAGCATTAGTTCCCTAAATATTACAGGTACACTTTGCTGACGAGTGATAAGTAGCACGAAACTCGGGTCCAGGGTCTCTTGTCGACTAACTCCAACCGCTATCTAGCTATAATTTGCTTGATTAATCATAATGGTTGTGTTACAATTGGTCTTGTATATATGAATAATGACTTTAAAATTTTCATTTTTCAAATTTTACAGCTCATGTTCCATTGATACAAGAAAATAAAAGACCATTGATTGCTGTTGCCAAACATTTATGCGGCGATGCTACAGGTGAATGTGATGTTTAATGTTTATATGAATCAAATGTATTATCAATAATAATGATGATGTAATAAGAAAATGAGGATAATGATCTGTAAAAAATCTAATGAATTTGCAGTAATGCACTTTTTCAATAATCTCGTTGCACACATAGATTTCTACGTATCAAAACTCTTGAGTACAACATTCGATTACTTTTGCGTATATGTGTCAGTGTACACATACAAAGAAACTCGATAGGAGACAATCTACACTATAAAGGATCGTCAGGGAGCATCAGTTCCATCAATATTTCAGGTACACCTTGCTGTTAAGTGTCAAGTAGCACGAAACCTAAGTCCAGAGTTTCCTATTGACTACCTTCAACTACCATTTTATCTCAACATAGTTCAGGTATTATCGAGTCACATAGACTAGTAGCTATATTGCAACTTGGTCTATAGGATTCGATCTGCACTAAGACGGACCTGACATATGTGATATTATCAGAAGTGGCTTTGTGGACCAAACGGCCGTCCAGTGCTTCAAGGTTTTCCATGGTGGTCGAGCTTCAATTGACTCATGATTTCAACTAGTGAAATTTCTAAAATCTCCACAAAACCCTTTCTGATAATAATAATTTGCTCACTAGTGACTGACTTCAAGAGATACTCCTGGAGTTCTAGTAAGAAGCCGTTACCCGTGGAGTTCAACCAGGTTGGTTGTGAGATATCAACTCACTGGAGATAATGGTGTACGGTGGCACAACTTCGTGGATTGGTTGAAGTTAGATATTAACACCGTTGAATGCCGGCTTTGTGGTCTAACGGTTAAGTGCTCGAGCGCAACCACTAGGTCCTAAGTTCGAATGTTTCAAGGAGCGGGGTCGTGGATACGCACTGCTGAGTAGTCCCATATGTGATATTGATCACCACGCAGTGATCAATCAATTGTAATTACACATTGAAATGTGAATTGTTAAATGAAATCAGATATGGTTTAATCTTTTACGTAATATTATAACCTACATGCAGTCATGAGTCGGTCAGTCAATAACAACGTAGAACTCCGTAAATACGTACATCAGTTGGAGTTGCCACACCACATTAGCACAGAGATGCAGTGGTCGATTCAAATCCCGTAGTGGTAGAGGTAATAAGAGTATAAGCAATAATCGGGAAGATTAGTGTTTGGAGATGTTATTTAAAGACTATAATACAGGGAAATAAATTTAGGAAGAGAAAAATAAAGAGACAAGGAGGAATAGGCAGATCAAAATTTGGGAGAACACAAAGAGTGGATGCACCTGCGCCATTACAAACGATTTTGAGCCATGTCATTCAGGGTCTCTAACCATCGGTTGCTATCATCTCGAGGTCCCCAACCAGGTAGTCTACACCTACCAACATGACTCAGTCCACTTGTCAGTGACTTCATGGACTTGTGTCATGTTTTGATCTGGCCGCCCCTAGCTTTCTTCTAGCCTACTCCTATACCACTGAACATTGCACGTCGAAACAGTCGGTCATTGGGCATACGTAAGACGTGTCCCAGCCATCTCAAGTGATGAAGTTTCACTACTTCATTAATTGATTTGCCATCCTTACCTAGTACCCGTTTCCTAACAACTGCATTACTTACTCAATGGTCCCAGAATATACGAGCAATATTTCGAAGACACCTATGATCAAATACTAGTAACCTACGAATATCCTCTACTCTTACCGGCCATGTTTCACTACCATAAAGTAGGACGGAACGAACTGCTGCACAGTAAACACGTCCTTTGGTTGATAGACGGATATCTCGCCTACGCTATAAATGACGCAAGTTGGTAAAAGCTAGTCGAGCCTTCTGTATCCGTGTTGAGATTTTATCACACACCAGACCACATAAAATTATACCATAATGTAAGATTAACTGTATTTTGTCGAAATGATCATTCATTATGAAGAGTTACTTGACGATGAAAAAACAGTATAACTTAATTTTTGAAAAAAATATCCACATTCATTTTAAAGTTTATTTCCCCTTTTCATTTAAAGTAATATAAAGGAAATAAGTCAAATTTTGTTAAAAATCAAATCACATAATGAGCTCATATTAAAATTGTTCTTGAATGTTAACAGTTGTCAATTTCTTTTTCTTTTATAAAAAAGTTTGACAAATCCATTTTTTTTTCTTTGTTTCTATTTCTTTAATTTCAAAACAAAACAAAACAAAATCCTCTTCTCAGACTTATCACTTCGTTGTTTGAAAAATGGTGAAAATGTTATGAAGTATGTCAAATGGGTTTTTTTTTTTCTTCTTCTTCTTATAATGAATTTTTGGTATAAATTTTTATGGTAATATCAAGTCTTCATTGGTACATTATTCTTGGACATTTCATGTTACTCGACTAGTTCCCAAATTTAAACTGTTATAAATTGTGGCCTATGTGCTCTGTTAATGGAGAACGTAACGATACTGCCAATTAAAGAGCAATGAATTATCGATCGGACCAATGACGCATTAAAAACCGTACAAGCAGTCTAGAGTCCTTATTGATCATACTTTCCATCTAGCCCAACCAGTTGAGTTCAGAACACCAATCTCAGCTTCTGTGGTGTGAATCATTTATTTCAAGTATACTGGGTTTATATACCAACTAAACAGACCACATCGTATCATAAAATGGAAAATAACATTTGTACAAGATTTAGCCAAATGTGACTGTGAATGTGAGAGGTAGTAATAAATAGACAGGGCATAATTGAAGAATGGTAAATCGTATAATAATAGTCCATAGATCCAAAATAAAGCTTACGATAAGAGGGAAATGAATATGAATAGTTTAGTTATTTAACAATTATACGATAAAAATATACATTTAGTATTGGTCCATAAAAGGATCCCATAGTTACCATTCATTATTCTTATCCGGACATAACAAAAACACGACTTGAACAGATGTGTAAATACATTTCAAAATCAACAGTATATGAAGTTAATGTAGTAAGAAAAGTATCAGTGTATTTATAAAATTGATACTGGAAAAGTCTTAATTCTTCTCAACTCATCCATTAACACTGATTGGTTGAAAATGGATCAATTAATGCTCTCCGTCTTGATCTTATTTGTAACATACTTCAACTAAGTCTCCTATTACGTGAATTCTTGATTCTTTATCAAATCTGATATCTGAAATTTAAAAATAAGATTCTTGCATTGATTAAAAGATCACAGTTCATATTTTATCAACATGTTGATCATTATAATGTTGCTGTTTCAATTTATTCGTCATTATGAACCTATCATGTCCTTATGAGTCACTGATTAATCTCATGGTTATAATCATCACTGATCGATCTTAGCCATGATACATGTAAAGACCACAGACCTCTAGGTGGATGTGTTTTGTGTTCTAACATCAAACGTCTGACCAATGTACACCTGCAATGGAATTCATAACCATCAGATCTCGAATCGAAAAGTTAACAATGAAGGAGTATTGCTAAGGTATTCCACACTCTGACGAAACAGTCATCCATTTCCCTATGATCTCTGTTGGTACCTCAACTGAGATCAGTATTTCGTAAATAAAACTTACAAATTACACTAATCCTCTTAAAACTTCAACTTAAATAACAACACAGTAGCACTAAATTAATGTTTTCATAAAATATCGAACCTTTTACATGATTATCTCTCACAAAATAACTGATTAGAAAGATATAGATTTTTCCCCCAGCAAATATCCTATTTTAAATCGCTACATTGTCTTACATCAGTATGTTCAATCGTGCAATCAAAATTGCTTAGAATTTTTATTGTCACACTTAAAGTTCTACCTTTCAGCTCACATGTACATATGTCAATATTGTTCAATAAGTTTTCATTTCATTGGTCAATCCTTTTTTTCAGTTACTTTATTATTTATCTTGATTGGTCTCAAACACTATGTATCTTGATTTTCATGCAATTGGCTCCCTTTATGAATTTAAATAAAGCAAGAACAAACATTGATGCAGAATAGTATGAATTCATATTATTTCGAGGTTTCTCGTTAGCTGCTTACAAACCAAAATTGTGATAGAATTTGTGTTACATGGAGATAGTGTGAAAACAATTGACATAAATGAGTGTAAATAACTGGATTACAATTACTTACTTACTTACGCCTGTTACTCCTCGTGAAGGAGCATAGGCCGCTCACCAGCATTCTCCATCCAACCCTGTCCTGGGCAAACCTTTCTAGCTCCGTCCAGTTGTAATTACAATAATAACTATATATATATATGCTAGAAACAGGTCAGAGGTCAAAAGAGGGGGGTTAACCCAGGTTGGGTGGTGTAATAATTTAGTGAAGTTCATAAATGTGTGATAATTGTAGAGATTAATGGAATTCAATAATGATAAGGTAGATTACGTAATAATAATTAAATAGAATTTGGAAAGTTAAGATAATTTAAGAGGATCAGGTGGTGAAAATGTGTGAATAAAATTTATTTTAAGAATTAGGTAATAGGGGGGGAGTATGAAATATCTTAGAATAAGTAAATGAATAAAATAACCAAAACAAAAAGATTACCAGGGTAGTGATAAGTTTATTGAAGTCTCTTTTTGAATGCATAAATCCGGTTTCAGTTTCTTAATTGCTATGGCTTCAATGTTTGTTCTTGCTCTATCTTGATTTTATCAAATCTTTTCATCAAGCAAATGTTTTTTATGTATACTCTACCATACAGAAGCTTTTATTATGCGATAGGTTTCTTTATATCACAGAAACTTATTTATGAATATTTATTGAGATTTTATTTATTATACTGTGTTTATTCTTCAAATTTCTATAGCCTCTCAGGTATAATGTTTGCTGTATGCTGTCATAGTAAATGTACATGGGATGAAACAGTTGGTCGATTTTGGCTAGAAAAAGAAGCAAAGATAACATCCGATGAATTTCGCTTAATCTCTTATTTTTCTTCATGGGCAGTTTGTGGATTCAAATGTGAATCATTTGAACAAGCGGACAATCCTATTCACAGCTCCAATCAAAGTTATTTGGAAGCTTTAAAGAGTGCCAATGAAAAAGAATGTCAGGATGCACTGTTAGTTGGATTGGTTTTTAATGAAATATTTGTTTCAATATTCAATGGTGGTCTCACTTAGACTGTTTCGTAATTTAAATGACATCTGCTGATTGCTAATTTTATTTTTTGTTGTCAGTATAGGAATGTTGATACTTGAGTCAGCCTCTGCTGGACAACCACTGAAAACCTGGAAGCATTAGATAGCTGTTTCGGCATAGTATAGGACGCCTCAGCAGTGCGCATTCATAACCCTGCTACGAGGAACCTAACTCAAGACTTTCGGTCTCGCGCACGAACGCATAACCTCTAAACCAATGAGTTTGGACTCTTTTATATACAAGTCTAGATTTCAATCAGTTCGTGGTATTGGCGACCATCTTTGATTGTCTTCTGTGGGTAACTACTGTGCACCAGATACATATTTTTCCATTAGTCATGCCTTCTCACTATAACCCCGCAAATTTTCTCTTGAAGCTAGTCACTATTGAGCATATGATAATTGCCTGTTTAAAATTATGGAGATTGCTAAATCGCATTTAAATCATGAATTGATCTGAGTTAAACAACCACTGAAAGCCTGGAATCATTGAGTACCTGTATCATTCTTTCATTATAATTGATTTGATGAACTTATGGATGTACCATAGACTGAATAAGTACTTCTAGTTTTTCAGTCACCTGGATCTCTAATGTTTTCACGAAACGCGATAACATATTTACCATTACAAAACAAATATTAGATTGTTTTGATTCGTACACTATATTTGTGAATCATACTGTTTACATTAAAAATTCCTTCAAATCATTATCATTTTAATATCGTATTTATATAAATGTAACTAAATTGCCATCCTATACTTCAAAGTCTATCGTTTGTGTTATTTATTATTTATTTCAACACATAGATAATGGTACAAAGAGGCATCAAATACATATGCGCCACACAAATCTCATTCGATATGTATGAGGGCTGTGATACTGCCCGGGTGCCCAAACCGAAGCAGGTGGTTTTCTTAGGGGGCCACACCCCGAGCCTTCGACCTGAAGGTCTGATCCACAAGGCAGTGGAACATCGTAAGGAGATGCAGTCCCATGGAAGCCGGTGACCAACAATTGGTTCATTCACCATCTGGAGCCCATGTGCACCATTAGTTTGGAATCCGGTTAAAGCACCGGACATTCGCTTTTCGTCCTCTCATTTTCGTAAACGACACCCCCGCCACGATAAGGTAGTGAGTAGGACTTCCCTGGCAGAGGCTATATACGCGTGGCCGTGTGAGAGTATTTCGAGAGGGAGAGCGGACTCTCCTCACTCTCGGCCGTACCAGGGTATTTGGGGGTCAATGCTAATATGTGACTGATTGATTTTATTGGCATGCACTAAAAATGAAGTGGTTTATAAGATATTTATTTAAACTACTGAAATTTTTTACTATCCGTTGACGTTACTAATTTCCTCTCTTTTGAATCTGACAATGATCTAGTTTATGATTGAAAGCCTTTCTGTAGATCATGAATATTATTGACTTTTATTAATCCTTGTTCTGTCATGTTGAACATTGATACGAGCATGGACGTTCCATAAGATTTAAACGTTTGTTGATGTTTATGTGGATAAAGGCGAAGAGAATGGTCACGTTGTCAGAGCAGTTTGTCTTTTAGATGATCTATAACTTATTTTATTAATTTCTTCTTTGAATTGCACAGGATTAATTAGGGTGATTTTGCTGACTTGTGTGCCATTGTCATTCCAAACTGTCTCAATAATTTCCCAGATCTGTTCAATTTTGTTTTAAGATATACTCCAGTAACTACGAGTGGACTAAGATGTGAATACTGCAAAACACTATAAAGTGCGTGTATTTTTTGTACTGGAATTACTGACAAAGCCTGTAATTATTGAAAATCATTTCATATAAACATTAAGTAATGTCAGCTATTGAGAACTTGGGTTTTTCATGCATGCGGAGTTGTTATTGTTTTTATAAATACATAATACCAATAACTGGAAACATTTTCTTCCAGGAATTTATAACACTAATATTTTGAAGCTACCTTTTGTCTTTTAAATGAGTTGGCCATCCTAAATTACTGCGGAGTGTAATATGAGGTGTTATTAGTGTTCAATCTTAACTTTTGATAATGTCAAAGGGTTCATACCAGTTATCGAGAAAACATGTCTTCTTTATTTTTCAGCCACAACCTAGATGTATGTGTGAAGGTGAAAATCGGAAAAATATGTAAACGTTTAATTGATTGGGGACGTCTCATGTACATAAAACATGAGTTAAATCTTCCGAATATTTCTTCTGTGGCCTATACAACATCAGACGTAACACCTGAAAACATTGTGATATGCGCTAGTCGGTAAAAGCCTGGCTAAAACTAAATTATTTACAAGTATTCTTTCATACAATTTTTAATAACTTGTGTGCGTAATTCAAAAAAATTTAAGATTTATATCAAATAAAACCTTCTTATTTCGTATTCAGCTCTTCTAGCTCTTCTAGAGTTACTGCCGGTACCAAGTCCGTATGAAGGAGAAAATTTGGTCATAATGTTAGATACCCCATCCCGTAGAAAAGTAACTAGTTAAAAAACGCTAACCAGAAAAAATAATTCAACATGGACGTCAAGAAAGTTCTACCATACGGAGCTGAAACTTGAAGAACTACCACAACCATCATCAAGAAGATGCAAGTATTTGTAAATAGTTGTCTATTCAAGATACTCAACACCCATTGGCCGGTTACCATCAGTAACAGCCTACTGTGGAAGAGAACAAACCAGCTTCCAACTGAAAAGGAAATTAGTAAAACACGATGGAAATCGACAGGACATACATTACGGAAATCACCAAACTGAATCATGAGGAAAGCGCTAACTTGGACTCCTGAAGGGAAGTGGAAAACAGGAAGGCCAAAGAACAGATTACGTCGGGAAATAAAAGCAGATGTGAAAGGGATGAATAACAACTGGAAAGAGCTTGAAATGATTGCCCATGACAGGATTTTATGTAGAGTGCTGGTTGGCGGCCTATGCTCCTTCACAAGGAGTAACAGGCGTAAGTAGTTAGTAGTAGTTTAGCGGACGAGAAACTGAAATATCTTACAGTGCAAAACGTTTCCTCTTTGCTTTCGTAACAATTCCCGATAAACAATTTTACTATCCTTAGGTATCATACATTTCCAGTGTTAAACGACGTGATCTTATTTTGAGGCTGTTCAGGAGAATTAAACATTTTTTGCAATCTCCGGTGGTCGACCGCAAGTATGTTAATTATAGATCACCTGAAATGTATATTTTTTGGTCATTATGCTCATCTATAGATAGTAGACAACTAAAGTGTATTTTGAATTTATGGTGAAGTGGGATGGAAAATGATCATGATAACCGCAGTCACAATAACCCTGCGTCCCTATACTTCTGAATAAGGATAAAATTCATTTCATTTACCAATTTGTTTTTCTTTTGAGTCGGTTAGCTGCGGTGTATTTTACTAGATTCAGTGTCGTTTTAAACTATGAATACGGATTATCCAATTGTCTTACGTTTATACATTCGATGGATGAATTCAGTGCAAGAGGTGTGAAATATGGGTTCTCAGGATGTGCATGACAGGAGCAATCGGTAGCACACATAAAGAATAAACGATAACAGGACATTAGTTCAATAGTATACGAAATTGGTTCTTTGTCGTATTCAGTATTATTTATTTGACCAGAAATGCTGAATCATGTTTAATAAAGTCGAGTATGCTACAATCTCTTCATGTTTATCGTACATCTGAATAAATGTATGTGACATAGGAATTCACTCAATACGTTCCTTAGTTGGCTTTCATAACTGTCGTTACACGATATATTTAGAAAATAGAAAATAAAGCTCTACGTAGTAAAAGCCCAGAATTATCAATACTTCGACTTTTTAAATCCCGTGGAAAGTCAAATTCCCTTGGCACGGCCAAATTCTTTATAGTTAACGGAAGCATTGTTAACGACCCAAATACTATATGCGAACAATTCAGCAAGCAATTCTCGCAGTGCTACAAAACTGGAACTGAAAGCTACAGCATTACGTTTCCAATGCTAACATCCAAACATCTGTCGAAAACTGATTTCACACCCTCCGCCATCAAGCAGGCCATAACTGCCCTGAAAAAGTCTTATGATCGTGGACCTGACGGGATACCTACATCATTTGTGAAATATGGAAGTAGAGAATTTCCACTATTTTGTTTGAAACTTTTCAATCTATCTATGGAATATGGGACCTATCCATCTGTATGGAAAACATCCCTTATCACCCCTAGATTCAAAACAGGACCACGTAGTGATATTATTAACTATAGGCCAATTAATTTGACATCCGTGCTGCCAAGAACCATGGAAAAAAAACATCCACAAACAGCTACTATCATTTTTACTTTCAGCTAGTCTGATCAGCCCATCCCAACACGGGTTCATGACTAAACGCTCATGTTTCACATCGCACCTGGAGTTTTTTGATCAAATTACCCAGAGAAGAGATGTTGGTCAGTCAGTGATAATTCTTTACTTCGATTTTAGTAAGGCTTTCGACAGTGTCTCACACAAACTTCTCCTTTTAAAACTCTCTTCATTTGGCATACAGAATCCCCTTTTATCTTAGCTCAAATCTTTTTTAGAAGAACGTAGCCAAGTCGTTCGCTTTGGATCTTGCTACTCTAAACCTGTAAATGTAACCAGTGGGGTTATACAAGGAAGTGTGGTTGGTCCATTACTCTTTCTCCTTTTTATCAATGATGTGTGTTCCCTCTTTCAGTATGGTAAGCCTTTCCTTTTTGCTGATGACCTGAAAGTAGTTTATTCATTCTCTTCTCCCACGAAAGAAAGCTATATTTCAGCGGTAATCCAGGAGGAAATAAACAAGTTGTACGAATGGACTATTTCGTGGAATATGCCACTTAGTGTTGACAAAAGTGGATTTATTCACATTGGTCGCTGTCTTAACTTAAATCTGACTGTACACACAAACACTCAAACCTCTCAACACTGTTCGTGACCTGGGTTTAAGATATAGCAACAGTCTGAACTTTTCTGAACACATTATATCTCAAGTATCCAAAGCTAGAAAGCTCATCGGATTGATAATGTTAAACTTCAATAATATCGAATCGAGATTGTTACTATACAGAAAATGTATCTTACCCATTCTTGAATATGGTATTTTAGTTTACAGTAATTGTAGACATAATGATCTGATTAGAATTGAAGGTGTTCAAAGAAAGTTCACCAAAGCTGTTCTGGGGTATTCCGATAACAAAGACCATTACCAAAGATGTCAACAACTCAACTTAGAACCTCTTTGGATCAGACATATCAAATTAAATCTTGTCTTTATCTATTGGCTCATTAACGGTATTTCCTACTCATCGGTATCCACCCCTTCATACCTTATAATATCATCCCACAATCTACGCAATAAGGAGAACATTCTAGCGATTCCAAGAACCCACACAAACTTACGTCAGAATTTTTTCCTTATTCGCTACTCAACCATGTGGAACAGACTGCCAGTGAACCTCCGTTGCAGTGAAACTACAACCCGGTTCAAAAGTCTCCTTGACGATTTTCTTTCCGAAAGTGGATTATGTCACCTATTGAATATCAATGTATTCAATAATGATTTATACAAACAAGGTCCGTCATTTATTTAATTGCTTGAAAAGCAAAATAAAACCTATAAATCTTTTCACGTCTATTTTATTTTATTTCTATTTATCTTAATATATGAAGTCTGCTTATGTTCGTGTTTATCATTATTACCGTTATTAATATCATTATTAGTTCCCCGACACATTAGATATTCTCTTTATCTCTTCTTATCCTTCTAAACATATTTAACTCCAGATTGTCCTTTGAAATTAATTTTGACTTTCATAGCATCAGTCTTCATCATTAATGCACAAATATTTATACTAATATCCGGTTTCATTCTGTATACTATTACATAAATCTAAATGTATTCATCCGAGTGCTTTAAAGGATTTTTATTTTTTATCAATTGCTGGTTTCCTTCTGAGGTTGATATTCATTACACAATTATTATTCTTATCATGGATGAACCTTTTCACTAGGTGTTCACTTCTTTTTTCTCTCTTCTTCCCTTCTAAATAAATCTTATTCTTAAGATTATGAAGTTTGTAATTAAGACAATAACTTGTGTTACACTTTAAATTAACTTCTCAGATTAGTTTTATCTTCACTATGCATATATGACTCATACAGAGTGATATTTTATTATCCTTTTCACTTAATTGTGACTTTCATAGCATCACTCTAAACTATAACTGCACAAACATTTATTCTATTGTCATATCTTACTACAACGATGAATTATTTTTTGTTACTAATTCAACGATACACACATGGTCGTTTTTTTTTCTTCTCTGTTCATAAACACGCCTATTACACTGTGGGCGTATTTCACGTCTCCTTTATTTCTATTCCCTTATTTTCTCCATTTCCTTCTTTAAACTCAATTCAATATTCTTCTCAATTACAAAGACCCGATTTATTATTATTAATATTCTACTATTATTATTCTAAATTTTTTTTAAATATGGCAAGTATAATGCTAACATTATTGAAAATTGTGTATTATTGCATTTTCTGAAGAAACCCGAAATGGTTTCTTCACAACACTTATGTACCTGTAAGATGTTTGTGAATAATAATAATTAGCAAAATATGGGTAAATAAACGTTTTTTCGTAGTTGATAGTCAGTTTATCAACATCGTTAAAAACCCAGTCAGTGAAGAACCACAGTATACCCAATCTAAAAGAGACCAGTTTTGAATATGAGATTTTAGGAATGTGCCCCTGATGCATATATGAAACTCATGACAGAATCCGTATTGTTTCTAAAATCCAAAATACCAAGATATATCTCTGACCCGTAGTATAAAGATAAATTCACCTGCCTTAACATAATTTTGGTATCTGAGTGGAGGCGCAAAGGCGTTCTAATTGTGTTTTACTGTTGCTCAGTACCAAGATCCAAATATGTAATTGATGGCTATTTGATCCAATAGAGCCCACAAAAACAAGTTAAAGATATATGAAAAGATACATACATGTATTACACAAGAGATACCCGTAAGTTATCAATGACTGGGTGTTCAGTAGGCCTAGAAATAATGCTAAAATGTGTTTGACCAAGTAACGTTGAGGAGTGTATGATAGTTTTCAAGCTATTTTTACCACCTGGAAGCGAAGTGACTTTCTCCGGAAGTTCAGAACTACATCAACTCTGTAGAAGAAATCGTTTTATTTGTACCGACATATTTGTTCTCCTGATAGATAGAGTCTTATATGTTCAAACTCATTGTTTATGATAGTATTCCCTGAAACAATAAGCGCTAAGGATGACCAGTCATGCTATGAAGAAGTACGTATTACATGTATGCACAGAATCAAATGAACCACAACGAGTCGTCACTGTCGTCCAATGAAGTTATTGTAAAGTAATCCATATGTTTCTACACAACTTTATAGTGGAGGACTTACACTTCATGGGAAATATCCTAGGTTAACATTCCTTAACAGCTCTGGTTACGAGGTCTCCTAGCTAAAGAATTCCAATCCATTAACTCAATCTGCCATTCCTCTGTCGAACAGATTTTTCCTTCTGCTTTCTAGCTGACCTGAGCTTCGTGTATATTGAACCTCTCTCAATCAAAGAAAATCTGACAAACCTTAATTTTTTCAATCCGATAAAATCTGACCTAGAAACAAGGAAAATTGAAAACTACATTTTATGTAAGACTTGGATATCCTCTCAGTTTACGAACCAGAACGTAGCAATGCCTGGGATGTCTTAGTTTCGCAACGACAAAAAAACAGGAATTGGAGCTGAAGTAGCCATATACATACGATTCTGCTTAGAGGTACACCAAGCTCATAACCATGAGTTTAACAATCTTGATGAATCTGTATGGTAAGATTTTCTACTACTTCGAGGTGCTTAGTCGAGGTCATCTGTAGGAAGCTCACCGCTGACATCGAGTATGACAGTCGTATGCTAAAAGGACTATTCCGCACCACGCGCCTCGAATCCACTCATTTCCTGATTCTAGGGGACTTCAATCTCCCAAGAGTCAATTTCGCGGAACATACGTATATTGGAGGTTAAAACTCAACTGAAGCTCGGTTCTCCAACCTCATTGAGGATCTGGGATTATACAAACATGTGAAGTCGGCAACTCGGAGAAATAGTCAGATACCGTCACGCTTAGACTGTGTATTTACAGAAGAATAATTTCTAGTCGACAGCCTCTCAATCCTGGCTCCACTGGGGAAATACGATCACGCCATTATAGCCTCCAGTTTTGTCAGCAAAACGGAGCTAAGTTATTTCACCAACAACAGGCGCTGGAATTTCAGACGGTTCAATGTTTCAGTTCTACAGGATTATCTGCAACAGGTGGATTGAGATGTTCACCTGCAACTTGATGTGGATGCTCACTGGGACTTCTTACTGCACACGCTCTTATGTGCTACAAAGCATTTAGTTCCTCAAACCGTCCCCAACAGCTACAAGAAACCCACAATCAACAAGAACCGCACACTTCTCCTGCTAAGGCGCATAAAGCACTATCGGACAGAATACAAACTAACTGGCAACAACGGTGCGTACAGGCAATACAAACACATAAGTAATATATGCACGAAGGCTATAAGAGAAGACAGGCTTCAGTGCCAGATAAAGCTTATGGATAAATTTGTCTCAAATCGGAAAAGCTTATTCTGTTATGCAGCCTCTCTTCGTCATGCCGAAACTGAAGTTTTCCAACTGCAAGTTCCTAAGGACCTGACCAATAACGACGGCGACGCCGCTAACCTTTTGGCTGAACAACACTCTTGGACATTTCAATCGACCCACATCAACTATACTGACGACAGCTTCATCTGTAACTGCACAAGACTTTCCGTAATGAACCTGAGCACTAAATTGATGTTCCGAAAACTGCAGCACTTAAGAAAAAACACTTCTCCTGGCTCAGATTCTGTTCATTCTGCTATATTGAGGGAAGCAGCCTCAATCTTGGCAACACCGCTTAGCGTGATGTTCTCACACTTACTAAGCTGAGGCAAACTACCGTAACATTGGAAGCTGGCTCACACCATAGGAATTTTCAAAGGAAGTCGGCGCAGCGAACCTTCAAGATACCGAGCGGTGGCTTTTCTCTCAATACCTTCAAAAGTCATGGAGTCTCTGATATGCAGTGGTATACATGACTATCTACTGTCCCTGAACTTCTCACCCCAAAAGTATGGTTTCAGGAAGGGTTACTCTTAAATAACCAACCTGCTGACTGAGGTGACAGATGGATAAGCATCCTTGATTGCAAGGTAAAGGTTGATATAAACTACCTTGATTTCTCAAAAGCTTTTGGTAGGGTCACCCATACATGTTTTATCAATAAGCTCAAACGATTGGGTGTCAAACCATCTCCAATCTATTAGTTCATTTTATATCTGAAACATCGACATTTAAAGGTCAGGGTTAACTTCACATTATCGCAGGCTATGGAATGTCCCAGTGGTGTTCCAGGGCTCAGTACTAGGACCTCTTCTCTTCTTGATTTATATGAATGATCTTCCACTACAGGTGTCGTCAGACTTATTACTTTTTGCTGACGACGTGAAAATTTGGAGAAAGGTATGCAAGCAAGACGATATACAGGCATTTCACGAGGGTCTTACTCGACTTCAAATTTGGCGGACGATAATGGACTTACCTTTAACACTTTTAAGTGTAAAGTAGTCCATCTGCGACATGTCGTAGAATACAGTTACAACTTAAGAAACTCTTCTCTATTAGTATACCCAGTCAAAAAAGATTTGAGTCCTGGTGCCCTACGATTTGAAGTCGTACGCTAACTGTGACAAAAATGCCTTTCGAGCAAACCTTGCACTGATAACATTGAAGCGCATTTTTGGCCACTTTGACGAAAGGACTTTCCACATAATCTTCAATAGTTTTATTCATCCTCATTCAGAGTATGGAAACATAGTATTTCCCCCTCACTTCAAAAGGATAAGAATACTCTGTAGTGTATCCAAAGGCGAGTCACGAAATCAGTTCGAAACTTAAATTCAAACCTTATGAAGAGCGCCTCCATTCACTTAACCTTTACCTATTAGAGTATAGGCGTTTTAGAGGTGACTTTTGGATGGCTAACAGTGTTTTTTACACTTCTGGCCATCCCCTTAAACACTTATTTAATCTTAGTCCCAATAAAAAACTAAGGGGTAACACTCAGAAATTGGAGATACAACATAGGAGAACGGACTGTAGACACAATTTATACTCCTTAAGAGTTGTCAAATGCTGGAATTCGCTGCCGACTGAACTAGTCCAAGCAACTTCCCAGGAGTCCTTTAAGAGGAAACTTGACCTATTCTTAAGGATTAAGGTTAACATCTTATTATGAGTTACCAATTTCCTCTATTTAAAATTTATCATACATGATATACCTAGGCATTTGTGATCTCCAGCTACTAGACACGGAAGCCTGTTAAGCGAAAGCTTCTTCTATCCCGTCCACAACAGTTCGAACCATCCGAACATCCAACTGCCCAGATACAGAATCAAGGGAACGAACATTTTGTTAATTTTGCCGAGCTAAATTGATTTCGAATTGCTATGATAACTTTAATATCAGAGCATATCATTTCAGATATATATATTTGTTTTCAGATGTCCGTTTTTGCCATTGAATACTTATGACCAGTAATGAAAATGACCTGAAGAAGTTATCTGAATGGTCTCAAACATGGCAGTTGCCGATAAATACTTCCAAGTGTGTTGTGATGCATATCGGTCATCAAGGCACAGATACATACACGATGGATAACACTGAGCTACCTGTCGTCCAGACATATAATGACTTAGGCGTTATCGTTAGTCAAGACTTAAAGACTACTGCACACTGCCGTGCAATAGTCGCCAAAAGTTTTAGATCGTTATGGTCAATACGTAGGGCTTTTAGTCATGTCGACGCTAAGACGTTTTTGACTTTGTATACAGTGTTCGTTCGTCCTAAACTTGAGTACTGCATACAAGCGGCTAGCCCCTGCTTAAAAAAAGGTAGTGAGCTTCTGGAAAAGGTTCAGAGAACGGCGACTAAGCTGGTTCCCGGAATAGCAAAGCTTCAGTATGAATCTCGACTGGCCAAGCTGAACCTTTTCCCGTTATCTTATCGCAGAACTAGAGGCGACTTGATTACAGTCTACAAATTGCTTAATGATAAATTTGCACCTAACATGCCCTCATTTTTCTTGTCTTCCAAAACAGAGAATTTACGAGGACACTCCAAAAAAGTTCACAAGCCGAGAACAAATTACTTGTCAGCTGACTATCGACTTTCCCATCGAATAATCAACGAGTGGAATTCACTACCTCAGCACGTGGTTGAGGCTCCATCCGTCGACTCTTTCAAAAGAAAGTTGGATCAACTGAGAGACCACCATTGCCAGGACTAACATAGGCCATCGAGCCTCCTGTCCTTCCCAAACTGAAACTGAAACTGATATAACCTTGAGTCACCATAGCTAAATATTACCGCTGGACATGAAGTGGTATGAAAAAAGTCTCACTGAGGCTATCCATACTTTAGTAGGTCAAGATGACAAACTAAACTTCAGGAATGGTCAGATCTTATTACTGACATCGAAAAGCACATCTATTCTAATAAACCGAAGGCTAATATTTTTGGGATGACTGAAGATGAAATAAGCTTGCTGATAGCCAATTTTTCAGAATCAGTAACTCCAGGTATATTTTGGTGCCTTTCAACCATTTTCAAATAAAAAATTTGACCTTAATGCTTTCAAAAATTTCTTTTGGTTCAAAACCTTATAAATTACATGATTGCTATGACGCTAAACAACCAATAAAGGGGAAATTAAGGGGAAAGTGCGTTGAAAACTGAAGACAAAATAATAAAAAAACACGCCCAAATGTCTGCTTTTTTGTCTGTTTAAGAGAAATAATGCAGATTTTCCTCTTTATATCGCTCTGTACTTCAAGTGTTACTGCATTGTCTACTTTTCGCCTAAATATACGTACGTATACTTAAGTTTTCGATCTCCTCGTTTTGTTGACAATTTTATGAGTTCTTTAGATATCTCGCAGACATGCGACAAATCTCAGAAATTTCTCCAAGTTTGAGGACTTTTTACACAATTTAAATTTACTATGAAGAATTTGTCAAAGAGTTTGTGGGAATTTAATGTTTTCTACAATATTTTATCAAAGTTGCCCCCAAAGTTCCTAAATATGTGAGGAAATACAATTTTTTTCTTTGACAAGACCCCATAGATGCTTAAGATTTTGTAAACGATCTCCATGAGTTTGAGATTTTCATAACATTTTCAAAACTTTGGAAAAATTCATTAATATTCTTCAAGGAAACCTCACAATTTCTCGTTTTCCCGGAAAGCATACCGACCTAATCAGAGGTACCTAGAATTTGCTATGCATGTTTCCATAATTCCCTTTCTTCACTTAATTTAGCAAATATAAAGCAATTTTAATACAAACGTCTATAAACAACTAACAATGACATAAAGAGATATTCAGTAACAAACCTAAAGGGCTTTAAGCTCACCCTTTCTTTGGATCACCATCCACGTCTATTTACTTTATCTCTCGTATCTTTCAAGAAAGCCTGGCTCGCAACATCCATCGCTCGTGCTATTTGATTTTCTGAACAGGTCGCACTTTAGAACTGTGAAAACAGAACATCCAATAATAAATAAAGACTGAACTCGTACTATCTAAATAAGGTTCACTAAAAAACCTGGACAACACTGATGACTACAATAGGTGCATAGTGATTGTAACTACACGGGCAATCACAGGATTCAATGCGATTACGAAACTGTTGTGTAACTACAAAGTTGCCCATATCGTTAAGATGTATTGAACTGCAGGTTTGTCTGTTGGTGACCGTGAAGTTGTACTTTTTTACAAACTCATCTCTTAACTTTTTTAACCTTCTGTAAAGTGTATTCCGATGACAGACCATAAAGTTTGTCACTCTGTTAGGCTGAGTCAGGGGAGTAATCAATGTTTGCAACAGTAACAACAACTCACTTGCATTGTGTGAAGTTTTTGAGAAGGTGGCGTGGAACAGACACTTTCTTGTCTCGCGCCAATTTGACATACTGAAATAATGCCGAAATATCGGTAATTTCACTAAAATTTATTCGAATCTCTCCAAAATCTGGATATTGGGTTTACGTTCACAGAATAAGTGCTTTATGAATGAGTTATCCTCATTTTTGATTTCCTTAAAACTTCACACAAATTTTTTCCTCTATTTGGCTTAGTCACTAACTTACCATCGACTTGGGGTACTATCGACGTATTTATACAAATTTCTGCTTTTGCCAGTGGTAAAAATTATTTTTTGCACTCAACTCCGACTTGTGTTTTCAAAAAACGTTTTGTCATAATCCTTAATGGTTGAACTTGCCGGTGGCCCACTCTTCTCAGATCCTTCGAAATATTGTTGTGACATTTCAATTTTTTATCCAACTTTAATTTTGTTTAGAAACATTCATTTTGTACGAAAAATATAAGTTAAAAGCAGAAATAAGTACTTAACAGATTGAGAAATGAAACTTGTTCCTACAGGTAGACTTACTAATTTATCATAGTAATTTATAATTTGTAGTGTATATTTTACCATAAAGATATTTAAACTTCAAAAAAACTATTACATTCTATTTCCAAGTACATTTAGAGATTTTTTGTCTTAGTTAATATTCTGTAAGTTGCTGCTATCTGGAAACGTATATCGTTCGATTTTTTTCATATTGAGCAACACCAGTCAAATACTCCAGCATAAATGAAAGACACACTGTTGTTGCGTTTCAAAGACACTACCACAATTATTAAAAATTATTTCTGTTGTAACTGTAACCAAAGTGAAAAAGTGTCAAGGATATACAGTTAATGTGAACTATATCGTCCATATCGCTTTTTTAATTGAGAATATCAGTGCCAGTTAACCCTAAAGTCAGGAATAAAAAGGTCCTTAGGTATAGTTGGAAAATGAACCATTCATCAAGAAGTATGTAATCTAAGCTGCCCAGTTGTTATATGAAATGCGCAAGTCTCCGCACTCAAGAGTGATTTAGTGTGGATACTTGGCCAAGCACCTTTAGCTGGAGGTTCTTCCAGTAAAATAAGTAAGGTCAACATCGGTGTGGTATAATTAAGAAAATATTTATTTTAGGAATTCATTTACTTGAACAGATACGTCATCTAAGCAAACGGTGAGAATCAAAGAGTGCCGTAATTATGGCTTGAACTCTATAGAGCAGAATGTGATAAAGCTTTCTGTCTACGCCGCTCAATACCACAGTGTTACTTACGTTTTGTGATATGTGAAGATCACCTAGCTAGTAAATAAGCATATTCCGACTTACCTTACTTTTTACGGAATTTACTAAAGACTGATGGTAACTTTGTTCGATTCCTGAGTGCTTTCCTTATTTAGTAACGAACAGTTGGTAACCAATAAAGTGACAATTAAAGTGAACTAAAATGTTTTTCTGTTGTCACCGTATCGTTTTTATGCTTTGTTGATATATTCTTTGGTAAAAAAGATATAACTAGACCTCATACTGAAGCGTGATTTGTCACTCGCTTTTCAAGCGTGACATTCCTAAATTTGTGTATATTATTGTCAATCGTCTATAATTTATAAATTAACCCAATGGAAATCCTTGATATTTTTAACTAGTTCAATCTTCCATTCCTTGGAAAGGTATTTAGTATAACACGAAATAATATAAGTAAGAAGTAAATAGTCAACAAATTTTTAATTTTCACTTTGAAATTCATGTCATCGGATCCTATTTGCACAGGGAAGTGGGTAGAAATTTAAATCATCTGTATTCTATCCTTTAATTGAATAAAGAGAAAAACCTTTTATATATCAGGCTTAGTTTACCGTTATTGTAAAGCATCAGTTATTTCAAACAAAAATCTAGATTTTATACCATCCGCTAGTTTTTTTAAGAATCATATAAACGATAATTTACGCTACGTCTAACGATATAACTGTTGAATAACCCAAGTTGCATAATTATTTAGATTGCACAATTGGAAAATGTGAGATAATCTTTGTAAATAGAATAATTGATTGCGTTACATTCATAATTTGTTTGATAAAATGCCTTCACTTATGCTGATTTTAGCATTATCTTTGACATAAATATATTATACAAAGGTTCTAGCCTATTAACAACTATTAGTCATCTGTGTAATTATTACGATACAATGTTTACCTTACGTCAACTCAGTTGATTGAAATTTTACTCAGGTAAACGATAATTTTGTAATCAATGTCTGTTAGTAGTCATACATTTTGTAATGAATTTCCTTTCTATTGCATGCTACCTTCAAGGAGATTGATCTATTTTATTGACTACTATCGGTTGTTTCTAAATCATCCTGCACTAATAGTATGAGATATTTCGTCATAAAAATAGGGTTTTGTGGATATTACATCAATTTAATAGTTGAATTCCTGAGTCGATTAGAGTTAGACCACCATGGAAAGCCTAGAAGCATTGGACGTCCGTTTCATCCTAGTATAAGACTTCTCAACACTGTGTATCCTTGATCCCGCTTTCGAGATTCAAACCCAGGACCTATCGGTCTCGTACGCGAGCGCGTTATTATATTGTCATACATGTTTTTTCTTGTTGACCATTTTTCAAATAAGTTGTTACAATAACTCATACTTCCAGTTCTCTATGAATTTTGGTAATAGTTACATGAATGGTGATTTAAACTCGATAAAACGATTATGTGGTCATACAGATATTACCACTGTATTTCCTCGTTAGTCATATGGTTATGCAATAAGTATCCACAGTTTATACTCATGCAAACATTGGTGTGATTTATTTTACAATACATATTTCAAATTTCGTTTTATTATTTTAGGTAGCAAATATCATGCTATGCTAGTCAAACTACATCAAATACTTACTAAGAATTTATATAATTCAGTTGAGCATTACATGACATTAAAGCAGCCTACAACAATGCCAAATATGGAAACTCATGGAGAAGCTTTCTTGTGGAAACAATGGGATCAGGAACATTCAGATCGATATTTTAAACTAACCCCAAGTGTATATCCAAATAAATTTGATTTTATTACAATGGAAGCGAATGAAGCGCTAATTGCATTGTTTGAAAAACATACAGAATTTCTTAATAAACTTTCTTCTCGTTATTTTAATCAAACATTTCATAGCTCTCATATTCGAAGAAAACTATGGAGTATTATATTGTTATCCAGATGTAAGTATAATTATTCTATGAATTGTAATTTTAATCTTAGTACGACTTGCTGAATAACTTGTTGAATGACCGATTTGTTATAAAGGACAAACAAGAGTTGGTTACAGGATACTAGATTAATGTATCGCTAGACAATACACTAGAACATGCTACTTGGTCACTTGACTCAACTATTCTACTGATGATCAAGAATCAGATTAGATCAGAATGAGAGTTTATTAGTACACTAAGTGATATACAAGTGGCAAAAAGCTGGAATGAATTTTATCACAAAATAATCTATTACATTTAATGTAACCGGATATTTCTGTTTTCGCTCAGTGACCAATCATAGTTTAATTTCACTTGATACATCTTAAATCTAAATTCCCAATGATCAAGTGCCAATTGTTTGACGATTAATCCGATGGAGTTTATGGCTAACAGTCCTAGTTTCAAGTCCTGAAGTGAACATTAATTGTGAGATACTAGTACATCTAGCCGATGAGTCTTAAATAAGACGAAACTCGCGTCCTAGATTCCACTACTATCCATCATTATTTTCTGATTATAATGAATCCATTTTTTTCGTTTAGTTACTACTATAATTTTTACTTATGGTATACTTTTCGTTATAACTTATGAATCTGTGTGCCCTGTTGCTGTATAACGCAACGATACCGCTAATCAGAGAGCAGCGAATTTATCGATCGAATCAGTGATGTATAAAACACCTGCGAGCAGCCTACAGTTCTGATTGGTCTCGCTTCCTGACTAGCCCAGCCAATTGGGTCCAGAACACCAATCTCAGCCTCTGCAATATGAATCCTTATATCTCAAACATACGGAGTTTATATACAAATCAAACAGACCACAACGTACCATAAAACAGAAAATAACATTTGTACAATAAATTGGCCAAAAGTGACTGTGAATGAAGGAGATAGTGATTAATAGACAGGCCATAACTCAAGAATGGTAAATCGTATAATAATGGTTCATAGATCAACATAAAGCTCATAATAGGAGGGACATGATTATGAACAGATTAGTTACATAACAATTATACGACAAAACATATACTCATAGTATTGATCCATAAATAAATCCCAAAAATTATTCTTATCGGGATATAACACTTTTGTTTTTCTTTTCAAATATTTTTTATTTATTAGGTAAATCTCAAAGAATAAAACTTGAACAAGCAATTCAATTGTTTTCACCCAATCAAAATCAACATATTCTGGTAGAATGTAGAAACTTTTTAAACTCTTGTGTTTCCATGTCTTCTATTAAAGATTCAGTTGGTATGTCAACATTATGACATTATTATTATCATTGTTCTTTATAATGTTTCTCTTTTTCTTTCTTTCTTTTCTTTTTTTTCTTTTTGTTTTGTTTTTAGGTTGTTTATATGCAATGAATTATTTATTAAAATTTTATCAAAATATAATGAATATAAATGACAATGTAAAGCATCATCATATTAAAATTGTTTCTATATTAGTTTTGGTGATGAAAGATTATTTATCAAAGTAATTTATATTAGCATTCTTAATTGATTTAATATTTGAACTACTCTTCTATTATATATATATCTTCTATTTTTAAGTAGTATTTATAGTAGTATCGTCTGAATAGACATACATTTTAGATGGTGGTTGGAGGTAGTCAACAGGAAACCCTGGACCCGGGTTTCGTGCTATTTGGCACTCGTCAGCAAGGTGTACCTGTAATCATGAGGGAACTGGTGCTCCCTGGCCGATTCGATCTCGTGTCACTCAGTTTCACAGTCAGAGACGTTACCACTGAGCTATCCGAGCCGCGACCGACCTCCTGTAGGACTGAGATATAATCACAATTGATTGATCACTGGGTGGTGATCAATGTCATGCTTGTCTAGTCCTTATTAGTGCAGATCGAATGCTATCGATCATGTTGCAATGTGGCCACCAGTCTAGGTGACTCGACACTGCGGGCACTATGTATTGAGATTTAGATGGTGGTTACATCTCAGTCCTACAGGAGGTCAGTCACGGCTCAGATAGCTCAGTGGTAACGTCTCTGACTGTGAAGCTGGGTGACACGAGATCGAATCCGCCAGGGAGCACCAGTTCCCTCGAGATTACAGGTACACCTTGCTGGCGACTGCCAAATAGCACGAAACCCGGGTCCAGGGTTTCCTGTTGACTACCTCCAACCACCATCTCATTCCACAATAGTGCATGCAGTGTCGAGTCATCTAGACTGGTGACTACATTGCAACATGATCGATAGCATTCGATCTGCACTAATAAAGACTAGACAAGCATGACAATGATCACCACCCAGTGATCAATCAATTGTGAAGACATAAATTCTGTTTTTATTAAAGAAAGTTAAACTGTTGTAGTCAACTGCGAGGTTCGAACCAAGGACCTATTGGTTTCGTGCGCAAGCACTTAACCACTAGACGAAACGGCTGTCCAGTGCTTTCAGGTTTTTCATGGTAAATTAAATTATTGAATTGATAACTAAGAAATGATTAAATATACTTCAGAATTATATACAAATTAACCATTATCATAATAAGGGTTCGTGGAATTTGTAGAAACTTAATACTTCAATTCATCAGTAGATTAAAGCTAGACCAACATGGAAAACCTGGAATCATTGAACGGCCGTTTCGTTCCAGTATGAGACTCCTTAGTATTGCGCATCCATGATCATTGTAAAAGAATAAATCAATAAACTGATCTTTAGATGCTGATTGAAATTTCTTGAATATGTTTGAATTCCTAGGTTTGTATTTTGTCAGTTTTTGTTGTTGTGAGTTATCAGAAAATTATATCAGCAGTAGCAGGGAAATATTGCGCTAGTTAGTCTATGTCAGTCAACTAGATGTTAGAACTTCACTAATGTATTCTTTCTATTCGACTATTAATTAATGTCAGAATGGGTTTTGTGAAGATTTTAAAAATTTCAATAGTTGAAATCATGAGTCAATTGAAGCTAGACCACTATTGAAAACCTGAAAGCACTGGACGGCTGTTCCGTCTTAGCTCGGGACTCCTCAGCAGTACGCACCCACGATCACGCACCACGCGAGATTCGAACCCAGAACCTAATCAGTCTCGCGCCAAAGGCTTAACCAATTAGACTACTGAGTCGGCTGGCATCCAACAATGTTAATGTCTAACTTCAACCAATCCAAGAAGTTGCGCCACCATACACCATTGTCTTCAGTGAACAGGAATTCAATTTTGAAATATCCCACTTAAACTCTAAATATCTTACTTATAATATTTACAATGTATCATTGAGTAATATCGGTTAAATTTTTCTTTAAATAAAGATTAATTTCCATAATGTTTTCATCAATCAACTTTAATTAAATCAATATTGTTCAAGTTTGAATTTTATTCATTCTAAATGATTAATTAATTTTATTTTCAAGAAATCAACCTCCAAATGTGGAAACTATTGGTGTACTAATTCAAGAATTTTTTGTATTATTATCAATATTACCATCATTTATAACACAATTGCCAACAATTTGGTTTACTCATCAATCTTTACAAAAAGTAATATATAATGAAAATTATAAAATAAATGGTATATCTGAAATGAATGATAATAAATATATTAAATTTAGTCAAAGTGTTTTAAAACACTTACGATATATTGATGATAATATAGCTTCTTCTGTTGTGAAGCAAGTTTTGTTTGTCAAAGGTAGGTAGGTAATAATAATAATAATAATAATAATAATAATAGATACCATTACCAAGGTTTGATTTGATAAGTTCGAATAAATTGAGCATTGGGTATGTTGTGAACAGGGAATTAAGAAGCCCAGACAACTACGAAAGCCATTTTCTTGGAACGTTATTGCATTTCATTCAAACCCTGTAAAACACTTATATTTAGTTTTGTCCCTATCTTATTCTACATAACACGAGCTTTCGTTCTATGTATCATTCACTAGCATACTCTTTTTTGTTCCGAAAATATTGTTATTTAAACATAATATTTTGCACTGTATTTTCTACTCTAATTCCCTGTTTCCGGCATAACTGTATTTTTCCAAATTATCGGACGTCGTAGTCAAGATATTCACTTATTTATTCATGTACATTTTTGTACTAATCCGAATTCGGAGAATCCAGAGCTATGTGTTCCAACTGTCTTGTCTTCTCTCACCTGAGGGCTTGCCAACCAATCAGGTTCTAGGATAGTTCTCTCTACCCCATCTCGAACTCACGCGTGATAGACTCAAGGTTAAGCCGCTCACCCTATCGCGTCAAGGTCGTAATTTAGACTAGACGGATCAAGGTCGAGTCATAACAAGTATCAACGGGGTAAAAGCGATTGAAGGGTAGTTTGTTATAAATAAATTAATGTATTTGTAATATCCCAATGAGTAGAAAAATGAGATTTTCTGACGTTTCATGACTTAGTGTAAGCCACTTCTTCAGAGAATAAACACATCAAATCAAAATTAATCTAAGCTAAAATGGATAGAGGGTAGCAGTGGAATCCAGGATGTGCGTTTCGTCCCATTTTTAGACTCGTCAACTGGATGTACCTGCATCCCAGAGTTGATGTTCACCTCGGAACTTAAGGCTATATCGAGGCAATTCGCACAATATGCACACACACCAACATGAGACTGATCAACTGCAGACCTAAGTAACAATGGGAAGATACAAGTAAAGCAATACCAAATGAATTTAAAATTAATCCAAGTTTATATAGTACAACGAAACAACAAGAATATCATATGATCAATCAAAAAACAGGTCTGAATAAATCAATGTCATGTCATTTCAGTTAATGTGATTCATAAGCGACATGTATGTAAATTTGTGCATATCTAAGTGTGCAATATTAAGAATAGAGTTTAATTGGTAAAATGATAATGTAAATTGTGAATAATATTAGACTAGGTGGCTAGGAGAGATAGTCCAAGTAGGATATATGGTAAGGCCTTCTTTTCTATTGAGAGCAGTAGGATTAAGTATTATATGGAATCCTTCAGCTACTTTCCTTTCTTTGTAATTGGAAAAGCCTTTTTGTATTATTTTGTTATATTTGACGTCGATTGAGTGGTCGCTAAAAATGGCGTGAACTGCTATTGCTGATTTAATTTGAAATCTATCTAATTCTACGGGATTATTAAGTAGTTTCTTTGTATACCAAATATGTTCTTTGGCACGAGTCAGAATTTCTCGAGATGACTCTTCAATATGGACGGTATCACAATCGACACAAACCTAATTTGTAGACGCAGTTCTTTGTAGACATTTTGTCACAGTAAAGTATCATCAGCACTAGTAAATAACAACAGGGTTTATAAGTCTTGCAGAAGTAGCTTATATATAGATTTTCTTGTTTCAACTTCAAATTATGTATACAAAAAGAATTTATGGTCCACCCTGATACTGGCCATGATAATCAATTGGATGCTAACTTTTCTATTGCTTCCTCTTTTTGTTCCGCTCATTTTGGAAATTTCGTTTCGATTGACTGACCCATAATTTGTAGAAGTATTCTTTGTTAAATTTCATTCAATCTTTATAAGAATCTTCACTGTTTACTTTGGATGAGTTTTCATTTCTAACATCTAGTTATCATAATTAGTCTTATTATTTCGATATAACTCGGTAAAATATTCAATTCCAATTCCATTCAGCCATTTAAGTATTGAAGTTTTTTCATAGTTTATATCAAGAACTGATCTTATTTATAGTAACACTAAAAACTAAGAATCTCTAGACAGCCGCTTTATTCTAGTATAGGACTACTAAGCAATGTGCATCCATGACATTACAGGGAACAACCTATCCAATGTTTACTGGTTTTCAGCAATATTTTAAGATCAGTCAATGACGTGAACTATCAACGCTTAACAATATTCACAAAACTTTCGTATGAATATGATTATAATTGTTCCCACCACTATTATAAATACTTTTTTCAGTAACTATTATCACTTCAATCATTTTGTTAATCGTCATTATAACAGTTAGTACATATTTATTGTACTCGGCTATGTCTTTGTCTTCCTATCGCTTCGTCTGTTCATCTATAATTCCAAAGTATATCAGTATAGAAAAACCCCGTCTGTAGCTCTCTTAAGGTTGTTACTGGTTCTAAGCTCGGTTAGAAGAGGGTTGAGCATGAGGTCAGCATTCTCATCTCGTAGAAAGCAACCAGTAAAAACTATCTGAAGCATTTTAATTATACCCCGTGAGTTTAAGCATCTTCATTTAGAAAAAACTATGACGTCTCATAATAAAAGTCGAGATTCTTCAAAAATTACGAGACCGGTTCTCCCGTCTGACAATTAATACTGGCTTATGGAATGTCTGGATAATGTGGGAGATTGGGAGAAACAGTGAAATAGTTGAAAAACCGAAGGATCAACTTATAGCTGCTCGGAATCAGTGTAACTCATTGGACCCAAGCTGGACAGGAAAATATAGACCCAGGAGAGATGCTGCCCTACTCTAATGACGAAGAAGAAAATGCTCCCCACACTCAGGAATTTGTTTTGATGCCGTCCAACAAAGCATGTAAAGCACATATAGGATGGGGATCTAATGGACCAAGGATCATCAAATCAACCTTCAAATAAAAAAAATAAAGGAATCACAATGAATGTTATGCACCCACCAATGATAGCAATAACGATAATAAAGGTCAGTTTTACAAGAGGCTGCAATCGATTATAGATAAATGTTCAGGAAAGGACCTGAATATCCTGATAAGAAACCTAAACGCCAAAGTCGAAACGGACAACACTGGATATGAAGATATCTTGGGACAACAAGGACTGACCAGGAGAAAGGGACGAGAATGGTAACAGATTTGCAAATTTATGTGTATGAGGCTAAATGGTTATGGGCGGTACAATATTGCTCTACAAACGCATACACAAAGCTTCATGAATCTCACCGGATCACACTACACAGAACCAGATCGACCATATTTGCATCAGTAAAAAATTCACAAGGTCAGTGGAAGACGTTAGAGCCATGAGAGGAGCGGACATAGAGTCAGAGCACCACCTGGGCAACTGGACAAACAAAATTACAAAAGTTTAACCCAGCCTCCCCTTGAGATACTTACAAACTCAACGAATTTAAGACAGCTCATAACAACAGGTCCCAAGATTTACTCACAGAATAGAAAACCATTATGGAAAATATCTGGAAAGAGATAAAGAAGCACTAACTTTAACACGTTAAGAGGTGCTGGGCCGCAATAAGCATCATAATGAAATGGGTCTCTATCGATATCCTTGGAAGGATTTAAGAAAAGAGGTACAAAAAGACAGCACTTAACAACAGTCGAACAAGAACGAAGGAATTCAAGGCACAAACAGACTGCGTAGAAGCAAACAAGCAAGTGATGAGGAGCATTAAGGCCGACAAACAGAACTATGTTGAAGACCAAGTAATGACAGCAGAAAGGTGAAAGAGAAGGAAATATGAGACAACGATATGATAAAACTAATAAACTAGCAGGCAAATATAGTAAATCGGTGAGACCAGTCAAAGACAAGGAGGGCCAGCCAGTCACGGAACATAGGAACAGGTAGGTAGAACAATTTGAGGAGCGCTTGAATAGACCAGCCTCCCTGAACCCACTGGAAATCGATGCAGCATGTACAGAGCTTCCTATACATTTCATTTGACCAACGATCAAACAAATCAACATGGTTATCGGAAAAATCAAGAGTGGGGAGGCTGCAGGACCAGACAATATGGCAGCCGAAGCACTGAAATCAGAAATGGAAGTAACTGTAAACATGCTCCACGTTCTATTCAGGAAGATATGGGAGGAAGAGCAAGTACCAACAGACTGGAAGGAGGCATACCCCAACAAGATACCAAAGAAAGGAGATCTGAGTAAGTGTGAGAATTACAGAGACATCACACTAATATCAGTATCAGGAAAAGTTTTCAACGAAGTGTTGTTAAACCGGATGAAATATTCGGTGGAGGTCCAGCTTTGAGACTAACAGTCCGGATTCCGTATGAATCGGTCGTGCACAAACCAAGTCGTGACACCACTGATCATCGTTGAACAACCAATTGAATAGAACTTGTCACTATACATCAACTTTCTTGACTATGAGAAGGCGTTTGACAATATGGATAGGAGAATATTATGGTAGCTTCTTTGACATTATAGTGTAGGTGTACATTAAGAAGGTTACAAAATGATGTAATGAAATTTTTAGATAAGTCTTTCAATATATTCTGATCATTTAATGGAATATTAAAGGAGACAAATGTTGATCTATTTCAGATATTGATATCATATCAAATTTGACAAATGAAGAAGATATTTATTCAGAAATCTTCTATACATTTATCGAACCAATAATTCAATCTGTTTTCATTGGTGAGTAAAATGTTTTAATCATTAAGTTGGAAAATGAACCTAATTTATCACCATTTTTTTAGTTTCAACAAAGAATTCACAACAGAAAATATAGAAAATTTAAAAAACACATCATTGAGAGCTAAGGAGCACTGGACAGCGGTTCCGCACGTTTATAGAGCTCTTCAGAAGTGTGTATCCACCACTATATTAGGAATAGAATCAAGATAATTCTCTTTAGTGGTGAACGCTTATCTTTTAGATCATTGAATCAGCATTTAGTAGTACACATATTCACTATATTAGGTCATCATATTTCATTCTTTATAGTAGATAACTGTCACACACCGGATGTGGTTGAACTCCATTAGTTACTGTTTATCACTGGAACGTTTAGAGTGATATCTTATAGTCACCTTTGAATAACTTCTTAATAGTTGTAAGTTGTTATTAATCCACATCAGCAAAAATCTACGATAACTTTATTTTCAATGATATTTGTTCTTTACATAATGTATTTGGTTCATCAAATACACTATAGTCGTTTCTCAGTAGATTGTAAGCTTCTCATTATTGCATATAAATGAATTAAGCAGTGAACATAAATAATTAATTGGTTAAAACGTATCTAGAAGAAAAGAAATTATTATAATATGTAGAGAGTTGGGCAACGTGTGCCTCAGCTGTTTGTAAGGCTGTATTGGTTATAGTTTATTAAGTTTATTGCTGTTAGGACGGTTTCAAAAAGCACAAAGAAACTTCCAGAGGCTCTAAAGGAACCTGATAGAACCCTCTAAAGTATCAACATGCTATGCTGTTATTGGATAATTGTATAACCTTCCTACTTGCGGAATAACCGGATTATAATAATATTATAGACAATAATAAAAACTATAAATACCCCTGCTTCTTCTGTCTTTTGATTTGCGACTTTGGGTTTATATACGTTCAAGTGTTGATAGTTGTGAAACGTTTCATGAAATCCTCACAGATTTGCTATGGTCATGTAAACATTGAATCGTCTGCATGATATTACATAAAATCTATAAACGGTGAGACTATAATTTATGAACGAACCAATCAGATTCAGGATAACAAATTTTGGATTCATTTGGCTAAATAGTGTTCTGGTATTATAGCTGATGTCTGTTCATGATGAAAACCATAAATGTAATTCATAACCCTAATCATCAACTGTAAATCACAAACTTAATTCCTCAAATTGGTTTATAACCCTCACTTAACCCTAGTAAGTAGATTGGTTTCCTCAAGGTCACTTAGGCGTCACTCAAACGCCGTCCACAAATCAAAGTCTCATCGGACTGGTACTTTTCTAATACCAATCATCTACATATTAGACGTAACATTTTCTAAATTCATTATATATTATACCTTGTTGAAGTTATAAGATTAGATGAATTTACGTAAGAATTTTCACAGATATTAGAAGTGATTACTGAATAGTGTTTCGATGAATAAATTTTAAACAGTCAAAGATATGCAACCTTTATTGAGTATAGTTATAGAGTCTGTCAAAAACATTGCACTGACTAGTGAATAAAATCAAATCGGATTACATATGGTTAGGTGTTTTTTTATCAACTACCTGTAAACTAATTATTAACTTACTTGATTTGTACAGATTCGTGTAATTAGTTTCGAACCATACCCTAGGCATGAACACTGATGGTGTTACCCGGTTGACCAGACCAAAATAAGTCGGTCGGGGTTAAAACATGCCATTTAGTGACTATAAATCAAACTTCCTAACTACTGACCTACTGTTCTACTCAGTTTCTTGTAATAAACACAATTAAATACTTAGGATGAAGGAAACGATCTTTCAATGGGAATGCTGTCTATTTGAACATACATGAGGTTCAGAAAATCTAGCAGCTGCATTTTAAGTTTGGATAGCTATATCATAAGAAATAATTTATCTTTGTTAAATCACTAACTGATCTTCGTTAAAACACCATTGAAAACTTGATAAAAAGTTATATAATCTCCACAAAACCCTATATTGATGATAATCATATGCTCACTAGTGACAAGCTACAAGATATAATTCCTGAACTGCTGATGAGAAACCGTGATCAGTGAAGTTCAACTATACCAAATGTGAGTTAGTCATCCACCTCAAGCAATAGAAGATAGTCGAGTAATATCTTGAATGAATTAAATTTAAACATGTATACCATTGAATACCATTTAAGTAGTTCAGAAATTAAGAGTAGAAAGATCGTGTATGGATATTTCTTAAAAGTTTCATATTAGTATGAAACGGTCATCTAGTACTTTCGGTTTTCAGTTTTAGTCGTGATTTAAAAAATATGGAAACTCCATAAAACTCTATAATGAAAATAATTTGTGACTAAATATGCGTAATATTCAGACAATATATATTTATAAGCAAAGATAGATAGTGGCTAGCAATGGAATCCAGGACGCGCAGTTTTTTTCCTATTTGGAACTCATCAGCTGAATGTACCTTGCCAATGTACATATATCAATAAGAGATTCATCAATTACAGTCCTAAACATCAACCTCTTGACACGTTGAAGTTAATGCCTTTTTGATACCTTTCCAGTTGTCCTCCATAGTAGTTTCTTCCTCCTTCAGTAGATCCTGTAAGGCTTGGAACCCGTTGTTGAGAGATATCTTGAATTCATTGAGTTTGTCAGTATCTCGAAGGAAGGCTGTATTGAACCTTTGTATTGCTGTTTGTCCAGTCCTTCTTCAGCTTGAGTTTTAAATTGGCCATAACTAGATGGTGATCTGAAGCTATGTCAGCTCCTCTCCTGGTACTCATATCTTCCATTGTCCTCCAGAATTTTTTATTGATGTAAATATGATCTATCTGGTTCTCTGTGGTGTGATCCGGTGAGATCCATGTAGCTTTGTGTATACGTTTTTGTGGAAATATTGTGCCGCCTATGACTAATTTTTTGAATACGCACAGATTTGCAAATCTCTCCCCATTTTCGTTTCTCTCTCCCAGTCCATGTCGTCCCATGATATCTTCATATCCGGTGTTGTCTATTCCGACTTTGGAGTTTAGATCTCCTATCAGAATGGTGAGGTCTTTTCTTGGGCACTTCTCTATGATTGATTGCAACCGCTCGTAGAATTGATCTTTAGTGTCATCGTTGCTATCATTGGTGGGTGCATAACATTGGATAATATTCATTGTGATCCCCTCCTGTTATAACCCAGTGAAGATTAAGTTATAGGTAACTTCCGAAGACTGTTAATAGACTAATATTCTATAAATATTCTTATTGTATAATTATTCAACAATTGCATTACGTATATTTATATTCCTCTTATTATAAGCTTTATTTTGACCTATAATTTATTATTATACGATTTACGGTTCTTAATCTATGTTCAGTCTATTAATTATTATCTCCCTCGTTCACAGCCACTTTTTGGCTTATTTGTGTACACATGTTATTTCCTAATTTATGGTGTGTTGTGGTCTGTCTGTTTGATATATAAACCGAGTATGTTTGAAATAAACGATCTGCTCTGATTCGAAGCTGATATTGTGTTCTGGACTCAAGTGGAAGGGCTCGGAAGACATAGGACCAATAAAGACGCTAGACTGCCCAAACCGGTTGAACGTCATTGGTTGGCCTAGTGCGAAGATTCGTACAAGTCGATAGGTCGCGTGATAGCAAACCCAGACATCCAAGGTCATAACACCTCCTACTTTGTTTTGAATGATGCTTTGATGATTCTGGATCCAAGTAAACTATAACAAATGAATTTAATATATATTTATGTTTCTTATAATCTTGTTTAATTTAATATACTTACAAGTAAATATCTTTTTTCAAACTATTCTTTAGGTTATTTATCTCAATCTACATTATTATATATATGGGATCAGTTAATATTATGTATTGCTGGAGCTGAACCAATTGAATCTAATTTATTATATATTTTAAGTTGTTTCATAGCTATTTTCATTTTTCTATGTTGGATTAGAATATCAAATTATTCTCTATGTGATATAAGTCAATATGAATATAGAAATACAATTGATGAACAAAAAGAGATAAATAGAAAAGAAATAATTTCATTAAATGAACAATTTCTTATAATTGGTCCAAAATTAGAAAAAGATGATTTTCAATTTTTGGTAAATAATGTACACATGATAAATATGTTTATGATTATTGATGAATATATACTATAATTATTGTAATAAAGACATTTATGAACCTCTATATCAACCTGCCTTGACGTACGATGTTCAATCGTATAGGAGTAGGTTGGAAGAAAAGTAGGGGTAGCCAGATTAAAACACGGCACAAGTTCATGAAGTCACTAACAAGTGGACTGAGTCATGTTGGTAAGTGTAGACTACCTGGTTATGGTCCGCGAGATGATAGCAACCGATAGTTAGAGACCCTGAATGACATGACTCAAAATCGTTTGCAATGATGTAAGTGCATCCACTCTTTGTGTTCTTCCAAATTCTTATCTCCTGACTCCTCCTTGTTTCTTTTTTCTCTTCCTAAATTTATTTCACTGGATTATATTCTTTAAATAACATCTCCAAACACTAATCTTTCCGATTACTGCTTATACTCTTACTACCTCTACCACTACAGGATTTGAATGGGCAACTGCATCTCTGTGCTAATGTGGTATGGCAACTTGAACTGATATATGTACGTACGAAGTTCTATGTTGTTACTGACAGATTGACTGACTGACACTAAAACTCTTTCAGTGTTTTATTCTCACAGAAGTAACATTTATTGTCTAATCATTGAAAGTGTCATTTATAACCATAGATACCAGACAGAGAGATCTTTCACAAAGTAAGTCGATTTATTTATAAATAATCTGTTGATTCTAACAGTATTTTTGTTACTTTAAAGCTAATGTAATAAATCATAATGAAATCCTAAATTGAATGATTTATTTAATTAGAGTAAAATTACTCCCAACCATCATCTTATCTCAACATAGTGCACGCAATAGTGAGTCACTTAGACGAGTGACGATATAACAACTTGGTCAATAGGATTCGATCTACACTAAGAAAGACCTTACAAACATGATATTGATCATCATCCAGTGATCAATCTATTGTAAAATATGAACAGCAGGAGAGTTCAAAACTAATAACCAGAAAGAACTATGCACAGAAATCTTAATACTGTTTTCTTACCTTTCAAGCCATTGTTGTAATTATAACGACATGAAAAAACTTTATAGGAAATGAATAAAATAGTTATGCTAAGCTTCAAATTACAAAAGACCGGTATATTAGTTCCATAAAGGAGGTAACGTTTCCAACCATATTATTTGAATTTACATCAATAGAATAGTAGTCATTTTTTTATAATAAATAATGTATCTCAACGGAATTGAACACGAGAAGACGAGTGAGGACACCCAAATATATTTGAACATGTAATTACAGAGCATATCACTGAAATCTGTGAACCATATGGTAAATCATTAATTTGGAAAATATCAATCCATTGTCTCAGATTTCATTGTTCATGCATTTTCATACCAACTGCGTTCCGTTTCCGTTCCTTCCTTATTAATCTAATGAAATGAATTCTATTCCTGATCAACGTTATATACTACTTATATCAATATAAGTAACCTACACAACAACAGTATTTAAAATATTATATCTCTTTACTTTTACAATGTCACAGATAAAGAAATATTTCTTCATGGATATTTTCTGTCTATTAAGCGGTACACAACAATACAACACTAATAATTGTCTCTTATCAAATGATGAACTTTGTAAGTGATACAATAGCTGAATTGATTCAACATGTTATATTGATGAAGTTTAATAAATAAAAAAAAGTTTAAAAGTGATTTCTAAAAGATCTTGTAATGAATTAGTTCATACGATGTGTATATTAGATTTTGTAATGTTAAATAGAGGCTTTAAAATATTCTTACGATGATGAAATAAGTTCTTTAGGATAGTATTACAGTTAGTTGATGCCTCCAAATACCCTGGTACTGTTGAGAGTGGGAAGAGTCAGCTCTCTCGTTTGAAATGCTTTCAAGTGATCACGTGCATACAACCACTGACAGGAAAGTCCTACTAACTGTCTTCTTGTGGCGGGGGTGTTGTTTACGAAATTGAAAGGACGATAAGCGAATGTCTGGCGCTTTAAACGAGTTGGTGAATATGGAGTATCCATCTACGGCAGTCAAAAAACCTTAATTCCAAACCAATGGTGTACATGGGCTCCGGGATCCTAAGGAAACAAACGGCGTATGAACTGATTATTGATCACCGGCTGCCACGGAACTAAATCTCCTTATGTTGCTCCACTGCCTTATGGATTAGACCTTTAGGTCAAGGCCTCGGAATGTGACCCACTAAGAAAACCACCTGTCTCAGTTTAGTCACCCGAGCAGTATCCCAGTCGTCACATAAATCGAATGATATATATGGTGCATATCTGTTTGGTGCCTCCTTGTACCAGTTTTTATGTGTTTAAATAAATAAATGAATAAGTTGATTCCAACTTTTCTGATTTAGCAACTATACAATTAGTATTCATATTGATGAAGCTTACTTTCAAAATCTTCATTAGTTACAGGGACGAAATAGGCAAGAATTGAATTTTATAAATGATAGAACTTACCTTGTACAAAATTCGTAAGATAAACTTTTCAACCTCTTTAGTTACCCAAAAGAATTAAAAAACATAAATGATTACTGCAGATTACTGTTCTCGTTCATTAAAATAGATTTTGTTCTCAAATTATAACCGTTCTTATTTGTATCAAGTTCAGTGAAGTTCAATGATTAAAACATACTAGAAATGGAAGATTATAACAATTCAATATATTTACTATCTATTTATCCATTAATGATTTTCATGGAAATTCAATTCAATAATTGACTTTTGTTTTTCAACTTGAACACCAGTAACATCAACTGAATGGTCATCAATACTGAAAAAGTCTCATCTCATAGATCCTAGTCAACGTAAAGAACAAAGGTTACTACATTATGCAGAGTTGGAAAGGTGATTCTCTTTAAACTGTATATATATGTATATATATATTTTTTTAATATTTAAAACCTGGTTAAACGTTTCAACTGGGTAAAAGTATACAGAAAATTGATTTACTTGACAACAAATTATTTCTGATCGATATCTATTATATTAGAAAATATTAATCATTTAACAGTTGGATTCATGAGTCGATCTAAGCTAGACCACTATTGAAAACCTGTAAGGCACTAGACGTCAGTTTCGTTCTAGTATGGGACCCCTTATCAGTGCGCATTTACGACCACACATGATCGACTCGAACTCAGGACATTCGGTCTCGAGAGCACAGTGGAGCCTAAACAACTATGTCGGGTAGAGACAGGTATTTACCTCAGACAATTGATGAATAGTTGCGCAAGATCATGGATTGATTAAAGTTAGACATGCGGGACGGCTCTGTGGTCTATAGGTTAAGTGTTCGCGTGAAGGATCGAAGATCCTGGGTCCAAGTCTTATGTTCACGGTCGTGGGTGCGAATCGTTAAGGAGTTCCATACTAGAACGAAATAGCCATCCAGCGCTCCCGAGTTTTCCATTGAGGTTTAGCTTAGATAAATCCATGAATTCAATTGTTTAAATTTACCAACCGATCTGACTGTTCAAAATTACAGATATCTGAACATGATAGATTTGATTTAATTATTGTTGACTTTAAATTTTAGATTACGTAATACTGAAGATCATCTAATAAAAATGAAAGATCAGTTAGATACTTATAAAACTAGATTAAAAGAAGCATCAGATGAGATTTCTCATAGTAAACGTTTACTTAGTCAATATGTAACAAAACAAGATGATTCACTTAACAAGGTATGTTTAAATAATAATTTGATAAAATACTGTACATATAATAACTTTAGTTATTAATTTATCTAATATGTTCATTATACTATACCTTAGAAATGTGGATATGTTGACTAGAATTAAAGCTATTTTAATAGAATTATGAAAATGGTGTTTAATCATTTAATATATATCAGAAGGGGTTTTGTGGAGATTTTAGAAATTTCAATAGTTGAAATCGTGAATCAATTAAAGCTAGATCATCATGGAAAACCTGGAAGTACTGGACAGCCGTGTCGTCTTAGCATGAAACTCCTCAGCAGTGTGCATCCACGACCCCACACTCCGCGAGATTCGAACCCACCACCTGTCAGTCTCGCGCGTGAGAGCTCAACCATTAGATCACTGAGTCGGCATCCAACGATGTTAATGTCGAACTTCGACCAACCCACTAAATTGCGCCACCGTACACCATTGTCTTCAGTGAGCTGATATCTCACAACATACCTTGTTGAACTCCACTGGTCATGGCTTCTCACTAGAACTCCAGGAAATTCATCTTGAAGTCAGTCACTAGTGAGCAGATGATTATTATCAGAAAGGGGGTTTTGTGAAGATTTTAGAAATTTCAGTAGTTGAAATCATGAGTCAATTGAAGCTAGATCACCATGGAAAACCTGGAAGCACTGAATATATTTAGTTAAACTCAAACATTTCCTTAATTGTTTAGCATAAGTGTATGATAGTTTGTTCATTTATTTTTTTCAAAAGATTGTTTGACCTTAAGAATGAAAACATGAGTTACACTTTTCTTTTTTCTTACAGTTTATAAATCAACATACAATAACTGATTATGGTTTATTGATTGATAATTTAGTATATTTCATTTGTAACTTGCAATGGAATCTAGGATGCTCATTTCATCCTATTTAGGAATTTATGATGATGTCCAAATTGTAATCTGCTATAACTGTGACGGCAGCAGATTAGAGGGTAGAGCGAATTATCAATCGGACCAAAGACGCCCAAACACGTAAGAACGGTCTAGGGTTCTGATTGGTCCCGCTTCCCTGTCTAGCCCAGCTAGTTGAGTCCAGAACACAAGTCTCAGCCTCGGATATATGAATCATTATATTTCAAACACACTCTGTTTATATACTAATCAAGCAGACCACGTCGTACGATAAAATAGAAAATAACATTGTACAATATTACCCATGTAGGAAAATGACACGTGAAATAAGTACTGACCAATAAGTAAATAATACCATCTCCAAGTCCAAGAATAGCATTAGACTTAATAGAATAATTTTTGGGATATTTTCCTGAATATCCCAACATAATCATAACCCCGTACATTTTACTTTTAACGCCCAATGAATTGTCTTCTGATCTATTGAATCCTAACAGCCCCTAACTTGTTCAATGGATATATTGATTACAGTTCTAATTATCAATAATGGGAAATCACGAACCCCTTTATCATAGTATTACTGCAGTTCATATAAGAAATAAGTCACTTGTAAAGAACACTTAAATCAATGATCTATCATCCTTTGATTGTGATTTATTCATAAGTGCAATCCTTCAGCTTTTAAGCATATTAATGAACACTAGCTAGCGGTTATAACATTAATTTGATCAGCAGTAAAATATACTACTAAGTAATTTTAGGATTATTCACAATAGCACAACGATCATCAGTAGTTAGTAATTGGAAATAAAAGACTTTTTGAGAAATAATTCTCCATTTTGCAAATTTTGATAAAGCAATAAGATAGAATTCTCACTTATTGATCAGAATTCAAATTTCTAGACATTTATCTCGGGGTAATGTTTTCTATGATCTGATTGGTTTAACCGTAAAGTTTTCATTGTTTTTTTAAAACAAAACCAACCCAAACACCAATTAGTGACAAGTTGTTAGGATACCTTCACTCGAAAATTATTTTATTGACACTCAATTTGATTGGTTGTTATTCATGCTTATTTGTTCGTTGTCATGGTATTCTTTTTTTCTTCTTGGAATCATGAATCGTTCAACGTTAGACCATCATCGAAAAACTGTAAGCACTGGGTGGCCGTTTCGTTCTAGTATGGTACTCTTCAGCAATGCCCATTCACAACCCTAAAGCGGGATCCGAATTCAAAACCTTCGGTTTCACACAAATGTCTAACCTCTAGACCAGTTAGCCGGCATCCGATTGTGTTAATGTATAACTTTGACCAATCCACGATTTTACGCGATCATCTTCCTTTTTTTCGGTGGTCAACTGCCTCATACCCAACACGGTTGAACTCCATTGGTCACTGCTTCACACTAAATCTTCAAGAATTTTCTCTTGAGGCTAATCACTAGTTGTGGTGTATGCTACTGACATCAACAGATATGAGTAGTATGTATCACCAGTCGAAAATGGAATGCCTGGCAGCAGAATATTGAGAAAATCAAAGAGAAGAGAATGAGAACAGAGAGTTTTTGTTGTGGAAATGAAGGAACAGCAAAGTTTGAAACAATTAATCAATATTTTGCAAATGAAGTATTTACTACACGGTTCTCAGATTTTTTTTATAAACGGAATACACCCATTAAGACATTAAATAAAAAAGATTAGTTCAGCGAAGAGTTCTCTTTTCGGCGAATTCATTTTCAAAGCTGTACAATCGCAAATATACATATACTTCTTTTTACAGGATGATAATAATACTGATAATAAACTTCTGTTATACATGGTGATAGTGAGGTTAAATAAACAAAGGTATTGAAAAAATTTTTAAAGCAAGGAAAGTTTAATAACCATTTGATTGTTAATGGCTTAAGTATTTATCAAAGGATGAATAGGGAAATTATCATTGGGAAAGGATTGCTCAGCATGATAAAATAAAATGTTGAAACAGAGATGTGGAAATGACAAGAAAGCAAGACGGTACCTTAAAAAGATCAATCTACAGGAAACCCATGTGGAATGGCCAACTATCGAATTTCCACAGCTGGGTTCCCATTAGCGGAAAAAGAAACCTAATAATAACAATCTCTACAAGAATACGAAGAATCTGTAGCCTCGAAATCGAAGACGAAGTATTGAGCCTTTTAGAGGCGATACTTATCAAAAACGGATATCCTTCGATATTCATTGATAAGAACATGAAGCCGAAAACGCCAAAAACACAAATAATCACAGTAGAAAAAAAAACTTTATACATGAACATCTACTCCAAAGATTATAGAGCCACATATATCTTAAAGAGGAGAATTTCAGATTCCTTAGAAAGAACATTCTTCGTAGCAACATTATGAATATTATTCTAAAGCCATTCACTGTTTCCACTTTCCTCAGCCGAATCTGTATCCGAAATTGTCTACATGTATAAATCATTAAATAAAAGTACATCTTGACATTTGACAATTCATTTATGCTCATTTAGATGAAAATGAACCATATCAATTGTAATGAAACATTTGTTTATTCAATAGTTTTATATTTTTTAATAAACGGAATACACCCATTATGACATTAAATAAGAAAGAAAGACTAGTTCAGCGAAGAGTTCTCTTTTCGGCGAATTCATTTTCAAAGCTGTACAATCGCAGGATGATAATAATACTGATAATAAACTTGTTATACATGGTGACAGTGAGGTTAAATGAACAAAGGTATTAGAAAAAAAATTTTATTTTAAAAAACAAGGAAAGTTTGATAGTTAATGGCTTAAGTATTCCTCGAGTAAGGATGGCTCAGCATGATAAAATAACATAAAATGTTGAAACAGAGATGAAATGTAATCGGAATGATCGTGGAAATAAAAACAAACCGGTTGGGGGTAGAAGATTTGAAGGGAAGATGGAAGGTGAAGCAGGTGGTTGTAAAAGAACATTCTTCGCAGCAACATTACGAATATTATTCTCCAGCCGATCACTGTTCACCAATAATCTGAAAGATAAATTATCGCATCTGACCAACTCAATGTGCATTTACCAATTTACCTGCTCTTGTGGAGCCAGGTATATAGGTCGTTCGATGCGTACTTTATCCAAAAGAATTCTAGAACATTGTCCGGCGTGGCTAAGAAGAGGAGGTTACGGATCAATAAGAAGTTCTATAATCGAACACCTTGTAAACACAGGTCACTCAATCAAGACAGACTCTGCGTTCAAAGTCATCTACAAGGTAAGTAGAAGCCTTCCTAAGGCAATTAGACTGCATCTTCATTGCATTGCCGAGGCAATAGCCATACATTTTGAAAACCCAGAATTATGTGTACAAAAGAGACTGGTCTTAATGTATTAAAAAATTTTTCTCTTTCTTCATATGATTGTTCCCTTACAACCACCTGTTTCACCTTCCATCTTCCCTTCAAATCTTCTACCCCCAACCGGTTTGTTTTTATTTAACACGATCATTCTGATTACATTTCAACCCTGTTTCAACATTTTATTTTATCATACTGAGCCATCCTTACCCGATGAATATCTAAGCCATTAACTATCAGACGATTATTAAACTTTCCTTGTTTTAAAAAAAATTTTCTAATACCTTTGTTTATTTAACCTCACTGTCACCATGTATAACAGAAGTTTTATTATCAGTATTATTATCACCCTGTAAAAGAATAAGTCTATATATTTGCGATTGTACAGCTTTGAAAATGAATTCGCTCGAAAACAGAACTCTTCACTGAACTAATCTTTCTTTCTTATTTACTTACTTACTTTTACTTACGCCTGTTACTCCCAATGGAACATAGGCCGCCGACCAGCATTCTCCAACCCACTCTGTCCTGGGCCTCCTTTTCTAATTCCATCCAATTCTTGTTCAGCTTTTTCATGTCTATTTCCATTTCTCGGCGTAATGTGTTCTTTGGTCTTCATCTTCTCCTCCTTTGGCCTTGAGGATTCCATGTGAGGGCTTGTCTTGTGACGCAGTTGGGTACTTTCCTCAATGTGTGTCCTATCCACTTCCAGCACTTCTTCCTGATTTCTTCCTCCGCTATGATTTGGTTTGTTCTCTCTCACAGTACGTTGTTGCTAATAGTGTCCGGCCAACGGATCTGAAGTAATTTCCGTAGACAACTGTTAATAAACACCTGTATCTTCTGGATGATGGCTTTCGTAGTTCTCCAGGTTTCCGCCCCATACGGTAGAACTGTCTTGACATTTGTATTGTTTCTTATTTAGTTTTATATTTATTATGTAACTGATTATTTCCCATTATCATATAAATAATTTCTTTGTTTTTATCATTTATTATTAATCAAGATTGATGAAATCAATGATCACAAAATGAATTCATCATTAAGTAAAATAAAATGGAAATCAAATTTGCATAAAATAACACTTTTAAAAAATGTAGCACAGAATTTTGGCGCCAACATTGAAAATTCAAATCCTTTAAAACAATCACAAGTTATACAAACTGAATATGATTGAATCATTGAAAAATCACCACCAAAAGAAAAATAATGTTTGAAACACAATGAGTTTTAGTAATTTAACCATTTTATTTCATTAATCTATTAAAATCGTACTAACTTGCTACTTATCCTTCTTATCAATATGGGGTTGTGGAGATTATTAAGTTTTTGATTATGATCATGAACCGATTGATGTTAGACCACCATTGAAAACCTGTAAGCACTGGATAACCGTTTCGTTCTATCGTGGGACTCTTTGGCAGTGCGCATCCACGATCCGTGTCGGTTAGAGACAGGTATCTATCTCAGTTCAATGGAAGATCGTCGCGAAATTTCGTGAACTAGTTTAGGTTAGACATTAACACCGTTGGATGCCGGCCATCTCAGTGTTCTAGAGGTTAAGCGTTCGCGTGTGAGACTGAAGGCCGTGAGTTGGAATCTTGCGAGCGGAATCATGGGTGCGCACTGTTCAAGAGTCTCACAATAAGACAAAACGGCCGACTAGTACTTACAGGTTTTCATTGGTGGTCTAACATCAATCGGTTCATGATTTTAAGCAAAAAAATCATCTTCCTGATGGTCTACAAGATGTCAGTAAGAATACTCAGCTGTGGAACTTTTCTGACATGTAGGACAAAATAATTTAAAGTAGAAAATAAAAACCGCTTACTCTAGGAAAGATAAACAAATTTCTCTGTTGTATCTAAGTGCTAAACAAAACCAATCAGTTATTGATAAATGAGTATCAAAGTGTGTCATAGTTTAAATCACAAATCGACATTGCCTAAATATAGGACTATTCAGGGGTGAAAATCCATGACGCCACCACAGGAAACCATGGCTTGGTTTTTTTGAAAACGCTTTTCAGTGGTCATCTAGCTACAATCTGTTTGTGGTTTAAACTACGAGAATTCTTCAATCTACATAAAGCCCTGATGGTTTCTCAATGATATAGAAAGCTCCTAGTGAACAGACCTCTACAGGCAAAATGGTATTTCACTTAAAACAAATCGTTATATGTTCTCTGAGCAATTTAGCATTTATACTGGGTTATAATGTACAATAAAACAGTCAATGTTAGCTTTCATAAAGAATATTCACTATATATGATAAGAACAGAACCGTTAAATTTGCTATTGCAGAACGACAACGAAAAGATTTTTGATATTGTGATCTTTATCAAAAACTGTGGTCACTAGAACATATATGAGTAAGCATTATCTTTAATATTCTTTTAGTATGCCTAAAATGAGACTGAAGCTAATTTTGAAGTTAGATTAATTGATGACTGGAAGCTCAAGTCACTTCCTTCCACACTGAGTTGAACCTAATGTTATTTTAAGTCACCACGATAGTTAAGTCAAAGGTAGACATATAGTCTCATCACGTCATCACAAACGACGTACTTCAAAATCATACACTACGAGTAAAGAAAGATAGGTCACCACTTGTTTTCCTAAGTACCCACCAAAAACTTTACATTTCAAACGATCACTCATCAACAATCATTCAATTATTCATTATACACTTACTGTTAATCATCGAATGATCTTATGTTTGCTCTTAGAATAAAGAGTAGATAAAATAATCTTGATTTACTTCAGTTAAGATAAACATTTTCAATGAGAAAATTACAATTTGATTGCAGTATTCAAAATGTTTCAATTATCACGGTAACAAGTCCTTGTTGTTATGATTACTTCATTAATGAACACATTTATTTTAGTCTGTTGACTTAATAATTGATCCAATATAGACTTATACATAATATCAGAAGGGGTTTTGTAAAGATTGTAGTAATTTCAATAGTTTCGAGCACGAGACTGATAGGTCCTGGGTTCAAATTTCGTGAGGCGGAGTCGTGGATGCGCACTGCAGAAGAGTCCCACAATAGGACCAAACGACCGTCTAGTACGTCCAGGTTTTCCATGGTGGTTTAGCTTCAATTGACTCATGATCTCAACTATTAAAATTACTTGTATATAACTGAAAAATAATACAAAATATCAAACAATTAATTTGTTAATTACTCTGTAGAACTTATTATATAGTGACTTGATAAATCAACCCAAGAGCATGAATTATTTAAATTTTAGAACAGAAATAAATTAACGTTAAAGTAAGGTAACTTCAGTCTATTTCATTTTTGTATTCGTTTCTTGAATCTTTCCACTGATGTTTAGGACTGAAATTGATCAGTCTTTTTTATTGGCATATATGCACCCTAGGCAGATTATCTCGATATTGCCTTCAGTCACAAGCTTTATAAGCAGCTAAATGAATAATGCGATAGTGTTTGAAGCAAACGGTATTAGGTTTGATTCACGGATACAGGAACATTCAGTTGAAGAGTCTCAAAAATGACGAAAAACACTTCCTGTGTAGTGTGTAATACTGACATCGATAGATATAAATAGTATGTCACATCAGCCGAAAGTGAGATACCTGGCAGAAGAAGATTAAGAAGGTCGAAGAAAAGAAAACGAGAACATATAATGATTGATGTAGAAATAAGAGAACTATGAATTTTTGGAGCAACTGTTTTACACTTTTCAGAAGGAATAGCCAAGTTTGAGATAATTGATTACACTTTACAAAGGAGGCATTTAGTGTGTGGTTCTCAAATCTTACTAAAAGATTCTGTAATTTTGTGTTGAAATATATTCGATTCCCCTCATTTATGTCCTCGTTCATTATATTTGGTGTCGTTGCCAACCATGTGCGGGGGAAGGGTGCTGTTCTGTGGACGCCGTTTAGGGCCTGGAGCTGAAGTGCTAGTTGGAGTGGTTTAGTGCGAAGAGGTGACATCGATTAGAGTGTATTGGTGAGGCGACGTTGTCTGTAGTGGGTGCTGTCAGAGATGAGGGATGCACTGCTGGCCTCCATCAACTTCAGTTTATTGTTTGGTATAAAAATACTACTACTACTACTAATAATAATAATAATAATAAGGCGTTGTCTTTAACATTTAAACTAAGTAAGAATAAATGTTCAATATTCTACACACACAGTATTGTTTACGCCAATATATACAGGATAATATATTTCAAAGATAAAAATGATTTAATGAATAGTTTGTTTCAACATTCATGTCCTCTTTTTAAAACAAAATTACCAATATTTTACTTTGATTATAAAGTAGTAATTAAATTTTACCAAACATCTACTTATTTATGTATTAAACTTGATATTCAATTATAATTTCAAATGACAAGAATCATTATCTCTTGACCTTAAATGAACATCTTCATAATGAAAATAAAAGATTTGTTTGGATTTGCCCCCAAATGCCCTGATACGGCCGAGAGTGGGGAGAGTCCGCTCTCCCTCTCGAAATGCTCTCACACGGCCACGCGTATATACCCTCTGTCAGGGAAGTCCTACTCACTGCCTTCTCACACCACGGGTGTTGTTTACGAAAATGAGAGGACGAAAAGCGAATGTCTGGAGCTTTAACCCGATTCCAAACTAATGGTGCACATGGGCTCCAGTATCCTGCGGGAACAAATGGCGTATGAACCAATTGTTGGTCACCGGCTTCCATGGGACTGCATCTCCTTACGATGCTCCACTGCTTTGTGGATCAGACCCTCAGGTGTTGAAATAATAATAATCCAATTAGTATTCAATAGACGTTTTTTTCCAGAAACATCTAGAAAGTGAAAAGTCACATGTGAATGATTACTTATACTGCTATGTTATATCCTAGTGAAGATTAAATTACGAGTAACTTCCGAGAACGATTAGTGGACTAATATTATCTATATATATATTCTTATAGTGTTACTACTCAGTAATTAGATTATGTATATCTACATTCTCCTTATAATAACTGTTTTGACTTATAATTTATTATTATACGATTTACTGTTCTTAAGTTATGTTCAGCTTATTGATTACCTTCTCCCACGTTCACAGCCCATTTTATTGGCTTGATCATGTATAAATGTTATTTCCTATTTTATGGTGTGATGCAATCTGTTTGGTTGATATATAAGCCCAGTATGTCTGAAATAAATGATTCTCATAATGGAAGCCGTTATTGGTATTCTGAACTCAAATGAACGGCTAGGCAAGTAAAGGACCAATAATGACACTAGGCTGCTCATATCGGTCGAGCGTCATTAGTTTGGCACAATACTAAGATTGCATAAGTCGTATTTCGATTGGCGAATAAATCACGTAATACTAGCTGGGCTTAAAGTCACATTATGCTACTATGTTTAGTAGCGTTCCAAAAGAAGAGTTTAGGAAACTGAATCAACAGTTCAATTAAAAGACTTATCAATTTGTAATTTACTATTAATGTAGATTTTTGATTATATTTGTTATAATGAATATTGAATCATCTTTAGTCTGATAGCTTTAATCTACAAAAGTTAACTGGAATTATGTAACTATTTAAACTACACAGTTTTATGTTAGCTTTATCATCTAATAACTTTTTAGTTTGGCTCACTCTAACCAAGTAACTATATCGTAGGTTCTCGTCAGCTGCTTACAACCTGTGATATTTAAAAGATAATAATTACATAATGGGTTTAAATTGCTAACTGAATATTGTAAATATATACCTAATGTGAGAGAATATTCTACAACATTAATTGTGACAACAGTTCAAAAGTGGATTAGAAACAATCGATTATATAATGAATAACATTGATAGGAGTGTAGTGAGTAGAGTTCAGTTGAAAGATTGTTAATCTGAAAGATAGTTGAAAAAATAAAATAGAGTCAATGATGTAATAAATGCAAAATAAAGAAAAAAAAGAAAACAGTTTTTTATGGTGTAGTGGAGGTATATATTTGTCACCAGGGCAAGGAAAGATTAACCACCGTCTCCTTTTGAATACATGTTATTCATTATGTATTCGATTGTTTCTAATCCACTTTTGAACTGTTGTCACAATTAATGTTGTAGAATATTCTCTCACATTAAGTATATATTTACAATATTCAGTAAGCAATTTAAACGCATTATGTAATTATGATTTTTAAATATCACAGGTTGTAAGCAGCTGACGAGAACCAGACGAAATAAAAATGAATTCATGCTATTCTGCTAGAATCTTTGTTCTCGTTCTTTTCAAAATGATAAAGGGAACTATGTGTATGAAAAATCAAGCAACTATACTTTTCTATTGGCTTAATATATTCTGTATTGAACTGTTACCAGTAAAAATTTATATTTAAAAGTATAGATTGAAAAAGAACAATCAGGACAATCAGGACCAAGCTACAGTGCATGACAGTTTCATGCCACCGATTTATTAATCAACATCAGATATCACTGACCTTGACGATTTACCATAAATAGTCTTGTGAACATTCCTCCATGGTAAATATATATTGAAGATAATATATAAATTAGATAGGATTCAGTGTTGTTTCACTAACCCCACATTATTATTAAATGTTTATCATCGTTATTAATTCATTTTGTGTTTATTACCCTCTATGAACTCCACTTGTTAAATACAATCTAAGTTAGTCTACAGATAAATATACTTTTGATCATAACTCCTTGTAGAGTACAACAATTAATATATACATTCTTGAACTTTCAACTTCATTACCACGATGACAATAAGAACTGTAACAGTATTGGTAGCATTAAATTAAAAAGCTAGTGTTCTGATTTAGTCATCACAACTGACTAAATATGTACAAGCTTATCGTCGTTAATTATAATAAGTATGAATGCAAATAATTGTATTAGAATGATTTGCACACTTGTCACATCTGTTCCGATATAGTATCACATAAAATACAAGGTCGCCTCAAATGCATCAGACACACAATAGGAATAAATCTATTATACATAATTCAGAGCATAGAATTCGTATTACAATACTTTTAAAAGTTAAGGATCCAGAAATATTTACATGTTGAAAATTGAAATGTCAAAATCTTTACAATATTAAAGTTCTCGTTTAATAAATTATTCAGTTACATAGTTTCTTAAACTCATAATTAAATCTATTCTTAACGAGTAGTTAAAATGAGAACAGTACCCATACAAATGGGAGCCTGGTTCAAATATCTTCGATTATAATAGTTAAGATTATGATTCAATTGAAGCTAGACCACCATGGAGAACCTGGAATCACTGGACGACCGTTTCGTCCCATTGTGGGACTCATCAACAGTGCTCATCCACGATCTCGCCTCGTGAGATTCGAACCCAGGACCTATCAGTCTCGCGGGATCAGGATACAGCAGTCCCATAATGGAACGAAACGGCCGTCCAGTGCTTCCAGGTTTTCCATTGTGGTCTAGCTTCAAATGACTCATGATCTCAACCATTGAAATTACTATAATATGCACAAAAACCCTCTTGATATCTTATATTAGTTTACTTTGAATTATGCTACATATTAATAAATAGATATTACAATAACGAAAATCAAAAAGATACCGACCGAAGGAAACTTAAATCAAAGTATAAAACTGTAGAGAATGTTTTACTATTAGATAGATTAACTTCACTTTTTATAAGAAATAGATACATCTTCTATTTCTAGTAAAGCAATATATCCTGTTTGATTTTCAAAGCCAAATCAATCAAAACTAAAGTTAGAATAGATTCATTTTAAAAGTTCAAATCATTGCGACCATATTAATGGAATGCTTTAATCAAAAGTATCTCTTACTTGATTATGAACATTTTGTGATTCAATGATTATTGCATCGCCACACAAATACCAAACTGTATTCATCATTGTATTAAATCTGACTAACTTTTACACAAAAAGTGATTAAAACTATCCAATATCGGTGAGATTATGTACGACCTTTCAACGATACTAAGGTGATCTTGAGGGTGTTCACCTAATAAATAGGACAAAATGAGGATGATAAACCAGAGTGACGAATTAGAGTTCTCATTTACAGTTGATGGTTAAGGTTAGGAATTTACATTTAGAGTTTTCATCAGGAACCGATATTAGTTAATAATGACAAAACTCTATTTAGCCAAATGGATGGCTCAATTTTGTGACAAAATCCGAGACTTATTATCATATATCTGATTGATTCGTCCATAAATTATAGTCTCACCCCTAATATCTAGTATACGATGTGAATCTTTCAAACACAGTAAGCATTTTATAACTGTTTATGATCACTTAGTGTGTAAATGGATGGCAAATCAATTGATGAAATGGTGAAACTTCATCAGTTGAGATGGCTGGGACACGTGTTACGTATGCCCAATGACCGACTGCCTCGACGTGCGATGTTCAGTGGTATAGGAGTAGGTTGGAAGAAAGCTAGGGGCGGCCAGACCAAAACATGGCACAAGTCCATGAAGTCACTGACAAGTGAACTGAGTCATGTCGGTAGGTGTAGACTACCTGGTTGGGGACCGCGAGATGATGGCAACCGATGGTTAGAGACCCTGAATGACATGGATCAAAATCGTTTGCAATGCCGCAGGTGCATCCACTCTTTGTGTTCTCCCAAATTTTGATCTCATTCCTCCTTGTCTCTTTTTTTTCTTCCCAAATTTATTTCACTGTATTATACTTTTTAAGTAACATCTCCAAACACTAATCTTCCCGATTACTGCTTATACTCTTATTACCTCTACCACTACGGGATTTGAATCGACCACTGCATCTCTGTGCTAATGTGGTATGGCAACTCGAACTGATGTACGTATGTACGGAGTTCAACGTTGTTACTGATTGACTGACCGACTGAAATGGATGTTCAAAAACAAAAAGTAAAAGAGAAAAAAATGGAAACATTAGATAATGATCCCTATCTCGCATATACCTATTAAAATCTTTACAAAATAACACTTCACATTAAAACAAAACAAATGGGCGTATACTTACTTAATTTCAAGTAAATTAGTTCATTTTAAGTGTAATATAAATTGAACCAATAGAATAAAGATCAACATAAACTATGTAACAGAATATACTTTAATAAAGTAATTATCCTCCTAAAAGCCAATTAAATCAACATACTAAAAGGAAGCCAATGCAACTTCGGGGGTATATAAAATCGTATTTCAAACATTTTCAAAGTTGTTTTTTTTTTAAATCCCAATAATAAGATGCTTATTCCAACAAAACCTGCACCTAATTTCAAAGGAAAAGCTGTCATTAATGGTATATTTAAACAAATTAGTTTACAAGATTATATGGGCAAATATGTTGTATTATTCTTTTATCCTGCAGATTTGTAAGTTAAATTTTAAGCCTGTTTTGTTTTTGAATCATTTGATTAAATATTGAACTATGTGTAAAAGATATGACATCAAGTTCCAATTAGATAATATAATAATTTTAATAGTTGAGATCATAAGTCAATTGAAGCTAGACCATTATGAAGTTGAAGTTAAACATTAACACTGTTGGATGCTAGTCGACTCAGTGGTCTAGTGGTTAAGCACTCGCATGTGAGAACGATAGTTCATGGGTTCGAATTTTACGGGCTGGGATCGTGGATAAACACTGTTGAGGAGTCCCCTGCTAAGATGAAACGACCTTCAAATGCTTCCAGGTTTTCCATGGTAGTCTAGCTTCAAATGACTCATGAATTCAATTATTAATTTACTATAATCTTTACAAAACTTCTCTTTGATTAAGATCACTAATAGTCAATTGTGCTTTTGATAAGTTTGATTCATATAAGTTTTAGAAAATTTAATGTTTATCGTCATTCTGGACAATATCATCAAATGTCAAATAGGAATCATTATTCTGAAGGTCTATTTGATAAATTTATTTATTATTCCAATATATTTTCTTGTAATAAAATGATTATATTTTACTATATTCTTCTTAAATGCTTCACCGTTGTCAGATTGTTGTGAATAATTTCGGAACAAAACATAACAACAACATTGATTTCATTTGTATTTTTATCAGGTTTCACTTTAAATACATAATGATATTGATACGTATAAATGAGGGAAAGTAGTTAATAAATCAAGACAATTGATAAGTCAGATTACACTATCTAAGCTACCTGTTCCTACTATCTGGATATTTCAATAAGTTATCTTTTTTGCTTGTTTATTTTAATACATCATTATGCCTATTAATCTTATAACCTATTCAGTTATAAAAAAGCCCATTCAGAGACATTGAGATTGCTTACTTACTTGCTTACTTACGCCTGTTACTCCCAATGGTGCATAGGCCGCCGACCAGCATTCTCCAACCCACTCTGTCCTGGGACTCCTTTTCTAATTCCATCCAACTCTTGTTCATCCTTTTCATGTCTATTTCCATTTCTCGGCGTAATGTGTTCTTTGGTCTTCCTTTTTTCCTTTGACCTTGAGGATTTCATGTGAGGACTTGTCTTGTGACGCATTTGGGTACTTTCCTCAATGTGTGTCCTATCCACTTCCAGCGCTTCTTCCTGATTTCTTCCTCCGCTGGGATCTGGTTTGTTCTCTCCCACAGTACGTTGTTGCTAATAGTGTCCGGCCAATGGATCTGAAGTATTTTGCGTAGACAACTGTTAATAAACACCTGTATCTTCTGGATGATTGCTTTCATAGTTCTCCAGGTTTCCGCCCCATAAAGTAGAACTGATTTGACATTTGTATTGAAAATCCTGACCTAAGTGTTGGTTGACAGTTGAGATTCCTGGTAATATGCAATGAAAAGAATAAACATTATTCCGATATCGATTGCTGAACTGCTAATAGCTAACTAGCAATCATTCAATATTTATCATCAAGATCGACCAAGAAATAAGAAAACGAAATTTGCTGAAATAATTTGTGCTCAACATTCTATATTGTACCCAAATATATATATATATATATATATATATATATATATATATATATATATATACATAATAGTGAATAAAGCTAATAATAGTAATGTAGTGAACAAGAACACGGGTGGGGACAAACGGACGTATTAAGCATAACAATTACAGACTATCTCAATAAAATCCGAATACCATATATTAAATCGTCAATTTGCAAAATATGCATGCATCAAATCAAACAAGACTGTTTCTGTTGCAAACACCAATCCATTGTCTCCCATTCCATTGTTCATAGGTTTTCTTATAAATTCCATTATGTTCTCGCTCTACCTTTCTTGATCTTCGCCATCTTCTGCTGCCAGACCTTATGTTTTTTTGACGCACGTTATATACTACTTATATCAATATAAGTAGCCAGTATAAGTAACCAGTTTGAATAAATACACAAGATGAAATATAAATAGAATGATTTCAAAGAATACAACTATAGAACAAAAAGGTAGGTAGAATAAGTGAAAATGTTAATTAAATCTTCTTTGATTATAACAGAAAGATAAGAATATTATGAACTTTATTCTAGTACTACCAGTATTGTGGTGGACCAGACAGTATACGAACTCAAAAATGATAATAAAAAAGTTATTAAAGATAAATAGTAATGTTAATATATATCAGTTAAATGTTATAAACACAACAAAACTGAGGGACGTTACTTAATTCACCAAATGATTGAGTCTGGTACCAAAAAATCCACAATTATAGATGATTAATGATTCCAGTAAGGTTGATGAATTTCCCAGGGGTATAATTCAACGTAGATTATAATATATTCCAATTACAGTCTATAAATGTAGATAGTATTTGATTCAGAGTTCAGGTAACATAATCACAAATGAATGTAGAATGATGGATATATGTGCAACAATGTATATGTTAGCAACCAACAGTATTTCATGTTATGAAGTTACACAACGAAAGGAAAGTGTGTTCAAGGTTATACACTTAAACAACACGTACAATCATTTAATGATAAATGATTATGCAGTGAAAAATTGACAAAATAAATACAAATAACATTAAATATTAATTACAAAATAAGCTTGTCTGGCATATCTCCACAGTATGTTTAAGGAACTAGTTAGAAAAATGTGAAGGAATATGGTAGATAACGTTCAGTGATTTAGTTTCATCTATCAAATAGCTACTATTAACTAGAACAGAAATGATCATAGATTCTGTTTAACATAATTAAAACTATGAAGTAAAACGCTCTCTAACTTATTTTTTTAATGCTTCTTGATTGTTTACCTAATACAGCTTTATTCCATATGAGTATCTGGATAGGTAGAAATACGTTGATTTTGGTGGAGTTTTGTTCTCTGAGCTGGATGGTTTGATCGACCAAATCATCCAGCTCCGAGAACAAAACTCCACCGAAATCATCCACTTGAGCTACAAATCTTCTCCACCATCTCAGAAATATGTTGAATTGGGAAAATCAAGTAATATGCCTTTTCCTTGAATAGTTACTACTGGTTAACCAAAAAGTGTCAAAGTTTAGTTGCAAATATGTATTTTCGTTCAATTGAAAAGGAAAATTAGAGAGAGATATGTATATTATAGAAAACAGTTATCACTAACTTATCCCAATGTCAAGCTATTGATAATCAATTAAATTCATTTAATATTAGAAGAGGTATTGTGGAGATTGTAGTAATTTCAACAGTTGAGATCATGAGTCATTTACCTGTGGATTAACTAGAATCAATTAGAAATTTCTTGTTGGACTATATATCCTGAATTTCTCAGAGATGTTACTTGAATTGTATCATAAGTTCTTTAAAATGGTATTTTTCATAAAACAAAGTATTCATATCATGTCTCAAAACTTATCCAAGATTCTGTCTCAACAATTAAACCTCTAATATTACATAGAAGCAAATTAACTTCCTTTATATATAGTATTGGTGCCGACTAGAAGAAGTATAACATTGTATAACGAGATTAAATGTGAATGTATATCATGATCTATTGTAACCCATGAAGTTCAACCATATTACATTTTAGATAGATGTAAATGATTGTAGTTGATAATTATTGTACAATATCTCTAGTTGATTGTAATTAAAAATATGAACCATTCGATAGTAACTCGGTGGTTTTAATGTTAATTACTCATTGTAAGTCCTGAATTCCCTAGGTACGATCTCTAACAAAACTTTTAATACACATTACTATGCTGTCACTAATGATTTCGTTATGTAAACCCTAAATCATATAAACTCCAAAAGCCTCTTATGATAATGATAACAAAACAAAAAATTATTAAATGATTTTATTACACTAAGAACTATATATTATCATAAAAGAATCTTTATATTTCATTTGTAAACAATCAATTGACGAAATAGTGAAACTTCATCAGTTGAGATGGCTGGGACACGTATTACGTATGCTCAATCATCAACTGGTCCGACGTGTTATGTTTTATGGTGTAGGAGTAGGTTAGAAGAAAGCTATGGGGCGGCCAGACCAAAACATGGCACAAATCCATGAAGTCACTGACAAGTGGACTGAACTAAATTTGGTGTACAGAAATACAGAACTTCTTTCAGGTACAATGATGTATCTAAACTAGCAAGATCATTTATGGTATATTACAGATTACATGGCGTACACTTATGAAATTGTTTAGAACACATCATTGATCTACTGTTACAGAAGTATTCCTTTGTATATATTTATTCCTTTTACAGTACATTTGTCTGTCCAACTGAAATTATAGCATATAGTGAACGCGTTGAAGATTTTGAAAAAAGAAATTGTCAAGTTATTGCCTGTTCAACAGATTCTGAATATTGTCATTTGGCATGGACAAATATGGATCGTAAAGCAGGTGGATTAGGTCCAATGAAAATACCACTTTTAGCTGATACAACAAAATGTATATCACGATCATATGGTGTACTTGATGAAGAAGAGGGTAATGCATTCAGGTAAATTCTATTAATTGTGCAAATGAAATAATTCTAATGTATACGTAACAAAAGAAAATACACTAATAATACTAATAGTGTCCTGCCAATTAAAATTAATGATATTTTACTAATAATGTTTCTTTTAAAAACTTTCTTGCAATCTGCAAACCTCACTTGATGAGTTACAATTTTATGAAGTATCAAACAGGTGAGCAACACAAATAGCTAGATTATCGACAATATATTAAACTTAACACTTAAAGAATGATATATATATATATATATAGAGAGAGAGAGAGAAGGACTCAAAAATTAGTAGTATTACTCAAAATATTTATTAAAAGCTAGTAGTTTAGGCCAATAAGGTCAGTAAGGAACTTCATGTCAGTCAGTCAGTCAGTAACAACGTAGAACTTCGTACGTACGTACATCAGTTCGAGTTGCCACACCACATTAGCACAGAGATGCAGTGGTCGATTCGAATCCCGTAGTGGTAGAGGTAATAAGAGTATAAGCAGTAATCGGGAAGATTAGTGTTTGGAGATGTTATTTAAAGAGTATAATACAGGGAAATAAATTTAGGAAGAGAAAAAAAAAGAGACAAGGAGGAATAAGCAGATCAAAATTTGGGAGAACACAAAGAGTGGATGCACCTGCGCCATTGCAAACGATTTTGAGTCATGTCATTCAGGGTCTCTAACCATCGGTTGCTATCATCTCGCGGTCCCCAACCAGGTAGTCTACACCTACCGACATGACTCAGACCACTTGTCAGTGACTTCATGGACTTGTGCCATGTTTTGTTCTGGCCACCCCTAGATTTCTTCCAACCTACTCCTATACCACTGAACATCGCACGTCGAGGCAGTCGGTCGTTGGGCATACGTAACTTGTGTCCCAGCCATCTCAACCGATGAAGTTTCACCGCTTCATCAATTGATTTGCCATCCTTACCTAGTACCCGTTTCCTAACAGCTGCATTACTTACTCGATAGTCCCAGGATATACGAGCAATATTTCGAAGACACCTATGATCAAATATTAGTAACCTACGGATTTCCTCTACTCTTACCGGCCATGTTTCACTTCCATAAAGCAGAACGGAACGAACTGCTGCGCAGTAAACACGTTCTTTGGTTGATAGACGGATGTTTCGCCTACGCTATAAATGACGCAAATTGGCAAAGGCTAGTCGAGCCTTCTGTATCCGTGCTGAGATTTCGTCACATACCAGACCACAAGGGCTGATGAGACTTCCAAGATAAGTGAAGCGATCGACACGCTCAATTACTTCACTCCCTATCATTAGTTCGGGTGTCGATGCAACCCAATTTTGAAGCAACATTTTGCATTTCAAGGGGAGAATCGCATCCCGAACATGCTTGCATTGTTGCTTAGAGTGGTCAGAAGACTCTGCATTTTGTCAGCGTCTTCACCAAATAAAACTATGTCATCAGCATATTCTAAGTCAACAAGGGAACCTCCCGGTAGAAGTTCAACACCTGGAAATCTAGATGAGGAGAGTGTTATCTCTAAAAGTACGTCGACGACAAAGTTGAACAAGAATGGAGAGAGTGGAAAGCCCTGACGAACACCACTTGAGGTAATCAATTCTGATGACAGTTTGCCATAAGCTCTCACTCTGCCAGTTGTGTTCGATTAGAGAGCCTTTATAAGGTTAACGTACTTCTGTGGTACTCCTTTCAATGACAAACACTGCCATAGAACCTTACGATCAACATAGTCGAATGCCGCCTTAAGGTCGAGAAATACTACCATTATGGGGCGTCTGAATGTGTGTCTGTGTTCTAGAACCTGACGTAGTGTGAATATCTTATCTATACAACCACGTCCAGGTCGAAAACCAGCCTGATTTTCTGTAGTCTGCTCTTCACGAGCTTTAGTTAGGCGTCGAAGTATTATTGAAGCTAATATTTTAGACACTATATTAGTCAAACTGATTCCTCTGTGATTGTCACAAGAGGACTTTTGTCCTTTCTTAAAAACTGGCACAATCAGTGATTGAGACCAGTCAGATGGGATTACGTCCAGTTCCCGAATTCTACCTAAGACCTCAGTTAATCTCACTGCTAATACTGGACCACCATCCTTAAAAATTTCAGGAGTAAACCTGTCAGGACCTGCTGCTCTCCCTCGCTTCAGATTTCCTATGGCCTTTTCAACTTCGTAAAGAGACGGAGGACTTACATTAACCTGCCACTCAGGTTGACTAGAGATCGTGGGAAATCGAAATGTGGCTGAAGGCCAGTTGAACTGATCCCTAAATTGTTCTGCCCATCGATCTAATCTCCTGGATTGAGAGTGTACAGTATGTCCATCTTTCTCTGAGAGTGTTTCGCTAACAGTCGGTTTCCTAATACCGGTTTCCTTAACAGGTCTGAACAATTGTCTGCTATTACCTATTGCCGCTGCCTTTTCCATCTCTCCTGCTTTCGCTACCCATCACTGTTCGCGATCATTGCGTAGACTTCTTGTCAGCTTGCGCTTAAGCTGACTCCGCTCTTCATTATGTTCAGAGCCAGGTGGAATGAGTTTCCGAGCATCTATCAATGCGATAGATGCTGCTGAGATCCAGTGTCGTTCCCTAACCTTACGGGTTACCGTATTAGCAGATATCACTGCCGTTTCCACAGCTTTACGGATATCATTCCATGCTGCCTCGGGGTGGGCATCACATACATGGCTGCCTAACTGTTTTCCTAGTTGTTCCTGAAATATACTCTTAGCTTGACTATCATTAAGTAGGGCCCTAAGAGGTTTCCTTGCAGCGTCTTTCTTACGTCCAGTAAGACACAGGCAAATACGCGCTCGTACTAGAGCGTGATCTGAATCTAAGCATGTGCTCCAGAATGAGCGACAGTCTTCTATCGAGCCCCTCCATCGGTGGCTGATAGCGAAGTGATCTAGTTGGGTCCAACGTTGTGACGAATTAGGGGTCTCCATGTTAAATAATGTTTATCCTTATGCTTAAAGTTATTATTTGCAAGGAACAGACGGTTATCTGAGCATAGCTGCAACAGACGGTCGCCATTATCTGTTCTTTGAGCCACGATGCTATAAGATCCACCCAGGTGTCTTTCCCTATCGCTTAGTTTACCTACTTGAGCATTAAAGCCAGCGGCCACTATGACTAAATCCGAGCGCCTAGCTTTTCGGAGAAGGTCGGAGAGCTTTCCGTAAAACTCATCTTTTACATCATCTGCGCTGCAGTCAGTGGGAGAATAGGCAGAGACGACGAAGAGGCAACGACGAGTGTCCCTATCTTTTCGGATCATTACTGTTCCGTTTAGTCGGACAGCGCACAAACGACTGTCTACTGGGATCCACTCTAAGAGAGCTAGTTCTGCCCTACGACTCAATGCTATGCCTACGCCGTCGAGGCCACGGGAAGCAGGAACTTCATGTAGTTATATCGTGTATTAAAAATACCAAAGAAAGTTTCTGTAGTCAGAATTCCAACGAAATCTCTTTTAATAGGATTTTGAAATGTATGATTTTCAAGAATTTCTAAGAAAGGAGTTGTTAAACAGAATCAACTCTTCAAATGTAAATTATTTGTTTTATATACGCACATGTATGTATATATATCCTCGCTAATGAGCAGAATTAACAATGCGATGTTAACAAGTCTGAATATATATAAGTCGTAGCTAGCAGTGAAGTTCAGGACATCCGTTTTCTTCCGTTTGGGACTCATCAGCCGGCTGAACTTTTATTTCACAGTTGATGTTCATACGATGCTCAAATACGATATGGAGTTGCCTCAAACGCTCACACATTATCTAACCAGCAGTGTTAGTTCATATCTGTTATATGTCGTTTTACTGTTCAATGATTGACATCCTACGGAAAAATATCACCTGAATAGTCGTTTATCAGCTTCTTTGACTACGACGTGTACTCCGGAAAATCAAGGGATAAGGAATTCCGATAAGATTTATGTACTCATCGTACAAAAATAATTCAGTCTGAAAATTGAGGCAGTCGTTTATCAATGTTGTAAATGATATTATTCTGTTCGTAGTAAAAATGTGTGAAACACTCAACCATAGACGAATTTCAATACAGAAGTGAGACGATTTTGTCACAACAAGATGAACAGTAAATTCATATAAGTAGTTAATTTAGAGGTGGTAATATATAAAAGAAAGATTGCATATAAGGATATAGTACAGGAAGAAAGAATTAGTATGTAGAAAGAAAGATATGGAGCGATTTTTAATCTCACGGTTTAAAGGAAGACAAAGAGTATATACACCTACGACATTTTGAGCCATGTCATCCAGAGTCTCCAACCATTGGTTACGATAGTCACGCGGAACTCAACCAGGTAGTCTGCATCTACCAACATGTCTAAGACTAGAAATTAGTGACTTCAAGCACTGGTGCCACGTTTTGGTTTGGCCGCCCCTAACTTTCTTCCAAAAGTCTTTCTAACACTAGTCAGCACTGAGCGTTGTGGTAATCGGTGTTCAGACATAAGTAACACGTAGCTCAACCATCTCAGTCGATGAAAATTCACAACCTCATCAACCGACAAAAGCCAAGCGAGCTTTTTGAATCCGTGCTGAGATTTCGTCAGATACCAACCCATTAGGGCTGATCAGACTTCCGAGATAAACGAAGTCGTCGACGTGTTCGACTACTTCACTCCCTATCTTCAGTTTAGGTGCTGACACAGGCCAGTCCAGATGCTATAATTTGAAGGTAAATTGTGTTTAATTAGCACTTGTTTGCCCATCAGGACGCTCTGGACCGTGATCATGAAGAGCACGGATATTAGTGGTTCGTGAGCAAACGGGAATCACAGTCAATGGGTTTCTATCCCCAGGATTATTTCACGTTTTACTTCAGCATTAGACAAGTGTTTTATATCGACTACCTCCAACCACTATCTAATCATAAGTGTTTTACGTGTTTCTTCGTCCCTTATCCGTTTCTCCTCTAATTTTTCTATGTTTCCCAACACATCCTATCAACAAACAAATTGAATTCGCTGGTGAAAAGTTAAAAGACTCACTCAAGCTCACAGGAGTAAGATCACTAAACAGCTTTTATATCTTAAGTGTTCAGTGAGATGATAATTCTTGTTTAAAAACCTCTCCCTGAAATAAGTAACTGATACAAACAATCAATATTTTGAACTCAAATTCAAAAAGCTTCAAAAGCTGTTAATCTATAATGTACAAACTCAGTCTATCGATGTAGCGTGAATCAGATGGAGTTGGGATAATCAACTTGTAGGGGGACGGTTGTTACTGCTATCCGATTGCTTATAATAGAGTATTCCTTAGGTTAATTTGTGAGTGACTAACAACAATTGAGGACGCACATCAACAAGACCAAATATGTGATATAGATCAAATTTCAGGCAACCGAAATAGAAGATGCAACGAAAAATTCAACAATTTAAAGAAGGATACAGATTATTCTCAATCGTTACTGATGTACACAAAAAACTGGGAATATACAACTGTTAGAAACTCAAAGAGAAGTTTAATGATGCATGCAACAGGGCTGCTACAACTTAGTTGAAATATTTTATTTAGTGGAGTTGTTAAATGTGAATATCATTGAAATCACGAGCTGATCTGTGTTAGGCAACCACTGGAGACCTAGAAGTAGTCAACAGCCGTTTCGCACTAGTGCATAAATCCTAAGCAGTGTGCATCCATGACCCAGCAGCAGAGAACCTAACCCAGGACCTTCAATCTCGTACGCAAACGCTTAATCTGTAGACCACTGAACCGAGTCCAATGATGTACAAATTTAACTCCAATCAACTTACAATATTGTGCGACCTTCTATTATCTTTATTGGGTCCCGTCCCTTAAACAGACACAGCTTAGCTTTACTGGTTATGATTTCTCACCGGAACTCTGAAAACCACACGTCAAAACGAATCACTAGTGAGTACATGATAATCAGTATGTGGTTGTCTAACTTAGATCACTTCGTGATTTCAATGAAATTCAACAATCTCTACAACCGCATACTGATAAAACTATAGTAGTCAGCTCATTAGTAACTTAATTTCGTTCGACAAGATTTTACAAACTTTTTCAAAACCCAAGCAACAATCAGAATCATAAAATTCAAGAATACACCTATTAGTAACGATACATTGCAATCATGGATTTAGTCAAGTCTTTAAGAAATGATAGCATTCATAAAAGTATTTCTGAAAAGCGAACATGAACCAAAAAGCTACAAATTTATTTCGATGAGCTGATATCAAGATACTTATTTACTTCTAATTTATTATGTCTATGCGTTATTTATATGGAATGCCATTTTATGACAATATTGCATTGTCTGTAATTCCATACTGTTTCTTTTTTACTATTATTTCTACTACTGCAGAGGATTATTTATAATTGATGGTAAAGGCATACTCCGTCAGATAACAGTAAATGATCGCCCAGTTGGTCGGTCTGTTGATGAAACCATACGACTGTTGGATGCATTTCAATTCGTAGAAAAACATGGTGAAGTATGTCCAGCTAACTGGAAAGCTGGTAAGAAAACAATTAAACCAGATCCAAATGCTAGTAAAGAGTTTTTTGCTTCGTCTACAGAAAACGTTCCTGTTCACTAACACATAATTATTGTCTACACAAAATAGTGAAGTAAAATATCTATAGTATGCAGTTTGATTATTAAACCGCTCATTTATTTATATGTATCATTGTTTAAATAAACTGATGAAAAAGTTAGTTTAATACTCACATAGGTAACTTTGTTACATGATTGATAATCATCGTAATTCGAGACAAATAATTTGAGAACATTTAAACGAAGATAAATTATCTAAGCTAAGAGCACGGTGTAGATGAGAACTTCAACGATTTTCAAAATAACTGTGAATGTAAGGCCGTTGTTAATCAATCAGGAAAGTTATTACAAATGAATAACTCCTGAGTGTAAACGATAATGTTAAAGATTTAACACAATCTATGGAACTACAAGTTTTTCTATCTCAAAACTGATAAAATGGAAAAAATTTTCTTATGGCTAAAGAAATTTGTCTTTCTGAACCCGCGTAAGGACTCAAGTAGGTTTTCGGGAATACCTATATAGTGTTGGATAAGGTTCAGGGACAAGGTATCTGGTCAGCACGTCATTTTATACCTACATAAAAAGAACTGAGCCTTTTTCACTCCTGTAGTAGCTGTGATTCGTCGACCCATCACCCTCGTAAGCGTTACCATATAATCCTCAACGCTGTTTGAAATCAGAAGGCAAAGAGAATCAGCGACTACAGTTTTATTAGCAGATAACTCACACCACAAAGCAGAGAGCCAAATGAATGGGTCAGCGAACCGAGAGTGTAGAGTGTAAATGTACACGTATATATATAGGGAAATGAATGGATCATCGAATCAATTAAGCAGCTAATAATAAAGGTAGCAGAATGAATATATGCGTATGCAATAAGCAATGTTCAAGCATACATATTTCGTACAAGCACAACAATAATAAAGGTACAATAAGTTGTTATAGTACGGATGACTTTGTCCGCTAAGTTAACAAAAGGGCTTAACCGAGTTAAATGACAACAAACTCAATTGCACGTGAGTTGCTATACTCCGTTATTTAAAAAGTATATTTTGTCTAGAATACCATACAAAAGTATTTCTGTTGACCATTTTATGTGATAAAGGATAAAAGTCATTTACTTCCTAAATTCGTTCTGACTGGGTCACTTCCTTACGCCTGTTACCCCTTGCACTTCTAATTCTCGCATTTACATCTGCATCAGATCCTCCACGTTCATCGATGATGCTGTCCAAGCACGTGAAAGTTTCCACCTCAACCCGAGTTTCACCATCAAGTGTGATTGGGTTAATGATCTCTGTGTTGTATTTGAAGACCGTGCTTCATCCCATGTGTATGTTAAGGTCTACTGATGCAGAGGCTGCTGCTACACTGGTCCTCTTGACCTGAATTTGTTTGTGTGTATAGAAAGGAAGAGCTAGGTCATCTCACAAGTAAAAATCATCTAGTTGCATACAACCTGTCCATTGTATTCCGTGTATTCCCTCAGATGTATTGGTCTTCATAATCCAGTCAAATACCAGAAGAATAAGAGGGAGAGTGAGAGTGAGAGTAAGCAGACTTGTATGACTCCGATCCCCACTTGGACAGATCCTGTCAGCTGTCTTCCATGAACAACTCCGCAGTGTAGCCCGTCCTATCAACTCCGGATGATGTTGACGATTTTCGCACATACACCATAATGTCGAAGTAGCTTCCATAATGTTCTCCTATCCATACTGTCAAACGCCTTCTCATAGTCAAGAAAGTTGATGTATAGTGACAAGTTCCATCCAATTGTTTGTTCAACGATGATCCGTGGTGTCACGACTTGGTTTGTGCACGACCGATTCATACGGAATCCGGACTGTTAGTCTCAAAGCTGGACCTCCACCGAATATTTCATCCAGTTTAACAACACTTCGTTGAAAACGTTTCCTGATACTGATATTAGTGTGATGTCTCTGTAATTCTCACACTTACTCAGATCTCCTTTCTTTGGTATCTTGTTGGGGTATGCCTCCTTCCAGTCTGTTGGCACTTGTTTTTCATCCCATATCTTCCTGAACAGAACGTGGAGCATGTTTACAGTTACTTCCATTTCTGATTTTAGTGCTTCGGCTGCCATATTGTCTGGTCCTGTAGCTTCCCCACTCTTGATTTTTCTGATAACCATGTTGATTTGTTTGATCGTTGGTGAAATGAAATATATAGGAAGCTCTGTACATACTGCATCGATTTCCAGTGGGTTCAGTGAGGCTGGTTTATCCAAGAGCTCCTCATATTGTTCTGCCCACCTGTTCCTATGTTCAGTGACTGGCTGGCCCTCCTTGTCTTTGACTGGTCTCACCGATTTACTATATTTCCCTGTTAGTGACTGAGTCACTCTTACATCATATATAACATATGGAAGATGATGGTAATGATACTTGTGTAAATAGTTGCGTGATTAATAGTGGTAACAGATGAAAGTATCACAACAAAAGTAAGAAAGTCTTGTTAAGTATTTCATGGGAAAAATCAACGTACAAAAAAAAAAAAATAAAGGTCACTAAGACTTATTATCAAGAAGAACTGTTGTAGGGAAACATTTAAAGAATAATTAGCCTGTGATTACTTCTGTTCAACGCCATTTTTGATATGATCAATATCGGAATAAAATCCATCTATCAGAAAAAAAATACTAGTGATGTACTAGACAATCAAGAACATTGGAAAAAAAGCAACAAATAAGGAATTTGTTTGAGAACGATGTAAACAACCTTATCAAGTTTCTAAGCATGTGCAATAACTAGAAATGAAGATTAGTTTTTCACGTACTGCTCACAATTTCAGTAGAGGGTGAGTCCCAACAAAGGTTAGACTAGCTTACGTGACGAAGGTGACTTACAACATTAAATACGTAAGGCTAAGTGTAGTAAGATTTTAAAAAATCAGGGATAAAATAACAAGCAATACAGAGTACTCAATTCATACCTAACTGTTCTTTAGTGAATTATAAGTCGACCAAACGCGACGTAGGATCTGGCTAGTGTCCAGTTCGGTCTGAATTGCCACACCCCATCAGCACAGCGAGATGAAAGTCAGGGAGAATCCCAGTGTTAGGGTTAGTAACCGTACTACTGGTAACAGAAAAGACTAGGCATCGAAGATATGATAAAATAAAAAATGAATTAGTGAGATAAAATGTGGGATTTAGAAACTTGGGATCCAAGGGAGGATAGAAAGTGGATGCACTTGCAACATTGCGAACGTTTTTCAGCGGTTCCACCCAGAGTATCTAACCATTGGTTAAGACAATCACGCAGACCCCAGCTAGGTAGTCCTCACCTACATGTGTTAGCCTGCTAGTCAGTGTCTTCATGGACCGGTGACGTCTTGGTTTACACGCCCGTAGCCCCCTCTCAACCTACTCCTACACTAAACATCATCGCCCATAAAAAGCTCAACCAAACAGTTGACTTAATATAATTATCACATTCTTGAAAACACTATTCACATAATAATCTGTCCAAACAGCTAGATAATTATAATGTACAAATAATTGAGCTCAGTGGACAAGCGAACGTTGATGCTTATATTACATACTTAGTTTATGCATACATCAACTCTTACTACAATTGTACGAACCTGAATATACCTTTATACCCCATGAGAAAGTTAGTGGATATCCGGAATACGTGAATTGCGTGTCGAAGCTAGAATCTATAGGTAATGGACTCCAGTCGTGATGCAAATATCAACATTGTGATCCAGTTTACCAATATTCTAGATAGATCGGAACGCAGATCCTAGGTACTAAAACCGTTCACATTGTACCTAAATTCTTTGACCCAAACAGTTTAGTTCAAATCTGCCAGGACTATCTTATTTCTTGTTGTTGATAAGATCCCTATGGTCACTTGTTTGAGAAATCAAATAAACACATGTTAAAGCGCATAATATATTTCAAAGACACCTTACTGATAACCAGCTTAAGCTTATTGGGCTAAATAGTGACCCTACATAGTTTGGAGTAACTTTACTCGTCGTCTGCACACAATGGAGATCATTAAATGGAAGAAGCTATGGTGAGCTATAGATCAGATTTTAGCACAAATATCACCGTGTACACACTATTTTAACAGCGACCATGTAAAAATATATTTGTTTATTTAACGGAGGGAAACTCCTTTTATTTGTACTTCACCTACACAGCTTTTACGACCTCCCAACACTCCCCTTATCGCCAAGCGATTCCCGACAAAAGGTTTTTCAAATGTAAAAGCTTATGTGCTACGAAGATATCCCAAAACTGCACAACCAGTGCCAACTCATCACAACAGAAGTATGAATTTAGAAGAAAACACCCAAATTCATTTCGTAGTAACTTTGATCATTCGGAAACCAGAGAAAAATAACCACTCATTACAGTTTATTTCTTTTAACACAGATATTCGTACAAGGATGCACCAAATACATATGCGTCACACAAATCTCATTCGATATGTGTGAGGGCTGTGATACTGCCCGGGTGCCCAAACCGAAGCAGGTGGTTTTCTTAAGATGCCACACCCCGAGCCTTTGACCTAATGGTCTAACCCACAAGGCAGTGGAGCAACGTAAGGAGATGCAGTCCCATGGAAGCCGGTGACCAACAATTGGTTCATACGCCATTTGTTCCCGCAGGATACTGGAGCCCATGTGCACCATCAGTTTGGAATCCGGTTAAGGCGCCGGACATTCGCTTCTCGTCCTCTCATTCTCGTAAACAACACCCCCGCCACGAGAAGGCAGTGAGTAGGACTTCCCTGACAGAGGTTATATACGCGTGGCCATGTGAGAGCATTTCGAGAGGGAGAGCGAACTCTCCCCACTCTCGACCATACCAGGGCATTTGGGGGCACTCATTACAGTAGCCCACATGAAACTATGATTACGTTTCCAGTAGACCACGTCTGAATACAATAACTTGGAGATGGCAACTAATTGAGTTTAATCCTATCCATTATTGTTACCTTAGATTTTATCAGGGCAGTCTACGATTAATCAAATCTTTTAATTAGGAAATCTACTATGAGAGGTCAGTATATCATTTACAAGATATACTGGTAGTTCCTAAAGTTAATTAGCCAAGTTGAGGTAACCAAACTCATCTCCAATTAAACAAGTAGACCGAAACATTAAATAATCTAATAATTTGATGTTTTATGATTGTAAAGTGAATATTGAATTAATTAGTCCTACTATAACGACTGATGTGTCGCTTCTAATTAACCACTTTGAGGTTTCGACACCTTGTCTAGTCGTTCCAAAATACTTTTAAACTTAAGAGTATCGTGGTGATCTCTATGCTCGAAATGTCATAACACACATATCTTTTATAATATTCCGGATCGGTCTTGTGTCTAGATATCGCCAACTAAGAAAATAGTGAGACAGTGGTTTCCTTTTTGAATGCAGCTACCGACTTTAAACTCTTACTGGGGGTTTACAACAACACGTTGGGTTTAGTCTTAGGAGGAAGTTGTTCATTTATATCCAACTAATGTTCATTTTCTATCCAAAGCTTGATCCAGCTGAGTGAAACTGGCTAAGTTGCTTAGGCTTAACTAACCATGCGTTTTGTTTAGTACTCATATTTACTCAGCTCAACTTTTTTCACACGCAACTTGTTTCTTTTCTTGACTCTTAACTCATGACATTCCTAAAACAATGTCATAATTTAAAAATAAGGAAGGAATGGGAGTGGATATTACATAAAACCATCAGGATACCGAACTAGTTGATTCCTTTACCAAAGAATCTTAGATGGTGATAATTAGACAGTATAAAGAGCAATGTGACTAGTCATTGGAAGAATTCTTTGACTTTTGTAAAAGAACTAAGTTTATCAATATCAAAGAGACAATGTACCAATCACAAGATCTCGAAAAGATAACATATAGGAATAATTATTATGCGAATTGATAGTGTGTAAGGAGTTATTTAAGTCAAATCACTTTGTCGACATAATAAGAGCAACTATTAGTCCATAGAGTCCAAGTACCTCCGCAAAGATTAAAATAAGCACCATTCCAACAAACATTCTTGGTTGCTTGGAGGTTGCTCGCACACCGGCGTCACCAACTTTCCCAATTGCGTAGCCAGCAGCCAGTCCACTGAATCCCACGCTTAAACCAGCACCAAGATCATTAATTGACCTGAATGTATCACTGGAGATGATAAAAACTTACATGAACAAAGTGTAACTATCGTCTATTCTTTGAGCAATTAATACAGAGACGACAAGACCATATATTGCAATTATTCCTGCCATTACAACTGGTATTATGGTCTTCATGACGATATCAGGACGGGATACTGCAATGCATGAAATGCTCATACCGGAAATGGCAGTGCCGTAACCAGCGCCAAGTGCTAAAGACATCAACTATTAAATGGAAAAATACTCTACCACATAATATCATCGCCGCACTACATCCAATTAAACCCAAAAATGGTGCCCAAACTGGAGCGGACTCCATCCTGAAAAATTTGAAACGCCCGCCTCAGATGTCTTCAAATTTCAAATGGTTCTGGACGGAATAGAAGTTTTCGTTTAACGGGCTTCCGTATCCAGTAGCAATGGATCGCCGAAACCTCCAGGCAGGAACCTAGGTATATTAACGGTAAATAAGAAAAATAATAATTAGTAAATTATAGTGAGATACTCTGCCCTAGTCCTTTAGAATACGTCAAGTTTTCTCCTAAAGGAGCCCTGGGAAGTTGCCTGGACTAGCTCAGCCAGAAACGAACTCTAACATTTGACTACTCTTAAGGAGAGCAATTTGTGCCTACAGTCCGTTCTGCTGTGTTGTGTCTCCAGTTTATAGGTGTTAGGAATAAACTTAGGTAGGTGTTTCAGGGGATACCCAGAAGTATTTAGGATGTTATAAGTCATCAGAAGGTCACTACAATGACACTTTCACTCTAATGGGTAAACGTTAGGTGATTAGAGACACTCATTATCAGACTTGAATTTGGGTTCCTGAACCAATTTCGTGGCTCGCCGTTGGATACGTCCCAGAGTGTCCTTGTAATTTTGGGGTGAGGGGGGAAACACTATACTTCCGTACTCTATATGGGGACGAATGAAACCGTTGAAGAATATGTGGACAGTTCTTCCATCAAACTGACCGACATTGCGCCTGAACGCTACCAGTGCAATGTTTGCTCGGAAGGCAGTTTTGTCGCAGTCAGACTTAAACTCATAGGATATCAACACTCCTAGATTTTTTCCAAAATGAGACTCCTCTAGAGGGGAGTTACCTGGGCTTTATTCGTGTCTGTGGGCTACTTTACGGTTTTAAGTGTTAAATGTAAGTCTGTTTTTGTCTGCCCAGCCATGAAGTTGAGTCAGATCCTCACATCACCAGTGAAAAGTAATAAATCTGATTATGTCTGTTTTAGAGGATTGTCTACATGAATCAAGAAAGAAATACGTCCCAGTACTGAACCCTGGAGGATCCTCCTAGGACATTCTATAGCCCGAGAGAAAGTAAAGTTAATCTTGACCTTAATCTGTCGAGTTTTTAGATATGAAGTGAGCCAATCGATTGAAGGTGATTTAGTACCCAATCGTTTGAGCTTATTGATAAGACATATATGATTGACCCTATCAAAAGCTTTTGAGAAGTTAAAATATATGACGTCGACCTTCCCCTTGCGATCAAGGATAGTTGTCTACCTTTTTACCGCAGTCGGTAAGTTGACTTTACAAGAGTGACATTTTCTAAAACCGTGCTGTTGGGATGAAAAGAAATTTATGGATAGTAGGTAGTCCGGAAGACTGACGCATATCACGGACCCCATAATTCCCGAGGGTATTGAGAGGAGTGCTATCGACTTGTAGTTTGAAGGTTTGTTGCGTCGATCTTCTTTAAAAATTGGTGTGATGTGATCGCGACTCCAATTATCTGGTAATGTACCCTTCATTACCTCTATAATTATCACACAATTTATCTTATCTGTCTCTGAACATCATCCAGTTGTTACATCACCCACCCCTAATGTCTTTTCATTCTAACACCAAACAACCTCCGACCTGTTCTTGTACAGAAGTATACAGTTATTACTGAGTTATTACTGAATACCTGTATCATCATCAGAACCTTTGTCATTTCAGTTCTTTCGACTCACTTATGTAGATTGTTTCACACTATATCTTATCAAAGTGTAATAACATGACACATATTTGGTTGTAAGCAGCTGATTAGAAACCACGAAATTTGATGAATTCATACTATTCCGTATCCATTTTCGTTCTGGCTTTGTTTAATTCATAAAGGGAACAAATTGCATGGAGTTTTTAGAAATTCTTCGTCTAAGCTCAACGGCGTCAGATTGTTTTTCCGATGGGTTTCTGACTTGACATTTTCGAATGATTGCAGATCTTCAATGAGGTTGAGGAGCCAAACGTCAGAAGAGTTGTCATCTCCAATGTACATATGTTCAGAAAAGTTGACTTTAGGAAGACCAAAGCCTCCAAGAATCAGGATATAAGTGTATCCGAGACGAGTAGGTTGGAACAATCCTTCCAGCATACGGTTATCAAACTCGATGACATCAGTGGGCTTCCTGTAGATGACTCCAAGGAGACGTCGCGACGTGCTAGACAGTCTTGCTTAGCACCATACAGATTCACCAAGATCTATAAACTCTTGAGTCTGCACTTTATGTTCTACCAAGCAAGATCGCAGGTACAGGGCTTTGTTTTCCTGTCATTGCGAAACAAAAATATCCCGGGCATCGCTAGTTCCTGGTCCTTAGTTTGAAAAGATATCCATGTTTCAGACATTCTTATCGAATGTGTATTATTATCATTAATGGGTTCACACGGTTCATCCATTTTATTCGGTAAAGTCATGGTGTTCATATATAAGTAGTTTACGCGGCGATACTATAATTTATGGACAAACCAATGTGAGTTAGGATAACAGGTCTTGGATTTTGACGTAAAAATTTGCTCACCCATTTGACCAAATAGCGTCATGGCATTTTAGCTGATGTCACTTCGTGATGAAAAACCGTAAATCTTATTCCTAACCATCAACTGTGAATGATACTGCGTATTCTCCAAAGTGCTTTACAACCCACATTTTGCCTCAGTAAGTGAGTAGACGTTCTCAAAGTCACTTTAACGTCTCTCAAAGGTCGTCCATAAATTATAATCCCACCGTCTACGCTTTCAACCTGAAACGCGTGAGCTTCCATGTCCTGTTTATCTGCATGGGCTTAGTGAGAATGGACAGGTAACCTGCCTGGACATGTTTTTTCGAGTTGGTAGCCCCTGTCCTCTCTACGTTTTCTCATTGTCTTGATGCTCCACAAGTAGGATAGTCAGCTCCACTTTACTTTCGTGTTTGATCCTGGCATCATATGGTCTGTCGGGCTGCGTGTGGATTCCAGTTGGCAACCGGCATCAGTTGTTATGAAATGCTTCGTCACTAGCAGCCGCTATATGAAAGGACGAGAGGGTCATCCCCGTTAGCCGGAGTCTAGAATATCCGTCTTTCTTGGCTAGTTTCACCACCTGCAAACAATGCATAAGAGAGAATGACCAAAATATTACGAATCTCATTGTAAAATGCAGTAATTCTTTATTTCAGGCAATAGTTAGAGTTAGATTTTATATTCATATTATCTAAGTTTAGCGGCTAAATTATAATGCTAATATTCTCTCAGTAAAAATTTACCCAAGGTTGATGCAGTTTCAGTTACGGTTTGGAATGGACAGGAGGTTGGGTGACTCATGTTAGTCCTGGTATTGATAGTCTGTCAGACGATTCAAGTTTCTTTAGAAAGCGTTGACAAATGGAGCTTCAATCATATGTTAAGTTAGTGAATTCCATTCTATAATGATTAGTTGGGGAAGTTGATAATCAGTTGACAAGTAATTTGTTCTAGGCCTGTAAACTTTCTTAGAGTGTCCTCGTTAGCTCTCTGTTTTGGGGGACTAGAAAAGTGAGGGCACATCAAATGAAGATTTTTCACCAAGCAATTGGAAAAATGTGATCAAGTCGCCTCTAGTTATTCCATATGATAATGAAAATAAACGTAGTTTAGCCACTCTAGCGTCGTACGGGAGTTTAGCTATTCCTGGAAAGTCCATTTTTAGGCAAGGGCTAGCCGCTTGTGTGTATAACTGGAGTTTAGGAAGCACGAATACCGTATGCAAAGTCAAAGGGCTTTCGGCATCGACGTGCATATAGGCCTCACGTATTAACCACAGGGATCTAAATCCCTTGGTGGCTATTGCACAACAATATGCAGGAGTTTTTAGGTATTGGATAACGATGACTCCCAAGCCATTACGTGTCTGAACAACAGATAACTCAATATTATTCACCGTGTTGATTAACATGAACGTCGATGAACAATATGCACCACAATGCACTTGAAGCATTTATCGACAACTGTTACATCTGAGACCAGCCAGATAATTTCTCCTAGATATTTTGAAGCTCTAAATTATCGCTTTCATTTTTTATCTGTCTTTATATCTTTATATCATCAGCATATAATAAAACCGTTAATGAAAGAAAACTAGGCAGTTCATTTAGAAACAAGAGAAGGGACACTAGCCCAGAAACTGTACTCTGAGTCATTGAGCTAAGCACTGTTTTCCAGAAAGACAACTTGAAGTTAACTAGTACTCTTTGTTGATGTCCAAATGGGAAATCCCTTATCCACGCAAGTAAACTGTCTCCATTCTTGGTACCACTTAATGTAGATAACAGCTCAATATGTGGAACTTTGACAGAGCCTTGCTGAAGTCAGAAAAGGCTACATCGCCTTAAAATGATGTTGTGGCACAACTTTCTTCCGATAACGCTATAATGCCACCTATGTTCGCAGTTCTTTGTTTCATGTACGGATAAAAATTTCCAAGATATTTTTAGATTCACTAGACTTTTCAGTTCCTCTCTAGCTACTACAGTGGACGATTATAGCTTTATTGTCCGATCTACTGAAGGGATTGAGTGTAGAACTTTTTGTATATTCGCCTTCCGAACGATATTTTTTGTTTTAAGTGATACACTGTTGTTGACAACTATACTGAAATGAAAGACTAGAACTGCATGGTCATTTTTACCTAGAGGTGGCATATGGCCAGGGTTCGTGAAATCATCCTAGTAATGGTGTAATGTGAGATCTAGCAAGTATAGTTCGGGTTAAGCCTGTCTGGCAAGACCTAATTCACCTCACAGTTCGAAGTGAAGTAGACTAGACCGATTAACAGCTCTTGTTTTTGCATTCCGAGCGTCAACTAATTGATTATCAAGTTCCACTTTCAAGGGATATGTTACTGATAACAGTTATATGAGTACTATTTCTGATGAATAAAACTACTCCTCATCCTTTAGGCTCCTGGGTTCTGTCGGCTCGGACTAATATGAAGTTTCTGAGATCAAGTTCCTTGTTATCTACGAATCGTGTTGGCCGATATTCTGTGACTGCGGTTACATCCTGCTAAGATGGCTCGTTGAGTAAGTTCTACGCAATAGTGTAGCAGATCAGAAAACCATTTAAGTAGATTTGCGCTGCCCCTAAAGTGACTTCAGCACCATCCGGTTTCAAACTCCCGTGAAGAAAAAAGTGGCTAGCGTCTTACCATACCTCAGTTGCTTTTTAGCCTCACGTTATTTGACATGGTCTGTGAGCGACAAGTCTTTACTGACAAAAGCTCCATTCCATAGTGTTCAGTCCCTTATGTTGAGAGGTCTTAATACCACCTTTAGCAGCCTGATTTGATTTTTTAAAGTGAGTTTGGTCGAGTAGTCTACAAAAATTCAGCAAATGGAACCCAGAGATTACTCGAGGCGATAATTTGATAGACTTTTTATCGAGTCAATCTCATGATCAAAACGAATTCTTCACTCACAGTTTTCACTCCCTTTGTTTTTATGTAAGAGGGATGACCTGTCACCATAATCATTTTTCGATTTCTTAACTACCGTTGAGCGAATGGCCTTGCTTTGATGATATTATGAAAGTTCCCATTCTTAGTTTGTACTCATTCATCAGGTTTCACCGGAGTTAACATTACATTCGTGATAGGAACACTGTGAGATTGCTGACGAATTGGGTTCTCAGGTTATTGGATTTTTCTGTTAAAACCATATCTAGCCATGGGATTAGATTTTCTACGTCTTTTCTGATTGCTACTACTTGAAAAGCGAGGTACAGAAGTAACCCTATTCTTTGAATTTTTACCAGTTGGACTTCTTTTAAACTAGCTCTCTTCCAATGACCAATGTAAGTCAACCGGCCTAAAGTTTATTTGTGACAGCTGCACATCGATAGGACGAGCACAGTAAGATCCATCACAGTCGCGTTTGTTCATACGATTTTAATAGCTTTTACCATGACTTCGGACAGCAAGCCTCTTGAATTCAGGCAGCACTGCTCATTCAACCATCCGCATTGATTCCTACCGAACCATTAGAAAGTCACAGTTGTTAAATTCGTGCAAACGTTGTGATACCATCCTTTGCACTCACCGCACTGAATGCTCTTCATCATAGAGTACCGGTTGCCTGGGTGCTTGCGATCGCTTCTTTTGGTCTGTCTAATCATCAACATGGTCATGTCATGTTCCTTCCCGATTTGATGGACAGAAATGATAGAGAATTACAATGGAACTGATTTATTCACGCCTGAGAAATGAAAACAATTGTATCTTATAGAAGATGGACATACTGTCGCTTCCGATAGAGTTTGATGTCTTATAATTCCAACCACAACGCTGCACATATAAAACAATGTATAAGCTCTTTCACGTTCATCCCTTAATAGACGTTCTTTCGAATACTATTTGGTGCTGTAACGCTTTTATGATCTACTATGATAAGGAAAATTTCTGATAGTCTGTTACTCCATTGCTATACTGTACACTTATTTAATCGAAAACAAACCTCATGAAACGTTTACACAAGCTGATATGGTTGTTTGAAGGAATTAGTTTTCATCCATAGGTCCTGCATTAGATGCTTTGCCGAAATGATGTTTGCGAAATCATCGATAATCCTCAGATATTCTTAGTACTAGGATACGTGGTTGCTACTGCACCTAACCCGAACACACTGAAAGACAAATCCTGTGAGGAAGATTTATTTGGTAGATCAAGTAAGGTCAATGCATGCTAAAATTAAATCAGTTTCGCTTTAATTATATTCAGTGATTACCAAATAAATTAATCAAACTCAAAAGATGTCGCACGATCAAATAATTCCGTTCACTAATACTAATGAAATTCAACTTCAGTTGATCCACTAAATTAAGAAGACGTAAGGCATGCCGCTTTGCAAGTCTATGCAGATTCTCCGGGAGATTGAGCTTCCAAACATAGCTAGAAAAATATCAACAGATAGACAGACAGCAGCAGATGAGCATCTGTTAGACTTTAAGGAATCAGCGGGTGTTATCAGGAGTAAAATTTCGGATTTAAGTGAAACAATCAACGTGTGCCCTCATAACGTAGTGGGTGACAAATTCATCAATTGAGGTACAGTTAGGAGGGACAAGAAAAGGCATGCTATGAAGAAACAAGTTCTAGAGAGCTTTTAGTTATATAAGTTGGAGGGTTTTGGCCGCAGATTCCCATATCAGCACAATATAGATTACACAAGAGCAAAGCCTGAACGTTGTAGATGATATGACCAGGAAATAAAACAAAGCCAATGATTGACTTACATTAGCACCTAGAAACATGAGAAAATATAGTGAAACCTTCACGTTTGACGCTCAGTAGGACTGCAGCGATAAGAAGAGTTAATGATCAAAACATCACAGTTTGCCAAAACAGATCTCTTCAAGAAGTCAGTTACTTTTTATAAGTTAAGAGAGTTTTCTGAAACGGAAACAAAGGCCAGATTTGAACACGATCTAAGCCACATTTAGTCCTTAATAAGTAGGAAATTTAAGAAAAAAGTAGCAAGAGTTATCATTCATAAGCTTTATGGAGTAGGACAAAACGTTAATTAGAAAAGTATGCCGGCAAGCCATTTATTAAAAAATACTTTTATTTCCTCTGAAGAAAGAAACATAGTACTGAAAATTCACACAAAGAGACTCGGTCCCGAATATATGTCTGCGAGGATTTCAGCCTGGTCAATCGTTTTAAGAGACGATTAGAAAAGGTAGTAATAAATAATCGCCGCCGGATCTAAGAAAAAGCATTCCATTTAAGTGTTTTCACATCGCAAACGTTCCGAGTAAAATTATCTTCAAGCTACGGGACAATCTTTCGCAGAATTGAAGATATGTTGTACAAGTGAGCAATAAATAAAATGGCGAACCTAAAACACGTGGTGGACGCAGAAAATCTTAATGTTGTAATGATATTGGCACATAACCACAGGATCTTTAAAGCCGAGTACATAATTACTGAAAAGTTTTACATTCAACAAGTAATACTTGGAGAAGATTAACAATAGTGAACGTGGGAACAACTAATTGATGACATGGCTATGTAAATATCGTCAAATTAGTAAAAAAATAGAATAGAACATAATTAAGAAAAAATAACTTATTATTGTAGTAAGATATGACGCTAGAATAAATGTTTGTGCGGTCATAGTTTGCAGTGATGCTATGAAAGTCTCAATTGAGTGAAAAGGATGGTGAAATATTAATATGTATGAGTCATACGTGCATAGTGAAGATAAATCGAGTCTGAGAAGTTAATTTAAATGTAACACAAGTTATTTTCTTGGTTACGAACTTTGTAATCTGAGGAATAATATCTATTTTGGAGGAAAAAAAGAGAGAGAAAAGAAACGCACACATAGTGAAAGGATTCAACCACGATAATAATAATTATGTAATGAATATCGACCTCTAAAAGTAAACCAACAATTCAGAAAAACAAAATAAATCCTTCAGTTCCTTCGGATAAATACATGTAGACTTATGTAATAGTATACAAAGTGAAACCGGATATTAGTATAAAAATTTGTGCAATAATAATTAAGAATGATGTTACGAAAGTCACAATTAATTTCAAAGGACAATCAGGAATTAAATATATTTAGAAGGATAAGAAGAGATAAAAAGAATATCTAATGTGTCGGGGGACCAATAATGATATTAATAACAGTAATAATTATAAATATGAACATAAGCATACTTCATATATTAAGATGAATAGAAATAAAATAAAATAGACATGAAAAGTTTCGAAAGTTACATTTTGCTTTTCAGTCAATTAGATGGATGACGGATCTTGTTTGCATAAATCATCAATAAATACATTGATATTCAGTAGGTGACACAGTCCACTTTCGGAAAGAAAATCATCAATGAGACTTCTGAACCGAGTTGCAGTTTCACAGCTACGGAGGTTCATTGGCAGTGTGTTCCACATGATTGAGTAGCAAATAACGAAAAAATTCTGGCGAAAGTTTCTGTGGGTTCTTAGAGTAGCTTTAATATTCTCCGTATTGCGTAGATTGTGGGATGATATCATAGAGTATGAATTGGGGGATGCCGAAGAGTAGGAAATACCGTTAATAAGCCAGTGGGTTAAGACAAGGTTCAATTTGATACATCTTATCCAGAGAGGTTCTAATTTGACTTCTTAACATCTTTGGTGATAGTCTTTGTTGTCAGGATACCTCAAAACAGCTTTGGTGAACCTTCTTTGAACACTATTTTTAATCAGGTCATTATGCCTGCAATTACTGTAAACTAAAATACCATATTCAAGAATGAGTAAGATACATTTTCTATAAAATGGTTATCTCGATTCGATATTATTGAAGTTTATCGTTATGAATCCGATGAGCTTTCTAGCTTCGGATACTTGAGATGCAACGCGCTCAGAAAAGTTCAGATTTTTGCTATATCTTAAACCCAAGTCACGAATAGTGTTGAGAGGTTTCGGTGTATGTTTGTGTATAGCGAGATTTGTGTCAAGGCAGTGACCGATGTGAATAAATCCACTTTTGTCAACATTAAGTGGCAAATTCCACGAAATAGTCCATTCGTATAACTTGTTTATTTTTTCTTGGATTACCGCTTAAATATAGCTTTCTCTGATCAGTCAGTCAGTCAGCTACAACGTAGGACCGGGCACATATATGCATCGGTCCAAGTTGCCATACCTCATTAACACAACAGGATGAACATTGGATTCTTAAAAGTAGTTAATTCAGTGGTGGTAATATATAAAAGAAAGATTGCAATAAGGATGTTGTACAGGAAGAAAGAAAGATACGAAGCGATTTTAATCTCTTAGTTTAAGGAAAGACAGAGAGTGTATACACCTATGCCATTGTGATAGATTCTGAGTCTCTAACTAGTGGTTACGATAGTCATGCGGAACCCAACCGAAGTAGACTTTGGTGGGTGAAGAGAATGAATAGTCTACTTTTAGCTACGTTCTTCTAAAAAAGATTTGAGCTGAGATAAAAGCGGATTCTGTATGTCGAATGAAGAGAGTTCTGGAAGAAGAAGTTTGTGTGAGACACTGCCGAAAGCCTCGCTAAAAATGGAAGTAAAGATTTATCACCGTCTGACCAACATCTCTTCTCTGGGTAATTTGATCAAAAAACTCCAGGTGCGATGTGAAACATGAACGTTTATTCATAAACCTGTCTTGAAATGGGCTAATCAGACAAACCAAAAATAAAAATGATAATAGCTGTTTGTGGGTGAGTTTTTCCATGGATGTTAAATTATTTGACCAATAGTTAACAATATCACTACTTGAAACTGATTTGAATCTAAGGATGATAAGAGATGTTTTCCATACAGATGAATAGATCCCATATTCCAAAGATAGACTGAAACGTTTCAAACAAAATAGTGGGAATTACCTACCATATTTCACAAACGATCAAGGGATCCTGTCAGGTCTACCATCATAAGACTTTTTCAGGGCAGCTATGGCCTGCTTGGTGTTGGAGGGTGTAAAATCAATTTTCGATATTTCTCTGGATGTCAGCATTAGAAATGTGTTGATAGAGTTTCCAGTTCCAGTTTTGTAGCTTTGCGAGAAGTGCGTGCTGAATTTTTCCCAAATAATATCAGGGTCGTCAACAATACTTCCGTTGACTATGAAGAATTTGGTCTTGCCAAAAGAATTTGCCTTCAAATGGAATTAAAAACCCAAAGTATCGATAGTTCTAGGCTTTAAATACCTAGGGCTTTGTTTTCCATATTCGTAAAATACTTACGTTTAGATGAAGCATTTCTGTCGATTAAGTTAAGTGTACTCTGAAGTGCATACACGTCAGTATGCCCGTATTAGCGGCGTTTTAATATCCTAAGCTTTCTTTTAAAAGTTTTAAGACTATTCTGGCCCCTGTTAGCATTATAAGCCACATGACCAATAACTGGAGCAGTGCAGTCAAGGCAATAAATTGGGTTGTGGTATTGATTGGCAAGCGTGATGTCAACATTATTTGTGGTAAAATAAGTATCCCATGGTAAACATTGAATAAGAATTTCAGTACGTTTCCAGGTTTGCTGATCAAAATGTCTGCTCTGGTACATCACTGAACCTTTAGAGTTAAATTGAGTGGCGTTTAAAGAATGAATAATACTCAATACAACTCTATGGTCGCTCATAAAAAAATCATGATTGGTATGCACTGAAATAGAGTCTGTGTTGGTAGTAAGCAATAAATCGAGTATATTATTCCCCCCTAGTTGACTTCCGAACCTGCTGAACCCATCCACAAATTTCTAGTGTTTCGACTAGCTTGTTATATCGACCTAGTACTGGAGTCAAACCCCATGTAATTTTTGGCAGATTAAAATCACCTACGATGATTTTAAAAATTTGCGGTCGGTGCGAAGTAATGGGAAAGATGTTTGCTAGTGATCTGTCAAACTTAGTATCCTCATGAGGTGGTCTGTATATGCATCTCACTAGTAGATAATTTTGAGATCCACAGTTTACAGTAATTCAAATGCAGTCGTCTATAACATCAAGAGCTTTATCCCCAAATTTGCACGCCTGAATGTCTGAACGGACACAGACAATTGTACCGCCTCCTAATCCATAACATCTATCGGTTCCAAAGAAAACGTAGTTATCTACATTCTTACGACTGGACGAGTCCATGTTGACAATGATAGAACTTCCATATAAATTTGAATAGACAAATTCACAGTTTTGGGATTAGGTTTATTATGTTTTAGTACTAATATCTGATACAGACCATGATCTTATAATGTTATTTCCCTACCAGAATCATGGTTAACTGATTTTTTAGCTAGTATGGCTGATAGATTAATTCGTAGGGGAAGTGGGTTTGTCCTGTACTCATAAGCACCTTAACCACATGAGTTGTTGAGACAGTGGCACATGATTTGTGGACGTGTGAACTGGTGAGTTGCAGGTTGAAGTGTAGACGCAATATATTGTATTATATGTAGTATACCGCAGTCCAGAATGTATAGTAGATGACCCCCTTTTAAGACTCCAAAGAGCTTCAACATTTCCTTGAACTCCCGCCCACCAATGAGGCACTTTATTACGGACCGCCTAGTATCTAGAAAGAACAAAATTATAACAAGTTCAACTGTTACTAATATGAATATGACCAAATCACAGAATATATGGCTTATCCTTTCCTATTATTCATTGTTTATTAATCATGACCTTATGTTCCTAACCCTAGCTTTCAGTTCCCAAATCTCTACAGGTTAAATGTACATTACTCTTCCTAAAAGTCATGCTTTTTTTCTACTTCAAGTAGACAGATAGCTCAATCTTATGGATGCTGATCTACTAAGGCCGATCATACAAAGCTCAGCATTTGGCCACAAAGTCTTGTGAGTTTCTTAATGTTTTATTTGTCTTACCCTGAAATCTTTTTTTTCTACAATTTTATACCCTCTCATATCTTTTGATTTACCATTAGTCCTTACTTCTTTAAACCATTTTCATAGCAGTGTGATATACTATATGGACATCTACCCCATAAAACAGACTTTTCGACTATCTGATTTGCTTGTAACATGGACCTAGTAGAGACAGTGTATTCCAACTATGGGCTTTGATTAAAGCAGTATTCATACTTATCACAAACGTAAGAGAGTCTAACATCACAAAAGGAGGGAGGATGGCGTTACTGACCAGCAAACATGAAGGTGGGGAGATAAATTCAATCCACCCATGTTTGTAGGGGAGAACATTTTGTTTAATTACGGCTCCTTATAGTTTAGTGGGATGTCACGAACTTATGGTATTGATGCTAACTTATCACGCAAAATACCTCTTTAAATCGTGTTACGAATGTTGAATTGGTTTCACTTCCTACTCAAAAATCCTATTACAAGCAAACCAGACAATTCGCTAATATACAAAGCCTACTCAAGACCCTATAATACCTGGAAAAAAAATTATACAAAAAAACGAAAGGGGCTCTAATAGCTTCGATAAAAAGGAAGATAGCTAATTGTATATCACAATACTGTTTCTAGCACTATATTTTATTTTATAATCACAAATAATCCCATACTCTCAGTTCCTTTCCGAATTTCCTCCATTTGTCAGTTGTATGTCCACTCACACCTTGTTAACACTTATTTTCTTTTACCTATTAAAATGCTCTTTCTTAACAAACGCCTTAATAAAAGAATATTAAACTGAGTAATCATACCTTAAACATTCCTTCATGAATATTGGCTACTCTGCCTCTCGTCCTTTCTTTTACTTGCTCCCTCTTTCATCCCCCTTGTAATATAGAACGAAAGATTTCATCCTGCACCATCCTCAAAGCCTTAGACATTCCAAAGGGACATAAGGTTGCGACATTTAGAAGCTCCAACCTTCAATGGACCTATCCTTGACCATCAGTCGCACATTTGAAACGCAACTTTCATGAAGCGCGTCAACCGTGGTACTGATTAAAACCATCTAGATTCATATCTTATAAATTATCAACACAGCTATGTAATTTAGTGCAGTGAATATTGTATCATTTCTATCAATTTGATCTTGCCTGTAAACTGGCATGCCTCATGTAACAAACTGTTATTTGAGAATAAATTATTATTATTATTATTATTATTATTATTATTATTAATGAAGCGTATATAAACTAGGTAAACTTAGAAGTAGGGTCATCGACAACGTCACTTCATTGCAAATTGTTAGGAACCACAATCGCCCTAGCTTTATTACAGCACACTAGAGGTCACACAAAATATGAAATACAAAGACCCTCGTCTCTCTTGGACTTAGTCTTCATACAAGCTGATGATTCCGGTCAAATAACTTTACTCCCACCTCTAGAGAGAAGGGATCACGCAGTCATCTTATTCAAGCTCATGGCAGAGATGGCCTGTCAAACAGCTGCGTCATCCCATCCTAACATATAGATGGCAGACATCGAGGTGGTAACCTCTGCAGCACCGGCTGAGGACTGGATAATTCTCTCAAATGCACCAGTAGAAGAGGCATGGACTAATTTCAGGCAGTTACACAGTCAAGTAACTCAACTATATATACCCTGGACCGTCCCGAATAATAAGAAGCACGGCCATTCCTGGATAGGCTGTGATATACGGCGTTTACCAAGACAAAAGAAGAAATGTTGGAACATCACCATCAGCCTTGACACAGCAAGTACAATGGAACACCACAGGTCGGTAAGAAATAAGCGTATAATCACAATCTAGGAAGCTCAGTGAACACATGAAATACAGTTGGCCTCATTTGTATTCATGCAACCTAAGAGAGTATTTCCGTAAATAAATTGCAGAATAATGACCGAGCAATGGATTCTCAATTTAATTACGAAAGGGAAAGGATCTAAAATGATAGAGTATGATCGTGTAAAAGTAGAGGCTATGGCAGACTATTACGGGAGAGTTTTCACTAAGCAGCCTCTTCTGGACGGAGAATTAGACCCAAATATAAAGCCGAAACATCGTCTGCTCACAATGAATTTAGATCGAGACTATGTACTTAAGACCCTTGGCACTTTAGCCCCTGAACTAGACTATAAAATCTAGAAATTAATTTCAAAATATATTGTTGCATCACTGACTGTGTTACATCACTCGGTCTGTCTAAGCTGACTAGCGATTGTAAGTGCGGAGCACGGCGTTCCCACCCGTGATTTGGTGTGGATGCATGACCAAGCGCTTTCATCTAAGTGGGTCCGTCAAAACTAATGCGAACAGCATCAAATGTTGAAGACTTCAACAGCTATTGATTTTGTGGATTTACTTACCGCTACGGGGTTTATGACGTACATTAATCCAGTTGTATACTAAAATGTTCACTACAGTATTCACAACGTTCATCAGCTTCAAACGTTAAAACTGAGTTCAGGCTAAAATTTCCTGTTTAAAAAATTGTTCGAACATCTTGAAGAAAGAACGGAAGGCAGCCACTTGTTCAGTTCCAGGACTCTAGGATTTACCATACTAAGAAAAGCTTGACAAGGTGGGCCAATATATTTTTTCCTGCCGCAAATGAAGATATGATCAGATTTTGATTTAAAAAATGCTAAGAGGTGATTTTGGATTCGACGCATACTCCCTTTCTACCAGATCAGGATAACTTAGAGTACGTACCGGGTGGAGCACAAAAACCAAGGACGAACAAATACCTGTGGCATACAGGTTTTAATATCGAGTTATCAGTCACTGGATCCTGTAATCCGAAGTAGTGTTCATATTTGTAATTGACTCTTTCAATTGAAGACTAGACACTCTCAGAAGCTTAATAGAGAAGGACTAACTCAAGACATAGGCCTTCTGTCTTCAATACAAAAATCTGAAATCTGAAAATCAGGAAATGAGTGTGATGAAAAAAAGTTTTCATCAGCTCAATTAACCACAATGAAACAATAAGAAGCGGGAACAAAGGACTCAATCGGTTTATGCAAGCTCGTGATAAAGATATTGGATATCAGATTAAAGCAACCTACAATGAGATTGGATATTGTATTTTGAGACTAACCTTGGCACGGGGTTTGTAAAGTTTCATACAGACAGACACGATAGGTAGGTAGTAAACTCGTATTCTGAGAAGTTCCTTTTGTCGAGTTTTACAAACAGTATCTGGATTATACACTTTAAAAAACACGAGTGGCCTCTGAACAGCAATCTTGCCTTAATTGTCAGTCTAATTTTGTACGAGGTTAAACAACACATCTTGGAACTAAAAGCTGCATATAAAGCGTCGAATGTCAAATGAAAACCCTGGAGAATGATTAAGATTTGACACTTTAAATCTGAATTCAGGGGAAATAAGTTCGACCAAAGCAGTTAATAACGGCGTCATCCCGGGTTTCGGAACATTTAATCATTCTTTTTCACCACTTTTACCAACTCGCTGTTACTGGATAAACGATGACCACGAACATATTCTGGAGGGTTGTCTGTTGTCGCACATTCTTTGCATTGCTGCCGAAAGTATACCACAGCCCTCATTGGGGCTGTTTAGAATTAGCGATGGATCGAAAAACCAAACTAATTGCAAGAAAACCACACCGTATTCACTTAATTCATGCAATCAGTTCAAGCACTATAGAACATTACTATAGTCTAAGTAGTAATGGTACCAGTAGTGGTAGTAAAGATTGCATTTAGAAATGTGAAAAGTATAAAGATTTCGTTATTCAGGATCTATGGGGAGTTATAGAGTTTATACACATGCTCCATTGCAAACATTTTTAAGCTATGTCGCTAAAATTCTTTAGCAGTTAGGATAATTACACGGGCAATAACCAGGTGGTCTAAACTTATTAATATTTCCCGGTTAATGACCTCGTGGATTTGTGCTGTATCTCAATTTAGCTGCCCGTAGCTCTCTTCCAGCCTACTCACACCAAATAATATCCCTCGCCAAGGTTGGTAGTAATTAGGCATACACAAGGCATGTCTCAAACACAGTTGGTAAAGACTCAATACCCCATCAACCGACTTGCCATCTTTACTCAGTATCCTGTGCCTAACCTCAGCATTGGTCATTCAGTGGTCTCAGCAATGCCGTAAAGACACCTATGGTCAAACAGTGGTAACCCACAAATATATGTTTTTAATAGGCATGTTTCACACACCTGAAGTAAAAAAGGAAACTTATTTGCAGTAAACCCATTTGCTGGTTCCATACGCTAAAAGTGAACAAAGTTGCCAAAAGGCAGCCGAACTTTCTGAATTCGTGCCGAAATTAGAGCGTGTGTGAAGAAAAAGGCCATTAAATAGAAGCCATGAAAAGGTTTGTTTCTAAAAAGACAATCGGCACAAGTGTCATCCAATCAAAAATGCTTTTTTTTACAAGAACACAATAGGGAATTACGTTAGTATCACCCTTCTTCCTTTCTGAGCCTGATTAGTAATGTACCACTCCGAAGAAATGTACGGTCACCAATTACTATGCAGTGATGGATGCTAACCTAAAAACCAGCTTTCATCTTCTAATATGTCTCACTGATCACTAAATCCATGCAATTGTTCCTGGACACAAATGGCATACTCCCTCTCCATTGTTACATTGTAAATCTTTTATTTCCTGGTCAGAAGCGACAAAGGATAATATGGTGTGACATCCAGAGATTAGTCCATTGTTCTCAGTATAACAGAAACTGGTATATTGAACACATAGTGGTACATTTTTACATGTTAGATTGACTTAGCGTGTTGTTAGATATGACAATCACAATGTTGGACTCAACAGTTTGTTTCCCACAAATTGAATTAGTCGTTAAAGTTTAGACTGACGTGACTAATCGGTGTAGGGTAAACTTCGATATCGTTGACAGGTTGCTACGTCAACTTTTTAGGTAATATTTAACGAAGGAACGTATTTACTATATATATGTATGTATGCGGGTTATGTATAATTTAACTCTCCTTCGGATTTCTTAAGTCTTTTTTGTTATCTCGATCGTGCTTTCAGTCTCTCTTGAGCGACTAAACGTTATCTAATAATTTCGAGAAGTCACTATTAAATATCTGAATATAGAGCCCTAAAAAATATCCGTGTGCGACCATATGGACCTTTTCGAGGAGAAAGTTCGTCTACATGAATCTACAACGGAAGTTGGTGGGCTCATAATAACTAAGTCAAAAGAAAATTTCAAACAACCTCAAAAGTCCTTATTTGGACTTGATAAATTGGCGGCAAAAAAGCGACAGGAATCTGAGGATCTTAATCTACAGTTTAACAAGCGCGATGTTACAAATAAAGAAAGGTAATTAAGTTTTTGCATAAGATTTACTTTTGTATCAGGTTTTATAGGGAAAGGCGCGTTGAAACCCCTTCCAATCGTGGGGGTGTTAGCAAAGAATATTTCGATTCTCAGGCAAGAAGGCGTGAGCGTGACCAGAAAGAACGCTTAAAAACCGGTCTTGTATCAACATCCAGAAAAATTGGTGAGAACTACCCAGACTCGCGAAAATCATCAGGTAAACTTTAATGAGTAAATACCCAAGGTTACTATGTGTTTTGATGCTACTACGACTTCTTAAAACTTCCCTTGTGGTTACGTAACCGTAAAACACGTGCAGAGATATTTCATCCCGTTTAAATTCTAATTAACAGTAATTCTTTTGTGTACAGTTATATCTAAATGAATTGTTTTACAGTTAGATTTATAACATAACTCCTAGATTTCAATGCTTTTAGTCGACGGCTTTACTTCAAATAAATTCTCACCCACAAGTTATTCTATGTTGAAAAGTGAAGTATACGTACACTTATCATTTTATTGTTAAAATGGAAATCTAAACATTCCTATCCTAACCAACGTCACAACCTCTTTCCTTTACTTGTCCACTGTTAATAGTATCGTCCATTCTGAACTATTTCTTGCAATATTTGTGGCATGTATTTAAGCGTTATTACGCTTATAATTTGTTTGCCAATCACAGTCCCAGAATACTCAAATTTATCTAAATTATAATTTACACTATTAACCTTTTTTGATAGCATGTCCAGTAATTTCAGTATAAACTATTCTCAGTGAATCAGCTACATATTTTTAAATCTTTTAGTTATTTGTTCTTGGTGCGATTGTATTCACTTAAAACAGTTGGGGTATCACAAATTGTTGATTACGTTTCATATATCCTGCCGAAGCTATTTTACTGTACGAATAAACTTTAGAGAAACTATCTCTTAAATAATCCTTTTTTTAATTTCTTGGCAGACTATTCTCGCATTGAATTAGTCAGAGAAAAAGAATCTCTCAGCACTCGACATCGGAGAGAAGCAGAATGGGAAGATGAAACACCTAATCACAGCAGTCGGGAAAATAGAAGTACTACTGGAACAAGTATTAACCGATTTGAAACTCCTGAAATATATAATGTTGGGGGACGGTCTCCAGGACATTCTAGCTGGGATGATTCTGGTTTAGGATCTAGTCGATCTACTACCCCCCGCACTACCGGATCACTAGCTCGTAATTCTAATGATGATCGATATACCTATACTCCTATGCCTACTCCAAGTTTTAAGCATAATTCATGGATGCAATCAAATAAAAATAACACAGGGAGTTCGGACTCCAGAAAACAGCATTCGGGTCGTCATACTCATGGCCAGTCTTATGCACAAGTTTCCAGTGAAAACGAAGGCGATAGTGTGAAACCTGATTCTACTGAGATAGAGGAAGATGGTGATGATATTAAGGCTGAAAATGAACGCTTAGATCGTAATTGGTATCAAATGGATGATGGCTATGATAATGATAACCATCCGTTTTCTGGTAAGTGGTTTGGCCATAGCATTTTTACCAATGAATCCTATTATTCGCCATCATTTGACAAAATACTTTTTTTATCTAAACACTAATGGTACCTCGCTCATTTAAATATCCAAATAACAATGAAATTCCAATGTGAAAATTTTTAAACTTGTCCACTTTGTGTAACAGCAAAAGTGTAATTTTTTCCTTCAAGTTCAGCCGGTTAGTTTTTCAAATGATATAGTGTCAATGATAAGTCAGGTTCTTGAGTAACTTGTAATTTCTAATACATATGACCTATGTTCTTCATTAGACGATCTTGGTGTCATAAATATTCACTTTCTACTTTTAGTATATGTACTAGATTTCCAACTCCATGGTTGTATTTCATTTATTAAATCCCAAGTATTTAGGATAGTTGAAAATGTAAGCCCGCCACTAAGTTGCAGTGTTTGTGTCACATAAGAAATATTTGGTCAATTTGTCAGTCATTGTCAGAACAGTAATTCGGAATGTCTAAACTTCACCGCATTACTTTATTAACAAAAAAGGTGTGTAGACCTTTTATCCGTTAAGTTATACTGGTTATTTGTTGGTAGTAAATGAGTTTGGAGATTATAATTTTAATTACAATTGATTGATCACTGGGTGGCGATCAATGTCTTGCTTGTCTAGTCCTTATCAGTGCAGATCGAATGCTATCGATCATGTTGCAATGTGGCCACCAGTCTAGGTGACTCGACACTGCGGACACTATGTATTGAGATTTAGATGGTGGTTGGATGTAGTCAACAGAAAACCCTGGACCCGGGTTTCGTGCTACTTGGCACTCGTCAGCAAGGTGTACCTGTAATCTTGAGGGAACTGGTGCTCCCTGGCGGGCTGGGTGACACGAGATCGAATCCGCCAGGGAGCACCAGTAGAGGATATTCATAGGTTACTAGTATTCGATCATAGGTGTCTTCGAAACATTGCTCGTATATCATGGGACCATCGAGTAAGTAACACAGTTGTTAGGAAACGGGTACTAGGTAAGGATGGCAAATCAATTGATGAAGTAGTGAAACTTCATCAGTTGAGATGGCTGGGACACGTGTTACGTATGCCCAACGACCGGCTGTTTCGAAGTGCGGTGTTCAGTGGAATAAGAGTAGATTGGAAGAAAGCTAGGGGCGGCCAGACCAAAACATGGCACAAGTCCATGAAGTCACTGACAAGTGGTCTGAGTCATGTCGGTAGGTGTAGACTACCTGGTTGGGGACCGCGAGATGATGGCAACCGATGGTTAGAGACCCTGAATGACATGGCTCAAAATCGTTTGCAATGGCGCCGGTGCATCTACTTTTCGCGTTCTCTCAAATTTTAAATCTGACTCCTCTTTCTCTTTTTTCTCTTCCCAAATTTATTTCACTGTATTATACTCTTTAAATAACATCTCCAAACACTAATCTTCCCGATCACTGCTTACACTCTTGCTACCTCTACCACTACGGGATTTGAATCGACAACTGCATCTCTGTGCTAATGTGGTGTGGCAACTCGAACTGATGTACGTACGTACGTACGAAGTTCTACGTTGTTACTGACTGACTGACTGACAGGTACACCTTGCTGACGAGTGCCAAGTAGCACGAAACCCGGGTCCAGGGTTTCCTGTTGACTACCTCCAACCACCATCTAAATTATAATTTTAAAAAATACTAGAAACAACCCTGATGTCTAGTTTTAGTTTAAACACATCAGCTGCTCATATTTTTAACCTTTTTTTAGGCTGATCCTAGTACCTTGAAGTAAGTACGATTGACCATCAAGGTATTGTGCTGCAAGAGTTACAAATTGTGGTAAATCATTTATCAGTTTCACTTAGTTGTTGTAAGTCTACTATAAAAACGATAATCAAAACCCAGTTGTCTTTCCTGCTTACTGAGTTGGTCAATTCAGTTGTGAACATAAGTTCTTATTTCAGTCTTACTGTTCTTTAACCGATCCTTCTGGCATAACAGAACCTAGAGAAATGATCGTCTTAGCCAATGTGTTTCGATTAGATCATCACGATGAGCAAACGCAGCCACCACGTCAAGGTAGCAGCTACAGTTAATAGCTAAACAACTATTAAAACAGGAGTAGTATACAATGAACAACCGAAGCCTATTCATAAATACCACCTATGAAAGTTACTTTGACAAATCGAACCAACTGAACACATAAATTTACTAATTTTGATATCTGTTGATGGACCTTATTAGTGAGATTTTCTATCTCCATGTCACTCATTCATGTTGTCTCAAGCAATAGACAGTATTCTATATATTATAACTGTTTTTAAAAAATTATCCCTAGACATTCCTGAAGAGTATGCTGCTAAAAAGGAACGTCAATTAGCAGAACGTAAAAAACGACATAAACAACGCTTAACTGCAAAAGCTGTCCAAGTTCATAAAGATAATCAAGCATGGGAACATAATCGTATGTTAAGATCTGGAGTTGTTCAACGAGTAGATTTTGAACAAGATGAAGATTTCGATGAAGAAGGTGAAGCTAGAGTTCACTTATTAGTTCGTAATATACTTCCACCATTTTTGGATGGACGAATTGTTTTCACTCGTCAACCTGAGCCTATTATTCCTGTCAAGGTGAAGTAATAATATTTTTTAAATATATTATTGTTTTTTACTCATATTTTTATCTGCCTAAAGATTAATAACTCAATGTACTATTAATAAGTTAGGTGGTCTTATAGGGATTTATATTACTCAAATGTGGTTTTCAACTGAAGATCCATTTTAAGTTCGAGAAATTTGGATAACCGTTCCATACTTGCTTGAGACTCCTCACCAGTAAATACCTATTGGGTCAAACTAAGGACCTTGAGATCTTGTGAACGAAATACCTTTAAGTCATCTAGTTTGATTTGTAAACAGCCCACCACATCACAAGCTGATCGAAATAAAAACTTTTAGCCATTGGTTTCCAACTTTATGATTCAAAGATGTCGTACTCATTTTGAGACTTAAAAGCCTAGTCTCACTCCGTAAGCTTGTTAATTCTTCAGTCCCCCTTCAATTCAATGGTTTTCTTAACTGACATCAGTTTACAAAAACAGTTTACTCTTAAATGACACTTGACTTAATATCCCAGCTACATAATCAAGGTTTCTGCACAACATTATTTCTTCAGCAGAAAATGGCAATATTTTGATCTCGTTCGTTACTATGTAAATTTCTTTTAGCATAAGTTCTCTTAACAGCACCAATCATCAAATAAATAAAAATATCATAATTATATCTATTTGTAAACTATATTTTGTTTATCACATTCTCTTTTGCATTTTGGTTTTTAAAATTGATTGATACAACTTACGTTGGTTTCTTGTTGACTATTTGCAGAGGTATATAGTCATCATTGTATATTCTTAATGATTTGAATATTCTACAAGTCGCCGGCGATATTTAATATTGAAAGATTTTTCACCTTTTATTATTCCCTTCTTATCATTGATATGGTCGATTTAAATCATCTTGTCATACGAACTTAGCTGTTAACAGAAACACAGTTTCGTTAATATGGTATACATTGTATACATTCACCAAGATTCTATCATCAATATATTTTTAGAATCTGAACTAGGGAATATCAAGATACAGCTATGCCTTTAAAGTAATTGGTAGATATATTTTACTAAGTCTGAACTGTTTTAAATTCCTTTTCGTTTGTTGGAAATTAGATCATAGAATGAATATTTATGTGTATTCTATGAGAGTCACAGTTTATTGTGATGTAATAACATAATTTATTTTTACGACGAGAATATGTCAAATCATCTTGTCATATGCTATTGAATTCTACAAATCGTCAGCAATCTCAGTTCTATTATTTTTTGACTTGAGGGGGCAGTACGTTAGAAAACGACAGAACTATCTTAGAACCGTTTATTATGTGTAACAGTTTTTATAATATTGTGAAATTCCATTGATGATTGATCGAATTCTGTACTATAAGTACAGGTATATTGTTTGAAGACGTTAAATAATTTTTGTGTTTTTAATTGTAGGACCCAGAGAGTATAATGGCCAAAGTTGCGCAGAAAGGCAGTGCCATTGTGAAATACTTTCGAGAACAAAAAGAACGTAAAAGAGCACAAAAGAAAGAATGGCAATTGGCTGGTACACGTATAGGGGAAGTTATGGGTATAAAACCTCCGGAAGAACAGGATAATTGGACGGAGAAATCACATCGTGATGCACAGACATTTGCCGATAAAGTAGGAGATATGAAATCTGAAGCAGTTAGCGAGTTCGCTACACGAAAAACCATTGTGGAACAACGACAATACTTACCAGTATTTTCCGTAAGGACATCCTTATTGAGAATGATTAAAGAACATCAAGTAGGTTCTTATCATTAGTTATCTATTTTTGACAGTAATTTAAATATTGAGACCGGTAGACTGATTGTAGTTCACTTCATTTTAATTGTTAGCTACATTCTGTTGTTAGATATCGTCATCATTATCTTTTCTCGATGATGTTATTTGCTAATGTTGTACAGTTCTGTTCATACTTATTTTTGATATATAGTAGCTATTATTAAAATAGAGGGTGTCGCGTTATTAAAAAGGTTATGGAACATTTCTAGTGTATCAAATACAGTTTGTGTAGCAGTCTCAAAAACAATGTAAAGCAGTAAATTGACAATATTTCATTGAAGTGTAAAAGATAGATGTCAACTTAATAAATGGAAGGCGAATAAGCAAACAATTGGAAATCACAACATGTATGATTAGAAGGGCTTATAAGAACATGATAAAATAAGGTAATAGACATGTGTCTTTTGAACACAGAACTCGGGGTTGGATTGTACTCTCCATTGCTCTAACCTTAAAGGTGGTCTAGGAGCTAAAATATTCGCTTTTTAACCGTTGGACCTCAGGTTAGAACTACATTTTTGTTATGTTCACCTACTGTCTAGTATTTCCTGATCACTTTGCTTCACTTGACTCTTCCCAAATCAGAATGAGAATTAAGAGCGAATAATTTGTATTTCGACAACATGAACAGCAAAGATGTAGTGGTAAAAAGAAATCTAGAGTTTAGATATGATTTACGTGCGAATCTTCTCTATTATTCCACTAGCACTGATTGGTTGAAAATACTGAGGTCTTGGTGTAGAATGATTAATTGTAAAAGTATGAAAAGTATGTATAAAAATCCACTCATCTCTACACATGCAGGTACATCCAGCCGACGAGTCTCAAATAGAACGAAACGCGCATCCTGGATTCCACAGCTAGCCACTATCCATCTTTGCTTATTATACTTGTGAATTAAAGCTATATCAAGGCAATACACATAGTATGCACATATGCTAATAAGAGAGTGATCAATTGCAGTCCTAAGTATCAATGGGAAGATTCAAATAAACAATACCAAATGAACGTATTTTCACATACTCACTTGATATTGTTTTTACTTGAATCTTCCCATTGATGTTTTAGGACTGAAATTGATCAGTCTCTTATTGGCATATGTGCATACTGTGCGTATGCCTCGTATTTTCACATAGTTGTACAATATGTGGAGTAACATATAGAGAGTAATATTTCGGGTAACAGCCCTATAGATTAATTCAATTAGGGTATTTGTAAGTCGATCAAACATCAAACAGATACGATTAGCACAACCCAGTACCTGGAAGACTTTATTACTACGTAAGCAAACAAATAGTTAGCCATCAACAACTTGGAGCGTGGCATAAAAATGCGTTGACTCAGGTTGCCATACCACATCACATTTAAACGAAATTAGTAAAGTGAATTACGAAAGAAATTAAAATAATGTAACAGCAGTGGCAATGTGAACCGCTAAACATTTTGATTGTATTTCAAAAAGACAAAAAGGAAAGGTGTATATGAAGGAATACTGGAACTCAAGGTTTAGATGAATATGGTGAATACATATATGTCGTTATGACCAGTCCTGATTTATTTCATTCAAAGTATCTAATCACTAAATTCACTTGGTATTGTTTTGTTTGTATCTTCATATTGAGGTTTATGGCTGCAATTGATCAGTCTGTTATTGGCATATGTGCATACTATGCGTATGCCTCGATATTGCCTGCATCTCAGAATTGATGTTCACTCTGGGACTCGAACCCAGTACTATTCGCTTCAAACGCCATCGCGTTATCCATTCTGGATTCCACTGCTAGACACTATCTATCTTTGCTTATCTGACCACTAGTTTAAATAATCACGCGAACCCCAGCAAAGTCGTCTATTTCAAATGACACCTCGATCCAACAGTCAATAACTTCATAGATTGCTTTGTCTCAGGCAACCCTAGCTTTTTATCAACTTACTCTTATGCCACTAATCACCGCTTAATAAAGGTAGCAAACAAATAGAAATGATCAAAGTCATGTAAACAGTTTTCGACGTCTTGTGGTCCTCTTGAAATTAATATTATGTGACAGTAACCGTATTCGGTTTATACATTTTTATTCTCATAGTTAAAATAATTATATATATCAAGTTGCGAAGCCTATTGATGTAGTTTTTTTCAATCTCTGACATATACTTCAATGTACGTAGTAGACAATCTCGTGTGGAAATTCTTTTTCATTTAAACTAGATTGTAGTGATTGTTGGCGAAACTGGAAGTGGTAAAACTACTCAATTAACTCAATATTTACATGAAGATGGTTTTACAACTTATGGTATGGTTGGTTGTACTCAACCACGTCGTGTTGCTGCTATGTCTGTTGCTCGACGAGTTGCTGAAGAAATGAATGTACGTTTAGGTGAAGAAGTTGGTTATGCTATAAGATTCGAAGATTGTACTTCTTCTTCCACTCTAATTAAATATATGACTGATGGAATTCTATTACGTGAGTCACTACGTGAATCTGATCTTGATCCATACTCCGCAATTATCATGGATGAAGCGCATGAAAGGTCTTTAAATACTGATGTATTATTTGGATTGTTACGTGAAGTAAGTTTCCTCCTTTTTAAAAGGTTCAACATAATCAATATTATAGTTTGAATATCATTATTAGTAAGGGTTTGAATTATCCTGTTGTTGATATTCAAGACTGAATAGTCAGTTGCTGTATGAACTCAGTAGCTTAGTATATAATGCCTTTGGGTGTGAAGCAGAGGGTACTGAATTCGACTGTCAATGAAAACTTCAATATTAAGGTACAGGTACATCCAGTCGAGGCGAAATGTGCCACCCAGAATCGATCACAATGGCGTCGGTGTATATACTCTCTGTCTTCCCTTAAACCGTGAGGTTAAAATTGCTACATATCTTTCTTTCTATTAAGTAATTTTTTCTTCCTGTACTATATCCTCATTCATAATCTTTCTTTTATATATTAGTACCATTGAATTAACTACGTATATGAATCTTGTGTACATCTTGTTGTGCTAATGAGGTGTGATAACTTGGACTGATGAATATATGTGCCTGGTCCTACGTTGTAGCTGACTGTCTGACTCCTCAGCAGTGCACATTCACGATCTCGCGCAGAAACTCGAACCCAGGACCTTTGGTTTCGCGCGTGAACGTTTGACCTCTAGACCACTGAGTCGTCGTCCAGCGGTGTCAGTGTCTAACTCCAATTGATCCATGATCTTTTGCAACCCTTCATCCATTGTCTGAGGTGGAAAACTATCTCATACCCGACATGGTTTGGACTCCGCCTCCCCCAGTGAGTACAAAATTATATTTTCGACGTTGCGTGATTTAACGTAAGCCACTTCAAAATAAATGAATGACCGGATTTATTCAGTTCCTGAAGAAAATTTGGTAATTTTTATTGTATATCGGTCATTCATTATCACCTTAGCAACTTACTATATTGACAGTCTATGAAGTTGATTACGTTTGTTATATAGCATTTGATAAACAGGGTTTCTTAAAAATACTTTTTTATAGTTCTAAAAGGCTCTTTATTATTTGTAAAAGCTTGTATTCTACCGTTGTTTACGTACAAAACCTCGTTCAATCAGTCATGTTTGGCATTTGGGGATCTTGAGCGGATATCTCGATATTGTGTGTAGCTACAAGCTGACTAATAAATATTTTAAACAGTGGTTAGCATAAAATAAAACGCGGGTGTTTGAAGCTATCTGTACCAGGTGAAAGTCCAAGTGTAAATATCAGTATTGAGGTCCAAGTGCATCCAAATGATAACCAGTTGTAATTACCGTATCGTCCACCGAAAGGGTGCGTTGGTACAAACTAGCATTCCACATCAATGGGAAGAATCAAATTTAAAAAGATAAAGAGCTGAGGAATCAGAATAATGTAGCAGCAATGAAAGGGGATAAACATTGAAAATGTGGTTCGGAAATACAAAATGAAAGAGTGTCTACGAAGGAATACTGGAACTCAAGATCTGGATGAAGATGGTGAATGGATACACGTCATTGTGATCGATTCAAAGTTTCAAACTCCTTATCGGAGTTATTGCTCTGACCCTAACCAGGTGGTCTTCATCTCCCTAAACGGCCTACTTGTATAATCAATGACGTCATGGACTGATGCCACATTTTGGTTTGGGCTTCTAAGCTTTCTTCCGGCTCACTACTACATCAGTTGACAATGTAGATAGAGATACATGATGGTTAAGCACACGTAACACCTGTCTCAACAACTTCGGGTTTTCAAAATTCGTAACCATATCAACCACTTTACCAATATTGCCTAACCTCAGCATTGCTAACGTAGTCGTTACACAATATGCCCTATGATAAGATCCAGCTGATAAGTCGCAAATAAAACGAAACACTCATTCTAGGCTAGACTGCTAGCTACTCAGTCAGTCAGTAACAACGTAGAACTTCGTACGAACGTACATCAGTTCGAGTTGCCATACCACATTAGCACAGAGATGCAGTGGTCGATTCGAATCCCGTAGTGGTAGAGGTAATAAGAGTATAAGCAGTAATCGGGAAGATTAGTGTTTGGAGATGTTATTTAAAGAGTATAATACAGTGAAATAAATTTGGGAAGAGAAAAAAGAGAAAGAGGAGTCAGATTTAAAATTTGAGAGAACGCGAAAAGTAGATGCACCTGCGCCATTGCAAACGATTTTGAGCAATGTCATTCAGGGTCTCTAACCATCGGTTGCTATCATCTCGCGGTCCCCAACCAGGTAGTCTACACCTACCGACATGACTCAGACCACTTGTCAGTGACTTCATGGACTTGTGCCATGTTTTAGTCTGGCCACCCCCACCTTTCTTCCAACCTACTACTATACCACTGAACATCGCACGTCGAGGCAGTCGGTCGTTGGGCATACGTAACACGTGTCCCAGCCATCTCAACTGATGAAGTTTCACCATGTCATCAATTGATTTGCCATCCTTACCTTACCATCCAAAATGTTATCTAAGAAGCCTGTTGGGCATTATATATAACAGTTGGAAATATTAATTGTTTTCCCACCGGACTCGTAAATTAGTGCGAATGTGTTTCGTAAATACCCTATTTATGTTTTTAATGGTTCTCCGAGTTCGATGATCTTATTACAGAGCTTTCATTTATTATTTATTTATTTATTTGAACACATAAATATTGGTACAAAGGGGCACCAAACACATATGCGCCACATAAGTTGCTTGATGTGTGTATGGACTATGATACTACCCGGGTACCCAAACCAAAGCAGGTGGTTTTCTTAGGAGTTCACACCCCAAGCCTTTGACCTAGAGGCCTAATCCATAAGGCAGTGGAGCAACATAAGGAGATGCAATCCCATGGCAGCCGGTGACCAACGATTTGTTCATACACCATTTGTTCCCTCAGGATCCTGGAGTTCATGAGCACCATTGGTGTGGAATAAGGGTTTTCTAACTTCTCTAGGTAGAATCTCCGCATCCACCAACCCGGGTAAAGCTCCGAACAATCGCTTTTCGTCCTTTCAATTTTGTAAACAACACCCTCGCTGCGAGAAAGCAGTAAGTAGGACTTTTCTGGTAGGGAAGGTCAGTTATTACAAAGTCGTTCCCATCGTAATTATTGTTATCGTTACTGGACTTTAAAAAATACATTTAATTATAAACATTGAAATGATCTCGCGAATTCCCAATCAATTAACAATAATTGTATATATTATTTACTACTTCTTTCGTTTTAGCTGTTATTCATGGACATCATATTACAGTATTAGAATTGTAAATCTTCGTATTTTCCAAAAGTTTTCACTCTGGAGAAATAATCAGATATAGTTTGCAGTCTTTATTGAATTCTGAATCACCACTCTTATTGTTCTAGACTCGTTTATTAGCTTATTTACCCGGCACATTTTAGTGCATTTGGCTTCGAGCCACCCTTCAAGTGTAAGAGCCAGTAATGATATCCGGTTGCTTAAGCTAAAGTAGGTGGGGCGGGCTTTGAACCTGGAACTTAGTGGCTATAAGTTGAACGCCTTGGTCGTCAAGGCACCACTGTATTTTGTTTTGCGTAATGTTGTCGTAAATCTATTTTGCTTAATGAATACTCATTAAGTTAATGTGTCCTTATTATTTTCAGGTTGTTAGTAGGCGTAATGATTTACGTCTTCTAATCACTTCTGCTACAATGGACGCAGAAAGATTTGCTCAGTTTTTCGGTGATTGTCCTATTTTTCGAATACCCGGCCGAACATTTCCTGTTGATACACAATTCAGTAAAACAACAGTAATGGATTATGTAGATGCATCTGTGAAACAAGCAATTCAGGTTCATTTAGGCTCACCAACAGATGGTAAATCTTTTTTTTTGTTATAGACATTTGATATCATAATTAGTTTGTTTTTGACTGAATAACGAATTCAATACTGAGGTGAGACTTAGGGTATTAAGTGAAGACAGTAAATTGGATGATGAAAGAGTGAATCGTTGTCAACTGGATTGGTTGGGACATGTTACACCTAGCTCGACAGGCGACGTTTACTGGTGTAGAAGTAAATTGAAAGGAATCTGGGAGCGACCACTTCAAAACATAACACCATTCCATAAAGTCACTGACTGTTGGACGTTCATGCAGTCATCCGAACCGTTAGTTGAAGACTTTGGGTGACATAGCTCGCACAACCAATTATGATATCATTCACCCTATGTATGTTGTTAAATATTGAGTTTTAAAATTATTTCATCCTTTCTCTTCTCCTAGAATCATTTTGACCATATTTAGTTTTTTTTATACCATTATTAATATTGTTAATATTCTGATATCTGTCGTGGTGATCCCATTTCACTATGCTAACTTGGTATGGCGACTTGAACCGGTCCACATATGTGTTAAGTTCTGTGCTGGTTATAACTGAAACACAAGTGTTTTAAATTTATCTATTTAATTTTAACTTATTTAACATGAATGATGGAGAAGTATGTACTATCTGTTTAAATTTTCTTTACACAGGCTACGTAAAATTAAAACGAAGACTTTTTTGTAGGTTTGATCTAAATTAGACCTGATATCTCTCGAAATTCTCCTCTGATATTTCGGACTATTGACAGATGAAACAAATAATGGACATTACTCCTTCTCTCTCATACTCGTCTATACTTAGCTAATCAGTATACTGTTCTTTTATTTACAAAATTTCACTATCCAAGTCTTAAAGTCGATACCAGAGAGGAAAGATTTTGTATATTGCTAAGTCGTCGTAAACTTTTGGATGTTCTTAGTTTACTGCTTATTTGAATGTTAAGTTTTCGTAATTAAAACTTTTGTAATATTTCAACAATAAGTCACGAGTTATATTTATGTTAGAAATGTCTGGAAGAAATAATTTCTGTAGTATTAAGTCGTTTATTGCTGTAAATACATTTAATGTTTCAATCATTCGTTTCTTTTTCATTTATCTAGGTGATATACTCATTTTTATGCCTGGTCAAGAGGATATTGAAGTGACATGTGAACTAATTGCTGGTCAGTTGTTATTACATTTTTCTCATTTGCGTCATCGACTGGGCTTAGAAAACTATTGAAAACCAGTCTTGGTATAGGACTCTTCAACAATGTGCATCTAGGAATCCACTAGCGGTCGAACCCAGGACTATTAAGTTTTTGGGAAAAACGGTTAACTTTTAGATCTTTGAGTTCACATGTAATTGCATACCATTTATAACTTCATCCATGGTACTGAATGGTGGTTGTGTAATATCACAAATTGACTTAATTTGTTAATTTTGAACATTGTATGTAGGCTCAGTGGTATAAGTGTTAGGTGCTTACTGCGAGACCTAAAGGCCGTATATTCGATCGTCGATAGCGTCTTGGATACATACTGCTGATAATTCCCATACTTAGATGAAATACGTGTTCAGTACTTCCTGGTTTACAATGGTTATCTAACTAAGGTGTCAGTCGAGTATGTAAACTACAAACTTGAATAATCTTCATAAACCCACAATACTAGTATTTTTTTCTTTGCATCTTCACGTGTGCACTGTAATGATTATCATAATAATAGCCTACAGTATTAAATACCCTCTCGTTATTGAACTCGAATTCAAATGCTTTTTCATGTTATGTCTACACCGAGGTCTACTCAAATTTGAGTGTTGTCGTTTTCCCAAACATGTGGTTATCATCACAGATGTATTGAGCGGTTGCGCCTACGAGACCGAATAGAATGTTTACAACATGTTGTGAATTTAATTAATGAGAAAAAATAACTAAGAATTCCCATCACGATGGTTGGTATATTTCCTCTAATTGAAGAAACAAGAAATAACTACTATAGAATTCACGCGTAAAATATATTTGACGATGGTAAAATGTTTCACAGAAACAATAATGATCATAAACAATGACGGATAAATATGAATGGCAGCTAATCATTGTTTGCATAATTTTTTTAAAGAATATTCGCAAGTTAACTGCTTATACAATGATAGTTTTGTTGTCATATTGAATATTTTATTGCTGAAAATTCCTTACTGTAATCAAGCATATGGTAATAACTAAAGGGAGTCTGGCTATTATGATTATACCTATTTTCCGGCTCAATAAAACCTGTCACACCGGTTTGTTTCGACTTTCGACGTCAAACTTTTGCTAAATATATGATAGCAACATATTCGATATATGTGAAACATTGTTGCATAAACATGGTAACAGTCACTCGAAAAGGGTAATTAGCAATTGTTTAGATCAAATGGAGACAAGCAGTCCCGAAAATCTAGTAGATCGTAGATAATATTAGTAGATAGTTGCTGTTGGATGTCATATTAAGATAAAATTCTTGTCTAATGATGAATAATGTTGTTCCTGTAGAGTTCTTACCATGTCAACACTGATTATTTCCTACAAGCGTGATTTAAATAATCTTTTTATCCCATCTGTATTTCACCCTGTTGTAATTTTCAGAACGTTTGAGTAACTTGGATGAAGCTCCTCCACTGTCCATCCTCCCCATTTATTCTCAGTTACCGAGCGATCTTCAAGCAAAAATATTTATGAAGGCTGAAAATGGTGTCCGAAAATGTGTTGTGGCAACAAATATTGCTGAAACCTCCTTAACTGGTAGGTTGTTGTTATTTTATGCTTTCTTTTTGACGTTTAATTGAACGAATTGTGTATATCTGTCAGGATCTCCAACGTTGAAGTAGACCAGTCTGTTAAGTTGATTAGCTTCATACTGTCCAATTACGAAAGATGAATCATACTGGAAAAATTACTTATTATTATAATATTTTCCTAGAATTTACATATCTTGAATAGTGATCTGAGGAGTTATTCGTACTTAATATGGCCAGTTTATGACACGGTGCTGTGATATAAAAAAAGGCTGCATAGTACTAACATCTGTCGGCTTATCACTACTTCCTAACTTGGATTCTTAGAGACAGCGCGACTCAGTGGCTTGAGACATCGTTTGACATGTCTCAGAATAGAAACCATCAATTATCTTAGTATAGTTTTCCTTTACACTCTTCATAAAGGTAACAGAAACTTCTTTAAATGAAAGTTTTTCTTTGGCATATTTCTTTCTACTATTCCTAATGATTTGATCAATGTTGTAAAAGAAAAATTATATCGATCTGTTATGATCAACGTGCACATTAATCCAACGTGTTACACCACATCCAACAAAGCAAGAGAAAACTAAACATTAACACTTCGAAATAATACAAATATTAGTGGTCGTAAGAAAAAGAAACTAAACATATTGAATATAGTTTAAAAATCAGTAATATAATCACGAAACAAAAAGCGTGGAATAATGCTAAACCTTATTAATCTAGAAGAATATAAAAAGTGAATGCGACTGCTCTCGTATCATATCACACAACATCTTCAGTCATTTATCTCATTCAGGTATTACCATACATTTGTCGACACGGTTCAGATCAATGGTCAGTAACTTCATAGACTTATGATACTATTTAATTTCGTTATTGTTAGCTTTCCTCTGCCTTATAATCTCATTTCTTTAAAAGCATGCTGAACCGTAGTTAATCGAATTACATAGGGGTTTACAATCCCATTTTTTGATGAGTTAAAATGAAAGTGCCAGCAAAAAAATCAACAGAATAATTAGGAGAAATAAAAAGTCTTTGTGTTACAAGAAATTTATTCATCAAATCATACTCCCTGTTATTTCGTCTAATCGTGTTACTAGTTCCTGTTTTGATATCTCCTGAAAATGGCAGAATATATATATTCATAACCGACTCAGTGGTCTAGAGGTTAAGCGTTCGTGGGTGTGACCGGAAGTCCTGGGTCCGATTGCCGCGTGCAGGGTCCAATACTAGGCCGAAACGGCTGTTCAATGGTTCCAGGTTTTTCGATTTTGGTCTAACGTTGATCGGTTCACAATTTCAATCAAATTCAACAATCCCTACAACCTTTAACTGATATTCATACATCAGTTGTCTTTTGCTTGTTCCTTACATTTTGCACATTTTTCCTAAAATCTCTCCTTCATCATTATTATTTCATATATTATTCAACGTAATGAAAAAAAGTAGTAATTTGAACCAATGTTTTTTGTATATGATTTGATTTTCAGTTGATGGGATACGTTATGTGATCGATTGTGGTTATTGTAAATTGAAAGTTTTCAACCCTAAAATTGGTATGGATGCATTACAAATATTTCCAATTAGTCAAGCTAATGCTAATCAACGTGCTGGTCGTGCTGGTAGAACTGGTCCAGGGTAGGTATTTTATAGACTTCAGTTTGGAAAAATACTATCATAAATCGAATTTAATCTGTTTTGTTGTCCTTACATTTAATATGCTATGACCGTTTCATTTTGTATTCACAATATTTTTAGTCGGTGCTGTTGTATTCTCTCAGCTGGGAATTTAGATATGGAAAGTTTGATTGTTGTTCTGGACAATGTCACCAGCTCTTACTTTACGTAGAAGTGAAATGTTTAGTTAATAATTCATAAGCGTTAAATCACTCAGTTTTGATGACCTTGTCTCTGAATGGTTGTTTTTGGAGGTGTCCGGTTACCTTTATTTACCTTTTTATTCCTGTCGAGTGTTTTTCTATGTCGACTCATGGTTACATAATTGGCTGTTGACTATTTCTGTATAGTTTAATGAATGTAATGGATCTCTATATTTTTATTGATATTAACTGCTATCCATCCAGAAATTCTCTCGAACTCTTTGAGTCTCATCGATGTGGGATTTCGATGTTTTCTCAGTCGACTTTCTACTTGTAGTTTTCCGCGTCCAATGATATGAGTGATAATATGTCGCGTTGTTTTTCTGTCATTTTGTTTTCGTGTATGCGTAGATAGATGGGTTGTCCACTGTAATGTTCGTCTCAGTTGGTACAATTTATTTAGTGGATGATATTACATTTGTAATCTCTTGATGTTATATTTTGGTCAGTATAAATCACCCAGCTCACAGAACACAACGTAACTGAAGCTATCCACGCAAGTTATAAATCTTCATTATAACAGATTGCGTTTAATGAACACTCTCCATCCTCATTAATGATAATTTTATACTGTATTTTGCACGCTATCGAAGCTGAGTATTAATGACTGTTGAAAGGTTACTCAACAACCACATTTGTATGTTAAGTACCAATCTTGTTTTTCAGAAAGAATTTTTACTTTCAGCAAATCTACTATGCAATGTCTCTTTCAATATTGATTATAATTATTTCAATTAATGATTGTTGTTATCGGCAACTTTCTCGAAATATAACGTCAATAACACTTTCAGTCATCTTTCTGTTAATTTAGTTAATAACTAGTGCATATTTTTGTAAGTCATTTCACTTCAAGCCATAAACTTAACTATATTTGTATTTTTCATTATCCGGCATTTCAAGCTACACTTCACTTGACATTTCTGCCCAACTAGTTCGTTATGTTTTAACTATGGTGAATATTAGCTCGTTTTATTGGTATAACTTTCTGATATGACAATCCATAATATACCAGTTTTTACTTATTTGTTGATTTTACATTTGCTCTCCGTTATATACAAACGAAGAGTAGATGAATGGTAACTTCTAGGAATTATTTATGGACTATTATTACATATATTCATATTGGGTAATTATTAAGTAACTAGATTATATGTATATTCATATTCCCTCCATCATAAGTTTTCATTTGACCTATTTGCTACTGCTATACGATTTGCCGTTCTTAAATAAATCATGTATGTCTGAAATATACGATTTTCGTATAGTGGAGGCTGATATTTCTGTTCTGGACTGAACTGGATGGGCTAGGCGAGAAGTTTCTATATAATAGAGGACCAATAAGGACTCGGAGTTGACTGAAGACTGCTAGTGCTTTTCGACGGATCATTGCTTTACCCCCGGGGACAAGGTCACAGAAGTTGGTATTCTGACTGTCAAATTTGTCACATGGTATTTAACAGGTCATAGAACATAACACTCTCATCTTCAAAACTGATAACAATCACAGTTCTAAGAAAATGACTTATCCACTAGGTGTTTTGTTGTTAATATATTCCGTAAGTGAAATTCCAACAATCAATCTTACATGTTGAGGCTAGTTTTTTCTGAAACTACATTTACTCACCAATTTACCATTAAATTTTTAATGATATTACAAATTTTTATGTTTATTCTTTCCAATTATACATTTTGTTTTTAGAGTTTGTTACCGTTTATATACTATAAGTCAATTTCAAGATGAAATGCTAATCACATCTGTTCCAGAAATTCAGAGAACTAATTTGGCCAATGTTGTTCTTTTATTAAAATCTTTGGGTGTTCAAGATTTAATGCGATTTCATTTCATGGATGCTCCTCCACAGGTATATCCAGTTTACCAAAAATTTATAAATAAAAAATTCTTTACAATTTTGAAATTTTATTGAGTGTTAAGAAAAATATGTTAAACATATTCCTAGTGTTTGTATTGAACTACTAAAAGCTGTTTGGGAATTCATTCTTAAAAGAGTGCACTCATTCATCTCATCGTCTATTCTTTATGAATAACTTGAGTATTCCGCTTGTTTATTCAATTCTCAAACTACTCTCATACTGTAGGTTCGAATATTTCTCCTTGTTACACAGTTTTAGCTAGCTAGAAGTGTTAACACTAATCATGGGATAAATTACATATGACTCAAAGTATTTCTAGTTATTTCAACAATAATGGTTTTATTCTACTAATATTCCTAAATTATTCATATGAAACTATTTTATAAAATTCACTTGATATTGTTTTTACTTGAATCTTCCCATTGATGTTTTAGGACTGAAATTGATCAATCTCTTATTGGCATATGTGCATACTGTGCGTATGCCTCGATATTGCCTTAATTTACAAGCATTATAAGCAAAGATGGATAGTGGCTAGCAGTGGAATCCAGGACGAGCGTTTCGTCCTGTTTGGGACTCGTCAGCCGGATGTACCTGTATCTCAGAGTTGAATAAGAGACTGATCAATTTCAGTCCTAAAACATCAATGGGAAGATTCAAGTAAAAACAATATCAAGTGAATTAAACTTCACCCCATTGCACAAGCAAGTGGCTATCAGGATTCAGTAGCTAAGTGGATAACGCGATGGCGTTTGAAGCGAACGGTAGTGAGTTCGAGTCCCAGAGTGAACATCAATTCTGAGATGCAGGTACATCCAGCTGACGAGTCCCAAACAGGACGAAACGCACATCCTGGATTCCACTGCTAGCCACTATCCATCTTTGCTTATTTTATAAAAGATATACTTGCCATCAAGTTGGTCTTTATTTCAGATCATTAGTTTGTAATTTATAACCGTAGTACTCATAAATTACCATATTTGACTCTTCTTTAATATTCTAAATGGTTTTGCTTTAGAAATACTGCTTGCATGTTAAAACCATTAAAAAGAAATAATCGAACAAAAAATTCTGTTTCTATGTGTTTATATTGTTACAATTTATTGTTTTTTTTATGCCTTAATTGGAATTGAGGTGCATTGTTCTGAATATTTGTAGGATAACATATTGAATTCAATGTATCAACTATGGATTTTTGGTGCTCTTGATAATACTGGTAGTTTAACAAATTTAGGTCGTCAAATGGTTGAATTTCCATTGGATCCAGCTTTGTCTAAATTATTAATTATTTCCTGTGATATGAATTGTTCTGAAGAGATTCTAACCATTGTATCTATGCTCTCTGTGCCAAGTGTATTCTACAGACCAAAAGGTCGTGAAGAAGAATCAGATAATGCAAGAGAGAAATTCCAAGTCCCAGAATCTGATCATTTAACACTATTGAACGTTTTCACTCAATGGCGTAAATCAGGTTATTCATCAGCATTTTGTGCAAAACACTTTTTACACTTAAAAGCTATGCGTAAAATTCGTGAGGTTCGACAACAAATGAAAGAAATCATGGAACAACACAACATGAATTTACAATCAATCGGCAGTGATTGGGATGTTGTGCGTGAATGTTTATGCGCTACTTTCTTCCATCAAGCTGCTCGTATCAAGGTAAAGTCTAAATTACGTCTGTTATATTTTCTTGTGGAATGGTCACTTGATTTTAAAGAAGTGGGATATTGACTTTAATGTTTCCTTTTTTCACATATTTCTACCGGTGAAGAATTCTTTTAGTCGAATCCCATCTAAACCTATTTGAAAAAAATTAAACGGTTATATTGCTTTGTATAAATTAGTGAACTGGCAATGATTATGTGAATTCGGGGCTCCTGTAACACTTAAGTAATCAATCACAGTGTTTCAAACAATGTTTTTGGAGATTACCTGATGAACCATTAAAAACCAAGGAGCATCGAATTTACATTTTGCATACTAATTTATAGTACTTTTGCTGAGCATATTCTCATGGCTGAACAGAGATTCAATCAGTGAACGTGTTTTCTCACTATTTCATAAATCCATTGAGACTGACCACATGGATTACCGTGTTCTGTTATGAGATCGGAATTTCACAAGTTCTATTCTGTTTGGAATTGGTATTGATATATTGTTAAGAATCTAGTCGAAACTAGTACGAAATATTTATCGTCAACTACTGTCTTGTTTTCCAACTGGTATCCTTTCATGAGGACAACTAACTTCATATCATCATTTTATTTAGTATAGTTCAAAATAAGCTATATATTTTGTAAATTAATTACAAATTAAGGTGATCAATGCATAGCATCTTTAGACTACTCTTTTCTACATATAGATTTTGAGTTGTAGTATGGTGAATTCATATACATATGGATTAGTTTGTGATAAAATTACCAGGAGTATGTTTTGATTTAGATAACACAAGAGCAGAGATCATAACTGTCGAGTTTTTATAACGAGAAAATAAAGTTTGTCAGGAAGAGATTCAACGAGCGGTTGTATTGGACATATTTCGGACTCAATTTATAGGCAATAATTTCATTCCCAGGTCAATGCTTTTCTCTGTTCATATAATATACCCGTATCACATTGAATATTTAATTCATGGTTGCCACCTCAGATTATTATTTAATTTTTTTTTCGTTAAGTTATCCCCACACTGTTGAGTAAATTTACGAATAAACCTCTAAACGAACCTATTCACCAACTTGTTCTTCGAGTTTCTTTACTTTTAACGTGTTAATTAAATGTTTACTTGAAGCTCATTACATTGTATTCAAAATTTCTGCAGAGTTTCAGCAATGGACGTTTCTCATTATGTTGAGGAAGAATTCTCATCGAAAATGATGATAAGGCTTTAGTTACTAAAAGATAGTAAATAGTGTAAGACTGATTTCTCTCGATTTTTTTCTTTTTTTGGTTAAGTAATGTATGTCATGACTGATGAAGTTCAAACATGTAGAGATTAAAACTGTTTTCACCAGTGACATGTCGTTGCGTGACAAACAGATTGGACTTCGATCCAGTGGTTCTAATGATTAAGTGTCAGTTGTAAGACTTGAAGTTTCTAGTCTCAATCTCCAGTATGATTGTGGGTACCTACTAGTGAATTGTCCCATAACAGGATGAATTAGCTGTTCAGTGCTCCTTGATGCCTAATACTACTCCAAATGGTAAGATAAATCTTTGGTCAACACAACTCTTGCTAATTATCGTGATTATTCATAATGTATGATCTAATGAGTTTTTTACTCACATGATGATTAATAAATTTCTTTAGTACTATTCATGATACAAGTTTGTTTTTTGTAAACAAAATCAATTTTTCAGGGTTTAGGTGAATATGTGAATTTACGGACTGGTATGCCTTGTCATCTACATCCAACTAGTGCTCTATATGGAATGGGATACACTCCAGACTATGTTATTTATCATGAATTAATTATGACAACAAAAGAATATATGCAATGTGTTACATCTGTCGATGGTAATTGGCTAGCTAAAGTTGGTCCAATGTTCTACAGGTAAAATAAATTGACATTTCCTAATGTTATTGTTTTTCGATCAGTATGTGGCTAAAATCGTATTTATAGCATGAGAAGTTTGTGGAGATTGTTGAGCTTCATAGTTTACAATATGAATTGACCATAGTCAGATAGCCTTTAAAAACCAGAACTCACTGAACAATTGTTTCGTCTTGCTAAGGGTTCCTTCAGCAGGATATACTTACGACCCCACCTGGAATAGAAATAGCTTTCTAATGCTTCCTGCCCTTCAAGCGTTATCTAACTGAGGGCAAATTCCTATTGGATGCTATAAATTCATATTTCATTGTGTGCATTGTAAAGTGATTCGATGGTTATCAGTATAAGAATAGAAGTAGGAGTGTCAAGGTGAGATAAATACAGTTAATACGCCATGTAGAATATATTGCAATAAAATTATTCTTCGTTGCAAAACTGATAACGTAATTGACTTTTCTGACCTTTACTAATCCACACTATTGAATACTTCCGAATGCGAATGAGTGGCCTCGATGGATGACCTGCATTGCTGGCTTCGCAGGCGCAGTTGAACTGCTAGCGTAAAATGATACAGCTCCCCTTTTATATGCGCCTTTATGTGTAAGATAAGTTGCCAAGACTGACAAATTCAATGTGCATACACTAGTTATCTTCTTCTAATTTAGCTAGGTATTTTGGTCTTTCCTCGAGACTACTTCGCATTTGTGAGTACCTACCAGCGTGGCATAAGTGCACGTTAAATTAAGTCATTTAAATCATTGACTCTTCAAAGAGCAATAGACACGACATTCGGATTCTGACGTATCCTTTAATATCATTTACAAAACTGGTTCTCTTTTGATCTCATTTTATGGTTTAGTCGTAAATTTTTTTTTAATTTGATGAACACTATTCCTTACATAACAAGTGTGAACTTCTTTGTCGTTCACTACTCTTAGTTTCCCATTCTCTGTTAGAGCTTTACTTTGTGTTTACAATGAAAATAATACCTTGTATAATTAGTATGGTTTCATATTATAGTTGGTATAATGTTTATACACACCCTTATTTCTAATAGGGTTACAACACAATCCCAGTTCAACTACTATTCAGTTAGTCTTATTCATCTGGTACAATTTATTGCTATGTGTAACACATTCACTCAATACACTTTTTTCACTTATTTTTCAGTGTTAAAGATCCTAACCTTACTCGGTTGGAACGAAAGCGACAAGCTGAAGAACAACTCGTAGAAATGGAAAATGAAATGCGCCTGGCTGAAGAACAACTTTCTCGTCGACGTGAAGAACTTTCAGCATCTATTGGTTCAAGTCGTTTGTGAGTAAACCATTTGTTCATTCTTGTTTAGGATAATCTTGTTTCAATATTTATTTTTTTCCAGTTATCCTAAATAGTCACTCTGCATTTAATCGACTAAAGAGTAGTGACCAATGTTATCTGGTTGGATTTTATCGGTCAACTTGTAATGCAGCTACTAGTTTGACTGACTAGACTTCGGGTGTACTATTTTTTAAAAAGCTAAGTGGTTGAACGTAGTTGACAGGAAACCTTGAACCTAGGTCTTGTACTTATTGGGATTCGTCCTCAGTAAGGAATACGTGCAATCTTGTGGGAATTAATGCTCCATGTGAACTTCGAAACCACGTCACTCAGCTTTACAGTCTGAGACATTGTCACTAAGGTAATCAACTGTCAGCTGACATCTTGTAGGACTGAGATATTTACAATTGATTGGTCACTAAATGGTGACCAATATTACCTTTGTCTAGTTCATTGGTGCTGATTATCTGCCGTCAACTTACCTACCATTTCAATATCATCACTGTGTACTATTAAACACTGGGAAGTCGTAGCTGTATATACCAATTGATGAGTATTGGTGTAATAAAAAGCGTATGATAATTTTAACACCTAAAATCTAAGCATAGATCAAAAGTGAATACAACTGCGTCATTGCGACTGATTATAAGCTCGATGTTTTCAGTCATTAGTTACAATAATCGAGCGAACTCTTACAAGGTAATCTTTATTCAACTACACGGCTCAGTTCAACAGTTAACAACTTCATGTAGTAATGCTACGATTTAGTTTAACTGCTTTACAACTATTTTTCCAACTTGATTTTACACCAGCAAGTATCTCTCGTTGAAGTATTTTTTTGCTTATCCTCTCCCTCCCTTCTCATGCCTTCAAAGTGTTATTTTACCTTGTATCAAAAACCTTTTGTTGTCTCTACTGTATATGAGTTTCACGTGCTTTTTCTAAAGGGAAAAACTTAAAATATTTTCCTCCACTTTCCTTTTATCTCTTTTTTTTTTTTTTACAGACGACCGATAATTACGCCTGGTATGCGCACTCCTGGTACTCCTTTGGTGTCTAAACGTCCTGGCAGTAGACTTGGTTTATAATCATATCTGTTGTACAATTATTAATTAATGTACATATATTATTTTTGTAAAATATTTTCAAATATAAATTAAAAACTCATCTTTCAAATATATTTATCTTACCACAGTTTGTCTTCTTCTTATTCGATTATTATTATTATTATTATTATTATTATTATTATTATTATTATTATTATTATTATTAATTACAATAATCTATATATGGTACTTGCATGTATAGTTGATCTGATTGTTTCGTAGTTACACCTAAATGGATTATTTCAGTATGAGTAATCCTTCATCATTTGATCTAATACAACTTCGTTATTATACATACCTTGTGATGTTTGCTAAGTACAGGGTTATTGTAGAGATTGTAATAATTTCAATAGTTGAGATCATAAGTCAATTGAAGCTAGATCACTATGGAAAGCTTGATGGAAGCACTGGACAAGCATATACTTTATGATGTTAATCATTTCATTTCATACTTCTCAACTAGGAAATCAAATTAACAAGATAGATATAGTTTGTTGAAAACTAGAAATATAGATTTATTAACAGCAAAAAAACAACAGCAACAACTAGTTCAACCCTTAATATCAAAATGATGTTATATTTTGTAATATCCCAATGAGTAGAAATTTGAATTTTTGATATTTCATGACCTAGTGTAAGTTCTTTCTTTATAGTAAAACTACCCATTGGGATATCATAACTATGTCATCATTTTACTGTGAACATTCTATTCACTGTAGAGTTCATTTGAATTTGTCAGGTTTAGTATTAATACCTAAAGGTGTGTCTAGAGTCGTAAAGGTAGACAAACAACTGTCTCTCAACACTTATAGATTTCTGAAGTTCTGTTAATCTGTGGAATGATTTTGTTTTTGCTGGTATCATTTTCTCTAGGCCAGGTTGTTTAGTTGGGGAGTGTTCAGTATTTTCTTGAAAAACATCATTAGCGCTTTCACGAAATAGGCCCTGATGATGAACACAAAACTATCAAAAACAATCATCTGAGTTGTATATCTTCTCTGTCATTTCTCTTCATTTATAATCAGCGTTGTTTTGTTGGTTGTATGCACAATTGTTCTATACAATGTTTTAATAAGCATATGAAATAAGTTTTTGAAAATAATTAAGAGTGAGGTAGATTCACCGTGTTATTGTTATTTGGTTGATTGTCTCAAGTGACGTAAGAATCACACAATGTAATTATTAAACTAATTTCGATTTCTGTATGTAGATTTTAACTGAATAAGACTAATTATATATGGTCTAGTATATGTGACTCGTGTTAGTGAACGCAGATTAATTGATTGGAGCGCTCACGATCAGTGGTTAATGATAATGACTGTTATAACTCGGAATCGGTTATCATAGTGTTAAACATTTATCCACTCTTTGTCTTCATCTAGAATTTGAGCTTCTTCATTCCTATATATATATATACCTTTTTAAATAATATTTAGTCTTTCTCATTAACAATGATACTATAATTAGTTTAACTCTTGTTTTTCTTCTCGTACTGATGTGATGTAACAACTTGGGCTAATGCACATTTGTTCTAGTCTCTGCGTTGATTATGACTAATTGAATAAATGTAATGAGGCCATTGATTATATTGTACTTTAAAATTAATCTGATAGACACAATAGGTCATTTAGTTAAATTAGGTTTCAAAATGTTACAAGAATTTATAATTGCGTACGAAATTGCCGAAATTTTTTTCAAAACACTTATATTTCATCACCGACATTCAGTACATCTTCCCTATATTCCAATGATTTTGAGCTGTAAGGATATATTAAATGCTGCTACATGTTTGCTATTTCCGTACTAGCCGAATTGATTTGGATCATGAAAATAACCATATGATTAGTAGGCATTCTAGATATTTGTATCATGTATCAGTTCACTCTAATAATAAGCGTTGAACCTAGTCACGTTATATATATATAGAAAATATTGTCCGTTATTTTAAGAGTAGTTTATATTAAGCTGTTTATCATATTAATTTATTCTATCATTGGTTTTCAAATTCTCAGTTTCTTTGTGTGTTTTTCGTCTTCAGCTGAATAGTGAACATTAGCAGCGTACTTATTTTGTATGGTATTGCATGATCCTAGAATGCACTTAACAGATCTTCCGAATTCTTTCATCTTCATTCGTCATCCTGTTTAGTTGTGACCTCTTTTTTTGGATATACCAAGTTTTAATTTCGGTAAACGTATAATATACTAACAACTTGGAGAGATTTATCAGGTAATCAGGAAACGCTACCTAGATACAAAACAATTGACAGCAAAGAGAAACACTATAACAGTGGAATAATATCTTTGATCTCAATAATCAACCTTCAGATGCCAAATTATTCTTTGTAATAAACAGAAAAAGTTAGGTTTTGCATATTACGAATCGGGCTAATGTTATAATTCAACGCTATCACTCCATAGAGTTTTTGTCACTAATTGATACCGGCGATAATGCAAAAGGGTCAGGATGACGTATCAAGAGTTAAGCTGGAGTTCTGAGATGGGTTTACAAATTAAGGTTAGGATTTTCATCATAAACTGACAGCTATGATCCAATGCTTTGTCACCCTTTTGTTTACAAACTTGAGAAATTTAGGGTTGGGATTTAGAGTGAGTATGAAAAGGAAACATTACTTAGCGTCACCAAACGTTTTTGACCACACAATCAATGACGTAACTATTTTGACACAATCTTCCTTAGAGTAGGTACGTCATGTAATTTAGCTTAAACACCACCTAAGATTCACGTTATCGTTGTGTAATGCGTATTTTTATTGATTTAAAACACTCCCAAAACCAAATATCGTCATTTTCCATTAGGTTAGTATTAACATACACGTTATTTATCACTGCACTTTAAACTTTACGCAAAACAATTGAGATGTCATCTTAATTTAGGTTGGTGAACTCAAGGCCGTCGGTACACTACACTTATACCATTATTTCTTTACTTTCATACTAGTTGACTGCTCCGTAAATTTTGTGACCAACTACTGACTAGTCAAAACATGTGTTTTGTCCTATTGGAAACTTGTCAACTGGGAATGTTAACCTCCTTAGCGGATGTTATCTCTATTGAAATTTAGAAATAGTATCCATCTTGTTAAACAACAAAGTAATGTTCATTAATTTACTGAGTTAAAACAAACACCTTTTTATTGACCGTTATCAGTCGTATATTTTAAGAACTCATGTTTTATTCAGTTAAAAATTCTGTTATGGTGTATTAAGGTCATGAATATTAAAATTGGTCAATTGATTTACCACATTATAGACCATTTTACTATAACTAACCTATTGTTAAATGAATAAGATTGTCATTTATGTATCATGTATTGAAATGTTCATTAAAATACTCATGATGAGTTGTACTGTATAACTACTTCAATATATTTTCAAAGATCTTTCCCCTTTGATTTTATATCCTATTTGTTACTTTTTTTTCTTCTCACAAATACTGTTTCAATTTAGTCAAGTGAACATTTTCAAGATCCTGAACAAGTTGAAGAAGCTTTGGGTATTTTAAAAGATGACAAAGAATTTGAAGAATTCGAAAAAGAAAGTATGTTGTACTTTTTAATTATGATTATTATCACTTTTTTTCCCGAGTGTCATATAAATAAATTTAATGAACGCAACATATTTTTATTTCTTTATAACAGATACTGGTTTAAAAAGAAAAGTATTTTGAAGTATGCTATATATACAACTTAACAATTATAGTGTAATGGATGCTATTCACAAGGATGTTTGTAAGTAGTGTATAGCAGAACGTGGCGTCCAAGTTGCAACAGTTGTCAGGCAGAATGAAGACTTTCAGTATACTGAAAGCACGACCTTGACAGAACACACCAAAAGCTGCAAATGGACGATTGACTGCTATGTATATGTATTATGTAAATACTTGTAATAAATATGCATACATCCTGCCTGTTGTCGTGTTTTACAGTAGGAATAAGATGTGTGCTGAATAATTTGTTAGTATTTATAAAAATAAAAAGCAATTTAAGTTGTGAAAACATTGAATAGACGAGGAAACTTTTATATTAGGCGTTTTGAGTGTTTACTTAACCTCTAGTATAGTTCTGTTAATTCCTTATCAAGGCTTCAACTACATTACCGAGTATAATGCGTCAGATTCGGTGAACTAAAATACAAAACTATCTGTGAAGACGGTATTATAATTACGAAATTGTGTGTCGTAAAATACAAACACCAACTAGTCAGGTGTTCATAGTATTGACTAAGTCAAAGATTTCTTCCTTCGTGGATTGGTTGAAGTTAGACATTAACACCGTTGGATGCCGGCTCAGTGGTCTAATGGTTAAGTGATCGCGCGCGAAGCCAGTAGGTCCTGGGTTCGAGCCCCGCGTGGTGCGGGATCGTGGATGCGCACTGCTGAGGAGTCCCATAATAGGACGAAACGGCCGTCCAGTGCTTCCAGGTTTTCAATGGTGGTCTAGCTTCAACTGACTCATGATTTAAATCTGTGAAAATTTCTAAAATCTCCACAAACCCCTTCTGATAATAATCCTATAATAAACCTATAGAGTTATTTACAATGAAATAGGATGTGATTATATTTGTGTCCATTGGATTAAAAGTGTTTATATGATATGTTTCTATTTCGTTTAAATTAGCTTGGACAGCATCAGAGGAAGAGATTTCAGATCTGCAAGTATGGGATGATAAATGGGATTGTGAAGTTGAGATAGATGACCAGTTTACTCAATATTTAAGGTGAATGTTGATATGATTAATTTTTCTTTGTTTCATTATTTCAAAGGTTATTATTCGTTTAAAGATTCTTTGATTTCTGTTCATTACTTGTCGTATATTAATATGTTTGCTTTTCCAGTGATATGTGTTTAGACTGTTCATTGAATTGTGTTACATGTGTGATGGCAACTTTACTGATTGTTTCCATGTGAGGTCAAATGTTATGTGAATGTTTTTCTTAGATATGGCTTCGGCTGGAGGAAACTTTATGTACAATGAATAAATTAGGAGATACACCTGGGAACTTCTGAATATTTAATTCCGTATTACAGAAATTACTCCTTTGGAAATAACGATTAAATCTCGAATTTGTCCGTTGAACAGATGATACTGAGGTAGAAGTGAAGTGTGGTAATACGTCATGTCGTCGAAATAACTTGAATACCTGTTTGCTGATTCTATTTTCTCAAACTTTCTGAAAATACTGGTTGACCGGGTGAAGTATAGTTAGCAATTGCATAATCTTTTACCATCCTTGCGATTACTGATACCGATTGAATCCTGTTAGTTGCCGTTCCGATGGAGATTTCGGTCCGAGCACGACCTTCATCAATTTGTCAATTAGGATACCAATGTATTAACTGGCAATTTTAACATAAATCTGACTCCTAACTGTTCTTTAAACTGATTATTGTCATTCATAATTAAGACCTTGTAGTGAACAAGAACACGAGCGGGGGCGATCGAATGTATTTGAACACGAAATTACTGAATGTCTCACTAAAACCTTAGAACCATAAAGTAAATAGTAAATTTGTAAAATATCAATCCATTGTGGTAAGATGGTTGTTGGAGGTAGTCAACACGAAACCCTGGATTTGGGTTTCATGCTACTTAGCACTGGTCAGCAAGATGTACCTGTAATCTTGAGGGAACTGGTGCTCTTTGATGGATCCGATCCCGTGTCCAGAGTTTTCTGTTGACTACCTCTAACCACCATCTTATCTCAACATAGTGCACGCAATGTTGAGTCACCTAAACTCACCAGATTTCAACTTGATCGATAGCATTCGATCTGTACCAAGAAGGACTTGACACATATGACAATGATCGCCACTCTGTGATCAATCAATTGTGAATCAATCCATTGTCTTAAACTCAACTGCTCCTTTTGCAAATCTCAGTCCATCGCCTCAAATTTCACTGTTCGTGCATTTTCATACCAATTGTTTTCCGTTCCCGTCCCAGTTCTTTCCTTCTCGATCTCCTACTGAAATACATTCTATTTCGGACTATCGTTATATACTACCTATGTGGATATAAGTAGCTCACACCGCAACTTGAGTAAAATCACACAGTCAACAAATTTTTCATCTACTTACGCCTTTATAAATCAGATTTAAGAAAGAAGAGACTAATTCCTGTTTAGGCAGTATAAACACGCGCTCTTCAACTCCATAAAATTTAAGAGTTCCACATGGATTTTGTACATTAAGTTATAAAATACACGATTCAAATTTCTTAATATCAAAACGACTAAGATTATTCTTTTTATTTTCAGACAAGAATTGACCAAACTTGGCCACTTACACGAAACGAACTAAATTCATTGTTAAACATTTCAAATAAATCATTATCAAGATGATTGCGTTCCAAATAAACTATTTGTAATGAATAATACGTTTTTAGCTTTCCGATTTAGACAACTATTGATAAAATCCAAATTTACTACGATTTTGCGCGCATGGTTAAGATGAGACGAATACTTATAGAGAGGTGTAAGTATTCTTAAAATGATGTAATTAAAAAAGTAAATCACTTTGCTAAAAGAGGATAATCTACTGTCGTTAATTGTGTGCTGGATTACCTTAATCGTCCGTATTGGAAATGAGCTATTTGACTACTTTGTGGTGATATAAACTTTTATAAACGAAGTCAATCGAAAAATCAACCTAAAGTTTTCATTAGATTTCGTTATTTGGGCTTAAATAATGAAACTACACCAAAATTATCTATTTGAAGTGTGAATTTCCTCCACAATCTTAAATTCTAGAAAACAGTACATTGTCGCCTGAGTTTTTGCCACATTCCAACTACACTGATTGAACATATAAATCCAAAGGTATAGTGAGAATGAACTTACACGTATATAGATAACAGTAGATCGGATCTACTAAGAAGACGTTTTTCGCGCATTTATCTTGAAACAACATAAATAGGGCAACTTCAATAACCAAAATCTTTAACTGGTATAGTTAAGCAAAGCATAAATAAGAATGCCTACTATATCACAAGGTATTATGTATATCATATATACGTTGTCACAAGAACATCTTTATTAAAGTTATAGAATTGAAAAGTAAGAAAGAAGAAATATTATTTGACCAAATGGTGAACTCCTGGTATCGTTGATGCAACCAAACATATGTAGCGTCAGTTATTATGGCAAGCCCATCTACCTTATTCTAACTTGTGGACATCCTATTTAATTCATTTTACTTGAGTCATATTTTGACCTTGTTAATTATTCGCTTATCAGTCCTGACTGTTTTTATATGAGCGCATATGTGTGTGCCCTTCTTATCGCATTAATCACATGTCTGTAGCTTTATTCTGTCTGCCTATAAATATTAAGTAATGCCTAGCTTGAAATGGAGTTGGCTTCCCAGCCATCTTCCCTGTGCGTCATTTTGTTTGGCTCTGTTTCATTCGCTCCATGTACGAAATATATGTATTGTCAAGTCAATTCTCGTTATTCGACTTATTTAATTCCGTTATTGGATAACGCGATCTAAGTCGACAATGATATACGAGAATAGGCGATAGCAAACACTCATACACTCTGAATGGAGTCAGATCTTGGGCCACTAAACATATCACAGATAAGCCAAGTGAAATTAAATGAATGTACCATACTATAGTTTGAATTAAATTAGATATCCACCATGAGAAAAAAACATTTATAAAGAAAATATTGGTACAGTGCTTGTTCTACTATACCGTTGTTCATTAACCATGATATAAGGTAGCTGTCCCCAACCGAATGAACAGCCTGCATATAAAATAATCATTAGAATATTCACTGTTGTTGATGGCCGAATGAGTACTTTATCAACAAGCGACTACAATAGGAAAGTTATGATAAATTGGTATTAGGATAGTTTGAACACTAAATAAGAATATTTTGATTTAAAAAGAATTAGCGCATATTCCTTACATCAAAGATAAATCTTCATATATTAACCCTAAAGTCTATGTCAATTAATTCTCAATAAGTGAGCATGATTTAACAAAGCTTTGAATAAAGTAACCGACTGCGTGATACAAATTAGTGGGAGTGATTGATTACGCAATCTTAACGTAGTTTTGATCTGAAAGTTTCTACAAGGTGAACTTGTAGAACTTATGGTCTACTATGATATTAGTACTGCTCTAATAATAGACCTAATCCTAAATCTGTAGATTTGTCATGATATAACTGCCTAATCTATAAGATCTTACGTGGAAGTCACACCATCGACTACACCAACTCACTGTATCGTATCAATTACCAATACATGATGTAGAACAAGGTTAGGCTAGAGAAAGAACAATATATTTAATATGAATAGAAGATGTAAGGTAACATTCGGCAGAGACTACGCCTGCATGGCCGAGCCATGCCGTTCGATCAACTCTAATTCATTCAGTTCATTATTCGCGCCTTCTCCATCGTTAGGTATTTCTTCGCGTTAAATATTGAATACCTAATTTCCGAGTAATCTCGTATTCAGCTTTGAGGATAGTGTGGTTATGGTCCAATGCCACTACACTACTCTCCCACCAGAATCAACGTGGTGTTGGTTCGATACCCAATTGGATGGGACTGTAGTGTGCCGAAGGTTACCAAGAATAGTAAGATTCCTCCGGGTGATGACAAGCTGAAAGATAAATCAAAAAGAAGACGGCAGCATCTGGTCGGGAAATACATGTAATAATTTTAAAATATCTGCCTTCATGCTTAACACGCTTACAATGAAAATTTGAGTGATTATTTGAGCTATAAAAAAATGGGATTACAATAATAATAATAGTAATAATAAAATGATGCGTGTGTAATAGCCGTTGGTTGATAACTTAACGTATAGGTAGTAAGTATTTTGTGTTTGAAAATATTAAAGTTATGAATATTGTAGAAATGTTAATATTAGTACTACTTTTAGTCTAACTTATGAAATCAAATAACGATTATGCCGGTAAGTTGTCCATATGAGTCGATTTCCAATTGCATCTGTATTAGTAGGCTAACTGAACGAACAAAAGTATTACCGTGGAGAAGAATTCCAACTAGTGTTCCAGTTAGTTTGATACGGTTTGTTTAGTTACGGGGAGATTTTCTCAACCTCATTTTTACTTGACCGTGATAGAATTTATTAATACTACTAATACACATGAATGGTTATCAAAACAAAATTTAAATACGTGAGTGGTAATTATGTGAATTTTGGACAGATAGCTAGCAACAAATCGTTAAACATGAGTTTATTCTTAAGAGACATGCTCTAGACTCAATGTTCTGATCTGCGGCAGACTATTTATTTATATCTATACTTGCCGGCTGATTGTTTATACAAGTTAGTTGAAAGTATGCAGTTTATCATAAGGCGGAATACGATTTAATTGAGATATAGTGGTTATACGTTATTGAAATTAGTTAAACCTATGTGTCATATTACTAAGTGATGTGGTGCTGCAAGGTGTATTTGGCTAAATAATTTTTTTACAAGATGATTAATAGTGAGTGATGCTCATGTGATTATCAGGGAGAACATAAGTTGTAACCAAGGGGAGTGCACTCCCAACTAATGCCTATGATAAAAGCTTGAACCTTAGTCAGTGTTGGGGTAAATTCGACATTGGTGTTTTCAGTTTGCAGGATATTTGCTCGACTGCTTATACTGATTATTTGCATGCATGATTGTGTCGCTAAACCATCAATTAGACTGACAAAGTTTTGAGATATTTACTGAATGAACAACTGATAGAGAAACATACTGTAATCATCTGAAGAAAAACAACACAAGTGATAATTATAAGTCAATTTGCTGACCTATTTTGTTAATAGTTTCATTAATTTTATCAATCATATTACGTGATTGTCAAGTCATGACAATGCTTTATGAAGATATCCTGAAACTATTATGTTTAATTAGTTATAGTGTTGATTGAAGATTGGCCAGTGGAAAAATAGGCATTGTTGTTTTAGGTGATTCAAAATTATCAGAAATTTATAACGTTAAAGAATCCGAGACGCCTAATTTAATTATAAATTTCAATTCAGAAATATTTGTTTAATGTTAATTCTAGTAGGCTACGGAGTTTAGATTTTTAAAGTTTGTTCAACCAACAACTACCTGAGGATTTAGTAATTTTACTAGTGCAGTTGATAGTACCTAAATTTTTAATCTTATTATCTAAATTATGTTTGCATTTTAGACTGCTAATATGATAAACCAATCCATAAATCCAAATACGATTAGCAACAACGACTATGATGGGTTTATTAATAAATGTTAAAGGCGATCCAGATGATTTCTAAATTTAGAAGACATGGAGATATAGTGTAACGTATGTATGAATCAGGTTAACATGCAGGTTGTTTACGTATATGACGATTTAAAAATAATGAACATGACCAGACAAGTAATTTTAAAGTTTAGACTGCTTGTGAAACTTCAGGCAGGAATATGATGCGTTATAAACATTCTATAAGAAGTTACTGCATTTAGCCTAAAGATAATTATAAATATGTGGCAAACGCAACTGGAAAACATATACATGTTAAGTACAGAAAAATCACCCAGTAAAATAGTTGAACTCGCCTGGATTATTTTTGAAAATTAGATTATTCAGTGGACGACATATATAACGCCATTCGTGAGGAGTAATGATCCAAAAGTATCCACAATAAAACACGCAGTATGGCAATTAATTCCAGGGTGCTTGATGCTGTTTACATTTTTGCTACTCGCTCGGATCAGAATAATCGAATGAATCCAGATAATTGTGTCAGCCATTGAACGAGCCATCTAAAATGACCTTATGATTGCAGGAAACTTATGGCTGAAACTCACCGTATGTTTTTAGAGAAGTGTCATCCTTGTTGTTTGGCAATGGAACTCGAGAATATGAAATTAGGCAGGCAGTGGTCGGAAGAAAAGGATAGTGCATAGTTTAACACAGGATGAGGTGTTAAGCGAAACACTAAGAATTAGATCCAGATAACTATTCAATCCTTGATTGCAATGTTAGCCAATGTATATTTACGCTATTTACAGGTCATATTTGCTAGAGCTTGATGTTTAAACAAGTTTATGTCGCTGAAGCAGGTAAATGCTATTAAAGCTTGTTAACGAACCATCAAAGCTAATTAGTTGATATAGATGATCAACTTTTATTATCGATTGAGCTAGTAAGTTATGTGAACTAATAGATACAACATTACGATAATATATGTGACCATTAATCAAAGGACTATTAGAATACTGGGTTTACAAAAATAAAAACCGATTGAGAAGGTTAAGGTGGAAATAAGGATTAACAATAATAGGTTGCGTTTCTTTAGTTGGGCTCACCAATGTAGAATTATGATCTACTATGATATTAGTACTGCTCTAATAATAGACCTAATCCTAAATCTGTAGATTTGTCATGATATAACTGCCTAATCTATAAGATCTTACGTGGAAGTCACACCATCGACTACACCAACTCACTGTATCGTATCAATTACCAATACATGATGTAGAACAAGGTTAGGCTAGAGAAAGAACAATATATTTAATATGAATAGAAGATGTAAGGTAACATTCGGCAGAGACCACGCCTGCATGGCCGAGCCATGCCGTTCGATCAACTCTAATTCATTCAGTTCATTATTCGCGCCTTCTCCATCGTTAGGTATTTCTTCGCGTTAAATATTGAATACCTATTTTCCGAGTAATCTCGTATTCAGCTTTGAGGATAGTGTGGTTATGGTCCAATGCCACTACAAACTCATTACTTAACTATAACTTCAAGATAAATTTACTAGCTGGAATAAATCGAAATGTAACTTGACTGTGAGAAATTACATATTTTCGGATTGTAGCTATCACTGAATTCTAGAATGCATATATCATGCTACTTGGTATTTGTCACTTTTATGTAACTCACATTAACTTGATGCTGATGTTATTTTGTGTTGTCATAACCAGTTTATGAGTAACAGGCTCCATAGATGTAAGACCACTGGTAGTAGGCAGTCAATTGTGCTGTCCTCTTGACTTTTTAGGGTGGCAGTGAGTGTCCCTTTGCAACCGAGTTTAGTTGATTAGTATCGATAAGTGCAGTGAATTACCTGTCTACTTCAAGTGAAGAAATAGGGTGAGCAAAGTAACTGATACAACTGCAAAGTGGGAATAATAAGGCAAACTGAACTTCAAGTCCATTTCGGTCTAGACGTGTAGAGAGCCTATGATGTCTGAGTGGAGCGCAGATGTGTTCGTACGTGCTAGGTCAATGCAAGTGAGGGCTTGACCAAGTAGTTCGACAAACGAATGTAATTCATCTGCCATGTGTAATTCAGACGGAATACTGTCGCATATTATTGCATACTTGATGAGGAAGAAGTTTTCCCGAGTTTTTGATCTGGATTTCTCAACTTTGACCGTAGATACTTAGTTTCAAAGTTCGTATTCATGTGTGTGTTGGGCAAGAACTATCTTACATGTTGAATAAGTAAGCTTTTTGAGTAGTTTGAAGTAAAAAATGAAGTCAGACCTAAGCCTTCTTTTCCAAAGGGGTTCTATTCCTAAGATTTGGAATCGGGGACTGTAGTCAATGGCCGATTTAGTCTTAAATATTTCGCGGGTGAAGTTTCAGTGTATTCATTCCACCTTTAGCATATCAGATAAGCGTAGGTTGGAAAATAAGAACGAGCAGTATTCAACGACAGGTCTTACACAAATTTTATAGAGAAGGATTTTAGATTCATTTTGATAGAAATTACAGAGAATGAAGCCAAGCAATTTCCGCGTTTTAGATGTTTTGGCTGAGATGTGTTCAGTGAATTTAAGACTTTGTGAGTAATGTACCCCTAGGTCAGTTACTGATGCTAGTCTGGGCAGTGTAATGTTGTTAAGTGTTAGTTTTATTTTAAAAGATGTGTCTCCTATACATAACTGGCCGCATTTCTCTGAGTTGAGCTCTAACCTTCATCGTTTTAATCCGTCGTCTACCGTGTTGAGTTCGTGTTGAATTGTTTGCATAGTACTATGTACATCGCAAATGTCAGTTTTATAGATAACTTTTAAGTCATCGGTATAGAGGTAGGTCTTACCTGTGCTAAAGCACTTGCATTTATTGTTGATGTAGATTATAAAAAGCGATGGACCCAAGACACTACCCTGCACAACACCACTGGTTATAGGTCGAGGTGTAGATGTATCAGAGTTAATCTTGGTTATTTGATATCTGTTCGTAAGAAAAGACTTGATCCATTGCAAAAGGGGATTTATAATTCCATCTGACTTAAGTCTGTTGACTAGAAGATTATGAGGCACTTTATCGAAGGCTTTCTTAATATCGCAATATAGTATAACAACTAGTTTCTTCTGGTCACGTATGCGAGTAACCTCGTTGAAGAAGTCTACCAGACATGTACTGCACGACCTTGTTCTAATGAAGCTGCGTTGTGACGGGTCTATTAGATCTTCCTCCTTGAGGATCACCTATAGGTGATCAGGTAGTTGGTTTTGTATCACTTTTCCATTATACGTGGTATAACTGGAGTACTATTGATGGATCTCTAGTTTTCGACCAGGTTTCTCGGTCCGGATTTGTGTTTGGGAAGAACATATGTTACCTTCAAGGTTTCCGGATATGCACTTGTCCCTAAAGATAATGTGTATATTTTAAGTAATAGCGTTCATATGTCTGGTCATGACATTTTATAAAGAATTGAAGGGATGTCATCGGCACCAGAACTCGCATTTGGCTTGAGGGTTTTAATGACGGTATGTATGTTCTTAATGTCTAAGTTTGTGATACTAAGATAATTTTTGCTGATGCACTTCATGTTGATATCTGGAGCATGAGATGTATTCTCATTGTGGAATAACCATTTACTTAATAGTGCACATATGACGGTTTGGTCATTATACGTCAGTCCATCTCGCAGTAAGGAGTGAATGTTTTGATCTATGTTTTTTGTGTTTCGTGAGGAGACGACATAAGGCTTAGGCTTTAGATGAAGCAGTGAGCTCAGCACATTCCTCTGCCTGTTTATGCTTGTTGTGTCGACTTTGTACTCCGTCAAGCACATAGTATTATCCGGTGCAGGGCACTGGAGTCTTTTGATATGTATTACATTCTTTTCAGTTTTCGCAGTTTAGACCCAGTCTTTTGGTTTATATGGGGTAAATTATTTAAAAGCAATTTTAGAGGAGATGTTTGTGTCCAGTGCAAATTTGGTGGTAGTATTGAAGATTTCTAATTTTTCTAAGAGGCCAACATTGGTAAATAAACTGCTCCAATCAGAATGCTTTATTAGAGATCGAAAGTTTTCCCAGTCAGCGTTTGCATAATCTCTATGCTATAAACGTGTATTTAATGTCTTTAATTTGTTGCACTCTGCAAGAATCAAAAGGGTGCAAGTGACTATTTTATGATTTCTGTTGTGAAACATTTCGCCAACCACAATTGATGTTGGTGTGACATTATGACAGAATATCAAGTCAAGAATGTTGTGATTTCATGTAGGCAGGTGTACATGTTGTTGCCAACCGTGTATATCCAAGGATCTAAATATGCTTTCAAGCACAATGTGCCAGAACGCTTAAATCACCACATACAGTTTTGTAAGTTAAGCGAGGCAGCGTGAGCAAATGAAACACTTATAATAGTGTCAGTTGAACTAGGAGTGTAAGGAGCTCGATATGTGCATCCGATTAGTATTTTAAATTTATGAGTGTGAACAGTAAGCCATATCGAATCGGAAAGTTTGTTGATGACATGGTCGCAATAGATTTCCGCTCTCAAATTTTTTGATACATAAGCAAGACAACCACCACTCGTCTTGATGACTCGATCACAGTGGAAGATCTCGTAGGTGTCTATTTGTAGATATGTGTCTGTTGTATCGGAGGACAGACAACTTTCCGTTATTAAAACAAGTGAGGTGTTGTTTAGAAGCAATAAAGTGAGTAGGTGAGTCATCTTACTTTGTACAGATTGAGCGTTGATTAACATAAGTGCCAGGTACGGTAAGTGCTTGTCTAGTAGAAATGTATGATATAAACCCAGTGGATTGTCCGTTTTCCCATGATAAAAGGAAGAATTAAGAGTGTTGACTCCATATCGATGTGTGTTTAGTTTATTATCAATAGGGTTAATGCGAGAAAGGTAGTCGGAGGTTAGTTTGTTGAAAGAAGTATGTTTATGAGTGAAAGGTATAGTTGACAGTTATGGATGTTGAGAAAGATGTGCCACTCTCCTATAGGTCGGAGTACAAAGATGTTCTCAGAATAGTATGATTGTCGTCCTCAACATTTGGAGACCCCATAGCAGCACTGTTGATTGGAAGAGAGATAAGAAAGGATGAGATGATGTATATGTCGAAGTAGGAGGGATTAACTAGTTGTATAGGGTGGCTTGATTTAGGTTGTATCTAGAATCAGTAGTTGGGTTCCAAAGTAGGCCAACGTTGTGGCTTCCTTGTGTGTGGTGGGCAATTTTAGACCTATTATGGGTAGTTGGGGAGATTGTATGTTTCTGGTAAGGAATGAAGTATTGCCTGATATTGTTGCCAAGAGAGGTGTTTGTGTTGTGTGTAGATATGTGCTGGTTCATGGAGGTTGCAATGTTCACACTATGACTTACGAGTATGACGTGTAGGTATGATTCTTTCCAAGTGTCGTTTCACGTCAGGATGAGTGAGTACTACCAGTTCGCTATGTTTGCTGTAAGACATTCTACTGCTATGAAAAGATGCGTGTTTTGGGTTAGGGGTGCTGGAGTACTGGTGGGTCTTTACTGAGAGTTTAGTATTATTTCGTACAGCGGTGTCTGAGCATCTGTAGCTGTTGGGGCAATTCCTTCGAGGATTATTTTTTGGCCTTTTACTGGAGCCGCTAGGGCGACACTAGGGCACTATTGAGGCATAAGTGGATTGGAATTTTGGGGTAGCTGAGTATTTGGGCTGGGGATGAGTGGTTACAGCTGTTTTATTTGCAGTTTTATTCTAAGGACTAATAACAGCATCCGACGTGCCTCCATTTTCGGGTGGGGTAGTGTGTGGTTTTTTAGTAGTTGTGCAGTTGCAAATCCTGTAACTGCCGTGGCTATGTAGGCTGGGTTGATTAGTTTGTGTTTCATTGAAGATTCGACGCTGGATAGAAATCCTGTCATGGATGATTCTAGTCCTTCTAAATATTGAGATACGCCTCAGTAATGACTGACTATTATGGAGGTAATTGGCTCCAGTGATAGCACCAAACTGAAATAGAGTAGAATAAGAGGCTTTTGTGTGTGCTTTACGTAATCTTCTTGTTACGCACCAAGAATCCGACAGTCCACATTCTTGTAGTAGAGTACTTTTAGTAATCTTTACGTTCGCACTATCAGGTATATTATACACAATGACATTCCGCATACTTTGAAGTCTTTTCAACGCTTTAGATGATATATGGTCAATTACTTTTTCAGTGCTTTTTTATAATTTGGAGATCGGAATTTTCTGGAATATTGATTAAATAGTTGTACGGCGATAAGCATTGAATAGTTTGGGTAAGACTAAGTTCTGTTTGACTGCTTTTAGATCTACCAGTGGTGAGATTATTGGAATTTAATCAAAGTTCTTAAGGTCGATATGATTACGTACAGACCTGTTGCAAATGTCTACCGGGTGGTCACCTCCTGCATACTTAGTCGGGGGATAGAGTATATGTCTAGGTGAGCAGTCAAGATCTACATCATCGGGCTGACTATTTTAGGCAGGTTTACATGTACGCCGTGATCCGCTACAGAGGATGGCAGATTGTAAAACTGGTGGGTGTTTGGGGTCGGTCGCACTGTCTAAATACTGCTCACAACATGTGATGCTTTTGTTTGGACTGAAAAATTATGTCAACTCTAACGGTATGTGACTGCCGTTATTTATGACTACAAGCAAGATACACGGTAGTGATGTCATGCCTAAGTAAACGGTGCACGTTTATTGCAGCTGAAGGAAGATCAGAGTACGATGCAGACTGATCAGTGTGTTTATAAGGATTCACATTATTCGCTTTAATGACTGATTTAGATCTTTTGCAGGTGCTATAGGCATCAGGAGAGATCATATGTATTTTAGATGGTCTCGATATTATTAGAGGTAATGTTAATATAAAGTTTCATTAAGTGAAAAGCAACAGTTATAAATTAGCTTATTAGACGGGCAAAATTCCATGGTAGGAACAAATCAAGTAGTAGTTAAGAGCAAATATATTAACGTTGATGAGAGAAAAGTGGTGGATTGCGTGAAAACTAGCGAAATCAATGTATGACGTTGAGTTCCAGAATGAGGTGTCAAGTTGATAGAACGCTATCAGTGATGAATTTTTTATTGCTAATAAATGTTAAACTAAAAGGAAAAGCTGATAGGAAGATAAAATAATACCACATGAAAAAAATACAACCTTCAAAAGAGTTACAAATTTGTGACAATAAGTACAGGAACGGGCAACCAAGTGGATGTAGGCCTAAAACATAGATCTTAAGATGGCCGACTTGACCGTTTGTGTTTATTCTCACTGAGCCAGAGGGGGATTAAGGGAAGTCTGATAATGGTACACCAAATCACACCAATACGAGCATATTGACAGAAAATCATTCCAACGCTCCTTGACGCAGCATTCAAAATAGAGCACACCAAAGAGAGAACACCCAGATACGCTCTTACTCTTATCATCACGAGTTGCCTTATTTGGAATGCTCTCCCTGATGAAGGGGTCACAATATCCACAGTGGATAGCTTGAAAATGAGACTTGACAAACATACACTTGTAGCGTGGCGTCGAGTGGAGATTGACTATGAACAACGCTACCAAGAAGCTCGTTCCAAATGACTCCATAAAATCCCCTAGAAGCCAAATATCAGAAGGCAATTAATGAACCAAATCGAGATGTATTCACTGGCGATCTCGTGGCATCGAAAGGATACCGAGATCGTGCCAGGATACAAGCTCGGTTACAGAACGTAACGGAAGTTACAATCGAAGTGTGTGAATAAGAATGGAAGCACAATATAGCTGTCATTAGCACAGTCAAACCAAAGTACATTAAAACAAACACTGGTACAATTGGTTATAATAATTTTTTTCAATAAACCAATCTTGTTCTCGTGATAAAAGTGAGTCACTACACACTCACCAACGAATTATTATCTCCCGCTTGGACTGGCTATGACTGATCCATGTCTCATAATTTACCTGCTGTTATCATTACTGTATATCAGTGAATGATCTCTATCTCGCCTATTATCTTCTCCGTTCCCCTTTCATTCTTACAATGCAAGCTCGTGACAAGGATATTCGAAATGAGACTTCACTGAGACTATTAAAGTGGTTGTACTGCACTGATTGTAAGTCTTTGCAAGCGAAAACTATACCTATAAACCAAGAAGCAAGTACGTGGAAATCAGTCCTTTTACACAATCTCATCATAGAGACATTGAATATTGACAACAGGATATCTGTAAGAGACGTCGCGGACGGACAAAATTTCGTCCGAGATTCGTCGTTATCGTGGTAGTTTTGTCCATAAACTTCATCACATGTAAGTTTCCGTTGTTCAGTGTGAAACTATGAACGTAGATTCTTCATAACGCGAGAGTTAAGATACTTTCTTTTCAAAACAATTTGAAACCATATCATTCCTCATTTTTCGGTTTGGTTATATGCAAATATGAGACAAAAATGGATTGGTATCACAGTTTAAAATATTTCGCCCCATCCACCAAAGCTATTATACTTTTCATGGAATTTCGTTTTCTCGAGAGGGGACGTATACCCAGTGTTTTAAATACGACAATGAATTTGGTTACAATATTTCCAATATCTCTGTCACGAGCTTGTATAAACCTATCGGTTACTTTGTTCTTGCTTCTTGTTATTTCAACACGGTTCCAGATATTAAGTAGTAACCAAATGGTACTAGTCGAGCAATTAATCCTAGTCCGGTAATTATCTGTGGGTTTGTATATCTTATAGTTGAGTGTATTTATCTCAGAACAGCATGATTTCTGGGACCAGCAGAGATCAGATTACCAGGCATTAGGTTCACTCATTGCAATGTGATAAAGATAAAGTGATCATTCTAATACTAAGACAAGTCGATTGTTTCAAGAAATAAATGTACAAACAATTTAAATAATTCATAACGCAGAAATTGTGGGATGACAGAATTGTAAGAAAAAGAGAACGGCGGTGATAATAAGCGATGTAGATATTGGTCATTGATATACGGTAATGATAACAGCAGGTAAATTATGAGACATGGATCAGACATAGCCGGTCTAAGCGGAAGATAACAATTCGTGGGTGAGTGCATGTTTGTCAAGTCTCATTTTCAAGCTATCTGCCGAGGGGGCTGTGGTTACTTCATCTTGGAAAGCATTCTTTGCATATGCATATTACCGTGGCCTTTATGTCACATGTAAGATTATCAGTGTTTCGTAAACATTGTTATGTTATGTTTACAATTCCTATATTAATAATCCACAATGGTTTTTGTTTAGCTCCTAGCTTGAGACAAAACTCTAAAATCATAAGTTGTTCCTTTGTTCTTATAAAGAAACTTAAAGTGAAACATCCTGATTAGTGGTTTTGACGTATTATTTCTGTTTTTTCATCAATTTATTTAGCTTTAACATATAACTTCTATATACTTCCTTACTGCTTGCTTGATTAAAGCAAACTGCAATTTAGAAGTCTTATGATTCACAACGTAAAGGTTTCAAATCATAAAGATGCGGATGAGCTTACCTATCTATATTGTTTTAGATCCTGTCATATATTTTCTCAGTCTAAAATTCAATGTGCTAGTCTTGTTAAAATTCCATGTTCTGAATGGCGATATAAATTTAGCTACGCCGTATATCTTATTCTCTCCAAAACTGACCAGCTTTTGCGTAACCACAGAATAGTATAATGTACGGTCCGAAATCAAGATTGAGATTCCGTTTTCCTCAATCTGAGTTCAAAACTACCAGATTAATTTACATCAGGCCCATCTATTAAAATCCTTAGGTAAAGTAAGATTTTCCCAAAGATGAATTTAAGATCAACACGGATCAACTGACACATTATTCGGATTTCTTGTATATACTTTTTTCCTTTTCCCGTTATATCTTGGCAATACCTTTGATGATGCTAATAAAACAGTATTCGAATTTTCTGTTTACTTAGTTGTAGCATATCCGTAACATGCTAGAAATTGATTTAGAATGATTCTTGCTCAAAAATAGATCACATTTATCTGAAAATAGGCTACATCATGTTTGCTAGCTGGACCCACTTTTTCCGAAGCAAAGAGTGGCTAAAGTCACTTTCTCATACTTTGATGAATACACGAGGTTTTTTAAAATTAAAGGCGAACTCCGATACCATTTTGACGAGCTTGTATAAACTGCTAATTTTTTGCTCTTAATACTTGTTTCGGTGAGCTTTCAGGTGTTTGATAATGTTTAGTGTTTAGCGTTAGAGTTAGGAGCTTAGTTTTAGTTTTTGTAGGACTTCATTGGCTTTGTTTCAAACACTGTATGAAAAATACAATCAGCGTTTATCTCAGAGGTTATAACAACTTTTGAATGTCATTATAGAGATCATGAACTGACCAATTTTTGACCACCATTGCAAACCTTGAGGCACTGGAAAGCAGTTTGGTCCTAGTATGGAACTACACAGCAGTGCACATTCACGATCCTGCACGCGGAACTCGAGCTCGGGACCTTTGGTTTCCCGCGAACGCTTAACCTCTAGTCCACTGAGGTAGGATCCAACAATGTTCCAACTAGTTCAAAATAAATGTTAACTGAAAAGCATATGAAATTAGTTTATGTATCCAAAAGAGAATAAAAGTTGGAACTTTTTGGTTCAGCCGCTTATGTTTGTATTTATAGTACAAGTAATGTCTTGGTATTTAGTTATTTCTGTATAAAATGTTACAATAACAGTAGAGCATTCAAAGTCAGAAAATGGACAATTAGTCTCTTAGTTAACCAACCGAAAGGTAGAACGTATTTAAAACGTTATTTGTCCGCGGTTATTTACTACCCAAAGAAGCAGCTTATCCCTTTCTCATTATGATATTAAATTTATGTTATTGTATTTGGTCATTGTGAATTGGTCCTCCTTATTCAAATATTTTGTGAAATAACCATATGAAATTAAGAAAAAATTCGACTCTACTGATCAAGAGGTTCTCTGGCGGTGTCTATCATTGAAAGATGTACAGAATATGTACGTCAACCTTGTACAGACTCTCTACTCAAACAATACTGGTTGAGTCGGAGTGTGTGGCAGACTTTCAATAGAATTAGTTACATCAGGCTGCATTCATTAGGGTTGTTCACTCAACGCATCTTCATTTAACTCTGTCATGGACATTCTTATAGAGGTAACGTTATCATTATGTTACCTTTCAGAAATTGATTTATTAAGAAATTCACTTGTTAACTTAAAATACCAAGATGACGTATTTTTGTTTGGTAACGTAATGAAGAAACGTCAAATCTTCTATTCATCGTGAAAAATGATGGAAATATGTTTTTGATACTGTTTTATCCCTCTGTAGGTAAAATGTTGTTTGGGGGCTGCTCTACATCAGCGCCTAAACTAATGGTAAGATGTGAAGTAGTTGAGCGTGTTGTCCTCTTCACTTATCTTGTAAGTCTCATGAGCTCTAATGTGTTAGTGTTTGACGAAATCACGGCACGGATTCAGAAGGCCTGATTGTTTTATATCTACTTGCATCACGTGTGAAGTATGTGAGATATCCATCCGCTAAATAAGGAATGAGTTTATTGAGCGGCAGCTTGTTCATTTCCACTTTATGGATGTAAAACGTGGCCATTTGGGACAGAGAATATTTGTAGACTATTAGTATTTGATCATATATACCTACGAAGTGTTGCTCACATATGTTGGGACCAAGTTGGCGATGCAGAGGTTAGACGTAAGGAACTACGTATGGATAAGAACTCGGTTAATGAGGCAGAGACATTTTATCGACTGAGGTAGTTGACATATGTATGTACGCTCAACCACCGCAGACAATGCCGCCTGAAGTTGTTTATTGTAGAGGTATATTAGAAATCTGTGTTCGTCCAAACAAAAACATGGCATCAGTCCATGAAGTCATTGTCAGTCATGCTGAGCGATATTGAGATACAGACCGCTTGGTCGGTACTCGCGCAATTATCATAAACAGTAGTTTAAAACGTTGTGTGTCATGGGAAATAATCGAGTGGTGTAAGCGCATTCACTTATTGTCTTCTCTCCGACCGCACGTTTCCGCGAATTAATTCTCGGATCCTATTGCTAATGTTTGGTTTTTTTATTGCTGACATTTTCATTACTTTTATTACTCTAGCATTTGTCTTGCGAATTTCATGTCATCGTACCGTTATTTTGTGGTTAATAGCCTTAACAACCTCAGATTCTCGTTTTGTTTGCTTACAGACTCTCCACATATCCAAGTTATAACAAACCTTATGAATAATGTAGTTGCATAAACCCCTTTGTTAGTCTTCACACCACTCATGAGTCTTATAGTGTCGCCTATGTAGAGTTCGAGTACAGGCAACTATTATGTTGTGATTTTATATAGAATATTTTATTCATCCCTTTTTCAATAGACATTTCATTATCTTTTTAAATAGATAATGACTGGCACCTATGTAACTGCACAAGCAAAATTTACAAAGTTGAGAAAGAGACTTGATCAACTAGGGTATAAACAACCACTAGGTCTAGACAGCTTACCATTAGTGGAACGTTTGTTTTATGACCTTGTTTGGACAACGGAGAATTTGAGAAAGGTTAGGAGTGAACTTTCTTCTCAAATTCAAATCCGATCTACGGTTGAGGATTATATTGCTCCATACAAAGCTGATAATGGGAAGTTGATACGCGAAAACAATGAAATTAATCATCATTTAATGGTACTTCGTCAAGATTATGAAGAAAATATTCGAGGTTCTTAAATACTATCCTAAATATACAAGTAGGTTTAAAAGGAGAATGCAGAAGATTAGAAAATGAGAATGAAGACATGAAATATTTCAATTCCCAATGTCTTGATAAAATTCATAATTATGAGCGGGAAGCTAAACGAATGGTTGAGCAAATATTATATTTACAAGAGAAGAATTTTCAGGCTGTAGTATATACACCGGGTAATGATCTTTTAAAGCTATTTATGTTAAGCAATCAATTATTTTGCAAGTGGTTTTTATCTCACTTTTCCATTTGTTATTTACTTAATTGCTGCCTAACAGTTGTTCATCATATTCTATGCGAAATTTCACATTCTAATGTGACCTATCACTATTCTGGATCTTATTCTCCTCAATATCAGAAACGTGATGTGGATTTTGTATAAATGCTTACAAATAGTAATGCCTCTAAGTGATCTATTGACTTTAATGAGAGGGGCATCTTCGGTGGATAAGTCTAAGTTGATTGGACGTTTATTGATGTAGTTAATATGACAACGAACTGTCGGAATAGTTATAATTTTGTGTAGAAAATGTTTTAAAATTTATAGAGCTTATAGAGTGAAGGTCACTTACTAGTGTTCCAATTATTCACTATCAAGTCATTTTATGTTTTGCTGTGGTTACCTGAAGTTAATAATTGTAACAGACTTCATTCGTATGATGATGTTATCTAGAATGTTATGCGGACATAAATTATACACCAACAAAGTAAAATTAAAGGGTGATACTCAAAGACTGTTTTATTAGAAGTGCGGAGATTGTGTGTAACTAGAAAATCAGTCTCATTTCTCTATCGTGCGACTTTGTTAGAAGTCGATGAATTCGTCTTCTTCTTTTTGTGAAAATTCACTCTGCATCAATTTAGAAGTAGGTAGAGACCACTCATAACTTTGAACTTCAATTGTTCCTCCTCGTAACAAGCATGTAACAGATAGATTTCTGCTCAAATCCTTCGTTCATCTAGGCTAATGTAAATAGAATTTTTCTTCAATGATGACTCCATTAGTGTTGGTACTCTAATGACTAACGCTCTTATATTTTTGTTCATTGTGCGTTAAAAAAATCTTTGTTTAGATGGTGGAAAAAAGCAATTACCATTTAGACGTCAGAGAATGGATATTGACGGTTTGGCACCTCTTTCCAAAGAAGCTAAAACTTTAAATAATGAAAATTACTGCTGCTCAATAGCTCAAATTTGGGAAAAAGCTAATGTGAAAGGGATACCTAAGGTATTTCTTTCATTTGTAATAAACAAAAATTTGATTTTGTGCTATACAATGAAATTGTTTTCATATAATCAACAATTTAATCAAACATAATTTTATTTTTGAATTTAACTAACTGAATACTGCTTCAGTTTCGGCACCCGGGCTGTATCACAGCTCTCACATATGTATCTGATATCCCCTTTTACCTCTATTTATGTATTCAAATAGATAAATAAATAACTGAATTATTTACGGGCTAAAAAAATTGAGAAAGTCAACTGCTCTTATCGAGAAACTTTGTATGGAGTTTTATTTCACGTGTATTTATGAGCCTAAAAAATGTTCATTTTACAATACGTCTTAAGGCATTAATTGATTCCTAATTTATTTACCTTTTGTTTCGTATTACAAAGTCTAAAAAACTGTTGTATTCATGCTAACTCATTTGATCTATTTTATTTTTAATAGCTGATTTTTATTAAAATATAGCCATTTCAATGGTTAAGATCAGTCAGTTGAAGCTAGACCACCATGGAAAACCTGGAAGTACTGGACGGCCGTTTCGTCCTGTTGTGGGACTCCTCAACAAATTTTATACGTCTTATTACCTTAAAAATATGAAAAATACTACTTAATTTTGATTGATGAATTTAGACATTTAGATTCAGAAGAGGTTTTGTGGAGATCGTAGTAATTTCATTAGTTCCGTCCTGTTGTGGGACTGCTCAGAAGTGCGCATCTACGAACCCTCCTCGCTGGATTCGAACCCAGGACCTATCACTCCGACACTAATCAACATATGCTCACTAGTAACTGGCTTCAAGGTGTATATCCTGGAGTTTTAGTGAGAAGCAGTGATCAGTGGAGTTCAATCGAGTCCGTTTTGAGATAGTAGCTCACTGAAGACAATGGTGGATGTGATGCTCAATTTCGTGGATTAGTTGAAGTTAGACATTAACACCGTTGGATGCCGACTCAGTGGTCTAGTGGTTAAGTGCTCACGCGCGAAACCAGTAGGTCCTGGGTTTGAATCTCGCAGGGAGCGGTCGTGGATGCGCCCTGCTGAGGAGTCCCATAATAGGACGAAACGGCCGTCCAGTGCTTCCAGGTTTTCCATGGTCATCTAGCTTCAACTGACTCGTGATTTTAACCATTGAAATTACTATAATATTCACAAAACCCATCTGATAAAATATATCCATTGATAAAGATATGATTATTGAACAATTTCAGTGGTTTTTCAATCAATCAATAAATAATTCTTATTTTTATTTGAATGTTCGCATTCAACTTCATATCAAATAGAAGAAGTTCTACCAGTATTCTTTAAAGTATTATATTACATGTATCAGATAAAATCCATGATCAATTTTAGTTAGTATAATATCGTAACATCAATAATGTTTTCTTTAATATTTCTATTAGACATACAATTTACTAGAAATTGCAACTAAACGCTGTGAAGAATTAGAAAGTCAATTGCATAATTTAGAAGAAGAATTAGAATTAAATGAGAAAAAAGTTGAAAATTTTCGTCAACAAGTATGATTTTTTTTGCAAAGATTTTCAAATAAAATGATTTACATTATGTAATTAATAAAGATATTTCAGTAGTCCGTTAAAAGCTTTTATACATATAATAATAGACAATGATTTTAATCAGAATGGGTTTTCGTGGAGAGTTTAAGAAATTTCACAAGTTGAAATCATGAGTCAGTTGAAACTAGACCACTAGAAGTTGGTTGAAGTTAGACATTAACAACGTTGGATGCCGGCTCGGTGGTCTAGTGGTTAAGTGCTCGCGCGCGTAGTCAGTAGGTCCTGGGTTCGAGCTCTGCGTGGTTCGGAATCGTGGATGCGTACTGCTGAGGAGTTCCATACCAGGACGAAACGGCCGTACAGTGCTTCCAGGTTCTCAGTGGTGGTCTAGCTTCAACTGACTCATGATTTCAACTTGTGAGACAATGATTTATTTTCATTTTTATTAAATACTATGGAATTGTTCAAGTTCATTACAGTGAATGAGAGTTCAAACTTCTTACTTTGTACATATACACATATTAATTAATATTGAAAAGAAATATTTAATCATTGTAATGTTATCGTGTACATGACATCGTTTTAGCGATTTAAAAGATAATTGTAAAGTGACAAATACAGATCTTTCTTATTTATGTTATCATCAGTTTATCAAAGTTTGAGAATGTATTTATTTAATTACTTAAGAATGTTACTACCAGTGGAGGATAGGCCGCCGACTAGCATTATCCAACCTACTGTGTCCTGAGCCTTCCTTTCTAGTTCTATCCAATTTTTGTTTATTCTTCTCATGTCTATCTCCATTTCTCGGCGTAATGTGTTCTTTGCTCTCCATCTTTTCATCATTTAGCCTTGAGGATTCCATGTGAGGGCTTTCCTTGTGACGCGGTTCAATGCTTTCCTCAGTGTGTGTCCTATCCACTTCCAGTGCTTCTTCCTGAATTCTTCATCCGCTGGGATCTGGTTTGTTCTCTCCCACAGTAGGTTGTTACTTATAGTATCTGGCTAACGGATTTGAAGTATTTTGCATAGACAACTGTTAATAAAAACTTGTATCTTCTGGATGATGGTTTTCGTAGTTCTCCAAGTTTTCGCCCTATACAGTAGAACTGTCTTGACATTTGTATTGAAAATTCTGACTTGGGTGTTGGTTGACAGTTGTTTTGAGTTCCAGATGTTCTTCAGTTGTAGATATGCTGATCTTGCTTTGCCGATTCACGCTTTCACATCTGCATGAGATCCACCGTGCTCATCAATGATGCTGCCCAAATATGTAAAGGTTTTTACATCTTCCAAATCTTCTCCGTCAAATGTGATTCGGTTGGTGCATGTTGTATTGTATCGGAGAATCTTGCTTTTTCCTTTGTGTATGTTGAGGCCTGCTGAGGCTGTTGCTACACAATGAGAATGGAAGGTGCGTTTAAAATTTTTCAAATTCCAAGCAAACTATACTCAAATATTAAGAAATCGTTTTCTTTCTTTTTTTCACATCATCTGTTTTAAAACTAGAATCTGAGTATCTATGTAACAGATTTTCGATTTCATTTATTCTCTTGGTATCATTGTATTTATTTATTTTGTTTTTTGCTATTCCTATAGAATTTTGCATTATTTTCATTGGATACTTATTGTTTTACTATGAGCTTATTAAATTAACAAGTAGGTTTTCTTCATTCAAAAAAAATAGAGCCTAACATTTTATTCAATACTCACTGACCATCTATATTCGCCATTATGATTCTAAACAAAATATTCTCTTTAATCCACATGTGATCCGTTGCTTATTAATTTAACTGTAGTATGATTTATTTTCATATGCGTAATTAATAATCTTATTAACAATTAGATCACTTACTAAATAACGTGGAGTAATTTTGAATCGATCTCATTATCATTTAAAATGTTATCAGAATGGGTTTTGTGGAGAGTTTTAGAAATTTCACAGGTTGAAATCATGAGTCAGTTGAAGCTAGACCACCATTGAAAACCTGGAAGCACTGGACGGCCGTTTCGTCCTGGTATGGGACTCCTCAGCAGTGCGGGATCGTGGATGCGCACTGCTGAGGAGTCCCATACCAGGACGAAACGGCCGTCCAGTGCTTCCAGGTTTTCAATGGTGGTCTAGCTTCAACTGACTCATGATTTCAACTTGTGAAATTTAAAATGTTATTTAAAAATTATCTTGAATAGAAATAAGCTACCGTTGTATCTTGTTTTCATAGGATCTACAATGTGTTTTTTTTTCAAAAAAAAAGACCCAGTCTACCCTTAATTGGTATGAATATCATGTAAAAAGAAAATTGTACATTTTCATGTAGTTCTCCTAGATTAGTGTTGGAACTTCAGAAATTGCAAGAAGTATTTTAAAATAATCAAATAACTTAGATATTGACTACAGTTTATGAAATATTTGGGGGTAATATAAGTTTGCATATATGATTGTTTACATAAATTCTAAGTGTAATTAATTGATTGGGATTAACAATAATGAATAAAATAAACAATTCATCGAAGTAATTAGAATGGTAAACAATCATTTCATTTATTGTTTCCTAATGTTGTAATAATGAGGTGTTAACATATTCACACTTAGTCCTATTTTTGTTAGGTTATTCTAAGAGATTCTGAAATCGAACGATTACGAAGTATCTCAGAACGTGGTCGTCCATTAGAAGCTGTACTAAATGATTCGACTGAAAAACAATCGGATCGATTAATTCAACAGTTACAAATACAAGTTGATTTATTACAGACTAGAAATGCAGAATTAGAATCACGCATTGTAGATTTAATGAATCGAGAAATTCCAGTTATACAATCATCTACTATTTCAGTTCATAAAGAATGTCAAACAACGGCCTCATTCGAATCTATACTTGTAAATAATTCAAGTCAAACAAATTCTATGTATCCTGCTACATTTAATGAATATGATTTGAATTCAGTTGCCGAGTTCAAAGTAAACAGTGATTATTAAATTATTTATTTATTTTCTTTATATCTTTTTAATTTAATGAATCCCAAATATTAGGTTCATGATTATCCATGAATAATGTTACTAAATGGAAATATTCTTGAATCGTAGTAATTTGTATGCACTGAAATAATATAATATTCTTTCATTCACACATTGTGGAGTTCTCTGTTGAACATATTAAAATATGAAAACCAAATTAACGATTTCGTTACTATTTATGCGCACTGTTGTATATTCCGATGGAAAGTATGACATTGAAAAGGTTCTTCAATTGCTTTACAACTTCAGTTTCACCAAATATGACTGCAAACATTCACTGAAATTTTATTGATATAACTCACATTTAATGTGTTTATATTAAGTTTGACGCCAATTAATAATAATTATTCTGAATGAATCAAATATATTATGTATGATACTGATCACATTGTCTCACTATCATTACTGATAACCACTTCATATCTCAAATATATCAGTTGTTAGAACACAGTTACGAAATAGATAGCTAGGACCTCTAAATAATATTGGGATTATTGACGAATAGATATCAAAGCCTTATCAATTTACAATATTAGTTCCGTACTCTACATTCAAGTGACAATGAGTCACTGAGAGATTTATTTTTTTAATTGTTGTGTACATTCAATTCGAACAAATGTATCTACTTCAAATAGACATGAAACCCACTAGGAGAACACGAGTACTATTGTTTATATTAGAGGACAAAATCAACATACTGGAGATTATTGTCTTAGATCAAGACTCCCACTAGGTTTTTATTATCAAATCATCACTATATTTAAATCAAAGTCTTTAGAGGCCCGTGGTTTTGTCGTCGTTTGGATCGGACGATGTTGACGAAAGGGCTCCTCACTTTGGTGGCCCGAGATCTGACTCCACGATGATCATATGAATATTTGTTATCCCCTATCCTAGTATGCAATCATCGACTTAAATCACATGAGTCAATAACGGAATTTAGATAAGTCAATTAACGAGAATGGCCTTTGAATACATATATTTTGTATGTAAAGTGAATGTAATAGAACAAAGCAAAATGACGCGCAGGGTAGATGACTGGTAAGCCAACTCATTTTTAGCCAGGCGTTACTCAATATTTATAGGCAGACAAAATAAACAACAGACATGTGATGAGACATGAGATATGAAGTGTACACATATATACACTCATATAAAAAAACAGTTAAGACTGTATAAGCGATTAATTAACAAGCTCAAAATATGACTCAAGTAGAATGAATAGATTGGACTGTCCGAAAGTTAGAATAAAGTATATGGGCTTAACATAATAATAACTGACACTACAAGTTAATTAAACAATACAATTTCCCATAAGTTGACTACTGTTTAAAGTTTCATAAACTAGTTGCTTTTATTATCGGGTAAAGAGCAATACTTTGTCCTTGATCTACTTAATAAATTGTTAGGAAATGATTCTCATTTCTATATTCATATTATATCATTATAAATGAAATGATATTTGTGTCATTCTCATTCTTTTTGTTTGTATTTTTAAACATTTTTTATATAGAAAAAAATATGCAATGCAATTGAAAAGTTTGAAAATGATCGGACTATTTTGACTAATCATTTAAATTCAATCATTATTCAAAGTAAGTTTAATACAGTGTAATAAACTTCCTTTAAATATTGCAATTGTCTACTACTACTACTAATATTGTTATTAAGGTTAGATTTTAGATTTGCTTCTTATTTCACTAAAATTCCAAAAAAGGAAACGAAATATAGTCAATAGGTTAGTTAGTTAGTTAGTTAGTATAGGGATGCTTATGTAACGACTCAGTCAATCAATCTTAAGCAACGTAGAACATAGCAGATATTTACAGCGATTAAAGTTGTCACATTATATCAGTACTGAGAAATGAAATTATCAAGACAAATACCAGAGTATTACAAAGTGTAACAGTATGGGCATTAGTAGAAAACATCAAGCATAAACAGTATGAATTGAGAAGTAGGAATGAAATCACAAAATAGAAAGTATAAAAGATCTCAAAAACTCAATATCTAATTAGGAGAATACAAGGCATGAATGCATCTACGGTATCATAGATGCTTCTGAGTCACGCTACTTAACGTTTCCAACCATTGAGTACAATGATCACGCTAACATTAATCAGGTAGCCTGCTTCTGCTTACAGGGCTCCGTCCGTTTTTTTAGATGTGAAAATGACCAAACACTACGTCTGAGGAAAAAAATCAATTTCAAGATTCGCATATCGATTCAGGGTGATTTTTGTTTAATGAACCTTAACAGTATTTTTGTTGTATGAATTTATTCAGAGTGCATTTTTTCTATATGTCGGTTAATTTACTGTGACTTTGTGTTTAATGACAGTTTTACATACTCCATCATTCTTCCAATCTTATTGTTATTCCGATTGCCCCCTCCCATTTTCCTTCCTGTTCTCTTCATTTCAGTCTTCTGCTGATAAGCATTCCACTTCATGTTCTGACTATATAGTACTTGTATCTGTCTACATAAGAAGTACACACCATACTACTACTATACTGAAATGATTTTTGTAAAATATATGGAAATCGTTGCATTTGTTAAATGTATTGCTCTAATACTAAGGAAAAATTATTGTCATTGCATATCTTAATGCTAGTTGATATTCAATAAAAATATTTATTCCTGACAGGCTTTCAGATCCGGGATTGCATGCAGAAAAAAAGATAATGTGTGTTGTCTTTAATAGAATGCTGTATCTCTCATCTCTTCTCTACAATTTTTTCATAACTTATTACTCACCAGATCCTCTATAGCAATTTCGTTGTATAATATTTATCACAATTATAAGCAGAGATTGATAGTGGTTAAGCTTGTGACTTATGGTTATCTCGATGCAATACACACAGGATGCATATATACCAAAAGAGATAGATCATTTGTAGTCCTGAACATCAATGAAAAGATTCAAACAACTAATACAAATAAATTTATCAGAATTGTTATAAATCATTAAAATCCGAACACAATTTTGATCCTGATTGACTGATCATTGAAATAAATCTTGCTCTTTTTTATACTTTTACCATGATGGGTTTTTTTTCAAAATGTTCAACGAGTGATTTACTTATCAATACATGTACAACACAAATAATTTGATATACTCCCAAGATATATTGATGTACTTGGCATTAAATCTTACACATTAAACTTTTAAAAAGGTTACTGCTCATATCTGAATACATTTATAAAACAATAATACTAATTTAAGATACAAATATTTCTTCATTTGTTCTAGATTAACTATTTTCTTCCAAATAATTCAATGTTATTAATCAGTAAATTGAATTGAAAATGTACTTACTTACTTACTCCTGTTACTCCTCGTGAAGGAGCATAGGCCGCTCACCAGCATTCTCCATCCATTGAAAATGTACATTTATGAAATGTGTACTTTTTTTTCTGTATAAATTTTTATCTCGATTATTGAAATTCATGATATAAATATTAATTGAGTTGATTAGTTTACAAATTACATTTTCAGTTTAACTAATCTTTATAAATTAGTTTCATTCTGAAAAAAATAGATAGATCATTGAAACAAGACTAATATATCAGTGTTGTGTCTTAAACTAGTTACTGATTACTATAATTGATACAAAAGTTCATAATAAAGGCGGAATAACTGTTATGGTGCGTGCTACTTATATTGATATAAGTAGTATATGACGCGAGTCAGGAATGTAATGTCTGGCGGCAGAAGATGGGGAAGAGCGGAAATAGAAAGCAATAAGTATGAAAATGCAAGAACAATGAAGTTTGAGACAATTATTGAACATTTTGCAAATTAAGTATTATAGTATGTTTTTTTTCTACTTTACCGATCAACTCTGTAATTTTGTGCTAAATATAATTCCGTTGTCCTTACTTGTGTTCTCCTTCACTACACTGTTACCTTTTGCTAATCATAATGGAATAAGACTATTATACTGATACAAGAAAGTAAACATGATTGTTAAAGCATATATATATTTATATACTAAGGGCTAAATGAATAACATTCCCTTATATTTATTTCTTTTTTTTTAGAAAAATAATCAATTAATCAATAAATTTGAGTGAATTTAACTAGGAGTTAATCAATAATCTAATATATTTTTATAATTCAAAAAATCAATAAATTAATTGACTAAACTGAAGAATATAATTGATCACTGAATTACTTATTTATTTACTTGTTAGACTTAATTTTACAATTGAATTACATTTGATTTATATTATAGTGAATGTTCTTGTTGATACATTGAGTCAACTGAATAAAAATTGTTAATCTAGATATTGTGTTAAATAGAGCAAGAACAAAGATTGGTGCAGAACAATCAATGGATTCATTTTATTTCATTAGGTCCTCATCAGCTGCTTACAACCTAAATTATTTGAAATTCAACATTATTACAGATATTGACATACTTATACAACAGAGGGCGATGAAGGATCAATACATGTGTATGATGATGTAGCAAGCAAAGATTCATATAGAGTTAATGAGCTCATAAAATGTTTGATTCGAATAAATAAATAAAACTAGAGAGAGGGAAAGTTCCAGAACATTGAAATAGTGATTAGAACTCATGAAAATAGATTAATAGTAATGAAGAAAATATGAATTGAAATCAATCATTTATGTATGATGTAATTTAAACTTCAGAAAGAGTTGCAATAATGACGCAATAAATAAATAAATAAATAGGAGCAAATGAATAGAAAGAGTAAGGGTTATTGCTACCAGGGTAAAGAAAGATTTATTACTGTCTCTTTTTTTGTATACATAGATCTGGTTTTAAACGTTTGATTGCTAATGCTTCAGCGAATTTCAAAAGGTTGGAGTTTGATTGTTTGTTATTCACCTTGAAGAACTTCAGTATATCAACTTCATGTCCTGTATCAAGGAGATGTCTTGCGACAGCGCTACTAAATGCTTTTGGTCCGTTTGATCTCAAACTCTTCGGAATATGTTCTTTGAATCGGACGTAGGCTCTCCTTTCTGTTCTACCAATGTAACCGCTTTGGGAGGTACATGTAAATTTGTATACACAGTTGGTGGTAACATGAAAGGTATACCTGTCGACCTTTGATTGTGTCAAAAAACATGTTGTTTTGGACAGGACAATCAATTTCGCTGCAGGATAAGTTCTCGTCAGTGCAGTTTTTAGTCTCATATTGATTGATCCTGTGATATCGTCACCTTTGAATTGAAGTTGAATAAAAATAGGCTTTTTATTTGCTGTAATTTCTTTCGGCTTTTTTTATCTTCACATTTGCCGTATTTTTCAATAAATTTCAGTGGGTATCCATTATTCTTTAAACATTTTTTAACATTCATAACTTCCTCTTCTAGTGTATCGGAAGTACAAATTCTTTCTGTTCTGTGAAACAGTGTTTTGACCAGTGCATTTTTGTAACTGATTCGAGAAAAGCTATTGAAATTAAGATAACTACCATTCCATGTGTCTTTCTTATAGACTGAACGTTGAATCGTACCATCTTTTCTTCTTTTCATCGCGATATCGAGAAAATGGAACTTGTTTTCTTTTTCATGTTCCATAATGAAATGGATATTCGGATGTGCTTTGTTGAAAAACTCTAGCAGATTTATTGCATGTTGTTTATTATTACATACGATGAAGGTATCTTCAACATATCTCGAATAATACGTCATTTCATCAATCGCTCGTTTGAGTTTGGCTTTTTTTTCGAGGTTAGCCATGAAAATATCTGCTAGGACAGGACCTAACGGACTTCCCATCGCTACACCGTCGGTTTGTTTGTATTTGATATCGTTGAACTGGAACTGAACATCTTTTGTACAAATGAGTAATAGTCGTTTGAATTCTGGTACTGGTAGAGGTAGGATGTCAGAATGTTGACAAATTATGTCTATAGTTTCAAGAAGTGGTATTTTTGTAAACAAAGATGTTACATCAAAAGAAACCATAAACTTACCAGCAATAATAAGTTAGAAGAAAGCGTGGATAACTTTTAGTGAGTAATTGGATTATTTACTTGATTAATGTTATAATACATAGATAAATTAACAACTTATGGGTATACATTAGGTTTGTTATTCATCTAGCGGATATAGTTGTAGATATAGTCTATATTTTATGGATAGTTTGATTTCACAAGTATTGGCTTAGCTGCTAGTATCAGTTATATTGAAAATTATATTTATTAGACAAAAATTTATGTGCTTTTTTTCTTCTAGATAGAAAACTTACAAATGAACTTTCAAGTTATATTCGTTCAACAGTAGTTGGTAACCGACCAATTCGTATCGGTGAACAAATTATTAAATCAATAGAAAAATATCTAAATGCTATTGAAGGAAATCAAAATCGTTGGCAATCAGAAATTGAAGTTGTAGCATACACTTTAAAGTGTATATCTGATTATTTTCAAGAAAAATATTTTGAAATAACCACTAAACAATTAACAGATGATATAAACCATCTAGTTGATAACAAAGATAAGATGAAACTTGATTTTCAACTTCAACGTTCCAAATCTGCTGAAATAAACATAGATCAGCTTCAAGATTGTAAAGTATGTTATTTTGATTTGTTTTTATGTGAATTATTTATATAAAATCCATACACAATTATGTATTTGATTATCTCGTACAGTATATTTGTAACATAAACTTCATTTTCGTTATGTCACATACAGTTCATGATAAGTTATTTTAAGCTTTTAGTTAATCTTTTGAATTTAAAGGGAAATTTACTATTGTTGATGTGTTGCAACACAGTTCAGTGACATTTCAATATCCATAAACACTTTCACATAGTTATCAATTGCACCTTCAAGTATTATTTATCTTGAAATACAACTAACTTAATGTCATTAATAATAAGGAAATTAATATTCGTATATAGCATACAGATTATGTGTATTGTTACTTCAGTTTACGTTATGTTCATGATAGACATTGTTAGGATGTGCTGTTTTAGCTAGTGTAGAAGTTGGTTGGAAAAAATTTAAAGACGACCAAACCAAAATTTGGCATCAGTTTATGGAGTTAATGATTCTTAGTTACCTTTATTGTATCCAGTTATGCGTTTTTACAGTTCGAAAAATATTTTCATATTTAGTATTTATTTGATAAGATTCTTCTGTTATTCGGAGTGGTCAAAAACGGTGGTGTGATATAACTTCTTTAATGCCATACTTATGTTATTTAAGGCTTGTTATACTCTCTTTCCTAGATATTTTCAAATGAAGACTTGTTTATCATATCTTAAATATAACTCAGTTTAATAATTTGGTTAATGCAGAAATGTTTATACTTCATTGAAATACTTTGAAAATAAAAATAATGAAAATTTTGAATGGTACTGAGTATAATACAGAGAGTAAACTTGAGACAAATTAATGAAGCTTTGTATAGCTACCTAAATAAAACAAATGACACATGAATACTCACTGCATAACTAGTTATATACTAAGATAAAAACGCTATCCAGATTTGCTAGGTTTTTATTGATTATTTAAATCACATTACTAGTATGCCAGCTCAGTGGTCCAGTAGGTTAAGCGTTCACATGCGAGACCAAAGGCTCTGGGTTCGAATCCCGCGAGCGGGATCGTGGATGCGCACTGCTGAGGAGTACCAACATAGGACGAGACGGCCGTCCAGTGCTTCCAGGTTTTCAAAGATGGTCTAACATCAATCGGTTCGTGATGTCAATCAAAAACGTAAATCAGATTACTTCCTGATTTTGATAAAACCCAACAATCTTCACAACCCCATACCGATAGTTTTATATTATTGAAGTGCTGGTAGATTTCTGAACTATTAATATTGTTTAGTGGTTGTCGGATTTTCTATTCGATTTAATAAGATTATTTTTTTGTTTGTGTTATATATCATTTATATAATCCCACTTAAATAGATTGTTTTATGGTTATTTTCTTAACCATTTTGTTATGCCTATCTTCGTTTAACCGTAGAATAATCTAGAGGATGAAATGAAGTGTTTACGCCAAGAACGTAATGATTTGGTTTCATTGCTGGATCATTTTGAACAACAACTTCATAATGTATGTTTACTGGCTAATACTCCATTATATTAAAAAAGAGATGAAATATTTTTAGGACCATATTTTAATTCAGTTTTTGATGGATGGTTGCTTATTTTTATTCACAAAAATTATTTCTTGATATTCATTAGATGTAGCACATCTTTGATTAGATAATTGATTTAAGATAAAACAAAAAGAAATTTGAGTGCCACACTTCCAGTGAATAGTAAGCTTAGGTGAAGATATTCATTACGGTCTAAATTCATGGCTTATTTTAGAAGAAAATTTATTAAGTAATCAAAACTTCAATGCTGAATATCCATAATACAGTAATGTGAACCCGCAAGACACATGGCAGTGGCTATATGAATTGAGTATCTTAGTGGATAAAGCATTGATGTTTGTAGGTAGAGATTCTGAGTCCGATTTCCATTGTGAATGTTAACGTTGGAATGCATTTACACCCATTTGAGAAGTTTGAAATAAGATGAAATGTACATACTAGATTCCACTGCTTGCCATAGTTAATCTCTTTTTGATATCTATTTCGAGTTTGTTATTCTTTGTTTAGTAAGGATAAAATATTTCTGTAATAAATGATGCTACACTCAGTCATACTTCCTTAAGCTAAAAGTTTTTGTGATTAAAGTTTAACCAACAACATACATATTAAATAGAGCAAGAACAAAGATTGGTACAGACTAATAAATGGATTCATTTTATTTCATTAGGTTCTCATCAGCTGCTTACAACCTAAATTATTTGAAATTCAAATTATTACAGATATTGACATATTTATACATAAGAGTGTTGTGATTAAGGATCAATACATGTGTATGATGATGTAGCAAGCAAAGATTCAGATAGAGTTAATGAGCTCATAAAATGTTTGATTCGAATAAATAAATAAAGTTAGAAAGGGGAAGTTCCAGAACATTGAAATAGTGATTAGAACTCATGAAAATAGATTAATGATAATAAAAAAAAATATGAATTAAAACCACCACCACAGTCTAAGCTTCTATCCAAAGACCACCAAATAGCATTACGAAATATTAAACGAAATGACGATATAATGATATTACGGTCAGACAAAGGCTCAAGAGTTGTTCTAATGTACAAAACAGATTATGTCTCTAAGATGAAGTCCATCTTGAATGACCATAAGAGATTCAAGTTAGAAAAAAGTAACAAAGACTTAACTGATTCCATTGAGAAAAGAATCACCAAAGTACTCAGAGATCTTCTGAAAAAGAAGATGATTGATAACCCTACTTACAATAATCTACGACCTCGTGGGTCTCGTTTGCCCCACATGTATGGATTACCGAAAATACATAAACAAGGTTATTCTCTTAGACCTATTTTGTCAATGATCAATGCACCATACCACAAAGTTGCACGATGCCAGTGCGTCAACGATTAGCCACCTATACACTAAAGGAATCATTTGTATTTGCTGACAGCATGAATCACATAAATATTGCTGGTAAGTTTATGGTTTCTTTTGATGTAACACCTTTGTTTACAAAAATACCACTTCTTGAAACTATAGACATAATTTGTCAACATTCTGACATCCTACCTCTTCCAGTACCAGAATTCAAACGACTATTACTCATTTGTACAAAAGATGTTCAGTTCCAGTTCAACGATATCAAATACAAACAAACCGACGGTGTAGCGATGGGAAGTCCGTTAGGTCCTGTCCTAGCAGATATTTTCATGGCTAACCTCGAAAAAAAAACAAACTCAAACGAGCGATTGATGAAATGACGTATTATTCGAGGTATGTTGATGATACCTTCATCGTATGTAATAATAAACAACGTGCAATAAATCTGCCAGAGTTTTTCAACAAAGCACATCCGAATATCCATTTCATTATGGAACATGAAAAAGAAAACAAGTTCCATTTTCTCGATATCGCGATGAAAAGAAGAAAAGATGGTACGATTTAACGTTCAGTCTATAAGAAAGACACATGGAATGGTAGTTATCTTAATTTCAATAGCTTTTCTCGAATCAGTTACAAAGAGGCACTGGTCAAAACACTGTTTCACAGAACAGAAAGAATTTGTACTTCCGATACACTAGAAGAGGAAGTTATGAATGTTAAAAAATGTTTAAAGAATAATGGATACCCACTGAAATTTATTGAAAAATACGGCAAATGTGAAGATAAAAAACCGAAAGAAATTACAGCAAATAAAAAGCCTATTTTTATTCAACTTCAATTCAAAGGTGACGACATCACAGGATCAATCAATATGAGACTAAAAACTGCACTGACGAGAACTTATCCTGCAGCGAAATTGATTGTCCTGTCCAAAACAACATGTTTTTTGACACAATCAAAGGTCGACAGGTATCCCTTTCATGTTACCACCAACTGTGTATACAAATTTACATGTACCTGCCAAAGCAGTTACATTGGTAGAACAGAAAGGAGAGCCTACGTCCGATTCAAAGAACATATTCCGAAGAGTTTGAGATCGAACGGACCAAAAGCATTTAGTAGCGCTGTCGCAAGACATCTCCTTGATACAGGACACGAAGTCGATATACTGAAGTCCTTCAAGGTGATTAACAAACAATCAAACTCCAAACTTTTGAAATTCGCTGAAGCGTTAGCAATCAAACGTTTAAAACCAGATCTATGTATACAAAAAAAGAGACAGTAATAAATCTTTCTTTACCCTGGTAGCAATAACCCTTACTCTTTCTATTCATTTGCTCCTATTTATTTATTTATTGCGTCATTATTGCAACTCTTTCTGAAGTTTAAATTACATCATACATAAATGATTGATTTCAATTCATATTTTCTTTATTACTATTAATCTATTTTCATGAGTTCTAATCACTATTTCAATGTTCTGGAACTTTCCCTCTCTCTAGTTTTATTTATTTATTCGAATCAAACATTTTTATGAGCTCATTAACTCTATATGAATCTTTGCTTGCTACATCATGATACACATGTATTCATCCTTAATCACACTCTTATGTATATGTCAATATCTGTAATAATGTTGAATTTTAAATAATTTAGGTTGTAAGCAGCTGATGAGAACCTAATGAAATAAAATGAATCCATTGATTGTTCTGCACCAATCTTTGTTCTTGCTCTATTTAAGATAATAAAGGGAACTATGTGTATGAAACATACATATTCATATTCAGAGTAATTAAGTGTTTGTACTGGTCATTCGTTTCTCATGGTAAAATTTCTTGGTGTCCAAATATAAAATTCGTCAAGACAATTTATTTTAGATTTGTTTAGTAGTTATGTTTCCTGTGATATAAGCAATTTTAAAACTTTTAGCTACGCTTCATGATCTCAGTTGTACTTTTATTTATTGTAATAAATTCTACTATTATGTGTGTGCTTTAGCTTCGTATTTTTCTTATTACCTTGTTCATTATTATTAAGTGGTTGTTTTATGGAAGTTATGGATTGTTATATTGTAGTAACCAAAATCTCACGGTAACACTATAAACGGTCAAATCTTCGTATCGATGAAATGACAACTCCGTATTAGCATTTGAATCTAGAGCTTGATGTCAGGTGGTTGCTGGTTTTCAGCAGTTGCTGACATTATCATGCATTCAAAGGAATCATATTTTAAAAACCTATGTAATGCCGTATATTGCAATGTAACGGAATTATGTCAACATTTTGAGTGAACGTCAATATTTCTTAAGGTATTCAGACTACACTTTTTCAAATATTGTAAAAAGAAAGTGAATCCACAAAAAAAAGACCCTTTAACAACCAATGTATAAAACAAATGAAACAGTAATCAAAAAAGATACTCATTCGAATGTCAGTTAATGTTTTATCTGATTATAGAGAAATTCAGCAATATGTAGTATATGAAATCCTAAACTTTCAAAACATAATAATACAGACATATTTGCATCATCTGATCATTATTGAATATTCTTCTTAAAAAAAACTTATTCGTGATTTTATCAACTTCAATTACTTCTTTTTATGTTATTCAAACTTCAATGATTATTATATACAATGTTGATTTGTTCTTTTTTCATAATTGAATTTATTCATTTCTACTATAAAGTATAATAATGTTTATTTGATTTTTAACTTTTAGATAAAAGGAAATGTCCAAATTCTTACTCATGAACGTGATATACTTATGCATGAATTATTATTACAGGTAAAAATATGATAAGTCTTAATGTTATTAACTCTAATTTTTTTACTAAAAAAATATCATTTTATTTTATGCATTGAAATTGTTTATTTATACTAATCATAGTTAGAATATAATGGATCAACGATTGTTTTGTACAAATATTGACGACATATTCATGTTTTTTTTTTATAGGATAACTAGTGTATATATGTGTATGTGTAGGTTAGAGCGGTGGGCAAACTACCTAGCCTGTTGTATGCTCTGATGATGTTCTTGTGATTTTCGAGTTGCTTGATTTACCAAAGACAATCGGATAGTACATCACTTTGTGGTGTGTGTGTGTGTTAAATTCAAAGAAATTTGTATGCTTGTATGTTTACACTCTTTCGCTTTATGTTTAAATGAATTTTTTTTTAATGATTAGTTCTGTGATTTACAAAATATATTTATTAAAATAAATAATTATGATTGTTGATTTTATAAAATAGACTGGTGACAATGTAAGTTTAAATTATGCTTACTTACTTACCCCTGTTACTCCTAATGGAGCATACGCCACAGACAGGCATTCTCCAACCCACTCTGTCCTGAGCCTTCTTTTCTAGTTCTATCCAATTCTTGCTCATTTTTCTCATGTCTATTTCCATTTTCCGGTGTAATGTGTTCTTTGGCCTTCCTCTCCTCCTTTGGCATTGATATTCCATGTGAGGGCTTGTCTTGTGACGCAGTTGGGTGCTTACCTCAATGTGTGTTCTATCCACTTCCAGTGCTTCTTCCTGAATTCTTCATCCGCTGGGATTTGGTTTGTTCTCTCCTACAATCGGTTGTTACTTATAGTGTCCGGCTAAAGGATTTGAAGTATTTTAAAATAGACAACTGTTAATAAAAACTTGTATCTTCTGGATGATGGTTTTCGTAGTTCTCCAAGTTTTCGCCCTATACAGTAGAACGGCCTTGACATTTTTATTGAAAATTCTGACTTGGGTGTTGGTTGACAGTTGTTTTGAGTTCCAGATGTTCTTCAGTTGTAGATATGCTGCTCTTGCTTTGCCGATTCGCGCTTTCACATCTGCATGAGATCCACCGTGCTCATCAATGATTCTGCCCAAATATGTAAATGTTTTTACATCTTCCAAATCTTCTCCGTCAAATGTGATTCGGTTGGTGCATGTTGTATTGTATCGGAGAACCTTGCTCCCTTTGTGTATGTTGAGGCCTGCTGAGGCTGCTGCTACACTATTCGTCTCCTCCTGGTTTTGTTGTTGCGTTTGCGATAGAAGGGCCTGATCACCTGCGAAGTCTAGATCGTCCAGCTGCATCCTAGATGTCAATTGTACCCCGCGTTTCCCTTCAGACGTTGAAGTCTTCATGATCCAGTCGATCACCAGGAGAAAGAGAAAGGGTGAGAGTAAGCAACGTTGTCTGACATCGGTCTTTATTTCGAACGACTTTGTCAACTGTCCTCCATGCACGATTTTGCAGTGTAATCCATCATATGAACTATGTATGATATTGACTATCTTCTGAGACACGCCGTAGTGTTAGTTTTCTTTTCTTTCTTTTTTTTTCGTTTAAATTTTCAGTCAGAACAACTAAATAAAATCAGCTGTCATCAATTACCATCTAATCAACATGCTATTGATTGTTCACAATCATCTATTCAAACTATGAATCAAGCAATAGATACTAAATTTACTGATGAAACTGTTCAAAACTTACAAATTATAACTACAGAAAGAAATTCACTACGTGAAAGATTACATAATTTATCTAATGAACACAATCATCTCATTCAATGCTTAGAAAATATTAAAAATGAATTAAATGATGTTAAACAAAGTAAAGTTCCACTAGAACAACGTATTGCAGAACTTATAAAATCTATTGTTGATAAAGAAAATGAATGTGATAGATTAGTAAGTAGAATTTATGTATAAAGCATGTTTTTATTCACTTTTCAAGCGTAATTTAATAAATCAAGCAAGCAATTATGTAATAAAATAATCACTTGAAATAATTTTATTATTATTATTATTATTATAACTAAAGGGTTTATTTTAATTATCTATCTGTTTGAAAGTCACCTACGTAATGAATTCGTTTTTTTCTCTATTTAAGTGCTACTTATGTAGTGATTCACTGTAACAAAGGAAAGTTGATTACTGGTCATTAAAAATTTAAAAGATTTAATAGATAAGAGTTGAGATAATATTTCACATGTTTATTTTTTATACATTCAATAATGCATCTATTACCTAGAAATGTCCAGTATTTTAGAAATTTATTGACCCAAAATGCCCTAGTATGGCCAAGAATGGGGTTAGCCCGCCCTCCCTCTCTCTCGAAATGCTCTCACACGGCTACGCGTATACAGCCTCTGTCAAGGAAGTCCTACTTACTTCCTTCTCACACCATGGGTGTTGTTTACGAAAATGAAAGGACGAAAAGGGAATGTCCGGCGCTTTAACCGGATTCCAAACCAATGGTGTACATGAGCTCCAGTATCCTGCGGGAACAAATGGTGTATGAACTAATCGTTGATCTTTGGCTACGATGGGACTGCATATCCTCACGATGCTCCACTGCCTTGTGAGTTAGACCTTTAGGTCGAAGTCTCGGGATGTGGCCCCCTAAGAAAACCACCTGGTTCGGTTTGGGCACCCGGGCAGTATCACAGCCCTCATACAAATCGAATGATTTATGTGGCGCATATATATTTGGTGCCTCCTTGTACCAATGTTTATGTGTTTAAATAAATAGATTTTATTTTAAAATCATATTGATATGACAAAACTTTGTAATAAGAAATTGTACTGATCATTGTCAGTCGAAAATTAACTCTTTTAGGTAATCGTACTCATTTTCAAGCTTTATCCATTTATGGCATAAAAGAAAAATATTTAAGTTCTTAGTTATCAGACCTATATTTTTCTATTCTGAAGACGTTTTTGAAGAGGAACTTAAAACCATTCATGTACTATTAAGGGGAAGTGGCTTTATATTGAATTTCATACCAAAATGAAATTGTCGACAACGGTAAAGAGGCCTTCGTTCCTGTAATTATAGTTCAAAAATGATAGCTAGTGAATCAATGATAACTCGTTCTAACCCCTTTAGCTGATAAAGATCATCTTATTAATACAAATGTACCATTCAAAGGCATTTGTTGAATCTTATCCAACTTGGCTTGATACTTCCAGATCTCTGGTTTTGTACTATCACTACAAATCACCAACGGATTTATACACAAGACTTTACGCTGCTTAGTTTTTACTTTTATACAGACATTGGGAACACTTATTTGATTCTTAAACTAAACTTTACCTGCACATACTTTCTTTAAATCTTAATTTTATGTAATCCATTTTACTAATCAGCCGACTGTTTTACACACAGTTTAACCATTTCAACAGTAGTTTATCCCTTGTCATTTAATTGATATTGATTATCATATTAATATGTAAAGCTATGAATTAGTAGTGCCAAGCCATGATAAGAGGCTAATTGAAATGAAATTTTTCGTCAAACAAACTCTATATTTTATATACCCGACTGTTAAGGAACGTTTTAATCAATTAATATTTTGTTGTTATTCAACAAATTGACTAGACTGTATACGATGTAAAACTGTTTAGTTTTTTTTTATTGAGATCATGAACTGATTGATGTTAGATCACTGTGTTTACTTTAATCATACTTCCAAAAAAACATTGTTAAAACATATTCTGAACAATTGTTAAGTATCAAGTATTATCTTTCAGTTATTAAATCATGCAACATTTGAAACATTATTAGACAATAAATGTAAATACTAAAAGAATTAATCAAAGAAATAATTACAATTAACTGTATTTACAAATAAATTACATTAATTTGATACTATGAATTTAATCAACTTAATAACTTATTCATTGAAACGAATAGTTTCACAGTATTTGGGCTTATAGTTGATATGTGAGAATAAGGGAAAAGAATGTATCTGTAAAATCTGAGCAAATAGGATATGAATTAAATTCAACATTTCACTTGGCAATTTGGTTCAAGATTTTTCAAGGAAGTATAATCAAACATCAAAATGATCGATTTTACAAATATATTCTTCCTCCTTAATTAAATCCATTCATTTATTTTGTTAGTTTTTTGCAATATGTGGAAGCACTGGACAACCGTCTCATCTTAGTATAAGATGCCTCACCAGTGCGTATCCACAATTCCTCTTGCGGGACTCGAACCCAGGCTCTATCGATCTCGCGCCAGAACGCTTAACCTCTGGACTACTGAGCAGGCGTCCGATGTTTGCAATGTGTAAACGAATGAAAATATTGTCTTTCCTTTTTGATTAATGAAAACACTTAAATTATGTACACGTTTTATTTTTATGTATTTTTTTGTGTATATGTGAATTAGATTGAAAAAGTGAACTGTCTTGAAAAGCATCATTCTAACACTGATCAAGTTTTATTTATTAAAAATAATTTACAAGCTGTTCAAGCACAGTTAGAAAAAGTTCAGAAAGATTATGAGGTCAGTAAATCTGTTTTTCATATAAATATATCTTATTAAAAGTTTTACTGAAGGTTTTGTAAAGATTATGAAGTTTTTACGGTTTTGTAAATCACAAACTGTTATAATCTCTTTCTTACGGTTATGACCCAGCTATTCCTATTGCTTAGTATTCTCGGACACCGATTCACTCGACAAGTCCCCAAATCAGAACACGGTTGAACAGGAAAGAGATTATATTCCAAATAACAAGGTTAGATGGAAGTAAGGTGCCAGTAAGAAGCCAGTAGGAAGTACAATAGAGAAAACGTCAGTATATTTATAGTTTTTACATGAGAAGATTCTAGAGTATTCTCCAACTATCGACTAGTGCTGATTGGATAAGAATTATTCAATCAGCGTGCACCAAAGCAATCATGCATTGAGCATGCTTTAATCGATCCTATGTCCCGCTAACACAAACTGACTTTAACTAGGCTACCATTAAAAAACCAGAAGGGACTGGACATCCGTTTCTTCCTCGTATGGGACTTCATAACAATGCGCATTTACGATTTTGCCACAGAATGTCCCACTTAGGATCTTTCGTCTTGAACGTTAACGCCTAACCTTTAGAATACCTACCCGGCATGCAAAAGTTATTGTCCGACTTCAATTAACTCATGATGTCGTCGTGGCCATCATCCGTTGTTTGTGGCTGATAACTGTCTTACACCCGAAACGGTTGAACTTCACTTGTCAAAGCAGTAAAAAGTAGCTGTCCAGTTTCTCCCAGTTTTCAAAAGTGGTCTGATCGAGGTCAGTTTTTGATCTAAAAATTCTAAACATACTATGTGATCAATTTTAATAAGTCATTTTCTTCATGGATTACGTGCTAGAATTTTGTTAGAAATATTAATTAACTTTATAATATAGATTGATTTTGGAAAATGTAACGCTGAAATTTCTATAATCAGAGGTAAAAACACAAACTAGTTAGTAGTATAATGTAGTGGCCTTTTATTTTTCACGACAATGATAAGCCTGAAGGATGACAATAATCTGACACGTTTCTCAGTGAGTTTAAGTAGCTACGTTGTATAAAAGAGATCTAGAGAGTATAATGAAGTATTGAAAAAAACAGTAAAGTGAAGGTGATAAACTTGGTAGCAGTAGGTATGAAACAAAATGGGAGTATATATCAGGAGGATTTAACCCATTTTTAGTTATGCTACTTTAAATCGCTAACAACAAATTGATATCACCACATGAACTGAAATAGCCTACAGTTCACTATATCACTCAATACATCAGTCAATAACTTTGTAATTGAATTTTAATCTGAACAACATGATCATAATTACAATAATTCTTCAGTTTTATTGCTTCAGATAACTTAAAGTTCGTTAGAACTAGCTAATCAGTTTTTCAGTTCGAAATGTTTTCTAGTCTCACGTCCCACTTTGTTCTATGAGTGTCCCTATTATCTGTAGGGAATACTTTGGTGGTGGCAGTAATCATTCGGATTAGTGTCTCACATTTGCAAACTGTACCACTATCCAGTCGCTCTATTCATCTACCTAAGTTCTCTGTCACTGCATTACTTACTTACTTACTCATGTTCCCCTTCATGGAGAAACATAGGCCTTTCACTAACATTCTCCATCCGACTCTTCCCTGGTCAATCGTTTTCACTTCTTTCCAGTTCCTATTCATCCTATCCATGTCTGCTTCAGATTTTCGACCCAATGTGTTGTTTGACCTTTTTTTTCCAGTTCTCTTCAGGATCTCAAGTTAGGGCTTGCTTCGTGATGCACTTTGGTTGTTTCCATAATGTGTGTCCTATCCACTTACAACCTTGTCTCTTAATTTCCTCCTCAGCCGGAAGTTGGTCTGTTCTCTCCCATAGTAGTTTGTTGCTGATAGTATGCGATCAACGGGGATTGAGTATCTTATTTGGACAACTGTTTATAAATACTTGTATTTTTTTAATGATGATTGTAGTAGTTCTCCAAGTTTCAGCTCCTATCACTGCATGTCTGCTACTAATTGTCAACTCCATATATTTACAACCATTGTAATTTTTACGTTTCTGGACAACAAAAAGTTAATTATAAAACAATGAGATGCTTAAATAATCGAATAAACGGACAATAATCTAGGAAGTTTTCGAACATCACAGCAGTTACCTTAAATAAATGTTACTTTGCATTGAGGCATTTTGAATCAGTGATTGTAATGCTTCTTCAAACTTGTAACAGTCTACTTTATTTACAGTGAAGATTATGGTTTTAGTTGCCTTTTTATTTTAGTTTGAAATACATACTACTATGTTGCAATGTTTCTCAATCATCAAGGTATCACGCCCAATTGACGAGTATACATAAAATTACATAAGGACTGTGTGTTAGAACTGATAACAAATTTTCTGATTGAATACATTTTGAAAGAATTTACAAGAATTTTAAAGTTGTTTTTTTACTTCTTTTTTCTTCTAAAGAAATCTCGTAATGAATACACTAGTTTACATGTAACACTTCGTCAAATTGATCAAGAAAAAGATCATCTTCAAATTTGTTTAGATGAACGTACTGAACGATGTTTAATTTTAGAACGTCAATTAATCACTAATGAAACAAGTATAAAAGACTTAAAAGTGAGTAATATATGTTGTTCAGAATGTGTTTTGTGGAGATTTTAGAAATTTTCACAGATTGAAATCATGAGTCAGTTGAAGCTGTGAAAATTCCTAAAATCTCCACAAAACACATTCTGATAATAATAATCACCTGCTCACTAGTGACTGACTTCAGGAGACACTTCTGGAGTTCTAGTGAGAAGTTGTTACCAGTGGAGTTCAACCAGGTCTGTTGTGAGATAGGAACTCACTGAAGACAATGGTGTACGGTAGCGCAACTTCGTGGATTGGTTGAAGTTAGACATTAACACCGTTGTATGCCGGCTCAGTGGTCTAATGGTTAAGTGCTCGCGCGCGAAGCCAGTAGGTCCTGGGTTCGAGCCCCGGGTGGTGCGGAGTCGTGGATTCGCACTGCTGGGGAGTCCCATAGTAGGACGGAACGGCCGTCCAGTGCCTCCAGGTTTTCAATGGTGGTCTAGCTTCAACTAACTCATGATTTCAATCTGTGAAAATATATTGTTCTATTTCTATTTAGCTATAATTAAAACATATTCAAATTCTTTTTTAAAAATTTAATTATTTTCATTCATATAAATTATATTAAGTATTATATTTTATATTTAGATAAATAATGAAAATTTAGAAAAACAAATATTACGACTTACACAATCGGTTATTGAACGTGAATCAGAAAATCATGAACTTGTTGAACGTTTATCTAAATCAGAATGTGACCTAAAATCTACTATGAAAAATAATGAATTATTAACAAACGAATTAGAGAAAACCAAGGTAACTAATTTTAGTTATACATATTAGTTTATTAATAATATTTATTGTATGATCAATAGAATGACCCACATCTACTTTACTGGCATAATAGTTTTTCTGACCAGATTTCATATCTATTTCTGCTTCATAATAATAATAATAATAATAATAATAATAATAATAATAATAATAATAATAAGTTTTGTTTACAATTTATTCCAAGTTTTAGTTGATGTATTTGAGTTACTTATTTTACTTTGAATTCTTTAGAACTGTTGCTAACCTATTTGATGGATAACAGATATGATGGTTTTATTTATATGGATAACAATTTGATTGTGTAGATGAATGATTCAGAAAATAATTATTGATTTGTCAGTTTTTTTAAAATCTTTTAATGTATATATGGCGTCGGATAAGATGATCTTAATGAACTAATTCAATTTGTAAAATATGCAAGAATCTCATCTATTCATAAAAGAAAGAAGGTATTAGAGAACAATAATTTTACCATCTGAATTTCATTTACCGGCGATAAAGTTCTTAAAGTACAGAGCTAATACATTGTTAAATACTTCAAAAAAATTCATTTATGATCTATCTCAGGCATTTGTTCTTTTGAGAACTATGATCATTCATTCTTGTTGTTAAGGTCACTTCTAATGTTTTTTTTTCAAGACCCTACAGTATATAGAACTGGGAAGAAAAAAACCCTTCTCATAGTTTTAACAATGATCAAGAACTGAAATTGATGTTTCCAATAATAGATTGTGCTTTTTTATCATAAATTGACTGGAACTTAAAGTACACATTACTTCATCTTTTCAATGTTAAACAAAAAAATAAAGTTAGCTAATCTTTTTTTCTAATTAAAATACATTTAATTGATATCAGTTCAATGATCATTTTCATAATAATATTGTATTTCTATTATTATTTAATGTTTAGAATGAAGTAAATATGTTGATAAATGAAAAACAGAAGTTACAAAATGAATTAAATGCTTCTTATGATAAACAAAGTGAACTAGATAAACGTGTAGTTGATTATAATAAGGAACTTACAAATCTACGTGATACAAGCACGTTGAAAGAACAAGAAAGAATAGATTTATTAAAAGAATACAGGTTAGTTTATCAATCATCTGTTTATTAGATGGTTATATCTTTAGCAAGAAATTGCGGCGAGACTATAATTTATGAATGAACTAATCAAATTTAAAATAGTAATTCGTGGATATTGGCGCAAAATTCATTCATCCATTTGGCCAAGTAGCGTTTCGACATTTTACCTCATGTTAATTCGTGATAAAAGCACTAAATCTAATACCTAACCCTAACTATCAACCATAAATCATAATTGTAATTCTTCACGCTAGTTTACAATCTTCATTTAGTCCTAGTTAATAGAAGGACATTCTCAATGTCAATTTAGCGTCTCTGAAATGTTGTCCATGAATTATGGTCTCATCGAAATTGCATTGAGTGAGAAAACAGAGACTACCGAACTCTTCTTTTAAATACCTGCCCAATATTTTACCTGAAAGATCTACTGTACGTAATGCGCATGGTGAAATATAGCTCAACTTGATACTGTCTTTACACTATAGTTACTGACACCTGTGCTTCTGTTTAATAACGATATTATTGATTCAGGACTACTTTAAATTTTTCTAAGGTCAGTCTATGATGCAAACTATAAGATTTACCAATCTCAAAAACCCTCCTATATAGTATTTATGAGTGTGTCCTCATTAGTGTTTAGTGTCAGGGATGGCTCCAGGATTTCTGGTGAGAGAAGGTTTAACTAGTGGAGTTCAGTCATACTGAGTGTAAAGCAGTTACCGACCGATCACATTGTGAAGTGGTTGAACAATATCGCGAATTCATTGAAATTAGGTAGGTAAACCAATGAATGCCACCTTAGTGGTTTGGAGGTTAAACACCGATTCCAAGACCTGAAGTTCTTGGGTTTGATCCTTTTTGGGGTGATGGATGCGCGCTGACGAGAATAATCATACTAGGACGAAACAGCTATCCAGTGCTTCTTGATTTCAATGATTAGCCAACTAACTAACCTACAAACTTGAATGTAACAGGTTGTTTTTTATAACTGTCTTAATCCACTGAATGGTCAGAAACCAATTTTTCGTTTAGTTTTTATGTTAAATTGTTGGGGATGATAGATCCCCAAACTCATATTTTTAAATTTTATCTTATCGATCAACTTATTGATTAAATGTTTAAACATTTGTATTGGGGTCAATTGATGAACTGATCGATTAAATGTTTGTATAGCAGTCAGTTTATGAACCTATCAATTAGATGTGCAAATAGGTCAATTGATGAACTCATTGATTAGTGTTTAAAATTTTTCTATGACAATATCGATTGTAAATATTGTATAAATACGCGTGAGTTGTGTGTTTGACTTGACTTGTTATCTGCTGTGTGTCTGCAGAATACACTTCTACACCTTACCCAGACTTCTTGATCGAGTTAGCAGAGTTGGGGGACAACGAACCAGAATAGCTATCGAGTCACTGAGTCACTGATCCTTCGTTCGTTGAGTAAGACGCATCAGTAATAGCATTCAAGCGAATAACAAATCATAACATAAATACAATATCATCTATTGTGTAAATCAGCATATAATATGATCAGAATACTTATTTAACAGGTAAAGATTTTTGTGAATTAGGCTAGTGAATAAAATGCAACAAATATAAATGCCCATCATCACTCCTTGAAGTTGCTTACATTTATTCTAAGCAACAGAAGAATAATAGTGAACATTTTTATTGTAGTTTTAATGATGAAAGAATTCAATAATCAAAGATCACTTCTACAACATTTTAAATGTAGAAATAAATTATTTCTCTTACTGTTATTTCATAGATTATTTATTTATATTTGATACAACGTTTATATATTTCTCTGTTTGAGTTTCGTTATTTTTGTTGTTGGTTTGTTGATTTGTTTAAATATTAGGACACTTTCACTTCAGTTAGATGAAAAAATAACTTTAATTAATCGTCTAGAAAATCAACTAAATGAATTAAACGATAAATATTCTACACTGGATAAAGAATCATTGAATTTACGTCAGCAGTTACAACATCAAAAAAAAGAGTGTCATGATTATGCTCAAGTTGTACAATCGTTAGAAGTGCAGGTATTAATATTATTCTGAATTTATTCTTATTCAAAAACTATGCTTTACCATTGAATTTAAATGTTGTATCTTACAATTGGTTAAGCGCCGAGAGGTGACTGATTTCATGTATATCAAGTTCTTTTCTTAAGTACTGATCGAATTCTATTCAGTCAAATTGTAATGTGGTCACTAGTTTATGTGACTCAATATCTATTGTATTATTTTTAGATGTAAGATCGTGTTTGGAAGAAGTCAATAAAAAACTGAGGATTTTTTCAGACCAGTGGTGACATCACAACTTGATCGACAGAATTCGATCAGCTCTGAAGATAAAGAACTTGACATATATGACGTTGGTCACTGCTCAGTGGTCAACCAAATATAAACACATCTCTCTCCTACAAGAGGTCAGTCGCGGCCCGTGTAGCTTAGCGGTAACGTCTAAAACTGCAGTGTTGTGTGACACGAGACCAACTCCACCAGGGAGCATCGGTTCTCCCTATATTACTGGCATACCTTGCTAATGAGCGTCAAATAACACGAAACCTTGATCCACAGTTTCCTGTCGACTACCTCCAGTCACCAGGTTACATCATACTTTTTATATAATGTATGTTCGTGCCACACTTTTCACCAACTAGCTGATGGATATAATAGTAAATGGGATTTCAATTAATGGTTCTTTCAATTTGACTGTATTCAGAATGTTCCATTTTGAATAAGGCAATCGTCAATTACGATATGTATAAAATGGTTAGGTAATTCTATTTTATGTTGAGAGATAAATAGTTGACATAAACTAATTACCTTTTATCTTTAAAAGTCAATTAAGACTATTAACCAAGAGAAACGTAAATAAATAAGACATTTCCAAATCCTGGTATTTCTTTATGAGACCATAGGTAAGTAGGCTGGAAATATAACTTACTCATGTAGGCTTTAACGTGTATCCACTTAACGGGCTGGTGTCTAACAAATTCTCGGCGTGGACTCAGAAGGCTCGATTGGCTTTCACAAACTTGCGTCACTTGTGATGTAGAAGAGATATCGGTCTGCTTACCTGTTGAGACGGCTTCGATAAGCACAACGAAGCCTCTAGAGGCCCCAAAGGAGTCGAAAAGACTCCATCTATCGATTTAAAAAACCTTTGTCTTATGATGCCCTCTCAGTGGTTAAACAGGAACCAGAATGCATTAAGAAAATTGGTATTACTGAACCTGTGTACTTCTCGAATTGGGCTGTACCGATGTTGATAGTTAACACATCCGACGGCAGCTTTCTTTTATTTGTGGATTACTCCACCGGACTAAATAAATCTTTAGAATTTCACCAGTATCCCTTACCTTTACCTGAAGGTCTTTTTGCCGAACTGAACGAAGATATTTTACGAAATTGGATTTATCAGACGCTTATTTACAAATTCCAGTAATTAATGAAAGTAAAGATCTCTTGATCAATACACACAAGGATGTGTCCCAATATAACCGACTACTCTTTGAAGTAGAAACGACACCCCAGGTTACAAGATATTCCAGGAGCCGCAGCTTGTTTAGATGAGATCACAATCAAAGGAGCAGACAGAATAGACTTATGGAAAAGTGTGATTTTTATATGCAGCAGGCACGACATCTCGGTTTCATAATAGATAAAAATGGAGGGCGACTAGATCCAGAGAATAATATCCTTTCAGTGAAAGCTATGTTTAGACCTACGGATGTCTCCACATTATAATCTTTTTCGGAAGTAGTTAGCCATTATGGACCCTTTTTACCGAATCTTCATCGCTTACTTCTATATTAAATAACCTTCTGGCGAAGAAATGGGATTAGTCTACAAATTGTCTAGTTACTTATAAGAAAACTAAGAAACTACTAGTCTCGGATCTGTTAATCAGTCAGTCAGTCAGTAACAACGTGGAACTTCGTACGTACGTATATCAGTCCGCGTTGTCGATTCAAGTCCCGTAGTGATAGAGGTGATAAGAGTATAAGCAGTAATCAGAAACATTAGGGGACATGAAGAATTCAAAAGATTAGAATTGGGGACGATTGCAAACGATTTTGAGCCATGTCATTCAGGGTCTCTAACCATCGGTTGCTATCTTCTCGTGGATCTCACCCAGGTAGTCTGCACCTACCAACATGGCTCAGTCCACTTGTCAGTGACTTCATGGATTTGTGCTATGTTTTGGTCTGGCCGCCTCTAGCTTCCTTCCAACTTAATTTTATACCATTGAGCATCGCACGTCGAAGCAGTCGGTGGTTGCGTATACGTAACACGTGTCCCAGCCATCTCAACTGATGAAGTTTCACTACTTCATCAATTGCTTTGCCATCCTTACCTAGTACCCGTTTTCGAACAACTGCGTTACCTACTCGATTGTCCCAGGATATACGAGCAATGTTTCGAAGACATGTATAATCGAATACGAGTAACCTACGAATATCCTCTACTCCTACTGGCCATGTTTCACTACCATAAAGTAGGACGGAACGAACTGCTGTGCAGTAAACACGTCCTTTGGTTGATAGACGGATATCTCGCCTACGCCATAAACAAGGATGGAGAGAGTGGACAGCCCTGACGAACACCACTTGAGGTAATCAATCTGTTAATAATGCATTACCATCCATCCTTATCTATTGTAATAGCATCAGATGCTTTGAACTACGTCGTTGGAGTAATTATTTCTCACGTCACGTCAGATGGGTCTACGAAAAGAATATTACACACAGCTAGATCTTGAACTACAGTGGAACGTAACCACTGTCAAATCAAAAAGGAAGCACTGTCAATTATCTTCGCTGTAAAAAAGATTCACACGATGACTTTTGGATGTCAAGTCACTCACTTAACTGACCATAAATCACTGCTGGTTATATTTGGGTCGAAGAAAGGGATTTCACTATATACAGCAGACAGACTGCTACGTTGGAGAACCACTCTCTTGGGTTAGGACTTCAAAGCTAAGTGCCAACTCACTTCTGATTTCGGACAAGCTGACGCCTTGTCTAGGCTTATCGGTTCACAAGGGAGACATTAATTGGGTACTCCGGTGGCAGCGATTTAGACGAGATCTGAAGTTCGCCGAGTGTTGGAAGATGCAGTTGATGGTCTACTAGTTACTTTCAAAGCCGTTGAGGAAGCTACGGAAGATGGCGAAATTCAACAGAAGTTAGGAATTATCTTCTCATCAACTGACCAAATCGTCGTTTTGAAGGAGGACTGGTACAATATTTTCACCAGTGGAACTAACTTATGATTGTCGATTAACGTATAATGCTCGGTGACAGAATCGTTGTTCCAAAAACATTGCTCCAAAAGGTTCTGAAACAATTCCACAGTGGCCATCCTGGCATCAATACGATGAGATCGTTGGCTCAAAGCTATGTTTACTGGTCTAAAATGGTTCAAGATATCGAAAGTAGATAACACAAATGTTCATCGTGACTACAAGCAGCCAAAAATCTAAATAAATGTGGACCACAACAACGAAGAAAGCCTAATGGAACCTGGGAGAAGCTCCATGCAGATATTACCGGCTCTGTATGAGGAAAAATGATTTTAGTTATAATGGATGCATTCACAAGATGGCCACAAATCTATTCTGTGGCAAATTGTTCAGCCAGTAAACTAATCAGCAAGTTATCTGAGTTGTTTAGCAGTCTCGGAGTTCCAGAGACCTTCGTAACTCACAATGACTCACAATTCACTTGAGAATAATTGAAGCGCTTCTGCATTACTAGTGGAATAACGCATGTACGCTCTTCACCCTATCACCTTCAATCGAACGGACAGGCGGAACACTTTGTCGACACATTTAAAAAAGCATTACTGAAAGGGAGAAGCGAGGGGACAAGTTACGAAATTCTTAAAAAAACTTACAGAGCTATCTCCCAGACGGAAATTCCTATGCTAAATTTATGTTTGGAAGAAGTATTTGAAAGCCTGAGCAATTCTATGCATCTCTCTGACTTACCCATCATTTTAATAGTTGAATGTTTGAAGCCTACTTCTGCTTACACGATTTTGAAACATACACACAACCACTAATATTTGAAGACCTAGAAATATTACTAATGTTTTGTTACCAAAAACTTTGTAATGTTATAATAAAAATTGAAAATGCTGGAATCAATTTGTAAAGCCTAGCTTGAAGTTTACTCAAAAATTCAGTTTGTCTATGGAAGATTCGATCAATGTCGATTTCATCTATTTTTATCTTCAGTATTATTAATTGGACGATCTTGATCACTCTTGAAGTATGATCACTTATCTAGATGAATTAACGTTATGGTAGATTTTACTTATTATGTGACTGCTTGTAGAAATGTTTAAAAAGCAAGCTACAGAATCCAAGTCCCATTGTGTAAGAACTTGACATAACGCTATTTACTATCTACTGACTGATTATCGTAAATAATTTCTTATACTGAGGTTTCTATGGTAAAAAAGGGCATAATCTTCATGTCTCTAACTATGACACAAAATGACACGCATATGTAAAATATTGATACTCTCATACTACTACCACTCTGATATTTGTTTAGATAATTTCATCTTTATGTACTTTTGTTATATAACAATTCGAACTGATGTGCATTGCGCATTTCTGACTGTTATTTTCTATAAACTGTATTCCTAAAGTCTTAAACCATTATATGTTCACAGATTTAAATTCACCATAGAACATACAAACTTAGTTTCTATGTAAAACTATTGATATTAGGATGTTTTATACATACAATATTTACTAATTATTTATGGTATATTTACTTTTATTCAAGTGTGAATTACTCAAAAGAACTACTTCTGATTCTGAGAATAGAATCAAACGTTTACAAATAGAGAATGAAGAAATTCATCATCATTTAACAGATACACGAAATCTATGTGATAATTTAGAACGTCAAAAAAATTCATTACAACATCAATATACTATTAGTAGTTTTGAAATGAATCAAACTAAAGCGAAATTAGTTGAAACAGAACGAGAATTAGTGGAACTACGCAAACAAGTATAATTTATATGTTGATTTAATTAAATTACTCAATTATTTTTAAATTTTTTCATAAATTAAAATGATTATTAATAATTTTATTCAAATGCAATAAATCTATGTACAATTCATATTTGGATGAGTGATAAACTAAGATTTCTTGATAGAAGTCTGTAGTTGTATACAGTTAGCTATATTCACCACAATTTGATCCAAGTTAGAGTACCATTGAAAACCACTGATTACTGGATATTTATTTAGTTCTGGTACGAGACCCCTGAACAGTGATTATCCTCGACCCAACCAGGGATCGAACAAAAGACCTTTAAGTTTCACAATGAGTACTTAAACACTAAAGCACATGGTCTTCACCTAAGTCATGACTGGCTAAGTCTAAGTGTTTCAGATATGAGTGGAACTGTTATCCCATATGACCTTAGATCACTATCACATCATATCGTCGATTGATTGAATTTAGACTTTTACCATTGGTATTCAGTCTTGATTTAATGAAATTATAGAATTAAACTAGTATTATAAATGTTAAAAATATTTCCAAAGTATTTTAGTTATGAAAGAAGTTCTAATTTTCAAATAATAAAACAACTCATGATAGAAGTAGGATAGATTTTAGTATTCGTTCACATTCGATATTCAATTAACTAAAATTAATCTATTTTCAAACTCATCACTCAAGTTGTAAACGATGATGCAAATCGGCTTCCAAGAAATTTAGGTTTTGCCAATCATCCATCATACATATAAAAGTGTAAATGTTTTGTAAAACCTGTATTCTAATAGTGAATGCAGTTGATGGATTGTAACGCATATATTGTAGAACTATCTAATGCTGTTCTCTCCTTTTATTAAACTTATATATATGTTCATCAGACAGTTCTTAAATAGGAACACATAACCATTATTAACACTTCAGTAATGTAAATAATCATTTAGAAGGAAGAATTCACATGTACACCTTGATGGAAATGGACTATATGAAAATCATCACTAATGAATAATTTCGAATTCTCCATCGTAGCTACAAAATCATCGTAGTACATTTCAATTTTGTATTTGTTTTCATCTATCCGCTTTACCTTACAATATTCAATATATCTTATCGGCTTCATTATGTTGTATATTACAAATAGTACATCTAAGAAGAGGTTTAGCTGACCTTTTTGTAGATGAAATCTACATATCTTCTACAGATAAAATTCATATTGTCTATCTTAACTTGGTTTCTGTTTCGAACGATATCCTCTGGGTTTTTTTTAACAATTAAAATTGATATTGTTGTATAAAACTTACGTTCCCAGAACTTTTTATAGATGTAATCACATTGTCTATTTCTTCTAGGTTGATCGAGAACGTGAAGCTATGAAAAGCTTTGAGTTTGTTTTAGGATCAAGTCGTGAAGCTGAACATACAGCTCACCTTGAACTGAAAGTAAGTTATATATATATATATATAATACTGATTACTTTATTCAATTATCTTACTCATTAAAATATCAGCAGTACATACGTATTACAATCAAGAAAATGTTTTACAAGCGACATTATAATATTTTATCCTCGCTTCTTAATCGTAAGGTGATGAATGTTAAATTATTGATCTTTTTCGTATTTGTTCTATTTTGTTCAGTCTCTGTTTCATTTTTTATCACATTTTAGGAATGCCATGCTGAATTGTCTTCTTTACGTGAACGTTTAGCTACAACAGAAGCAAAACTTTTAGACTCTGAATCTGAAGTTAAAACATTACAGAGACAATTACTATCACTTCAAGAAACATCTCAAAATCATCATTCTCCTTCAATAAAAGTTCAAAAGTTTCTACATTCATCATCAGATACATACGATCAAAAACATCTAGAAAGTGATATATTTAATGGTAGTATGAGTCCAAACATTGATCCATTGCCTAGTCCTACATCATCTATTGAATTACCTACTGATTACTCAACAAAGGGAGCAATATCTTCACCGCTTCCATGCCTAACGTACGTTTTTGTCCATTTATGAATATATTTATAATAGTAAATGGTGCTACTACTCCAAAATAATAAAAGGTTTTGTCAGATGATTAGAGGTATTTGCATCTAGGTTTCATTTTAGTTTATGCTTGTCAATAAGCCACACCTTCGATCTTAAGGGAACCGATAATTTTTTATGGGATTTCAATCCGTATCACCTAGCTTCATAGTTTGAGAATTTAGCAATAAGTTATTCGGTCCATGACTAACCTGTAAAACTTACATACTGACAGTGGATTGATTACCCACTGTTGACCAAATGTCATCTTAGTCTAGTCAACACTAAGTGTTGATTTAATTCTATCGAAAAAGTTGCAATGTTGTGACATCGGATATATCATGTTTTGATGATAAGCATTTGGAAGGAGAAAACTGGACACTTCGAAAACCTAGGTTTCGTGCTAGTTAGCACTCATCAAGAATGTGTATCAAAAATTATGAACACAAGAATATTTGTTGTTAGTATCCTTAAGTTATGTTACTTTATGACTGTGTACTGATAATCTGTTCAGTAGTGTAATATGTTTATCCATATTCTTCTTTTTAGATATGTTATCTTACTTATAAAAGCATACTTGGTCACATCAGACTACTTATCTCTCCTCAACTTATTTAACTAGTGGATAACTAATATATACAAGAAATTTCATAGTATTACTGACTGATATTTGAAACGTTTTATTGTCGTGTCAGTAAAAAACAAACAAACAAACTCTTGAATTTTACTGGGACCTGTATGTTCATGCCGTAATTTACAGGAAAGCAGTTATATGATATCTCTAACCTAGCTCTCTCTATAATCAGATTACTAATCAGTTTCCTTATTCACGAATTGATGCATCGACCAATTAAACAACAATCAAAACTTTAAAGCTTCTGCTACCAAAATTGCCACTCAAAATCGTTGGGAGAAAAATGTGTTATTTTAAAATTTCCATTTGTTCTATCTCCCATACATTTTAGCCCTGTTGATTACTCACGTGTACTCTTGAACGTGTCTTATACAATGTGTCTATTCACTTCGTGTATTTACTACTGAATCACCTTGTTATTCTCTGAGTCAGTGTTTTGCCGAACCGAAATGGTTTATGCATTCGCGTTGTACCTTTCATTGCTTATCTATTGTTCAAAAGATACCATTGTAGTAGTGGCTTGACATTAATTGCACGGCGGTTGTGACTGCCCACTACCCATTTTTCTTTTGGACGAAATCATTTACTCAAGCCTTTACGTTTAATAAACCTTAAAAACGTTTTACTAATACGTATGGGATTATCAAATTATTATTATTATTAGTGTCAAATGATTATGTAGCTTAATCACTAGGGCTTGGTTCTAATTCATCATTTGAGCTTTCCCATGGAAATGTTGTACCATTAAAGTGATCCTAGTACATAATTTCCAGCTTACTGTACAGCGAATCAACGATAATGATAAATTAAACTTGTGCTTACTGATTTTCAGTAAACACTTTGAGATAAAAAAACTTGTTGTATGCAAGATAGGAGTTATCAAATAGAACAATTAAACGACTTCACTGAGAAGGAGATTAAAAAATTTGTTTGATGTCATTTTTTAACGGACTTAAACAAAAGAATTTAAATCAACTTGTGGATGGCCCTTAAAAAGGGCCTTTACTTAGTCTCTTAACAGTTTAGAATTTCCTGAATAATCGCATGACTGTGATTCCGTACATGGGACAGTGGAATCTATGGAATTGTGGTAGTGGATCGTAAGCACAAAACAAATGAAACGTTGCATTGTAGCGACGGAAAATCCAAGCGCTTCCATCAGCAGTTTCACTGGGCGGCTGAGCGAGATTGCAGATGTCACACAGTCTGTCGTCGTGGGCATGTTCGTCAGTGTCGTTGTCTCGGTCATTGAATTCTTCTGAGTTTATAGAAACAATTTCTTCTTCGAAGTATTTGTGGCTCCTGACCGATAATTGTTTTGTTGAGACATGCAGCTGCGCATCTCTGAACTCTCTCTTCCACTCAATGTACAATATACATTATATTCAAGAATATGTTATCTATTTCCATGACAATGTGAGAAACCACAGAGCTTGTGCCTTGTACGTTACTATCATTCATAATTTGAAGAGAACTTGCTCAGTCGACAACTACATACATTTTGTATTAATTTTAAGAAATAAATAACTAATTATAAGAAATTTAATTGAATGAAATGGAATGGAAAAAATTGAAAAGTGGGATGAAAATTTTTCATAAAATGGGGTGAAAAAAAATTAAATAAAAAGATAAATACAAAAACCGCCGTCTATTTAATGATATTCATAGTAGTGAATGTGAACAAAACTGCAGTTAACCAAATGTATTTAAATATAAAATTACAGAATATCTTAGTAAAATCTGAGAACCATACAGTAAATACTTCATTTGAAAAATTGCAATCAATGGTCTCAGATTTTGCTGTTCCTTCGTTTACACACACTAATCACATTGTTTTTGTTCTCTCTTATTCCATCTTCTTAAATTTCTGCCTCCAAGCATTTCACTTTCGATTGTAGATACATACTACTTATATCTATCGACATGAATAGTACACACCACACCATATCTGAAATATACGTGTCTTAAATACAGTTCTTATTTGACCTTTATTATCTACATTATATCGATATGATTTGTCAACTGAATGTATGGTACAATGAAATAAGATCTGTATTTCATTATAATTATTGTAGATCATAAAGCAGTTAGATAAAACAGGCACCAGTGAACGTAGTTAACGTGAGCGTCATCATAGAAATAATGGTACTCCACTTTAATGATTTATAATTTATTATTTGTTATGCCTACTTTTAATTTTGTTTAAATTCAACCATAAATACTTGATTTACCGGAGGAAAAAAACAAGATTTTCTTAGTATATATTGAAATCTATTTGATCTTGTTTCGGATGAATTTGTACATTTGTGTTTTTTAATAGGTTCTGACAAGCAAATAATATTATAAAGCTCTTGTCATAGTATTTCGTATTATAATTATTTGAACTTTTAAATTAATTAATAAATATACAGTGGAATATATTTAAATAATCAAAAAATACACTTGGATTACCGACAGTGAAAAAGAGTCTATATACATATAAAGCATAACTCTATATTTACATATCATAGATGTACGGAAGGTTGAACAAATATTAAGATTACACAATTGATAAAATGTCTGATTTCTAGTGAATGACAATGTGTTTTGTATATTATTTCTGTACTTATTGTTTAGGAAACTCATTTACATCAGAATAAGTCAAAGCGTAAAAAATTTGAACTGATGTAGGAGTTCAAAAATGGTTCTTATTTTTATTTTCTTTCACAGGTTCCCGTCAGAATTTAACGACACAAGACCCAATGTCATATTATCCGATTCACATCATCCATCACAATTAACATCGTCTGTTTCTTCTATGTGCGCCTCTATAGCTGATCACACAAGCAACTATTTTCATAAACTGACTGAAAATGATCCTGTGAATGAATTGGTCACTAATGTAATCAACCCACTCTCAACATGTATCGATCCTGTTTCTATGTCCGATTTGAATTTTTCTCAAGGTGATGACAGCGGAAGACCTGTTTCTGAAAACACAGTATCAAATGAAACATAACACTGCTGTAGCTAAATGAGGAACTTAACTGCTCCCATGCTAAGATAGTTATTCACGTTGTTTGTAACAGTATATTTTGTCCATGACGTATTTTTTTTATTTTCCGGTGAGTCACCCAGCATAATGTATCACAATGCTATTGTTAATAAATTACTTAGTTTACATTATTACACATTTTATACAGAATATAAACATCTCACAAAATGCTGTTATTTCATGCGTCCATAGTTATGTGGGATATCACAGTAAATAGTTCCGATAGTTTCTGAACATTTTATTTGTGAACAACATTTAGGTCTTACCGCAATATAGTACTCACAATGGATTAGCTGATGAAAAGCTCACTTAATAGGATTGAGCTTTTGTAATCAACAAATGATACCAAAAATAAAATGTCTATAAAATTAGATATCGTAGCGAGAACGTCACGTGAGTTACAAAAGATTTGAGTAGGAGTGCCTCGGAATATGTCTATATGGCAGCAAAAAAGGATAAACTCTAAGGCCTAAGTCGGGTAAAAATATACATGCCATCACACATAATAAAACATGAAATAAAAGACAACTGAATTATTGATACAAATACTACTGAGGTTCGAAAAGATGTACAAAGGATCACAATTGAAAACTACGTCTTCAGAAATTAGCATTCGGAATAAAGCAAGACGAGACATAAAAGAAGATAAGGATTACCTGAACGTGTAAGAAGAAGATGCTGAACCAAAACCTTGACCTATTTGATATCATATGATTAGCTTTTAGTTGAAAAGTTCATATCTCAGCACTAATATAAAGAACTAATCATGAGACAGTCTTCACTGATGTGGTAACTAACAAGGCACATAAGAAGAACGAATATGCTGCTAACCTTAGCTCTATCTTGACAAACTACACGGCCACATGGAAGCATCTTAGTTCGCCACATGGACACTAGAATGGTAAAGGTCAACGATGAACGACTGTCACGAAACAGCAAGGAATACTGTTCAAAAATTTATCATGTACGAAGCACCTCAAGCTAGAGACGCGCCTTGAAAATAAAATCCAGGGTTAAACGAGGGACATAACATGCCACACGTCGGAAAAGGAGCCTGATATAAGCGGAAAAACTCTGAAGGATCCTGACCGCAGCTCTAACTTTGCTCTGAGTAATAGACTGGATGCCAACGTTGAAAACGATAGGAAATATTTCAAGGCAAAGCCAGCAGCCGAAATACGAGGTTACTCAAAATATCCATAATATCATGATCAAAAGGACATCTACAAATCAACGGGCCTGCGTTCCTAAGAAGCCTAACTGTAAAGACAATACCAACCTAGAAATGGCATAAGTCTTTATTACAAGCTTCAATGATCAGGCAAATCAGAAACGCACAAGCTCAGATTACTCTTCGACTTTTACACGAAACGATAGAGTAGTAAAGGTCCATGTGATTCTTAGTTTGGTATCAAGGAGACTAAATTCTTTGAGCCTAGAGAAGTGACGGGGATATCACAACATCAATTCTAAAAACGTCCGTAAAGGCTCCACTTTGATCCGTTCACTTGCTAGGGTTGCGTCAAAGACTGTGGAGATGATGTTCTGGCAATATGTTCATGTCGGTGTGATTTGGCGTACTTAATGCCATGTGATGTTTTCAGATCATCATGGAAATCCAGAACCGAATATCTTTATAGAGTGGGATCTCAGGCTTATAACCACAGACAGGTTAGATATCAGCTGGCAAATTACCAGCGCAGGCGAGATTGTTTCAGTCAAACGTAACAACTCAATCAATATGCTAGAATATAAACTACATTTCGACGTTTAAAGGCACGTGCCTACGTTTACCATATCTTTTAAGACTAATAATAAACTAATATCCAGGGCGTTTAGATATGTTATCCAGTGACTAGTCATTGCTGTTGTTTTCCCTCTGAGTCTAATCGGAACCTTAGTTTTTATAATCATTATCTCGAAAAGACAATGTGTTATATAACCGTACGGATTGTACAACACTAACACAGCATAAAACCGACGGAACCTGCTTTCTTGTTACACTTTCCTAATTCGTTAAAGAGATTTATTGTTTAAAATGAATTTCAAGAATACGATGAATAATCACAAAGGTTCCTTTAAAACCTCTATGAAACGTTAATGGATTTGGTATGAATTTTATTCTTACATTATATCCACTAACATAGTAAAGATATATTATAGAACAACAAATGTATCATATATGTGACCACTGAAGATAAAAATAATGTTCTGATTAGTTAGCTTCTTTCACAATTCGAGAAAATATCTAACATCTGTGGTGTGGATGTTTTGTGACTATTTCCGAGGGACGAATTGTCGAATTTAACGTGAAATAACCTAAAGCGGTAGGGAAACATTAGTTATCAATTGTATTCAGAGTCAGTGGTGACTTAGAACACAGACTAAAGCGTAAGTAATTCCTGAATATGATCTCTAAGGCCTTTATTTACAATGGATGTTAATGAATAATGCAAAAATGCCCTAGAGGAGCGCTATCAGTCAAACATCACAGCCAAACGCACGAAGATAAGCATGGAAATGAAGTTGATCTTTATGGGAAACAGAGTCTGCAATTGTTGGTATGGGTAATAGAAATTAAGACTTGTATAGTTTCCACCTGGGAGGCCCAATCATTTTGACAAGCATGCCCAATTAAGGCTGGATGGTTTAGGATCAAACTATTCCTTAGTACTTTGCTGTTCTCGTTAGGGTACTTCTTGCAGATTTTACGTTGTTTTGTATAAGTAGTACACAATTCACACTAGTAAAATTTTACATAATCATCAAATCACTAATATGAGATTCTGGATAATGACGTAGGTTGTCAAGTTTGTACCTGATGTCATTATCTTCATTTCTACTATATATTGTACTAACACTTCTACCTAGTGAATGTCCGATAAATCAGTCCAATATAGATCAAGTTATTTCATATGTACAAATGGTTGAGAAATTTCGGATGCAAAGTGTCTGTTTTCTGTTGAATTTTAACAGACAACAGCGACTGGGTCAATAAAAGCATTGCAAGCCCAATTTTATACTGGCTCAGAATTGGAGTGCAGGAGGTTTGTAATGTCTCAACATCAGATGCGTCACAAGAACCTCACAAAAACTGAGTAATGGACAGTAAACATTGAGTTAAAACTCAGTGGATTAAATAACGTGTCATGAACATTCTGCCGCATTCGATACGAAGTATAAACAATTTGTAGAAATTCACTCCCGAATATCTCTATATAGTGCGATCTCAGGCTTATAAAAACAGATAGGCTAGACACTAGCTTAAACTATACGGAGGATGCAGTCAATAAAAACGAAACTCTCGTCTTTATGCATCGACAACTTGGCGCAACCACAGCATAGTTAATCTTGACACAGTGTGAAACGTACACATGGTCCTATCTCGAAGTCGACAATGTTGCTGGGCCTCTTTTAACTTTTTGGCTCCGTTTCACTCTAACTTCTGTGATCGTTCATATTGCAATTAATCAATCTCCTGCTCGCTAAGTCATGACTGTTGGTTGTAGAAACCACACTGTACCAGAACAAGTGTGCTTATTTATATCTAATACATACGATCCCTAATTAACCAACACATACACTAGGATCTGTGCGGGAGTGTGAATACAATATGTATATTTCACAACATTAAATAAGTGTCTGCAACCTCCACGTAGCTCGAGCTGGTGTCTAACCTGTCTGTGGTTATAAGCCTGAGATACCACTCTATAAAAATATTCGGTTCTGGATTTCCATGATGATCTGAAAACATCTTAAAAGATATGGTAAACGTAGGCACGTGCCTTTAAACGTCGAAATGTAGTTTATATTCTAGCATATTGATTGAGTTGTTACGTTTGACTGAAACAATCTCGCCTGCGCTGGTAATTTGCCAGCTGATATCTAACCTGTCTGTGGTTATAAGCCTGAGATCCCACTCTATAAAGATATTCGGTTCTGGATTTCCATGATGATCTGAAAACATCACATGGCATTAAGTACGCCAAATCACACCGACATGAACATATTGCCAGAACATCATCTCCACAGTCTTTGACGCAACCCTAGCAAGTGAACGGATCAAAGTGGAGCCTTTACGGACGTTTTTAGAATTGATGTTGTGATATCCCCGTCACTTCTCTAGGCTCAAAGAATTTAGTCTCCTTGATACCAAACTAAGAATCACATGGACCTTTACTACTCTATCGTTTCGTGTAAAAGTCGAAGAGTAATCTGAGCTTGTGCGTTTCTGATTTGCCTGATCATTGAAGCTTGTAATAAAGACTTATGCCATTTCTAGGTTGGTATTGTCTTTACAGTTAGGCTTCTTAGGAACGCAGGCCCGTTGATTTGTAGATGTCCTTTTGATCATGATATTATGGATATTTTGAGTAACCTCGTATTTCGGCTGCTGGCTTTGCCTTGAAATATTTCCTATCGTTTTCAACGTTGGCATCCAGTCTATTACTCAGAGCAAAGTTAGAGCTGCGGTCAGGATCCTTCAGAGTTTTTCCGCTTATATCAGGCTCCTTTTCCGACGTGTGGCATGTTATGTCCCTCGTTTAACCCTGGATTTTATTTTCAAGGCGCGTCTCTAGCTTGAGGTGCTTCGTACATGATAAATTTTTGAACAGTATTCCTTGCTGTTTCGTGACAGTCGTTCATCGTTGACCTTTACCATTCTAGTGTCCATGTGGCGAACTAAGATGCTTCCAGTGACTAAGTTTAGTTTCCCTCGTTATCATCTGCTGTTCTCTCTCGTTCTAATTTCTCTGTTATCCCATAATTTATGCATTATCAAGTAATTGACTAATTTATATATTTATTTCTTGAAATAATATATTTATTTTTCCAATAGAATGCTCACTTCATTATTTTCATATTGCAATCAACTTTTTTATTCAAGCAAGTGAAAAACATATTGTTCATCTGATTTCTGAAGAACGAACATTGTTTAATGAGCATTTGGTACTGAAGCCCGCTCATTATGGAACTGAAGGTTGTATCAATAGCAACAGTTTAAGGTAGGCACAACCTTTGATTTAGAGTTGTTGATTGATTGATTGACTGGATTAATATCTTTCATCGAACAGTTATAGTTTATTGGAAGCCAATTGAGCTGAGAATCTATAAATATCTTTAGGAGTTTACTCCACCAGAGATTCTTTCCTGCTGGTCAAGTTGTACATTTCATTTTTGGCGAAACTTTAAAACAAGCATTTATATTTCAGTGTGCCTAGATCAACGGTAGTGGTGTCAAACGTAAGGTATTAACCTGGAACTGAAGCTAAGTCTGGTACCGTAGAACAAAAACTATGTTTGATATCATTGCTGAGATAAACAGTCAGCTGGACCACAAATACAACCTACCTAGAAAATAGCTTTCAGGCATATCTTTTTTGTTTATGGGGTTTAGAATGTCGAAAACGCTCAACGAATTTTCCTAGGCAACCTAGGGTGTCTATCACAAAGGTAGCTCCTTTTCAAAAAATGTTTAAAAGAGCTAAAACTTTCAGTATTTATATTCTACCATCAAAAGCATAAATGTTCAGTTTACTGAAATGATTTCAGTATCCAGATATCTAAAACATCTTGTTTTGTTAAAAAAAGAGCTTCATTATTCTAGAGAAAGTGAAGGAGAAAAGTCAGCTGCTTTCATTGGACATTTTCATGTGCTGGAAACATCTGGAAATTTCAGTAGTGTATAACGCTTTAAAGAACGGTAGTTCTGGGCTTCTTTCAAAAAAAATTAAAGGTGTGAGTTGGTAAGGTAGATGTCTATGGCCCTTGTGGAAATTCTTCATAATAATAATAGATAGATAAATAGAGTTTTATATTTTTGTTAGGAACCACACTATTCGAGACAACTAGTAATTCAACAGTCTATATTCTGTGGTGTCTTGTGCATAGTTCATGAAAACTTGGGAAACGGAGGCCAAATAAAATGACGGAGGCAGTCAAACGTAAATATTGTTGGCCAAAACAAAGGGAAATCATACAGAATCGTGTCAGAGCTTGAAAGATTTAACAAATGACCAAGGGCTCGGAAACAACCCGCACACACCCTTAGTAATTGTGAAACCAGGTTACCTCAGCAAGACAGTGGAAATCGATATTATTGGGACACTACGGGAAACCAACAAGAAAAGTAATCACATTCTGATTATGATTGATCAGTTTACGAATTAGTATGCGGCAATTCCCCTAAGTAGTATAGATGCTCAAACTGTCTACTGGACATACACTTGATGTGTTATAGATAAAAAGAGATGTGAGGCCGCCAGCTGAGTTGTTGACAAAACGAATGCATCAAAAACCTTTATTAGAGTGAGATACTATCGTGAAGCTTCGAGAGGATGTATCGAAGTGTCATGATATGGCTTGCGTACAGATTGGTGTGACGCAAAAGCACCAGAAAAGTACTACAATAGGAAGACTTATGGAATAATCTTACAACCAGGAGAAATAGTATGGCTAAAACCAGACGACTCACCGGCAGGGACACTCACTAAACTACATAGAGAATGAACAGGTCCTTATGAAGTAATTAGAATCTTAACAAAATCTACGTATGAAATCAAAGACACCAGAGGCGACTCTTGGTATATATGATCGTCCACTATAATCGCCTGAAACCGGCGTATGACTACATAGGATATATGGTTAATCAAAGTTTGCACACAAGTTAATTTTTTTTAAATGATTTACGATTACGTCCTTTTTAATTTGTTACAGATCCCAAAGTGAGGGGGGAAAATACTTAGTATCCTGGTGTTATTTTATATTACGTTTTGTGTTCCGAACTGTTGTACAGTCCGGCATTCTTATCAAATTACTGATTCTGTGTTCCTGTTGAAATATTACCGTACTCTTTTTGGATTGTCGTTTCTTTTCCTACTTCGAAAAAGACCTCGGAAGGAAAACCAATTTCTTTTGTGGAGATTATTGAAAGCCATCGAGGACAAAGTTTAAAGGAGTCAGAAGCAGTGTGATATTAACAACACGGTAATATAGAAACATCTGATTTAATATTATTGATTGATTAGTTGTATCGGTATCTTTAATTGAGGATTTGCAGTCAGTTGGAAGCTAAGTGAACATAGGATCTCGTCGAGGGTCTTACTTCAACGGCAATCCCAGTCAACTGACGGAATTGCTCATTACCAGGCTTTGGCAATTCCAAACCAGCCTTCATTTTGTTTCTCGCTTGCATCAAGTAGCTTACCTGGTCATAGACTTTTGATCACTTTACTATCAGTAACTTACTTATTTAACTTGATTTCCATACTAAATGCCTGGGTTTTCAGTATGTTAGGAAAAGAATCTTATCTTTCCAATAAAGCAAAGTTACTTATTTTGAAGGATAATACTAGGGCTGACTTAAACGGTTATTTCTCCTTAAAGTAATTTAGTTATAGGAACTACATCGTTGACTCAAGGTGTCTGGCAATTCCAGAGATACCTCTGGAGTTCATAATATTGTGATCCAGCAGATTAAAAGCTAAAACGTTGAGAAAAGTTTTGACGAAGTCTAATTTTATAGTTCCGGCCAAACGTATCGGTTTATTTCGGAAAGCGTGTAGATAAAGACTGAGATCACGTTTTAGTTGAATACAAAAAGTACTACAATATGCACAATTCGAATTGGTCTACGAACATTAATTGTAGACACATCAGTTTGTGTTAATTACAATAGTTGATATATTTTGTCGTATATCTTTCCTGAAATTCGTTTGTTATCAGCTGTGTGATCTTTCACGTACGACTTGAGCATCGCATGCGCTAAGGTCTACATGTAAATAGTTTTTGTCGTCATAGTATGGCACTCCCACGATAGGTCCTGGATTCGAGTTCTGCGAGCGTGATCGTGGGCGCGCACTGACGGGGAGCCCCATATTAGAACGAAACGGCTGTCCAGTGCTCCCAGGTTTTTCGTGGTGGTCTAGCTTTAACTGAATCATGAATTCAACTATTAAAATACTTTTTCGTTTACTGCCTTGGCATTTTAGTGAATTGATTCTAGTTCTAGCAAAATGAAAATTCAGTTCTTTTAAAATCTCCCAAGTATTTTGTACAAGGAAAAGGTACATACCCAGTATTTTCAGTAAACAACTACACCCCCCACTAGAATATTTAGTTCAAATACCAAGACTTTCACATAACACCCATAAGTACCTAGATTGATCTTATAATTAATCTATTTCACATACTACATGATAAACATATCACAATATGTTTGTGATTACTTTTCCCGACTTCTGTTATACGTACTGATAAAGTTTCTAAATCAATAGAAGGAATTAGCTTTAAATGTCTTAAACCAGGGTATCCTCTGGTAAGATGGCAATGACTTCTTACAATTAATCTGCTTTTCGTCATTTGCTTAAGCGAGCTATTTACTTGGACCACTATTTTCTCAAACCTGGTATTAGATGTACTTATTATGGCAAACAAGTTAGTGATTTAATTATATCACAAGTAATATAGGCTCCGTAACCTTTTATTTTTGGTTTGCTTGTGTACTAAGTGTTAAGAGTCAAGTGTAGTTAAAAAATTTCGTAGGGTATCAATCACCAAACATCCTAGTTAACTATTTCTGTATATTAATTGAGTAAATACATCATTTTTCTCTTTTTTAGATTCACTCGAACTTTTTTTTGTGTTAACGACTAGCTCTGCTTTTCAATGGTCACTAATCGACTCTATTTAGTATTGTTTGTTTGCATTTCGAGTGCATTTACTTCTGGTAAGCAAATCTCTGTTTTAAAATTGTTTTTAATTACAGATTAACTGGTTTTAAATTTAGCCGAGAAAAGCAGCAACAGTCATTAAAACACATTTTGTTATGGCAATTACAAACAAAATATTACTAGTACTGAATATTTAATCCGAGAGACTATAATTTATGGACGAACCAGTCAGATTTAGGATAGCAGGTATTGGATTTTTGCGCGAAATTCATCCACCCGTTCATCTAAATAGCGTCTTAGCATTTTAGCTGATGTCAGTTCGTGATGAAAAACATAAATCCAAATCCTAACCCTTACCATCAACTGTAAATCATTATCTTTATTCCTCAAACTGCTTCATAGCCTTCATTTAGCCTTATTAAGTAGGTAGACACTCAAGATCACGTTGGCGTCGCTCATAGGTCGTCCATAAATTATAGCCTCATCACTTAGTCCTTGAAAACAATAATTTGTCTATTTCCCTTGACTACATTTGATTATATATGGGGAATTGTGCTTTTAACAGAATTAGTATATACAATAACCCAGCAATTTTAAAAACACTAGAAAACAACTAGTTCTATCCTAAAACACATATTTTCCCATATTTATTCACTTGCTTTTGTTAGTGAAAAATTCATTATTCCGATGAAGAATCTATATCAACTGACGAGGCTGAGACCTGTTAAATGTGGGCGAACACTTCCTACGTCGATACATAATGTTTTCTTATGTATTAATAATTTCGCTAGGAACTTAGAGGCTTACAAACCAAAATGTGGTATTTACGCATAAATCTATTGACAATTTTTGTGAGCCATGCTTGTCTGGTTACAGTTCTCATGTGTATCACGACCAGTGCTTGAAGACTGTTTAACATGATTCAGAATCTGTTGCGATAGCATAAATGCATTCACTCTTTGCTTTCCTTTAAATCTGAAGTTTCAAACTATTTTATATCTTCTATTCCATGACTTCATCGATTTTTCTTCAATCAAATTGTCAATGCCTAATTTTTTTTATCACTAAAACTACTGCTTCTATCGCTTGTTTATTCATATTGATAATTTAATCTTTCTGTTTTAATATGATGTGGTGATTTGGACAGATGAATATATGTAACGGGTTCTATTTTGTTTATAAGTGAATGACCGAATTTTCAACCAGGATATTTTTACAACACCTCAAATATTATACATTTATTATTCTGAGTAGTCAGCTAACAGAGTATGTTCAAACATTTATAGAATATCTAACCGTTTCTTTGAAATATGTCTTCAAGAATCCCATCATTTAATGATTTGTTACTATATACGTGTTTTAACTTGTAATTCAAACACCAACTACTTATAATCCTAAAAAAAAAACGTTTTGACATGTTCAATATCCATATGATTTAACATTAATTAATATAACTTGAAAAATAGATTATTTCCATACATAGTGTTATAACTGTTTTAATGTTATTAATTTTATTTATGTAGGATTAACATTTGGATTTTCATCAGCAACTACACTTCAAATTTATTTCAGTTCTAGTTGGATAGCAGTTTTTGTTGGTTTATTAAATGCAGGTGGAATAATTGGATCATTGTGGTCAACGTGGCTTATTCGTTATTATGGACATTGTTTTACATTATTTCTTTCTTATGGTCTATCTGTCATAGGATGGGTGTTACTATATTTTTCATCGTCAGCTGTCTACGAACGATATTCACCAACTATTCAATTAGTATTAGGACGTCTAATAACTGGTTTAGGTTGTGGATTAACTTTAACTACTAATGTAATTTATGTCTATGAGATAATTCCATCGTCATGGAAAGTATTGATGGGATCATTGTTTCAAGTTAGTATAACATGCGGAATTGTTGCTGATTATGCACTTGCAATTTTTTTAAACTGGGATACTATTTCTTTGGTTTTCGCATTGGTTATTTCACTTGTTGCCGTTTTAACTTATATGTTACCCGAATCTTCTGAATGGTGCGTTAAAATGGGTAATTTGCAATCAGCTGAAGCATCTCATTATCTGTTGCAGGGAAACGTAAGTGACTGTTAGGTCTACAAATTTGTTTAAAATAAATAAATTATGTTCTAAAAATATTATTATTACAGTGTAATGAATAAAGTTTGATTGGATACATCTCATAATTGACAGTATTACACTTTTGTGCAACTATTTACTTGGTTTTTTGGCGTCTATTACGTAAACCATAATGGACAAAAAATTTTGAGATGCAATTATAACCATGAAATTATTGATCAAATAATGACTTCAATGTTAAGTATCTAGTTTTCTTCGAGCATCTCGTGTTGAGATAAAGATCATCTAATGTTATCGATGAATGAAAACCTAACCACTACAATAGTTCTTGTCTCTATACCTATGCAATTCAAAGAGTATAGTCGAAAAATAGTTTGCATTATTAACTTATTCCCGGGTACCTGGGTATGAGTGGCGCTCTAAATGTAAGGGAGTCAGTAATACTCACCGAGCTGCTCAAAATGGGATAGTTGGTGATGAGTACAGCCAGCCAATAACAAAGTCTGAAACTGTTTACTGAATTGTTTTCTTTATTCTCTCTCTCTTTAAAGGTGTTAGTTTCCTTTAAGGGTCTACTATTTTACTGTAATTTCAACTTTATCTATCATAAAACGCTGGCGTAAAACGGAATAAAGCTAAAGAGAACCATGTGTAATTGAATCTGTGAATGTAGTTACCAAAGTAGCCCCCAAATGCCATGGTACGGCCGAGAGTGGGGAGAGTCAGCTCTCCCACTCGAAGTGCTCTCACGTGGCCACGAGTATATAGCCTCTGTCAGGAAGTCTTACTCATTGCCTTCTCGTGGCGGGGGTGTTGTTTACGAAATTGAGAGAACGAAAAGCGAATGTCCGGCGCTTTAACCGGGTTAGTGGACACGGCGATTCCACTTAGTGGAGTTGGAAAACCCTGATTCCAAATCAGTGGTGCACATGGACCCCAGTATCCTGAAGGAACGGATGATGTATGAATCAAGCGTTGATCACCGCCTACCATGGGTATGCATCTCCTTACGTTGCTCCACTGCCTTGTGGATCAGACCTTCAGGTCGAAGGCTCCGGGTGTGGTCCCCTAAGATAATCACCTGCCTCCTTGTACCAATATCTGTGTGTTAAAATAAAAATAAAGAAAGTTACCAAAGTATATTTCGAAAAATCTTTCAAAATTAACATATATATATATAATCTTAATTATATTTATGAGCATAGTTTAGCATTTAATCTGATTGCCATTTAAAATGGTTTAGTTAATGTTTGAAATATCACGAGAGTTCATGATTAATGTCGAAAATAAGAAAAAAAACTGTTGTTATTGTCAAATCTATTTTTTTTTTTAATTTCAATTTAGGAGATACCTTTTAAACAAAATGGGAATAACTTAATGATGAATGGAAATGTTTCTCATGATATATCAGATCTTAATACAAAATCATCCACTGGTTCTTCTCATGTATTGAATGATTCAAAGTCTAAGCTTCGTACAATTTTTATATTAATAACATTTCAACAATTAACAGGGATGAATGCTATAATCTACTTTGCTGAATCGGTTTGCCTATTTAGTGGGCTAGTATCATATCAATGTGGATTCATAATTGGATTGTGTTTATTTATTTCTAGTATTGTATCAGTATTTGTGGTTAGAAAATTCTCCTGGAAAAAGCTACTACTAGTTGGTGCTGTAATTATGGCTTTATCCCATCTGTGGTTTTCACTAATGGTATCAGTGAGTGACCAGTTTATAGAATATAATGTCGTTCTTTTTTATTCATTATTTATGATCTTTAGGAAATCTTTGTCATAGAGTAACAGTGGTACTGTCAAATTAATCAAGTTGTTAGTTAACAAAGTGGATCTAGTTAAATGTCGTCAGAATTCAGTCCTTTCATTTTTTTCTGATATCCGTGATATTATGGCATAAACGAGTTTTCTTATTATGAACTCAGATAGATTGTGGTTAGCAGCAGAATCCAGGATGTGCGTTTCGTTCTATTCAGGACTTGTCATCTGGATTCACCTGTATCCCGAAGTTGATGTTCACTCCGGGACTTGAATTTAGTGCCGCTTACTTCAAATATTGTCGCATTATCCACTTAGCTACCGATTTCAGATAGCCACTAGCTTGTGCAAGTAGGTCCAGTTGACGAGTCAAAAATGGGACGAAACACTTTCCAGCCACCATCCATTTTTGCTTAGAATACTTGTGACTTAATGGCAATATGGAAGCAAACCCAAACGTCTAATCAATTTTAGTCCTAAAAATCAATGAGAAGTTTGAGTCGTACTTATCCTTGATTTATGTATATGTAAACATATAATTATTCATCAGACATGCTAGAAATTATTTAATACATCTGTGGTATATGCTATTTATGTTGACGAATATAAGCAGTATGTAGCAGTAACTGGAAGTGAAATGTCTGCCAGCAAAAGATTGAATTGAAAAGAACAGGAATGGAAACAGAGAGCAAAAGAAATAATGATCGAATTGGAAGAATCATGAAGTGTGTAAAGGACAACTGAAGGAAGACGTGCAAATAATGTATCCAATGTATGATTTTCAAATTCTCCAAACCACTGTGTAATGTTAGTTTTACTCACCTGCGTTTTCGTGCACTTCACATCTAACATTCCCTTTTGATCCTCTGTTAGAATAAATCGATTAACAACAAAAGAGTATAATCTTTAATAAAATGTCATTTTCTTCAGTCAAATAAACGTGGATGCAAGTTTCAACGGAAATCAGTGTCGGGTGTGCGGCAGTTGTTTACCGAAGACAATGGAAGATTGTCGCGCAGTATCATGAATCAGTTGAAGTTAGACATTAACACCATTGAATACCACTGATTCAGTGGTATAGAGGCCAAGCGTTCGCGCACGAGTCTGAAGGCCCTGGGTTTGAGTACCATGCTCGTGGTCGTGTATGCGCACTACTGAGTAGTCCTATGCCAGGACGAAACGGCATCCCGGTACTTTCAGGTTTTCACTTGTGGTCCAACATTAACCGACTCATGATCTCAATCAAAACTCAATAATCTTCACAACCCTATACTGAAATTAAGTAATTGAATAGTTTTGAGGAAGCATAATTTACATTATTTTCTATATTTTACTATTCTGACTTATTTACTGAAGGTTCCTTCTGTTTACCACAGTAATCAAATTTTATGGATATAAAAATGTACAATGAATATCGTTCGTAATAGATAACTTTCATTCAGAAAATAATGATCTAATATAATGTCCCCATATTTTTTGATACAATATGATTGTAAAATTCTTATTAATTACGATTGCTGTCACATAGCCAATGTCTTTCTATTTCATTCAATGAGAAATATTTAACTATCAACTTAAAATGGACAATTTGAAAATATTTCTTAAGAGTCATATATACAAAATTAGTATACAGATATTTCTTCATTTGGTTAACGAAATAAACTTCCTTCCTTACTCTTCATCTTTTCCCTCTCAAGTGATCGAGTTTGTATGTATCAATATCAGCTGCTAGACATTGTATCACAAAAGTGGGAAGTTGAATTGGTGCACAAACATATCAGGTTTTACGTTGCTTGTATCTGAATGACTGATTTTAAGTAATATAGTCTGTTTAATCAACTAAGCTGGGAATGAGGATCTATTTATAACATTAATCTTATTGAATCGGAAAATTTTGACCATCACATTATGGCCTAGCTATCTAAAGATGTATAGTCCTCACTGCGAGGTCTGGAGTTTCTAGGTTTTAAATCGTGTAGAGTTTTAGGTATAAACTGCATCGAAACACCTATCTAATTATCCTTGGCTTTATTCAGATCTCTATTTGGCGTCGATTTTTCATGACAACTTTCTTTAAACTATCCAAATCTCCTCAAAACATCTAAGTAAATTATATATCCAACTTTCAGAAGGCCCCCGAATGCCCTGGTATGGCCGAGAGTGGGGTAAGCCCGCCCTCCCTCTCGAAATTTTCTCACTTGGCCACGCGTATACAGCCTCTGTCAGGGAAGTCCTAATCACTACCTTCTCCTGGCAGGGGTATTGTTTACGAAATTGAGAGGACGAAAAGCGAATGTCCGGTGTCTAAACCGGATTCCAAACCAATGGTGCACATGGGCTCTAGAATCCTGAAGGAACAAATAGTGTATGAACTAATCGTTGGTCTCCGGCTTCGATGGGACTGCATCTCCTCACGATGCTCCACTGCCTTGTGGGTCAAACCTTTAGGTCGAAGTCTTGGGGTGTGACCCCGTAAGAAAACCACCTGGTTCGGTTTGGGCACCCGGGCAGTATCACAGCCCTCATACAAATCGAATGATTTATGTGGTGCATATCTACTTGGTGCCTCCTTGTACCAATGTTTATGTGTTTAAATAAATAAATAAAGAACTTTCAGAAGAAACTCCGATATTAACTTCTATAAGCCAAACATTCATCTAAAAAAAATCATAGAAATTGGTATAAATTGATGATTTCTGAATATACTGTATTTCTTCTAATCATAAACAACATTATATGATAACTGGAGAATCTGAAATATTCCCATATTGTAAATTTAGAACAACATATATAAGCGAACAATATTGTTTTCGATTAGATCCTCATCAGGCTTTACTCTAATATACAGTAATGTATTTATATGCATATACGAAATTATTAAACCAATCAAGGTAGTTTATAACAATGGAAAAGATTACATAATAAGTAAAATGTGAAAAGTACAAATTGATGGTGTGACAATAGGTGCATTAGTTTTGATAAGCAATAATAATAAAGGTTCAAATCAATGTTACATAATCTGAAATAGGTCAATGATTAGAAAAATATAGAAACTGAGATAACAATTATAAACTACTTTGATTGGTTTAATAATTTCGTAGATGCATATAAATATTACTGTATATTAGAGTAAAGCCTGATGAGGATCTAATCGAAAACAATATTGTTCGCTTATATATGTTGTTCTAAACTGGAGAATCGTTCAATTTTTTAAATTTTCATGATTATCCACCTTTCTTCATGTATACCATATACATTTCCAATGAAATAAAACTTAAATGTTACTCAATCGGTTCTTTTTTTTATTATCCGTTTATAGCAGACTGAAATTTCAATGTCTTCAATGCATCAAATTAATTTAATTATATTGGCTATTACTTTCTCATGTAGTTGGGGTCCATTACCATTATTAATAACAATAGAATTATTTCCAACTATTCATCGAAATTATGTTATTAAATCATCATTAACAATTAGTTGGATAGTTTGCTTATTTGTTACATTTATATTTGAACCATTTATATTATGGTCAAGTGTATCAGTTTTATTTAGTATATTCTCATTATGTTGTTTATTATCTTGTGTTTATGTTTATTTTTATATTCCTGATATGAAATCAATGAACACTACTTAATATGTATTTATATATATGAACATTTTCATTGTAGTTTTGTTCATTTAGTATATTGGTTAATCACCATAGCAATTAGTTTGTTGATTGTATTGTGTAGTGTAGACCAAATAATTTATTTTAGCTTTTGGACAAACTATTCTTCTTTGAGTTATGTCTCAACTTTGTTTTAATGATTTACTTATCAATCCTCCCTGGGTTTTTTTTATATATCAGCACATATGTGTGTACACACATCTTATCCTATTCATCACTTAGTTTTGTTGAACTATAATAATATCGATTATTACTTAGTTAAAAGGGAGTTGGCACATACGCCTTCTTCACTGTGTGTCCTTTCGTTTCATTCCTCTCATTTCCTGTTCACATCAGTGAGTTTACAAAATATATGTATTTAACAATCTATTCTCGTATTCGACTTAATTAATTCCGTTATTTAAGTTGATAGTTATATACTAGACTAGTTAGGATGTATATTTCGGCAGTAATCATTCAATAATGATCATCTGTCCGATTTAACTAGAGTCAGATCCTAAGTCACCAAAGTACACAAGTTTTTCTCATATCTAAATAGAAAATTCATCAATTATATATTTCTCTCCCTGTTACTCTTTACACGTTTTACAACTAATCTCTAAATTGATATTATATTCTCTTCATTATCTACATATAAATTTAATAGAGTATATCCATAGTATTTAGTTAAGTTGCAGTAATTACTTACTTACTTATGCCTGTTACTCCTAATGGAGCATAGGCCGTAGACCAGCATTCTCCAACCCACTCTGTCCTTGGCCTTCTTTTCTAGTTCTATCCAATTCTTGTTCATTTTTCTCATGTCTATTTCCATTTCCCGGCGTAATGTATTCTTTGGTCTTCCTCTCCTCCTTTGGCCTTGAGGATTTCATGTAAGGGCTTGTCTTGTGACGCAGTTGGGTACTTTCCTCTAGTTGCAGTAATTGTATTTTATATATTCATCTTCTTGACATTTATTTTAGTGAAAGTTCTTTTAAATAATAATCAAACATGGATAATACTTAAGTAAATATTTAATTTTAAAATTTTCACTACTGTTATATCCTAATGAAGATTAAATTATAGGTAACTTCCAAGGACTATTAATGGACTGATATTCTATAAACATTCGTACTGTATAATAGTTAGATTATGTATATTTATATTCCCCTTATTATAAGCTTCATTTTGACCTATAGACTATCATTATTCTTATACGATTTACTGTCCCTAAATTATGCTCAGTTTATTAACTACTGCCTTCCATGGTCATAGCCACTTTTTGGCTTTATTGTGTACAAATATTATTATCTATTTTATGGTGTGTTGCGATCTTTTTGTTTGATTTATAAACACAGTATATTTGAAATAAATGATTCGTATATTGGAAGATGGTATTTGGTGTTCTGGACTCAAGTGGACGGGTTAAACGGACATAGGTTCAATAAGGACGCTAGTCTGCTCATATCAGTTGAATGTCATTGGTTTTGGCATAGTGCTAAGATTGTATAAGTCGTATTTTGATTGGTGGATAAATCATGTGATAAAAAGCCGGACATAAAGTCATAACAACTACATTATCATTAAATAACTAAAAATAGATTATAAAAATATATGTACACTGTCACTACTACTACTACTAAAACTTAATCTTCAATTTTCAACAGCATAGTAACAATCTAAGTTGGAAATTAACATCTAACTTATAAATTTTTCCCTAAACTAAAAAGATTATAACGCATATACAGCAAAAGGGGGACTGTAACTAGCCCTAATAGATGAATTCCAGAATCATTCAAGAATGGTAATCTGACATTATATGTTGGATTGATTGATTCTTGAGTTAAAGTTTATAAGTTACATATCATTTCATATGACTGGTTGTTATTATTCCAATCTACAAGGAAGAAAGAAAATCATCTTGAAAAAAATACCCACTTTGAATGCCGTTATTTCAAAATTCTTAACGTCTCTAGTCCTTACAGTATTAAACTTGAATGATTCAAAATGGTTTCGTGACTTATCTTAGGCCATAAATTGTTTTCATCGTAAGGTCCTGGAACATAAACCAAATTTAATTCAATTAGCTGCTTTCTACCAGATGAATATGCCGTTCGAAGTCGGTGATCACAAGGTATAATGTCCCAGTGTATATCACCATAACATGTATCGAAAAAATACACAATTTACTGGTAATTGTTTATTCGAAAACTAATTGTTGAATTTGAGCTTACAACATAATATTTGAATTAGATGTGATAAGCAGTATCCATCATGGTTGTTTGCCATACTAATTCTTATTCTGCGTTATGAATATATTCTTGTTGAGGTGATCCAGAAAATTTCTTGCAAAAGACAAACAAGGATCAGGAAACACGAAGAAGCATTTCATCCAATCAGCGTTCACTCGACGTTTTAACCAGAAACATCAAGGAAGTGAGACGTCACATGTAGAGGTTCTGATTGACTGATTACTATACTGCTACTATTTTTAGAAGCATTCCAGAATCTTTGAGCAACTCAAAGGCATTTAAAATATTATAAAAACCCTATGTTTTCTGCATTAAAATAAACCTTTGGAGTAAAGTACTTCTCGCATACTTTGCGCCTTCTCTCTCGTGTTCAGGTACCTGTCTAGTTTGAGGGTTACAGAATAACTTAGAAAACGAATATAGCGTTCAATTCGCAAGACTTATCAATTCCTAAGGATAAATGTTTCAGAGTATGTTTTTAGAGTATTCACCTCTTACCTTGGGACGTTTCCATCACCTTAGAGTGCTTAATGTTTTTAGTCTTTTTTTGAGAAGACTAAAGAGATGCCAAGTTTCCTGAACACCTTGAATTGCCATAACCCAAGAATGTTCGAGACGCATTTTTTCTCGATCCAAAATGTTACTTTAGGTTTGATCTGCAGTGATTCCTACCATGATAAGAGACTTGAGTAACTGAACATGTTAATCACTTTACCTACTCAATTAATCAGAGTAAACTAGTGACTGAAGAAACCTTCAACAAGCTTCCAAAAGACTCTTTTGCACTAATCTACCATTTTCTGACGAGGTATGGTTCTCACCTGTGTACTAAGCAATAGTCCGCTTTATGTTTCTATACATCGGTATAAAATAACTTCTCTAAGTAGCTAACAAGGTGGCGTTTGAAGCGAACGGTACTGGGTCGGAGTCCCGGATTGAACATCAACTCTGAGATGCAGGTACATCCAGCCGACGAGTCCCAAACAGGACGAAACACGCGTCCTGGATTCCACTGCCACTATCCATCTTTGTTTAAATGAGTAGTTGTTATATATTGTTCAAGTTGAACATTATTTAAATAAGTAAATATATGATACAAGATAAGTTTTGAAGATTTTACACTTTCTTAACATTCATTGAATTATAATTCCAAGTCAATCGATTAAGTATAAGAATAGTAATATTGAATAAATTCCTTAATAATAATAATAATCAAATAGATAAATTTAGAATTACATCGACTCATGAATTCAACTATTAAAATTGCTATAATCTCCATAAACTTTATTCTGATCATAATCATCATGTGCTTACTAATAACTGGCTTCAAGATGATTTCTTGGAGTTCTATTGAAAAGCCGTGACCAATGGAGTCCAATCCATGTCGGGTAGAGACACGTATTGTTGTGACTTTAAACTTGAGTCGATTTTTACCCCATGCCGATTGTTGCGTCCTTGACTGAAAATATTAGAGAGCAGTGTAGATCGACCTAGAGTTCCGATTGGTCCCGCTTCCCTGTCTAGCCCAGCCAGTTGAGTCCAGAACACAAATCTCAGCCTCTGATATATGAATCGTTATACTTCAAACATACTCTGTTCATATACCAACCAAACAGACCATATCGTACCATAAAAATAGAAAACAACATCTGTACAATATTTAACGAGTGAAATAAATATTGACCAATAGGAAATGTCCATTTAAAGTCCAAGGACATCATTAAACTTAACATGATAATTATTGGTATACTCCTCCGCATTCATAACACGTATCTAACTCAGACAATGGATTAATGGTTGTGTAGCCATTCATGGATCGATGAAAGTTAGACATCAACACCATTGAATGCTAGCCCAATGGTCTACAAGTTGACGTTCGTGAGCGAGACAAGAGGCCCTGGGTTCGAACCCCATGTGCGGGTTTCGTAGATGTGCACTGCTACGGAGCCCTGTGCTTAGACGAAATGACCTTACAGTGCTTCCAGGTTTTCAATAGTGGTTTAGGTTATATCGATTCATGAATCCAACTATTGAAATTACTATAGTCTCCACAAACCCAATTCTAATCAAAATAAAGAATTAACACAATCAATTGAAATTCTCTAACCATAAATCAATAACTATTTAGACTTTAAAGTATGAATAAGATCAATTTCATCATGACAAATAGATATTTTCTTTTTTATATCACTTTATTGTTTAATCATTAAAATATAAGTTATCCATTTGGAATACTAATAAAGTTTATATCACAATTGATTGATCACTGGGTGGTGATCAATGTCATGCTTGTCTAGTCCTTATTAGTGCAGATCGATCGTGTTGCAATGTGGCCACCAGTCTAGGTGAATCGACACTGCGGGCACTATGTATTGAGATTTAGATGGTGGTTGGATGTAGTCAACAGGAAATTCTGGACCCGGGTTTCGTGCTACTTGGCACTCGTCAGCAAGGTGTACCTGTAATCTTGAGGGAACTGGTGCTCCCTGACCGATTCGATCTCGTGTCACCCAGCTTCACAGTCAGAGACGTTACCACTGAGCTATACGAGCCGTGACTAACTTCCTGTAGGACTGAGATGTAATCACAATTGATTGATCACTGTGTGGTGATCAATGTCATGCTTGTCTAGTCCTTATTAATAACTAATAAAGTTTATATTTATAGATTGTTACTGTTCAACGATACCTTTTTGTAATTTTGTAGATTGTTTGTTGATGTTCAAAGCTTTTGAATAATCTTTTCATGACTTAGTAACATTTCTATTGATTGTCATAATTATTTCTACAAATTTTTCTCTTTTTTTTTTTCAAGATTCATGGTTTTATTGAGTTCACAAAATTCAATTAGCTTAAACATCCATTTTCATTTATGTAACTCAAATTGATATAGTTTTATAAAATTTGATCTAATCTCCAAATTACTTTATTGATCATCTGATCATAATTAGGTATTATTATCGAATAGAATTTAGTTATTAAGTAATACGATAAAGTATAAACGATATCATTAACTAAAACTGTACAATCATATCTCTGATATACGGGTGTTGTGAACAGGGAATTAAGAAGCCCAGACAACTATGAAAGCTATTTTCTTGGGATGTTAATTCATTTCATTCAAACCCTGTAAAACACTTATATTTATTTTTGTCCCTATCTTATTCTACATAACATGAGCTTTCGTTCTATGTATCATTCACTAGCATACTCTTTTTGGTTCCGAAAATATTGTAATTTAAACATAATATTTTGCACCGTAATTTCTATCCTAATTCCCAGTTTCGGGCATAACTGTATTTTTCCAAATTATCGGACGTCGTGGTCAAGATATTCACTTATTTATTCATGTACATTTTTGTACTAATCCGAATTCAGAGAATCCAGAGCTAAGTGTTCCAACTGTCTTGTCTTCTCTCACTTGCGTGCTTGCCAACCAATCAGGTTCTAGAATAGTTATCTCTCTACCCCATCTCGAACTCACGCGTACCAGGCTCAAGGCTAAGCCGCTCACCCTATCGCGTCAAGCTCATAATTTAGACTAGACAGACCAAGGTCAAGTCATAACAAGTATCAACGGGGTAAAAGCGATCCAAGGTCATAACAACGGGGTTGTGGAGATCATTAAGTTTTTGATTAAGATCATGAACCGATTGATGTTAGACCACTATGGAAAACCTGAAAGCACTGGACGACCGTTTCGTCCTAGTATGAGACTCCTCAGCGGTGCTCATCCACAATCCAACACATCGCGAGATTCGAACCCAGGAAGCACAATACTTTCAGGTTTTCCATGATGATCATCATTGAAATTCAAGAAGTATTAATCTAATTAAGATCAGTTAATGATTTAATTTATAAAAATTCAGTAATCTTTACAAAACCCCTATACTTATGTTAGTAAATTGTTTGAAAATGATAACAATAGAATGCAATTTATTTAATTACCTTAAAACTAATGAGAACTTGTGATATAATGAAAAGAAAAATCAATTTTTGATTGATTTTACTCATTATGAGTATAGTTCAAGTTTATTTCTGTTTCGATTCAATGTAATGGTTATTCAATATAGTAATTGTTTTCTTTTCTCGTATGATATTTTATTCTGTGTAACTTACGATATTCTTGTATCCCATTGACATGAACTATACTCAGTCTGTGATTTGTTATAACCCTAAGTCACTCGTTCCGAGTATAAGTGATCAGTGCATTTTCCGGCACAACAATTGGCGATGGGACAAAAAAAACACAATCCAAAGTCAGCCTTCAGCATCCAGATTTGTCATCAGTGTGCTTGAACGACATTGGTCATTAATCATACAGTGATTTTCATTACCGATGCTGATTCAGATAATGACTTTCCCTTCCGATCGATTACAGCTGCTATTTGAACGACATTTTGAATTCTTAGTCAATTTACACACGCAGCTGTTAAATCACTCATGTTTTGGAGATGCAATGGGACTGGATGGATTGATTTCTCAACTGCACACAGAGCTGGAAAATGATTGCAGCTCCAATGAGAATCCTCGATAAAGTGTATTTCAAACGGTACAACAGTCACTCAAGATCCGCCCGGTGGTCCAGTACTCTCCATTCCAGAAACATGCCAGGTAATGGATTCAAACTCTATTATAGCCCTAAACAGCATGTACAGACAGTGACGTGTCCAGCTCACACAAAGACTCCCTCGTTTTGCCAGAAAATATGTCATATGCATCAAATGATGATCAGAAACTTAGTACAATTTTGATAGATGCTGAATACCTTGATGATCCATTATCTACAAATGAGGTTCCCAGTAAATTTGGTCACAATATTTCAGAAGAATCAAGCTTCAATTACCTCATATCAAGCGTCGTTCAGCCTCACCACTTCGTCACTTTCAGTAAATTCTCTGCTCAGTGCGACAGACATGTATTAAATAAATTCAAATTCATTGTAACTTGGGAATATGAAAATTCAACACTGTTTCGTTGGGGAGGATGAACTCGGTTAAATCTTCACTTATATCAGTCTTGTGTTTTTACTTTCGCATCGTGGGAATTGCCGAGGACCCTTGTGACGAGTATAAATGATCAGTGCTCTTTTGTCTTTTCGGTACAACAAATTGTTAAGAAAATATTTATTAGCAGAGAAATGATTATTTCAGATGTGTTTTGTGAATATTATAGTAATTTCAATGTTTAAGAACATGAGTCAGTTGAAACTAGACAAAACGGCCGTCCAATGCTTCCCAGTATTCCATGGTGGTCTAGCTTCAACTGACTCATAATCTTAAACGTTTAGATGATTATTTATTTGGTGAATTCAAGGAACAGAATAATTAAATGTTGTAATAATAGGTAATAATTATAAAAAACTTAATAACACTAGGAAAGATGGATAAGGACTAGCAGTGGAATCCAGGACGAGTGTTTCGTCCTATTTCGAACGAGGCAATATGCACAGTATGCACACATACCAATAAGAGACTGATCAATTGCAGTCCTAAATATCAATGGGAAGATTCAAGTAAATTATACCAAGTGAACAATAACAATAGATTATTTCACATAGTAATTATATATATTCTGTAAATAATTAAAGAATACATACCGACTTATAGGTTGATACACAGAAAGCAATATTAGTTGTAAAGGGCACAGATATAAGGTTAAATAGTTTAGAATGTTGAGGTTCTTAAGTTTTTTAGGGATCGGATATATACCGATAGGATTACAATAATATAGAGCAGTAGTTAAGAACCACTAATTCGTAGTAGAGGGACTTCAACTTCTAATTGAAACATGAACAAAGTTACTTTTGATGCTATTACAGATTAATTTTAGTCATCTATAACTAAAGAAAACAGCAAAACTACTGTGATAGTGTCGTGTTTGTATGAACTAATGATTCCTTTGTACTCAAGGACAGTTTGATTTCGAATCCCAAATATAATATGTTCGTTAGTGCTTATCTAGTACTTCTTGGTTATATTGACTTATTTATGGGATTCCTAGTTTGTACTGTATTGAACAAGAAAAAGAACGCGAACAATCGAATGTATTTGAATACCAAATAACATCACATCTCAATAAAATCTGATAACCATCCAGTCTATAAAGGGCGGCCTGCTTGAGCATCTGGGCTATCTGTTCCTGCCATCTAGATATTTCAACAAGTTATCTATTTTTGTTTGTTTTGAATACATCATTATGTCTATTAATCGCATAAACTATTCTGCTGCGTTTCTGACAAGTGTACAACCTTTCGTTGTCAAAGTTACAAAAAACTCAATAAGAGACAATGTGGTTGCTGGCAATTTACAGAGAAAAGAATGCACATTATTCAGATGTTCATTTACTGGACTGTTAACATCTAACTGGCGATCACTCAATATTTATCGCCAGGATCGACAAAGAAGAAAGAAACGGAAACCTGTTGAAATACTTTGCGCTGAGAATTCTATATTGTACCGAAAATATAATATTGAATAAAGCTGATTATAATAATGATAATACTGAATTTACAAAATATCTATCGATTGTCTTAAACTTGACTGTTCCTTTTGCAAATATCAGTCTATTGTCTCAGATTTCATTGTTCCTGTTTGTTTTTTTCATACCAATTGCTTTCTGTTGTTGTTCTTTTACTGCAATACATTCTATTCCCGACTATATTATATACTACTGATGTGGATAAAATTAGCATACATTACAGTAATATAATTCAAATATTTCAAATTATCACAGTTAGTTTCTACCGTTAAATAAGGACTTGTAGTGTCGGTTAATTTGTTAAGCTCATATACCTTATTCTAGCTTTCAGACAGCCCATTCTATTCATTCTGAGTCAAATTCTGACCTTGTTATTTATTCGCTTATCAATCGTGACTGTTTTTATATGAGCGCGTAGGTGTGTGCACATTTCTTATCCCACTACTCATCACGTGTCTGTAACTTACTTTTGTATAGCTATAAATATTGATTACCGTTTGGTTGAAGGGGTGTTGGCTTATCAGCCATCTCCACTCTGTGTCGTTTCTCTCCTATCTATTCATTTCGCTTTATATACAAAATATATGTATTCAAAAGTCCATTCTCGTTATTCGACTTATTTAATTCCGTTATTGACTAACGTGATTTAAGTCGGTGATTATATACGAGGATAGGCGACACATATATTTCAACAACAATCATCATTACGATCTCCTTGGAGTCAGATCTACGGGTCACTAAAGTGGAGAGCGCATCAGGAAACATCGTTCGATCTAAATGACGACTAAATAACGGGCTTCCCCATAGACTAAGCTGTTTTACAATCTCCAGTTCATTTGAATTAATTATAGATAGTATTCATCAAAAGATACAGTCCAGTTAAAAATTCTTCTCATTAAAACCTCTTTTAAACTTAACATTTCTTAAAACATTATGGCAGAATCATCATTGACTATTGTTTTGTATCAAGTAGTATTCAATAACTTCAATAACTATAGTGATTCCACGTTTCCAACGGTGGTCTAACATCAATTGATTCATGATCTCAACCAAAAACTTAACAATCTCTACAACCCCCATACTGATAATTAAAATGTGCTCACTAGTGACTAGCTTAGTGAGGGAATTCTCGGAGTTCTAGTGAGAAGTCGTGACCAGCGGAGCTAATCCGTGTCGGGTAGAGACAGGTATCTACCTCAGTACAATGAAAGTTGGTCTCGCAATTTCGTGGATTGGTTGATGTTAGACACTAACACCATTGGATGCCGGCTCAGTGGTCTAATGGTCAAGTGCTCAAGCACGAAGCCAGTAGGTCCTGGTTTCGAGCCTCGCGTGGTGCGGCATCGTGGATGCGCACTGCTGAGGAGTCCCATACTAGGACGAAACGGCCGTCCAGTGCTTCCAGGTTTCCAACGGTGGTCTAACATCAATTGATTCATGATCTCAACCAAAAACATAACAATCTCCACAACCCCCATACTGATAACTTCACAAATCATTGAATTACATAATCAATAAGATTATATATATATATATATATATATATATATATATATATATATATATATATATATATATATATATATATATATATATATATATATATATATATATATATAAAGTGTTTCAATAAACCGGCAACTATTACTCTTAAATAGCATGTCTTTCATACTGAAAGGTTAATGATATTTAGAATGTGTATTAGTTTATTGATAATAAATAAACCCGCATTGATAGGTCTAATCATTATTGAAATATCAATAACAAGTAGGCATATTTTATCATTCATATTACTGGGTGGTGAAAAATTTTAAATAATTAAACTTAATAATTCATATGTGGGGTGAGAATGATAATGATTGATTTTCTGCTAAGTCAGATATATAGATAGTCTCAATTAATTGATCACTGGATGGTGATCAATGTCATGTGTGTCAAGTCATTCTTAGTGCAGATCGAATGCTTTCCTGTTGACTATCTCCAACCAACATCTTATCTCAACATACTGCAAACAATGTCGAGTCACCTAGACTAGTGGCCACATTGCAACTTGGTCGATAGCATTCGATCTGCACTAATATGGACTAGACAAGCATGACATTGATCACCACACAGTGATCAATTATTTGTGATTACATCTCAGTCCTACAGAATGTCGATCACGGCCCGGATAGCTCAGTGGTAATATCTGTGACTGTGAAGCTGGGTGACACGGGATCGAATCCGTCAGCGAGCACCATTTCCCTCAAGATTACTGGTACACCTTACTGACGAATACCAAGTACCACGAAACCCGGGTTCAGGGTTTGCTGTCGACTATCTCCAACCACCATCTTATATATATAGTGTGACAGGTGTTAGATGAATTCTATATTCTCCTATCCTTATCATCATTATTACTCACTTATTATTGATTGTTCATTGTTGTTGGATTGTGTTTGGTTTTTGGTGTGATAATATAATTACGTTGTGTTCTTAATCTGAGCTGTGTTGAAGTCCCGTAGAATAGATACTGGGAGGGAATCTACTGTAGATACTCGTCTAAGGTAAATTAACGTCCCATATTTGTAAATGTGGAAACCTAACCGTTATAACATTAGACGAAGTAAAACCGAGCGTTATAACAATAATATAAAAATTTAAAATTCAATAGAAATGTGAAACGAACAAGGTAATAATAGTTCGTTAATTCATTGATTTATTAAGTTATTTAACGAATTTAGATAAGATAAACAAAAGTCAACTGTACATAAGTCTTTTCATTTTAATAATATTCTAACATCAACACAAAGGACTCCTTTTTACTATTGTGACTTTAAGTCGGGCTTGTTATCACATGATTTATTCATCAATCGAAATATGATTTATTCAATCTTAGTACTTTGCTAAACTAATGACGTTCGACCAGTATGAGCAGCTTAGCGTCCTTATTGCCTTTTTGTTCCCCGTAGTCCGTTGAACTGAGTCCAGAACACCAATACCAACATCCTAACTGGTTTATATATCAGTCAAACAGACTGCATCATACCATAAAATAGAAAATAACATTTATACAAGATCAAGCCAAAATGTGGCTGTGAACGTGATAGACCGTAATCAATAAACTGAACATAACTTAAGATCAGTAAATCGTATAAGAATAATAATAGTCTATAAGTCAAAATAAAGCTTATAATAAGAGGAATATAGATATACATGATTTAGTTACTGCACAGTTATACAATAGGAATATACATAGAATATTGGTCTACTAATAAGTCACGGAAGTTACCTATAATTTAATCTTCACTAGGATATAACGTTTACTAAACCAGAAACTCAATCTGTGTTTATAAACGTTAGTTATTGGTAATTTTTTCTTTCCAGTTTATGCAAATATCACATTTCAAAGCTGTTAGATCAGTCAATTTTGATATATTTGGGATAGAATTCTTTATTGCTTTGAGTTAATCGATAAAGTTTGGAATGTGTTTAAATAACACGGCGGAGTAAATGTGATATTAGATTATTGGGAATGGATAATGTGATGTACTCCATTTTTTTTTGGTTTACCAGGTCATGGAAGAACAGATGTTGCAGAGGTTCTAGTGAGAAGTCGTTACCAGTGGAGATCAACCAGGTCTGTTGTGAGATATCAGCTCACTGAAGACAATGGTGTACGGTAGCGCAACTTCGTGGATTGGTTGAATTTAGACATTAACACCGTTGTATGCCGGCTCAGTGGTCTAATGGTTAAGTGCTCGCGCGGGAAGCCAGTAGGCCCTGGGTTCGAGCCCCGGGTAGCGCGGGGATGAGCGCTGCTGAGGAGTACCACACTACGACGAAACGGCCTCCCAGTCCTTCCCGGTATTCAATGGTGCTCTAGCTTCAACTGACTCATGATTTCAATCTGTGAAAATATTTGTATGTTTGTCACCTAATATCTTTATCAGAGACATTATTCCTGAGCTTATTAAACCTTAAGAGTTAGCATAAAATGATATCAATAAGTGAAGATATCTTAGTAATATTTATGATCAGCCATTTTTGGAAATTTTATTGTTAAAATCTCCGTTACTTGGAGTGTAGTGGCTGTGCTTCGTTATTTAATCACCCTCGAACCGTTATCGTACAATCTTCAACGATATATGAAATCAGAAGGCAAAAAGAAGCAGCTACTACAGTTTTATTTAGTAGATAATTCGGACCAGACAGCAGAGAGGCAAAATGAATGAGCAAGCGAACTACGATTGTAGCAGTAGCAAGTAGCTGTAGTCAATGCGTGCAAAATGTACAGGTATATATATGTATAGGAAAATAGGTGAGTCAGCGAATAGATTAAGCAGTTAATAATGAAGCTAGCAGAATGAATACATGCGTAGGCGCTAAACAATGTTCAAGCATATGTATTTCATACAAGCATAATAATAAAGATAGTACAACAAGTTGTTATATCATGGATGACTTTGTCCATTAAATAAGTTAACAAAAGGGCTTAACTGAGTTAAATGAGAATAAACCCATTTGCACGTGAGTCGCTATAATAGCTCTCCCCTGCAAACAAAGATATATGGAAAATGTCTGTGTTTGCACACAAAAAATAGTAGACTGAATAGGGTAGTTACAATTGTTTGAAAAAAAAGGCTTATACAAAATTAAGATGAAGTTAGAGTGTGTGCTGTACATTTGGTTTGCGCCCGTCCGTGAGGTTACATAAAATAATAGCAAGAATAGAAGGAATGCGGTATTGTCTTTACATTTTAAACAAAAATTATACGTATAAGTTTAAGGGTACATAAGATACGTTGAGTTTTATAGCGTATAACATGAGCCTAATAATGCATGTGTATACAATGAAGTAGAAGTTATAATTAATATTCCGAATAGTAGATTATTATTATTAATAGAAAATTGTAGCAACATAATGTTGGGGCCATCTTACTCTGCGGCCAGATCTTGTTGTTGTCGGAGTCTCGTTTTTTTGTTGAGTTAACGTTGTTGATTTTTGGAACTGACGTTTCGATGATTCAACGGTTTTCGCAGTATCTGTATGTACTGGCTGATCGTAGGCTTCGATGAAAGCTGGTTTGACTCGGTCGATGCTAATTACATCCGTTTTTCCAGCTTTGTCTACCGTAATAGTTTTGTCGTCTCTTTTAATCACCTTAAATGGACCATCGTAGGCTGGTTGTAAGGGACGTTGCACATTATCCCTTCTGATAAACACATGGGTACTGTCACTTAGTTGTTTGGGTATGTACACACGGCGTTGATGTTGTCTCGGAAGCGTTATTCTTAGACTACTCATATGCTGCTTAAGACGCTGTACATAGTCGGCTATATCAGTTGGAACGCTTTTACCTGCGGTGAAAAACTCTCCTGGCAGACGTAGTGTGGTTCCATAAACCAATTCTGCTGGGCAGCATTCTATATCTTGTTTGATTGTTGATCTTAAGCTCAACATGACTAACGGTAGCTTGCTGGCCCAATCGTTATTGCTGATGACAGCTGTAAGGGAGGCTTTAAGTTGCCGATGCAATCTTTCTACCATACCATTCGACATCGGATGGTAGGATGTTGTGCGAATTCGTTTGATTCCGAGTAGTTCTGTGAGTTGTTGGAAGAGGCGGCTCTCGAATTGAGCTCCTCTATCGGTTGTAATATTAGTAGGTACGCCATAATGGGAGATCCAATGCTCTACTAGGGTTTTTGCGATAGTTTCGGCTGTAATATCTTTTATGGGAACAGCTACAGGCCATCGTGTGAATCTATCAATGCAAGTGAAAATGTAACTGAAGCCATTGGAAACCGGCAGTGGTCCTATAATATCGATATGTATGTGCTCGAATCTGTTATCGGGATGGCGGAAATGACCTACTGCGGAACTGGTGTGGCGATGTATCTTAACTCTTTGGCATTTTACACACGCTTGCGTCCAATTACGAATATCCCGATTCATACTTGGCCATACAAAACGTTCGCTGATTAGTTTGATGGTGGCCTTTATTCCGGGATGTGAAATATTGTGCATGGCTTCGAAAATGTTTCGCCTTAGCGGTTTTGGAATGAATGGTCTTGGTTGACCTGTAGAAATATCGCAGGTGATGCTTACTTCTTCCAATGGAGTTTCTTTGAGAACTAACGAGGTTGTATTGGCAGATTTTAGTCTGTTTAACTCGACGTCGATATTTTGTAATGCTGCTAACTTGTGATAATCAATTTCGGACTGGACGAGAGCGTTGACCATCGTTCTGGATAGTGCGTCTGCCACTTCGTTGACTTCTTTTGCTATTGGTGTGATGCCTTGCGAAGTTATATTGTGACCTAGGAACTGTAAAGATTCTTTTCCAAATTCACACTTCTCAATATTTATAGAAATGCCGTGTTCCCTGAGTCGCATAAATAATTGCCGTAGTTGTTGTATATGCTCATCTTTAGTGGTGCTAGCTACTAATAAATCGTCGATATACGCGTATACCCCAGGTAAACCTCTAATGACCTGGTCTATAAACCGCTGAAAGGTTTGTGCCGCGTTAGTCAGTCCAAAAGGCATACGCAGGAATTCATATAGCCCAAATGGGGTTGTTACTGCTGTCTTTGGTATGTCTTGTGGGGCAACAGGGATGTGGTAGTATGCTCTGACTAAGTCGATCTTCGAGAAGATAGTAGTGCCCTCTATACTGTAGGTGAAATCATGAATGTGCGGTATAGGATATCTATCAGCTACTGTTTGTTTGTTTAGTGCTCTGTAATCCCCACATGGCCTAACCTCTCCATTCTTTTTCGGGGCCATATGTAGCGGGGATGCCCACGGGCTGTTCGATGGCCTTATAATGCCTAGCCTCATTAGCTTGTCGAATTCCTGTTTAGCGATAGCTAGTCTTTTGGGATCTAGCCTTCTTGGTCTTGCATTAATTGGTGGACCACTCGTTACGATGTGATGCTGGATAGAATGTTTGAGATCTGCTTTACTGTATGTTACTTTTACAAGTTCCGGGAACTCCTTTAACAACAATTTGTATGGATCATCACGACTTTTATCGATCACAAGATTCATTGAAACGGCTTCCGTAAGTATTCCTCTTATTGAAGTGGTTTGACTGCCGTTTATAAGTCTGTGTCGTCTAGAGTCTACTAGCAGATCAAAGTTACATAAGAAATCCATGCCTATTATGGGCATCGATACGTCTGCTATGACAAAGTTCCAGCGGTATGAAGCGCCACGTCCAAAATCTAGGGACAATTTCCGTTTACCATATGTCTTAATATCTGATTTGTTTGCTGCTCTTAGCACTAATGACGGATTAATGTTTTTTCTTTCCTCGTTAAATGGAGGTACTACGCTAATTTCCGCTCCAGTGTCAACTAAAAATTGCGTGCCAGTGGTTCGGTCTTGTATATAAAAGAGGCGACTATTTTCAGGCATTACGTGTGTTGATGCTGTTGCCATTGATACTCGTGGGTATCGGTTACTAGCCCTGTTAAATCTACAAGGTTGTAGGCACTTTCTGGCCCTGTAGCCGAACATTTGATGATACCAACATATCGCGGGAGTTGGGCGTCGTCTAGAAGTTGACCGGGCCCTTTCACGCGAACGATCTCGCGACGACCTTCGTGGCTTTTCTCTCTGCGTTAACTCTGAGAGTTTTCGGCATAAAACATTTATTTCCTTCTGTAGAGTATCAAGTCTATCGTCTACTGTCACGCTGTGTAGTGGAGGGCTTGCTTGCTTGCTTCTTTCGTATATCCTATCGGCTATCTTTGCTATATTGTCTAAATCAGCATCCGTATCTCCTACAGCTAGGATCTGCTGAATATTTGCCGGGAGTCGGCGGAGCCACAATTGAGAGAAGAGATTATTGTCAATGTGTCTATCGCCAAGTAGACTTTTCATATAATTTTTTAGTTGTGATGGGGTTCTATCTCCAATTTGTACTTGGCTAAGGAGTTGTTCGACGGCTTGTTGGTCACTGAGAGAGAGAGTTTTAATTACAGCCTCTTTTAGCACGTCGTATGGTTTTTCTGTGTCTGGTTTTGCTAGTGCCTCTCGAACGTTGTCAGCTACTTCGTCTGGGAGTAGTGTGCTTGTCAGGCCGAACTTATCCTTTTGCAAAAGAATGCGGTTAGCGAGAAAATAATTTTCAAGTCTTATAAACCAAAGTTTTGGGTCTGTGATTTTAAAAGAAGGGGCAGGGAGGTTAAGAGACCTCACGGACAAGGCTTGCTGTACGCTTGAAACTGTGTTTTCATAAGACATGCTTATAAAAATTAAATAGCACACGAAAATAATGTAACAGTCACAAGGAAAAATAGACGGGCGAAAACAATGATAATAAAAAAATGGCACAATTTATAAAATGGAACAGACTTACTAAATTGCACCAATATATCAATTGTTTATGGATAATTGTTGTTTATTATGATTATAATTGTCACGTTTAATAATGTTTACGAAATAATGTAAGTGTAATTAAAATAATAATATAAATCCACAGTTGTAATTATAGTTCATTTGATAATCCAAATTGAGATGAAGGTAGTCGGATTTTTGGAATTTGATTATTTCGTCAAAATTCGCTTCCCGTTTTCACGTCGGGGTTACCAATTCTGTAGTGGCTGTGCTTCGTTATTTAATCACCCTCGAACCGTTATCGTACAATCTTCAACGATATATGAAATCAGAAGGCAAAAAGAAGCAGCTACTACAGTTTTATTTAGTAGATAATTCGGACCAGACAGCAGAGAGGCAAAATGAATGAGCAAGCGAACTACGATTGTAGCAGTAGCAAGTAGCTGTAGTCAATGCGTGCAAAATGTACAGGTATATATATGTATAGGAAAATAGGTGAGTCAGCGAATAGATTAAGCAGTTAATAATGAAGCTAGCAGAATGAATACATGCGTAGGCGCTAAACAATGTTCAAGCATATGTATTTCATACAAGCATAATAATAAAGATAGTACAACAAGTTGTTATATCATGGATGACTTTGTCCATTAAATAAGTTAACAAAAGGGCTTAACTGAGTTAAATGAGAATAAACCCATTTGCACGTGAGTCGCTATAGGAGGATGTAAGTCTGAATTTTTAAAAGGCTTATTAAAATTTACATGAGTCTCAGCCGTCAAAAAACCGATCCTTATGGATTCTTTCTAGACACTCCTTATTCAACAGCTACATTATTCCTGAATATACATTTACTAATGTAATTTTACACTCATCTTTTTAATAAAAACACAATGAAATCTGACTTTCCGCCAAATAGAAAACATATGGATAATGATGTGATATAGCATGATATTACTTAAATTAGTTAAAAGTATTAGAGTGAAAGTATTTGAATTTTCGAAACAATCTCATTAGTCTCTCAGATATAACAGATAAGATGCTGCTTTTTCTTCAACGAATGAAATGATTAACTAATTGTCAGTTCAATTAAAGTTACAAAAGATCTAAAGAATAAAACTTTTCTCTTGAATCCAAAGATCCTGATTTGTGCATTCGTGAGAAGTCCCACACTAGAATGAAAAACATCCATTCAGTGCTTCCAGGTTTGCAATAATAATTAAACATTGATCTACTCATGACTATAACAAAATTCAACAATCTCCACAACCTCATATTATAAAACATAAGATTTACTTTATTAGTTTGTTGTCAACTTATATTAAACCTTTAAATTTATTTACTTTCATATTACAACAAGCCATAATATATAGTAACTCCGCCTGTAGCTCTTCTAGAGTTACTGCCGGTCTCAAGCCCGGGTAAAGGAGGAGAACTACAACAACCATCATCAAGGAAGTACAAGTATTTATAAATAGCTGTCTTCGCAAGATACTCAACATCCATTGGCCGGATACCATCAACAACAGGAAAAGACGATGGAAATGGATAGGACATACATTACGCAAATCATCAAACTGCATCACGAGACAAGCCCTAACTTGGACTCTTGAAGGGGAACGGAAAAAAGGAAGGCCTGAGAACACATTACGTCGGGTACTAGAAGCAGATATGAAAAGGATGAATAGGAACTGGAAGGAGCTGGAAAGGATTGCTTGGGACAGGGTTGGATGGAGAATGCTGGTGAGCTGCCTATGCTCCTTCACGAGGAGTAACAGGCCTAAGTAAGTAAGTAAGTAATAATATATAGTAAAGTACTCATAACCTTAGGAAATGAAAATGCTTTCTTGTTGACCAATAAGTAGGTTAAATCGTAATATCTAAAGTGAGTTACATCATAACTGAGTGTAATTTAAGTAAATTGAATCATTGAAAATATTGATTATTAATTTATACAAATAGAGAACAATTATCTTTAAATGATTTATTGTTTCATTTAATTACGAATCTTTTCAAATCATTATTTGATCAATTAGTTTATAAGTAGTTGTTATGCAGTTTCATTAAATTAAGTTTGATTAACATTTTTCAATGAAGATATGACTGTCATTTTAAGCTGATATTCTTTATATATTTTATACTATTTATTCATTTGAATATGCTTGAATCTAGAACATTATCTAAAATGTGAATATCATACAACTGAATAATTAGAAAAGGGGTTTTGTAGATATGATAGTAATTTAATAGTTGAATTCATGAATGAATTGAAGCCGGATCACTATAAAAAAACCTGAGAGCACTGGATGGCCGTTTCTTTCTACTGTGGGACTCCTCAGCAGTGAGTATGCACGATCGCTCTCATGGGATTCAAACTCAAGATCTACCTATCACACGCGCGAACGCTTAACCTTTAAACCACTGGGTCGGCATCCAACTGTGTTAATGTATGACTTCAACCGATGCGTCACCGTTCACTGAATGACTGATGCTAAGTTTCTGTAGTCAATAGTTAGTCAGAAATGATTAACTTTAGAGGCAGCCATATGATTACTTGTTCTGATTTCAGTTCTGATATTAAAGTTGCCAAGAACTCTATTATGTAGAACTGTGATTTTTTAATAGTCAAATCAATATCTTTTTTATATTATTTTAAAAGTTATGATGGTATGTGCATTAGACGATGTATTATTTTATTTATTTTCAAAATGTATGAAGATTGATAGTACCAAGTTGAATGACAAGCATTTATTTGATAATTGACGGTAAATTGATTTTTGACTGAGATCATGAACCGATTGATGTTAGACCACCATTAAAAATCTGGAAGCACTGGATGACCGTTTCGTCTTAGCATGGGATTGGTCAGAAGTGCACATCCACGATCCCTCTCGCGGGATTCAAACCCAGGACTCACTAGTGACTAGTTCAATATGGGAATTCTTGGAGTTTTAGTAAAAAGTTGTGATCGGTGGAGCTAATCTGTGTCGGGTAGAGATAGGTACAACAGAAGATGGTCGCGCAGTCTCACGGATTGGTTGAGGTTAGACCTTAACACCGTTGGATGCCGGCCGGCTCAGTGGTCTAGATGTCAAGCGCTCGTGCGTGACACCGAAGGTCCTGGGTTCGAGTTCTGTGAGCGTGATGGTGGATGCCCACTGCTGAGAAGTCCCACAACGTGATGAAATGGCCTTTAAGTGCTTACAGGTTTCCAATGGTGGTTCAATATCAAATGGTTCGTGAACTCAATCAAAAACTTAACCTCCACAACCCTATACTGATAACAGTACATTAGTTAGACTTTATTTTATTCCATAAAACCCCTCTAAATGTTTTGGTTAACAGTAAAATGAAAAGTTTAATCTAAACCTTTTAGTTACCACTGATTGATTGATGAAGTTCTTCTATCATTCTTAGTTCAGTTTCTAATAATTTTACATTAAATAAAGAAATTAAACATGAACACTGAATGAAACTCATCTAAATGTGTAATCTTATAAGAAATAGAACAAACTACTCAATTTAATGATAATCTCAGTCATCATTAAGATATACAACCCTAATAGAATAAGGATTCTTTTATTTCTAAGTTTTACCTTCAAAAAAGAAACCTGTTAATGTTTTTTGATTATGGTGATATTATAAATAAATAGATGGGTCACTTGATTGTTACCTAACATAAAGTTAAAATATGATCAACTAATGAAGTAAACAAATAATAATAAATTAATCGTGGATTGACTGAACTTAGACATTAACATCATTAGATACCGATTCAGTGATCTACAGGTTAATCGTATATACATGAGACCAATAGGTTGTATGTCCGAAATTTCACATGGTAGGATCATGGATGATTATTGCTAAGAAGTTCCACATTATGATGAAATGGTCATCCAGTGTTTCCAGGTTTTTCATAGTGATCTAACTTTCATTGACGTGCGAGATACTAGGAAGTCATCAGATGCATCATTTGTGTTAGTTGTAATCATTAGAATGCATCACTATTCAAAACCAAACATCAATAACAGTTTAGTCATCCCAAGAGTTATGCCTTTACTTTGACATACAACATGAATGCTAAACCATATGCATTCCCAAATGAACGTCATTTGTTCTGAATCGATTCAAAAATAAACGTTTCAATTGAATGAATACTTAAGGTATAAATCTATGATGAACTTCTGGTATTTCAGTAATCATTAGGTGTTAATGGTCACCGTTTTAACCTCGATCATCTCATTAGTTAACCACAATCATTGTGACGTAGTAGTGTTGATAACACACTAAGAGCTACGACAGCCTGGTTATGGATGTTTACAGTCACTAAACTCGTCCGATAGACATCTCAACACACAAACTGTGAAAACGATCTGCTTTAACACGGTTAACAAATCAGGTTGTGCTGTTACATGTTCCGAAATACGAAACCGTGAACATTCATAAGAACAAACAGTTTATTAACATGTCAAGCTAGTTTGTATTTTCCGGTAGAACATACTCACTCTATTCACTCTAACGCTGTTCATGTTGCATGCAAAGTAAGTCATCTGTTTCTGACCGCATCGCTATCACTATTCGACTTTAACTTGTTAGTTTGTTGAAACTAACAGCTAGCATGTGGTATATCGTTCGCTCATAGGTATTTCTCACGTGTATTTCAACCAGGAGATCAATATTCGCAAAACATAAGTTACTTCATCCACCGACGAACTTTTGTACACTTGTAATTGATATCTTCATTTGATCAGTCGGTGGTTATTATGTGCATAATCCGTCACCTATTAGACAGTGATAACAGTCTGTAATACTCAAGTTCGCAATTTCAGATAAACATAACATTTATATTTTCTGGTGTTCCTCACCAGGAACCAATCTGTTACATATCTAATTGTATCAATTCACAAAGATTTACCAAATATTGAAATTACTATAATCTCTATCTGAAAATTCATCTGACTTATTTACAAATTAAATACTGAATTAATTTGACTCCTTGTTCTGTTTTTTTCTGAACATTAATACAATCATTAACATAATGATGAACATTTTCAAGAAACTGTATTGTCTATTTTGTACACATTAACACAATATTAAATAATGCTCTGATTTTTTGAATGAGATTTATATACATGTTTCTTGGCTGAATCATCATAGACATAATATATACAGAGGGAACGAAAGAGAGAGAGAGAGGGAGAGAGATGGAGGGAGAGTTAATATATAAGTGTAAGCAAGAATGTAAACCCTTTAGTTTGTATCTTTGTATCTACTTCATATTACAATTGACCATGTTGATTATGAAAAATAGAACTAAACACAAAAGATTTTACGCATTGTCGATTGTGTTTTTTTGTTGTTGTTGGCATAAATTGTAATAATTAGATGCCTAGTGAGTGAATAAGGTCACTCTATATTCAATGTGAATATGAAAGAAGACAGAAGTTTTCTTCATACGAATGATAACAATAATTTATCAGTAACAATCAATCAAATACATGGAATATTCGAGTTTATATTCTCTTCATTAATTTTACTGTCAGTGATTCATTTAATGGTTAGATATGACCTGATTTATATAATTCTATGTTAGAAACTATGCATATATGTCATATATTATTAGTAATGTTATAATTGAACCAAACTGTGACCTTCATTATGTAACAAAATTCATATCCTTCATTATTTGTTATTATATTTCTTTTTATCATCTTTCATTTGAATTCAGTTGTGTTTTTTTTAACTAATGGGTATACTAGTAAAATATTATGACTAAAAGATCTTAGAGATTTCTAAATGTAAATAACATTATGAATAGATCTAGTTTACATAATCATTAGACTGTAGGATTGAAGAAAGTATCCATTGAAAACAATAGAAAATGATCACTTAATATTATGAGTTACTTGACACTGAGTTACTGTTCATTGGTCTAAAGGTTGAGCGTTGACATGTGAGGTCGAAAGCTTTAAATTCGATTCTTGACTTCGTAGTCATGGATAGGTACTATTGAGAAGTTTTTTTATTAGGACGAAACGGACGTCCAGTACTTTCAGGTTTAGATTTTGATCTTTTTTTTAACAGGGTGAAATAGCAAAACGGAACCAAACGTAAGTTATTACAATTACAAAACTATAATTATTGTTTATTTGAAGAAATTTTGTGTGTAAGTAATAAAGTATAATATTTAGCTCATCAGTGACTTTAAGATGTTCCTTAGGTTGCAGTGGTAAGTCAGTTATGTTGGAGTTCAGACCTGTGTGAGATTGTATGGCTGTCACACTACATCACAAATTGATTGAATTTAAATGACACCATTCTAATAGCTAAGGGGTTCGTCGAGATAACTGAAGTTCTTGGGCTCAATCTTTAGCGTGATATATGATGCCGACTATTGAATACCTATATACTCTAGCATAACAGATATTCAGTGCTCTCCAGTTTTCTATGGTACCTAAAATAAGATCAATCTATGGCGATTGTTACCACTGTTGTTACCTTTGTTGTAACATCATTTAATGTACTGAATTAATCATTTAAATGTAAAGCATTCAACTCTCTTTAATGTTATCAAGAGTTAGCTGCTCCATATTTTTTAATCAATCTTCAGGAAATAATTCACAATGCCAGTAACTTTCCATAACTTGTTCACTATGTCAGTTTAATAATTTACAAAACCTGAACCTTTCAACAAACTTACCGTAAAATTAATCGATATGGTCAATTCATTGATTAATATCAATAAGGATAACTAAAAGATTCTTCAAGAAACTTCATTTCTTGTTTGAAAGTTTTATCTATTAGGGATAAGACACATATATTATTACATAATAACTCTATGTATGCCTATTTATTATTTGAACACATGAATATTGGTACAAGAGAGCGCCAATATATATGCGCCACACTTTTTGTGTGTGGGCTGTGATACTGCCCGGGTGCTCAAACCGAAGCAGGTGGTATCCTAGGGGGCCACTTCCCGAGCCTTTGGCCTAAAGGTCTAACCCACAAGGCAGTAAGGCAACGTAAGGAGATGCAATCCCATGGTAGCCGGTGACCAACGATTGGTTTATATGCCATTTGTTCCCGCAGGATACTGGAGCCCATATGCACCATTGATTTGGAATCCGGTTAAAGCGCCAGACATTCGCTTTTCATCCTCTCATTTTCGTAAACAACACCCGGGCCACGAGAAGGCAGTGATTAGGACTTCCCTGGCAGAGGCTGTATACGCGCGGCCGTGTGAGAGTATTTTAAGAAAGAGAGCGAACTATCCCCACTCTCGGCCGTACCAGGGCATTTGGGGGCCTATACATGTCTAATGTGATTCATACACACTCATATAAGTCATCAAAGAGATACATCAACTTTATTATACTTCTTTTCTATAAAAATAATAGTTAATAATAAGATGGTAATATTTAATATGATGGCATGTATTAGAGTGAACTTTTCAAATAAAATTTCTATTTATTCAATACTAGACAAGGTTAACATTACATGAATATTATTGATTTTGAAGTGTTCCGGTTACAATTTACTTTACTTGACAACTAAAATGATAATTTAAGATATTGAATGGTTTCTTCTGTTATTTATTATCATTCATAAAAGAAATATATGATACATGAAAAAAAAATTTTCATGGTCTTATTGTTGTTGTGGTAGAAAATTCTATACATGTTAGTTATATTCTTAAAATTAGATTTATTTTTGATACTATCAATGGTATTTTAATGGTTGGGTTCATGAGTCAATTGAAGCGAGACCACTATAAGAAACTTGGAAGCACTGGACGACCGTTTCGTCATAATTTGAGACTCCTCAGTGGTATGCATCCACGATCCCTCTCATGGGATTCAAACTCAGGACCTATCGGTCTCAAGTGCAAACGATTAACCTGTAGACCACTGAGCTGGCATTCAATGCAGTTAATGTTTGAGGAGTTCCATACTAGGATAAAGTAGCCATCCAGTGTTTTCAGGTTTCTCATGGTAGTCAAACTTTAATTGACTCATGATCTGAACCACTGAAATTACTATCATATCTACAAAAACTCCTTACTGATAATAATCAATGACATTTTTAAATTGAAATAGCAGTTAATAGTGTGTACTCACTGCACTGTCAGGAATTAGTTCTACAATATACGGGCTTGACGGGAATCGCGTTATCTTTGGATCAATGGAATTATTATTATGTTATTCCACTTTGTAAACTATTACGTAACACTTCATATTTAGTTATAAGCTTTTTAAAGTACTAAATCCACTTGGTATAGTTTTACTTAAATCCTCTTATTGATGTTTAGGACTGTAATTGGTCAGTTTGTTATTGGCATATGTGCATACAGTGTGTATTGCCACGATATTGCCTTAATTCACAAATATTATAAGCAAGGATGAATAGTGAGCTAGTAGTGGAAGCCAGGACGCACATTTTCGTCCTATTCAAGTTCCGGAGTGAACATCAACTCTGAGATGTAGGTACATCCAACTAACGAGTCCCAAATAGAATGAAACGTGGATCTTGGATTCAACTGCTAACCACTATCTATCTTTGTTAATTATGCATTTTAACAAAGCAATTAGAATAGTGGTACGTTGTTTTTCTTTTTTCTTTTTTAATTAATAGATACAAAGATTTCTAAATTTATCGTCCAAGTATGTTTAACCACAAATGGTATGATAATTTAGAAATTTTTATTAAGTTTAAAACAGAATTCCTTTAGAGTTATGCATTGCATTTTAATAGTGTACTTGAATTTCTTGGTAATATTCAAGTGAACAATGTAAGAAGTACAACTAGATAGTGTAAAATGTTATCGTTTCTTTGTATAGTTCACGATATAAGAATCAGTGATAATTAATGGATAGATAATTTTTTAAAAAAAAAGTCTTGGACATCAGTATGTTGTCTTGTTATCTACATTCTCTTAAAACGTATCTATAAGTTCAACCTTATACATTTCAGGTTACTATTATAACTAACCATATAATGAGTTCAACTGAAGTGACTATTTATTCACTGATGATAATCTAATAAAATCTGTATTTCTTCTATGTATAAACTATTCATACTTTCATTAAGCTTAACTAGGAATCTCTAAAAGTAAGTCAGAGCAATTTATTCCTTTTTTTTCAGAAGATTTTCTAGGGGATAGTTGACTGTAACACTAACTCATGAAAAAATGATTTACACCAACCAGTCCACTAAATAACGAAGATACAACATTTTAAATCTACAATACTAATAGTTTCAAAAAACTCGTTCAACAGTTTGTCATCTCGTTGAATCTAGAATCTTATGGTTTTGGGATACATGACAGACAGTACCTTAATTGTTAGAAAATTATTATTATAAACATTCAAATTTTTATTTGGTATTTGTTAAAATGTGCTGCATCGTTTTATTTTGATAAATAATATTGTGGTGTGTGTTCTACTGATGTCGTAAGATATAAATATTATGTAACACTAATCAAAAGTGAAATACCCAGTGGCAGTAAGTTAAAACGATGGTAGAAAATGTTGTAACGGGTGACTGCAGGTTTTGATAAGTAGCGTTTTATACCGATCGATTCAGTGACAGGTAAACATGTAATGGACGACCTAGAGTCTCGATTGGCCCTGCTTCGCCGTGTATCCCAGCCAGTTGAGTCCAGAACGCAAGTCACAGCCTCTGAGATATGAATCATTATACTTCAAACACACTCTGTTTATATACTAACCAAGCAGACCACGTCGTACCATAAAAATAGAAAACGACATTTACACAATATTAAACAAGTGAAGCGAATATTGACCGATAGGAAATATACATTTAACGTCCAAATACACCATTCGACTTGACACGATAATTATTGGCATATTCCTGTGTATACCTAACAGAAAAGAGAACGAGAACAGAGAATGATTATTGTGAAAATAAAGTAACAGTGAAATCCGAAACAATTAATTGATATTTTGTAAATGAATTATTTACTGTACGGTTCTCAGATTTTACAAAGATATTCCGTAATTTTGTATTTAAATACATTCGATTTTCCTAGCTATTGTTCTCTTTTACTACAGTATTACCTTTGGTGATTAGAAATTTTATTAGTAGTTTAAGAGTAGTATGTAGTAATAGAATTTAACTACAAAGTATTAAAATAATATTAAAGAATTCAGTTTTATGTAGATATTTCAAATATATAAATAATATCAGAAAAGGTTTTGTGGATATTATAGCAATTTTAGTAGTTGAGATCATAAGTCAATTGAAGCTAGACTATCATGGAATGGCCGTCCAGTGCTTCGGGGTTTTTCATGGTTGTTTAACTTCAATTGACTCACGATCTCAAGTATTAAAATTACATAAACAATACTTTGTAAAATTGACATCATAACACGTTTAAAATTGTCTTTTCATTTTCTGTTAGAAAAAAATTTCTTCACGGATGTGATTAAGTAGTCGGTTGTTACATAATTTGATCATAAAACATAATGAACCTGTTTATGTTAAATGAGTTTTAGATTTATTAGCTTATGACCAGTCAAACTCAGTTATATTCATGAAAAATGTGTTAACTAGTGATTAATAAACATAAAATTCATATTAGAAAAGGGGTATCTACTGAGACACAGTGTCGAATACTTTCATCCATGCATCATTTTTATGTTTCATCTTGTCTAGTCTTATCCGTTCATATGTGGAATTTTTCCTAACAAAGATAAATTATTTGTAAGCAATGATGGATAGTGGCTAGCAGTGGGAACCAGGACGCGCGTTTCGTCCTATTTGGGACTCGTCAGCTGGATGTACCTGCATCTCAGAGTTGATGTTCACTGTGTGACAGTACCATTCGCTTCAAACACCATCGCGTTATCCACTAAGCTACTGAGTGCGTACAGTCTTAAACCTCAATGGGAGAATACACGCCAAACAATCTCAAGTGTCACACGACATATGTTATATCCACTATGTTTAATCACTTTTCTGTTGAATGAGCGAATAGTTATTGAATTTCATTTGGTATATCAGGATCCATTGTACTATAAATATTCATAGTAGACAGTTGTGGAAAACTCCAAACTCTTAGAATCAAAGAATTAATGAAAGTCACACTGTAATATACCTTAATTACCCACTAAGGTTATTTGTACAATGAAAACTTTAAGAATAATCTCAATTATTTTAAGATATATCATTTCAAGTTAGAAATATCATCAAATAACATCGTTAGTTAAGGGTTTGTTTAAAAAACGTTGCAGATAAATAGTCTACTGTACAACTGTCAGTAAGCGCCATCTAGTATTAAAAGTTTGATTTCTATTGTAATACTTACACAAGTTAATCTTCTTGGAGGGGCATAGGCCGTCCACTATCAGTCTACATTCAACTCTGCCCTGAGCAATCCTTTCCAATTATTCCCAATCGCCATTTATTCTCTTGATGTTCGCCTCCACTTCTTGATGTAGTGTGTTCCTTGGTCTTCTTCTTTTCTTTAGCCTTCAGGATTTCAATTTAGCGCTTTCTTCGTGATGCAGTCTGATGATTTCTGCAATATATGCCCTATTTAGATTCAGCGTCTTCTAATTTTTCATTCATCTGGAAGTTAGTTTGTCCTCTCCCACAGTAGGTTTTTGCTGATGATAACCGGCTAACAGACATTAAGTACCCTGCTAAGATAATTATTTATACATGCCCGTACTGTTTTAGTGGTGGTTGTCGTAGTTCTTTCGGTATCAGCTCAGTACAATAGATCTGCCTTGATATTTATATTGAAAATTCTGACTTTTGTGTTGTTTAACAGTTGGGTTGAGTCCCATCTACTCTTCAGTCGTAGAAATACATCTCTTGTTTATCCATTCCGTGCATTTACATCTGTTTAAGATCCTCCTTGTTTACTGATGTTACTGCCCAAGTGCGTGGACGTTTCCATCCATTCCGAAGTTTCTCCTTCAAGTATGATTAAGTTGGTACTCGGTGTTCTGTGTTTTCGAATCTTGGTTTTTCCTTTGTCTTTATCTACATTTGTTGATGTGTATAAGATAGAAGAGCTAGTTCACCTGAAAAGTCTGAATCGTCTAGTTGTATCTAGAGTGTACATTGTATTCTATATTTTCTCTAAGATGTAGAAATCTTCATAATTCAGTTGATCATTAAGAGAAAGAGAAAGGACGTAAGTAAGTCACCATGTCTGACACTGACCTTTATTAAGAATACATCTGTCAGTTGTTCTCTATGCATAACTTTTGCACTGTAATTCATCATATTTTTGTGATATACTTTTTCATATTATTAATCTGCTTTATCAAAATATCAAAACGATACATTGAAACTTGAACTGTTTTTTCTCTATAGTTTATTGACATTTTCATTTTGTCTAGAATAGTCTACCAGTTATTATTCATTGTCTCTTTCTCTCTCTCTCACACACATATACATATATATGTCCATGCAAAACTGTTCTTAGTTTACTGAACATAACCATAGCATTCTTATCTAACTATAACACAAAATCAATATATATATATTTATATGTGAAATTGATCAGCACAAATATCTAGCAACTTTTGAAACGGTTGAAAATATCACAAAAATGGTTTTGAAAAAAAACAAAGAAGAAAAAAAAGGAATGTAACTATGTAACTATGGAATGAAATATTCTTTGTCATTGTTATTGTTGTTGTTGCTAACGTATGATCAAAGGAAATAATTATGTAACTATGACTAATTAATTAATTAATTAATTTGATTATTATTTATATTTATTTATTTATAGAAACTAAAAACTTGTTAAAATGTATATGACAATGTGTTCTCTTCTTAAAATGTACTTTAAAAATGCATTTTTAATAACCAAAAAAAAAAACAAAAAAACAAATAGAATGAAGTACTTATTCATAATGTGCAATAAAGATTTTTGATAACGTTTGTCTTATATTATATGATAGAGAATAACTGAAAGATATGTAATCTATCAGGTACCTGAGAAGTAACATTAAGGAATAAGATGGATCTGATATAAACGTAAAAGTGAGGATTGACAAAGTAAGCGTAGTATTCTTACAGTTGAATAATATATGAAACTTAAAACAACCGTCAATCAATAGCAGACTCACAATTTTCAATATAAACTTCAAGACAGTTAGTTCTTACACATAGTTCCATTTATTATTTTAAAGAGAACAAGAACAAAGATTGGTGCAGAACAATCAATGGATTCATTTTATTTCATTAGGTTCTCATCAGCTGCTTACAACCTAAAATATTTGAAATTCAACATTATTACAGATATTGACATACTTATACAACAGAGGGCGATGAAGGATGAATAAATGTATCATGGTATAGCAAAGATTCCGATAGATTTAATGAGGTCATAAAAGTTTTTGTTTCGAATATATGGAGTTTGGGAGGGAAAGTTCCAGAAAATTGAGATAGTGATTAGAAATCATGGAATTAAAACCCATTAGATTATTATGCAATGAAATAACTCAAAATAGATTAATGGTTATAAAGAGAGATATGAATTGAGATTGGTCAGTTATGAATGATGTAATTATAAAATTCAGAAAGAGTTGGAATGACGTAGTAAATAAAAGAGGGGCGGGGTAATGTTAACAGGGCAAAGAAATATTTATTGCTATTTCTTTTTGTATACAAATATCCGGCTTTAAACGTTTGATTGGTATCGCTTCGGCAAATTTCAAAGGGTTTTGAATTTGATTTTTTGTTGATCACCTTGAAGGACTTCAATATATCGACTTCGTGTCCTGTGTCAAGGAGATGTCTTGTTATAGCGCTGCTGAATGCTTTTAGTCCGTTTGATCTCAAATCCCAATTAGTTCTATTGTAAAGATCTGAAACTGAAAGAACTATCACAGCTATCAACAAAAAAGGTACAAGTATTTATGAACAATTGTCTACACAAGATACAATTGATTGATCACTGGGTGGTGATCAATATCATGCATATCAAGTCCCTATTTAGTGCAGATCAAATGCTATTGACAATGACGCAATGTGGCCACCAGGGTTTCCTGTCAACTACCTCCAACCGCCATTTAATCTCACCACAAGATACTCAATATCCATCGGTAGAATACAATTAATGAAAGCCTACTGTGGGTGAGAACAAACCAACTTCCAGTTGATGAGGAAATTAAGGAACATCGTTGGAAGTGGATAGGACATACATAGTGGAAATCACCAAACAACATCACGAATCAAACTCTCACTCGAAATCCTGAAGGGAGACTGTAAAGAAGAAGGCCGAAAAACACACTGCATCAAGAATTGGAAGCAGACATGAATAGGATGAATAGCAACTGGAAAGAAATGGAATGGATTGCCCAAAATGGAGTTAGATGAAGAATGCTCTTCTACGATGATTAACAAAAGTAAGTAAAAGTAAAATTAAGTATATCATAATTAATCAATGCCTAATATATTTTGGCTGACTAATATCATTAAAAAAAAAGAATCTGAATCTTCTAGTGATTCGTTTTAAAATAAAGAAACTGTCAAAAATCATCTGACAAATTTTACAAATCTGTTAAGCTTAATTTTTAGTTACTTTTGAATCAATCTCTTCAACTAATTGTATTTATGATCAAATTATATTAGTTAAGATCAAATATAAAACTTAGTTTGAAAAAAAAGGAGCTAATTGTAATGGATAATGATTTGGAGTTCTAATTTTCAAGTATTGATATTGGTCATTTATATGAAAATCAATACAGGGATTTAAGTACTATCCAGCTGACGATCAAAATGCTTATCATAAATTCAACTAATTGATTATGGAAATTATTTTAATTACCAATAGAAATTGTCTCATAATTGACTATTATTATTTAACAACCTTATTTCATTATAACTTCACTTGTTCGATTTAAAATGTTTTAAATCAGAGATATCAGATCACATAATCCGTTGATCATTTTGATTTCAATAATCATGAAAAAAAAACACAACTAAAAAATGATAGTCTAAAGGTACCTGTATGATTTCAGCATAATTCAAGGACATTATTCATGAAACTCTCTTTTGTTATAAACTTCGATAAAGTAAGGACAGATGTCAGAATATAATAATAAGGATGCATTTATTTATAAGATTTATTTTAATGGTTGAGATCATAAATCAATTGAAGCTATACCGCTATGAAAAATCTGGAAGCATTGGACGGCTGTTTCGCCCCATCATGGAATTCCTTAGGAGTGCGCATTCATGATGCTGCCCACAGGATTCTAACTTAGAACCTATCGGTCTCAAGTGCAAACGATTATTCTGTAGACCACTGAGCCAGCATCCAATGGAGTCAATGTTTGAGGAGTCTCATACTAGGACGAAGTGGTTGTCCAGTGTTTTCAGGTTTCACATGGTAGTCGAACTTCAAATGACTCATGATCTGAACCGTTGAATTTACTATAATATCCACAGAAACCTCTTCTTTTATAAGTTTAATGTAAAAATCGTATATATTATTAATTATTTAACTATAGGGTTAAACAGCATAAAGATAAATTTCTGCAAATAATAAACAATATCTTTGATCTAATAATACTGTTGTATTGAACCGTTGTCTGATCCTAATACTGATTTACACTCTTCTTGTACGTTAGTTGAACTTGCTATAATGTGAATACGAATCTCTATCAATTAATCAAATCCATTCATGTACATAAACTCATTCATAAATATCAATAAGTATCGGCGAGACTCTAATTTAGGGACGAGCCAATTAGAAGCGTTTGAGCAATTTCAATTATTTGCCAATCAGAAGACAGTTAGTATAAAGTAAAAATATATTATAAGAAAGTAATGAATTACAGTGGATATCCTTCTTTTACATGATTTAAAAACTTGTTTGATAACGGTTCAGAGGTTCTGAATTCATAATGTATATGGTATAGAAACTCGTTCATAGAGTAAGGGTTAGGGTTTAGGGTTAAGGTTAGGGTTGTAGCCTAGGGTTAGGTTAAGGGTTAGCGTTAGGTTAGCGTTAGGGTTAGGGTCAAGGTTAAGGTTAGGGTTAGGGTGCTAATATACGATCGGTTTACAATGGATTTTAGAGAAGAGGTGTTTATTGAGAGGCTATAACCTTAATCGTAAACCCTAACCTAACCCTAACCTTAACCCTAACCCTTAACCTTAACCCTAAACCCGAGCCCTAACCTTAACCCTAAACCCTAACACTATGGACGTGTTTCTATACCATATGCATTATGAATTCAGAACCTCTGAACCGTTATCAAACCTTAACACGTTTCTAAATCATGTAAAAGAAGAATATCCACTATAATTCATTACTTCCTTATAATATATTTTAACTTTATACTAACTGTCTTCTGATTGGCTAATAATTGTCAAGGTCATTTAAGATTCGTTCAAAGGTCGTCCCTAAATCAGAGTCTCACCAACGTAAACTAATAGCGTATTCATGCATCAATTGGCCTTGAACCAGCATATGAGTAAATGCAACAACCGTATACTGATAATTACCATGTGCTTCGTGACAGAATTCTCGAAGTTCTAGTGCGAAGCCGTGACTAGTAGCGCTAATACGTGTCGGGTAGGGACAGGTATCCACCCCAGTACAATGGAAGATGGTCGCGCGATTTCAAGGATTGGTTGAAGTTAGACATTAATACGGTTGGATGCCAACTTAGTGGTTTAGAGATTACGTGTTCGCGTGTAAGTCTGAAGGCCCTGGGTTAGAATTGTGCGAGCGAGATCTTAGATGCTCACTGCTGAGGAGTCCTGGACAAGGACGGAATAGCCACCCAGTGCTACCAGGTTTTTTCATGGTGATCTAATATCAATCGGTTCATGATCTCAATCAAAAACCTAATAATCTCCACAACTTTATACTGATATATATATAATCCTAACCTATCCGATAAAAAATTACAACAAAGATTGATTATCACCATGTCTATACAGCAACTATAATCTTTAATAAATAAGAAATCGGATAATAGTATAGAGCATTAAGACATAACTATGTGACATGTTAAATCATTCTCGTATGAAATGATAATAATGATCATGATCATTATCATAAATAAAAGTCATTTTCTCATTGAATCATTGACAATTGATGAAACTTAAGTACATATTTAAATCACAGTATGATCCAATTTTTTAATTTATAATCGTACTCTTCTTCTTCTTCATCTTTTCAATCCACTTTTATTTAGAATAATAGTTTCAAAATACAAATGATGATGATGACAATAGCTAAACTTCTATTGCTAAATGAAAACTAGTTAAACTTGAATAGTTGTTTTACAAAAGAGAATATTTACAAAAAAATATACATACATACGTTTTATCATTGTATATTATTGTCCTTGTTTATTACTATTAGTTGTTAAGTGGATAAGAATTAATTAATGAAAAAAGACAAAACTATTTTCATTTGACGGTTTAATTTGTTCATTCAATTGTTGTTTTTGTCTAGTAAACAAGTTTATATGATGATGAAGTTTTATTCTCTGAACTGAACAAAACTTTATCAAAATCATCTATCTGAGCTACAAATCTTCTCAATCATCTCTAAACAAGTCTATATTAATATCGGATGGATTTTGTGGATATTATAGTAATTTCAATGGTTAAGATCATGAATCAGTTGAAACTAGACCACCATGGAAAACATGGAAGAACTGGACGGCCGCTACGTCCGATTGTAGGACTCCTCAGCAGGGCGCATCCACGATCTCGCCCCCTGCGGGATTCGAACCCAGAACCTACTACCCTCGCGCGCGAGCACTTATCACCAGACCACTGAGTCGCCATCCAACGGTATTAATGTCTAACTTCAACTATCTCACATAGATCAGGTCTGTTGTGAGATAGTAACTCACTGAAGACAATGGTGGATGTATCGCTCAATTTCGTAGGTTATGGATGCGCCCTGCTGAGGAGTGCCACAATAGAACGATACGGCCGCCCATTGCTGCCAAGATTGTATTATTTTGAGTTATCTTTTTATTCAATGGTTACATCATAATTTGTTGTGGATTTTTTTAAATTAGAAGTTGACTTTTTGATAGAATACTATGTTAATATGTATTTATTTTCACTCTTGATATGATACTCATCATGAATATGAAACAAAACTTATGTCAAATTATGAAAGAACAATTTATGAATCGTGTGGTTAAGATTTAAAAACTTATGGTGATCATTCAATGTTATTGTGATAAATGTCACATTTCAAATATGGTTGAATCTAATTAAATATATAGATACTCAGTAGAACGTTAGAGATACGTCCTAAATCAATTCGGTATATATTATAGTTGAAAGGAGTTTTACAGATAAATGTACTTCTGTCAATAGAATTCTTGAAGTTAATATGTTTACTTAGAGTTCATATATTGTATGGTGATTTAGTTAAGAATTCTCCACTGAAACGTATTTTGATTAAAAGGTTAAAAACACGTCTATTGGTTTTAAATAGTCAGTCAGTCAGTCAGTTAGCTACAACGTAAAACTAGGCACATATATGAATTGGTCCTAGTTGCCACACCTGGTGTTAAATATGTTCTTTCCGATTCTAACTCATCTCTTCAGAATGATAGGAGTTATTTAGTACTATGCTATTCTTGTCACTATAAAGTAGTGAATAACTATTCAGTTGTTAAGTATATCAAATATTCAACTTATTAAAGAGCTTTCGATGATTTTCATTGCTTCATTATAGGTCTAGTACAAAGAGAAGTGAGCAAGAGTAGTAATATGTTTTAAAAAAATGTCATTATTTTTGTTACTGTAAGGAGATATGTAGGCACTGTTAGTTGTTGTTAAGATCTCTCTCTTTCTCACTCCCTATTTAAATTGTCTTCACTACAGTAAATCAAGATTATTGTTTATATTAACTATTAGTCAATATCAATGAAAGAACAAATTTCAAAATAGAAATTCATGATTGTTTGCGATTTACTTCACAATTATTTTTTTTCTTTTAGTATATACATACATCCTGCATTGAATTCAAGATTATCGTATTCCGACATCGCATTCTAAGACAGTATTAACAATTAAGATTTAGTTAACATTCAGAATATCGTCGTCATTATTTTACAAAAAGACTGGCTATTAACACTTTGTTTGATTTCTGTAATACCTAATTGATATGTGTTCAATACTCTTAGGTTTGACAGAAGTATTCTTCATAGAAATATTCGTTAACTTTCAATTGATTTTAGACAGTTTATGAAATCATTCAAATAAAACAGTATTTTATCTTGTTTAAAATAAATACATCATAAAAGAATTATGGTAAAGGAAGGACAACATTCCTACAGTTGAACAGCATATGAAACTCAAAACAACCCCGACAACCAATATCAAACATACAATTTTCAATACCAACGTCAAGACAGTTACTCCCATTGTACAGAGCTGAAACTGAAAGAACTATCACAACCATCATCAAAAAAGGTACAAGTATTTATAAGCAATTGTCTACACAAGATACTTATTATCCATCGGTAGGATACAATCAGCAAAAGCCTACTGTGCGTGAAAACAAACCAACTTCCAGTTGAGGGGGAAATTAAGGAACATCGTTGAACGTGGATAGGACATACATAGTGGAAATCACCAAACCACATCATGAATCAAACTTTCACTCGAAATCCTGAAGGGAGACTGTAAAGAAGAAGGTCGAAAAACACACTTCGTCAAGAATTGGAAGCAGACATGAATAGGATGAATAGCAATTGGAAAGAAATGGAATGGATTACCCAGTATAGAATCTAATGGAGAATGTTGGTTAGCAACCTATATCTCTCTAGGAAGTGTAGTATACATAAGTAATGTAAGTATAATAGAACTATGTTCAAAAAGATAACCATAAACACATTTCAAATTAATCTAATATTTTAAAATTCAATTCAATGTTACATATGAAATTTGTTGTTTGTTTGAACCAGTCACTACATTGATTCATTCAATGTACAAATTGATGAATACGATCAATAAATCGATTTGTTATTATTGATCTATGCAAATAGATTGAAATTACCAATTTTCAAGAAAAAAACAACAAAAAAAAGGAAGATAACAGACTTCATCAGTAATGTGAAAGAAAGAAAAAAGAAAAACCCAAGTTCAATTTTCATTTTACTTTGGAAATACATCATAATGAAATGGATTAGTACCTGGAATTATGTAACCAGATTATTGATTATTCATATAAGAAAGATTTACTTTCTACGGTTCTATTCTTTATTATTATACCATTAAAAATCTATAAGTGAATACTTTTAATCGAAAACTGTGTTCTTGTACAATGTTACAACTGACAATCATATTTATGATATTTTTTATATCAGAAGAGGGATTTTTGTGGATATTATAGTAATTTCAATAGTTAAGATCATGATTCAGTTGAAGCTAGACCACCATGGAAAACCTGGAAGCACTGGACTGTTGTTTCGTCCTATTGTGAGATAGTAACTCACTGAAGACAATGATGGATGTATCGCTCAATTTCATGGATTAGTTGAAGTTAGACATTAACACCGTTGGGTGGCGGCTCAGTGGTCTAGTGGTTAAGTGCTTGCGCGTGAAACCAGTAGGTTCTGGGTTCGAATCTCGCAGGGTTCGAGGTCATGGATGCACCCTGCTGAAGAGTCCCAGTGCTTTCAGGTTTTCCATAGTGATCTAGCTTCAACTGACTCATGATCTTAACCATTGAAATATCTTTTTATGATTTTTGTCAAAAAACAAACTACTGAAAACCAGTAGGTAAAACGAGTGGTTCTATTTTCGTAGTATGAAACTCTTTATCAGCATTTATCCACAAACTCAAAAGTGAATAATTCAAAAACCTACAAGTTTTGTAAAGATTATGTTGAGTGATCCAGAAAATTACTTTCAAAAGACAAGAAAGCATCAGGAAACATTAAGATGTGTTTTATCCAATCAGCGTTCACTTGGAGTCTTGGCCAAAAATATCAAGGAAGTGAAACGTTACATGCAAAGGCTCTGATTGGTTGGCTGCTACACTGCTACTATGTTTAGTAGCATTCCAGAATCTTCTAGCAACCCAAAGACATTTAAAATATTATAAAAATCCTGTATTTTCTGTATTAAAATGAACCTTGGAGTAAATTACTTCTCGCATATTTTGAGTCTTCTCTCTCGTGTTCAGGTTGATGTCTAGTTCTAGCTTGAGGGTTACAGAATAGCTTAAGAGACGAATATATCGTTCAAATCAGCAAGACTTATCAGTTTGTTTAACTTTCAGGATAGTAAGCTTCTATCCTATATTAGGACGAAACAGTTCTCTAGTATTTTACTTTTGGTTTTCAGTAGCTGTTCAAATAATCTTCAAAAACTTTATGACAGTCTCGACAGCTAATGAATACATTTGTAAACAAACACTTTACAATGACATTAAACAACTTATCCAAAATAATATAGAATGACCAATTAATTCGGTTTTGTGTAATTTTACCTCCGAAACTGACTGAGATAAGCTTATTTAGAAGTTTGAGCACTGTAAACATATATGAAGATGAATGTTTAAAACTTCTCATTTACTTTTGTTTTCAATAAAGACTTAACTTAAGCTTTCTTTCATTATGAATCATTATTTCTGAACCAAAGATCAATTTGTAAATTATACTAATTATTGAATAATACTTAATAAATCAATAAATTTGGCTTCAGGAAGTTGTTACTTCAAAATGCTTTGAATATAAATGTCAACCAGTCAGTTGTAAGCTTTCATTTGTTTACTGAAGACTAATTCTTCATTATGATCTTGGCTTATTTACATTGTATATTGAGATATATATATAGAGAGTAAGAAATATAAAGTATATCTAGTGTCACTGTTGAGAGTATATTTCTCTTAAAAACACTTAGAAATAAAAATCTGACCAAATTGTTTAAAAACTGTCAGTTAGTAAACTTGTCAAGATTGAAAAGTAAAACCGCCTACAAACCATGGAATTCATGATCACAAATTAGTAATTATGACATCTGAAGTAATTATATAAGTATATTCAGATGATAAATATAAGAAAAGAGATAATTAGATATTGTGCGGCCAAAACGAATCTTTTTAAATAGAACAAATTGTTCATTAAATTAATCAAAAGCCAATGGGTACTGATTTCATGTTACCCCCCAAATGCCCTGGTACCATCGAGAGTGAGGTGGGCCCGCCCTCCTTCTAGAAATACTCTCACACGGCCACGCGTATACAGCCTCTGCCAAAGAAGTCCTACTGATTGCCTTCTCGTGGCATTACTGTTGTTTACGAAAATGAGAAGACGAAAAGCGAATGTCCGGCGCTTTAACCAGATGGTGCAGATGGGCTTCAGTATCCTTCGGGAACAAATGGCGTATGAACCAATTTCTTGGTCACCGGCTACCATGGGACAGCATCTCCTCACGATGCTTCACTGCCTTGTGGGTCGGACCTTTAGGTCCAAGGCTCGGGTTCTGGCATTCGGGTAGTATCACAGCCCACACACAAATATAATGATAATGAAAATATAATAAAATGAAAATTATTTCATGTTGATACCAACTGTGTACATAAAATTACGTGTATTTCCCAAATCGATTCCATTAGTAAAAGAGATTTCATGGACACTTTCTAAAACGTCGTCGCTCAGAAGTAATGAAGGCTTTCTGTATTAAACTGTTTTGATGTTTCATTAGACAGTATATGCGCAGATACGTTAGAGATTTTCATGGCGATTAATAAATAATCATGATTCAATCTTCTCAAACATGTTGAAGCAGTGACTATCGAAATCTTGGAAGCTGACTGATGTAGTTAAAATGAGACAGTTGTTAATCTTTCCGTTATTAGTAGAAATCCTCTATTTTAATACATCATATTTATTCGACACTTCATTTGACTTGACTACATCACTGTACTATCTTTCAGTTCATCTCCGGTCCATCACATCTTTTATTAAATAAGCTAAAATTATGCCCTTTTTAAGTATCATTGACTTCTTTTTAGTTAATTCACTTCCAGTATAATGTTTGGTTCATATTATCCTAATGGGTGTTCCAGAATCTAAGTCTACAGATGACGTTTATCTAGTTATTTTCGGATCTTTACAACACTTCTAATACATGTTCACATTCTCTAACCAACCTCAGTCACTCAATCAGTAATCATCAGCGTAGATCCTGAAGGACGTTTCCCTACTATATAAGCACAACAAAATGAAATTAACAAGACGAATATCGACAGAGATCAAAATAATATAGTAGCAAAGATTATAAGAAAAACTAAGGATCGAAACGAGGTACAAAGAAACAGGATGTAAAGGTGTGTGTGAATATCATTGTGACTGATTCGGAGCCATGTCAACCAAAGTTTTCAGCCACTACAAGTTTCTAATACCATGGCCCAGACTAAAAGTTAATAAATTCGTACACTGATTTCATATTTTGATTTGATCGTCCTAAACGTTCTTTCAACTTACCCATATAACAGTCAATATCGTCCATTGAAATAGGCGTTTAGTTGAATATACGTAACACAAATCTCAACAATCTCAGTCGTTGACTATTCATAACCTCATCAACTGATTTGCCATTTTTACATTGTACTTCATCCCTAATCAGAACATAATTCGCTCGGTCGTTTCAAGGAAACCGAGGAATGTTTCGACAACACACCATAAAAATAAACTACAGTTTCAATACATCTATTTTATTATAAATCGTGATTTTGATAAATTACAAATTGTTTATAGTTAGCAAGAATCTATGAAAAAACTACTTCAATTTATTCATCCTATTTATAAGCATATAAAGTAAATTATACGATCAAAACCTAACTCAACAGTTTGATTATTTAAAGTAAATGATTTCCTAAATAAAGTATTCACTCAAAATCTTACTTATTCCTGTTATCCCTCATGGAGGAACATAGGCCGCTTACCAACATTCTCTATCAAACTCTGTACTGGGCAATCCTTTTCAGTTGCCTTTCATCCTGTCCATGTCTGCTTCTAATTCTCGAGGCAGTGTGCTCTTCGACCTTCCTCTTTATAATCTCCCTTCGGGATTTTGAGTTACAGTTTGATGATTCCCTCGGTGTATATTTCCATCAACTTAGAGCATCCTTTCCAAATTTTCTTATCAGCTAGAAGTTGATTTGTTCTCTTTCATAGTAAGCTATTACTGATAGTATCCGGTTAACGGATATTGAATATCTTGTGTAGACAATTGTTTATAAATACTTGTACCTTTTTTGATGATGGTTGTGATAATTTTTTTAAGTTTCAGATCTGTACAATAGAACCAAGTGTCTTAACGTTGGTATTGAAAATTGTGTGTTTGATATTAATTGACGGTTGTTTTGAGTTTCATATATTGTTCAACTGTATGGAACTCAAAACAACTTTCAACCAATATCAAAGTGAAAATCTTCAATACCAACGTCAAGGCAGTTCTAATGTATGGAGCTGAAACTTGGAGAACCACAACAACCACCATCAAGAAAGTACAAGTATTTATAGACAGCTGTCTTTGCAAGATACTCAACATCCATTGTCCGGCTTCCAGCTTCCAGCTGAATAAGAAATTAGGAAAAGACGATGGAAATGGATAGGACATACATTATGCAAATCGTCAAACTGCATCACGAGACAAGCGCTAACTTGGAATCCTGAAGGGAAGCGAAAAAGAGGAAGGCCAAAAAACACATTGCGTCGGATACTAGAAGCAGATATGAAAAGGATGAATAGGAACTGGAAGGAGTTTGAAAGGATTGCCCAGGACAGGATTGGATGGAGAATGCTGGTGAGCGACCTATGCTCCTTCACGAGGAGTAACAGGCGTAAGTAAGTAATATTGTTCAACTGTAGGAATGCTCCACTTGTTTCATCAATCCTGAACTTTACCTCCGTATCAGATTCTGCATGCTCAAAATCTATTGAAATAAATAACAACATTTGTATAATTGTGATTAAGCACAAAAATAAACCAAACATTTTTACAAAAAAAGTTTTAAACTTCATTATGTTTACCAGTGTCTGTTTGTAATTTCAAATAAACTTTAATGACATTTATGTCTCTAGGGTATCTTGAATATTATCACTAACCATAGAACAAGTATATTTATTCAATTCATTGTACTTGAATATACACACAAGTTATACACATTTGAATAGTACTTTAACTTCTTTTGAATAACAATATTATGCTTTTGAATATTTTGAAGAAACAAGAGGCATCATAAATCATCATTATTATAATATCTACACATGGTATCAGTAAATATGAATCTATAAAATCTATTTTATTAAGTAATATCTCTTCTTATTACCCGTACTTTTAATCTATTCGAAATATACAGTTGATTTCTGATTAATAATTAATTCAATTGTGGGACAGAAACTTGGAAAATCATGAATGTTATCATTCAGAAAATACAAGTTTTTTTTATGAACAGCTGTCTATGCAAAATACATCAGATCTGTTAGCCAGACATTATTAACAACAGCCTATTGTGTAAGAGAACAAACCAACTGCCATCTGATGAGGAAATTAGGAAAAGATGTTGGAAGTGGATAGGACACACATTGAGGAAAGTACTCAACTACGTCACAGGGCAAACACTCGATTGGAATCCTCAAGGACAAATGAGGAGAAGAGGAAGACCAAAGAACATATTACGATGAGAAATGGAGACAGACATGAGAAGAATGGAATATAATTGGATAGAACTGGAAAGGAAGTCCCAGGACAGAGTGGTTTGGAGAATGCTGGTCAGCAGCCTATGCTTCATGGGGAGTAACTGGCGTAAGTAAGTAATTCAATAATTCAAATATCTCTATACTAATCAACTAATCATCCTGAACTTCTTTGAAATAAACACTAAAAGTACCAAATATTCTAGAGCTGTAGCTTACGTGTCAAGTAAATTGAATTCAATCTAGAATGAACCATATTCTCTACTAGATCTTTGGGTAATAGTCAACAAATATTGACCTTATTGATACGATGAACTGAGTTAAGTTAAATATCCAGTGATAACCAGGGAACATAGAACAGTGGTTTCGTCCTAGATTGAAGCTCCTCACTAATTTACATTCACGACTCCATCACTAGAGATCGTACCTACGACACCCAGTTGTGAGCACGAGCTATTAATCTTTAGACCACTGAGTTGTAATCCAACAATGTACATGCCTAACTTCAATCGGTTCGCATGTTTGGTGAGAGGCAGTTACTTGCAGAGGACATAGCTCAAGTACAGTGATTTACAGTTTAGGCGTTCTTGCCCACGACTGAGGATGGTGGGTTCTTTCCCTTGTTGTGGGGTTGAGAAGACTCATACTGGAAAAAACGGCTACTTACTGTTTCGCAGTTTTCAAAGAGTATCTCAAATAAGTTAGTTCAAGATTTTTATAACATTAGAAAATCTCTACAAACCTTTACATTGATAAATACTACGTTGTGTGATCTAATTGGTCATATAGCAGACAGTGCTTGAATACATGGAAGCAAAATGTAATTATGAGTATATGCTTTTTAAGTATAAAAGGTTGAGGATCCATTTATGATAAATACCAATTTCAATACACCAGCTGACTTGATAATCGACAACATTGATAAAATACATAGTACGATTTAAGGATTGCACTAGATGATGGTAATCTCTTATCATCTCCAAAACTCGACTTATAAAGCTGAAAGAGCATTGTTTAAGCACATATCGGTTTTAACCATTGATCAAGAAATACATTGTATTTTAATATAGAGCAAGGTAATGTAATGTGATATCACGTTTTAAATTGTATTCTTTAATAACTGAATCACCATTCAAAGGTTCTAAGAAACAAATGTCAGTATCTTAAGTGATCTAATGTACCATTTATCACGAACAGGTTTACTGTGTTTTACTATTTGATGTTAGGATCTCAGTTTGTACAATCCAATAAAAAAAAGTCATTGAATTTAGTTCATAGAGTATAATATTAAACGTACAAACTTTCAAGTGATTCTGAACAAAAGATGATTCGGGTTACCATTAACTGTTTACAAATCACTAACTGTTCTTCATAATATTGTTCAGATTATAATGGTGTAAGAACATTTCTTATGAGAAAAGTTTATAAAATGAGATATATAGGTGAAACGAACAGAAAACATTTAATTCAAATTAAAGATTACTACTGAAGAAAATACTATTAATAATGAGAACAACATTGAAACATGGTAAACAACTCTTCATATAACTGATCCTTTTACAATGACTTTAACCAGATCAAAATTAAAAATCAGAAAGAATTGGACATCTGTTTCGTTCTGGTATATGACTCAGCAGCAGTACTAACTCCATGATTCCAATGTAGAGTAAATCAAAGACTTTTGATCTCGCATGAGAACATCTAAACTCTAGACCTTTAAGCTGGCAGCAAATGGTATGCATGTCAAACGTGAATAAATTCAGTGTAATTCATAATGATCTTCCATCGCTTGCAGTGGAAAACTGTCTTACATCTGACATGGTTGATATTCATTCATTCATTCACAATTGACTTTAGCGAAACTAATAGGGTAATAATAACACATTTTTGACCATTAAAAATTAATGGTTCAAATATTGAGTTTTTTTTTGGAGTTAACTCTATGCTATAAACATTTCAGTAAATTCCTAATCACTAAACTGAAATTGAACGGTGACATATTTTTCAGTGGTTCTCATCCAATTGATCGATGCCCTTTAATCTTGTATTATGGATTTTTAGATAAATAAATCAAAAACTGATTTTTCAAAATGTCGATATTTTGAATGTTTTAAAGAGAAAAATAAATCAGAAATATAAGCAAAGATGGATAGTGTCTAACAGGGGAACAAGGACGCGCGTTTCGACCCATTCGGGACTCGTCAGTTAAATGTACCTGCATCTCAAAGTTGATGTTCACTTCAGAATTTGAACCCAGTACTTTTCACTTCAAACGCCATCGTGTTCAAGTGCCAGAGTGAACAACAACTCTGGGATGCAGATACATTCAGCTGACGAGTCCCAAATGAGACGAAACGCGTGTCCTGAATTCCATTGTTAGACACTAACCATGTTTGCTTAAAAACAGCTTATGACTTAAGGCTATATGGACGCAATCTGTACAGCATGCACATATGTCAATAAGAGACTGATCAATTGCAGTCTTAAACATCAATGGAAAGATTCAAGGTAAGAATACCCAGTAAGTTCAAAACAAAAATTCATATTGAGTAAATCATAATCTATCAAAATATTGTCTACTTTTAATCGATTTCTTCATATATATATATATATATATAAGATGAACAGTGATTCCAAGAATTTAATTATCATGTTCTATACTGAATACTTTTTCTGATTAAGAATAATAGACAAGTAGTTGATATTCTTAAGAACGTTAGTTTCTTCCTTTATATGTAGAGAATTCTCTTATTAAATTATGGATCAATATAGAAAGATTGTGATAATCAAGGTGTTATGAAACATTTAGATTTTAGATTCACCATTTTCAAATATCTACAATTCTCCTTATAAATAACAATATTTTTCTTTTTAATGGAAGTATACTTTTTTTCTCTATAGTAACTAAGATTCTGTTCTAACTAAATGGTATGAAATTTATTCAAAAATGACAAAAAGATTGATTAATACGGAAACATTCTAGGGTATAAATAAAGATAGATATTGGCTAGCAATGGAATTCAGGACGCGCTTTTTGTCTTATCTGGGATTCAAGTAAACAACACCAAGTGAATTCATTCTAAGGTATATTTAATTATCAGTAGTGGATTGGTTGAGGTTAGACATTAATACCACTAAATACTGGCTCAGTGGTCCATTAGGTTAAGCGTTCGCGCGAGAGACTGAGGGTCCTGGGTTCGAACCCCGCGAGCGGTGTCCCATAATAGGACAAAACAGTCGTCCAGTGCTTCCAGGTTTTCCATGGTGGTCTAACATGATTTCAATCGCAAAAAAGTATATTTATTCATTTATTCAAGTAAATAATGTTTTGCTTATTTATACCTACATTCTGACAAAAAAATTTAATTTCTTGTATCAGTTACACATTTACGTTTATTCTATGCATAAGTCAGTTCTTTTACAATCGATTGATCACTGGATAGTAACCAATGTCTTGTCCTGCTTAGTGCAATCATATTCGATCGATAAATTTGAAATGTGGTCACTAGTCTAAATGACTTGATATCGAGTACATTACGTTAAAATACAAGATAATGGTTGGAGATAATCGACAGAAAACCCTGAACATAAGTTTCATGTTATTTGGCACATTTTATCAAAGATGTACATTTGATCTTTAGGGAATTAATACTATCAGATGAATTCAATCTCATATCATTTAGCTTTACAATTAGAGTTCAAATCTATAAATGATTAACACCTTATAAAACACAATTGACTGATCACTGGGTGGTGATCAATGTCATACATGTCAAGTCCTTATTTAGTGCAGATCAAATGCCATCGACCATGTTGCAATGTGGCCACTAGTCTAGGTGAATCAACACTTGGCACTCGTCAGCAAGTTTTACCTGTAATCTTGCGGGAGTAGCACGAAACCCGGGTCCAGGGTTTCCTATCGACTACCTCCAACCACCATCTATTAGAGAGATTTTCAGTAGTATATAAATTTATTTATATCATCCAAATAATAAACTCTTATGAAACAAACTAACACAATTATTCCCTTTATTCATTTATAGATTGATTGTATGATTGTTATACGATTTGTCTATTCACTAATCGATTGTTTGCTTTTAACCAATCACTTGTATATTTTACATTACAATGTAGCCTACGCAAATTGGTTAATAATTTTGTGCTATAATAATAAGAATATGATTATGATCATTATTATTAGTGACATTAACCAGAAGCTTTAGTCACAGGATCATTAAAGATTTACAAACAAGTTGAATTAATTTAGTAAGTTAATAACTGTTTTATTTAGTTGATAATTTAGTTATTATTCTTATGTTTGTTACCATGGAAATAAGTTTTTTGTTTTTTTTTAATGTAATTATTATTAGGGATTTATTCTATACAGAACACTAAGCTAATACAATTCATATAATAATAATAATAATAATGATCAAATAACCTCATTTATCATAAAAGGTTTTATTATTATTATTATTATTATTATTATTATTATTATTATTATTATTATTATTATTAGTGGCTTTATTCAATATAGAATATTCAGTACAAAGTTTCATTTTCTTATTTCATGATCGATCTTGACAATAAATATTGAATGGTTGCTAGTTAGTTGTTAACGATCCAGGAATCGACATAATGTACATTCTTGTCTATATATATATATATATATTGTCAATAAACACGATGTCACTGATTGAGCTCTTTTGTAACTTGTACAGAAAAATGTCTTAAACTTTTCACAAACTCATCTGAATAGGTTATGTGACTAATAGACATAATGATGTGTTAAAACAAACAAGAAAACAGATGACTTGTTAAAATATGCAGATGACAGAAACAGATAACTGAGATAATCAAACAGGCCACCTTGTGAAAGAATAATAAGTTGATTTCTTTCTCTGCTGGGATCTGATAGGTTATTGCTGTTAGTGTCTGACTAACTGATACGATGTATTTTGCATAGACAACTGTTAATAAACACTTGTATCTTCTGGATGATGGCTAACCAGAAAAAAGTTATTCGAACATGGAACAAAAGAACCTCATGACTTTTACTTACATAAATTACTGTTTTGTCATATTTTATTCAATCACACAATTATAGGTTAATGAAAATTAACAATTATGTAACAGTCTTTTAAAAATCACATCAAACTATAAGTAAATTCAATAATAAATATACTTTTTGTTATATCTCAATGGGTAGAAACAAGTTGTATTTCTGACGTTTTGCGACTTAATTGAAGCCACTTCTTCAGAGCAAATTTTTTTTTACCGAAAATTAATATTTGTCTCAATTATTCATGTTATATTGCGTAAACATATAATAATTTACATTTCTACAAATAACTCAATGAATACACTGTTTGCCGAACAGAAAGCAAAATAGTTGAATTCATAAATCAATTAAAGCTAGATCACCATAGAAAACCTAGAAGTACTGGACGTCACTTTCGTCCTAGTATGGGGCTCTTCAGCATTGCGCACCCAAGATCCTGATCACGTCATCCGAAACCAGGACCTATCGGTCTCATGCGCAAATGCTTAATCTCTAGATCACTGATTCAGCATCCAACGAGGTTAATGTCTAACTTCAACCAATCCAATCCTGATAATATCAATTTTAATTGAAATTGGGTTTTTTTTAAATACCCATGAATTACATATTACATTGAAGAGAGATGAAATATGTATTTGTGGCAAATACAAAACTTTTAGTGTTTTGATCGGAATGATAAAACCTTGGTTTCAAGATAGAATTAAATGTATAGTCGATAATATGAAAGTAAATGATTTAAATCTTTAAGGTTTACTTATGGACAACATAAATTAAACTAGAATCACGTAATTATAAGTGATATTTTCAATGTAAATATTAAAATTATTCAGTATTATGCATGAGCATTACATGGATAATCTTTGTGTGAATGGTTTCGATCCTTGTATATTGAATAATTTATATGTTTATATAATGATTTCTGCTTGTATAATCTGATTAGTTTTAAGTTAATTCTTGAATGGTTGAAGAAATAAGGCTGATAAAGTTGTGAGACAATTTCATACTTGTTCCTAAGCTATTCCGGTAACCTGCAGTCTAGAACTTGAACACCAGAGAGAAGACACAAGTATGAGAGAAAATACTTTATCCCAAGGTTCATTTTTGTACAGAAAATCATGGGTATTTATAGATGTTGGCGTCTGTTAAATCAACATCATTTTACAGCCAATCCGATAACGACATATTATGCTACCGACCAATAGTAGCACGCCACGTTGGAATTCTAGAACGTTCCATCATACTCTGATTGGCTAGGACTCTTCAGCTCCTTTTGGGCCTCTGGAATCTCCATTGAAATTCTCCGGAAGCCGACCCAATACACTTTGATTCTGTTCTACAAAAGAAGTTGCACATTTTTTTAAAATAAATAAGTTTGAACTAATTCGTGTGATCAATAAAGTTGGTTAATAATCGTCAGTGAAAGCTTAGGATAAGCATTTCATATTGTCTGGAACTGGTAAAAATAACATTTTATATACTGCTAGCTGACATCTAACTGTAATAAAAATTTGTGATTCAAATGTTAATATCAAAAGAGAACTAACTCATAATCTATATATACCAGTTGAAATTGATCATTTCTAGTGTTTTATATTTACAGAGAGTAAATACCAAACTGTTACAGATACAATCCCCTTTCATTTATTTAACTTTTATTATGTTTACCGTGTTATTGCTTTTGATTTCATAGTTTAGGTTATCATTTAATGATTATTTTATCACATTAGAAGAATACAATCTAAAAGAGAAACAACCTTAACACTGGCGAAATAGAAAAAAAGTAACCTTCATAACTAATGATACTTTAATGTATCAATACAATTTATGACTGTCATATAAATTATGATTCAATCAGACATTTTAGTACCCATGATGAAAATAATTCAGTTAGTATTTGTGTTATTTAAGTTGTTTGATGAATCCAAAATAAACACTTGATTTTATTTCAAACTAATCAACATGATATAATTGGATCCTAATGTTGATATTCATCATGAAAAATAAGAACTTAGTACCTTTCACTTCATACGTCAACGTGTTGTAGCTTACAAATCTTTATAAATAAAATTCATATTCGTCACACCGGTTAGTAGCTCTTTGGATTCTATATATCTCTGTGACGTTTAAATTGAAAGGAACTGGGTTTGAATCTCGGTATGAACATCACCAATTAGATACAGTAACATTCAAATAACTAACCTCATAGAAAATAAAATGAATGTTTGAAATCCAACTATGCACCTTTATTCATCTTTTGTTTACTAATAGTCTAGCATCAATTGGCAATAGTGAATCATTGGAGACTAATTAAATGGAGCTCATAGAATTAACAATGGGAAAATATTATTCTTTACTAATATACTTGTAGTATTTTTTTCTAAGCATATCTCCATGTTTGTTTATTTTTTTGCATACCTACTTACATATTTTCAGTAGTACAATATTTACTAAATCGTTATATTAAAATTTGTATGACTCCATGATGACGAAAAAGACAATCACAAATGTTTACATGGATACATGTATTAACATATATGTAACTGTATGTATTTTTTGCCTGGTGTTTTTGGTCATTCTGTTCTATCTATTGGAAGTGCATTATTCTTTTCTTATTTTCTAAAATATCATTCATTTTCCCAACAACAACGAAAAACACCATATACATATTCGAATTCAACTTACAATGTTTACTCTTTCATTGATGAATCAGAAGGAAAAAGAATAACTAGAAAATATCATTATATAGCTGTAGTATTGTATATAGTTTTAGTCGTTTCAATGTCCAAGGTGGAAAAAACATCATCCCATTCGTATATACATATATCTATATACAAGAGATAATAATTACATTTTCATTTTTCCTATAAACACTTGTTTTCCTAGTGCTTTATCACCATTATGTCGCCCCAAACATTTCATTTCCTTCTAGTTTGTCTTGATGTGAGGGTTGTAAAGTTATTTTTTAACACATAAAAATAATGCAAAGTTCACATAACATGGAACAATTACTTACTTACTAACGCCTGTTACTCCCAATGGAGCATAAGCTGCTGACCAGCATTCTATAAACCACTCTGTTCTGGGCTTGCCTTTCCAGTTCTATCCAATTTTTTTTCATTCTTCTCATATATATCTCCAATTCTCGGAGTAATGTGTTCTTTGATCGTCCTCTCCCCCTTCTTTGTCCAATTGACTGATTGTCTTGTGACATAGTTGAGTGCTTTCCTTAATGTGTGTGCTACCCACTTCCAGTACTTCATCCTGATTTCTTACTCAGCTTGGATCTGATAGGTTGTTACTGATAGTATCTGGCCAATAGATCCAATGTATTTTGCATAGACAACTGTTAATAAACACTTGTATCTTCTGGATGATGTCTAACCAGAAAAAAACTTATTCAAACATGGAACAATAGAACCTCATAACGTTTACACTTATAAATATTGAAACCGTATAATTTTCATAAATGGTACTAGGGGGGAATAAAGAAGTACTGTTTTGTCCTACTATAAAACGATTCAATAATGATTATCCACGATCATATAAGAGTTCTGTTTAATGATCTATCATTTCTTTAAACAATAAGAAATAATAGTACAGTTTTATGAATAGTTATTTTTATTTACTCTCAGAAACTGACTAGAAATTTCACTCTGACCTTAATAATTTCATATTTCATTTTGTCTCACGTCCATCAAATATTCAGCATCACTATTACCAACTAATTGACCTGAACTTCTCACATATGATTTATGATTAATAATTAGCATATGAGTATTATCTGAGGTACATTTATAATGGATAATAGGTTCTTTTGAATATTTGCCAACTGAATTCTCCTGGCAAACAGTTTATATTCAATAAAAATGAATAATGACTAACAATGAAATCCATAATGTGCATTTCGTCCTATTGGGAACTCATCAACTGAATGCACCTGCATCAATGGGAAAATTCAAACAAATAATACAAAATGAGAATAATCATTGTGTTTTTTTAAAATATTTTCAAGTAACTGGTTTCAACAACCTAGTATACAAGCAAATAAATTCATTAATAATTCCCACAGTGAAAAACAACCCTCTTTAAAGTTTCAAATGCACTGTTACTGATGAATGTAACTTACTTACTTACTTATGCCTGTTACTCCTCGTGAAGGAGCATAGGCCGCTCACCAGCATTCTCCATCCAACCCTGTCCTGGGCAATCCTTTCGAACTCCTTCCAGTTCCTATTCATCCTTTTCATATCTGCTTCTAGTATCCGACGTAATGTGTTCTTAGACGTTCCTCTTTTTCGCTTCCCTTCAGGATTCCAAGTTAGGGCTTGCCTCGTGATGCAGTTTGACGATTTGCGTAATGTATGTCCTATCCATTTCCATCGTCTTTTCCTAATTTCTTATTCAGCTGGAAGCTGGTTTGTTCTCTCCCACAGAAGGCTGTTGCCGATGGTATCCGGCCAATGGATGTTGAGTATCTTGCGTAGACAGCTGTTTATAAATACTTGTACTTTCTTGATGGTGGTTGTTGTAGTACTCTAAGTTTCAGCTCCATACAGTAGAACTGCCTTGACGTTGGTATTGAAGATTCTCACTTTGATATTGGTTGAAAGTTGTTTTGAGTTCCATATATTCTTTAACTGTAGGAATGCGGCCCTTGCTTTTCCAATCCTCACCTTTACGTCTGCATCTGAACCTCCTTGTTCATCGATGATGCTTCATAGATATGTGAAGGATTCTACATCTTCCAGAGTTTCGCCATCAAGAGTGATTGGATTGCTGTCCTCCACCTTGACTTTGAGGACTTTGGTTTTCCCTTTGTGTATGCTGAGGCCTATTGATGCAGAGACTGCTGCCACACTGGCTTTCTTTGTCTGCATCTGTTAGTGTGCATGCGATAGGAGGGCTAGGTCATCTGCGAAGTCCAAATCGTCTAATTGATTTTGAGCTGTTCATTGTATTCCATCATTTCCTTCAGATGTCGAGGTCCTCATAATCCAGTCGACCACCAGAAGAACGAGGAATGAAGAGAGTAAACAGCCTTGTCTTACTCTTAGACGAATATCAACTAGTATAAAATTCATGTCAAGACTTGTTTTATTCATAATCTTCAATTATCCATTAAAATTTAAGCATGATTTCATGCTTTATATGATAAATATTTCATTAAGTTATCCATCATATAATAAAAACTACCCTAAATACATAGTATACATAATTAGTATTGACATAATAATATGAGTTTTATTAATGTCGTTTATAGTAAAAGTGTTATATCATTTCAATATAATCCATATTATTACCATCATTATTTCTATTTGATTGTGTCATTTCATTTATTGATTTGTACAAATGAAGTAACATTGAGTATCGTAGCATTGCAATGAAACTATGTATATAATAATACTAATGAATGAAATATGCATATTTTTTAATAATGTTTTATTCAAATACCATAAAATTATGGTATTGTCACCATAAATGGTCACATTAATAACAAGAATAGAATAGTATTGACAGAATATAAATCATTCATATAGACATCGGTAGAGTTTACCAACATTTTGGAATTGCACACGCTGTTGATACTTTTAAAATGTTGAAGTATGATTATATTAAACAAAATAATTTAAATGATTGTAAATTATCATTTAGTATTCTTATTAGTGTTCAATGATAAGTTGTAATGTTCTCCAGATTCTTGGCATGATCAATTTGATAAATAATTGAAATGTTTGTGAAACGTTTTATTTATTTATTTGTTTAAACACATAAACATTGATACACGGAGGCATTGAATAGATATGCTTCACATGAATTGAATGATTTATATGAAGACTGGGATAGTTCCCGGGTGCTGAAACCACAGTCTGAGCCTTTGACATGAAGATCTAATACACAGGACAATGGAGAAACTAGGAGATACAGTCCCATGGTAGCCGGTGACCAACAATAGGTTCATACGCTTTATGTGTTTTTTAGGATCTTGGAGCCCATATACATTATTGGTTTGGAATCAGAGTTTTCCAACTCTCCTAGATGAATCCTCCGTATCCACAAATGATAATTTACTAATTAATTTTTTTGTAAAGTACTACATACTAGAAGCAAAGATGAATAATAGCTAGCAGTGGAATTCAGGATGCGCGTTTTGCCCTATTTGGGACTCGTCAGTTGGATGTACCTGTATATCAGAGTTGATGTTCACTCAGGGACTCGAATCCAGTACAGTTCACTTCAAACGCCATCTCTTTATCCACTTAACTACTGAGTCCTGATAACCACCTGCTTATTCAATGGGGTGAAGTTTAAACTCATTTGATATTGTTTTACTTGTATCTTTCCATTGTTATTTAGGACTACAAATGATCAGACGTATCCATCTTCATTTAAAAAGTTTGTGACTTAAGACTAGATCAAGACAACACATACAGTATTCACGTATATACCAATAAAAGACTGATCAATTACAATTCTAAACATTAATGGAAAGATCAAAATAAAACAATACTAAGTGAATTACTACTCACTAGGTTCTAGTTTAATTATGTTATGGTTATTGTATTGATATGGGATTTTTCTTCTTAAAGTTTACATCAAAACTAACCAAGCTAAAAAGAATTTAAAACAAGTACAAATGGATGACTTGTTCATTGAATTTTTATTATTCCCTAGATTAGTTTGAAAAATAAAGAATAACTTGAGAGGATGATTAAAAGTAACAGAAATAGACAATTGTTCAATTAACTTTTATTTCTGTTTGATTATTTCATTTTAAATGTAACTAGGGAAATATTTCAGTTAAACTGTAAGAGAATTGTTAGGTTTGAAGGTAACACGAGTTCACTTGATTTGAGAACAAGAACAATGACTCAGTGACCAAAAACCAATAAGCTGGCTATTTGATGCGTCTCAGCCCCGCTAATTAGAGGGAGTAGTCCAAGCTTGAAATGGGAAAGTATATTATTCAAACACCCAAAAAGGAGTGATAACAATAAACACAATTCAAAACGTATATATACAGTGCAAAACCGTCCTTTAGGGAAAAGTTACCAAATAGTATATTAAAAGACGCAACGGACCAATAGCATTTAAGATATTTCCTAGTGGGAAATACAACATGAAGGTGACAAGAGCGCCGTTGGCGCGAAAAGAGATTCAAATTTTCTAAATAAAATTACAAAATTAGGTTTTTTCCCAAGTCAGTTCTGGGGGATCTAACCTTCCCAACAAGAAGTGAAACAATTGAAGTTTATGGAAGAAAAATAAATTAATACGAACAAATATGAGAGTAGATTTTCGTTTGTTTACTGGTCCTCTAGACATAAAATTATTCAATTATTTAACTAAATGACTATATTTAAGAACTAATCATTTAAACTTTAATTAATTCAAGTTAAAATATTCACAGATTGAAATCATGAGTCAATTGAAGCTAGATCACCATTGAAAACCTGGAAGCACTGGACGGCCGTTTCGTCCTAGTATGGGACTCCTCAGCAGTGCGCATCCACGATCCCGCACCACGCGGGGCTCGAACCCAGAACCTACTGGCTTCGCGCGCGAGCACTTAACCATGAAACCACTTAGCCGGCGTCCAACGGTGTTAATGTCTAACTTCAACCAATCCACGAAGTTGCGCTACCGTACACCATTGTCTTCAGTGAGTTCCTATCTCATAACAAACCTGGTTGAACTCCACTGGTAACGGCTTCTCACTAGAACTTCGGGAGTTTTTCCTGAAGTCAGTCACAAGTGAGCAGTTGTTTATTATCAGAATGGGTTTTGTGAAGATTTTAGAAATTTCATAGATTGAAATCATGAGTCAGTTTAATTACTGATTTATCCAAATCTCTTTGTATTTAATACTTATTCTGACAAGTTTCTAATAATCATTTATTATTACTATGATAATCTAGTTTTGTATAATAATGTACAAGATAGTAAATGGCAATAAATATGTATTCAATTGTCAATCGTTAATGTATAGACTATTTTACATAACATTTTACTTATTTGTAGTTTCTGTTTTTGTTTTTTTTTTGTTTTTTAAACAAACATGTTTACATGTATGACAAACTATTTCTATCATATTGGAGGGGGTGGGTGGGAGTGAGAGTTGAAAAATTAGCGAAACAGTGGTTACATATATTTTTTTATAAAAAACACACACACACACAACATAAATCTACAAATTGTTTAACATAGGAAACAAATAATTACCAAGGTAACATAAGTTATTTGAAAATATTTTAAATCTTGTAAAACCATTGACAATTAACAAAATCAAAGTCTACTATAATAAAATAATGAAATGATAAGTGTTTTATTTTCTACAATATATTAACATTTATCAAAATATCAATAATTTAGTGTAGGTAATGACTAAGAATATAAGAACAACAACAACAACAAAGAACGAACATTCATTAACCACTTTTTTTAAACGTATCCATATAGTCACTATGATACATTTCAGGTTTATCTCTACGATGTAGAGAATTTATTAAGATCAGTTTATCTGATTAAATTATTTGATAATGTAAAGGATACTTTCGTAATAAACTTCACATTCATTAATGATAATTACATAATAGTAAATGTGAATACATTTTTCAGTTCATGATACAACACTGATATGATTACGTAACTCAAGTACTCGATAACTTCATTGTTGTAATATATATATATTGGGGTAGAGCCATGATGGAAAACTAAATGTCAAAATAGCCATTTTCACTATATCTTCTAAAACATATAACATAGTCTATATTATCGGGAATTTTCAATGATAATCAATAGTAATTTAATGGTTAACTTCTCCATATCCTTCAATTTTTAAACTGTCTCTTTTACAGACAATACAATAATAAATGCTGTAATTATTATGTAGACAAAAACATTTCGAATAGCCGAAATAAGAATTAATATAAATCACCAGTATAGGGGTTGTAACGATTATTAAGCTTTTGATTGGAATCATGAACCGATTAATGTTAGATCACTGTTAGGAAACTGGAAGCATTGCGAGTGGATATGAGTGGATGCGCACTGCTGAGGAGTCTCGTAATGAAACGAGACGGCCGTCCAGTACTTCCAGGTTTCCAACGGTGGTCTAAAATCAATCGGTTCATGAACTCAATCAATAATATAAATAATTTTTTTCATTGTCAAAACTGTAGAACCAATGACTAACAGTACATTATTATTTTGTTCTGTCTGTACAAACACAGCACATTACGTTAATTTATGTAAAATAATACTAAAAAATTTTATTATCATGTTTATTCGTTAACTAAAAATTATGAGACATTTCAGTATTTATTAAAAGTTTGAAATATATTTTAATAACTGAATTCATGAGTCAATGTAGGCTAGACCACCATTGGAAATCTGAAAGGACTGAACGGCCGTTTTGTCTTAGTATGGAACTTCTCACTTAGGACTCGAACTCAGGACTGGAGTTGTGGATGAACACTGCTGAAGAGTCTCATACTATGAAGAAACGGTCGTTCAAACTTCTTCAGGTTTCCCATGGTGATCCATCTTTGATCGATTCATGAATTTAATCATTGGGAGTATGTATTCATATTATTCTCGACTAATTTTATTGTCTTTCATTCGAATAAAAGTGTCAATAACAAATAACTATGTGAATATATACAGTTAGAATATGGATCTATTAAGAATTAGGAAAAGAAATGTTAGTCATTATGTTTAATAAGATGTTTACATTGTTTGAAAAGTCCTCTTTTTTTAATGAAAACAAACATTTCAGAATTTTCTGAGTACTTGAATATAATAGAAGTTTATTTTTCATTTAATCTTATACTTTTCTTCATTTTATGAACTTTTATTCATTAATTATATTGAATAGAAAAGAATAAAGAAACGATGAAACATTATTATTATTATCATTAGCTTTATTCAATATTATGTTTTTGGTACAATATAGAATTCTCAGCACAAAGTATTTCAACAAGTTTCCGTTTCTTTCTTCTTGGTCGATCCTGACAATAAATATTGAGTGATCACCAGTTAGATGTTAGCAGTCCCGTAAATGAACATTTGAATAATGTATATTCTTTTCGTTGTATATTGCCAGCAACCACATAGTCTCTTATTGAGCTTTTTGTAACTTTGACAACGAAAGGTTGTACACTTTTCAGAAATGCACCAAGATAGGTTATACGATTAGTAGACATAATGATATATTAAAACAAACAAAAATAGATAACTTGTTGAAATATCTAGATGGCAGGAACAGGTAGCCCAAATGCCCAAGCAGGCCGCCTATAATAACATCAAGCATAGTTACATCATGTCAGCTTATGCTTTATGAAGTAGGTTTATTCATGTTGCTCGTAGAATATACCGAAATGTGATCATCAAAACAAAACACAGTTCATTAATTTCATTTATATATATGTTAAGTAGTAAATGACCATATGGGTGTAATTAATTAGTTTTTTTTCTGGTTAATTAATATAATTCGTTAATTGTAATTCAATAAATAAATTTCATTATGTAATTTCATCAAGCTTTCCTTTCATTCTAAATGCAATTGTTGTTGCGAATTTAAGTCTGGTTAGTTATCCGCCAATTGAAATACAACATATTCAATCTTAGTACTGTGCTAAACCAATGACGTTCAACCCAGTATTGATCCTTTGTCCTCCTAGCACTTATAGTTGAGTCCAGAACGCCAACATCAGCCTTCACTATGCAAATCATTCATTTCAAACCTACTTGGTTTATATACCAGCCAAACAGACCACATCATACCATAAAATAGAAAATAATATTTATATAAGATCAAGCCCAAAGTGGATATGGACTTGGGGAACTGTAATCAATAAACTGAACATAAGAACAGTAAATCGTATAATAATAATAGTCTATAGGTCAAAATAAAGCGTATAATCAGAAGAATATAGGTATATATGATTTAGCTAATGAACAGTTATGCAATATATATATATAATATTGGTCCATTAATAGATCTCAGAAGTTACCCGTAGTTTAGTCTTCACTAGGATATAACCATTCTTTCTTATTGTTATATTCATTTTACGTTATTTGTGTATTTCTATTATCATTAGAATCAGGGATTTAGGGCAGCCATATGTATCAGTAACAATAATTTGGAAGTTTGTACATTGAATCTTTAAAATACAATTACATGTCAAAAATTATTAGGTGGTTGACTACAAGTGATTAGAACATTACAACTAACTTCTATTTTGTTCAAATCTCAACTTTATAAGTGAATTCATGAACATGTGTAAATTGTTTTATCAAGTTTTACTGTTTATCATTGCTATAATAGTAATTATGATTAATAATAAATAAATTTTTAATAGTTTAATTCATGAGTCGATGTAATCTAGACTATCATGGAAAACCTAGAAGCAATGGAAGGCCATTTCATCCTGTTGTGAGACTCCTCGACAGTGAGCATCCACGGTCCCGCCTCGCGAGTTTCGAACGCAGGATATAGCGGTCTCGCATGTGAACGCTTAACCATTAGACCACTGAGCTGGCATCGATCTGTGTTAATGTCTAACTTCAACCAATCCATGAAATTGTGTCACCGACCACCATTGTTTTTAGTGAGTTGCTATCTCACAAGGGACTCGGCTTCTTACTAGAACTTCATGAATTACCTCTTAAAGCCAGTCACCAGTGAGCACATGCTGATTATTATCAGAAAGAGAGTTTTGTCGAGATTGTGGTAATTTAATAGTTGAATTCACCAGTCAATCTATGCTAGACCATCACAGAAGATCGTGGGTTCAAATCCTGCGAGCAGGACTGTGGATGTACGCTGCTGACAAAACGACCGTTCAGTGCTTTTAGGTTTTCCATGGTGGTCTAGCTTTAATCAACTTGTGAATTCAACTATTAAATTACTGAAATCTTCACAAACCCCTTTTCTGAAACACATTCTTGTTACAATCCAATAAACAGAAAAAAAAATTGTATTTCTAACTTTTCGTTTAAACATGTGTTAATTTAATGTCGATTGTTTATTAATTCCGAAGAAGTGGCTTACATTAAGTCACGAAACGTCAGAAATATGACTTTTTCACTCACTGGGATTTAACAAAAATATACTTATTATTAACTCTCTACCCAATGATCAATATATTTCAAACTATCAAGTTCAACCTTTGTATAGATTGTTATTCAATTAAATAGCAAATCCAGTTTTCATGAATCCAATAAAAAGATTTAATGTACAGTTATCAATAATGTATCCTATGAATTTCAATAGTAATACATTTATTAATATACATTTAGTTAAATTGTTGTAGTTCCCCCTGAACATTTTAATGACCACTTATCATATTAGTTACACTGTCGAAAGGAGTACACCAAGTACTGTGTAACTAGGCCTATTTTAGTGTTGTTTTTACCTCTAAAAATAAAAAGATAGTTTTACCACTGTTAACAAATTATCGTCAGGCAGATAATTGTGTTGTTTTTTTTAAGAATTTTACTTTTGTGAAGGAAATAATGAAGAATATTTCACTGTCTATAAAACAATATGGTGATTTTCTTCTAGTCATTAAGTAGTTTTTTTTTTAAAAGACGAGTAAAATATCTTTAACGAAATTCCTCGACTGTTTAAATGTCTATTATCAAACGATATTCTTTTGTTTACCACAAATAGTTCTTAAACTAGTCTTATTTTTTACTATAAATGGTTATTTCATTTACTCATTTTTATTAACTACTTATATTGCATAATAGTACTAAAACAAAATTATGTGAAAATAACAATTAATGTCATAGCTACTTACAAATTGAGTACTTATTTGATAAGAAATTCTTTTAAGTATATTGTGTACAACAGTTTACATTCATGGACTAAAATTCCCGTCTATTAATTCTGTAGGCATAAATTATGCACTTTGTTACCAAAGTCAAATAAATGGGATAGAATATGTTTAGATAATCTAAGCATTAAATAACTTGATTCTATTCAAAGTACTATTTACACTTCAACAATGATATTTCATTAGAAATAAACATGTCATCATCTTATCATGTGAACCGACTCGTTGAATAACGTTTCTGTCATTATTAGGTCCATTCATTTTCATTTCTTAATTCATTACAGTTTGGTTCATGTGTGTTATGTCGCTTAGTTAATCGATTTTATTTATTCAATAAAATGCATAATGATTTATGAAAGATGAAGATTCATTTAAACAGAACAATGATACTCTACAAAGTCTATTTTTGAGGATTTCAAAAGGATGAGAGACTAGACGAACTGATCTTACATTCTGAGTTCAGTTTTCAATCAGTGAACTATTACGCAACCTTCTTTATATGTTTTAAGTCTCAGACCACATTATAAAGCTTTTTTTTTTACAAATACTTTGACTGTATTCATTCGTCAGGTTACATAAAATTTAATATGATATACAGTGCATTGCAAATGTGTTCATGCATCTAAATTATGCAATGTTTAATCATCTTTAACGAACACAAAATTCTTAACGAAAAACGTACATGTCCAAGTAGACAGAGTTGTTTTAAGCAAAGCTCACCAGTTTCCCGAAATGACATTATCGTGTCTTAGACACTAGAAAAACATACATTCCCTTGAGTCATCATTAATTTAACTTCTCCATATTTTAGGTATGTGTTAAAACAAGTGAGTCTTAAGAATCCTATTAATTCAAGTTATGAACTGCTTGAAAGCTAAAATGAGGTAGAACAGTTTAGAAAAACTGCCGTTCTTAAAAATTATATGAGGTAGATTTGTTTTCAGTAAATAGCACTTCGTGATCGACTGTTGTAACACAGCCCGAGAATGCAAAGTTCTATATCCAAGACCAAAGTAACAAAAGATTCTTGAAAAATTATTGAAAGTATAGTAACTTAAGTAGCTATGCAGCCCTCATTCATTTTGTCCATTTGGATCTTTTTCTTTAAAACATCCTTTGAGAATGCTATTACCGACACAATATCCATCTAAAGTTTCAACAGGGACAAAACAGTGGGCCAAAAATATCATTTTATGTCGAAAAATAGTCATCATCATCTTCACTATTGTCAAAATCGAAAGATTTTTCAAAAGGTGATTCGGGTGTGACATAATGGCAAATAACCTGCAGATGAAAACCTAGGTACTGTAAAGTAAATTTATCGGGAGAACCTTGGAAGAACGCTACTAGTGTAGACTGAATAAAAATCCCTTCACATGCACCTTTTGGATGTAGTCGAAGATTATATTTTAAAAGCTATAAAAGCTGAACTCCCATTTTCAGACCCTCCCTTTGACAAGTATTTGAAAATGTGACAGATAATCTTAGAAAGATCTTCAGGTAAACCCTATTCAGGAACCCGTTATAATGTACGACTCCCCGGTCTTCTACATCAACGTAAGAGAATTCAGAGTCGAAATCTAGAATGCTAACATCTACATGTGGACATCGAGCCACATGTGTAGATAGTAACATCAATTTGACGTTAACTACAATGAACTAATCACATAGGTCAGTGCTCCATATATCAATGCACCACATCTAAACAAAAAGATGTTTCTACAGATCCGATTATCCAATTTAGGAAGCTACAGTCGTGAACACAATGTTTAAACAAGAAATAAGAACGTGAGGAATATGTAACTGTGTTCTTGTGAAACGTGTACTTGTAAAAATGGAAATTGGTGTGGTGATAAAAGAAATAAATTAAGAATCAGAATGGAAAGCTAGAAAAATAAATAGGCAGTCACTCTTGGTTTTCCTAGCAAATGTAAGTATGAGGATTAAATATATATTATGAATTTTTGTTAGAATATTCAGTGAATGGTCTTAATCTACAGTAACTGTGGTGTACCAAAAATATATTTCCAGTATCTTTGGAGCTCACACTAGTGCTACTCACACCTAGTGGTTCTCCTTAATTTCAGTAAGTGTTTGATTGAGCACTTAAGTCAGTTTCTTAGAACCCTTTGAACGGCTTTGCGAATAGTTCCTTTATTTTTTACAATCACCATCGGTTTATAACGACATCCGTTCTGGAATTTTTAAAAATCGATCTAGATATCCTCTAATTAGGAGCTGGGTCAAAGGGACATAATTTTATGATAGTACCTCGTCAGTGACCGTGTTACTAACCACAGTTCACACGCTAGTTAGCTGTTGGTAATTACATTCCACCAAGTAGTTGTTTGCAGGGAGGCAATCGAGTCATGATTTAATCTGTCATACCCAACTAACTGTCCTTCTTGATTTAGAAAACTTAAACGTATTTTGTAGTGTTTCGTAAATCGTGTCCATAGACGGTACAAAGATTCAAGAATACGTCACTATAGCTTCGGCACAGATGGACTGATTTCAGGAAGATACTGTGGGATGGATACATACTGTTCCTATCCATGCTGAAACAGCAAAAACTAGATACCAGGGTGTAAGCATCTTAACTCTTAGTTGGAATGCGTTAATAACCTCACTCTTAATGTGCATTCCTTATCTCGATCGTTCATCATTATACAATTCATTAACTCGGTGACCTAAACTTTCAGTTCTGACAGTCATTTTTACATGATGCAAATTAAAAACTGATATGATGCTAAATGTAACTCAAAACCTGTGAAATCATTATGAAACTCGTGGATTTTTAATTGATTCTTGGTTTTGTTTAATCGTTTCCAATACAGCTTTACATAGGTTAATTGTCTTGGAGCTGCCGCTAGTTTGACCAATCAGAATAATGGATCACGATGAGGATAGCAGTGATAGAGATTGCGGTCTTGTTGAATCTGATGAAGAAACTCGAATGGCTGAGAAGGAGTTGGCTGAGGATGCACAATGGAAAATATTCCAGAAAAACACTTTCACGCGTTGGGCTAATGAGCATCTGAAAAAAACTGATCTTCGTATTGAAGATTTAGAGACTGATTTGAGTGATGGTCTTCGTCTAGTTGCTCTTGTCGAAGTTTTATCAGGACATAAGTTTCGACACATTAACAAAAGACCAACGTTCAGAACTCAAAAGCTCGAAAATGTAACTACTGTTTTAAGATATCTGGAAGAAACTGAAGGCTTGCGCCTCATCAGTATAGGTATCTATGGAAATAAACCTTTTAACCAGTATTTCAGACAGCAGCCATATTGTTGATTGCAACTTAAAGCTCATACTTGGTTTAATCTGGACCCTTATTTTACATTACTCTATATCTGTACCTCTAATAGCAGATGAAGAAAACGTTCTCCAAGTAAGTGGTAAATATGCTTTTTTGATTTTGAATTTTCGGTTAGTACGAAATATCTATTTTTGCATGAAATATTCACGAACATTTCTGTCTGTAGCCTGTTTATGACCAAATCACGTTTCGCTACATCTTATTCTGTCTAACACCCAGTAGAATGTTGATTTATAGAACCATCCACTGTTCTTTTACATCACTCAATATCTTAAGATGCGATGTAGTAGCTTTGTAACGGGTAAAGTTTTTGATTGACAAAGACCAAAATCAGTCTTAATTTTTCCATCGCTAACCACTATAATCGATGTCGATCAAATGAGTCTTTGTTTGCTGTTCGCTTTATCTTCAGTGGCAATTTGTTAACTCGACCGTATGATCTATGGTGTAGCCTTAATTGTTTGAAAACTTGGTTTTTAATTTCTATTACAGTGATTTTTTAAAAATTAAGTATGTTTTTTGGTTATTTAATTGTCATTATACTATATTCTGAACCCAGCTATTAAATTCAGATGTTTAGATCTCAGTTGGCTGGCGACAAGTAGTCAGTATCCAGGCAGTAATGACGGGGTTTTCATGTTTTGATTCTGATCCAGTGTAATCCAAACTATATTCCAATAAATTGCCTTTTATTTGTTAACAGGATGATAGAAACCAAACTCAGGGTCCTAAACAGCGTTTGCTCGCTTGGGTCAAACAGAAATTGCCAATAATCCCAATTCGAAATTTCACCACAGATTGGAATGATGGTATAGCTATTGGAGCTCTCGTTGATGCTTGTGCTCCTGGACTTTGTCCGGATTGGCCTCACTGGGATCAGCAAAATCCTTTGCGTAATGCCACGGAAGCTATGACAGCTGCAGATGACTGGTTATCTATCCCCCAGTTAATTCGGCCAGAAGAAATGATTGATCCTAATGTTGATGAAAAGTCCATGATGACTTATATTAGCCAGTTTCCCAATGCTTGCTTAAAAGAGGGTGCACCACTGCGAGCTAAACTGAATCCTTCGAAAGTACGCGCATATGGTCCAGGTAAGTTTGGTTCATCTTTTTATATCTATCTAAACCCGAATTATACTCGTCTACATTATGTAATTCCAGACTTCATTAAACTATGAGTTACCGTTAGTGATGTTGTTTCACGAGTTATACGCAACTCATAAGTATTAAGGTTTTTAATCCTTCCATTCTATTTGCTTTTATAGTAAATCAAGTATCCCAAGTTAGCTAAACAGAAGTCACCAAATGTCTTTGTTTGACAGCATATTCATATACATATTGTAGTTTAAACAAGCAATATTAATTCAAGTTGTTTCCAACTTTTATAAACACAGACTCAAAGCACAAATTGGTTTTACACTCAATAATTGACTTCTATAGAGGATAAATCTCAATTATATACTGTATATTTTTTGGTAATAACGTTTTCTGGATGATTTGCTGATTTCACTCAATGCCTACTTTGGGCCATAGTGTTGATAAAGACGCAGAAAAAAAGTGTGTTGAACTGTTTCCGTTATTTTCTCAATACTTGTGACCAACTATATAGGAAATCAAGCGTGGCAAGTTAGGCTACCTAAGGCACTATAGAATTTACCTTGTTTTATTTTGCACATAGTATCAAATAATACTATTGCATCAGAGTTGTATAAAATCCACTGTTAACGTCATAATTTGTAAATATTTGATACTGACAAAACAGTAGCGCATAAAGTAATTCTCTGTACCGGTTTTCATTGATCATATAATTTAGCTGTCAAGCCAATAATCACACCTAAGAATATACACATGTTCAAATCCGGCAGGAGTTTTACTCAACAACACATTGTCATCTGATTCTAAGTATCGTTGCCTTCAACAAGCCGTGACTAGTTTAACTATTTGTGAGTCTTCACGTATCGTATTAACTAGATTATCGAATCAGATGGCAATTAAAAGTTTGGTAATTTAAAACTTTAGAACATAAACTTTTGTAACTGAATTTTGGTGGACGTTTGGTATAAACGGTGTCTCCGACCACCGAGTACTTCACTATTGCTTTTATTACTTACTCCTAATGGAGCATAGGCCGCCGACCAGCATTCTCCAACCCACTCTGTCCTGGGCCTTCTTTTCTAGTTCCATCCAATTCTTGTTCATTTTTCTCATGTCTATTTCCATTTCACGGCGTAATGTGTTCTTTGGCCTTGAGGATCGCATGTGAGGGCTTGCCTTGTGATGCAGTTGGGTGCTTTCCTCAGTGTGTGTTCTATCCACTTCCAGCGTTTCTTCCTAATTTCTTCCTCCGCTGGGATCTGGTTTGTTCTCTCCCACAGTACGTTGTTGCTAATAATGTCCGGCCAACGGATCTGAAGTATTTTGCGTAGACAACTGTTAATAAACACCTGTATCTTCTGGATGATGGCTTTCGTAGTTCTCCAGGTTTCCGCCCCATACAGTAGAACTGTCTTGATATTTGTATTGAAATTCCTGACCTTGGTGTTGGTTGACAGTTGCTTTGAGTTCCAGATGTTCCTCAGTTGTAAATATGCTGCTCTTGCTTTGCCGATCCGCGCCTTCACATCTGCATCAGATCCACCCTGTTCATCAATGATGCTGCCCAAATACGTAAAGGTTTTTACATCCTCCAAATCTTCTCCGTCAATTGTGATTGGATCGGTGCATTCTGTGTTGTATCGGAGAACCTTGCTCTTCCCTTTGTGTATATTGAGACCTACTGCTGCTGCTACACTGTTCGTCTTCTCCTGCATTTGTTGTTGCGTTTGGGATAGAAGGGCCAGATCATCTGCGAAGTCCAGATCGTCCAACTGCATCCTAGATTTCCATTGTATCCCGTGTTTCCCTTCAGATGTTAACGTCTTCATGATCCAATCGATAACCAGGAGAAAGAGAAAGGGTGAGAGTAAGCAACCTTGCCTGACACCGGTCTTTATTTCGAACGACTTTGTCAACTGTCCTCCATGCACGATTTCGCAGTGTAATCCATTATATGAATTCTGTATGATATTGACTATCTTCTGAGGCACGCCGTAGTGTCGGAGAAGCAAGAAATTATTCAAAATTATTGCTTTTATAACCATCCCTAAAACAAACAGCCATGTTTCTCTACCCTTCTTATCTCATTCTAACTCAAATTCTTTGTATCTTGAACTTTTTTCTATATATTTATAACTGTTAGGCTTGGAATCAAATGAAAATAGAATTGGTACACCGGCTAAATTCTATGTAGAAACAGCTCATGCTGGCAGAGGTCAGTTGGAAATACTTGTAATCAATTGCAGAGGTGTCAGAGAAACGGTAAGTATTAGTAGTTTTCATGTTTAACACCATAAGTTTTCACTCTTATTATGTTTAAGAAATCTGATGATTAGTTGATGGTAGTTAAATGTCATAGTTTTGCCAATAATCGAAGAACTTTTATGCATTCTTGAAATCCATTGCAATTTATTCATGACATGCAACATTTCACAATATGAGTAGGTTAACTATTTCGTTCTCTTTTCTTTAAATATGTGGTACTAACTTTGACTAAAAGTTCGGTAAAATTGCAGTGGGCGTTACAAGATGTGGGTAGCTGTGAGTCATCACTAAAAGCTTTTAAAATCTTTTGTTCATCAATAGGTAATAGTTAAAACGAGTGTGAAGTGTAAACAAAACTTAAATTGAACTAAGCTCGAACTCTACAGAATAAGAAATAAAGATTTTTTAGAAGGGATAATCTCTTTTAATTTTGTTTTAGTGTGAAGTGATTTTCGACAATGAAACAAATCAAACTTACTCCTGTGTGTATGAACCACGTTTAGAAGGTGAATATCGTATAGTTATAAAGTATGGTGGACATGAGATACCTAATTCACCTTTTCGTGTTAATGTCAAGGGAATATTTTTAGACCCAAGTAAAGTAACTGTAAGCGGTCCAGGACTACAAAATTCCGAAGTCAATTGTGTTGGTCGTCGTACTCATTTTAATGTACATACTCAGAGTAAGTTTGTCTTTTTATTGAATTATTACATCTCATATACTATAAATGATACTGTTCACTGAAGTTTTGTACTCTTTGAAAAATCAATGATGCGAATTTTTCATTTATGAATAAATTAAATATGCTAATAAATACTAACGTGTAAACTTCATACCATTATTCAATAATTCGTCTATTTGAAGAAAAAAAATGAGAGTTGGACTGCGCTCCAATTCACCATGAATAATCAAATTTGTTTGAAAATACTATGTAACTTGCATGAAGCACCTTTCAATCTTTTAAGATGCTTCAAAAATGTAATAATTTAGTGCAAAGTACTTATATTTTAAGAAAAACGTGAAATATAGATTAAAGTAACTGATTGTAATAGTATTATCTTTAACTCAGTTTTATGTTGGTCCGAAATCGTTGGTGTGTGATTTTTCGCCATTTGCAATTATTTACATCGGTCATTTGACAACTTATAACCCGTATTACTAAATTTGTACTAGTGACTTCGTATTGATGCTGTTAGTTTTAATCTGATTAATACAACCTATCTCACTAACCTCATATTTCCTCATTAATGTATAACGTAATGATACCGCCAATTAGAGAACAGTGAATTATCGATCGGACCACTGGCGCATAAAATTTGTACGAGCAGTTTAGAATCCTTATCGGTCCTGCTTCTGCCTAGTCCAGAACACCAATCTCAGCCTGTGCGATACGAATAATTTATTTCAAACATGCTAGGTTTATATACCAACCAAACCACATCGTACCATAAAACAGGAAACAACATCTGTACAAGATTTAACCAAATGTGGCTATGAATGTGGGTATAACTCAAGAATGGTATGTTGTATAGTAATAGTTCATATGTCAAAACAAAGTTCATAATAAGAGGGACACGAATATGAATAGTTTAGTTACTTAACAATTATACGATAAAAAAATATACGTATAGTAATAGTCCAGAAATAGATTCCAACAGTTACCATTCATTATTCTCATCAGGATATAACAATATTGATACGTTTACACATATGCTGACAAAATCAAACAAATTAAAATTATCAATGGACAAGCTTTAGCATTTCAAAATGTGAGTGAACATTCAAATCCAGGTATTTGCTCGTCTCAGCGTGTTTGCTATTTTATCATCTTTTGGATGCACTGTAGTACTTAATTCCGAAATTCTCAACTGATATCGTCAAATATATTTATCAATATCTATTATTTCTGTCCTTATAAGTTAGTTTAGTTAATTATGAAATATAAAGCTCCAATCGCGTGATATTAACAACCATTTACTAATTTCATATATGCTCATATTTACTAATCAAAAATATTTGTCTATAAAGGAAACAAAGCAATTTATTATACACGATCGACCAACTATATGTTTTTACGATCTTCATACCTATACAACTTCACTTTTTTAGATGCTGGAAATGGAATAGTAGACTGTTACATTGTTGATCCACACGGCCGAACTGATACAGTCAAACCACGTATTACTTGCCCCGGTGGTGATGGGTGTTTTATTGTTGAATATACACCAAAAGAAGTTGGTGTCCATCAAGTATTTGTACAGTTTGCGGAGAAACAGATACCTAATTCACCATTTCAAGTTGAAATAGCACCTAGTACGTTTCACATTGTGTTGTTTACTATATTTTGAAAGTGAATATTTTGTTCATCTAAATTGGTTATCATTTAGAAGCTTAATTCAATCATTACATAGTTATTGTTTTATTCAGGAGAGTCTGGTAAAGGTAAGTTTTAATAGCATGTTACCTTCCTCACTTTACATAGAAAAATCCATCGTTTTTTTATTATTTAAAGACTTCATATTGCGATATGATATGATACATTTCTCCGCACCTAATGTCATATGTATGCTTATAAGTCATTCAGAATCCATCCCTTTATAATATACTGTATTTGTTTGTAAGTAATCATATTAGTTGACCTTATTTGGTCGTTTTTCTTCATCCTTTTCTTATCAAACTGATATTTGCATTTCACTATTCATTTATATTATAAAGTTGTTTTTAGGCGTTGTATCTGCTTATATTTACGTTTGTAATTCCGAATTACAAATGACTAGTACTCATTATTGTATCGGTAAAATTGGTCTCCAATGTCAATATTATATTGGTTTTTGTTTTTGTTGTCAACATTTCTAGTGGATGTTTCATCAAAATGATAATACTCATTCTGTATATCTCATTTCCTGTATATATATGCTGTCATTTGTTGTTAAAATTACATGTTTATGGGAATTTATACCGTTGAAATTGTACTGTTTTCTGATTGTGAATAGTTCTTGAAGTCCGGTTTTACTTATATTTAGATTAATAAACTTCAATTTAACCTAAAACAATACTATTTCTAGTGGAGTTTATAATTTACTCGTTTCTTTGTTTGAAAATTTGAATTAGCTGCAGCAATCGCTGCTCTTTCAGCAGTTATACAAAATTCAACATTCAATCAAAATGCCAAACAATCTATGCCTAATGAAGTACCGGAAATAAAGAACACTTCAAGACAGAATGGTTTTCATGAAAATCATGATGTTGCTGTTGTGGAAACATTTGATAATATGAAAGTAGAAAATGGAACTGACTCATCTGATTCTTTATTGATGAATTCATCTGAACGTAAAAATGAAAAGAAACAGTTAATTGATGATCCTGTCAAAGAAGAATCATTTATACACGAAATAATTGAAGGTGACATAAAAAAAACTGCCTGCCCACTTGCATGTACATTATTATTATATATGTGCATGCGTATTACTGGAAATTAATGTTTCTATGCATGATACCTGTTCTATCTACACACAGTTTTTATTGTTTTTATATAAATAAAGAATTTATTAAATGTTAATTTTTCTCACATTTCAGAAGTTCATCCTGAGTTAGCTTATGCTACTGGAAGAGGTGTACAAGCTCGTGGTATACGTGTACAAGATCGAGTGAAATTTTCTGTTCATACTGAACGAGCTGGTGATCAAGCTCCACTTGCAGTTACAATGACTCGTGCAGGTATATGAAATACTGACTTTGAATTTTATTACTAAATTTTCTGGTTAATTTCAATTATAGCTGTGTTATTCGAAGTCGAGTTGAGTTTCGATAGCTTGAATATTATAAGTTTACAAGCACTTATACTTCATTGACTTTGCATTTCATCACCTGTCTAACGATACATTCATGTGTGAAGCGTGACAATACCACTCAGCAGGCCAAACGAAAGTCGGTATTGCGGAACTCAAATTTGCGATCTATTAGTTGAAAGTTGATTACCTTAGTCATTACGCCACCTCTTTAGTTAACTTCATATCAACCATTATATAATTTCATCGAACTTTATTTTAAACATCTGACACTCGAATAATAAATAATCATTAGTCCAATTATTTGTTTGCTTACAGTTCACAAAACATAATTTACTTTTCAAAACTGATAATTTCTTTATAAGTGTTAGTAATAATAGGCAGCTAGTAAGTGAGTAGTCGGATTTCAACGACAATTTACAATAAAATATATCACTTCACATATTTTCAATGTGACTTAACTTTGCCCTTATAACCTAATATAAATAAGTAAATAAATAGTAAGCCAATATCTATTTATAATCTTGTTTTAAAAAAATAAATAAAAACATTACGTGATTTTTGTTTTGTTTAGGTGAATGTTGTAAATAAAACAAAACTCAAATAGAGTTCAAGAGATAGATAATATTAGACGCATATTGTTAAAATGCAAATATTGTCACCTTAAAAAAATGAAACAGAATATACTCTACTTACATGTTTATGTTTCATACTATTATTAATGTGAATATTAAAGAGTTTTCATAGACTTTAAATCATGAACCGATCTTAGTTAAACCACCACTGAAACCTGAAAGCACAAAACGGCCATTTTGTCCAAATGTGGGGTTTCTCAGGAGTAAATTCATTACTCAGCATCCGGCAATCGAGCCCACGGCCTTAGTTTCCGTGCGCAGATGCTTAACCCCTAGAGCAATGAGACGGCGTTCAACGGTGTTAATGTTTCACTCCAATCAATTCACGATATTGCGTTACCATCTGTCTTCTGATGTAGATAATTATCACACCCTTCCACGATAATACTCACTAGTGACTCAGTCAGTCAGTAACAACGTAGAACTTCGTATGTACGTACAACAGTTCGAGTTGCCATACCACACTTGAGCAGAGATGCAGTGGTCGATTCAAATCCCGTAGTGCTAGATGTAGTAAAATTATAAGCTGCGATCAGAAAAATTAGGGTTTGAAGATGTTATTCAAGGAGTATAATCCAGTGGAATAAATTTGGAAAAAGAAAAAAGAAAGGCACATGAAGAATTCAGAAGATTAGAATTTGGGAGAACGCAAAGAGTGGACGCACCTGCACCATCACAAACGATTTTGAGCCATGTCATTCAGGGTCATCAATTGATTTGCCATCCTTACCTAGTATTCGTTTCCTAACAACTGCATTCCTTACTCGATGGTCCCAGGATATACGAGCAATATTTCGAAGACACCTATGATCAAATACTAGTAACCTACGGATATCCTCTGCTCTTACCGGCCATGTTTCACTGCCATAAAGTAGGACGGAACGAACTGCTGCGCAGTAAACACGTCCTTTGGTTAATAGACGGATATCTCGCGTACGCCATGATTGACGCAAGTTGGCAAAGGCTGGTCGAGCCTAGTGACTAGCCTCATATGTTCCTCGTTTTCAATTTTTCTTAATAATTTGCCTATAATAATATGTAAAGAGGTATATAGTTTTATGCTTGCTAAGAGAAAACGCTCCTGTTTGATGTGAGTGTACATGTAATGCAAGGAAGTATGTCTGGGATCATATAATGGAATCAGTTGTGTCGATGATAATTTTATGGTTTACATCATTTATTGATCTAAGATAATCACTAGAAACCATGAAGCATTGAAAAATCGTTTCATTATAATACCAGACTTTTCAGCTGTACGCATCCGTGATCCTACCGAATATCAAACTTAAAACCATCAGGTTATTAACCTAACATCTAGTGATCTTCATATCTAACCTCAACTATTGGTTGCCAATAGTTTTCTATCAAATGTGTAGTGACGGAGTTTTTCTGACCCTTAATTGAATTGATAACCTTTTGAACATTATGACAAATTTACCTTCCAATCGTTAGACTTTGATTTGTTTTAAAATGCGATAAATTCATTTTGATTCAGTTCATTATTGTTACAGGTTAAGTTTCCTCTTATCTTTCACAGTAAATGCTTTAGATATAATAAAAATTGAATATAAAATTAAAAAAATGTTACACAATTTTATTCTCTCCATCCTGAATTTTTCATTTTTTTTAAAAATTGTTTTCCTACAAACAAAAGATGGTCAAAGTGAACCCGTGGAAATTCATCAGATTGATAAGTTTTTATGGGATTGCTTCTACAGTCCACAGCGACCTGGGAAGTACACACTTAATGTACGCTATGGCAATGGACATATTCAACATAGTCCTTATACTGTAAGTATTACACCTGGTCAGTAAAAGTATGCTTCTTTTTGTATATTCCTCACCAAGAAATTAATTTTTCTGTTTAACCACACAATTGTTGGGGAAAATGGATGGCAAAATAAGTATGCGCCACACAATAGGAAAATGCGATTGTGCAGAGGCACATGAAGGAAGGTAGACACAACAGAAAAAAACTATAACTCAATAAAAATTAGTGAACGAGATTAGTAAATCATTGGATAAACAGTTCAGTTAAGAAAAATTCAACTGGAAAAAAATCCTTTTAGTTATTGAAGTTTCTAAGAGTTATAAGTAGAGATGGATAGTGGCTAGCAATGGAACCCAAAAAATGCATCTCGTCCTATTTAGAGCCTGTCAGCTAGGTGTACCTGCATCCCAGAGATACATTCAGCTGACACGTCCTGGGTTCCACTGCTATCCATCATTCATCTCTGCTTAAAATATACAATCTAATCATTGTATATTTCTTAGCTGTTTTTGAATTCTGTCCGATTGATATTGTGACAATTATTCAATGAAATAAATTTATGTATCAACCTTCGAAACCGTATCAAAACAAAAACCGAGCTTACTCATGATTACACATACAGATTTATACATTCCAGTATTGTGTTGCTATGTGTGTAGTTATAACGAAATATAAATTAATTATTTGTTTTTGATTTCGTACTTTCTACTCTTTCTCTCTCTCTCTCCCTCACTCTCTCACTCTCTATACATATTGTGTGCTATTGATATGATTTTTTCTCAGCTTGAATTAAGCAATACTGTTTTTTTTGTCAATCCAAAATGTTACTATTGTATCATTGTAAATTACAAAAGTTCATATGTGTTTTTTTGTGTCTGTTACGAAAGTCTTAATACAAACTCGACTGAACATATTTTAATCTATGATAGTGTTTTGTGTGCTAGAATGTCTGCACTTCATTGAATGTCTAATGTACTAGACTGTTAATGTGTATAGAAACATTTTTTATAAAATTATCTCTGACTAAATTCATTTTGTATTGTTTGTTTGAATCGTCATATTGATGTTTAAGACTGTAATTGATCAGTCTCTTATTGGCGTATGTGCATGCTGTACAAATTGCGTCGATATTGCCTTAAGTCACAAGGATTCTATGCAAACATGGATAATGGCTAACAATGGAATCCAGGACATGTGTTTCATCTTATTTGGGACATTTATTCCAGTGTTGATGTTCACTCCGAGACTCGAACGCGATGGCGCTTGAAGTGAACAATACTGGGTTCACGTGTCGGAGTAAACATCAACTCTGAGATGCAGGTACATTTAATTGATGAGTCACGATTGGGATGAAACGCGCATCCTGCATCCCACTGTTAGCCAACGTCTATCTCTAATTAGTTCCCATTGTTTAAAATATTATAGAAGTCAAATATGTAAAGATAATTATCACTAATGTTTGATGTTAGAGGAAATGTTAAAAATTAGTGAGACGTTAATCTTATTTGTTATAATTCATTAACTGAACCAAATTCAATTAATATGACGACTAATAATCTCATTGTTACATCATCAGTATGACTATATACTGAAAGATTTCAGGCTGTTTTTATACAACTGTATCTCCCTATTTTGATATTCTTTTCATACCAGGTATATCAATATAGATTTTGACACAACTCTCCATTAGTTTGAGCTACTATGCTACATTAGCACTATGAAATAAAATTTGAGTATTGTTATTGTTATACTTTTAGCAGTGTAGTGAACGAAGACTTGGTGGGGTAAACTAATTTGTTATTTTCTGCAAAATCACAGTATGCCTTTGTAAAATAGGAAAATCTCACATTAAATACATCATTTATATATCTTCCTTCAGTTTTCCTTTACGTAATTCATCACTCTTCTTATCCTGTTATTATTCCGACTGCTGTTCGTCTTTTCTTCTTCTATTTTTTTCATCTTTCCTCTGGTAAGCTTTCCATTTCTAATTTGTTATATGCTACTTATGTCTGTACACATAAGTAGTACACACCACATTAGTGCTATTTTCAAAATTATAAATGTAGGACGTTGTGGTAAATGTAAAACACAGTTCGTTGATGATATATGCTTAATTAAGAAGTTATGAAATGTCAAGTATATCGCTTCAAAATTCTCTTGAATTTATACTATATCATTTACTTACTTACACCTGTTACTCCTAATGGAGCATAGGCCGCCGACCAGCATTCTCCAACCCACTCTGTTCTGGGCCTTCTTTTCTAGTTCCATCCAATTCTTGTTCATTTTTCTCATGTCTATTTCTATTTCTCGGCGTAACGTGTTCTTTGGTCTTCCTCTTTTCCTTTGGCCTTGAGGATTTCATGTGAGGGCTTGTCTTGTGACGCAGTTGGGTGCTTTCCTCAATGTGTGTTCTATCCACTTCCAGCGTTTCTTCCTGATTTCTTCCTCCGCTGGGATCTGGTTTGTTCTCTCCCACAGTACGTTGTTGCTAATAATGTCCGGCCAACGGATCTGAAGTATTTTGCGTAGACAACTGTTAATAAACACCTGTATCTTCTGGATGGTGGCTTTCGTAGTTCTCCAGGTTTCCGCCCCATACAGTAGAACTGTCTTGACATTTGTATTGAAAATCCTGACCTTGGTGTTGGTTGACAGTTGCTTTGAGTTCCAGACGTTTATCAGTTGTAAATATGCTGCTCCGCCTGGAGCCCCTCCGGGGGCTACTGCCGGTTTCAAGCCCGAATAAAGGAGGAGGGTTGAGTATGGGGTTAGCGTCTCCATCCCGTAGAAAACTAACTCGCTAAAAAGACGCTAACCAGAACAAAATATTCGAACCTTTCAATACTATATCATTGTTAGTTATATATCCCTTAAAATGTTGATATATATTTGTGTATGAGATTTTCTGTCTTTATATTATCATAGTATCAAGTACCGTCACAAATGCATCATTGTCACATAAATTTAAGCTGATATTAAATTAGACTATTAGTTAACCAACATCATAAAGTGTATTTTATGTATGTATGCAAAATTTAATCAGTATTTTATGTATTGTATTTATTTTTCTTGCAAATAAACAGTCTTATTTTCGGCTTCAATATAATTAGTTCATCTTTTTTCCGTATACATCAGATTTACATATTTTGAAGTGACAGATAATTCCCATTTAAACATTAAAATTAAAACACGAAGTTCAGCGATTTTATTATCAAGCTGTACAATCGTATATATATGGACATTTTTTATTAAAGTACTAATTCCGTGAGGAAATGTGAACAAAGAACAACCAAGATGATGTAATAGAAAGATTACAATACTCGATTACGTAATACGAATAACAACATTAGATTTAGCGAATATAATACGATGATGTTTTTGTCATAATAATTAAAGGTCATAGAGGTGTAAAAATAAATAAGAGGTGATATGATGAGCATTTACGAATAAAACAATGAGAATATAAGTTGAAATCATGAGTCAATTGAAGCTAGACCACCATGGAAAACCTGGAGGCACTGGATGGCCGTTTCGTCCTAGTGTGGGGCTCCTCAGCAGTGCGCATCCACGAACCCGCCCTCGTGGGATTCGAACCCAGGACCTACTGGCTTCGTGTGCGAGCATTTAACCATTAGACCACTGAGCGGCATCCGACGGTGTTAATGTCTAAATTCAACCAATCCACGAAGTTGCGCTACCGTATACCATTGTCTTCAGCCAGTAGGTCCTGGGTTCGAATCCCGCGGGGGCGGGTTCGTGGATGCGCACTGCTGAGAAGTCCCACACTAGGACGAAACGGCCGTCCATTGCTTCCAGGTTTTCCATGGTGGTCTAGCTTCAATTGACTCATGATTTCAACTTGTGAAATTTCTAAAAATTTCCACAAAACCCATTTTGATAATGAGAATATAAGGCATAAGTAAAGGGGGAATGCAGTAATAATAATAATAATAATAATAATAATAATAATAATAATAATAATATTAGGATAATCAAAATAATTAAGGCCAAGGTAACGATAACGACAAGACGTACTTCTTTTGTATGCATAGTTTTGGTGTAAGCTGCTGAATGGTAATAGCTTCGGCTATTCTTGAGAGTTGGATAAGAAGAAATCTGGGTAGATTTGAACGAATCATATAAACAACCTTAAAATCAATTTGTGGATCTGTAGAATGGTTACAGTCGATTAGGTGTTTAAGTATAGAACTCATGACTTTTTATACTTTGCAGTTAAATTGTATTCTACCCCGATCGTCTATTTCATAACATATTCAGAGTGCATGAATTGGACATTTTAGTAACAAATTAACTGAAATCTATCGGCTAGTCAAACCCAATTATTTAGTTGCCTCATTTCTTCCGTTTACTGAACTGAGCGTATAATTTGTGTATTTTTTTTGCCCGAATATTTTACATTGAATTTATGCTTTTCTCTGTTTGTAGATTGTTGTAGGTCCACATAAGAAATCTGCTATTCGCGCTTTTGGACCAGGCTTAGAAGGCGGTGTTGTCAATCAACCCAATTTATTTACAATCGTGTGCAATGGAGATGGTTCTGGATTAGGTTAGTTGAGTTGTTTTTTTGCCTCAACTATTTACTGTCTCATTGAAATCATGAACCAATCTCAGACAATCACTGAATATATTGAAAACACGAAGTTCAACGAAGGAACCTCTTTTCAACGAACTTATTATCAAGCTGTACAATCGTATATATATATATATATATATATATATATATATATATATATATATATATATATATATATATATATATATATATGAAAATAATTTGTTAAAGTACTAGATACGCGAGGAAATATGAACAACAAGATGATGTAATAGAAAGATTATAATAATAGATTACGTAATAAGAATAATAACAATAGACTTAATAAGTTAGTAACGAATTATAATGTAAATGTAGTAAGATGATTAAAATATTTTTGTTACAGTAACTAAAGGTCATAGAGGTGTAGAAAATAAATAAGGTGATATCATGAGCAATTATGAATAAAATAATGAGAATATGAGACATAATTAAAGGGAGAAATGCAGTAATAATAATTATTAACGATAATGATAAGACGCGCTTCTCTTGTACGCATAGTTCTGGCTTGAGCTCATTGATGGTAAGAGCTTCGGCTATCGTTAGGAGTTGAATACGAAGAAATCTAGGTTGATTTGGACGAACCGCATATACAACCTTAAAATCGAACTGTGGATCAGTAGAATGATTACAGTCGACTAGATGTTCAAGTATAAAACTTCTAACTGCTTCCCTTTCACCATTGTAGAACCACACTGGGATATGTTCCCGTATCCGAGTTGAAAGAGAGCTCTGGCTACGGCCAGTCTACCTTGTTCCCCAAGAGTAAGTGAACTGGTAGGTGCACATGCAGGCAATCAGACGGGAAGCTTGCCTTTTATGGATACAGAAAATAAATTCCTACTGGTGAAGGTTATTCGCAGCTTTGCTGCATAGAATGTTCTTTTTATCTCTGTCGTTAAACTATCTTTGATTACATCAGATGTTCGATCACCTTTAAATTCCAAACCTATATTAAGGTTGTTCTTTGGGACGGAACAGCCGGATTCCTTGTCAGGACTATTTCTCTTCATATTCTTATCTATGAAGCGGTCTGGTTAGCCATTTTTTATGAGTTTTCCTGAGGAATGCGAGTTCTTCGTCAATGGATTCCGTACTAAATATCCGGTGTATTCGGTAACATAAAGAGTGAATAAGATTTCTTCAACCTAGATTTCTTCGTATTCAACTCCTAACGATAGCCGAAGCTCTTACCATCAATGAGCTCAAGCCAGAACTATGCGTACAAGAGAAGCGCGTCTTATCATTATCGTTAATAATTATTATTACTGCATTTCTCCCTTTAATTATGTCTCATATTCTCATTATTTTATTCATAATTGCTCATGATATCACCTTATTTATTTTCTACACCTCTATGACCTTTAGTTACTGTAACAAAAATATTTTAATCATCTTACTACATTTACATTATAATTCGTTACTAACTTATTAAGTCTATTGTTATTATTCTTATTACGTAATCTATTATTATAATCTTTCTATTACATCATCTTGTTGTTCATATTTCCTCGCGTATCTAGTACTTTAACAAATTATTTTCATATATATATATATATATATATATATATATATATATATATATATATATATATATATATATATATATATATATATATACGATTGTACAGCTTGATAATAAGTTCGTTGAAAAGAGATTCCTTCGTTGAACATCGTGTTTCTAATGTTTAAATGGAATTATCTGTTAGTCACTGAAAACGTGAGAGTTCTGGCTGGTCGTTTTATCGTAATACGCGACTCATTCATCAATGCTATCTACGGATCTGTATCCGGCAGTTCAACCTAGAAGATTCAATCTCGCGTTCGAACTCTTAAGTTCTTGTTCACCACTCAATGGTGTACAAGTCTAACTTCAATCGGTCAACGATTGTGCATGACCATCCTCAATTGCTTCCGGTGTACACCCAACACAAATAAACTACACCAACCACATCTATCTATTGTCTTTTGTTGTATAAAGTACTTTCTTTGGCATTAAATTAACCGTTGATAAGTGAACATGTTTTGTTTATATGTTAAACTATTTCATTTGTCAACTTCGGTTGACATACATTTTTTTGCCAGACTCTATGTTGTTTGGGATTGCAAGAAATCACTTCGTGTTTATTTTCACATTCGTTAATGATTTTACACTTATTTACTCTCAATCTAACGGATTTTAATAAACTCTTATTACCTCTACCACTACGGGATTTGAATTGACCACTGCATCTCTGTGCTAATGTGGTGTGGCAACTCGAACTGATGTACGTACGTACGTACGAAGTTCTACGTTGATACTGACTAACTGACTGATTTTAATAAACATTACTGGGAGCACTGTTAAGCAAGTTGTGTTAAAAAAATGTCAAGAATCGTTTGTCAAATGGTTTTTTTTTGGCTTAATTGTTTCATTTTAACTATTCATGAAACGCTGGACTAGTGGTATGCATGTTCGAATGCTTTTCCCTTTTTTTTCCTTCTCTTTGAATAATATCATCTACCTGTAACAGAAACCGAGTAGGTTAACTTACACTTAGTAAACAAGTTATATAATGATAAGACAAAAAGTATTGTCAGCCTTATGGATTATTGTATTCAACCTATATGTGTTTAATATCTGAAATCATACCGAGCAAGTAGTTTTATTTATTAAAGCACAAATTATTTGACGAACTACCTTTGAAGTAATCATGTACAAAAAAAGAGTTAATGTATTCATATGTTTAAGGTATCTCTAATACATCATTGCTAATATGATAAATAAAAAAGTGTAGCTTATTTATCTCGGTAATCTCAAGTGATATGACCATTAGTCACAAATATTTTGTATCTCTGGTCTACTAAAACTGTGATACGATTCCTCTTTATTTCAATATTACTCACTCTAATACTGAACTTCTTTATGTTAACCTTTTTATTGTGATCTATATATACACTCCACACACACACACACATACCACTCATCCATTCATGTGATCATTTGCAATCTAGACTATTGTATTTTAGGTACTTTTAATCTCATGACGCCATTGTTATATACAAGTGAGATGTGAAGAGCAAAGCAACCTTAAAAGTGCATAAAAGTTGAAGGTTATTGGTCTGGATTTGTTTGACTTTTGCCATAGATAACACGAATCCAACATCAATGTATGTAACTCACTTATCAAGTGTATATTAGAACACTCACCATTCCTCCGCACTTCAAATGTGATGGCTAGTGATAATACCCAGCTTCTCAAATCCAAAATAGGAACATCCATGTTCGAACCCGAGACCCAGAGATAACAGTTTACGTACTTAAATCACCAAGTCACCTCTCTATCATCCATCATTATTCACTAAGCAGATAGGGGATCCTCTTTCATTTTGATGACTTAACTACCATTCGTAAGGAATAGATAACAGTTTGTGTACGATACTCCCCATCTTGCATAATATACGGTTTAACCGCATTTTACAGACATTTTAAACTGTAACTCCCGGAGCACATTTTTACACTGTGTACCTGAGAATTGATGATAAAATAAAATTATGGTTTTCTATTTAAAACGTACAAAGAATTTTGCTGCTCTAATTAAGTAGTTATCATAATTTATAAGCTGTATTTTCAGTCTAATAATCTGAGTATTATGTCTTCAGGTTTTTTGATCGAAGGGCCTAGTGAGGCTAAAGTACTGTGCCAAGACAATGGAGATGATTCTGCTCAAGTAACCTATACGGTTTCACAACCTGGTGAATACGCAGTTCATGTTACATGTTTCGATGAAGATATCCCTGGATCACCATATATGCCTATAATAACTCCTTGTCTTGAAGATATTCATTCTAATAAGGTATGTGAAATGTAGAGACTTATTTCCTATTTCAAAAAAGGTTCTTTGTCATCACATAACACTTGTGGCGTATGCAATATATCCGTCTGTCAGCCGAAGAATGGGTTTACTATGCTTCGGTTTACTCATTTAGATATGATGGGTGTAAAATCTGACCATTTGGAACAGGCGATATTCGTTGGTTTACTGGTATTTGATCTTAAGTGTCTTCGAAACATTGCTCGCGTTTGTTGAACCATCAAGTGAAGAAGAAACCCGACTTAAGTCCATGGAGTCACTGACTGGACTATGAACTGGATTACGTCATGTAAGTAGGTACACACTACCTAGTTGAGATCCTCTCCATTATCGTAACCAGTAGTTGGTAAACATAGTTAAGGATAGGTCACGATGGAACTTAAATATTAAGTTCCGAAAAATACTTACATTTCATTGGCAAAGATGGATAGTGGCTAACAGTAGAATCCAGGACGCGTGTTTCGTCCTATATGGGACTCGTCAGCCGGATATACCTGTATCACAGAGTTGGTGTTTGAGTGCCGGAGGGAATATCAACTCTGGGATGAAGATACATTCAACTGACGAATCCCAAATAGGATGAAACGCGCGTCCTGGATTCTACTTCTAGCCACTATCCATCTTTGCTGATAAAGCTTGTGACTTAAGGCAATATGGAGGCAATCTGTACAGGAAACACGTATGCTAACAAGAGACTAATCAACTACAGTCCTCAATAACAATGGGAAGATACAACAAACAACAAATGAATTTTTACTTACACTTTGTTAGTTTTTACCTTCTACACCTAATTTTTTCATTACAAGTGATACTGTTCCTACTTTTACTACTCTGGTATTTGTCTTGATAATTTATTCTTCCTGTCCTATTATTGTGTGGTAATTTGAACTAATGCACATATATACAGACTATGAAAAGTAAACAATGTGTCGCTGTATATTTACATTGATCATCTAATTGCCGAACAATCAAACACCTTTATTTTTAGGCATTAATAGTAATCCTGTCTTGATGCACAATTTGTTCAGCATTAATTTGCTGTTTCGTATAGATCTCATACATGGTAAAGCCTACAGAATCCTAGTCGAAACTATCATTGACTGACTAATTTGGCTTATAATTATAGTAGTAGGCTATTTGTAGCATAAAGACGAATAGTCTTGTTAGGAATGAGCTTATTTTTCTTGATTTCACACAAGCATTTTATACCTTAATTTTTTCCATTTATTTTTAGTTGCGTGTTTATGGTCCTGGTGTTGAGAAAATGGATCTTAGTATCGGTCATTCTACGGAATTTTATATTGATGGTTTACAGGATGCTGTTCCTCCTCAACTTTCACGTTCCCTGAAGGATTCTCTGTTGCATGTAGATTGCCATGATACTACAGGTAATCCAGTGCCTGTCCAATCTAGTATACGCTCTGATGGCACTGTAGTTTGTACGTACAAACCTATGTCTTCTGGGATTCATACCGTATATGCTTCAATAGCCGGTATATCTCTCAAAGGCTCACCATTCAGGGTAGGTGAATAATTTTTATTGTGAAATAATACATCTTTAGTGCATTATTTTGCAACAACTAATCCTGTATTTTATTCATTTAGGTAACCGTTGCTCCAGAAATTCAACCAGATAAAATGAAATTATGGGGTCCAGGTTTACAAAGTGCTACCAGAAAAAAACCAACTCATTTTTTCATTGATTCTCAAGAAGTGTTTTCTGGTGAAAATGAAATTGAATTAATGGCTAACAATCCAGTTTCTGTTAATATTGTAAATGATCAAGGTCATACAATTTCAACACGTTTAAGTAAACAATCTGATAATACTGTTCGTATTGAATATACACCAACATCATTATGTACAAATGTGCATATAACACCATTAATAGGTGGTACACCAGCAAAATCCTCTATACATGTACCCGTTGCATGTGGCTTTGATATTTCAAAAATTAAAGTTCAAAATTTAGATACAAGTCAGTTTTTAATTAAATTTATTATATTTATTTATTTTTATATTTTTTAATATTTTATAACTTATATGTAAGTCACTTCTATTCATAGTAAAATAAATATCAGAAATGGGTTTTGTGGATATTATAGTAATTTAATAGTTGAATTCATGAATTGATCTAAGCTAGACCACTATGGAAAACTTGGAAGCACTGAAAGGTCGTTTCGTCTTAGTATATGACTCTTTAGCAGTGCGCATCCATGATCCCGCTCGTGGGATTCAAAACCCAGAACTTATCGGTCTCACACACGAACTCTTAACCTCAAGACCACTTAACCGGCATCTAACGATGTTAGTGTCTAACTTCAACCAATCCACGAAATCGCACCGCCGACTATCATTGTCTTCAGTGATATCTCACAACAGACCCAGTTGAAATCCACTAGCTTTAATTGACTCATCAATTCAACTAGTAAAATAATTAGAATACAGAAATAAAATTAACACAAGTTTGAGTAGTAAAAAGAAACCAAAATGTAAAATAAGCAGAGATGGATAATGGCTAGCAGTGGAATCCAGGACGCGCATTTCGTCCTGTTTGGGACTCGTCAGCTGGATGTACCTGCATCTCAGAGTTGATGTTCACTCTGGGACTCGAACTCAGTACCGTTCGCTTCAAACGCCATCGCGTTATCCACTTACCTACTGAGTCCTGATAGCCGCTTGCTTCAGTCCTAAAACATCAATGGGAAGATTCAAATAAAATAATATCAAGTAAATTAAAGTTCACCCCATTGCACAAGCACGTGGCTATCAGGACTCAGTAGCTAAGTGGATTACGCGATGGCGTTTGAAGCGAACGGTACTGAGTTCGAGTCCCAAACAGGACGAAACGCGCGTCCTGGATTCCACTGCTAGCCATTATCCATCTCTGCTTATAATGCTTGTAAATTAAGGCAATATCGAAGCATGCGCACAGTATGCACATATGCCAATAAGAGGCTGATCAACTTCAGTCCTAAAACATCAATGGGAAGATTCAAATAAAACAATATCAAGTAAATCAAAATGTAAAATGTTCTGTTAAAACCATACATAATCATTTTGATAAAAATAACATAACATTGGTATGTTCAAACCCATAATAATTTTAATTTTTAATCCAAAAAGGGTTTTATGGAGATTGTAGTAATTTATTAGTTGAGTTCATGAGTCAAATGAAGTTCGACTACCATGGAAAGCCTGGAAGCACTGGATGGCCGTTTCGTACTAGTATAGGATTAGCTGTTGTTAGACATTAACGCTGCTGGATGCCAGCCGAAGGTCCTGTGTTTTTGAGTTACATATGTGGGATCATTTATGCGCACTACTGAAGAGTTCCATCTTAAGACGAAACGGCTTTTCAATGCTTCTAGGTATTCCATGGTGGTTTAACTTAGATCGACTCATGAATTCAACTGTTAAAATTCTTGCATTCTCCACAAACCCTTATTCTGATAACATCCCGTTTTTTATTTGATTACAATATTACAGAATCTCTTGATAAAATATGAGAATCATACAATGAAAATTTTATTTGCGACTTCCTATCATTTGTCCTTTACATTCTATATAATTCTTTCTATTCTCTTCAACGTGATCTACTTAACCTTCTGCTGCCATGTTATCCATATCTGATTAGTGTTACATACTACTTATATCTGTCGATATAAGTAACATATCACACTATACTACTCATAAATTGAAATAGTTATAGAAAAAAAATTTAAACTCACCATATATCTTTGCTAAAATTCAAACACTTTTAATTATCATTAATCTAACATTTAATTGTTGTTGTCAATTCTTAATTTTTAATATAAAAATATATCAATAAGAGTAATTAGTCTATTCATTGATCTTTGATATCACAATATAGTAGTAATGATATAATATCAAAAAATAAAATTTTATTAATTTATATTATTTAATGAATATTTATTATTATTATTCATCATTGTAAATTGTTGATATTTGATCTTTTTACAATGTTATATGTATAGTTGATTTTTATGAAATCATTAACGAATCATAGTTCAGTATATATATATTTATCATTTATTGCCAAATTGATTATTGATTATTAATCGATGATCGGTAAACACTTATTGTGAATGTACTTTTTCTTGACTACTAATTTACTTCAACTGATTGTATTAAGTATTATACTTACTATATTTTGTACTTGTTTGTTTTTTCTAAAGGTATAAATAAGCGAACAATTATTATGATGATTTGTTAAGAAAACTATATTGAAGTTATTTAATCAGTTGACTTTCAATCGTACTTTATTATAAAGTTTGAATTCTCATTAATCCTTTGTTCAAACAGCTTATAAGTCTCTCCGAGTAACTTACTAAACGTATATCAAGACTTATACGTATCAGGTATATCAAGTGAGATACTAACGGTAATCGGTGTTTATGGATTGTTTGTTGTATGGTCAACAAATTATAAGCATGAATTTGGCGTTGAAACTAGCCATTACATACATATTCAGGTTAATAGGACTACTAACCAAATTTTTGTTAAGTTAAGCGTGAAATGTAAACGATTTGGTTAGGCATAAAATATTATAACTATAACAGAAATGAAATATCATGTATGGGAAGTTTTCTCGGAAAATGTGTTATCCTAGTGTCGTTGGATTAGTTCATTGAAGTTAGTCATCCGAAAATATTTTTTTGTGTGAATCTTTCATGGTTCATTTGAAATCACCTGCTATTGTGGTTAGTCAGATGATCTTCATATTTTTTTTATCAGTAGTAAGTCTCTACCACAACACCGACTAATTTTCATCTTTCTAAGTAAACCGATATTTACGTTACTATTATGATAGTGTCCATCTCACACTATATCTTCAATTTGCTCTTCTATATAAAAGAGAGACCTGTGTTTTCCTAACTGTTTAGTTAATATTGTTTTTAGCAGAAACCGTCTGTAGCGAAAACTTCAAAAAGATAGATATTTTCTATTTTAACGTTTTACTTGTAGCACTTAAATGGTTAGTAATGGAAAGTTCAATTTATGTTATAATTGTTGTTTTTGAAGTTATTTTAGCAAGTAATTCATCCTCTGTTGTCATTTATTTTTGAAGTGATAAGAAAACTAAACAGTGTTTGTGTATGTTAAACATTACAACTAATATAATTGTTCATTTCTCTTATTTGTATCACTTTCAACTTAATAGTATCCTTAACTCCTCAATGTTACACTCCTTCATTTACTTTACATCTATCCTATAAGGAATATTTAATTGTCATCAGTGTTTAGCTATTACTATAACTTATAATCAAGTTCTATTTGTCATGTATTGCCTACTTAGTATTATTATTATCATTTCCGAAATGATTAAATATATCTTTCTGTTTTTAGTCATTAATACACATTCAACTAATCAATTTAGGATTTATACTAAAGATGCTATAGATATATTAGATCATTTAATTGTAAAAATTCAGTCTATAGATAAACCTGAAATTTGTTTACCAGTTAATTTAAACATTGAAACAATTGATAGTATTTTATGTACATTTACAATTAATAATAACATACCATATACTTGTTATAATATTCAAATTATAGTAGATAATGAGAATATTCTTCATGAAATGAATACAATTAATGTGGTGAATAATATAGAATCAATTGTTGTTGATCCTATAAACAATAACAATATTGATTTGTACAGTGGTAAATCTAATGAGGAAGAATTACACCAAACGAGGATCCCTGGTGATAATAATATTTCTTATATGGAAACTAATAATAACTGTTTTGATGAGTTAACAAAAGACAATTCATATAAAAAGATTAATGATATTTTAGAAAAACTAGATAATCAATTTGATGCAAAGAAATCCTTTATTAATGGTGATAATCATGCATATTCAAATTGTTCTCATGAAAATACTCATAGGATTTTTATTACTAATGGTTATTTAAAAGAATTTGAACAAAATAATAATAAAATGGAATTGCTTCAACATATAAAATGTAACAACCATTTAATAACTTCATTAAATGAAAATGAATTATCAATTAGTACTGATTGTCATTTAATTAATCATGATGATAGTAATAATATTGCACATATTACAAACTGTACTCCACTGTCATCAGTTCAAAAATATCCTCCCAGGCCATTTATAACTGAAGAGGAGAAAGTAATTTAAACAAAATATCACTGAATTCTTTAATTTTTTTTTCGTCTTGATGCTTGTGTCTTTACATCTTTCAACTTTATACGTATTTATCTTTAATTTGAACGCATGCATATCAGATTGTCTGTGTATGCTTAACCTTTTTTTGCTACTATTACTACTACTAACACTGTTGTTATGTAAACTACTCTGGAATTTGTTTTCATACTTTCATCTTGGTGTGCTGTTGTAGTATGACAACGGGAATAAATGCAAATCTATATCAGCTTCTACAGTGATTATAGCTGCCTGACTGAGGACTGCCTATCATTGGACGTATTGACGCATGTATCTTCATAATTATCATTTATTTATACTCTTTGATTTCTATTCTTTATCAGAAGTCATTTCCATTTATAAATATCTCTTGGCATGGCATGACGACAAATTGTGTGATCAATCAGTTAGCATGGTAGATCGATACTTTCATCAATTGCTAATATTTCTCTTACCTTCACACTTTATATTTTAAAAAAATAGACTGAAATAATAGCCAAAAGTAAATGGCCTCAATCGATGCCGGAACAACACGCATATCAAATTACAGCTCAAGGTTCAGGACTTGACAAAGCTATTGTTAATGAACCAGCTGATTTTGTTATCAATAGCGAAAACGTTCCACCTGCTCCATTGAGTGTAACGATTGCTGGACCAAGTGAAGCAAAAATTCATTGTATAGATAATGGGAATGGAACATGTGGTGTCAACTATACACCATTACTACCAGGTTGTTATACTATAAATGTGGTGTATAATGATGAATCGCATATATCTGGTAGTCCATTCTTTGTTCAAGCATATCCGGCTGATAAACCAAATTTAACAGTAGATGATGTCATCTGTTATGGAGTTGGAGTAGATTCTTCTAATGGTGCGTTTCTATGTTTATTAATTGGACTGTCTATCACTGCATGTGCTCTCTCCCTATTTTGTGGTTGATTGATTCGGGGAATCCAACGTTGCATGTATAAAACATCGCCTGATAAAGTATAGTGGTTAATAATTTGTTAATACTGTCCCCTTCCTTATATTGTATAGTTTTTAAAAATCAAGCGTGAAATTTTTAACCTATGTATATTTTTATCTGTTCTCGTTCTCGATTTCCTTTTTCACACTTATAGAAGTTCATAAAGCTTCGTACGTCAAGTTCACTGTGGATGCATCGGCTATTGATGCAAACTCTGAAGGAACTGTCACAGCTGTTCTTACTGGTCCAGATAATGGAAAATCAGCCTGTCAAGTGTTAAGCAATAAAGATGGAACATATATTTGTAATTATACTCCATTGGAAGAAGGTGATTTATTTCATAGTATAGTCTTATTGGGTCTTGTTTTGTTTGTAATTTGATATGACGTACTACTTCCTATATATTGTGGTTATCATTCTACAGTATTAATCTCTCTGTCTTTCATTCACAGAAAATTATTGATATGTTTGCGCTATTTATGTGTATGAAAATTGAAAATCTAAATTTTGTCGAACATCAATGCATTTATAGCACTAAACTCATTGTTTCTTATAGATTAGGGTGGATACTTATCCTTTCGAACATTAAAGAAAGTCTCAGAAATTTACCCTTTGAATCATAACCTGGCGGTCGATTCACATCACTATTGGCTATTACTCATTTGTCATTTTAAGCAAATTATTTTGAGTTAAGAATCCCATCTCTTGGCAATTTTTTTGAACATCTTCATTAGGTTATCGTTTCTTTAACCATTCTAACGCGTTAAACATTAAATGCATTAATTGAACCGGACAATCATGCTGTACCTCGAGGTTACATTCGTTGGCAGGCTATGGTAATTGAATTAGTTACCTTATTATAATTACCGACTTCATTTCCGTATTCCGATTATCCCATTTATCTTTAAATACACCTGAGTTATACGTTTACGCATTTAGTATTTAGAAATACGACTTTATACACTGACTTGTGTTATCTTTAGCTTAATTAAGTGATTCAAGCATGAAAGGTGTACACAGAAAGCCTAGAAGGAAGCTCAGATCATGGTAGCATCAAGAAAAATCTTGTACATGGTACTGATTGCTTGTTAGAAAAATTTATGTCTCAGGTTAAGATGCAATGAAGGGAAATTCTCCTATATCACTTATTTTTAATTCTTGTTCAGTGATTCAGTAGCTTACTTTCGTTGTTGAAATTACGTGTGCAGATTGCTTTATTTTATCTATGAAGCATTCAGTAGATGTATCTTCGGAAAGCATATTTGTTTTTGACTGGACTAAACATGATAGTTAGCTCTTCATCAATTGGCTATACAGTTTCATTTTAGCCCTGTCTACCTGTCACTTTTTCTTTCACCAAAAAATTCCTACGTGCTACTACTTCAGACCAAAGTGTGTTATCATGAGCCAAATGTTAACCTCCAACTTTACGAATAATGTTTATTTGAAGTAGTTTTAAACCAACCTTGTAGTGATCATATTTTAAACCATTCGACTCGCTTATAAGTTATCTAGTCGATGAGTAGTTTTGCTTGATGATCTGAATGTATTTTGGAAGCGAACGCCGATATTCTATTTTTTGAAACGGTAGGTATTTAGTTCATGTGTTTACTGTTGATATAGATTTCAATTTTAAACATCTAGTCATCATATTCCTTTCCTAACATGAGTACTTTTTTTATCGAGTCGTATATTGTCTTTAATTTATTAATCATTCCATTTTTCTCTCAGTCGTGTTATATTGGATGAATTTAGTATTATGTAATTAACTCAATTGATCTAAGTGAATGCTGATGAGTTTTGAATTTTTATATTTTTTGTTTTTCTAATGAAATCGGCGATCAGGTCAACATAAAATACATGTAAATTATGAAGGTTTACCAGTACCAGGAAGTCCCTTTCATATTAATGTTGTTCCTGGCTGTGACCCGAATCGTGTAAAAGCCTATGGACCCGGTTTAGAAAATGGACCTCATTTAAAACCTGGTGTGCAGACAAGTTTCACGGTAGACTTAACCGGAGCTGGACAAGGTGGTTTAGGTTTAGCTGTTGAAGGTCCAAGTGAAGCACCGATCGACTGTCATGATAATCGTAATGGTACATGTACTGTTTACTATACGCCATCTGTTTATGGCTCTTATGCTGTATATGTACGATTCAATGATGTAAATGTTCCAGGTAAGCTTTTTACACTAAAATACTTTCTTTAATTTGATTTATTCATTGGTTGAAATTGTATAACTTGCTTAAATATGTCTCTTGACAATTTATTCACAATAGGATAGTACGGGCGTTGTAAAGTCTAAGGATTAAAAGTTTTGTCCAGTTGACAAGTATATTGCGTACTGTTTACGTGTTTACAGAAAATACACCCGTTAATAACATCATTTACATTAACCATTAATTTACGCACATGCCCATCTTAAGCCAACCATTTAAGCCCACTAATTTGCTTTCATTTTACATATTTCATTCTTCATATAAATATATATCTATTCTGTCATAGTATAAGTTATTTAATACTTCGACGGGGCAAAATAATCGAATTACAATATATTGCAAATACAGTATAAGACTTAATTCTAATAGCAATGGGATTGGAAATATGTCCATAAAGTACAGTGATAAGAATTAAATACCCAAATATGAGTCAATCATTAAAACACACGGACAACATCAGTCCTAGTCTACTGTAAACAAAATGAGAAATCATGGAATAAAGGAATAACCCAAGATCTAAGAGATGACAAAGCGTTCGTGTGACTTATTTAGAACAGTATCAGCTAGCGTTTAAAACCATTGATTATCATATTATCGCTGACTTCAATCAAGTAGTCTGAATTACCAATACGGTTCATTTTAACAGTCAATTACTTCATGGGTTGATTAAGTGTTCCTACGGAAAATCAAACCTTCATGTATTTAAAAAATGATTTGTAATTTCGTCAATCGTTTTTTGTAGTAATATAATTATAATTTTTTATCTAAGTGTGGGTGCAGATAGTAATATTGTTCACTTACTTTATTTCGAGTAAATTTTGACCGTTTCCTCCCCCATACATAAAATCATTTGCCTAGTTGTTACGTAATCACGATGAAGCTCTATTAAGTTATTACATGGATCTGCTTAAATTTCTAATCTCATTATTCTTTATCTATATTTATCAAATAGATAAATGCCCAAGTTTCATAGTTTGTATCGTTAACTGATCTTAGCTAGATCACTATTGGAAACCTGAAACCAATGGACCGCTGTCTCGCACTAGTATTAAAGATTCCTCAACAATCTACATTCACTACTTTACCACTAGAGATCAAACCCACAGTAATGCTTAATTTGTTGACCACTGAACCGTGAATCGATTGTGTTCATGTTTAACTTTAATTCACAAATGTTGAATTTGTTGATATTTATTTATTACAAATTATAAAATACATAATTCATGTTACTACTGATCATTATTATTTTTATGCTAAAATTGATTTAGGAAGTCCATTTAATGTAAATGTTAGTCCGAAAGTTGATCCCAACCAAGTTAGATGCTATGGTTCCGGTCTAGAATCTGGTTTATTACGTGCTGGATGGCCAGCTTACTTTACTGTGGATACAAAAAATGCTGGTGATGCACGCCTAAAGGTATGCTATGGATTATTTTAAAAAAATACCTGTCTAATATTTAATTTGATAATTTATTTTACAATTGGAACTCTTCAACTTGATAGATCTCATGAGATAATACTGTTGGGGATGTTCAGTGAACCGTCTGACGTTCATTTCCAGTCATATTCCATCCGACCGCACATCCGTTCAATATGTTCAATAACAAATAATTCTTATCTCTTTACAACAAACTCTAATAAACTGCCTCTTATAGTTACTGTTAACTTTCTCTACCCGTTTCTCAGTAAACGTTTCTAATTTTACGATTAAAATAATTCATAGGTGTTAGTTGGAGTTCAATGCTTAGTTCCAGGATCCCTATTATGTGTATCACACCAAGTTTATTTAATGAGTGGTAGAACTATTTTTAATTAACTTAGATTCCATGTTTCCAATTGTAATTGACTTTTGATGCTATGCAAATTTCATACTTGGAAGTAAATGTAATGATGATTTTACTTAGTTTTTCGTTTTATTATTTCTTTCTATGAACTTTTCTTTTTTTTTTCAGGTTATGTATACTCCTAAATCTGGTGGGGAATTATGTCCTGCAATTGTCCAACCTTTTGGTGGAGGATCAGAAAAAGACTCAACTCAACAACATTATTATAAGGTTACATATACTCCTGAAACAGATGGTCCTTGCCGAATTGAAGTCACCTATGATGATGTTCATGTTCCTGGCTCACCATATGTTGTGAAAATAAGAAAAGCATCTGAACCGAACCTTGTTCGTGTTCTAGGTGCAGGTATTAAAGGTCCTGTTCTTGCCAGTCTACCAGCAACTTTTACAGTTGATGCTCGTGAAGCTGGTATGGGAGATTTAACTTTAGGAATTACTGTAAGAGAATTCATATATACTTTATTTTGTTTTATTAAGTTGTTTTACTTAATTCATTGTCATCTGAAAGAGTTTTATGGAGATTGTAGTAATTTCAATAGTTGAGATCATGAGTCAATTGAAGCTAGACCACCATGAAAAGCCTGGAAGCACTGGACGGCCGTTTCGTCCTATTGTGAAACTCCTCAGTTTTAGTGAGAAGCAGTGACCAGTGGAGTTCAACTGGGTCAGTTGTAAGATAGTAACTTACTGATGACAATGGTGGATGTGTCGCTCAATTTCATGGATTAGTTTAAGTTAGACATTAACACCGTCGGATGCCGGCTCAGTGGTCTAGTGGTTAAGCGCTCGCTAGGCGGGCTCGTGAATGCGCACTGCTGAGTGGTCCCATATTAGGACGAAACGGCCGTTCATTGTCATATATTCAGGATGGAATTTCTACTCAAGAAACTTTGGACGTGTAGGTTTAGTTAATAGATAGTTTTAGTCGTCTAAACGTATTCAGAATCTTGTAGGAACTAATGCTGTCCGTGGAATTGTAACCATTTTTACTCAGTGTTATGTCTAAGACACTACCTCTAATTTATTTTCTTGAATAGATAAAATTCTATCAGCACTAAGGAGTTGAAAAACATAACACATACTACTTAGGGATTAACACGTTCGAAAGAAACGTGCATTTGTAACTTTACTTATAAATCCCTGTAAACCGGCACGTATTCTGTATTTTCGGAAGATAAATCATTTGATTTTCGTTAGATGGGCATTATGATTATTATTATTATTATTATTATTATTATTATTATTATTATTATTATTATTATTATTATTATTATTATTATTATTATTAAATATCAGCTAAACCATTATTTTGTTAGAAAACTAAACAGTACAGTATATATTGTTATAATGGTTGAATTCGCTTAATTTAAAACACTTGTGTGGCTTTGGAGATAGATAGGTTCTTTCCAAAAATAGCGTGTATGTTATTCATATTCTTCTCTTATTCGTGCTTTGTATTTGATTGCCAGATTTGCAGTTATTTCTTTCTTTCTCTTTTTTTCCTGGTTATTTTTAAACAAAACACTATTTTTGTATTTTATAGGATCCTAAAGGACAATCTGTCCCAGTCCGAGTTGTATCAGTGCCTGTAGATAGTGAATCTGTTGCTACTAATGGAGTAGTTCCATCTGTAACAAGTTTAGCCTCTGGTGATGTTAGTGATACGGGATTATTATCTTGTACTTATGAACCATATTTAATTGGACCCCATAATATTCACGTTATGTTTGCTGATTCAGAAGTGGTTGATAGTCCATTCACTGTTCACAGTGTAGCTACCGGTCGAGCTGATTTATGTGAAATTAAAAGTAAGTAAAACTTATTTTAGACACTTTTTTTGTTTTTGTTATTGGCTTTTGTCAATTATACGATTAAGTATCATCTACTTATTAAATACATTTTTATTGAAATAATTTTCAGGTGGTATCAAGAAAGTTATACCAGTTGGTAAAGAAAATGTCATTAAAGTGGATACTTCATTGGGTGGTAAAGGTCGTTTAACTTGTCAAGTTATTCAGCATCCAATTAATCAGTCTTCATCTACTGCTACTCTTCTCCCGGTTGAAACAGAACATAATGGTGACGGTACTACGTGTGTGTATTATACACCAACACAATTAAGTGAATTAAATGTGGAATTGCGTTATGGTGGTCAACTGATTCCTAATGGTGAATTTGTTCAGAAAGTGAGTGGTTTTTTTTTGTCTTACGGTAACAGCAAATAAACAACTGTAGATTGTGACTGTAAATTGCCGAGATAACACCAATATTATTATTGATGTGGGTCAGGTTTGTGCGATCTTGATGGTACGAAACAAAAGTCCACTTTGTGCTTTATGAATATTTGACCAGAGTCGAAAGTATTTACTATTTTATGTTCATCAAAAATAGGACCATTTGTACACGAAATTTGTAGACTTTCGTATCCCGATGAAAACTAATGTATAACTGAGCATAGTTAAGAAGCTCTATGGCTTAGATTAGTAAATGATGAGTTACTCTTTCCGAGTAAATTTGTCTCAAAGACTTATGAAGTACAACGTACACAGTATTATTGAAATGGGCATGCGAACATACCTGGATATCTTCTTTTGCTTATCAAATCGTTTACCAGATACAAGTTTTTGTACTTGGCTACAAGTTACACCCAGTTGCCCAAACCAAAGTAGTACATGGGAGTTGTTCGGATCTGCTACTTAATGATTGCAAGTCAAACACTATGACCAGTGAGCCACCACTCTAATCTTTATTAATACTAGATATTTCCTTTATATGTAGCATATATTTAAAATCCGATACCAAGTGAATCAGTTCTAATAATAACTAAGCTTTAGTTTTCTGGAAACAGTTATTGTCACTCGAAATTCAGTACAGAAATTGATCAGTCCCTTTTTAGCATGTGTGGATCCTATACGAATTGCCTCGATATCGCTACTAAGTCTTAAGAATTTTAAGCATAGATAGATGTTGGCTAGCAGTGGAATTTAGAATGTACATGTACATCTAGTTGAATAGTCCCAAATAGGACGAAGTATGTGTCCTGGATTCCACTACTAACCATTCAGTCAGTCAGTCAGTAACAACGTAGAACTTCGTACGTACGTACATCAGTTCGAGTTGCCACATCACCTTAACACAGAGATGCAGTTGTCGATCCAAATCCCGTAGTGGTAGAGGTAGCAAGAGTGTAAGCAGTGATCGGGAAGATTAGGGTTCGGAGATGTTATTTAACGAGTATAATTCAGTGAAATAAATTTGGAAAGAGGAAAAAAGGGACATGAAGAATTCAGAAGATTAGAATTTGGGAGAACACAAAGAGTGGATGCACCTGCGTCATTGCAAACGATTTTGAGCCATGTCATTCAGGGTCTCTAACCATCGGTTGCTATCATCTCGCGGTCCCCAACCAGGTAGTCTATATCTATCAACATGACTCAGTCCACTTGTCAGTGACTTCATGGACTTGTGCCATGTTTTGGTCTGGCCGCCCCTAGCTTTCTTCCAATTTACTCCTATACCACTGAACATCGCACGTCGAGGCAGTCGGCCGTTGGGCATACGTAACACGTGTCCCAGCCATCTCAACTAACCATTATCGATTACTGTTTAAAGTTGTCATAACTCACCTTCCTTATATTCTATCTACCATTATTATTATTATTTTTACTATTATTATCATTATTATTATAACTGACAGTTTTTGTGAATTTTATTTTCTCATGCATTTTAGGTAGTCTCCCCTGAAGATATTATAGATGAAAATGTAAGTGGATTATTGTCCTTATACTATAAGGAGTTGCATGATTAATTCATAATGATTCTATTATAATTAACAAATTTTTTCTGTTAGTTTTATGTATTGCTTCTCGTCAAATTGATTGTTTTCTTCTTCTTTTCGTTACAAAATCTGCCCTTAAGTGACCACATTAAACATGAATTATTTATTCATTTGTAACTGATTTAATTAAACACCAATGAAATTTTGTTTTTCTTATTTAATAATCCAGTAAACACTAAATAAATCTTTTTAAATAAATAAAAATGTAATAACTGTGTTGATACATCATTTGAATCATCCTTCATAACTACTTTGACTACTAAATGAATAGTTCTGAGGTTAAATGCAAAGTATTAGGTGAAGAAGGTGTGGATCGGTTCATAGGGAAGTATATCTATTAACCACTGCCTAGCTCAATTGGTGGTATTTATTGATGTAGGAGTCGTTTGGTAGTCTAGAAGCGTTCGAATCAATGTGTAGAATCATTTTATGAAATCAGTAACTGTTGGATTGATTCATGTAGATAGGTAGATGAAAACTGCCTTGTTAGGACGTTGGATGTTCACAGTGTCACAGATGTCATTCTTTAGATTTTGACATTTCAAATTATTTTCGACTTTTGTTCCACAAATTCATCCATACTTCTCAAATCAGATTATCTATACTTGATATTGTCTATTTCAACTGATATTCTGGTATTTGTTGTGATTATTTCATCTTACCGTGATGATGTAATGTGGCAACTTGAATGTATCCATATATTGTCAAATCCTACGATTCAACTGGATCACCTCTAAAGTTAATCTGTTTTTTGTAGTTAAAGCTTTTTATATTTGTGATTTTAAATACTTAGACTTTTTATTATCTAAGATGATGAAACTGATATTGTTGTCTAAAACATTATCTTCGTTGCATACCTTAAAGTGTATCGTTGTTTATATATATACATATATGGTTAAGCGCCACTCTGCTTGATCAAGTTTAGCAATCTAAACATAGAATTTTCCTTAACCTCTACCTTAACTATTATTTAGTTGCATTATTTTTTACTGTACTTTTTTCTTCAGTCTCATTCGAATATGTACCGACCTGTTGTATTTCGTCTACCAGCTCCTCGAAATAAAGCAAAAATTGAAGGTATTGTTTTTATAGTTTTTGTTGAATGTTTTGATTAACAAAAAAACCCACCTAAATCTGTTATTGACATAATTCGTAGAACATGGAACATCGTTAAGCATGTTAGACATGCTAAATTGTACATATGTATAGCGAATGATAAAATATTGTTTTAAATAAGAGCTGACAAATAAAACTACATATTTGATGAACTCATATAAACAATCTCTATAAACATAACGGTGCACAATGAACTATAATTATTGATTGATTGATGGTAAAAACAACATGTCCTACAACAGAACCTATTTATATTTCATATTAAAATGACACATTTATCCATTTCCCGTCAATCTGTTCTCCTAATGCTTGTATTTTCCAATTAATACCCACTCTAATAAGTTTAATGTACCTTTTAATCTGATGTTAACCATGATGACTAATTTAATCCTAAGCAAATAAAATAACCATGCATACAATCATTTAATGACGAGACTATAATTTGTGGACGAACTAATCAGGTAAAAGATACCAGGTCTTAGATTTTGGCGCAAAATTCATTCATCCACTTGGGATTATAGCTGATGTCAGTTCGTGATGAAAACTCCAAATCTAATTCCTAACTTTGAAAATCAACTGTAAATTGTAATTCTAATTTTTCACACAAATTAATAATCTTCCTTTGATCCTGGTTATTAAGTGGACCCTCTCAAGGTGACTTTGGCGTCGTTTATGAATTAGAGTCTCACCCATTTAATTTAAAGGAATATATATATATATATATATATATATATATATATATATATATATATATATATATATATATATATATATATATATATACTCGTCGGCCTATGCTCCATTGGGGGTAGAAGGCGTAAGTAAGTAAGTAATTATATACTCCATACCTAACTGTAGTAAAAATGTTCAAACAAATCATGAGAAAACTAGTTTATATCTGCTTTTTCAATGTTTAATATATACGGAATACTTAGAATTTTTCTGTTCATTTAGTAAGTAAAATGGTGTATATACGATCATAGTTTTTACTGGGGATTTCATTTTCTTTTTTCTTATTTGACAAGTTGAAATACAGTACAGTGGCGTTTTCAAAAAAGTTATATCTACATAACTTTAGATAACTCAATGAGCTCATGTACTTTGATTCTTAATATTTTTGGTAGTTAGCTAACAATAAAATCCAGAACGTACTATTCGTCTTATTTGCAACTCATCAGCTAGATGTACTCCCATTCTAGTGCGTTGACATTCACAATAAGATTCGAATCCAGTACTTTTTACTATAAGCGAATAATCCATTGTCCACTGATCTTATTTGTTCAACACGTATAATGCCTGACAGGTTGCAATCCCAAATATCAATAATCAGAATTTTCTTTTAAAAAACTATTTATTTCTGTTTTTACTATGATTATGTCGTTATCTCGTATCTATTTAAGATTATTTTTAACTCACTATAATTCTTTTCTCAACTATTCTTTCTTGTTATTCATTTCAGCCATTGTATTACGTCCATCAGGTTTACAACAACAAGTTCCAGTTAAAATTAATGATGATGAAACAATTACTATAACATATGATCCTGTTGAACATGGAATGCATGAATTACGTATAAATGTTCATTCACCTGTAAAATCTGGTTCACCAGACAGTACAATCTCTATGCCATTACAAGGTAGTCCATATAAATTTTATGTGGATATTACTGGTACTGGTCGAATTACTGCATATGGTCCTGGTCTTAGTCATGGTATAACTTCTCAGTTAGCTGAGTTTACTATTGTTACTAAAGAAGCTGGTGTTGGTAAGTGTCTCTGTTGGCTTACTGTAACTTTTATCACATATTTCTTTATTAGCCTCATTCACCAAATATCGGTACATGTACTTAGTGATCAATGAATTTTAAATTCATCTAAGTCCTACATGAGGTTTGTCACGACCTAGACAGTTCAAATGTACTGTCTCTGACTGTGAAACTTTGTCGTACGTGGTCGAATCCGTCAGAGAGTATCAGTTCCCTCAATATTACAGGTACACCTTGCAAATAGTATGAAGCCTAGGTCCACAGTTTTCTGTCGACTACCTCCAACCACCATTTTACATCTCCAGCTACAATATATTTTTAAGGGCTAATAATACTACCCCATCGCTCAAATCCCGAAGTATGTGGAGCAGGGTTTGAATCTACGACTTAGTAACTAATCTATTTGAACGCCTTAGTCATTGAACCACTACTTCTTTTTTACCATACTTTCTGTTTAAATGAAAATATAACAACAATTGAAAAAGCTCTGTGAAATCAAGGAATTAATCTAATGAGAAAAAACACCATTAGTTGTTAGAATCAGTGGAAGTTTATTTGCTGAATTGATATCCGAATCGAAATACGTCTGCAAATCGTATTTTTCTGTCTTTATCTGTAAGCCTTCAAAATTACTCGATCATTCAAATGTGCATAGGAAATTGAGTAGTGCTCTTTAGATGAGTCAATAAATGATAAACATGTATATTAATGATTATTAGTAATTGTTTAGTTGAACTTATAATATTTATCAATAGTACCAATTAGTTACTGGTTTTCAGTTCCCAATAAACGTTTATGCAATTGGTAAAGATAATACTGTAATAAGAATAATGATGTAACACGGCAAAATTCAAATATCTTCACCACTCTCTTCATTAAAAGTTTATCTACTAATGACTAATTTTAAAAGGGAATTCTCGGAATTCTAGTAAGACTGATTAAGAGTTTATCCAGGTTGGATGTGAGGTAAATATCACTGGTTGAAATAGATAATGATGATAAAATATTGCGAATTGATTGGAGTTAGAAAAGTGAAAACGATTAAATAAATCGAGTTCAGTAGTATTAATGTTTAGACCTCTCTACAAGGTTTGAAGGTCATGGTTGTGGTTGCGCACTGCTATAGATTCTTATCCAATAAGACGTAACATGTATCCAGTCTTACTTGCTTTTAATGATCACTGTCTAACAAAAGTCAATCCATGACGTAAAATTGCCAAAAAATATAGACTATCTGATTATACACTTTTTATTCTGTCATATTAAATAAAACACATATCAATAATTATACAGCATAATTTTCACAAAGGTTGAATATTGCCTGACAGCTGTTCTGAAAACTCGTTTTTCTATCCTGTTTCAAACTTGTCGGTTAGTTGTATCTGTATCCGTGTATTGATGCTCACACTGAGACTAGAACCCAATACCTTTCTCTGCAAACACCAACACATTATTCAGTGAGCTACTGAGTCCAACTTGCCAGTAGATAGTATGACCTGTGTGGATTTTGTGATAATTTTCCTGTTTTTGATGTTATAAGTTGTATATGCACGTTCCTGATCGGTTGTCTCGGTGGATAACGCATTACAGCTGGGGGCGAAATGTACTGGGTTTGAGTCTCTATGTGGAGGATATTAGCAAATCTAACCAATAAGTTCCATAGAGGGTAAAACAAGTATCCTTGATACGACTGTTGACTATTATCCAAATGCAACAAAATATTACAACCAAGTGGCAATGTTGAGTAGATCCACTCAGTAGAGATTCTAAATGTCACCAGTCCTTTACAAATATGGACATAACTAAAAGTTACAGTGATTAGACCTTTTTATATTGAATTTAAAACGTAGAACTTTGGATTATTTGCGCCATACGCACTTTTTTTTCATTTCAAACTTGCTAAAATAGATTTTTCAATTCTTCTAATTTGTTTTTCTTATGCTAGGTGGTTTGTCGGTGTCTGTAGAAGGTCCTTCCAAAGCGGAAATACAATGTGTGGAGAATGCTGATGGTACTTGTAGTGTCAGCTATTTGCCACTTGCACCTGGTCAGTATACAATAACAATTAAATTTGCAGATGAGCATATACCTGGATCGCCATTTATCGCTAAAATCACAGGTAAGCAATTAATAATGAGACTGATGACCTCGTACTTATTGTTGTTTATCCTGTGATTTTCTTAAGAACAGTGTAATGGAATTCTTGTGTTCTAAATGTGTATACATAGATTTCGGTCATTCAATCTATTGTACTTTGTCTTAAGAATAACCCATAACAAAGCAATTACTAAATAGATCGAGTAAGACATATGTTTCAGTTTTCTCGATTATTCAAACTCTTTATCTTGAATTTAAGCACCAGTGAGTACGTTATTATTATTATTATTATTATTATTATTATTATTATTATTATTATTAGTAGTAGTAGTAGTAGTAGTGTACAGATTTTGTGGAGATTCTTGGGTTATTTTACATGGCTTACAAGCTGATCAAGCGTTTGTCCGATACCGTAGGTCCTGAGTTCGGTCGCTTGCAACAGGGTCGTGGATTCGCACTCCTGTGGAGTCCTTAACCAGTAAACACTAGCTATCTAATTCATCCAGGTTTTCAGTAGTAGTTTAACTCAAATCAGTCCGTAATGTAATTTACGAAGATTTAGTAATCTCCGCAAAATGTTAATTTATTCCCTGAAATATATATGTATGTATATCTGATTACTGTATATATAGGCCCTAAATTATCGATTATGAAAGGGAACGGTAGGTTCTTCGCTTATGTATTTTTTTTTAAAAATGTATGCACATTTATTTTCAATAATTACATTATATGTGCTAAGCACCCTATTATGTAGTGAATTATCACTTATACATTTTTTCAAAAAATTTTCGTAGCCTTATGCACTTCCCATTATTGTTATTTGTTTCCCGTAGATTGTTGTTGTCCCCCGCTTAATTCTGTCTGTTACAGACTAGTATACGTAGTAATAATAATAATAATCCCAATGTCCTGTTCGAAAATATACTACATTAGCTACTTGAGAATAGTAGAAAAGAAAGGTCCCTAACCTCGTATACAATATGAATACAGTTTAGCTAGACAACCATTGAAAATCAAGGGGTACTGAAAATTTGTTTCTCCATACAATGAAACTTTGCTCCAGCATTTCATACTCACAATCCGTTCGTTGATGAAACCATAAAGACTTGAGACTTCGCTGTGAGCTCATTGTTTTCAGACCTTTGGCTTGGTATCCATTTATGCACATTTCCATCTTCATTATTATATTACTGCATGACCGTCAGTTATGTCTGTCTGACGCTGGACAAGGTTTAACTTCTTAGACCACAGCTCCTCATTAATAGACATCTGATTACAAAGATAGTTAACACTTAGATCGTAAATCAACACCAACTCGGTCTTTAATGAAATTACGAACACGCCATACTAAGAATCTTTATAATATTTAAACGAAACAACTATTCAGTCCTTCCTCGTTTTAAATGATTGTCCAGTTTGAATGTGTTCGTGTTTTAAACTGTCTTCATACATTTGAGTTGGTGACTCTATCCATATAATCTTTATGAGTTGATTTCCAATCAAGGAATTCATGTGTTATGTTGTAGATTTGTTGTATTTTTATTTATTTATGATTCTTAATCATCACCATTGTTTATATTCCCATGTTGTTTTGCCCTTTTTTATGTTAATAGACGTATGCTTACTATTTTTCTTTCCTAACCCAAAGCACGCTAGGTTCTTGCTAGTCAATTAGTAGTTTACTTATTTTACTGAAGTAGAAATAGGTTCTGAGGGGAGAAAACAGCTCTCCCGCTTCCGCGTTTATTATTGTTGAATGTTACTGTTCATTTAAAAATTTTTTATATGTTTAATACTTAAATGTTTATACACTATTGACCTGAAGAATACACTTTGAAATAAGTAGGAACCAATTATCTGAATCAACTGTTTACCTGTTCGAATACAGTGGACTTTTGTTGTTCATAATATGGGTGGAATGATCAATTGTTAATAAACTGAATCAGTGAAAATGATGAGAAGAAGGGTTCGTAGCACTTTAGAAAAAGAAGTCACTGTCTACTTCAACATACAATGCTATATGATGTAAGTGTGAGTTAGAAGAAAGCTAAGAGCAACAAAATCAAAACGTTACATCAGTGTATGGACTCCTCAACTGTTAAACTAAGCCTATGTTTGTAGATGCAAACTATCTAGTTGGGGTCAACACAGCAACCATGACCATTGGTTGAAGTACCATCATGGCTCTGAATCAATCACGGTGGAACAAATGTATATACTCTGTATCTTACACTCGATCTTCATAGCTTCAGTTTTTCTTTTTTTTGCAGGCAGTTTATTTATTTAGTTATTTGTATTATTTCGCATCGTGCTTATCTAAAATGACTCCCTTGTTCATTAATTTAATGCCAACTAACTCTTCTTGTTGATTTCAATTAGTTGAATAGTCAAACTTTTTTTTACAAAAGGGAAGGTTTTTCGTCTTTAATTTTGCGAAGTTTTCGATACTTAAGTCGTTATTTGTAATTATTATCAAAAATTGTTACAAAGGGTCATCAAAATATATATGCATCACACAAACCATTGCGTTTAGGTGTAGGCTGTGATACTGCTCGGGTGACCAAATCGAAGCAGATGGTTTTCTAAAGAGGTCACTTCCCGAGCATTTGACCTGGATGTCTAATCCACAAGGCAGTGGATACTTGTTTTTACAAGTCATGCATAGATATCCGAAAGAAGAAAATAGCTGTCTAATAAAATTATTCGCCTGTATCAAGAGCACAATAATTGTTACATTAGACTAGTTCTCATCTTTCATGCAAAACTTTATTTACATCGCAACGTTTGAAATCAGTATTTTGATGAAAGTGAATTCAATAGTTTCTGACGTCTTTTTCTTACCTTAAAAATGTCTTTTTAATTTAATGGAATTTTGTTTTGATGCAAACCTGGGATCATCATTAACAAGTCAGTGGATCACATTACATACTTTATTGACCTGGGGAAACCAAATCGCCAGTCTTGTTTTTTTTTTAAATTTTTCTTAGTCAATCTCATGGTCAAATCTTTATATTGCTGCGTTATTCCGATGCTCTTCAATCAATATTTGCCGTTATAAAATAGATTACAATATTATCACCATTCTTTGGTGGTTTCTTTCGATTCTGCCCATCCTCTTTATAATGGTACTTTACTTAGTTGCAGGATTCACCATTACCGTATTTCCCAATTCTCTTTTTCCATCCCAATAAATATCATACTCTCTTAAGTATAAGTACTTTTTGAATGTGATTTCATTGTCTTATTTACGAAAGAGATGTTTCATTAAATAGTCTTTGTGTGTGACTGTAATGCCGTACTGTTCAAACTAGGTTCTGCAACCATAACTTTTAGTTATATCTTTTTTATATGAAATCTTAATTGGAGAATCTTTTTTCTACTCCAGGTGATTTACTGAAACGTTCTCAAGTAAGCATGGGTGCACCAAGTGATATTGCTTTGGAAGCTGTTGATGAAGATATTGCTACTTTAACAGCTAGTGTTCACAGTGCATCTGGTCGAGAAGAGCCATGTGTATTGAAAAGTTTACCTAATAATCGTTTAGGTATGTATATGCTTTTCTTGCTCAATTAATTTTTTTAATTTAATGAAATCCAAGAAAAAATAGTGCTTTATGGTTGTTTCTTTCTAACCAGTATACTAATGATTCGAATCCCGAAATAATCGACTTAACTAAGTGATAGTCTGATCTAGTACATGCATATCACATTCATGTACTTACATTCCACCTTCAAGTTTGAAGGTGGGTGAGAGATTCGAAACGAGATAGGCTATTGGAGAAAGTCAATTAAGCACTTACTCATTCTCCTAGCTTACTCGTCTTTATTTAGATCAAAAGGACAAATTTATGCATACCAATGGTCGTGGTTCTGTTTTCGACAATTGAACCTAGCAGTTTTTTTCAATCTCACTTACATAGTGAGTTTAGTGCACCACAGGAGTCAATGTATCGTAACTATTTTGGATCAGACAAGGAACGCAAAGATACATAATTCAGTTAACTAAGAATCGAAAAATTGCTGGGAAGTAACAATGGGATATATCGTACCCATCCTTGTTTCATTAGTCTTTAGGTAGGTAGGTGTACTGTGGTATGTGCTACTGATGTCGACAGTTATAAGTAATATGTATCATCAATCGAAAGTGAAATGCCCGGTGGCAGACGATTAAGAAGATCGAAGAAAAGAGAACGAGAACGAAGAATAATTGGTGTGGAACCGAAAGAACAATAAAGTTTGAGACGATAGATTGACATTTTCCAAATGAAGTATTTACTGTATGGTTCTCAGATTTTACCAAGAGATTCCGTAATTTATGTTCAATTTATTTGGTTGTACCCATTGGTGTTATCGTTCACCACAATACGACTGAAGTGAATGTTCATTAATAACTAGTATATTTAACATTTCTAGCCTCCTACGTATCTAATATACTTGTCTACACTACTTGTTATCCGATAATTATAATTTCATTTAAATCATTCATGTATTATCCTTGCTTTTTTTGATCATTGTGCATACTAAATTGTGTCTGCCAAAATATGATGAAACAGTTCTGATATTAGTTCCATTGGTGAATAGTTAACCTTATCCTTTAATCGTTTATTTGTTTAATACATTATGCTTGTTCTTTTATTGAATATTTTATATATAAGCCTATTATTATCTTAGAAATACAGCTTACTGTACCAGACAGCTGTCTTTTCTTTTGATATTCGTTCAGTAATGGTTCTTACGTCAATAATTCGGTCTTGTTAGTAGGCATAACTCAGTCATATTAGATGTAACCAACGGATCAGCCAATTTCATCTAATATTTATCATAGACCCTAAACGTTTTTGTTTATCATGTAAATCTATTTCAAAGCATTCTTTTGTATATATTTTTTCTCAATTTTTTAGGCATTTCATTCACTCCTAAGGAGGTTGGCGAACATCTGGTTAGTGTATTTCAAGCGGGAAAGCATATAGCCAATAGTCCTTTTCGAATTCGTGTTTCTGATAAAGAAATCGGTGATCCACGACGTGTACGTGTTAGTGGACCAGGTTTAATATCTGGTTTATCCAATAAACCTAATCAATTCACAGTGGATACACGTGATGCCGGTAACAATATGGTTTTTTGTATTGTACATAATTTTTCGTGTACTATATCTGTTTGAAGCACTACTGATCACCATATATTTCCATTTTTTTCTGAATTTTTTTCTATCAACATATAAATTAAATAACTATTCAAATACTCTGATAGACTAGACGTAGATTAGTAATTTTGTATTAATACAACTTATATGGCATTGTAGTAAATTAGTCGACTGATATAAAACACTGTACATAACAAGTGTCTCTGTGTAGTGTATGCTACTTATGCTGACAGATATAAGTAGTGTATAGAACCAATCGGAAGTAGAATGCCTTCCATCAGAAGATTGAATAAAAGAGAACAGGAAAGGAAATAGAGAGCAATTGTAACAACAATGGAGTTAGAAGAATTATGAAGTACGTACAGGACAAATGAGGGAAGATGTGTAAATAATGTATTTAATGTATGACTTTCGTATTTTATGAAGGTGCTCTGTCATTTTGCTCTAAACAATAAATTGGTTATTCCCACCAAGTCTTGGTTCACTATATCAGTAGGTTTTGTACGAACTAAGAATCTGTTTTTCTTATAAGTTTACATACTTAAGTGTTTAGTATTAAAATAATCTTTAGTATAGTGAATTTGTGTCATAAAGGTGTACTCCTCGATCAGTAATATCATCATTTCCTCGGTGTATTCCTTGAAACATAATGTATGTTACAATCACATTTTCGTATACCGATCCTCTGTTACGTATGATATTCGATCGCATTTGATAATTACTTTAAAGGTATCTTTCAATATTATAATTTATCTTGAAGTTTACGAAAGCATCTAATCATTGATTTGTAATTATAACTGTTGCCTACACCAGTACATATGTACTTAGTAACAAATCAATCAATATGTTTAGAATACGTACCTTCAGTTATATTTAAAACGATGTAGAAATGGCATACAGAAACTTCTCAGCAAAGAGGTAAGAGGTGAGCACATACATGAACAAATGAAGTTGGAGTAGTTTGTAATTTCTGTTCTCTTTTTTAATTATCAAGATCTTTGATATATATATATATATATATTCAAAGTAACATTTTTATTTTTACAAAGTTATGTAATGTCATAGATTTCGTTTATTTTAAAATATTCTACTGCATGTAGGTTATGCTGGTTTAAGTCTCTCTATCGAAGGTCCAAGCAATGCAGATATAGAATGTCACGATAATAATGATGGTACATGTACTGTTATCTACACTCCAACGGAACCTGGTCAATATGCTATCAATGTAAAGTATGCAAATGTTCACGTCCCAAATAGCCCATTCTGTGTTGATATCGGTGGAGAACCTTCAATGAAAATGATGGAACGAATTACTAGACGACGTGAAGCATCAAAAGTTACATGTGTTGGCAGTCGATGTGAATTAAGTCTACGGCTTACAGGTTAGTGTACAAATGGAATTTCTTAATTATTATACTGTGTGTTGTTTAATTAAATACCGTATATCTTAGTAACTACTGTTTGTATTATATATTTGCAATTGCTAACTTTAACATCATATTGTAACTTAATTATCCTAACCAAACTAAGAACTCATTAATTTGGAATCCATAATTCGATGCTTCACAGTCGAGTTCATATGACTGTGAAATAACAAGCAGTATATCATAGAAAGAATAATTGTCATTTCAGTTCATTTTCTTTTTTCAATCTGCTGGCAGAGTCCCCAAAATATCCTTCACCAAAGTTCCTAGAGGACAACAAGCGCCAGAAAAAATTTTTTTTCAATAAGCGTTGAGTAGAATCTTCGCAAATACATCTAGAAAATGCAGAATCATATGCCAAAGTCTTGATTTGATATTCACTTATAGTGCTACCATATTTAGTATGGTTCCTGAAGTTTCAAGAACCACCCAAGGTCGTGTGTAACTTCATAAATATTCTCGTTTGTCTGTAAGTAAAACTAACCCCAGAGTAAAGCTTTTACGCGCAATTCATGCCTTCTTTCTAGTGTTCCAGTTAACTTGTGCAAGTAGTTCGGACCATCATAACCGACTAGGAAGATAGTTTAGGCGTGTCATGGTAGCAAGACTTATCACAAGCCAAAAAATTAAAAAATATTGAAATGAGTTCCCTGCGTTTTTATTACAAGATGGTATAAATTTATATTTTAACGGAATAAACCAATGGGATATTTCTAATTAGGCTTGTCTTATTTCTTGTAATTCTAAATAACATCCAAATCTTAACTAATCTATTTCTATGTTGTATGCATCACTAATTGATCACAGTTCAGATACCCTATTTAAAACTAAGCAGCACTGGATAAGTAACTGTCTCATCTTAATGATGGGATACCCGATCACTGTTCACATACGAACCGACTGACCACCGGACTCAGGTCTCACAACTAATGCTTGACAGTTAGTACCAATGGATGTGTTTGAATGACTGGTAACTGTCCCTTGTTAGGAAGAATTATATCCATGTCTATTTTATTGATGTAGACTCTTTAGTTCACTCAATAACATCATTCGAAGAATGCAGTAAACCGTATGTGATGTTCTTTTTAGTCTTCTCAACATCTATACACAACTTGCAAGTTATCATTTCCGATTTATTTATAAATTCAAATAGCTATTTTGTTTTTGGTGGAGTTTTGTTCTCTGAGCTGGAACAAAACTCCACCGAAATCATCCACCTGAGCTACAAATTTTCTCCAGCTATTTTGTTTTATTTGTCTTAATGTACATATAAAAGTCAATCTATCATTTTAAAATTATTCCAGACACAAATCCAAATGATTTATCTGCTACAATCACTTCACCTTCTGGTCATACTACTCGTTGTGAAATTGTTCCCATTGATAATGAACATTATAACATTAAGTTTATACCACAAGAAATGGGTGAACATTTAGTAACTGTTAAACACAAAGGAATTCAAATATCAGGTAAATTGTGTTAATCATTAATAATTACTGTATACGAAATATACATTATCTAATCAAAGAGTGTCACGGAATGTCTTGTCTTCATGTTGTGTCATAATTTTTGTAATCACTTTATTATATTTTAATACTTTTCGGAATTAATAATTACTGAAACGACTTGAAATTGTGTCATTCAATGAAAATGTGTAAGAAGATGCAGTCTCATGGTAGCCGGTGACCAACGATTGGTTCATACGCCATTTGTTTCTTCAGGATACTGGAGCCCATGTACACTATTGGTTTGGAATCAGGGTTTTCCAACTTCCCTAGGTGGACTCTCCATGTCCATAAAACCGGTTAAAGCGCCGGTCACTCGCTTTTCGTTTACTCATTTTCGTAAACAACACCTCCGCCACGAGAAGGCAGTGAGTAGGACTTCCCTGACAGAGGCTATATACGCGTGGCCATGTGAAAGCATTTAGAGAGGGAGAGCGAACTCTCCCCACTCTCTGCCGTACCAGGGCATTTGGGGGCAAACTATTACTACTTCACTCATATTCCATAGATTTGTTGTGTTTTTTTGACAAGAAGTGGTCAATTTTAGACTAAACCAAGAAAAACGTTTTATCAGCTTCAATCAGTAGAAATCTATAGATGATGTTTATCACTAGAATACTGAAAATATCATGTTTTCTTTTGTTACGTCTCATAAAACTCATTGTTATCAGAGAGTTTCACATTTGTATGTTAAAGTAGAAACTAGATATAAAAATTATCTTAAATTGTTTATTCAAAATGGTTCATAGTATTCAGTATATTCAATGTTTTCTACTGTCTACTGATATACTGAATGATGATACTTTGTTTAGAGGAGTTTATTATGTTAAAGTAGATAACAGATGTTTAGAAAGTTTTCCATTTTATCATCGTTGTTCACATACTTCTACAATGTATAGTTGAGAAAGTTACAGTACCTTTACTGATTTAAATACTATAACAAATACTACGTTACATGGTATCAATCATAAATTATCTTTGTTTTGTCATTATTATTAAATATTTTCCAGGGAGTCCATTCCACTTTACCGTTGGTCCAATCACTGATGGTGTAGCTAACAAAGTTAGAGCAATAGGTTCTGGTCTTCAAGAAGGCTGGACACATATTACTAATGAATTTTCAATATATACACGTGAAGCAGGCGCTGGAACATTGTCAATAGCAATGGAAGGTCCTAGTAAAGCAGAAATTGATTGCGATGTATGTATGTGGTGGAAATTTATTTTAATGAATAATAATAGTCATTATCGTTTTCATTTTATCCTTAGAAATATTGTTCCTTTCCTGGATGAGCTTTCTGTCTGCTTTGTTCTTTGAATAGTTTCATTAACTCCAGTGGATTGAGATTTGACAAAACTCCTGGTTGATAAAGTAGGTAGTAGATCTTAATCTCCCGAGGTGATTCGGATAGTTATTACATATGCTTAATCACCGCCTGCCTCGACACGTAATGTTTACTCACATAGAATTAAAGTAGAAAATTATTATTGATTGCCAAATTAAAACCTAACACCTATACATCAAGTCCTTGACTGAGACGTGTATTGAGATACAGAATACCTGATTGAGATTGTCGTGGTTATTGTGACCAACTGTTGAATGCATTCCATAATGTGTTAAAAAATCGATCATAATCACACAGATTTATTCTCTCTTGAATTTTAAAGCTGTCATATGTTAGATTCCTGCTCAATGAGCATTGAATTTTTGGGGCATATGTTTGCATCTTCTGAATTCTTTAATCCACAGATAAAAATCAGACATTTAAATTGGTTCACTTGAATTTCATTTTTTTAAATCGTTCACATTCTCAACTTACTTTTCTATCATGAGTGAGATAATCATCGGATGGAGATTTTGATATTTGAAAACACTAATAGCGAATGTTGAATATTGAGTACTGTTCCCCAAAGAATTTAGACAAGATTTATATTGTGTCATTAAAAGATAACTCTCTAGGATTTTGTCGCAGAATGATTTTATTAATTTATTTAATTGAACACATAAATTTGGTACAAAGGGGCACCGAATACATATGCGCCACACCGCCTGATTTGTTGATGAGATAGAGAGAAGACGATTCAACTGAAACACTACTCAATTTATTCCTGATCTCCATTCAAATTAATGTAAAGGGATACATAAATAAATAGGTGACTAATATGACCACAATGCACAAACAATTAAAAGAATATAATTATATCCAAACTGGGCATTCGGGTAAAAAAAATAGAGTACAAAAGGTTGCGTTTAAATAACAATAGCTTTGGAACAAAAATGGGTATGACAGTGAATCATACATCAAACAAAAGCTAATGGTTTGTTAAATAAACTAGGGACAAAACTAAATGTTGGTGTTTTACAATCTTTGAATTAAATGAAATAACGTCCCCCAAAAATAGCTTTCGTCGTTTGTCATGGCTTCCTTGTTTCTCTATTTACATCATAAATATACTGTATATAATTTCTTTCTTGTTTTATTTTTTTTCTCATCTCAGGAAAGACGCGATGGTTCATCAGCTGTACTATATCGTGTTACTGCACCAGGCACATACATCTGCTCACTTAAGTTCAATGATGAACACATTCCTTGTTCCCCATTCCGTATACATGTTTCTGACTCCACACAAACTAGACGTATAGCATCTTACATTCTACCCTCTCGTACCACTGATGTTCACTCTGCTCGCAGTACATCCAGTAAAGAAGAAACACTTCGAGTGAGTTTGTTAAACGTATTATTTATATATATTTATATTGGTTTAGGGAGAGGCAATCTTAAAGATTATTGAATTCTCGTCTTTCACACTACGGACTGACCTAAATTAGACAGCTACCATAAATTAGGAAGCCGTGGATATTTGTTTTATCCTAATATGGGATCCAACCGGCAATCGAACGTCGGGTCTTAAGGTCTTGAGTCAAGTGCTTATCCTTCAGACTACTACTAGTATAAAATTACTATTAGATTTGACAATCTCTACAAATGCTCTATATATTAATGGTAATTATAAACTCACTAGTGACTAATTTCGAGGTTTTATTCCCAGAGCCTTAGTGAAAAACTGTGGTCAGTGGTATTCATATTTAACTTACCATATCTTTTTTTGATTAGATTGGACGTCCAATAGCCTTCACTGTACATCATGTTGAAACGCCTGGATATATTTTAAAAGCAAAAGTATCAACTCCTTCAGGTACTCATGAAGATGCTATTGTTCAACCTATTGATCCAGATCAATTTGTAATCCGTTTTGTTCCACGTGAAGGTGGTCCACATTTAGTTCATGTACATTCTGTGCCTATAAAGGATTCAAATAAAGCTGATTGGAGTTTTGGTCCAAATTCATTGTATAAATCAATTCAAGGTTCACCTTTTCGACTTGTAGTTAGTCAGCATGCTGCTGATCCAGGTATGGTATGTGCCTCTGGAGAAGGATTACGTAAAGGAAAAGTTGGTACGTTCACTGATAACATTTTTTAAAATTAATTAATAATAATACCAATGTTATTATATGTGAAAAATATATTTGAAATATTCTCAGCGATTGAAATTTAACTAATTCCAACGTTTCGTCCAGCTAACTTGTCTGGACTTCTTCAGGGTGGAATAATCAAAATCAAAATTATCAAAGAAATATATAGCTTTTAACAATCGGGATTATACTGTATTCAACCAATCATATATGGATGTTGATGTTTTGTAAAATAGGATTAAAGGAACACAAACAATGTTTGAAAAATGTTCCAAAATCCTCGATTAATTTAAAGAAACTTGAAAATAAATCGGCGATAGCGTTACATGCGTTAGAAACAGGGCACAAGATTAATTTTGAAGGGACCAAAATACTTCAGAAAGGTTTTAACACCCATAAAGAAAGATTGACAGCAGAAGCGCTGCATATATGGGCGAACAAGAACAGCCTGAACCGAAAAGATGGTATTCAACTGGCAACTACCTGGCAAATTTCGTTTGACAAGTAAAAAATTTGGAACCTATCTCTTGTTTAAACCTGTTTTTTAATATCACATGCATCGTTATTATTATTGAAAGAATTCAATGAGCTTTTTTAAACAATACAATTTATGTTTTGACATGTACATCGATGTTTCATTATCAATTTTTCATCCTTGAACTTGAACTTTATTTATTCCTTCATATCAATATCTCACACATACATACTTAACTACACACTCACACACATACGATTTGTTACTCAGTTAATTATTTCCATGTAGTTGATTTCTTCACATGATTTGTAGTTAACTGATTCATTTTATCCTATTTTACACAAAAATAATCAACATCCATATATGATTGGTTTAACACAGTATAATCCTGATTGTTAAAAAGCGACATATTTCTTTGATAATTTTGATTTTGATTATTCCACCCTGAAGAAGTCCAGACAAATTAGCTGGACGAAACGTTGGAATTAGTTAAATTTCAATCGCTGAGAATATTTCAAATATAATTTTCACATATAATGACTTCTCTATACTTGGCGCTCAATTACTGTCAAACTATTCGTTTTAATCTTGACGAATATTCGTATAAATACCAATGTTATTTTGAGATAATCGTGGATATTTCGATTCAGAAAATGTTTTCATAAATAATGGATGGGCTTTAAATTTAATCAAATAACTATTCATTACTTGAATTAATGAAATATTCATTAGCCAAACACAATTTATTATGATCGAATACAATCACACTTTCATCTTCTATTTAACCAATTTTACGAATATAAGGTGTAAGCATTTAATAGAGCGTTATATCTTGCCCCTTTTTTTAAAGAAAAAAAACTCATTCCTATACTGTACTCTTGCCCTTATTTCTAGCTATCTCATTGTATTCTTAATTCGGGCATAGATCACCTTTAAGTATATACGTTACTTTATATCTTCTCTATAATATTTACAATACTTAAATTCATTTGATTTTGTTTTATTTAAATCTTTCCATTGATGTTTAGAACGGTAATTGTTATTGGCATATGCGCATACTGTGCGTATTGCCTCAATATGACGTAAATTCACAAGCATTATAAGCAAAGATGGATGATGGCTCGTGTTATACTGCTAGTCACTATATCCATCTTTATTTACGACACTTAATTTATATAGTTTTAAATAAGCTAATATCAATTATCTATGACAATATTTCCGTCCAATTCTATTGATATTTGTTCTTTATAACTAAATCTCTCTTATATTCTCTCAATGAAATTACTTCAAAGCTATTTTTACACTTTATATTACTTATTTCTAAAACCTAACACACACACACAGACACTTTTAACGAATCTGATAATGTTCGTTACTCTATTAATCCAGCTTTCTCCCATTTATTATATAATTCAAACTGGTAAACTTAATGTATTATACCGATTGTATTAATTATGATATAATAATAATTGCTTATTACAAATGTACACACATAACATTAGTCCTTGCAATTCTATACTACTTATAAAACTCAATTGATTCACTTGAAATGTTTAATCTTTCATCATCATCATCATGACAATAATTAAAGAAGTATTCATCAAATGTATTGTATATAAAGTTCATCTTGTCAACAATATAATTTTCTTTTTTAATGTATAATCTCATTAATTAGATTATTATTATTATTATTATTCTAGATATGAAGAATTCCTTTTTCGTTAATACTACTAATGCTGGTTGTGGTGTACTAAATGTCACAGTCGATGGACCAAGTAAAGCAACTGTTACTAGTCAAGAACATGATGAAGGTTATGCATTTTTCTATACACCAACTGTTCCAGGTATTTATGAAATAACTATTAAATATGGTGGTAATTTTCATATAAGTGGTTCACCATTTCGAGTAAGTTATAGTAATTATATACTTTATTTTTCTCCTACTCTCTATTATTATCATAAAAATGTAATACATCGAATAATTAAACAAACTATCATATTGGTCACCATTTAATGATCCATCACTTGTAAGTACGTCAGTTCTTAAAGAGGTTACTCGCGATTCGGATGGCTCTATGGAAACGTTTCAGATTATAAAAATCGTAGCGTCATTTCGAATCCTACAGAGAAGCTAAGTCTTGCTACTGAGTGCCATTTAGCACAAAACTTATATTTAAGGTCTCTTGCAACTATTCAATACCAAACCATAGTTCATCCAATGTCAAGTCACTTGCACTAGTAACCACGTTTCAACTTTATAGATGAAATTCAGTCACCACCAAAGGATTAAACAGCATGAGATTTCCCCACTTCCTTAGTGATCAATTAATTGTAAATATAATTATACATCATCAAATATCTCAATTTGTTATTATGATTAAATAAATTTCAAATACGAGTAGGTTTGTTTCACTTTTCAGCCATTCTTTTGTCACCATAGTGGACAATTATACAGATTCTTTTAGAAGAATTAACTGAGTTAATTTTATACTGAAATCTATGTCATCTGTATATATTTTGTATTCACTTATGTGAATAATTATGTTATCATTTCCGAGCTGTTCAATCAATATTTGCTGTTCAGAAACATATTTCAGTTCATTTTGTCATTGTATGCCATCAGTGTACTTTTAAGGTTGTTTTTTTTTTATTTTAAAAAAATACTATTATTACTTGTCTTTCTAATTAGGTTGAAGTTACAGGAACGCCTAGATCAGAAGTTACTGATTCTCGTTCAGAAGATCGTCAATCAAATGTTACTTTAGAAACTGTTGGTAAAACAATGACAGGAGTATCAGCTTCAGCTGAACTAGAAAATCACTGCTCAGGATCTCATCCTGAATTAGTCACTTGTCAAGGACTTGGTTTAAAATATGCAGAACGTGATCGTCTAAATTGTTTCAATGTTGATGCAAGCCAAGCAGGTAGAACTTTATATTAATCAAATTTTAGTCATTATTGATCATTTATTGATCCTTTATTTTTCTCACTTTTATTTCTTACCCAATAGGATCTTGATTACATTCTAATCTAATTTGTTATCAATCATTTTGCACAGACTAAAATACGTTCGTTTATTTAATAATAATAATAATAATAATAATAATAATAATAATAATAATAATAATAATAATAATGTAATCTATTCTGAAAATAATAATTCATTCCAGTTTCCAAGCATGATCAGTTTAATGTAGATAATAATATTCATTGTAGAGAACAGATATATGATATTAGATTGTTTCAAGTTTTCTAGTTTGAAAACTATTCAGATAGTACATTCTTCACACGTATTACAACAATGAAAGGTATTAGCCAAAAACTTTTAATTGCTTTTAAGTTGACATCCTGTTGATGTTTGAACGGTACATTTAAGGTCATTTCCTGTGCCATAACGAATTGATTATAACCATCTATAACGGAAGCAAGAGAGTACAGAAAAAAGGCAATATTTACTACGATAGGTTAATTAGGTTTACCATAATACATATGTCAGGTTATTTTTCTGATCTACTATTCGTCTTAGATATTATTCAGATTAGTTACGGTTGCCAGGGAAGGTGTAAGTTTAAAGGCAGGTAGTTTTACTTAGCGGATTTAATGATAAAAATAGTTAAACATTTAAAGTACCTTTAATCTTACTTATGGAACAAGATCATTTAATGTATTTTCAGAGTAACAGTAAGCATCGATGCAGCAAACAAAAGGATGGGAGTGATTTTATTTCAAGGATAAATTGTGGTTGATTATTCCAGAGTTGAAAATTTATTGGTAAAGTAAATTCATATAAAGAGATTATTTAAAATGTGATTGTTTCACTAAAGACAAAGAGTTACACATGCTGCATATTAAATTGTTTCACTGGATGTACAAGATAGTTAATCAAGTATTTTGAAGAAAAAGATTAGATTTAGTTTGAGTCCGCTCTTCCATCAAGGGTCCAGTTCAAGTTTATTACGTTTGGATTCATACTTTGAGGTACAGTCAGTCCCCAGAATGCGAAATGTGAATCGTCTCTGAACAGATTCCAACTTTGATTCATCATTTATGTGAACACTACTAAAAATAATCGCACAGCATTGTGAGAGTGGTCAAGCGAAAACTTTGTACATCATAATACGTGATTCGTTGTTATAGAGATTACGAATTGCAGGAACCATAGAACTTTGGGACCTGGAGGTCTGTTTCAACACCAGTTCTGCGAAGGACAAATCGTAAAAGTACCCAAGTCCACTATTGTATGTAACCTAGATATCACCTTACCATTTATGGCAAGATCCAAGTTGAGTGATGTATTACCGGAACACATCCATCATCATTTAAGTTCCAACTACCATTTTGAGCACCACCAGGCTACCTTATTGGGCTCCATACTGACGTAGTTGTGCATGTTGTTCAGCTCATGAGAAGAAAATGAATACAGTACTTTAGGATCATCTGTATATAGAAGAGACTTGCCCATTCAAAATAAGTCCCAAATACCATTGATATAAACTAAAAAAAAGTCAAGGGTCTAAGACTGTTGTGTTTTAAAAGAAATTTATGGGTAAATTCAACTTATAAGCTTAAACATTTGTGCCTAACAAACTCCAAGACAAGTCACCTTCTAGCATTCAACTTATTAGGATTGTCTGACTGTAAAATTGTCTCATTTTTTTCTTTTCCAATTATTTATTTTTGTGTAAATTTAAATCAAAATAAGTTCCTATTGTTATTTAATACTGCAATTGATCAGTCTCATGTTGGTATATGTGCATCCTGTGCGGATTACCTCGATATAGCCTTAAGTCACAATATTTTTAAGCAAAAATGGTTAGCGGCTATCAGTGGAATCCAGGACGCGTGTTTCGTCCTACTTGTGACTTGTCAGCTGGATGTTGCGGCATCCCAGAGTTGCAGTCCTAAATAACAATGGGAAGATACAAGTAAAACAACATCAGGTGAATTTAAACTTCACACTATTGCACAAACGCAATAGCGTTTGAAGTGAACAGAACTTAGTTCGAGTCCCGGGGTAAACATCAACTCTGGGATGCAGGTAAATCCAACTGACGAGTCCCGAATAGGGCGAAACGAACATCCTGGATTCCACTGCTAGTCACTATCCAGCTTTGCTTAAATCAAAAATGTTTTTTTTACTTGTATAAACGTTTTTCCGATTGATAACCCATACCCTATTTTTTTTTAATTTTAGGTAATGATGTTCTACTTATTGGTATTTGTGGTCCAAAACAAGGATCTGAAGAAGTGGTCGTTAAACATTTATCCAATAATCAATACACTGTATCATATCGTGTATTTCAAAGTGGTAAACACTTTTTAGTAATTAAATGGGGTGATCAAGATATACCAGGTAGCCCATTCGTGATTGATATCCCTTAGAAACACAATTACAAACTGTTTATAATAATGATAAAATCAGCGTAAATAAAATAATCAATTAATTTTAATTAACGGAATCATTTCACATAGATCAATATGTTTGTCTATGCGTGTGTGTGTGTGTATGTGTGTGTGAGTGTGTATGTGCTATTTTTGTGTATCTTCTTAAATTGTTAAATTTTTTTTTGATGCCTCTCATATTACTTATTTCTTGTTTAAATTTCCCCATTTACTAAAAAAATAAAACTGCACAAATTTTGCTTGCCATCATTAGCCATATTAGTCAGTTATATTTGAAAATGCAAATTATTCATTCATATTGTATCGTTTCTTTTTTCGTTTTAACCAACAACAAAAAAAAACTATCAAACAATTTGTCAAGTGCCTTTCTTTTGCATAGAAACATTACCTGCTTTCTTCATTGTCTGCCTTATTATGATTATTATCACTATTGTTACCATGATTAAGGTTTGTACAAACCAAATGCCTAACATTCAAATATTATTCCTTTTTTTTTAATTTTTCGTATACACTTTATAAATCTTCTTTATGTTACCATAGCCACACACAGAGACACGCACATACACACTTTTTTTCTGTTTCATCAATCATTCATTATATACAACATGAGATCAGTTCAATTCTTCTATTTGTTTCTAATTTTAACAACAAAGTCGAATGATTTATGTGTGTAATTCTCAATTTTCAAATAAATTGGTACTATTCATATTTTATCTTACCTTATATGAAATGTATATTGGGGTTGGGTTAGGTGGCAATTTATGCGATATTGTAGATTGAATGGGACAATTCCGTTTTTTTTCTTTTTACTAAACTAGACGTTTTGTTTTAAACCCTAAGTTCGACTCTGTACTATATCGAGAAAAAATGTGAAACAATTATAAGTAGGTTTTAGTAACAATGTCATTAATAGTATCTGTTTACGTGTGTATATTGAATGGACTGGTATTTTCCTTGTTGCTTTATTAGTTGTTAGATAATGTAATTAGATATCAGTAAATCAGATACAGTGGTATGTGCCATTCATACGAGTGATGATTTCCGTTAACGGTACATCATATTTCTTGACGTATAATTGGCTGATCGGTTAGTCACAATAAAAATAGGTAATCTGTTTGGTTAAGCCAACTGTAATAATGAAGATTAGTTTGTGGTTAACACTTCATATTATGTAGTGTTTTTGTCATCGTTATGTATTCTTTTGTTGCAACTGAATCGTTTGTCTATAATTCTCCATTCAGTATTTATTTTCTAGTGTGATCAATCCTTATGGTGTTCTGAATAGTCTCAAACCACTCGTAGCCTAAATAGTTATATGTTTGACTGCATTTTCTATCCTGTAGCTTCCTAAAGTTCAGTGACGAGTTTTTGTTGATAATTGTCTTCTATAATTCTTCAGACATTATCATTTATATTGCCTGAATTGACTCACTGTGATCAACTTTTTTAATGATTCATATAAGCGATAAATTGATCAGTCATATCTTGTTTTCAATACGCACTACTCTTGCTTAATATGATCTCAGTGCAGCCTGGATTTACTTGAATGTCATACACTTTAACTGCTACAAGACACAAATTTGAACATGATGTGCAATGTTTCAGTTGACCAAAAGATGAAATCTTCTCATGACAGTTTTATTTTGCTTCACAAAATGACAGATTAGTAAGTGATCGAATTCATATCTGTTGTTATCACTGACAAGCAGTCGTTCAACTCAGAAAATGAATTAATTGGTATAAACTTCTATAAATTCAGGCTTTATCTACATCCACAAACTTTAGGATGGATCGTAATGTTAGTGATGCAAATTCAGACAGAACGAGATGCTTATCAAGTTTTTAGTAGCCTTTATTTGATAGGACTTATTTCCATTCAATTCTAACCGATCAAATGTTAACATGACAGTTCACGTCTCTCCAAATGTAGATCTTCCATAAACTGTTTACACAATTTGCATCGGCTGATAATAATAACATATTCTTAGGACGCTTCTGTACAAACGTCTAAATGAGTAAAGGCCTGACAGATGAATTTGTGTAGACACTTTACGTATTCGTAAGACCTACCACCAGCATCTATCGTAGCAAATGGATTTGTTGACGGTATGAGATGGCGACCTACTGAACATGTGTTTTTTGTGTGATTAGTATTGTATCCTTTTTCTATATGTGATGATTTATATTTAGTTTGTAGCGCGTTTCGTCTCATATTTACCTCGTCAGACTGTTGTACTTCTATACCAGTGGTTAATATTCATACTAAGACTCGAATTTAGCACACTGCTTCAAACGCTTGACACGTCATTCATCAACTACGCTCCTGAGTTCAGACAGACACTAACTTGTGAACAAGTTCACTCTGAATGCATATATAGCAACAGATACTAATCAAGTACAAATTTGAATATCAATCAACAATGTCAAATAATCAAACTTTTAATAATTCATATTTATCATTGTGAATTTTCTGATTTATTTTAATTACGTAATTGATCATCATTTATTATTATTATCAACTAATTAGTTCCCTGATGACTAGACACTAAATATACCACTATGAACAGTTGTCATACAATATATACACTTGTTTGTTTTTTAAATTACTTACAATCAATAACTGAACATAATAGAAGTTTGATTCAGTCAAAATTATATAAAACATGAAAGAAAATCTTATTTTAAAAATAAGAAAAAAATCACTTAACAACAGAATAAGAAATAATATGGAAAGAGTATAATCTTGGCAACAAACATTAAAATCTGTAAGAAAAGTCAATTGTATTAAAAAAAGAAAAGAAAAAGAAAAAAGAAACCCTATTGAACTCGCTTAATCATCCTGGTTTCAACAAAGTTCTATTTCAGAAAACAAAAAATTCTCTCTTGTTGATTGTTTGTTTGTTTGTTTTTCTCTTTTGTGTATAAGGCTCGATTACTTTTTCTCTCTCAATGAATTCATTCTTCAATTAAGCTGATTTGAATCATTTCAACGATATTAATTTTATTCATTATATCATTTTATGTATACTGTACAATCACATATCATTACTCACTACTACTATTACTGATACTAATACTACTGATAATATTTGATAGTAGTATACATAGAGAAAGATAAGAAATTGACGATTTTTAATTTAACAATAGTAAATTCTAAATATAATTAAAAATATTAATAAATAATTATAAGAAGAAATAATTGAATAGATTGATGAAGATTGATTATTGGTGATAAAGAAACTTCGTGTTTTTTTAATTGGTTTCGATAGAAAACGTAATGCTTTAATCCGTGTCAAATTTTGTTGTTGTTGTTGTTGATAATCATTATGAATAGTTGTATATTGTTGAATTGGTCTTGTGAATTTATTTGGTGATAAATAAAAACTTTTATTAAATGATTTCAATATTGGAGTTATAATAGTATTATTAATACTACTACTACCACTTGTAGAATTGTCATTTTGTCTTTGTGCTAAAAAGAAATTAAAAAAAAACAATATGAGAGGTATTGTTACCAAGGTTTGACTTGATAATCTCGAATATTCAGTAAAGGGTGGTGGAGATTATTAAGTTATTGATTGAGATCATGAACTGAATGATGTTAGATCACTGTTGAAAACTTGGAAGCACTGGATGGCAGTTTCGTCCTATTGTGGGACACCTCAATAGTGCACATCTACGATTCAATATATCAATCAATAATCTCTGCAGCCATATACTGATAATTAACATGTGCTCACTAGTGACTATTTTCGTGAGGGAATTCTCGGAGTTTTAACGAAAAGTCGTGACCAGTGGAGTTAATCCGCATCGGTTAGAGACAGGTATGTACTTCAGTATAATGGAAGATGGTCGCGGATTGGTTGAGGTTAGACATGAATATCGTTGGATGCTAACTCAGTGGTCTGGTAGGTTAAGCGCTCACGCGCGTGACTGAAGGCCTCGCGTTCGAATCCCACGAGCGGGTTTGTGAATGAGCACTGCTGAGGAGTCCCACAATGGGACGAAACAGCCGTCCATTGCTCCCAGGTTTTCAATGATGATCTAACATCAATCGGTTCAAGATTTCAATAAATAATTTCGAATTGATTAGATTGTTAAAAATAAAAATAGGATGTTTATAGATATCTTAATGAGTAGAAAAATTCGATTTTCTGATGTTTCGTGACTTACACTGAGTTACAAAACATCAGCAAATCTAATTTCTCTACTTATTGGGATATTACAAATATATTATTTATTTAAAGCAATAAGATAGGATAATGACATAGCTGTTATCACTAAGATTGTTGATAGATTGGTTTATGATTTAATAGTGAAGGATAATGAAGGTTATTGATTTAAATTTGACTAACCATTATCAAAAACTCATATGGTTGCTGATATGTGTTAGATCTGTGAGAAATACACATTGCATTTCACATCATATTATCTAACTCATCATCAGCTTGTATTTTATCTGGCTCTACGTTATTTATAATCCAGGAGAATTTTCTAAATTACAATGATTTAACAACAAGCAAGAACTAGGATTGAATACATGATTGATAGACTCTTCTTGAAACAATTCATGAAAGCGGAATAGGGTGGACTATCATCTTCAGAGAAAAAACAAACATTAAGCAGGTATTGTGTTTTTACCTGTTATGACTTGATACAAATATGAGATTGAACTAAATGTTTTGTATCTCTTCCAATACTCAAATGCATCTTCTTTCGTTAACCAATTTATTTAACTATAAAATTTATGATTACTTGAATTTATCCAATTTACTCAAGTCATAGGTATTCTCCCCTTTTCAGTTTACTGTAATTATCATCTTTTAGATTAAACGTTTATTATTTTTTTAATACTATTGTGATGTGTGCTACTAATGACGACAGATGCCCCCAAATGCCCTGGTACGGCCGAGAGTGGGGAGAGTCCGCTCTCCCTCTCGAAATGTTCTCACATGGCCTCGCGTATATAGCCTCTGCCAGGGAAGTCCTACTCACTGCCTTCTCGTGGCGGGGGTGTTGTTTACGAAAATTAGAGGACGAAAAGCGAATGTCTGGCGCTTTAACCGGATTCCAAACCGACAGTGCACATGGGCTCCAGTATCTTGTGGGAACAAATGGCGTATGAATCAATTGTTGGTCACCGGCTACCATGGGACTGCATCTCCTTACGATGCTCCACTGCCTTGTGGATCAGACCCTCAGGTCAAAGGCTCGGGGTGTGGCTCCCTAAGAAAACCACCTGTTTCGGTCTGGGCACACGGGCAGTGTCACAGCCCTCATACATATAGAATGAGATTTGTGTGGCGCATATGTATTTGGTGCCTCTTTGTACCAATATCTATGTGTTGAAATAAATAAATAATGACGACAGATATAAGTAGCATATATCATCAAACAAAAGTGACCTGACAGTAGAAAGTTAATAAGATCAAAGAAAAGAGAATGAGAACAACGAATGATTGATGTGGAAATGAAGAACAATGAAGTCTGAGAAAATTGATTGACATTTTGCAAATGAATCATCGATTGTCCTCACTGATGTTCTCGTTCACTACATTAGAACCTAGAATTTTTATGATATACTCTCCAAACACATTATATATTTGAAATTCATTAATATAAACTTTATAATGTAAATGTCATGCATTCAATCTACTTCATTTTGCTGAAATTGTTAATCAACGATCAAGAATAACAATCAGAAAAAGTTATATTGGTCTATCTAATGACAAAAAGTCTGCATAGAAAGATACTAGAAAATGTGATTGATCTTTCAAATAGTTCTTCTGAATATTCAAATTAACTGCTGTTTAGTTTATTTAAGTCATATGAGCACTTAATCAGATTTGAGATATTCAACTATTGTATCATAATACAATGTAAAACTTGAAGATTCATTCATTTAGGTCATTCATTTAAAACAATCAAAGGTATATAGATTACGTTGAAGAAGTAATATTGTAGTGAACAAGAACACCAGTGGGGACAATCGAATGTATTTAACACAAAATTACAGGACTTGTGAATAAAATCTAACAATCATAAAGTAAATGCCTGATTTGCAAAATGTCCATCGATTGCCTCAAAATGACTCAGACTTCATTGTTCTTGCATTTTCATACAAATTGCATCCTATTACCATTCTTTACTATTGGATCATTTTGTCTCTCTGCTGCCAGACATTCTGTTCACGACTAACATCATTTACTACTTATGTCAATATAAGTAACACACACCACAATAGGAACAAGGAAGGAATTCAGTTATTTGGAAGAACAGATAATAGTTGTAATGAATATACTTATAATATTTCTTATGTACATTTGAAAAAGCTACAATAAGAAATTTTATCACTAGACGTTATAGTGTCGGTTACTATGTTAAGTATACATAGGTTATTCTAGCTTCTGAACATACCAATTTATTCATTCTTTTTTTAGTCACATTTTAACCTTGTCAATTATTCGCTTATCAACATTGACTGCTTTTATGTGAGCGTATGTGTAAGCACATTTTAGCTTACCCATCATATGTCTGTAGCTTATTTTTATCTGACTATAAATATTGATTAATGATTGATTAAATTGAGTTGGCTCACTTGACTTCTCCAATATGCTGCGCTCTTCCCTCTTTGCTCCGTTTAACTGATTTCCTGTTCAAATCACTGAGTGTACGAAATGTATATATTTCAAATTGACTTATTTAATTCCATGATTGAATTCATGAGTCAATTAAAGGTAGACCATCATGGAAAACCTGGAAGTACTAGACGGCCATTTCATCCTAGTATGGGACTCAGCAGTGCACATCCACGACCCCGCTCAGTGAGATTTGAACTCATGATCCATCAGTCTTACGAACGAACGCTTAACCTCTAGATCACTAACCCGGTATCTAACGGGGTTAATATCTAACTCCAGGTTTTCCATGGTGGTCTAGCTTTAATTGGTTCAAGAATTCAATTATGAAATCACTACAATCTCCATAAAACCCATCTCTGATTATTTAATTACGTTATTCACTAATGCAATTTAAGTCGATGATTATATACGAGGATAGCGGAAATAAATATTTCAATAACAATCATTTTATACGATCTAATTGGAGTCAGTTATCGGACCACTGAAATGTTAAACTTTTTTTTTGTTGAGAATCTGTGAACTATGAATTGATCGACAGAGACCATGTAAATGTGCAAATTGTAAAGAGTTGAAATGATATCGACTGGTCATTGAAATGAACATACATGTAACAGAAAATATTTAGTAGAGTAATGGAAAACATGGAAGCACTGCAATGTATCAATGACGATGGTTTCGTTCGAACTGACTCATGAATTCAACTATATTTTTTAAGCTCAAATGTAATAGCTGGTTTGTAAGTGATACAATTATTGCATATTCCACACAAATAACTTGAAATCGGTCACGACTTCATTGTGAAGTACATCAGAATTGTTTTGACAAATATGTTTGTTAGCCTAAATTCCACTATCACATTGGCACGATTAAATGAATTTTAAAATGTTAATACCAAAGGAATTGGAATGATATAGCGGCGATGACAATGAAAAATACTGAACATTGAGAATATGATCCAAAAAGATAGAATAAAAAAGTTGTATACGAAGCGTATTTGGGATTCGTAATATTGAAGAAGATATAGAGTGAATATATATATTCATCTGAGAAAGATTACGAATCATATCACTAAAAGTCTCCAAACACTGATCACAGTTATCACTTGAACAGCATTATTTTAGTTTGACTGCATCAAACGTTCTTATAACTTACTCTTACACTAGCTAACTTTCCCCATCTCCGTCAAGAAATATTCATAACCGTCAATCAGTTCACCACCTTTTCCAAGTACCTTAAGTGTATCTTCAACACTACCCACTTGATTAGTCCACGATACCCGATAAATGTTTCCAAAATATCTATAATTAGTTTATTCATATCTTCTACATTCACAGACTATGTTTTATAGACATAGAGTAGTACAGAGCTAATTGTTATACAGTAAACTTATTCATAAATTTCATATTACAATTTATGTATTGAATATGTAGAAATGAACTTACTTGAAGTGAGTAATAATTTTGCAAATGCTTTATTTTCATCTAATTTAATATTTTCAAATGGTGTAGTTTCATATTGACACTGAGGTGAATGATACATAAAGATTGTGTAATTTTGATTGCTATGATTATTATTATTTATATTATCATTATTTCTGTTGATTTGAATGATCTAGGAGAAACATACATATTCATTAAAGACATAGAATTTACAAGAAATTATATTATAGTTGAATTCATGAGTCAATGGAAGCTAGACCACTATGGAAAACCTGGAAGCACTTGATGGCCGTTTCGTCTTATTGTGGGACTCTTCGGTAAGTGAGCATCTACGATCTTGCCTCGAGAGATCCGAACCCAGAATTTATCAATCTCACGTGCGAGCACTTAACCACTAGACCACTGAGCCGGCCGGGATCCAACGGTGTTAATGTCCAACTTCAACCAATTCACGAAATTGAACGACACATTCATCATTGTCTTCAGTGAGTTACTATCACACAACAGACCCGGTTGAACTCCAGTGGTCACTGCTTCTCACTAGAACTCCAGGAAATACATTTTGAAGCTAGTCACTAGTGAGCATACGATTATTTGTTGAAGTTGTGTTATTTTATTTAGATATTCAGTTTAATTATGAAGCATTAATTGTCTTTCTAGACAACATCATTAGTACAATCGTTAGATAATCCTGTCTAGAAAGACAATGAAAGATTCGCGAATATTATATTGTATTTTATAGTGATTGAAATAACCTTAGTTAAATAACCACCGAATTTCAGTATTTAAATATTTATACTAAAATAACTGGAAGAAAATGTGATTAGCCACGGTGCGTGGACAAATAGATGCTATTAACCGTATGATTTCGTTGAGATGGTGGTGAAGATTTATAGCTCAGGTGGATGATTTTGATGGAGTTTAGTTCTCTGAGCTGGATGGTTTGATCATGGAGCTCTTAAGAACGACATCATCAGTATAGACTTCAGGTAGAAGTGAAGTTTGTACTGATGATGTCGTCCAGAAGAACGATGAAAGCTCCACGACAAACCATCCAGCTGAGAGAGCGAAACTCCATCAAAATGTGATTTCCTTTCCTGGCATTGATTTCTACGTTAAACTTGCCGTATGTAAACTGCTTGTAATGATGTTGTACAAAGTATTGTCTAATCTACACTCTGGTTCTCTATTTTCTGCAGTGAATCGTATATCCAGTAAGGCATGATCTAGTCATTGTATAGTACAAAATATTCTGTCAAAATCTCGATCCTCATTCTTACTATCGTTTTATAATAATGCATCGTGAAAACTTTTATTATACGGCAAAGCAATTTGCGATAATGCAATGAGAAGACGTAGTTTATCAGAATTATGTGATATACTTGCGCAATACATTTCGAACAATCTGATCACACTTAATATACTTGTTAGAAACATTTATATATGAAAAATTAAAAGGTCAACTACACAGGTTAAGGGTAAGTCATAACAAAGGCAAAATATTAAAGTATACAAAAACAAATGTGATTACAACTCTGGATAGTAAATCAGTACTACCACGGTAGGTTAAGTGTAAATACAAATTGTTTTTGAACACATAAAGGGGGTTTCAATTTCCGTATAGCCAAGGCTTCAATAAACCTTAGTATACGTCCTTGAAGGCTTTTGCACAAGACAACAAATACTGATTTAATATCAACCTTATGACCCGTCTCAATCAAATGTTTCGCAATGGATGGTGATGTCTGTCTATCCTGTGATCTTATTTCACCATTGGAATTCATCTGATTCTGCAACCATTTTGGTATATGTTCACCCACCCTTAATTGCAAATCACGATTGCTCCTCCCTATGTACGTGTTTCTACACATACATGTAAACTTATAGACACAATGGAATGTGATACAATCGTTTTCGTGCTGTTTGAGCTTTTGGTGAAACATAGACCTTGTCTTTTTGATAATGACATGTTGGGTTGCATAAAATGTCCGGTTGATAGCTAATTTAAGTCTCTGTTTCAACATGAGACTATTTGTGTCACTTCTGAATGGTAACGTAATATAAACTCGCTTTTTGGATGCCAGAAGCGTCATAGGTCTAGTCATATTGCAACCCCTCCAGTGGTTTATGAACTTCAAAGAGTAACCACTATTGATTAACGCATCAGTCAAGAGCTTCATCTCTACTTCAATAGTATCACTAGTACAAATACGATTGATTCTATTGAATACGCTCTTTATTAAACCGCGTTTATAATGAATAGGGCAGTGACTATGAAAATTAAGATATTTTCCTGTCCATGCGCAAATATATCACATAATTCTAATAAACTACGTCTTCTCATTGCATTATCGAAATAGATTAATATATCCTTATTTATTGTATATAGTATGATGAAATAGCAGTAAATAGATTTCACTTACTAGACAATAATACTGATCTGTAATTTTAAGATATGTGATAAGTAAGAAATAAGATGTGGAAATAGTTGAAATTCCATCAATATTAAACGATGCAATACATTGATGATCTGTAAAAAAGAATTTGAAAGATAATATTCAATGAAATAGTGAAGTTTTACTTCTCTATAAAATGATAATCGAAACACACTTTAATAATGATAATAAATACTAAGCAGGATGACAAAATGAATGGCATACTGAACCCATTGGTTTAGTAGATAAGGTATTAGAATTTTGAGGCAAAGCGCATAGGGTTCGAGTCCCGATGCGAACATTAAAACAGGTGAGAATACATTCAGTCGATAAGTTATGTTAGCTAAGTCAGTGGACGGCACTTCTGGTATGGATCTCTCCACAGGAGCATATATATATATATGATGAAGTGGTAAAACCAATTAACATGTGGTGGTTGGTATTCCATATAATCCTTAAACTTCGTATACAGTTCGTCTTGATAACCGTCACTAGATAACTCCTCGACGGTATATTAATCAGAAGGCGAATACAAAGTGTTGATTACGTTTATTATGGGACCACATACACTTATCTAAAATTACAGGGGCGTTAAACAAACATGAAAGAGTTGTGCCGAAAGGCAGTCAGGCAAGCGAGCGAGTCAGCGAATATGAGTAAGAGTAAGCGAGCACAGACAAGCGAGAGAGAACAATGAACATAAACAACATAGACATATATATACATAATGAAATGAATGAATCATCGAATCAATTAAGGGGCTCATAGCAGCGTGAATAAATGCGTAGGCAGTAAGCAATGCTCAAGCATACATATTCATACATTCGCAACAATAATAAAGATACGATATAGATAAGTTGTTGTTATACGGATGGCTCAGTTCGTTAATAGGTTAACAAAACAACTTAACCGAATTAAATGTGAACCAATTCAATCGCGCATGAGTTGCTGTAAACTCGTTGTTTAGTTGTGCACTCATCACTGATCGGTTAGAAAATGAAAAAAACACAAGTATTTGATGTATAAAATGCTTCTTTTCAAAGCTCTAGTTACTTTATCAAGTAAAACATCACTACTTGTACTACTACTTGTTTCTTCCGAACGATCCATAAATCTGACTTCTTCTTAACCGTATAGAAATGTTCCGTTAAAAAAAACCTCCCTGTGTAGCACATTTCAATCAGCATATCAAAAATGAAGCCTAATTCTTTATTTACGGTATTGTGAGAGCATATCTTTCTATCTCCACTCATAAACAGAAAAATTAGGTTTTCATGTATTGAATTAGTTCAGAGCTAAAGTGATATACGTATTGATACATAGATGAACTATTTCTATGCACATTTTTACTGATTGACTGCTCAGTAAAACATCAAGAAAACTGAGGGTTTTTTTCCCCATGCTGTTACACTCAAGTGAATATAATTTTCAAGGGAAACACCGTTGAACTACCTCAAAGGGGTAAATCGTCACTTCCAGTATGAATTAAAAGAGAACAATGAAAAATTAATTATTTTATGATATTATGAATTACTTGATTTAAATATACTCGGATATATGGTAGATTCACAATAATGTCTAATTCTTAATGTATTATCGAATTCTCCAGAGATACCTAGATCCGGATTGAAATCACTAATTTCTATGGAACAAGGTCCTTCATAACTTTTATCATCATTAGATTCATATGTATTTAATAATTTTTCATTTATATGAGATATTATATTTGTATGATCATCTTTTCTCAAACGATTATTTATAGATTGTTTATTTGTTATACTAAACAGATCTTCTTGATTACCAAACTGTATTGATTCAGTATTGAGAATAAACAATTTACCAATAAGACGTATTTGATAAAGTCCACATTTAGTAATATCAGTAGAAGTGATAGATTCTGGAAAAATTGAAAATTGAAAAAGCAAAATTATTTTTATTAAAATTATGAATTGATTTATGTTTATTAACCATTGAAAATGAAGAGGCACTAGACAGATGTTTCGTTCTACTATGAGACTCTTCAGTAATTCATATTTGTAGCCTCATTGAAGTTTGACCAAGGATCTTTAAATCATATTAAGAGCACTTTAATTTTAAACCGCTTAGTTATCATCTAATCGTTTACATGTCTAACTTCAATCAGTTCGCGATACTATAAAACCAACATGTTTCAGTTAATGATCTCAATAACACTCAGAAATCTTCACAAGACCTTATTGATGAAAATCATTTTTATAAAATCATATGAATATTTACAAACATTTTAGGCTTTAGATTGAATGAGTTACGTGGAACAATTAAGACAATATCTTGAAGTATGTTGTTAGCAAATGGCATTCGAAACACACGACCTTTGGTCTGGTATACGAATATCCAACCTCTAGACTAATAGACCGTTATCGCTTCTCGACCCTCTAAGCTAAGACCATGTGTAATATCATGAAGTGTACAGTATATATAAATCATATTAGAATAGGGAACAATTTTTATGACACTCTGATAACAGTGATCCTAACACATTAGTGCACAAAACACTAATGTTTTCGTCATAATTCTTAATTTCCTTCTAGTTATATAATGCTCTACAATCAAATCAATATCTAGATTAAATATAATATTCTAAGATGGTGGAGATTTGTAGCTTAGGTGGATGATTTTGATGGAGTTTTGTTCTCTGAGTTGGATGGTTTGGTCGGGGAGCTTTCATCGTTCGTCTGAACGACGTCATCAGCACAGACTTCTATCTGAAGTTTTTGTGAATCTATAAAGGAAAGTATATAATTATGTTATTCTACATTTAACCAATAAATGTAAATAATAATTAATATGTCATTAATAAAAAGTAATATATTTGTATCAGAAGGGATTTTGTGGAGATTTTTGGAAATTTCACTGTTTGAAATCATGAGTCAATTGAAGCTAGACCACTATGGAAAACCTGGAAGCACTAGACGGCTGTTTCATCCTACTCTGGGACTCCTCATCAGTGCGCATCCACAACCCAGGATCTATCGGTCTCGTATGCAAACGTCTAATTTCTAGACCACTGAACCAACATCCAACGATATTAATGTCTAACTTCAACCAATCCACAAAATTGAATCACCGTCTACTATTGTATTCAATGAGTTACTATCTCATAATATATTTGTAATATCTCAATAAGTAGAAAAATTAGATTTTCTGACGTTTCATGACTCAATGTTAGCTACTTCTTCAGAGAATAAGTATTCAAATCAAAATTAATCCAAGTTTAAATAGTACAAAGGAACAATGCAAGAATGTTAGGCGAGATCAATCAAAAAACAGGTTTGAACAGATCAATATCATGTCATTTCGGTCGTAATGAATTATAAGGGACATGTACACAAAGTTGTGTGTGTGTGTGCAAGGTCAGGGATGAAAAAAATGTGATCTTTTTGGTGAGAAAGGATAATTGTTTAATTTGTACGTACAATAATAGTCACAGATTGAAATCATGAGTCAGTTGAAGCTAGACCACCATTGAAAACCTGGAAGCACTGGACGGCCGTTTCGTCCTCAGCAGTGTGTAATATGAATAATATCAGACATGGTAGGTTGAATAGATGGCCTAAGTTGGATGGTTAGTGAGACCTTCTTTTTTATCGAGAGCATTAGGATTAAGTATTATATGGAAAGCTTCAACTACTCTCCTTTCTTTTTAGTCGGAAAAGGCTTTTTGTAATATTTTGACATTTATGATATCGATTTGGTGGTTATTGAAAATGGCATGAATTGCTATTGCTGATTTAACTTGTAGTCTTTCCAGTTCTATGGAATTATTAAATGGTTTCTTTGTGTACATAAGATATTCTTTAACTCAAGTCAAGATTTCACAAGATGACTCTTCAATATAAAAGGCATCACAATATACACCATCCTAATTTGTAGATACAATTCTGTGTTAATATCAAAGAGAGTTTTTATCAGAATGGGTTTAGTGGAGAGTTTTAGAAATTTCACAGGTTGAAATCATGAGTCAGTTGAAGCTAGATCACCATGGAAAACCTAGAAGCTTTGGAAGGCCGTTTCGTTCTAGTATGAGATTCCTCAGCAGTGATCATTCACGATCCCGCCCCCCCACGAGATTCGAACCCAGAACCTATCAGTCTCGCGCGCAAGCGTTCCACAAAACCCTTTCTGATAATTTTTTATGTATCTCTTGTTTTAATCTATCAACAATGTAAACTAATTGCTTTTTTGCATTCTTAATAGTCTATTTCAAATGATTGAAATTCTCATTAAACATGGATGTTTAGTTGTCACGATAAACATTAGAAATCATTAAACGTTACTAAATTATTACTTTTAATTACCCCTAGTAATCAAATGATCATTTGAATTGTTAGAAGTGTTGACATCATTAAATTTGTATAATTTAACTTACTAGTTGATCTTAGTTAAACCTTAACTAAAAATTAAGAAAGTACTAGATAGTTGCTTTATCCCAGTACGAAACTCTTCACCAAATTACCACAAATCGTTTATTCAGTTAAATTGATTCTTCTTTGTAATCAATAGTTTGACTTCATTATACATTTTTCTGTTGTTACAACAGTCAATGATATTTGGTAAAATATTAAACTAATAGACACTTATGATTAACATTCTCATATTATTCATTGTTATTGTTATATTTGGTAATTACTCATTTAACAATGACTTCTAACCATATTTTAGTTCTCTAGAAATATCTTACATTTGTAACCCGATTTGAAGACAAAAAGTAGAAAGCATGAAAGTATGCATATTTTCAAAGTTAGTTTAATTGTAGTAAACAAGAATATGCATAAGTTTATGAATGAAATAAGTAGTTTGAAATCTTCTGGAAACGTGAAAACTAGCGACAGAATCGGTAACTATCGAACCAAAATTTCATGAAGGATCTATCTTTTTTTTCAACTCATTGGAAATGTCCCATTTAATGTTGATAATGTGGTGTGGGCTACTGATGTCGACATATATAAATAGTATGTATAATCAATCGGAAGGTAAAATGCTTAGAGGCAGAAAGTTAAGATCAAAGAAAAGAGAACGAGAAATGGAGGAACAATAAAGTTTGAGACAATTGATTGACATTTTTCAAATCAAGTATTTACTGTATGGTTCTCAGGCGCGGATGGGCAAAGCAAGAGCACCACATCTACAATTGAAGAACATCTGAAACTCAAAACAACTGTCAATCAACACCCAAGTCAGAATTTTCAATACAAATGTCAAGACAGTTCTACTGTATGAGGCGGAGACCTGGAGAACTACGAAAGCCATCATCCAGAAGATATAAGTGTTTATTAACAATTGTCTACGCAAATTACTTCAAATCCGTTGACCAGACACTATCAGTAACAACCTATTGTGGGAGAGAACAAACCAGATTCCAGAAGAGGAATAAATCAGGAAGAAGCACTGGAAGTGGATAGAACACACATTGAGGAAATTATCCGACTACGTCACAAGGCAAGTCGTCACTTGGAATCCTCAAGGCCAAAGGAGAAGAGGAATAGCAAAGAACACATTACGCCAAGGAATGGAGACAGACATTAGAAACTCGAACAAAAATTGGATAGGACTGGAAAGGAAGTCCCAGGACTAAGTGGGTTGGAGAGTAGGTTGGTCGGCGGCCTATGCTCCATTGGGAGTAATGGGCTTAAGTAAGTAAATAAGTCTCAGTTTCTACTAGGATGTTCTGTAATTCTTTATTTTAATACATCCAATTGTTCGCACTTGTTTTCCCATTCACTATGATAGAACTAAGGCTTTTCTCAGCTTCTAAAAACTTTTCCAAAGTATTCTCAAAGGCATTCAATAGTTAATTCAATGTTTATAAGATAATTGAAAATAGATACTCACATTGAAAACATGATACTTATTTTTGTAATGATACACTTATATATAATAAAGCTTACTTTGATCCGCTGTATTCCGTATTAATATATTTGCTTTTAATGGATAAATTGTTCTACCATATAATTGATTATCATTATTGAATTGACATATATCAGTTAAATGATGTTTACCACCGACAGCTTGAATAATTAAGAAACAACTATGAATGAATATCATGATAAATATTTAACTTGAGTAAAACCTACAATAAACGATTTCTATTCAGTTTTATATTATAGGAACTCACATGCAATTGAGTATGCTCTCATTTAACTCAGTTAAGCCCATTTTGTTAACTTATTTAGCGGACAAAGTTATCCGTACTATAACAACTTATTGTACCTTTATTATTGTTGTGTTTGTATGAATTATGTATGCTTGAACATTGCTTACCGCATACGCATATATTCGTTCTGCTAGCTTTATTATTAGCTGCTTAATCGATTCGATAATCCATTCATTTCCCTATGTATATACATGTACATTTACGCTCTACACTCTTGGTTCGCTGACTCATTCTCATCATTGCTTTGTGATCTGAGTTTTCTGCTACTAAAACTGTAGTCGCTGCTTCTCTTTGCCTTCTGATTTCAAACAGCGTTGAGGTTTATATGGTAACGGTTTCGAGGGTGATTGGTTAACGAAGCACAGCTACTACAATATAAAACTTAATACTTTAACACAAGGTAGAAATTCTTTGATATAATATACACTTATATATAGAATGAGTTGCTTTTACACTTTGCTATCATTCTAATTACACCAATGTCCTAAATACAAAAAGGAAATGGGTTAACATTTAATATTCTGGTAGTAAATTCATTCAGTTTGCAAACAATAAATAATTGTCATTTTTATTGCTTAGATCATAGATATGCACAACTCAAAAACAATCGACTGTTGGTTAGTCACGATTTTCAGAGGATAATCTTTCTATGAATAAAATATATTTTGGTTATAAGCAAAGATGGATAGTGGTTAGAATCCGGCACGCTTAATTTGTCCTATTTGGGACTCGAAAACTAGATGTACTTGCATCTCAGAGTTGATGTTCACTCTTGAGACTCCGATATAGTACAGTTCGCTTCAGACTCTATCGTGTTAGCCACAGTTTGCATATATGCCAATAAGAGACTGATCAGTTGCAATCCTAAACATCAATGGGAAGATCCAAGTAAACAATATCAAAGGAATTTCTATTTTAGTTAGTTATTTTCTTTTTTTTGTGTTTTCATTTACGCATAATCAAGATTCATTAAAGTTTGTGTATAACTACGTTTTCCTAAACGTATAAATGCAAATTTAAAATCGAATAAACCTATCCAAACTACTCCATCAATGTTAATATAGAGTGATTCAAAAGGAATCACTAAGAAGTTAAGTTTTACCAAAATTAGAGTTGTTGAGATGATCCAGGAAATTCCTCGAAAAAAGCCAAAAAAGGCTCTGTAAACACTAAGAGACATTTTATCCAATCAGCATTCAAGAGATATTTTTACAGAAACATATAGAAAGTGAAACGTCACATGTTGCGTTTCTAACTGGATGGTTAACTATACTGGTAATTTGTTCAGTAGCGTCCCAGAATTTTCCGGAAACTTAAGGCCATCCAATATGTTATAAAACCTTAGATTTTCTGTACATAAACGAACTTTAGAGTAAAGCGTTTCTTCCATATTTCGCGCCTTTTCTCTCGTGTTCAAATCGCTGTGTAGATTTAGCCTGGGAGTTGCTAGACTAGCTTAGGAACCGAATCTAGAGTTCAACCAGAAGACATTAAGAATATTAAAAGAATTGGTAAATGCGCTTTCTTGTCATCATTTGCTTAATTTCACACATAAATCAACAGACACCCATGTATGATCCCTTTCTAAAAAAAAGCGATCTGATGTTTATTAAAGTAATCAGTTTAAAGTTATAAGAGGCATTAGTTCTGTTAACCGCTGATGAAGAATCCCAAAACGTATGAAACGTATATCGGTGAGACTATAATTGATGGACGACCTTCGAGTAATTCTAAGGTGACCTTGAACATACTCACCTACTAACTAATGATAGACGAGGATTATAGACCAGTGCGAGAAATTAGAATTCTGATTGGATTAGGAGTTAGATTTAGGGTTTTCATCGTGAACTGACGTTAGCTATAATGCCAAGACGCTATTAATTCAAATGGATGAATGAATTTCGCGCCAAAATCCAAGGCATCTTATCCTAAATCTTATTGATTCGTCCATAAATTGTAGTCCCGCCACTATTAGTCATATCGTGACTTGATTGATAGAAATCAATCAACACTAAATGACTAGGTAGACATGATACTGATCAGCACTAAGAGAGACTTGGTACTACTCAGTGATGAATTAATTGTTTAGAAAATTTTCTCTTTTATTATTAATAATCTTCTGATAGGATTTTGATAAATATTAATCGAATGACTAAGCATGTATTTTGTAAGTGTCTATTTCTTTTTCGCATTGGTGATGTTAGGACTGCAATTTATCAGTCCTGATAGCATATATCAACAGTGAATGAAATGACTTTATTCTCTAAAATAAGGTTTATATTAGGTCGCGAAATGTCGGAAAATTAAATTTTTCTACTTCCTAGGATATTAGAAATTTATTCTTTTTCATCTGATTGAGATCACAAACCGATTGATGTTAGACCACCACTGAAAACCTGGAAGCACTGGATGGCCGTTTCGTCTCGTTGTGGGACTCCTCATCGGTGCTCATCAGCGATCCCGTTTGCGGGATTCAAACCCAGGACCTTCAGTTTCGCGCCCGAAAGCATAACTTCTAAACAACTGAGTCGGCATCCAACAATGTTCATGTCTAACCTCAATCAATCCGATTTTTTATTTGATAAGTAAAGATGAAATGTAGTTGATAGGGAAATCCAAGAAGTATATTTCATCTTATTTGAAATCTTACATAATAATTCGACTGCTCTGGCTACAACACAACTTCATTAAATATCCAAACAATATAGTTCAAATTTCTAACTTTAACCAGTCTATGATATCATGAAGTAATGTCACTGTAAATGTATTCGTGTCAAAATGTAAATAACAAAATGTAATTATTGTATTATGTAGAACTATTACTTACACATTCTATAAAGTATTGCATTGATACTTGATGATGTTTCGAAATCATTTTTATTACCACGATAAATTTCTAAACATAAATCTCTGGAATAACTGAAATAAATGTTAAAATAAATTGAATCAGTCAGTCAGTAACAACGTAGAACTATATACGTATGTATGGACATACGAACGTACGTATCTACATAAGTTCAAGTTGTTATACCACATCACAGAGATACAATTATCGATTCAAATCCCATATTGGTAGAGGTAGTAAAAGTATGAACAATAATCAAAAAGATTAAGGTTTGAAAATGTTATTCAAGGAGTATAATCTACTGAAATAAATTTTGAAAAAGAGAAACAAATGGCACATAAAGAATTCAGAAGATTAGAATTTGGGAGAACACAAAAAGTGAATGCACTTGAGCTCAATCTTCTTGTTTTAAGAGTGAATAATACGTCCCGAAATAGTTTTGCAAGATAAACTGAATGACTACAATTTCATTTAAACAGATATATTACTAATTATCTCTACAATATAATCACATTTATTCTTTATCTTTCATGGGTTCATCACAATATTTTTCTTTTGCCTATATTTTCTCAAATGATTGTAGTATGATTTTCAATGTTCAATAAATGTACAGTATCTATCAATTTTCAACATTTTCCCATTCATTTAGTTTGCAAGTTACTGTATGTAAGAATGTAACTTTTACCGGAGATTTCGTTCAAATCCTAAATTTCAAAACGTTTATGTGCCCTGGTATAGGTGAAAGTCAGCTCTCTCTCTCTCGAAATACTCTCACATTGCCACATGTATACAACCACTATCAATGAAGTCCTACTCACTGTCTTTTCTCAGAAAGGGTGTTGTTTACGAAATTGAGAGAACAAAAAGCAAATGTCCGGCGTTTTAACCGGGTTGGTACGTATGAAGGGTCCACCTAGGGAAGTTAGAAAAACCTGATTTCAAACCAATGGTGCACATGGGCTCCAGTATCCTGAAGGAATAAATGACATATGGTCCAATCGTTGGTCATCGGCTAACATGGGATTGCATCTCGTGATGCTATTCCACTTCCTTATGGATCAGACCTTTAGGTCGAAGTCTTCGGATATGGTCCCCTAAGAAAACCGTCTGCTTCAGTCTTGGCACCCGGGAAGTATCATAGCCCACTTGTGTGGTGCATATATATTCGGTGTCCCTTTGTACTAATATTTATGTGTTCAAATAAATCCCGCTCGCGGGATCGTGGATGCGCACTGCTGAGGAGTCCCACAATAGGACGAAACGGCCGTCCAATGCTTCCAGGTTTTCAATTGTGATGGTCTAACATCAATTGGTTCATGATCTCAATCAAAAAATAAATAATAAATAATAAACAAATGTGAATAACTTAAAATGCATGAAATAATATTTTTTTTGTGTGAAATGAACACTTATGAAATGAAAGGGAAAATACCCGGAAATGCTGATTACCAAAAAAAAACATTCATAGAATATTAAAGAATGAATTGATCAACTTACAAATCAATTCCTTGTTATTATTTTATTTATTTCTAACTACTTAACATGATAATGATCATTTCCATATTTAGTAAGCACAATTAAAACAAGCCTGATCATGTCAATACCGAATTCCATATATAATACAAACATCATATTGTTTTATACCTAGTCAAATCTACATCAAAACAAAGATAAATATCTATACATTTAATCAGAATAACTTTACACTAACACGATCAAACTTGTTTGAATTACTTTTTTTGATTGAAATCATGAATCAATTGAAGTTAAACTATCATGGAAAACCTGGAAGCACTCGACGGTCATTGCATCCTGGTATGAGTCTCCTCAGCAGTGCGCATCCACGATCCTAGGTTCGAACCCAAAGATCTATCAATCTCGCGCCAGGCGCTTAACCAACTAGATCCAATGATGTTAATATCTCTAACCTTTGAATTATGCCAACTAGTCAGATTGGTTCCTTTGTACTATTTAAATTTATGTAAATTTATTTCATTCATTTATTTTCTGAGATAACAAGAATACTGTTACGTAATAATACTTAATCATTAGACAATAATTATATTTTCACAAAGTAAATATATACTACTGATTTTAATATCACTAAATGTAATTTAATGGCTAGAAATTAAGTGGATCATCATATATTGATTTTAAATGTAATTTTCATTCAATGTGATTTCTATTCATTTAAATTGAAGTCAATAACAGAAAACGTTTTTGTGTATGGATATTTTAGTAATTTAATCGTTGAGATCATGAGTCAATTTAAGTTAGACCATTATGGAAAATTTGGAAGCACTGGATGGCCATTTCATTCTATTGTGGCACTCCTCAGAAGTGCCTATCCACAACCCTGCCCCGAGGGATCTGAACCTAGGATCTATCAGTCTCGTGCGCGAATGCCTAATCTCTAGACAATTGAGATAGCATCAAGCGATATTAATGTCTAGCTTCAACCAATCCATGAAATTGAGCGACACATTCATCATTGTCTTCAATGAGTTACTATCACACAACAGACCCGGTTTACTTCCACTGGTCACTGCTTCTCACTAGAACTCCAGGAAATACCTCTTGAAGCTAGTCATCAGTGAGCACATGCTGATTAATATCAGAAAAGGGTTTTTGTGGATATTATAGTAATTTAATAGTTAAGATCATGAGTCGATTTCATGTAAAACCTGGATGTACTGGACGGCCGTTTTGTCCTAGTATGTAACTCCTTAGCGGTACCCATTTACGATCCCGCCCTCTGAGATTTTATTCAGTATAACCTAAGTTTATTTTTTATTGAAACCACGAACTCATTACTTTCAGAATACCATTGGAAACTTGAAACCATTGGATATCTATTTTATTTTAGTACCGGACTCCTTAGCATTGTGCATTTACGACTCCACAGGTGGGGACCTGAACCCAGGATCTTCAGTCTCTCTTCGTTTCAACAAAAAGATTCAGTTGTAATAATCCCTTATGATTTTGGATTAAAATGGAGACTTGTCAGTTTAATTATTTCTATAAATATTAACCACTGAATTTAATCGTTTTATATATGAGTGAAGTTGAGTATAATGCAGTTCTTCCAGTGTCTTTCCAATAAGCTCTCCCCAAGAGGTCACCTAAGAGTACTTTCTTCTTGCTCTATTTCTCTCTTAGGTGTGTTGATTATTAACATTGAACTGTTGTAACGTGTGTTAATCATTTTTTCAACCTAGTTTTCTTAGATCATAGCTCACAAAAACACACAACACTACTAAAGACGAATTTCAAAGGCAAAGCTACAATTTTCTCTAACTTTCAAACATCTTGAAAATTATTTAACTAATTCTATGTTTTATAGTAAATAGAAAGTCATTCGACATTCATCAAGTTTACTTCAACTTACCATCCATTTGTTTGATAGTCACTTCGTAGAATATAACGATCATATAAGGATTCTTGTATTTCTTTAACACAATACAAATTCATAGTATACGATATACCAGTCATTGAAGATATAATTAATTTGTCATTTTTGATGAAAAACTGAGCTATTAAACGACTACTTGGATGTTCATATCCCAATGATTCTTGAATTAAACTTGGTTCAATTAAATCCCATGTACCATAATAATTTGGATGAAATTTACACGAATCATGAATAACGTTACCTACAATTTGATAGTAAAATCCATTTATTATTATACGACATCATACAGTTACCACGAATTCAGCAAATATCTATTTGGAATGGTGAGAATAATCATGATGAACCAATAAAATAACGCAACCTATTGCGTAATTGTGTTCTCTTTTTTCTAATCAACATCTATATGTTTTGATAAATATCGTATTAGAATGAGTTTTGTGGAAAATTTTAGGAAATTTCACAGGTTGAAATCATGAGTCAGTTGAAGCTAGACCACCATTGAAAACCTGGAAGCACTGGACGGCCGTTTCGTCCTAGTATGGGACTCCTCAGCAGTGCGCATCCATGATCCCGCACTACGCGGGGCTCGAACCCAGGACCTACTGGCTTCGCGCGCGAGCACTTAACCATATCGTATTAACCAATTTAGTGGAATGGAACATTAATCACAAGCTTCCCGTAATGTTTTTATTTTATTGACAAACTACTTTATTTTTAAAAGTAGTGTGAAAAACGAGGTTAAAGTTATTTGGCTTTATTTGCATTATTTGCCATCATTGTCAATTTGATTGTATTTGTTGGCATATCAGAGAATAGTCCAATATCATGATATTTTTTATGTATAATTCGATAATGAGATATAGAAATCTAATGAGAAATGATATAAGTTCAATTATAGTCAGATAAATAAAGAGCATCGGTATCCGAAAAAGGTAATACAGTATCAAACTGAACATATTTGAATGTACTAACATTCAGTTATTGAGTTTTATGTAAAGTGAAATGTATTTTTGCTTGATTACACTTCAAGTAGCTAATAAACAATAACAAATATTTTAAGGTAGTTTGTTGAAATAACTAAACAAACAGTCAGTATATCAAATTAGGCTGAGTATTTTGGTTTTTCAAGCTAACAGAATCAATGAAAAGACAATGTATAAGTTCATAATTATAGAATTCTTTTTCATAAAATTTTCCACTTAGTTTAATATACCTGGCTAATGATCATAGTTCCCTTGGAAACAAAAAAAAGCTTAATTATGTTACTACAAACAATCATTATGACATAATATTTTATTTTAATGAAATTATTGATATGATTTTGGTGGAGTTTTGTTCTTTGAGCTGGATGGTTTGGTCAGCTCAGAGAATAAAACTCCACCAAAATCATCCACCTGAGCTACAAATCTTCTCCACCATCTCGAAATTATTGAAATGAATTGAACAATGATAAGCATTACTGAAACCATTATGATAAAGAAATTTGAACCTAAATGATTCGTTCAAAATGATATTAATCAATTGTACTTTGATCTGATAATCTCAATTTCAATGATCAATTACGTATTATCACCCTTTTTCCTGTTTCTTGTTTCTTTTTCAAACTTTATTAAGTCATTTATCTATCTTGTATTATGTAAGGTATGATATTAATTTTCCACTTTTAATATCCTATGTGCAATTACTTCTGTGTTCTTTTCTAGAAGATTCGTATAATTATTCATATGAACGATTTCTTCAGTTTTCTCATGTGGAAATAGACCTGACAAGCTTATTTTGTAAATAGTTTTCAATGTTATTTGTATTTATTTTGTCAACCTTTCACTGTATGTATATTTAACATTAAATGACTGTAACTGTTGTTTTAGTAAATGACCTTGAACACACTTTCCGTTGTACTACTACATAGCATGACATACCGTTGCTGGGTAACAAATACACTGCTTCTCACACATTCCTTGTTCTATTTTCATTTGTGATTGACTTACCGGAAGTCTAAATCAAATACTATCTACATTTATAGACGGTAATCGGAATATATCACATCCTACGTTGAATTATATCATTGGAGAATTAGTCAACCCGATCAGAATCACCAAGCATTTATAATTGTGGATTTACAATACTGGACCTAATCAGAACACGCAACGTTTCATCAATTTAAGTAATGTCCCTAATTTTTATTGTATTTGTAACAATGAATTGTATATATTAATATTACTATTGAGTTTTAATAACTTTGTTTATATTCTTGTGTTCATATCTGTTTGGTCCACCACATTCATATTCATTACTTTCATTATTCCAAATTCATGTCAACCACAAGCCTAATCAAGATTTTTGTGTAAACTCTATTTCAGGTATATATATATAGTTGTAATTAGCAATTAGTATTAGAAATTATATCATGGATTAACTTTAAGTGGACAGACTATTCAAAGGATAAAGCACTGAAAACCTATTTAGTTTTATTATATGACTTAGATTTGAGCATCCACTGCTCCATCCGGAATTGAACTTTGGATGTATAAGTGTTAAGGCGACCTTCTATACTAGTTAACATTATAATTGTTGAGTTATAAGTGGATGAATAGAATGTATGAAATAAATGATGAATTTGAAATACTCTACTATCATTGTTATTCTTGTTTTACTGAAATGAGTGGATTTCCGTTAGTCCATTCTTGAAGATTTTCATTGGTAAAAAATTAACAGTGACAATACTATCCCCTTCCTGATGAGTATTGGGACTTGGTTTAACCAAATCTAGATATCTTGAATGCAATTCTAATGAGTAATGATAACCATTAACTGACAGTTTATCCACTGTATATTAAGAAATACTCTACATCTTACAATGTCAATTAACATGAAAGCTTGATAAGATCTTATTACAACAAAGCTTACCACAAGTCTGTCCTGGAACTAGACAACTTCTATGACAAAAAAATTGATTTCTTGCATTATGTTCGCAACCATGAGTACAACTGACACGTTCATCATCACAATTTCCAACTAAAATAACAAACAGAAATAAAGACATTATAAGCAGAGTTGGATGGTTGTTGACAGTGGAATCCAGGACGCGCATTTCGTTTTATTTAGGACTTGTCAGCTGGATGTACTTGCATTTCAGAAATAAAGACAATAGGAAAAATTAAAATGAAACTTGAAACTCAGGTACATCCAAGTGACAAGTCCTAAATAGGACAAAACTTACGTCCTGGATCTCATTACTACTCATAAATCCATCTATTTTATAAAGTCCGGAACTAAATTCTCTATAGTTATGATGGAAGAACCTAGACCCTATACATATGGTTCTTCACTCATGAAATCGTTTACAACAACTAAGCAGTAACCTATGGATCTTTTAAGATTCCAACATAGAATATTCTACAAACTACTCAGTAGCGAATAAATTATATCATATCCATGATTATCGTTTATATCATCCAAGTGTTCGGAATATTTTACAAATAAAGATATCAATCATGTGTTTATACTTTTTAATTCTACCAGAAAAATTATTCAAACCATTTTAACTCTGCCCTGAGAGTTAGTACATCTTCTTTTAGAAGAATTATGACGCTTCATGGTGGAAGCCGACTTCCTTCGGAAGCCACGAGGCCGATGCCCCTTCTAACAACCAGAGCAAAAATTTTTGTAGGTACATGGAACGTTCGAACAATGTGGGAGACCGGGAAGGCCAGTCAAATAGCAACGGAAATGAGGAGATACAACTTAGCAGTACTGGGAATCAGCGAAACCCACTGGACCCAAGCTGGACAGAAAAGGCTAGCTACGGAAGAGATGCTGCTATACTCCGGTCACGAAGAGGACAATGCTCCACACACTCAGGGAGTCGCTCTAATGCTGTCCCAAGTAGCACGAAATGCACTTGTAGGATGGGAAACTCACGGATCCAGAATCATCAAAGCATCGTTCAAAACAAAGAAGGAGGGAATTGTAATGAATATTATCCAATGTTATGCACCCACCAATGATAGCAACGACGACATTAAAGATCAATTCTACGAGCGGCTGCAGTCAATCATAGAGAAATGCCCAATAAAGGACCTCACCATTCTAATGGGAGATCTAAATGCCAAAGTCGGAATAGACAACACTGGATATGAAGATATTATGGGACGACATGGACTGGGAGAGAGAAACGAAAATGGAGAAAGATTTGCAAATCTATGTGCATTCAACAAATTGGTCATAGGAGGCACAATATTTCCACACAAGCGTATACACAAGGCTACATGGATCTCACCGGACCACACTACAGAGAACCAAATAGATCATATTTGCATCAACAAAAAATTCCGAAGGACAATGGAAGATGTGAGAACCAGGAGAGGAGCTGACATAGCTTCAGATCACCACCTAGTTGTAGCCAATTTAAAACTGAAGAAAAAAAGAACTGGACAACTGGAAAGGCATCAAGGAAGCACTAACTTCAACGTGTCAAGAGGTTCTGGGCCTAAAGAAACACCATCATAAGGAGTGGATCTCTATAGAAACACTGGACAAGATCAAAGAACGGAAGAACAAGAAGGTAGCAATTAACAACAGCCGAACACGAGCAGAGAAAGTCCAAGCACAAGCTGAATACACAGAAGCAAACAAACAAGTGAAGAGGAGAATCACAGCCGACAAGAAGAAATACGTGGAAGAACTAGCAACGACGGCAGAAAAAGCTGCTAGAGAAGGAAATATGAAACAGCTTCACGATACAACGAAGAAACTAGCAGGGAAATACAGTAAACCAGAGAGGCCGGTCAAAGACAAAGAAGGCAAGCCAATCACCGAAATTCAACAACAGCGGAACAGATGGGTTCCGCTGAATAGGCCGGCTCCAATGAATCCACCGGACATCGAAGCGGCACACACAGATCTTCCCATAGACGTCAACCCACCAACGAAGGAAGAAATCAGAATGGCCGTCAGACAAATTAAGAACGGGAAAGCAGCGGGTCCGGACAACATACCAGCTGAAGCACTGGAGTCAGACATCGAAGCAACTACAAACATGCTTTACCTTCTATTCAAAAAGATTTGGGAGGAGGAACAAGTGCCGATGGACTGGAAAGAGGGACACCTCGTCAAGATTCCAAAGAAAGGAGATCTGAGCAAATGTGAAAACTATAGAGGCATTACACTACTGTCAATACCAGGGAATGTCTTCAACAGAGTGTTGCTGAACCGGATGAAAGATGCGGTAGACGCCCAACTTTGAGATCAACAAGCTGGATTCCGTAAGGATCGATCATGCACAGACCAAATTGCAACACTACGGATCATCGTCGAACAATCAGTTGAGTGGAACTCATCACTATACATCAACTTCATTGATTATGAAAAAGCATTCGACAGTGTAGATAGGAGGACATTATGGAAACTTCTTCGACACTACGGAGTTCCTGAGAAGATTGTCACTATTATCCGGAACTCATACGACGGACTACAGTGCAAAGTCGTGCATAGAGGACAGCTGACAGATGCATTACAAGTAAGGACCGGAGTCAGACAAGGCTGTTTACTCTCTCCCTTCCTCTTTCTTCTGGTGGTCGACTGGATTATGAAGACCTCAGTATCTGAGGGGGAACACGGCATACAATGGATAGCTCAGAACCAATTAGACGATTTGGACTTCGCAGATGATCTAGCCCTCCTATCGCATACACACTAATAGATGCAGACAAAGACAGCCAGTGTAGCAGCAGTCTCTGCATCAGTAGGCCTCAGCATACACAAAGGGAAAGCCAAGGTCCTCAAATTCAAAGCGGAAAACAACAATCCAATCACTCTTGATGGCGAAACTCTGGAAAATTTAGAGTCCTTCACATATCTAGGAAGCATCATCGATGAACAAGGAGGTTCAGATGCAGACCTAAAAGCAAGGATTGGCAAAGCAAGGACAGCATTCTTACAGTTAAAGAACATATGGAACTCAAAACAACTTTCAACCAATATCAAAGTGAGAATCTTCAATACCAACGTCAAGGCAGTTCTACTGTATGGAGCTGAAACTTGGAGAACTACAACAACCACAATCAAGAAAGTACAAGTATTTATAAATAACTGTCTACGCAAGATACTCAACATCCATTGGCCGGATACCATCAGCAATAGCCTTCTGTGGGAGAGAACAAACCAACTTCCAGCTGAAGAAGAAATTAGGAAAAGACGATGGAAATGGATAGGACATACATTACGCAAATCGTCAAACTGCATCACGAGACAAGCCCTAACTTGGAATCCTGAAGGGAAACGGAAAAGAGGAAGGCCAAAGAACACATTGCGTCGGATAATAGAAGCAGATATGAAAACGATGAATTACAACGGGACGGAGCTAGTAAGGATTGCCCAGGACAGGGTTGGATGGAGAATGCTGGTGAGTGGCCTATGCTCCTTCCTGAGGAGTAACAGGCGTAAGTAAGTAAGTAAGTAAGTCTGAAGCTAACGGTACTGGATTCGAGTCTCTGAGTGAACATTAAATCTAGGATGGAAGTATGTCCGACTGACGAGTCTTACATCGGACAAAACGCGTGTTCTGGATTCCACTCCTAATTCCTATCCATTTCTGCTTATAATGCTTGTGATATCAAAAAAATATCATGGCAATCCTCATAGGATGCCCGCATTCCAATATGAGACTGATGAATTGCAGTTCTACACATCAATGAGAAAATTCAAACAAACATTACAAAATGAATTAAACTTTATAGATTTTATTACTCATTTACATCGATATATTTATTAAATTAGTTGATCTCATGAATATTGGTACAAGGGAGCATCAAATATACATGCGCTACACAATAAAAATGAGGTTGTGAAGAGGTACAAAATGGTAGGTGAGCATAACATAAGTGAAGTGGGATAGTGAACAGAAATTAATGTTTGAAAGTGAAACAATAATAATAACAATAGAAAAAGAAGTTCGGTTGGGAGAAATACAAAAAGAATGGAGTTACTTTTAATTTCTGTGAAGAATGTAAGAGAAAGTCACAGCAGGATTGCTACTGGCTTCTATTCTGAGCCACGTCTGATGATGACTCAAGTCACTGTGTTAGAACATCTCCAGGACCCCAACCAGGGTGTCAGGAAGCAAGCCAGTCCTGTACAGTTTTCTTTCGTACCACGACATTATATCTTGCACTGACCAGCTCTCCACGTTTTCCAACCAGTCTCAACGTCGGCACAATATGGAATTCTCTGAGATGATATTCGTAGGACATGTTCAGGCCACTGAAGTTACTGTTTCAAAGATTACAACGCTAATTTAATCATAGTCGCTGTGCCCGAACACACGTTGCCAGACCCCTGCATTACTAAAGTGGTGTTGCCATTGGATGTCAGCAATCCTTTAGAGACAATGATGATCAAATATAGGGAATTGTCTAAGATCCTCAGCTCAGAGAGGCTATGTTTAACAAGCATAAGGTAAAAACAGCTCTCTCTGAAGAGTTGTAGATCTGACCTTTTACAGTCAGACTAACGTCACGAAGGCATCAAAGATGATCCAGATTAGCATAAGCCGCTCTTTCACTATACAAGGATTGATCTAAGTACTCATGCACCTACCCATATACACAAACTTCTCGACTACTTCTGTCTGTTTACTACACAGAGGGGTTGCAGGTTTAGGGTCCTGCCAGTCATGTGAAAGTACTTTGCAATTAAGATGCGCAAGGCACATTTCATAACTACGGACAATGGTCACTAACCGAATAACGTCTGACTGCATGGCTTGGGTATCATCGCACAGTAAGACAATATCATCCACGTACTCATATTCGTTAAGTCCTTCTCTAAACAACAGGTCCACATCACCATTACCCACATTTGATCAGGGCTTTTTCCATAACGTCATCGATAGCAAAGATGAAGAGAACTGGAAAGAGTGGGAAAACCTTCCTAACTTTGATGTAGTGAACACTGATGATTCAATCAGTCAGTCAATTAATGTCAATGTAGAGCCTGGAACTGATGTATATTTGCCTCATTTAACACGCTACACTAATACTATGAGACGAAATTATTAAGACAAAAACAAAAATGGGTGGAAATAATGAAGTAATAATTACAGTGAGAGTGCGTGAGCATTGAGAAAAGACGTAGTGTAGAAGTATTTATGAAAGGAGACTGGAATTCAAGAGGAAAAAGAAGATTAAAAGTGAATGTATGTTCCCCATTGTGAACAATTCTGAGCCGCATCAGACAGTCTCCAGCTATTGATCACGGCTGATACTTTGAAATTCACAATTGACTGGCCACTAAGTAGTGACCAACATCATAATTGCTCTATCCTAAAGTACCGATCGAATACGACAGATTATATTATGATGTGGCCACTAGTTTAACTGACTCAATCTCTTCCATACCACGCCAAGACGTTTCGTGGTTAAATCTATTCATCAAGAAACTCAGATATTTACTCGATTCAAAAATTATCATACCTGCATATTCATCATTATTCAGAGGAACATTAATTCCCACAAGAATACAGGTAAACCTCGTTGATAAGTTCTGTCTAAGATGAAGCCTGTGTCTAAGATTTTTGCCGACGATTCTTACCGTAAAACTTTGAAAGCAAAGATGTATAGTGGCTAGCAGTGGAATATAGGACGTGTGTTTCGTCCTTGATTTCCACTGCTAGCCACTATACATCTTTGTTTAAAAAGCTTGTAATTTAAGGCTATATCGAGGCGATCCGCGCACAGGATGCACATATGTCAACATGAGACTGATCAATTGCAGTCCTAAATAACAATCGGAAGATACGAGTAAAACAACACCAAGTGAATTCGTACAACTGTGAATTCTAATTAAACCATCTCACTAAAATCTGAGAGCCATAGAGTAAAAAACATAATTTGCAAAATATCAATCATTCATCTCAAACTTGACTGTTCCTTTTGCAAATATCAGTCCATCATCTAACATTTCATTGTTCGTGCATTTTTATACCAGTTGCTTTCCGTTCTCAATCTTTCCTTTATGATCTTCTACAGAAATATATTCTAAATCTGTTCATTGTTATATACTACTTATATAAATATAAGTAGCTCATATCACATTACATTAAAATTTAACCAATTAACAATAATTGAAATCACTTAGCAACAACCAACTATGGGAAAGATCGAACCAGATCCCAGCGGAGGAAGAAATCAGGAAAAAGCACTGGAAGTGGATAGGACACACATTGAGGAAAGCACCCGAATGCGTCATAAGACAAGCCCTCAAATAAAATCCTCAAGGCGAAAGGAGGAGAAGATGAAGACCAAAGAACACATTACTCCGAGAAATGGAGATAGGCATGAGAAAAATGAATAAGAATTGGATGGAATTAGAAAGAAAGTCCCGGGACAGAGTGGGTTGGAGAATGCTGGTCGGTGGCCTATGCTCCATTAGGAGTAACAGGCGAAAGTAAGTAAGAAATAACTTACATGCTCTTCGAATTTGTACTTCATATAGTTTGATACTTGTATTATATAATACAATATTTTTTGATTTAGAACTATAACGTTCAATAGAATTCCATGTATAAATACGATTAATTATTATTTGTTCAATTAGTTTATTTAATTGTAAACCATAAATAATCCATATTGGTGAAAATTTCCCATAAGTTTTTGATTCTATTGATAATTCCTCTGGTAATTGTAAATAAACCTTGAAAATTTGAAAGAAAAAAAAGCGCGTCTATTTTAAAAACAATAAAATCTATAATCAAATCTAGTTTTATAAAAATAACTGTGTGGACGGTCCATGGGCGAACACGTGGAAGCCTTTAAGAAGTTCAGAAAGAGCCGAAGATATTCCATCCAATCATCTTTTGGAAGGATATTCTAGAATCTCTATGTGTAGCTTCCCGATTGAACAATGCTAATAATCCCCTGTGTACGGATTAGATAGCTATAATGATAATTTCGTTTTTACTAAAAACTATAAATACCTGACAGTTTGTACTATAATTTGACACTGTCCGGAATAACATTCCTTTCACTAGTCTTCTTTCTTCTCATTGTGACTTGGAAGGGTTCTAGCGTACTCAAGTGCTCAAGTTATATGCATCATATCAGAATATAAACTTTAGATATAACAATAAATATTTCTTTATATAAGATGACTGAAATTATTTGGTTAAGTGTATTATGGAATCAATGATTGTCGTTTTATTTTATTATTTATTTAAACGTATAAACATTGGTACAAGAATGTACCGAATAGATATGCGCCGCATAAATCATTCGATTTGTGTGAGAGCTAGGATGCTGTCCATGTGTCTAAACTGAAGTAGATGGTCTTCTTAGAGAGGCACACACGGAGCTTTCGACCTAAAGGTCTGATACGCAAGGAAGTGGAGCAACTTTAGGAGATGCAGTCCTATGATAGCCGGTGACCAACAATTGTTGCATATGCCATTTGTTCCTTCAGGATACTAGAGCCAATTTGCACCATTGTTTTGGAATCAGGGTTTTCCGATTCCCCTAGATGGACCCTTCATATCTACCAACCCGGTTAAAGCACCGGATATTCTCTTTTTATCCTCTCAACTTTATAAACAACATTAATGCCACGAGAAGCTATTAAGTAGGACTTCCTTGGTAGTGGCTGTATAGTCTTGGCAATATGACAGTATTTTGAGAGGGCGAGCTTACTTTCTCCACCCTTGGTTGTACCAGGGCATTTAAGGGGTCAAACATTATGATGTGTTTGAAAATGTCTAGCAATATTTGATCAGAGACATGTTGTTGGGTTCAATCTATCTGATTCCTATCCTCAAGCTAATGATGATCAATCTTTGGAGACAGAAATTCAAATAATTTATAGCGCCTGGGGGTGATTTAAAAATACATCCATTCATGTTTATTTCTAAAATCTATTGATTTTTATCCCAACGATTTTCTTTACATTTAATCATCCTGACTACTATTAACAAAATTATTATTTGAACTCATTTTGTTATTTATTTCATGCATTTCGTTTAGTTATAACAATATGATTTAATGATGACTATTATATTCTATAAAGCAAGTTGCACTGACTTAGATTTTATGAGTTTACTTTTCTAAAATCAAGATCATTCTAATACCCTTATGTATTCAAGACTATTAATAGTTAAGTGTTTCAAAATAGGCAATTCAATAATCACTAATCAATCATTTACCAATGTTAGAAATAATCTATTTGAAGGGATCAACCACAAACTACTTCAAATCTGACGAGACTCTAATTTATGGACGACCTTTGAACGAATCTTAAGTGACCTTGGGAAATATTGGCCAATTAGCAAACAGTCAGTATGGAATAAAAATATACTATACAAAACCAAGGAAATAAAGTGGATACACTTCTTATAAGTGGTTCCAAAACTTGTCAGGGTTGGAAAGAGGTTCAGAGGTTGTAAAGTCCTAATGCATGCAGTAGAGGAAATTAACCATATGGCTACAGAATAGTCGGCCTCTAGAGCCATGATAAAGTCTCAAAAACTCTTTCAGCTTCGACCACATAGCTTCAATATTGTTTATGTGCAGTCCGGTTGTTGAGTGCACAAAATGCTACTTGTGGATAACGACATGATACAAGTCTATGTAGGAGTCTGTACACTCTCCAAACATCCTTATATATTGTAGTACCTGGCTGCAGCCAGTGTTACTGGTGTTTTTATTATCCAATTCGCGATAATTGTCTTAAGTTGCCTTAGCTAGGAATTATATATGGAGTTTTCATCACGAACTGACATCAGCTATAATGCCAGAAATTTATTTAGCCAAATGGATGAAAGGCTTCTGCGTTAAAATCCGAGATCTATTATCTTATACCTGATTGATTCGTCTACAAATTATAGTCTCGCCGTTTTATTTGTTATAGCCGATCAATTATCTCGTTTTGTACGAAATTCCCTGTGAACCGATCGTACGTTAGCATTAATCACTGACGTTGCCTCCGTGACCTTGAAATCTCTAACGCGCTTCTGATTGGCTCGTCTATAAATTAGAGTTTCGCTCAAATCTCAGTAATAATAGTTATAATGAATAAAAATAACCATCAGTTTTTTTTTCAAAAGAATAATGTTTGGCCTTCTTTACCAACATCAAACAGTTTTATGTAAAAAATTAAAATATCAAAGAGATAACATATTCAAATCATACAAATCTAGTCTACACTTACCAGTTGATAAAATTCATAAGTATACTGATTTATTTGTTGATAGATGAGAATATAATTCAAATTATTTAGTTTCCATGTTGAATGACATTGAAATTGAGTCTCTGATAAGAAGAGAAAATAAAAATTTCTAATGAGAAATAAATCAAGAAATGCTTAGTTCTTTATTATTGAACTTCAATAAAACCATTAATCTATTCCACAAAAGAGTTGAAATATATATATGGAGATTTTGGTAATTATAGTAGTTGAGATCATGAGTCAATCGAAGTAAGACTATCATAGAAAACCTGAAGGCATTGAACGGCCGTTCCGTCCTATTATGGGACTCCTCAGCAGTATGCATCCACAGTGCATAACAACATATGCTCACTAGTGACTGGCTTCAAGAGTTATTTCCTGGAGTTCCAGAGAGAGGCAGTGATCAGTGGAATTCAACCAGGTCTGTTGTGAAATAGTAACTCACTGAAGACAATAGTGGATGTGTCGCTCAATTTCGTGGATTGGTTGAAGTTAGAAATTAACACTATTGGATGCCAACCGGCTCAGTGGTCTAGTGGTTGAGCGCTCACGCGCGAAACCAGTAGGTTCTGGGTTTGAATCTCGCAGGGGGTGAGGTCGTGGATGCGCACTGCTGAGGAGTCTCACAATAAGACGAAACGGCCGTCGAGTGCTTCCAGGTTTTACATAGTGGTCTAGCTTCAATAGACTTGTGGTCTCAACTACTGAAAGAAGTATTGTTGTTTGAAATAGTATTATTTTTGCTCAAATTGTAAGTTTTAACGAAAAGTCTAGAACAAATATTACGAATCGATAGAATGTTCTGAAGACTGCACCCGTGTTATCGGGTCTGATACTCTTTAATGTGATCCTTTATAGGATATTGTACGTTATAAACAACTGTGTTTGTGTAACTATAAAGGATTATTGTTATTTGATAATCTACCCACATAGTTAACGGTGATTTTTTACCATTTCTTAGACTAATATTCTATCACCGTGCTAGATTAGCTTACTTAATCACTGAAAATAACGCACTAAGATTACTTTTTCTAATTTTAGTTACAAAATGAGAAGTGACTATCTAACTGAAGAAGATAAACAATTCCAAGTTGATATACTATAAAATAATGTTTATTAAATAATAAATAACATTTAAGTGACATTATTATCATACACAATTCTACATTATAGAATTCGTACAACAACAATACACAGTCAACATATGAGATAATTCAACTATATGCTACAAATTACATTGATTCAATACTTCATTCATGTTGGTGTCTCTAATGAATTATTCTTTAGTTACAAGTGAGATGTCGAAAAACCAAATTGATCAATAATCAGTTTACAGAGAAGAAGAAGAAGAAGAAGAAGAGGAGGAGGAGGAGGAGGAGGAGGAAGATTGATATCAGAAGAAAAGTATCTATTCATTACATACATATATATCTATATATCTTTATGCTTTCATCATCTTCTTAACAGTCTATGGTATTTCGTAATAAAAATTTCAATAAGATTTAACATACTTAAACAAATTAAATTGGTTAGAATTCATTATGCATAACATAATTAAATAAACAAAGATGGATAATGACTAGTAGTGGGATGCACGATGCACGTTTCGTCCTATTTGGGACTGGTCAGCTGGATGTACTTGCATTCTAGAGTTGATATTTACGAGATAAAGTCAACACAAGTTATTCTCTGATTCAATTTATGAAACGTATTTTTGCCAAGTTCTATTTGATGAAAATAAAAATCTGATGTGAACAGAAAAACAAGAAGCCATGACAAACAATAAAAGCTAATTTTGAGAACGTTATTTCACTATACCGAATCGGAACCGGATCAAAGTGCGAATTGTAATCAAGAGAAAATCAAGTAGTGATCCAGTTGCATCGTGTTCTCTCTCTCGTGCACGCTTGTCAATCAATCTGATGATAGTCTAACTTTAAACTCTCGCTTTTCTAGTTTTAATGATAAGCCAGTCAGCCTATCGAGTCAAGGTCCTAATCTAGATTGAAACAAGTTATCTTCTATATATTTGTGAACAAACAAATCAAAGATCTAACTGAAAACTTTATGTATGTATAATTATTATCTGTTGGAGTGATCCAGAAAATTTCTTGCAAAAGACAAACAAGGATCAGGAAACACTAAGAAGCATTTTATTCAATCAGCGTTCACTTGAAGTTTTAGCCAGAAACATCAAGGAAGTGAAACGTCATATGTAGAGGTTCTGATTGGCTGATTTCTATACTGCTACTATGTTTAGTAGCATTCCAGAATCTTCGGGCAACCTAAGGACATTTATAAAAGCCCTATATTTTCTGTGTTAAAATGAACGTTTGAAGTAAAGTACTTTCCGCATACTTTGCGTCTTCTCTCTCTCTTGTTGTTCGGGTCGCTGTATAGTTCTAGCTTGGAGATAACAGAATAGCTTAGGATTTATCATTATCCTTCTCAAAAAGAAAAAAAAAGCAAATTCTAAACTTAACACATATACTTGACAGTTATAACTTGAAATAAGATTTAGATTCTGATAAGAAATGATTACATTCTATGATAACAAACAATCCTTTATTGTAATAATATATAATATCTATTATATAATTAATACATTTCCTTAAATTTTCTTTCATATACATAAGAGTAACAAATCAGTTATCTGAATAACCAATACAACTAGACAGATAGACTATGAATGATAATATACATATATGGATAAATGTATACAATATTTCATTCATTCTTAGTTATTCTTCCGTGTATATATTTATTACTTATGCTAAGATTATCCTTTAATCTTGACTATTGATAACATTTCCGTACTTTATTTTTTCAACAGTGAATGCTTTCTTTAACGAAAGAGAGTAGTTCTTTCCTCATAATACCTGACCACTTAATATATAAGGATTATTGTAAAACGTCAATTAAATTCATTGTAATAGATTAGACTTATAGTTATCCACGTTGATTTGCCTAGTTATATGTAAGAGTTCTTAGTTTAACAATTATTATTCATGTGATTTGTACTTTGTGGAATATTTCACAGTATTGATTTTATATCGTTACTATTTTATAAAACAAAAGAACATATTCACTTGGTATTATTTGACTTGTATCTTCTCATTGAGATTTTAAGACTACAATTGATCAGTATGTTATTGGCATATGTGCATACTGTGCGTATGCCTCGATATTGCCTGAATTCACAAGCTGTTTGTAAGCAATGATGGATAGTGGCTAGCAGTGGAATTCAGGACACGCGTTTAGTCCTATTTGGGACTGGTCAGTTGGATGTACCTGCATGTGAGAGTTGATGTTCACTGTGGGACTCGAACCTAGTACCATTCGCTTGAAAACGCCATCGCGTGATCCACTCAGCTACTGAGTTCTGATAGCCACTTGCTTGTGCAATGGGGTGAATTTGAATTCACTTGGTATTGTTTGGCTTGTATCTTCCCATTGAGGTTTAACACTGCAATTGATCAGTATGTTATTGGCCTATGTGCATACTGTGCGTATGCCTCGATATTACCTTAATTCACAAGCTATTTGTAAGCAATGATGGATAGTGGCTAGCAGTGGAATTCAGGACACGCGTTTCGTCCTATTTGGGATTCGTCATCTGCATGTACCTGCATCTCTGAGTTTATGTTCACTCTGGGACTCAAACCTAATACATATATACCAGTACATATGCCAATAAGAGACTGATCAGTTGCAATCCTAAACATCAATGAGAAGATTTAAGAAAACATCACCAAATGAATTTAAACTTCACCTAATTGCATAAGCAAGTGGCTATCATGACTCAGTTGCTAAGCGGCTAATGCGATGACGTTTGAAGCGAACGGTACTGGATTCGAGTCCCAGAGTGAACATCAATTCTGAGATGAGGATACATGCGTCTGACTAGTCTCAAATAGAACGAATCGTGCATCCTGGATGCTACCTTTAGCCACTATTCATCTTTGCTTATAGATTTAAGATAGCCGTTCATTAATAAACTGTTGTAGAACAATAGCCGAACTAATAATTTCAAAACATTAAATAACCATTTTTCAGGTGAATTTGTCGTAACTTATAACATTCGTTGTTACTCTTAATACTTTTGTTTCATTTTTTTTAAATTTTAATTTATTCAATATTTCACAGATTTAAATCATGAGTCAGTTGAAGCTAGACCACCATTGAAAACCTGGAAGCACTGGACGGCCGTTTCGTCCTAGTATGGGACTCCTCAGCAGTGCGCATCCACGACCCCGCACCACCCGGGGCTCGAACCCAGGACCTACTGGCTTCGCGCGCGAGCACTTAACCATTAGACCACTGAGCCGGCATCCAACGGTGTTAATGTCTAACTTCAACCAATCCACGAAGTTGCGCTACCGTACACCATTGTCCTCAGTGAGTTCCTATCTCACAACAGACCTGGTTGAACTCCACTGGTAACGACTTCTCACTAGAACTCCAGAAGTGTCTCCTGAAGTCAGTCACTAGTGAGCAGGTGATTATTATTATCAGAATGGGTTTTGTGGAGATTTTAGAAATTTCACAGATTTAAATCATGAGTCAGTTGAAGCTATTCAATATTCATTGTAATATATATATTCATGAAATCGCCACTGCAGACCAACAACACTTAGAGTATATACTATCCAAGTAAGTACTGAGCTAAGGAAGCATATTATTTGATTCACATCAAAATTTCTCTGAATTTTTTTAAAATCTATCAAAGGATTAAGATGGATAGGATTAACAGTGTTAAGATATCTGATGAATTAAGTTTAATGTTAAGCGTTAATTATCCATCTAACTAAGATCCCAGATTCGTCTGGAAGTAAACATATCTATAATTCACATTGTGGTAAAAATCTATCAAATTAACAATCTTTAGTATATGAATTAGCAATTTATTTTGTTGTATTTGTTAACAGCAATTCATTTTCAATAATTCAGACAAATTTTATTATCACTAACTATTCTATTAAATTCGATTGTATTGATATATGTGTTCAATATAATTAACAAATCTATAGGTCCCATTCGTCATAGACTCATTTCACTTTGGACACCAATGAAAACCAAAAATCATTGCCATAGGGTACCAAACTAGAATGAAATAACTGCACACTGTCACATGACTTTCAATGATATTCCAATTGAAATCAGTCTGTAGCGAATGAAATCTAAAAGTTCAAGTAGTATCTACGATGTCCTCGTTCAACTAAGTCACTAGTAACTTACTTCTAGATAAATTATTGAAGTTCTAGTGTCAAGTTATAACCGATGGATTTCAGATATACCGACAATGAAATAGTTGTCATTTATGCTATTGAATAATCCCGACTTGGTAGTTCTAACGGTTAAATATTCACCTTATCAGCTTAAAGCGTTAGGTTCGATCTCTGTTGTGATTATAGTTGTTCACTGTTGTAATGTTCTACATCAAAACAAAACAACCACTTCAACAAGATCCTAAAAATGATCAATCTTAGACGAATACAATCTACAAACTAAATCATCTCCTTCAAAAATAACCCATTCAATCAAATGAAGAAAATTTGTTTTTCAATAAATTGACTATGTCTAATTACTTCATCATAACGATTTTGTTCAATTATTCATACATGAAAATTATTCTTTTGAATGAAAGATGTTACTGTCAAACAAACAAACAAACAAACAAACAACAATCATATTCTTTAGCTGTTTTGTTTTTCTGTGATTTTAGACCAATATAATTTTAATGAAATAAACAATGTCAAAAACTGGAAAATAATTGACAAATTAAATTAGTTCCATTATTTTTATTACTATTACTATTATTATAAGTAGTAGTAGTAGGAGGAGGAGGAGGAGGAGGAGGAGTTGTTGTTGTTGTTGTCATGGTGGTGGTGGTGGTAGTGGTAGTACTAAAGATCATAAAAATCCCTCCTTTATTCCAAAATAATAACCAAATTCTTTATTAAGAGAGATATTTAGTAGCAAGAGGAAAATGAACCATAGATTTCTCAATTTTCTAATTATGTTTTTTTCATTCATTTAATGTTAAAGTATCAAATCAAATAAATTTTATACCTGACTAACTAATTAAAGCAAAAATACATTATGATTTATTATCATTATTATACTACTAATATATACTATAATTATTAGTAGTAATGACTTGTATTTATAATAAAATTATTACCATGATAATTATGTGTTAATTCATAAACTCTAAATGGATGATCTCAGTTACACGGTGTGACATTATAATTTTTGTATGTGGGTGTGACTGTGTGTGTGAGTGGGTTTGGGGGGGAGGGGGTGACTGTAGTTCTTCCACTATATTATTGAGAAATAAAGCAGATTAAAGAAAGTAGAAATGAATTTTCTTTTTGAGAAATAATGCTAAATTTTTTTTATTTCATGTTTATTACTATTAAAAAAGTATCAAATGTATCTACTCCTCCACCTCTCTCTCTCACCACCCCTCTCTCACCACCCCCCCTCATCATTTTTTCATGTTCTCATGCATAATATTTAATTGAATTATGGAAGAAATTTATCATATCACCCTTACCTAGTTGATTTATGGAAAATAAATATTAAATTATTATTCTGATTTAAAATATGGGGAACAGTAATAATAATAATAATAATAATAATAATAATAATAATAATAATAATAATAATAATAATAATGGTAATAATGGTAATGATAATGATAAGACAATGAGATAATCCAAGTAATCTAATTACAAGTTGACATAGACAAAAATAATTTAGGACAAAAATTAGCTTAGAGGTTAGTGTATATACATGAACTATGCTATTAGATCATATTTATTACAATTCTGAATAAATAAACAACGATAAAGTAGTATTATACTCATCTATGGTTAATGAAATTAATATATCAAACCATTTATTATTTTTATAAAACTTGTGATAATTTCCCATTTTTATTTCATTCTGTAAGAAGAAATTCTATTTCTAACAAAATAATTCTGACAATACTATTGTTATCAGAAGGGGTTTGTGGAGATTTTAGACATTTTCACAGATTGAAATCAAGAGATACTCCTGGAGTTCTAGTGGGAAGCCGTTACCAGTGGAGTTCAACCAGGTCTGTTGTGAGATATCAGCTCACTGAAGACAATGGTATATGGTGGCGCAACTTTGTGGATTGGTTGAAGTTAGACATTAACACCGTTAGATGCCGGCTCAATGGTCTAATGGTTAAGTGCTCGCGCGCGAAGCCAGTAGGTCCTGGGTTCGAGCGCCGCGTGCTGCGGGATCGTGGATGCGCACTGCTGAGGAGTCCCACAATAGAACGAAACGGCCGTCCAGTGTTTCCAGGTTTTCAATGGTGGTCTAGCTTCAACTGACTCATGATTTCAATCTGTGAAAATACTATTGTTAATTGAATTGAATTTTCAAAATAGAAAATATCAACCATTGAAGGTGAAGTTATTTTTTCTTTAAACTTAATTTGTAATAAAGCATAATTTGGAAATCTAATAGTTGAATTCATGAGTCAATTGAAACTAGACCATTATGGAAAATATAGAAGTGTGGGACTGATCAATAGTACGTGCCCACGATCTTGTGAGCGGAATTTGAAACTGGAACCTATCGATCTCGCGAGCGAACTCTCAGCCTCCATTCAACAGTGTTCATGTCTAACTTCAACCAATTCACGAAGTTGAGCGACACATTCATCATTGTCTTCAGTGAGTTACTATCACACAATAGACCTGCTTCAATTCCACTGGTCAATACTTCTCATTAGAACTCCAGGAAATACCTCTTGGAGACTGTCACTAATGAGCATATGAAATCTTTCAGAAACTAAATGATAACTAGACAGTTATTATGATAACCTAATTTTAAAAAATCTTTTATGGCTCAATGCAAGAAAAAAATAAAGGCGATTAATGAAGATTTCTTTGATATCAAATTGTATCTGATTACATCGTTTCGTTGTTTGAGTCGTTTTGATTGAATTAAACCGAATAGTAGTTGACATTAACTAATCATTAAATTGCAGTACAAATAAACGATTGAAATGTTATAAAGTGAAACCACTATCATCAACAAATGTGGTTAATTTACAAAAGTATATAATTACTACTTACTGACAGTTATATTTGTCTTTGATTATTTATATCTGAAATTGAACATTTAGTATTACGGTCAACACAAGATGTTTAAATGATACAAAAGGTTTCCTCCTTAAATGGGGTTAACACCATGGATTGACTTTAAGTTAATAGACTTTCAAAACCAGAGAGCATATTTCATCCAAGTATGATACTCGTTAAAAGTGAGTTCTCATAACCCCATTGGCTATTAAAACAAACATCTTCAATCCTTGTGAAAATCGTGTTAACCTTAAATGACTTGATTAAAAATTCAGTGATTTTACATGACCCACGACCATGCCTCACGAGATTCAAAACCAGGATCTATCAGTCTCGAGCATGAGCGCCTAACCACTAGACCACTGAGTTAGCCGGCATCCAACGCTGTTGACGTCTAACTTCAATCAATTCACGAAATTCAGCCACACATCTACCATTGTCATGAGTGAGTTACTACCTCACAACGGACCCGGTTGAACTCCACTGATCACTGCTTCTCACTAAAACTTCAGGATATGCCTCTTGAAGCCAATCATTAGTGAGCATATATTGCTGTGCACTGTGGATGTGTACTGCTGTGGAGTCCTGCAATTGAGCGAAACGGCTGTCCAATGCTTCGAGGTTTTTCATGGTTGTCTAGCTTAATTATTTGATAAGTTTTTTTTCTTATTTATCTAGAATTAGACTTATTTTGTACTGAAAGTCATATAGAACAGAAGTATGAGCTTTAAAAAAGGCTTGTAATGATAAATATTGGTTGTATTATATTAAATCCCATCGGAAATTATACTTTCATACGAAATGGGTGTACATCTTGTTAACCTCAATATCATATTTTATAGTTGCTTCAATTAATTGTCATCCTCTGTTACTGTATATTTTTGAAAATATTTGATGAAACTATTTTTTTAACAGCTATTGAAAGCTCAATTACATTGTAAGTGTTTATAATCTTCAATCTGTTTAATCATTCATTATGTAATAGGAAATAGCTTATTAAATACTTACTATAGTTTTGTACAAATGGATTACATTGAGGTTGTAAAAATGTCCATAAGATACCTTCACCTGACATGCATTCACTTTCCAAAGTCGAATAAACATGAGGTTCACATAGGACCTATATAGAAATAGGCAACAATTATTATGTGGTGTACTCATTATTTATATGTGAAGTAGCCTTAAATAGATGATAAATTGTCATTTACAATGTAAGCATTTCAATATTGGATTTTCTTCAAAACTTTATATTTTGTGTTGGAGAGTCGTCCAATTCTAATACTGATACATGAGCTTCTTATAAGGGAACCTTACTATCTACTTGAGTGAGAAACCCAAAAGTGAGCAAAACTTCTAATGGGCAACCTAAATCGAAATATATGCATGACCTCATTCTTTAATATAGATACATGTCTTCTTTATATAATTAAAACGAATCTTCAACCGATAGCGTGTTTGTGTTCCCCTGGATAATTAAGCTAACACCTGATCAACAATGTGCTCATCACCATCTCATACTTATCGTTTCGCTTTTGACTGATATCGGGTTCGCACAGTCTATCACCACTTCATATGATTTACAAGCTTTGCATAAACTTTGTATGTTATGTTTAATATAGATTAATTAGCCTAAGTCACAAAAGAAGGGACGTATTAACCATTTTCATCATAATTGATATCTGAATTATGCATTGGAACACCTTTTAGAATGAATCATGTTGATTATTAATTCACTTGCAATCAGATAAATTGTTTAGCTACATCGAAACCTAAACAGATGATCTGCTAGACAGAAATGTTATCACAATATCATTTTCTGTATGAAAATTATTAGGTTGGAGTTTTGGAGTGTACATCGAATCGGGTGTTCATGTGCATTCAGCTGACGAATCCTAAATGAGGTGGGATGCACGTCCTGAATTCCACTGCCGTCCACATTCTATCTATTCTATATCAACTTGTCTCATAATGAATATATTTGAGGCGATCCGCAAAAGATCTACATATCCCAAACAAGATTGATCAAATTCCTGTCGAAATATCAACAACGGAGTAATTCAAACCATCAGAAATCAAATTGATACCAAATGTGTAGTTTATCTAATTAAATCAATTAATAGTTTCCATCGGGGACCAATCTTGGTTACACAACTACTGAAAACCATGAGACGCTTGACAGATGCATTACGCATCTTCCATTCCACAAGAAATCAAGCCCAAGACGTTTACACATCTCAATGAGCAATTAACCTAAAACCAATAAGCCGGCACTAAATGGTTTTCATTTCTAGCTTCAATAGATATTTAACGATCATATTTCAACGCCATTGGTGGATAGCTGCCCTACATTCACTACTATTGAACTGCTATGATGGTAGCCTTCCACCAGAACTCTTGGAATTAATCCTCGCTGAAAGAGTTTGGAAGACCCTACCGTCAGTTTCAGGTGGGATCGATGGTATACACTGTTAAGAAGTACCATATTAAGACGAAACAAGTGTCTAAAGCCTTCTGTTTTCTAATGGTTGTTTGCTTCAATTCAGCTTGTGATGCAAACTACGCAATTCAAAGCCCCCTTATTAAGAAATTAAGAAATTCGTGATAAGACATCTGATTTCTTTGACCAGATACTACAAATGAAGTATCTGGATTACCGAATGGATACAGATGATGAATTAATCGTTACATTTTAAAGATCATAATTATGATCTATATTAAATAGAAAGTATCTTTGTATTGTTAAAAGACTTCTATTTGAAGTTTGTGTTGATGATGTCGTTCAGAAGAACGATGACAGCTCCACGACCAAACCATCCAGCTCAAAGAACAAAACTCCATCAAAAATTGTATTGTTAACTTAAATGATATAAGTAATGATCAAACTTCCATAACACATCAAATTTTATAATAATCATACGAATAGTTTACTCAAAGAAACTGACTTCATTATTTTTTAAATCTAGTATTTGACTTATTTGAAATCCACCTGATATTGGGCATAATGTTTTGCTAAGTTCTGTATTTGGAGATAGACCTAAAAATTTTAAAAGAATATAATGATAATAATAAACTGAATAGTACCATGTAAATACTAGTCATTTTATCATAAACAATATTCAAATTAGATTTCCTAAAATTCTAGTGAGAAGTCATGACCAGAGGATTTTAATCCATGTCAGTTGGAGACAGTTATCCATTTCACACAATGGATAAAGGGTTGCATAAAATCATAGATCGATTGAAGCTAGTTGCTAGCTGAGTGATTTTAGAGGTTAAGTGTTCACGCTCGAGAATGGAAGTCCTGGGTTTGATTCCCTTGTTAAGGGTCGTGGCTGCACACTGCTGAGGAATCCCATACTAGGACGAAACAGACATCCAGTGCTTCCAGGTTTTCCGTAGTGATCTAGCTTAAATTGACTGATCGATTCAACCATTAAAATATGCAATTTATTAATTAAGGAAGTTAGACAGTTAACACAAGTGGGATTCGATGCATGTCACGTCATACCACCAGTAGATTTACAGTGGAATCAATGACCACTGGATTACAACTTAATGGTCTTAAAGATAAGAGTTAGCTGTGGGTGTTATTGGTCTTGAGTTTTATTCTTATCAGGAACATGGTGTGTCACGTTGAGGAGTTTTATACTAGGATGGAATAGTCACCTTATCATTTCCACTTTTTTAATGGTACTCTCAAATGATACGAGTCTTTGACAAATACTACCTGCGAATCAACTCATAAAATGAAACTGTAAATTTCATTAATCTGTGAATAATATTCGTAGCCTATTAAAATATTGTTTTTTGGAAGTTAAAAATCAATTTTATCACCTCATAAACAACTTAATATTCCGTATAGATTGATCTTACTTTGGATGGTGTAAAATCAGAGAAAACTGAACAGTTGTTATATTATAGTATAGGATGCCTCAGCATTGTACACTCATGACCACCAGTACCCAGTACCTTCAGATCTCGTAGAAAGCGCATAAACTTCAGTAAATTTCCTGTTTACTGGTAAGTACTTCCAGGTTTAATTAATTTGTTATACGAAGTGAGGATACTTCGATGACATTGGTTATGGCTGCTTCTTTCCCGATATACCTGAAGTCCTCTGGTCACAACTTCACAGCAGCACCTCAGAAACTCATCTAAACGTAAGTCTCTAATTAGCTGAAAGTTTTCAGTTTACATAAGTATCTTGTAGACATAAATTCAATTTATAGGTAATATTCTACATAGATTGATATCAGTTAAAATACTACTAATAAAAGAAGAGAACACTAGACAGTTGGTTCATTAATTTATGAAATTCCAGTGTGAAATCATAACTGTTGGACTTTAAACATACTTAAAGAGAAACACTTTTGATCATCCCACTAAATTGAAATATTTACCATTTGATATCAACACAATGATTTGAATGATTAAGCTTATCCAGCAAAATGTGAATGTTTTAGGTTCAATATAATAATAACTTTATAGGTTCACACTTTTAAAGTATCCTATTTTATAATAAACTAACTATGTTCATTCATTATTAATTCTCAAGAATATCTCAACTGAAATGAATCCATGTGGAATATCATCACCATCTATATTTAAAAAAATTATACAGTTATTTATCATATTTAAATACGTTTTAAGATCCTATTTCAGCTTACTTACTGGCAATCCATTTGGATGAATCATATTTAAACGCTGTAGGATGACACAATGTTAAATCCACTGTAGGTGAGGTATATTCACCTATTTATTAAAAAAAGAAAAAGAAAAAAAAATAATGAATAATTTAGTTAAAATTTACTAAATCTCTTATTAGACTTGAATATAACTACCAGTATCACATACTTAGTTACATATTCAATTTCAAATGGGTTTTATGGAGGTTGTAGTAATTTCAATGGTTAAGACCATGAGTCAGTTGAAGCTAAACCATCATGGAAAACCTGGAAGCACTGGACGACCATTTCGTTCTATTGTGGGACTCCTCAGCGGTGCGCATCCACGATGACGCACCACGCGGCGCTCGAACCCAGGACCTACTGGCTTCGCGCGCGAGCACTTAACCATTAGACCACTGAGCCGGCATCCAACTTTGTTAATGTCTAACTTCAACCAATCCACGAAGTTGCGCTACCGTACACCATTGTCTTCAGTGAGCTGATATCTCACAACAGACCTGGTTGAACTCCACTGGTAACGGCTTCCCACTAGAACTCCAGGATATACCTCTTGAAGCCAGTCACTAGTGAGCATATGTTGATTAATATCAGATGGGTTTTTGTGGAGATTGTAGTAATTTCAATGGTTAAGATCATGAGTCTATTCATTCAATAACCACTAGAATGCCTACAATCAGTGATTAGGTTACATTTGTACTCACTTATCTCAACTAATCGGATTGTATTGTGTTTCTCATCATGAGTGTGTGTAAAGAGTAATTTATAAATAGTATAACATTACCCCCTTCCCTAACACCACCATTCTGATGTGTAGTACTTTGTTAGTAAAATGGTATTATTAGTATACTGATTAAAAAGTATTGAATTCTTTATATTGGAACCGGTAAAGATATCAGTTTGTATATGAAAATTCTGTTTCATTTAATTACTAACCTATAAATCATTTTCAAATATAACTTAAATGTTACCTAATGTAAAACTAACTAATCATTAAAGTTATGCTAAGATAGTGTTTCAATGAAGTATTTAGATTTGAAAATCATATACTACTTACTTATCTCATACAGATAATACATAACTTAGATAAGTTATTCTAAACGGTTCACATGAACAAGGATATGAACGTGTTGTATCCTGATAAGAATAAATGATTGGTAATTTTTGGGATCCGTTTATGGACCAATATTATGAATATATTTTTATTGTATAATTGTTATGAAACTAAACTGTTCATATTCATGCCCCTCTCTTGTTATGAGCTTTATTTTGACCTATGAACTATTATTATTAAACGATTAACCATTCATGAATTATTCCCTGTCTGTTAATCGCTACCTCCCTTATTCACAGCCACATCTGGCTAATTCCTGTACAAACGTTGTTTCATATTTTATTGGTACGTTTTGGTCGGTTTGATTGTTATATAAACTCAGTATGCTTGAAATATAATGATTCATATCTCAGAGGCTGAGACTTGCGTTCTGGACTCAACTGGCTGGGCTAGACAGGAAAGCGCGACCAATCAGAACTCTAGACTGCTCATACGGTTTTAAGTGTCATTAATGCGATCGATAATACGCTTCGCTCTTATCTGCAGCCCACAGTCACAACAGAGCGAAACAGTGAGTAAAAAGGAGAACACATCAATGAATGCAATGAATAATGAGGTTGATCACCTAAAAGGTATATATTATGTTCTAGCTGTTCAGAATGGAAGGACACTGTTAAGATGATTAAGATAATAAGAACAATGAATTGTTATCAAACTCGAAACATTTTACGCACCTTGTTGAAAGTAGATTCTTCATTAAATGTTTAAAAACTATGTAGTAATAAGCGTACGAAAGATAAATCAAACAGATTTCACAACCTTAAAAATGTTATTCTCCTATTTGTTACTCATTTTCATTACTATACGCCTCTTTGATAATTACTGTTATTAATGCTTGCCTTCGTTAATGACCTCTGTTTTATCAAACGCTTTCTATCGCGTTTTTATGAACAAATACCATTTTAAAGGGAGCGATATATTTTACTCGCTTATATCATCCTTCGCATAATGTCTCTCAGTTAGATGGACGAAAACATTGAGATAAATCAAAGAATTTATATGTTTCTATCCGATTCATGTAAAGAATCTTTATTTCGTAATTTTTCCAATGCTTTCTCCTCAAAAAGTAACAATTAAGCACTGAACACTACAATAAAGCTATTCAACAGACGGTTTTGTCTGAAAAATATACCTCGCTAGTTGCCAGAAGATTAAAAGAACAGGAACAATACACTGATGTCTGTATGCGATTTCCAGTCATGAGTGTGGGGAGTTTTGTGGAAGCTCTAAAATGTATATAGATTTCCAATCACAAATTGATCTTAGTTAAGCAATCATTGGAAACCTAGAACCACTGCACGATCGTTTCGTTCTATTGTTGATTTCTTGTATAGTGAGCATCAATAACCTCGTGAAAAGAACTCGAACACAGGACCCATGGTATACTAAACCAGTGTGTTTAACTTCAATCAATTCACAATATAGTTTATGGTATATAACTGTATCACGCTCGACATGGGTAAACTCACTTGATCACAACTTCTCACAATCAATTCAGAAGTTGGATCTAGAATACGTTATTAGTGGAGAATAAATATTTTTTTCATCACACAGACTACAATACTTAATAATAATCACAACATTAATTCCTGTTATGGAGTCATGGACGCATACTGATGAAGAGTCCCATACTCGGACGAAAACAATTATTTAGTGCTTCCATATTTTCAATGGTTGTTCATAATTTAAAATCCATAAAGATGATTCAGTGATTTAACTCTACATCAATCATCTTACAATAATGATGTACAAAAAAGTCTGAAATATTAATAGAAACGTAGAAAAGTGAATCAATACACACTAATCAACCTAAACCTACTTTATCATAATCTTTTTCATATATGATTAATATTTTATAAGTAGTAAGATATAAAAAGTTATCAAATTAAATGTAAAATTAAAATGAACTCACTTAAAAATAGATTAAACACTGATATTGAATCTATTTCATTGATAAGTTCAAATTTAACACATTGATAAATGGATCTGAAAAACAATGAAAAAATCAATGACAAAATCAATAATATTGAACTGATTTTTTCGCTGATCTTATTTTCAAATGAAAAATAATCGATCAATTATTTTAAGTGTATCATGAACGAATAAAAAAATGATAACAGATCATAGATACTAATTAGCATTATTTTGTGTGTGTGGATATTATAGTAATCTTAATGGTTGAGATCATGAGTTAATTGAAGTCAGACCACCATGAAAAACCCTGAAGTACTGATTGTCCGCTTCGTCTCATTGCGATACTCCTAAAGAGTACGTATTCACGATCCCACCTCGTGAGATTCGAACCCATGACATATCAGTCTTGCGTGCAAATGCTTAACCTCTAGACCATTGAACCGGTATTCAACGGTGTTAATTTCTAACTTCAATCAATCCACGAAATTGAGCAACACATCCACCATTGTCTTCAGTGAGTTACTATCTTACAACAGACCCGATTGAACTCCACTGGTCACAGCTTCTCACTAGAACCAGACCAAATTGTATATCGGTAAAATCTTTGAGTAAATATATAAAAAGGTTTATAATTTATATCACTACGTGTCAATTAATAACTATTATTCTAAAAAAAAGTCGAGTTTAGTGCACAGACATAATAATTCTTGATGTCCCTCTATGTTTATCCAAGAATTATTTCATATAAACAAAGATGAATGGTGGATAGTATTGGAATTCAGGATGAGCGTTTCGTTCTATTTGGGATTCGTCATCTAGATGTATCTCCATCTCAGATTTGAAGTTCACTCTAGGGCTCCAATCCTGTAATGTTTGCTTCAATCTCCATCGCGTTATCCACTTAGCAACTGAATACTGATAGCCATTTGCTTGTGCGATGGGGTGAAGTTCAAATTCACTTGGTATTGTTTTACTTGAGTTTTCCCATTGATGTTTAGTACTGTAATTAACTAGTCTCATATTCGTGCATGTGCATTCTGTACAAATTGCTTCGATATTGCCTTAATTCATAAGCATTATAAACAAAGATGGATAGTGGGTAATAGTGGAATCCAGGACATATGTTTCGTCCTATTCAGGACTGACCAGCTTGATGTACCTGCATCTCTGAGTTGATGTTTACTCTGGAACTGGACCCAGTACACTTCCCTTCAAATAACCAATACAAAAATGAATTAATTATTCGTGTTTTATTTCGGAATTTTATCCACTTCTTTGGAACTATTTGTCCCATGTTGATTTGTTTTATATATTTCGTATTTATTTACACTTACATGATTAATGTAAACTGAGTTAACTTTTAAAAAGATAAACACTAGTAAATACTATATGCCCCCAAATTCTCTGGTACGGCAGAGAGTGGATAGAGTCAGCTCTCCCTCTTGAAATGCTCTCAAATGGCCAAGTGTATATAGCCTCTGTCAGGGAAGTCCTACTGACTGCCTTCTCGCACCACGTGTGTTGTTTAAGAAGTTGAGAGGACGAAAAGCGAATGTCCGGCGCTTTAACCAGGTTGGTGGACATGGAGATTCCACCTAGGTGAGTTGGAAAACCCTGATTCCAAACCAATGGTGCACATGGGCTTCAGTATCCTGAAGAAACAAATGGCATATGAACCAATCGTTGCTCACCGGTTACCATGGGACTGCATCTTCTTACGATGCTCGATTGCCTTGTGGATCAGACCTTCAGGTCGAAGGCTCGGGGTGTGGTCCCCTAAGAAAACCACCTCCTTCGGTGTGTGCACCCGGGCAGTATTTCAGCCCTGACACATATCAAATGAGATTTGTGCAGCGCATATGTATTTGGTGCCTCCTTGTACCAATATCTATGTGTTAAAATAAATAAATAAAACACTATATAGATTATGCTCTTTGTCTAAATTGACTTAAGGTGATAGTTAATTCAAAACAGAAATAAAACTTTGTTTTTAATAAGACGAAAATGAACAATAATGTAAATAGTATAGTTTGTTAAAATCCTTGAAACCTTAATATGAATCCAAACTGGTTAGTTGTAGACTTTAATGGTTGTTTATTACACATTTCATCAAGAAATTGCTGAACAGTCATTATTTTATTGAAATGTCTATTGAACTGATGTATATATCATTGCTTGAAATCCCTTCTTGATACTTGTATTCTTACTGACTAAAGTCAAATCAATAATATTGTCTCATTTGTCTAGATAGTTAAATAAAGATATTATGAATAAAACTGAATAATTACTTGAAAGAAGCCTATATACTCATTAAATCTAAAATAAACATCATTATAGTAATATAAAGATCAATGTTATCGGTAAACGTATTGAAGTCACAACTCTAAGCTAACATATACTTCATATGTATGTAACAGGAAAAGTATGCACTTAAACAGTATTACGTATATAGTTTATTTATTTATTTATTTTAACACATAGATATTGGTACAAGGAGGCACCAAATACATATGTGCCACACAAATCTCATTTGGTATGTGTCAGGGCTGTGATACTGCCCGGGTGCACAAACCAAAGCTGGTGGTTTTCTTAGGGGACCACATCCGGAGCCTTCAACCTGAAGGTCTGATCCACAAGGCAATCGAGCATCGTAAGAAGATGCAGTCCCATGGTAACCGGTGACCAACGATTGGTTCATATGCCATTTGTTTCTTCAAGATACTAAAGCCCATGTGCACCATTGGTTTGGAATCAGGGTTTTCCAACTTCCCTAGGTGGACCCTCCATGTCCACCAACCTGGTTAAAGCGCCGGACATTCGCTTTTCGTCCTCTCAACTTCTTAAACAACACACGTGGTGCGAGAAGGCAGTCAGTAGGACTTCCCTGACAGAGGCTGTATACACTTGGCCATTTGAGAGCATTTCGAGAGAAAGAGCTGACTCTACCCACCCTTGGCCGTACCAGGGCATTTGGGGGCATTTTTTATGTAGTGTACAAATGTGTTGGATTTTTGGGATTTTTGTTCAATCTACAAATAAATGCAAAGTACAAACATTTAAGATTATTAGAAATTTCAATAGTTGAAATTATGAGTCAATTGAAGCTAGACCATTATGGAAAACTTGAAAGAACTGAACAGCCGTTTCGTCACAGTATCGGACTCTTCAGCAATGCGCACCCACGATCTCGCTCCCCGCGAGATTCCAATCCAGAACCTATCAGTCTCGCGCGCTGAGGAGTCGTATATCAGGATGAAACAACCGTTCAGTGCTTCTAGGTTTTTCATGGTGGTCTAGCTTTAATGGACTCATGATTTCAACTATTTATATTTCTAGACAAACTCCCCACAAAAACCTATTCCAATGAAGATTATTCTTAATATAAATTAGAATCTATTGTGAACTTGTCTTTACAACAGATGACACAATACTGTAACAAGAATTATCAAAGATGAAATCTGAAAAGAAATTAGTATTGTAAAAGAAAAGTTTATATATAGCAGTAATAAACTAAAATGGAATAACAACCAAATATGATCTTGGGATGAAGAACAGTTAGCAAACTAAAGAAAAAAAAAAGAAAGAAAATCATGAAGGTCATATGAAAATACAAATTTAAAATATTGTACTCTTGATTATCATTACAAACAAACAAAAAGAATAGCCACTTATTCATAGAATAATGCAATTTGGAATCATTTTACTAACATATAACAAGTGATAGTTTTAAAGTGGATTAGTTATAAAATGTTTATATCCCCTTAAACGGATCATCATCAAAATATCTTCATATCATCAAGTTGATTAGTTATAAACTAAATAAGTTAACTGTTATGATCCTTTTGTCTAAACTATGAATACTCTAATCATCATATTTAGCTTGAATTTGTCAAATATATGTGCATTTATGAATTCAACTTCACCTGTGAAACTAGTTATATAAGGAATATAATTCAGTAAGTTCATCATTGTATAACAGAGCATTATCCGTTGAGTTTGAGTAAACAATAGGTAAGAGTGATTATGAGTTTTATTCTCGTTCACTTAGTTGACACAGGTCATCAAGTTGAATTGAATTGATATAAACCTTAGAAATGAACTAGTGGATAATTTACTACATATCAGTTACTACTTATTATAATTTGTATATTTTGTTATTTCTATTTTTATAATTCTAATTAAATGTCTAATTTTTTGGTTGAGATCATGAATCAATTGATGTTAGACCACCGTTGGAAATCTGGAAGCACTGGACGGCCGTTTCGTCCTAGTATGGGACCAACATGTGCACACTAGTGACTAGCTTCGTGAGGGAATTCTCGGAGTTCTAGTGAGAAGTCGAGAACAGTGGAGCTAATCCGTGTCGGGTAGAGACAGGTATCTACCTCAGTACAATGGAAGTTGGTCGCGCAATTTCGTGGATTGGTTGATCTTAGATACTAACACCATTGGATGCCGACTCAGTGGTCTAATGGTTAAGTGCTCAGGCGCGAAGCCAGTAGGTCCTGGGTTCGAATCCCGCTCGCGGGATCGTGGATGCGCACTGCTGAGAAGTCCCACGATAGGACGAAACGGCCATCCAGTGCTTCCAGGTTTTCAACGGTGGTGTAACATCAATTGATTTATGATCTCACCCAAAAACTTAACAATCTCCACAACCCCCATACTGATAAATGTCTAATATAGTGTTTTTAAAAAAAACTAGTTCAAGACAACAGATTCTAATAGTCATGTTGTACATAATTGAACTAATCGTTTGAAATGTTAACAATTGAAGACTTTCCGTTTATTTATATGAATCAATATTGTATGAGAATATTCTACATAATTAAGATACTGAATGTCCATTGACTGGATACTAATCAACAATAGTCTACTGTGAAAGAGGACAAACCAACTTCCAATTAAAAAAGAAATTACAAAAAGTTAATGAAAGTGAATAGAAAATACATTACAAAAATCACTCAACTGCATCACGAGGCAATTGTTTCCTACTTGGAATTTTGAAAGGAAATAGAAAAGAAGAAAATTAAAGATCATACTATGTTACAAATTAGTAGCAGATGTCAAATGAATGAATAACAACTGGAAAGAATTATTCCATTACAGAGTTTTTATTGAACAGAACACTGGTGTGGACATTCGAATCGTATATAACACAAAATTACAGAGTTACTTGGTAAAATAGAAAAACCATATAGAAAATCGTTAATTTACAAAATATTAATCCATCATATCAACCTGAATTATCCCTGTTGGAAACATCAATCCGTTGTCTCACATTTCATTGTTCATGTGTTTTCTTAAAAATTGCATTGTGTTCCCACTCTTCCTTTCTTGATCTTCCCCCATCTTATGTTGTCAGACATTACGTTCTTTAACTCGCGTTATATACTACTTACATGAATATCAGTAGCACACACCACAAGTTGAGTGAGGAATACTGGCAAAACGCCTATGTTCCTCAACGAGGAATAACAGGTGTAAGTAAGTAAGTAAGTAAGTTAGTAAGTAAGTAGGTAAGTAAGTAAGTAAGTAAGTAAGTAAGTAAGTAAGTAAGTAAGTAAGTAAGTAAGTAAGTATTCTACACACTTCTTTCAATCATTACTTCTCTTCATAATCTTTTTCTATTTATTTTATTCATCGTTAATTATTCATCAATTGTCTTCTAGTCTAATTATAACCGTAACAATCGCCACTGTATATAACAATTTCAAACAACCACAAGTGTGAACTACTCATCTATTCACATTCTAATAATACATAACAAGTAAATGTTAAATTTTAAAAGAAAAAACCGGAAAAATTACCGAAGAGAATCAACAAAGAAAGAAAAAAAACTAATAATAAATGAATAATAATTTAATAAAAATAAAAAAAAAACCATAAACGTTTCCCTAAATGATTCAAATGTCATTAGTTGCTATTTAGATCAGTTTCCTTTTTTTTTCTCCATTTAAATCATTCGACTGTACAATGTTTTTTTCTGTTTTGTTTTGTTGGGTTTTTTTTATAATTTTTTTGTTGTTGTTGTGTTAATCAATTAAAAATGGTATTCACAAAAAGTTACCGCTTAAATCAATAAACCATTTAAAAGTAGATTAAAATCAAAAATGAATAGTTTTCCGGTTTTTTAAAAGAAGAAGAAAAAGAAATAAAGAAGAAAAATAACAACAATAATAATAACAAGAAAAACACCATAGTGATTACAGTATTTATTAAAAGAGAAATAAATAAATGAGTAAAGGAAATTATTTGAAAACATATCAGATTAAAGAGGGGGGGTTGTTTTTCTTTTCTCTTCTTCTTATTCTTAGTAGAAAGATACAAATAGAATGTTTGTTTAGAATTAAAGATACGCCAAAATTATTATTATTATTAGTTAAGGCTTTATTTTTTTTAATTCATTTAGATGGGTTATGTTTTTCTTTTTAATTATCTTGTCTTGTCTTTTTTTCTTTCTTTTTCATTACTTTCCATTGTGAATTTATTTCCTTTATTCATTAACTTATTATTTATGAAGTAAGTTACATTGATTAATATGATAAGAGTTTATTCTTGTGTTGATAGAATATAGTAAGTATTTTGATTTTGATTCATTTCGTTTAAGACTACTTACAATTAGAAAGGCGATCTCAGCAAGTGTGATAACTACAGGGGCATCACTCTTCTCTCAATACCTGGAAAAGTCTTCAACAGAGTATTGTTAAACAGGATGAAGGACTGCGTAGACACCCAACTTCGTGACCAACAGGCAGGATTCCGTAAGGATAGATCGTGTACAGACCAAATCGCAACTCTACGGATCATTGTGGAACAATCAATTGAATGGAATTCATCACTCTACATCAACTTCATTGACTACGAAAAGGCATTTGATAGCGTGGACAGAACAACACTATGGAAGCTTCTTAAACATTACGGCGTGCCTCAGACGATAGTCAATATCATACAGAATTCCTATGATGGATTACACTGCAAAATCGTGCATGGAGGACAGTTGACAAAGTCGTTCGAAATAAAGACCGGTGTCAGGCAAGGTTGCTTACTCTCACCCTTTCTCTTTCTCCTGATGATCGACTGGATCATGAAGACGTCAACATCTGAAGGGAAACACGGGATACAATGGACATCTAGGATGCAGTTGGACGATCTGGACTTCGCAGATGATCTGGCCCTTCTATCCCAAACTCAACAACAAATGCAGGAGAAGACGAACAGTGTAGCAGCAGCAGTAGGTCTCAATATACACAAAGGGAAGAGCAAGGTTCTCCGATACAACACAGCACGCACCGATCCAATCACAATTGACAGAGAAGATTTGGAAGATGTAAAAACCTTTACATATTTGGGCAGCATCATTGATGAACAGGGTGGATATGACGCAGATGTGAAGGCGCGGATCGGCAAAGCAAAGAGCAGCATATTTACAACTGAGGAACATCTGGAACTCAAAGCAACTGTCAACCAACACCAAGATCAGGATTTTCAATACAAATGTCAAGACAGTTCTACTGTATGGGGCGGAAACCTGGAGAACTACGAAAGCCATCATCCAGAAGATACAAGTGTTTATTAACAGATGTCTACGCAAAATACTTCAGATCCGTTGGCCGGACACTATTAGCAACAACGTACTGTGGGAGAGAACAAACCAGATCCCAGCGGAGGAAGAAATCAGAAAGAAGCGCTGGAAGTGGATAGGACACGCATTGAGGAAAGCACCCAACTGCGTCACAAGACAAGCCCTCACATTGAATCCTCAAGGCCAAAGGAAAAGAGGAAGACCAAAGAACACATTACGCCGTGAAATGGAAATAGACATGAAAAAGATGAACAAGAATTGGATGGAACTAGAAAAGGAGGCACAGGACAGAGTGGGTTGGAGAATGCTGGTCGGCGGCTCATGCTCCATTGGGAGTAACAGGCGTAAGTAAGTAAATAAGTAAGTAAGTAAGTAAGTAAGTAAGTAAGTAAGCAACTTACAATAACCTAATATGTTACATATGGAATTGTAGTATGATCTATAAAATGTGATCAGGATTAAATGCCAAGATAAATATGTTATAACTTGTGTTGTGGTGTGTACTATTTATATTGACATAAGTAGTAGATGATGTTAGTCGTGAACAGAATGTCTGGCAGCAGAGAGATAAGAGGATCTAACAGTAAAGAATGGAAACAGAATGCAATTTGTATGAAAATGCAAGAACAATGAAGTCTGAGTCATTTTGAGACAATTGATGGACATTTCGCAAATTAAGCATGTACTATATGATTGTTAGATCTTATTAAAAAATCCGGTAATTTTGTGTTAAATACATTCCATTGTCCCCACTCGTGTTCTTGTTCACTACAGTAGGTCTGCGCCCCTAACAATGTATAACGTAATGATACCGTCAATTCATGAACAGTGATTTATCGACTGGACCAATGATATATAAAACAAGTACCAGCAATCTATAGTCATAATTTGTCTTACTTTTTGCTTAGCTCTGCTTGTTAAGTCCAGGACACCAATCTCAGTCTCTACGATATGAATCATTTATTTCAAACATGCTGGGTTTACATACCAACCAGACAGACCACATCGTACCATAAAATAAGAAACAATATTTGTACAAGATTTAACCAAATATGGCTATGAATGTGGGTATAACTCAAGAATGTTATGTTGTGTAGTAATAGTTCATATGTCAAAACAATAATAAGAGGGACAAATATGAATAGTTTAGTTACATAACAATTATACGATAAAACATTCATTATTCTCATCGGGATATAACAAAATATGATAAAAGTCACAATTCAGTGATTAATCAAATGTACATGAATTCAACATTAATGTATCATTAATGATGATGATGATGATGATGATGATGATGATGATGATGATGATGATGATGATGATGATGATGATGATGATGATGATGATGATGATGATGATGATGATGATGATGATGATGATGATGATGATGATGATGATGATGATGATGATGATGATGATGATGATGATGATGATGATGATGATGATGATGATGATGATGATGATGATGATGATGATGATGATGATGATGATGATGATGATGATGATGATGATGATGATGATGATGATGATGATGATGATGATGATGATGATGATGATGATGATGATGATGATGATGATGATGATGATGATGATGATGATGATGATGATGATGATGATGATGATGATGATGATGATGATGATGATGATGATGATGATGATGATGATGATGATGATGATGATGATGATGATGATGATGATGATGATGATGATGATGATGATGATGATGATGATGATGATGATGATGATGATGATGATGATGATGATGATGATGATGATGATGATGATGATGATGATGATGATGATGATGATGATGATGATGATGATGATGATGATGATGATGATGATGATGATGATGATGATGATGATGATGATGATGATGATGATGATGATGATGATGATGATGATGATGATGATGATGATGATGATGATGATGATGATGATGATGATGATGATGATGATGATGATGATCTATCATATTAAAATATTTTTTTTCGTGAAAATAGTCAAGCTTTGAATATTTGAAATTACATAAGAGATTACCATATGAGCCATTAAAATAAACTCGAACTGTTCAATATCTTTTTCTATAGTAACGTAATATACTTTGAATAAATATCCTTTTTTTTTTCTTTATATCATTTTACAGTGTAAAGTTAACTCATTTAATAATCTACACAATTGAACCATATGTTAAGTATTCATTTTGATTTTATTATTCTCAACTTTATTGGATCATTGTATGTTATAAGTAATACTTAATGAGTTAAGTAATATAATTAAGTTATAAATTGTGTTCTTACTTCCTTAATTTTACATTATAATTATAACCATTCTAATAGTTTACACAATTTTACTTGACCAATGAAGTGTATATTATGTGCTAATCATTTCAACATGTTTGTAAATTAATAATTAGATCAAAGTACACTATTTAATTCAATTCGAAATGATCTGAATGATCCTGCTATTCATATATGATTGAAGTCTTACCGATTTATGGTTGATATATGAGTATCCTGTGTGGAATGCCTCGATATAACCATTATGATGTAAACTGATATAGATTAGAATGCATCCCATTGATGAGCAATACATAAGATGATACTCCTATCCATGATACTATTACTAGCCATATTCCATCTGTTCTATGTCAACCTTTTTGTCATAATGGCTATATTGAGGTAATTCTTACAGTATACCCATATGCCAACCAAGAATGGTCAAATTCCAGTCATAATTTCAACAATCAAATAATCTAAACCATTTCAAATTTAATTAAATCTTGTACCCGTTGCACAAAAGAGTGCTTATCTGAATTCAGTAGCTAAGTAAATAATGCAATGACATTTGAAGCAACCAGAACTAAATTTATATGGTATTGTTTGGTTTGTATCTTCTCATTGAGTTTTCAGACTGCAATTGATCAGTCTCGTGTTGACACATGTGCATCCTGTGCAGATTGCATCGATATAGCCTTAAGTCACAAGCTTTTTAAAGAAAGATGGATACACTAACAGGAGTCTGATCAATTGCAGTCTTAAACAACAATGGGAAGATACAAGTAAAACAACACTAAGTGAGTTTAAACTTCACCCAATCGCACAAGCAAATGGCTATCATGACTTAGTTGTTAAGTGGATAATGCGATGGCGATTGAAGCGAACATTACTGAACTCGAGTCCTAGAGTGAACATCAACACTGGGATGGAGACACATCTAGTTGACGAATCCCAAATAGAACGAAACGCGTATCCTGGATTCCACTGCTAGCTGTTTGTCATCTTTGTTTAAAAAGTATCATTTCATGCTTTATTACAATTATAAGGTTTCTTTTCATATAAAAACATTTTAAAAAATTGGATCAAAATTGTTAAAATGAACTCTGAGGTAATTTATTCCTGAAGATATCATAGTGTTTGAGTTGAAATCATTATCTAGCGAAATAGATGAATACATCTTTTACAACTCCAGAACAAACGTACGTACATACCGAACTGCAATATAACTTCTTCAACTATCATAGTTGTTATATCCGAGAGAAGATTAAATCATGAGTAACTTCTAAGACATACTAATTGACTAATATTATCTTTATATTCTTATGGTATAACTATTCAATAATTAAATTATGTATATTTATATTCCTCTTCTTATAAGCTTCATTTTGACTTATAATTCATTATTGTACGATTTACTGTTCTTAAGTTATGCTCAGTTTATTAACTACTGCCTCCCACATTCACGGCCACATTTGGCCAAATATTGTACAAATGTTATTTCCTACTTCATGATGAGTTGCGATCTATTCGATTGATGTATAAACCGAGTATGTTTTAAATAAATGATTCATATTGCAGAAGTTAGTGCTTGTGTTCTGGACTCAGGTGGACAGGTTAGACGGACATAAGACCAATAAGGACGCTAGACTGCTCATAGCGGTCGAACGTCATTGGTTTTACCACAGTGCGAAGATTGTATTAGTCGTATTTTGACTGGTGGAAAATTACGTGATAAAAGCTGGACATAAAATCATAACAATAGTCATCTAACATCTTTTTTCTCTAGTAATGAATAATATCAATGAGACTACTTATTCTTCATATTCTTTATTGATAGATTTTATTCCATTCAATTGACTCTATTTATGAATTTGAATAAAGCTAAAATAATAGTCAAGACATAATAATATAAATTCCTTTTATTTTATATCTTCTCTTCAGATGTTTACAGCTATATTCTCACTAAAGTGTAACATTCAATTATAGCATAATATGAAGTAGTTGACAATAGTGATGAAAAGAATTGGAATTCCAGCGATTATTTATGAGAATTATACATTGGAAGGGGTTTTGTGGAGATTGTAGTAATTTCAGCAGTTGAGATCATGAGCCAATTGAATCTAGACCAACATGGAAAACGTGCAAGCACTGGAGAGTCGTTTCGTCCCATTATTGGACTCCTCAGCAGTGCGCATCAACAACCCACCTCGCGGGATTCGAAACAGTGCTTCCACGTTTTCCATGGTGATCTAGCTTCAATTGACTAATGATCTCAACTGTTGAAATTACTACAATCTCCACAAAACCCCTTCTGATACTAATCAACATATGCTCACTAGTGACTGGCTTCAAGAGATATATCCTGGAATTCTAGTGAAAAGCTATGACCAGTGGAGTTCAACCAGGTCTGTTGTGAGATAGTTACTCACTGATGACAATAGTGGATGTGTCGCTAAATTTCGTGGATTATTTGAAGTTAGACATTAAAACCATTGGATGCCGGCTCAGTTGTCTAGTTGGTTAAGCGCCTGGCTCGAGACTGATAGGTCCTGGGTTCGAATCTCCCGGGGGTGGGGTCATGGATGCTCACTGCTGAGAAGTCCCACAATAGAACGAAACGACCGTCCAGTGCTTTCGAGTTTTCCATAGTGGTCTAGCTTCAATTGACTCATGATCCCAACTTTTGAAATTATATATTTGTGAATGAATATATGTAAGGTCATTCAAAGATGGAATTTAAAAATTTAGACAAAGAGAGCTAGTAAATTTGTAAAGTCCAGAAACTGATAAGATGAACTATGGAATAATTATAAGAGATGTGGAAAGTTTACATAAGTTTAAATTCATTTGAAAATAAGTTTTAATATCTAACTTCAAGCAGTTCATAATATTACACAACCATCTTCCACTGCTTGTGGTGAATACCTTTCTCAAGTGTGATATTGTTGAATTTCACTAGTCACAGCTTTTCTCTAGAACTTCAAGAATGACATCTAGAAGCCAGTCTTTAGTAAGTATATGTACCGTCTCTTTCTAGAAACAATGATCCTATTTGAGTTCATTAATCCCTATTGCTTCAGCGAAACAAAAAGAAATTTTTGGTTTCTTTAATTCACTTGGTATTGTTTTACTTGAATCTTCCCATTGATGTTTTAGGACTGAATTTGATCAGTCTCTTATTGGCATACGCACAGTCTGCACATATGCCAATAAGAGACTGATCAAGTTCAGTCCTAAAACATCAATGGGAAGATTCAAGTAAAACAATACCAAGTGAATTAAACTTCACCCCATTGCACGAGCAAGTGGCTATCAGGACTCAATAGGTAAGTGGATAACGCGATGGCGTTTGAAGCGAACGGTACTGAGTTCGAGTCCCAGAGTGAACATCACCTCTGAGATGCAGGTACATCCAGCTGACGAGTCCCAAACAGAACGAAACGCTCGTCCTGGATTCCACTGCTAGCCACTATCCATCTTTACTTATTTTGGTTTCTTTGTCTGTTCGTGATATATGTATATATAACTACCTCAAACTTTGCAACATCAAATGATAATTTAACACATTTTGTTGTATTTTCTTCCCTTTAAATTTAAGACATTTTATATCTACTCAAAAAGCTCTAACAAGAAAATTTAATACAATGTATCAATAATATAAATGTTATAACTTCATCATATAATCTAGGTCAGTTACTATTATAGTGTCATTCACTATCATCTAAAACCTTTCTTAACTCTTATCCCTTTTCAATCAATAATCATTCTTAAAAATATAATCAGTTTAGGTGTTGTGGAGATTGTTAAGCTTTTTTATTGAAATCATGAGTCAATTGAATCTAGACCACCATGGAAAACTTTGAAGCACTAGACAACCATTTCTTCATAGTATGGGACTGCTTATCAGTGCGCACCCACGCGCACCGCGAGATTCGTACCCAGGACCTATCAGTCTCGCTCCAGGCGCTTAACAAACTAGACCACTGAGCCGGCATCCAATGGTGTTCATGTCTAACCTCAACTAATTCACGACACTGCGTAACCATCTTCCATTGTACTGAGGTAGACACCTGTTTCTACGCGACATGGGTTAGCTCCACTGATCACAGCTTCTCACCAGAATTTTGAGAATTTTCTCACGAAGCTAGTCATTAGTGAGCACATGGTAATTATCAGTTTAGGTGTTGTAGAGATTGTTAAGTTTTTTTTATGCGCACTGCTGAGGAGTCCCATAATAAGACGAAATGGCCGTCCGGTGCTTCCATATTTCCAGGGTGGTCTAGCTTCAATTGACTCATGATTTTAATTAACAATATAAGTTGTATTATACACATCATTTGTTTTGTTTATCATACAGTAAATATCAATGATAACTAAACTGATTAATAAGTTGATGTTATGACGACACAAAACACATTTAATCTGATTTAGTTTTTACAATTCTAACTTATATATCAACCTATTTAAAAACTGATAAAATGAAATAGTCTATGAACTTTTCTGAATACCAACCGCTTTTAGTTTTGTAAAAGTAAGAATATTCTTTCAAATCTATTTATGAAATGTTAATTAATAACTCTTATGGAATATGTATTGGTGTATAAAGTTGAACAAAATGTATTTAAATAATTAATCTAAAGTTAAGTTACTATTAGATAAGGGTGAAAATAAAGTTGAATCATTCATCTTGATTTGTGATCTGTCACCATGAATGACTAGTTTTCTATATGCATTTAAATATCCAGACTGAATAATTTCTTATCTGATGAGATCACTAACTGATATAAGTTCGACAGACCATTGAGATCTAAAAACACTGGACGGTCGTTTCATCTTTTCATAGGTCTTTTCAACAAAGTGAATTCATGACTCCCGACACACATATATCGATTCGAACCCAGGACCTTTGATATCGCTCCTGAACGCTTGATCCCCTATACCTCTAAGTGATGTGATCCAGTGGTGTTGAATTTTGTACTGATCCATATGTAGATGAATCATAAGTACAACGAAAACTATGGTTGTGATATGAACTAATATGACAAACGGATACAAATTGTTGTGCGACTTGATCTAAATTTGCATGTATATTTGTAACGTTATTGGTTATATTGTATGTCTATCTCAACTCCTCTATATTACTGTCGGTCTTTATTTATAATTACTTGTTTCAGGGCATTGCTGTTAACTGAATTCCAAGTTTCACCTATTGATTTTTACCGTATTTTTTCTTGTATATGAAAGCCTATACGATACAAATCTGAAGAGCTTTTGTATTCGGCTTTGGTTTGTACGTTGTATTAACATGGTTAGTCGACAGAAGCTATTTGATGAAAGACACCAATTAAAGTCACTATTTAGTTGTTGACACATAAAGGGGATAAAAATTACACCAATAAATAAATATGAAAATATTTTAAAATGAATAATAAACTGTACTCACTTTCCTTTAGGATGTGTAAATTGTACTAAATAAATATTTTTACCCAATTGCCAAGAACATGACAGTTTCACATAACCTAATGATACTTGTAAACTGTTTGTAGGATTACTATTCTCATTATTATTATTATTATTATTATTATACATTAATTTTGTATAATTCATACTTCTACTATTTGTAGTACTAAACCAATGTATATTATTACTACTATTAGTTTTATAAGTAGTTTGATCATCTACACTGCAAATACTTGTTAAATAATCTTTTAATGATGTAAAAAAAATTTGATGTTTTATATGAAGAATATGATGACATGATAAGAATAACCATGCATGATGTGAATCTCTTGTAAATAACATTTGTAACCAACCATATTGTAAATTTAAAAAATTAAATTTATAATTGTATAATTCTTCCGGTAATTGAAGGGAATAGAATAATGATGTTTTCTTCTTATTATTGTCATTATTATTATTTTGAGATTGTTGGTATAAATTATTTAAACCATAATCTGTCATCCAAATTGATTCATGTGAATGATGTACAAAACTTGGAAAATAACAATTTTGTCCAGCTGTCCAAACTATTCGATTATCCAAGGTGAATTGATAAAGTACTGTAATAGAGAACATAAAAAGACGAGTATTAGTATTAGTATTATTATTATTGCCATGAATTCTAAAGATTAAATGACACCCGCTTATAAACCATTGGAACTAGGAATATATTAAATAAATGTTTTAATAGAGTGAACAAACAAACTTATGACTATCTAAATTGTCTACTCCATCCAGTCACTGTGAAATCTTCATTGAAAAGTAATGACTTTCTGAACTGCTAATGTATTTGTTAACCTGCTTAAAAGGAAACTGTTGAAAAGTAATTTCAGTTAATACACTTTAGGTATTCATGTATTTATGTTTCTGTATTGAAAATGTTAAGAAGATTACCATGAATTTGAACGAAACCTAAACTTATATTCATTTTTATTGAGATCATGAAGAGATGGATGTTAGACTATGATTGGAAGCCTGGAAACACTGGACGACCGTTTCGTCGTATTGTTGAACTCCTCAGCAGTGAGCATTCACGATCCCATCTCACGATATTTGAAGCCAGGGCATATCATTCACGCGTGCGAACGTTTGACATCTAGACCACTGAGTCGGCATTCAACGGTGTTAATGTTTAACCTCAACTAATCCGTGACATTGAGTGACCATCTTCCATTGTACTGAGGTAAATACCTGTCTCTGCTCAACTTGGATTAGCTCCACTGGTCACAGCTTCTCACTAGAACTCCGATAATTTCTTCACGAAGCTAGTCATTAGTGAGCACATGGTAATTATCAGTATAGGGTTGTACAGATTATTAAGTTTTTGACTGAGGTCATGAAAAGATTGATGTTAGATCACCATTGAAAACCTAGATGCACTGGACGACCGTTTCGTTCTAGTATACGAACTATTTGTTTAGCGTTCATCATGGTGTTATTTCAATAGACCATTTGAGACAAAGTATTCAGCGATATTCTTTAACTTCAAATGATTGAATTCGATAATAATCTGTGTTAAATTTGCCATACAAAACCAGAAAGCATTAGATAGCTCTTTCGTTGTAATAGGGGCATGCTCAATAGTGGGAATACACAACTTCACCACAGATCCAATTGACAACCTTCAGATATTAAGGTAAACACAACTAATTTGTGATGTAGCGTAGTAGCCATCCAATGCCCTTGGCTCTTCAAGCCAAATTCAGCATAATTTACACTGTTCATACATATCTATTGGTTGTTCGGATCTTTCGATTGATGTTTAGAACTAGAAGTGGTTAGCCTTTTTCTGGCATCTGTGCATCTTATGCGGATTGTCTCAATATCGCAATTAAGTCACAAGCATTTTAAGCACATATGGATGATAACTAGCACTAGTATCTAAAACGCGCGTTTCGTTCGATTTGGGACTTGTTAACTGGATGTACCTGTATCTTATGTTTACTCCAGGACTGAATTAACGAAAAATGTGACATAAAAGCATTGATAAACAGATAGATCTAAAAATCATAGTACACCCGACTGAACTGTCACGTTTTCAACCAATGTAATAAACTATACCGGTTAATTTGTTCAATGAAATAATAATGTAGTTAATTCTTGAAAATCAGAAATACTGGTTCTTTCTTTCTCTCCTTCTCCTTTCCCAGAAATAGTTTTGATGTTTTATTCAACAACAACAAAACATCATGTATCATAAACTTGTTATGATTGAAAGTGTGAAAGTCAGTTGCATAATCAACCTTCAAATGTCACATTTTATTATTCTGAAGAGATTACTTGCATGAAATGTTAACAGAAATAGAAACTTCAAAATATTCATTTTCATTGTGCAGGAAGATCTTTATCATTGATTATCAGTTAAATTATTGACTTGATTCAATAATTAAAAAAGTTACACACTACTTGTTACTCTTTTTCAGCATCGACCTAAGAACACCAAAAATAGGATAAATCATCAGTATGAGAGGTGTAGAGATTGGACAAATTTCGTTTTTATTATACAAATCCTCAGTAGTGAATATTCACAACCCACCTAATCAGGAAATAGAGCTGAGAAGATTCAACCTAGCACTCAAACTTATAATCTACAGAACATTGAGAGCCAGAATTCAATGGTTTACAACTCTGATTTCAATTACTCCATTGTTTTCAATGATAACTTCCTCATAATCTATGCAGTTTAACTCCACTAGTCACGACTTTTCACCAAGAACTTCAGAAATTCCGTCTTCAAGCTAGTCACTAGTAAACACATGAAATATGGCATTATAGGGTTACGGAGATTGTTGAATTTCATTAAGATTAAACGTTTGAGCATTAGATGGAAGGAACTAGATCTGAAACCCAGTTATGGGGTAGTGAATGCGCACTGTAGAATAATCCTATACTAAAACAGAATGTTCGTCTAGTATTTCCTGGTTTTCATTAGTTGCCTAATTTTGATCCATTCGTGATTTTTAATGAAAAGAAAAACAAATCCATGTATGGACAAATTATTCTGGCTCTTCTGTTAAACGGAATTGAGCTGTACTGTTTGGGTTGTCATGTGAAAGTCTGGATGGTGTCCGGTTCTCCTGAAAACCAATATTAAATTACTCTGGTTCACAAGGGTATGTTATACAACTAACTATAATAACTCTGTTATGTCATTGATTGAATAATAAAATTTAAATTATTATTATCATTTATTTGTTTATTATATACCTTAGTGGTCTAGAGGTTAAGAGCTTACACACAAGACCGTTAAGTCCTGGGTTCGAATCTCACGATACGGGATCATGGATGCATACTAATGAGAAGTCCCATACTAAGATGAAACGGCCGTCCAGTGCTTCCAAGTTTTCCATCATAGTCTAACTTCAATTGACTCATGATCTTAACTATTGAAATTATTATAATATCCACACACACACACAAAAACACCCCTTCTGATATAAATCATAAAATGTATGTTTTTGTTTTTATCAAAATACAATGGATTATTTTCATGAAATAAACTTTTGTGATAACAAAATTTCACAGAGAAACGTGTTTATTCCCCGAAATTGACGATTAACTAAAAGTTTGTTTTGTTTTGTTTTGTCTGTTAAGATGATTAGTTTCCATTTTATTATTATTTTAAAAAAAATGGTACATAAATAAAGGTCACAATCTAAGTCAGTAGTATGTGGAAAGAAAACAGAAAAAAATGTGAAATATGTAGTAGAAAATTTATTTGTAAAAATAACATTAATTAAGGTCGTAGATGCGCACTGCTGAGGAGTCCCATACTAGGACGAAACGGCCGTCCAGTGCTTCCAGGTTTTCAATGGTGGTCTAGCTTCAACTGACTCATGATTTCAATTTGTGAAATTTCTAAAATCTCCACAAAACCCATTCTGATTAATTAAGGTGTTGTAATGAATCATTTAATTTCTAGGTTATTTGTGTTATTGTCTTATCTCAGTTGGGATATTACTAAAAACTAGAAAGAATATAGAAGCTATTTCGCAAGCTTCTAAAGTTTTAGTGAGTAGCACTAATCAATGAAGTAAAGACATATCTAATAACCCAAGATGATTGTTAAGCTACATTGTAAATCGATGAAAGTTGTAAATGTATGACAATGAAAGCTGATCAATTGGCTCTAATGTTCATAAAATTGATATGTGAGAAAGAAAATAACGGTACAATAGCCTTTCTAAATATTCTACTTACCAGAAGGAAGAATGGATCATTAAGTAGAAACATAAACACAAGAAAACTACTTGGAGGGGCCAATATACAAACTTTCTTAGTTTTGTTCCTCTACAAAACAAAAGGAACCTGATTAAGACACTTTACCATAGAATCAAGATCATATGCTCTCTAAATGTAGTCGAAGATGAAATGAAGGCAACCCTGAAAGAAAACGGATATCCGGAGAATTTATAAATAAAAACGTAGTCAATAAAGGAGATCATAGAGAATACCTAAACGTGAATAAAAAGCCTCTGTGTATGTGCTTACAATTCAGAGGCAATGCACCTAGTAAAATGCTAAGACTGAAGTTACGCAGATTAATTTAAAGACCTTTTAATGCAGGTGAACCACTACTCGTTCAATGATCGCTCTGAGTTTGAAAGATAAATTGCCTAGACTAGCCACTTCTTTCTGTATCTATCAACTCAACTGCTCCTGTGGAGCAAGTTATATTGGCAGATGTTTTAGATATTTGTATATTCGGACTCGTGAGGACCTCCCAATGTGGTTAAGCAAAGGTGTAGTCAAAACGGTTAACAGTTTCATTTTAGCCCATTTAATTCAGACGGGACATAAGTAAGAGAACAGATTAAATAAACTATGATTAATTGAGTAAAAATAGGGAGGAGTAAAAGGCTAGTAAAGTGGAATCATTTTAGTAATGACTATTAAAATAGTTTACAACAGAAGTCAACATACACTAAGAGCTCATTAGAGTGGAATTCATTTGACGTGTTTCGTTCTAGTTGGTCAACACTAAACTCCACAGTTTGATATAATTTAACCAATGTAAACAAATTGGGACATAATAATTGTATCGAGGAATTCCATACAAGATATATTAATTCCAATAAAGACTAATCAACATATCATTCTTAAAGTCAGTTATGGAATAATCATAATTATGTTAATTATATGTGATAAGATAATGGTTGGAGGTAGTCAACAGGAAATCCTGAACCTAGGTTTCGTGCTACTTGGCACTAATCAGCAAGGTATACCTGTAATCTTGAGGGAACTGATGCCTCCTGAGGGATTCCATCTCGTGTCACTCAGCTTCACAGTTAGAGACATTACTACTGAACTATCCATACCACGACTGACCTCCTATATGACTGAAATGCATTCACAATTGATTGATCACTAAATGGTGATCAATGTCATGTATGTCAGATCGTTCTTAGTGTAGATCGAATTCTATATGTATAACATTCATATGACAAGTACAAATCTCTATAGAATTAATCCTCATATATTAAAATATAGATAGTTATTTGGCATTGAATTAATAACACACAAAGGTCATTAATGAATAGAATCAATTCATTAGATTAGTTTAAATAAATCAGTTTAGTTATTTTGAATGAAATAGAATGATGTCAATTTGTTTCTATGTTTATTTGATTTTAAGCTGAATGATTAAGTGGTTAGTTACAAATGTCAGAATTTTGAAAATCATATCAAGTTTATTCAGAAAAACATTAAAACTGCAAATATCTTATTATTAAGTGAAGGTTTCTTTTTTATGTATAATCATGTGTGTGCTTCCATATGAAATCAGATTTTCAGTAGGGGATTTGCAGAACTTTTAATAATTTTATAGTTGAACTCATAGGTCAATTAAATCTGGAAGCAGTGAATGACTGTTTAGTCGTAGTATGGAACTCCTCAGCGGCGGGCATCCATGATCTCGCTCGTGGGATTCGAACCCAGGACCTATTGGTTTCGCGCGCAAACGCTTAACCTCTAAACCGCTGAGCTGGCATCCAGTGGTGTTAATGTTTAACTTCAACCAACCCATGAAATTGCTCAACCGTCTACTATTACATTTATTAACACTGCGTAGTTCTAGAATTACGAACAAGCTTATTTCTTATGTACTAATTTTCATATCACTGGCCGAGAACTAAGCCTTATATTTTAGGAATTAATTTTAATAAACGGTTGATGATCCATGGTTGACATATGCTTCAATTGTTTATCTTTTTCGAACTGATTTAAAAGTTAAGTTCTCTCAATGAGATTGAAACTCTCGGGTTCAATCCCCAGTGGAGTAGAAGAGGCACAGTGCTAGGGAATCTCATAATAGAACGAAACAGCTGTGTAATTCTTCCTAGTTTTCACTGGTTATCTAACTAACATAAATCTATGATACAAACTCTAAAAAATTCAGCAGTCTTAGGAAGCACTCTAAGTTTATAATGATCATTTATTTGTTAAATGATTTCCAATCATGTTCATTCATGTTTGTTATTTTATTAAAAGAGTAGTCTTTTCTACTAAGTAGCTATCTTCTCTTCTGATATTCGCACAATCAGGGGTTTATGTTAACAAATCATTCTCATGAGCTGAAACAATTCGGTCACATCTTATCATTATATCATCATCTATCGATTCATTCCTTTGATCTTAATCATTGAAAAAGTCATTGATCAAATCATAAAATAACACTCCATACGAAATTTACTGTTACATTTATTGTTATTACCATAAACCTTTAGAAACACAAAATATTCGACAACTGTCAGTAATCGGAACCTTGTGTATATTCTACTTTTTGTCTTCCTTCAGATTCAAGGTGTCATTTCTGGAAATCCAGATTTTCTTCTAGATTCATATTGTCTATGATCAATCTTTTCTATTACCAATAATACTATTACTATCTTTATCACTCTGTGATTCACTTTGACACTTATCTCTCTGTGTTAATCAATTATGGTAAACGTGAAGCGATGATATACAAAAGTCATTCGTGAAATATAAATAACGTTTAACAAAATTTATGATCATTTACTGCCATTATCAATTTTCATTCTACTAAAATTTAATTCAGATTTGTTATATAATCAGTTTTACATAGAAACAATAGAGTAAGATGTATAGAGAAATTTATGAATATTTTCAATGAATCCAATCCATTATAACTTGTCATAAAGATAGTAAATTGTAATGATTATTTCTCATGATAATATTTGCTAATGAATACTTTCGATGAAATTGTAATTTATGAACAACTTTCGAGCATCGCTTGAGTGATCTTAAGAATATCCACCTAGTAACTAGAACTAATTGACAGTTATAAACTTGTAAGAAGAATAAAGATTATGATTTACAGTTGATGGTTAAAATTAGGAATTAAATTTAGGGTTTTTATCACGAACTGATATTAGCTAAAATATTAAAAGGTTATTTAACCGAATGGATAAATGAATTTCGCGCCGGAATCTAATACCTGTTAGCTTACATCTGATTGGTTCGTCCATAAATTATAATCTCGACATAGAGAAAAAGTGTAAGCATACTTTTTAGGCAGTAATTTTGATAATTAACATTACATAATGAACATAGACCTGCTTGAATATCTGAACTACCTAGTCCTACCATTTAGATGTTTCAACGAATTATCTGTTCCCTTGTTTGTTTCAACAGATCATTATGTTAATTAATCGTTTAACTTATTCATATACGTTTGTGAAAAGTTTACAACCTTTCACTGTACAAGTTACAAAAATGTACAATTGGAAACATTGTACTGATTGGCAATGTTCACTGAAGAGAATGAGTATTATTTCAACTGTTGACTTCTGAACTGCTAATATGTAACTGATGATCCATTTTAATATTTAACGTCAATATCGATCAAGAAATAAGAAATGGAAACTCGCTGAAATGCTTTTTGCTGAGAATTCTATCTTGTACTAAAAATATACTATTGAATAAAGCTAGTAATAATAAATATTAATATTAATTTCATTAGTTGAGATCATGAGTCAATTGGAGCTAGACCACTATGGAAAACCTGAAAACACTGGACAACCGTTTCATCCTAGTATGAGACTCCTCAGCAGTGGGCATCCACGATCCCACCTCGAAAGATTTGAACCCAGGACCTCTCGGTCTCGAGTGCGAACGCTTAATCTCTAGACCACCGAGTCGGTCAACATCCAACGGTGTTAATGTCTAACTTCAACTAATCGATGAAATTGAACGACACATCCACCATTGTGTTCAGTGAATTACTATCTAGTGCTTTCAGGTTTTCCATGGTGGTTTAGCTTCAAATGACTCATGATCTTAACTATTGAAATTTGAATCAGAACTAAAGGTTTTAATGGTTAAGATTTAGGGATGGGATTAATTTCGGTGTTATATGTAATATACATAAGAAGAATTGAGTATTGAATACTTTTATCTGGATCAATTTATTTTTTCACTTTTATTGTAAACATTTTAAGACGTATACAAAAGTGGTGGAGAAGATTTATAGCTTAGGTGGATGATTTTTGTAGAGTTTTGTTCTTTGAGCTGGATGGTACACAAAAGTATTTCTACGGCTCACTTTACATGATATAAAATAGAAGTCATCTTCTCGACTGTGACTGTTTCATTCTTACTGAAGAAACAACGGGATTTATTATTTTTTTAATTTTATTTTGATGAAAATTAAATAGATTATGTAACTATGTAACCTTTTGTTATTCAGTTGTTAAGAAGGATTGAATATTTGTTTCTGTATACTTTAAATTATGAACAAATATTTTAACTAAATCCATAATGAAGACTAGGAAACACTAAATGGTTGTATTGCCCTACAAAAGGGACTTATTAAGGAATGGATGTTTATATTACCTCTACAGTAAGTCAGACTCAGGATCTATGATCTAACGCAATTTACATGGAAAAGGTTATTCTATGAGGAGTTGGCAAGTTATAAATTTAAAATGAAACCCAGAACTGATTGATATCAAAAGTAAAAGACAAAACAAAACATTATCAGTCACATCTTGTAGGTAAGACTGAACATAATGATTTTCAAATATAAGTGTACATAATTTGTAATCATCTTTTGTTGTTTCATGTTCTGTTCTTAAATAGAATGAAAGATGAGACCATAATTTATGGATTTCATTACGAAATTCATTTATCCATTTGATTAAATAGTCTTTTAACATTTTAACTAATGTGATTGAATGATGAAAACCCTAAATTTAATTCCTAATTTTAACCATCAATTATAAATTATAATCTTTATTCTTCTTAAAAGGTTTTATCACCGTCAATTAGGTCTAGTTACTAGGTGAACATTCTCAAGATCATTCAAGCGTTGCTCGAAAATTGTTCATAAGTTACATCATCAGCAACAAGAATTATAATTTTTAATCATAATTGTAATCCTTGAGCTTTTTGACGAAATAATAAACTGTGACTAATGTAGTTATTAACAATAATAAACAGTTTATTTCAATGGTTTGAAATCTTATGAAAATGGAATAATGATTACGTCATCAGAATTGTTTGTTGAAAAAGAAAGTAAAATTTTCAGTGGTTAAGATCATGAAGCTAGACCACAATGGAAAACCTGGAAACACCGGACGACCGTCTTGTTCTATTGTGAGAAGCCTCAGCAGTGTGCATACACGACCCCGCCCTCCGCGAGATTCGGACCCAGGACATACCGGTTTCGTGCGCGAGCACTTAACTATTAGACCACTGAGCCGGCATCCAACGGTGTTAATGCCTAACTTCAAATAATCCACGAAATTGAGTGACACATCTACTATTGTCTTCAGTGAGTTACTATCTACAACAGACCTGGATGAACTCCACTGGTCACTACTTCTCACTAGAACTCCAGGATATACCTCTTGAAGCCAGTTACTAGTGAGCATAGGTTGAATAATATCAGATGTGTTTTATGGATATTATAGTATATTATATTATAGTATAGTATAGTATTATAGTATATTATAGTATATCATAGTCTGTTGTGAGATAGTTACTCACTGAAGACAATGGTGGATGTATCGCTCAATTTCATGGATTAGTTGAAGTTAGACATTGACACCGTTGGATGCCGACTCAGTGGTCTAGTGGCTAAATGCTTGCGCGCCGGTCCTGGGTTCGAACCGCGCATTGGGCTAGGTCGTGGATGCACACTACTGAAGAAATATTTTGTCTACCTTTATTTTTATCCTAATTTAATATATAGAAATTAATAGAATAGAAGTTTGTATAGATTGTAGTAATTTTAATAGTTGAATTTATGAGTTGATTAAGGTTAAACCATCACTGGACGATCATTTCATTCTAGTATAGGACTTCTCAACCGTAAACACCAACAAATAGAAGAATTCCTGATAATTTTGCTTAATTTCTAATAGAAAATAACACTGTATATTTAAAAAATCATTTTCATTTTGCATGTTTTATTATGGATGATGTATTAACTGTTATGTTATCTGAGCTAAAAATCACACTTAAGGTAAATCATGGTGAATTTATTGATTTCATCTAGTTTATCACTGAAATTGGAATAGGGCATATTACATTACAAACAATAATTTAATGATCAAACTAAAACTGACTTTTTCTATGATTTGCAATTTTACTATCTGTAATAGACATAAGATTAAAATATGATATTTTTCAGTCTACGAGTTTTAGGTTCGAAATCATTCATGACACTATAAAACTTATGAGGCGGTAAACTTTCTACAGAGTTAAAATCTATTCGAACTTACGTGAGGTTTAACTGTTGTTCAGTATTCATCTGGTTGACGTCAGTCTGTCAATAAATAGGACATATTTCAAACTTATATGCTCATAAGCAAAGATGTATAGTGACTAGTAGTGGAATTCAGTGCACGCGTTTCATCCTATCTGGGACTTGTCGGTTGGATGTACCTGCATCTCAGAGTTGATGTTCACTCTGAGACTCGAAACTAGTACCGTTTGCTTCAAACGCCGTCGTGATGAGTCACAAATAGGACGAAACGTGCATCCTGGATTCCACTGCTATCCACCATCCATCTTTGCTTATAATGTTTGTGAATTAGGGCAATACACACAGTATGCAAATATACCAATAACAGACTGATCAACTGCAGTCCTAAACATCAATGTGAAGATTCAAGTAAACAATACCAAGTGAACTTTTATACTCATATTTAGACTAAATAATACTGTGGCTCATGAACATTAGGTATCACCACTGAGATAACATATGCGTTTATAGGAATATCACCAAATTACTAGGTCTACAAACAATAAATTGTAGCGTGTTTGGCAAGCATCTTGAGGTCGTAACATATTTTGTTAATCACTAGACGACAAAAACAGAGGAACTAAGATTAAGGTGTCGTTTTGGGGACCCTTAACTGTTGATCATAACTCATAACCCTATTTTGATATTTGCGCCATGATTCTGACTAATATTTCTCATTCCTAGCTAGTTTAGCTGTACATATTACGTTAACTGCACTTTCACATTCTTTATTAATCCTGAAACTGTTACGTAGTTATATATCAAAAAAAATGTCTTGGCTTTGTGCCCAATTACAATTTACTATTTATAGCTTCATAATACACACAGATAATCAAGTGAATGATAAGTGTAAATTACAAAACTTGCATGTGACTATTTGTCTGAATTTCTGGTGTACAAAATGAAGGTTTTTAGAATATTGGACTTTACTCGGTCTAATCTAACGAGTACTGTAATCAAGTTAGTTCATTTACAGATGTCAATACAATCAAGTTAATAACAACAGAGATAAATTTATTTTAAAAATAAAAACAGTTTTGATATTCGTTAACATTTCAATGACTAGTAATTGATCTAATGAATATCCTTACAAAGTCATTCATACATCATAAAGATAATGAACGGAATTAATTTATAAACAAGTTTTATTAAAAATTCCAAACTATTGCCAAAAGTTTATTTCAATCAGATTTGTAATATTCAACAAACCTACAATATCTAACAGTTTCAAGGAGTTCGTCATTCATTCAGTGTATCATAAGAACTTTCATTGACAACTTCATTTCATTCATCTTTATCTATCTATCTAACTAACTATCTATCTATCCATCTATCTATCTATCCATCTATCTATCTATCTATCTATCTATCTATATTCATTATCTGGAAATTGCCTATTGTACCATATCTCAAGTTGTCCAATTAGAAAAGTATACGAATGACAAATTACAATTTGAAATGGAATTCTTAGATGGAATCATATTCTCATGTGAAGTATTGAATCACTGGATGTGTGAGTAAATGTTAGATATTGTAGATATATTGAACACTGGAAGATAGATGGAATATAAATTCACCAACATGTATCATATCACTAAATGTGAAAGCTGATAAATAGATCATCAAATGATATATTAAACTTATACTCAACACTTAGTCAACAAACAACACAAGGAATTGATAACTAAGAGAAACAATTGAATAAGCTATGATTAATTGAATAAAAAGAGGGAGGATTAGAAAGATAGTAAAGTGGAATCATTTTACAACAGAAGTCAACATACACTAAGAGCTCATTAAAGTGATTTCACTAATTATTTTCATTATTACATATTTGGAGCATATGTAGATTGTGACTGACAGTGGAATTCATTTGATGTGTTTCGTTCTAGTTGGTCAACACTAAACTCCACAGTTGGATATAATTTAACCAATATAAACAAATTGTGATATAATGACTGTATGGAGGCATTTCATATAAAATGTACTTATCCTAATAAGGACTAATCAGCATATCACTCTTGAAATCAATTATGGGATATTATAAACATTAAACACTGGAAGGTAGATGGAATACTGTTGTGTATTTATGGCCAGCTAATTATCACGTAATTTATTCGTCAATCAAAATATGACTTATTCACCCTTATACTATACTAAACCAATGACGTTCGTTCGGTCTGATCAGCCTAGCATCCTATTGGTCCGTTGCTCGCCTAGTTCGTCCAGCCGAGTCCAGAATGCTAACAACAGCCTCCGCTATACGAATCATTTATTTCACACATAATGGGTTTATATATCAACCAAACAGACCGCATCACACCATAAAAAAAGAATATAACACTCGTACAAAATATAGCCAAAGGTAGCTGTGAACGTAGGAGACAGTAATTAATAAACTGAGCATAACATATGAACAGTAAATCGTACAATAATAATTTATAGGTCAAAACGAAGCTTATAACAAGGGGAATATAAATATACATACTCTAATCACTGAATAGTTATACTATAAGAATATATAAATAATATTAGTTCATTAATAGATCTCAATTGTTACTCGTAATTTAATCATTACAAATACAACTTCATAAACATGTATCCCATCTTTAAATTTAGCTAAAAAGCAATTTAATCAATTCATCAACTCCTTTATTTAACATGTCACTAATCTCTTGAAGATTACAATTGTAAACTATCTAATGAAATGTACATTCACACACACACATACACACTCACACATAAACATACATATGCACCTTGTTCACATAAGTCTGAACACTGATTATTATCTTTTATTTATCTAATGACCACAACACACAATGTAGAAAAGAAAATAGAACATTGATTTATTCTTTCTTTTTTTTAAAAAAATCTATTCACTTAACTACTTTCATCATAAAAGATTGTATATCAAACTATGTAAACGATAAAGTTTAATTCATTCTATAATTGTAACTAAACAAATGTCAATTGTATTTATTATTTCTTACATTTGGGCGTGTGTTTTAGGTTTAATTGAGAAAAATTCAAATAAAAAAAAAGAAAAAAAGAAAAAAAAGAGAGAAAAACCGTTTATTAAAAAAAAGAAAAAAAAGATGTAAATGAATCATAAATATAATTTAATGAGTAATAATTAAATTGGTCAAAAATGTGGTGATATATTTTTTTCTCTCTCGCAAGTTATGTTGCTATGTTGTTTGTTCTATGTTGTCATGTTGATTCTCAATTTTTGTCTATTAAACATTTTGTTGTTGTTGTTGTTGATAAACTATTCATTTATAATAAATCTCAAATTATTCTATAAACTAGGTCAAGGTTGGATAGTGAACAAAGTTTTAAGTAGGGGATAATATGTATATATATTCATTGTAATTAAGAAAAGAGTATATATTTAATAAATAATTAATTATCAAAAGGGGTTTTGTGGCGTTTTGTTTTTTAGAAATTTCACTAGTTGAAATCATGAGTGAATTGAAGTTAGGCGACCATAGAAAACATGGAAGCACTGGATGAATTTTTTGTCTTAATATGGGACTCCATCCAAGATCCTGACCTCCTGTGAGATTCGAACACAAGACCCAGATCAGTTTAAAAATCTCCACAAAACCCCTTCTGATAATAATAATCAAATGCCCACTAGTGACAGATTTCAAGAGGCATTTCCTGGAGTTCAAGTGAGAATTCGTTACCAATGGAATTCAACCAGATCTGTTGTGAGATATCAGCTCACTGAAGACAATGGTGTACGGTGGCGCGATTTCGTGGATAAGTTGAAGATTGACATTAACACCGTTGGATGCCGACTGGCTCAGTGGTATTGTGGTTAAGCTCTTACACGCGAGACTGATAGGTCCTGCGTTCGATTCTGAGTTCGAATCTCGCTAGGCGGGATCGTGGTTGCGCACTGCTGAGGAGTCTCACAATGGGACGAAACGGCCGTCCAGTGCTTCCAAGTTTTCCAGGGTAGTTTAGCTTTAAGTGAATCATCATTTCAACTATTAACATATTTAGATTGTAAAGATTTAGGTGATATACGTTCAATTTCTAAATGGAGCACCAATTCTCTTAATATGTGTGTCCGTTAATAGGATAAATATGAGTCCAGAGTTTCTTGTAAACTACCTCTTACCATATAACATCTCATCATGGTGTATATGATTTCAATGGATTCAAACTAATGATCACGTTTTAATTCAATTTGTAATGGTTTGGTTTATTACGTTTCAGTATTTTGACTGAAATCTGATCAGTCACAGTTGGCTTATATGCATCCTGTGTTAATCACCTCGATATAACCATTACAAAAAATGTTTACGTAGAATAAACGGAGTGAGACTATCTAAACTCAGTGACTAATTGAATGACACGATGACGTCTAGAGTGACAGGTACTGGATCCGAGTCCTATAATGGACATCGACTCTGGGATGCAGCAGCAGCCAGCTGTCAAACACGCATCCCGGATTCCACTGCTACCCATGTTCAATCTATTCAATATGGTAAACGCATTGCAATTTGACCTATAGAATTCAATTAACACTGAAAACGTAATCATTTCTGGATGAAAAACACGCTCCCGAATATATCACACAAAAAAGTATTTGACAAAAAATCTTTAAGCACGTTTCCAGCAATTTAAGTAGTCTTTTTAAAAAATGTAGCACCGGTGGTAGCGTACACTTTCACCATCTACTGTAACAATGTAATTTCTATGTATACAATAAATAAAATATTCTGGACGTATATTCATTGTTTAAGCCTAATCTCTTATGTCAATCGTCCACAAAATAGCGAATATCAGGTTGTTTAATTTTTCAGTATTTTTACGTGTAACAAATAACTGACCGATTCACCCCTTAGCCACCATATGTTGGTTTGCTTCACTTCCATTACCTAGATATATTTGTTACGTTTGAAAACCTCTATCCCTAACCAAAAGGGATTTTCCAATAAATAAAGCATATTACTGAAGGAACCAGTTATCTTAAAAGAAAATGTCAGAGCATCCTACCAGTGGATCGCATTAATGACAATCAATCTCTGAAATCTCGAAATCCAGCTTATCAGTCAATACACTGAACTCTTTCTCATCATTCAAAAGGCACATATTGTCACCAAACGTTTTTTCAGTTTACTTATATTTCACAAAAAGTCTACTTTCATAATGACATTAAAAATTCGAAAAGTATTTGAAGTCATTGAGAAAACCAAATATAATATATTATGCACAGTGTTATAGAACTATTCATTAAATATCTGAACAAAAAACCAATCGAAGCCTGTATAAGCCAGTGGTAAAGTTTCGGACTGTGGAATTAAGGAATTCACATTTGGAATCCATAAGGAATACCATTCCCCTCAAGAGTACAGTTGAACCTAATTGAGGAATGTCAAACAGCACGAAACCAAGTTCAAAAAAGGTTTCCTGTCAAGTAATTCTAATCATTAAACAACGTAACTCAGTTAATTAGTAAATTTAAATAAGATACAAGTAATCAGCACAAAATGCCAACTTTAGTAGTAGTAGTAGTAGTAGTAGTAGTAGTAGTAGTAGTAGTAGTAGTAGTAGTAGTAGTAGTAGTAGTAGTAGTAGTAGTAGTAGTAGTAGTAGTAGTAGTAGTAGTAGTAGTAGTAGTAGTAGTAGTAGTAGTAGTAGTAGTAGTAGTAGTAGTAGTAGTAGTAGTAGTAGTAGTAGTAGTAGTAGTAGTAGTAGTAGTAGTAGTAGTAGTAGTAGTAGTAGTAGTAGTAGTAGTAGTAGTAGTAGTAGTAGTAGTAGTAGTAGTAGTAGTAGTAGTAGTAGTAGTAGTAGTAGTAGTAGTAGTAGTAGTAGTAGTAGTAGTAGTAGTAGTAGTAGTAGTAGTAGTAGTAGTAGTAGTAGTAGTAGTAGTAGTAGTAGTAGTAGTAGTAGTAGTAGTAGTAGTAGTAGTAGTAGTAGTAGTAGTAGTAGTAGTAGTAGTAGTAGTAGTAGTAGTAGTAGTAGTAGTAGTAGTAGTAGTAGTAGTAGTAGTAGTAGTAGTAGTAGTAGTAGTAGTAGTAGTAGTAGTAGTAGTAGTAGTAGTAGTAGTAGTAGTAGTAGTAGTACTATGAATGATCATGCAGGGAAAATACAAAAATAAATAAGAACCTATTCAATGTATTTTTTTTCCATTTAGAGCGGTAAAAATAAATCAATTCATAAACTAACTACACAATATTACCAGGTATAGAAATGTACGGTTAATGCTTAGTTATATTGAGTTGCTATAAAAACTTTATTGAATTTCTAACAAATTCTTTTCAAAGAAGCTCACCTACTATATAAAGTAATACAACACGTGATTAACAAACACAGTCTCTATATTGTTCACAAGTGAGTACATGATAATAATCAATTTTCGGATTTTGTGTAAACTGTTGAATTTTCATAGTTTGAACCACGAACTATATATCTTCCAACTGTCTTCTGATTCAATGAATATACAAGATTTTTAATGTAAGACATATTACATAATCATTATTACATTGGTAACTAATTTGCTCAGTGAAAAATAAAACCTGTTATATAATATCTCCAAATGATACAATTAATCAAATTCATGTAAAAGAATATGAAGTGAACAGACTAACCTCTTTTAAGCAAAAGATAATGGTTAGTAGTGGAATCTAAAATACATATCTATTATGAAAAGATTGTTCACTAATGGATTGTAAATTTCTGTATGGCTTCAATAACTAAAACAAATTAATATAGACAGTTGGTAAGTTGTCTGTTTCATCTACTGATGGAAATTGAAGGAACTACTGACAATTGACTTTTAAACATTTAGTGTTGATACTATCATCTATATATAGTAATCACAATGGTTTCAATATATTTGGAATGTGGATACCAGTGAGATTCAAGATGCACGTTTCATCTTATATGGGACTTAGATGGATATATCTGCACTTCAATGTTGATGTCCATTCCAAAACACGAACCCAATGCTTTTTACTTCGAACACCAACTCGTATTCTACTTAGAACTGAGTCTATGTAACTTATGACTGACAGTAATATCGATACAGTCAGCTGAGAATGTACATGTAGAGGAAAGATTGATTATTTATAGCCCCTAACACTAAAAACGGGAAGATTAAAACACTTACAACTGAATTATGAAAAGACATTAATCATCTTAAAGAATTTAGGATTTCCTGGAAACCATTTAGGGGTTACAAAAACTAAAAGATGAGAAATTTTTGAAACTTTAATTTTTAATTCTTTTTCTTGAGAAACTGATATCATACATAGAAAGTTAATCAATGATCAACAAAGTGGAACTTGAAAAATATCCATCTAGACTTATATTGCTAAACCATGTCAGCTCAGTATAATGAAGTTATGATGACAAATACCAGAGTAGTGAATATAATAACAATATCAGTAATATTAAAACCTATTTATCATAGATAATATGATTTGAGGTGGAAGAATGAATTTTAAAACAAAGAAACATAAATTAATTGTTTAAATTGCCAAATCTAAGAGAGGAAAAAGAAAGGTTAAATTTGTACCAATGTGATCGATTCTAAATCATTTTACCCATCGTCTTCAATTATTGATTACCATAAGTATGCATACTTCTATTCAGATAGTTTACATCTACTATTATGGTTTAATCAACCAGTTTACAATTTTATGAATTGATACCATGTCTTTACTCTTACTATTTACTCCTACACCGGTAAACATCGTAGATTGAATATAAATGAAAGAAATTCCTGAACTTTTCTAACAATCTAAAATTCTTCAAAGAAGTTTATATGTGCTAACTCATTACACAGTTATTCTTCAAACTATCTATTATTATGTTTTATGACAATAACCATATAAATAATGAAAACGATCAATCTTATAAAAGTATGACAATCAATTAGAAAATCATCTGAATCACAAGTAAGTTCGTAATAAATAAGACTAAGTAATTACTGTTTGAACATTTCAACATTTTTATTTGTTTAAATTGTTCAACCGGTTAATTGTTAGAAATTATCTTCTGACATTGTTCCACTTTCTTGTAGATCAGACATTTAGGTCGAAGGCTACTAGTGTGACCCCCCCCCCCGCTTAAGGAAACCATCTACTTCGGTCTAGGCACCCGAGCAATATTACAGTCCACTTTCAAATCAAGTAACTTGTGAGGCGCATATGTATTCAGTGCCCCCTTTGTACCAATATTTATGTGTTCAAATAAATAATTTGTAGTTATTTTTAAGATGATAGATAATAAGTAAAAGATTTCATATAACGATTAGTCTATTCCGATGTAAATTAAGCTGTTTTAATGAATCATTTAACTAAGTGACATTATTCATGAATGATCAACCAAACATACCTGTACTTTAAGTGAGCATATTTAAATTGGCATATAAAATGTTAGACTATATTGAGTTTATATTTTTCTGTATATAAATGACGAACTTGTATGTAGTGATAAGTAATAGTAGAAACATCAGTATTACGATTATTATTATTATTATTATTATTATTATTATTATTATTAGTAGTAGTAGTAGTAGTAGTAGTAGTAGTAGGAGGAGGAGGAGGAGGAGGAGGAGGAGTAGAATAGGCATGGAAAAAGAAAAATAAGTGTAGAGGAATTTTAACACCCAGATACTAAAAGAAAACAAAGAGTCAATGCACCAGAGCAGTAGTGGACAATTCTGAGCTATGTCACCTAACATCTATAACTTTAAATCATAATAATCACACAGACTTCAATCAGGTGGTCTATATCCAATAAAATGCCTCAGTTCAAGCGTCGGTATTTACACAGCTTAATGCTAAGTTTCGGTGCAATCCCCCTATCTTTAGTTTTCTACTACTCTACTCTTGCACCACTTAACATCGCTCGTTGGGGTAGGCGATGATTGAGTATACGTACATTTGTCTCAGGCACCTCAAATGATGAAGATTTTCTATCTCATCACTAGCCTTCTTATATTTAAGTAACACCATTTGCCTAACCTCAAGATTCCTTACTCAATGGTTCCAAACTACACGAATGATACTTCGAAGACATCTATGATCAGACAGTAGTAACCTTTAAAATTACTCTATATTAATATATTTAAGTTTCAATATGGTTGCAGCCAAAGATAATTTATTTTATTAAGATACTATACCTTTTTTACATATTTGAATGAAAAAAGAATTCACTTATAAAAACTGCGCACATATTTCACAATAACATATAAACCAATTACTATTTGACAGGTAACACGAAGTTCAGCGAAGGAATCTTATTTTAACGAATTTATTATTAAGCTGGGCAAGAGGATGTAATAAAAAGATTATAATACTAGATTACGTAATACGAATAATAACATTAGATATAATGAATGTAATAAGATGATGAAGATGTTTTTGTCACAATAATCAAGGGTCATTAAAGGTCATAGAGGTATAAAAATAAGGTGATATGATCAGTATATATGAATAAAATAATAAGAATATAAGATAAGGGGAATACAGTAATAATAATAATATTAAGGCCAAAGTAACGATAACGATAAGACGCACTTCTCTTGTACGCATAGTCCTGGTTTGAGCTCATTGATGGTAAGAGCTTCGGCTATTTTTAGGAGTTCAATACGAAGAAATCTAGATAGATTCGAACGAACCGGATATACAACCTTAAAATCAAACTGTGGATCAGTAGAATGATTACAGTTAACTAGATGTTCAAGTATAAAACTTCTAACTGCTTCCCTTTCACCCTTGTAGAACCAAACTGGGACATATTCTCGTATCCGAGTTGAAAGTAAGCACTGTCTATAGTCAATATACCTTACTCCACAAGAGCAGGTGAACTGGTAAATGCACATGGAGGTGACCAGATGCAGTAGCTTATCTTTTATGAATACAGAAAATAAACTCCTACTAGTGAAGGTTAATCGCAGTTTCGCTGCATAAAATGTTCTTTTTATCTCTGTCGTTAAACTATTCTTGATTACATCAGATGTTCGATCACCTTTAAATTCCAAACTTATATTAAGGTTGTTCTCTAAAACGGAACAACCGAATTCCGTGTCAAGACTACTTCTTTTCATATTCTTATCTATGAAACCGTCTGATTAACCATATATATATACAGTTGTACAGCTTGATAATAAAGTCGTTGAAAAATGATCACTTCACTGAATTTTGTGTTATTCAATTACCATTTGTTTTTCATATACTAACCCTCAAAATTTATCGTTAAAACTATAAAAATAGATCGACAAAAATCCACAAATGTTTTCATATCAATTAGGCATTTCGACACGAAATGTAAATTTGGTATTAAACTGTCTAGTAAAAACATGTATCCTTAAGCGGAACAAACATTTTATTATTATTATTATTATTATTATTATTATTATTAGTAGTAGTAGTAGTAGTAGTAGTAGTAGTAGTAGTAGGAGGAGGAGGAGGAGGAGGAGGAAGAGGGGGAGGAGGAGTACTAAATATGAAACTATTTGACAAGAACAACAATCACAGTTCACATATTATTTCAATAAATTTTGACTAAGAAATTGTAATTTCTATAATTAAAAACAAAAGAATCTTCTCTCTTTATTATACCCTAATATTTATTTATTTATTAGTATTGTATGTATTCATTCAATGAGCGCGCCAAAATTCTTTAAATATTTAAACAATAAATCGACAGTGAATATTCAAACAAACAAACAATTCAATTTATATTGATTATGAAATATGGAAAATTACGTAATTATTACTATTTTCTTTGTTTTACAAATATGTCAGACAGTATATCATGGCTCTCTTCTTCTTCTTCTTCCCCCCCCTCCTTCTCCTTTTTATTTCTTTTAGTTACCTAAGAAACATTTTGAATTCTGTAAATAATTATGGTAAATAGTGTCAATTTTTGTAAATAATTTTAATTTCTACTAGTATGATACAACATGGAATAATATTGGAAAGAAAAATACCAAAAACAATTTTTTTCTAATGAAAATGGTTGATCATAACAACAATAACAACAACAACGACGACGACAACGACAACTGTTAGTATCATGTGATAATCAGATTACATTTTTTGTTCCAAAAAAATAGCGAGAAATGGGTAAAAACAAGCTGATTATTAAAACAACTGTCATGAACAGAAAAGAAAAAAAAATAGTTGAATAAAATACGATACTCTATTCATTTTTATCATTATCATATTGGTTAATTAGGAATTCCGATTTTTTTTAAAAAAAAATGTATATTAGTACTTTATTTACACTTATAAATGTTTATCAGTTTCTATGTAGAAACTAAATTGGTCAACATTCAAGTGATTATATAATAAAAGACATTTGGAAAGGTTTATTTGTTGACAAATATTGAAAGAGTATTATTTTTATTATATATAGTGTACTTCAAAAAAAAACGAAGAAGAGTATCAAAATATAACGCATTTGAAGGTTTCACCATGTATAAGTACAAAATTACATAATCATATGAACAGTATTGATAATTTAATCGATTCGAAATATTTCAACCCCCTCACCCCTCGCCTCCCCCCGCCAAAAACACACACAGGTATTGCTAAGTGCGTTTATGAAAAAACATTATCTTTTTTTTCTTATTTTAAAATGACTTAGAATATACTACTTTATTTAATGATAAAATAGTTCATTCATTCATTCACTGATTAATTGGATATATTCCATATTCTAATTTTGGGGATTGATCATATTAACTAGTTGCTTGAACTGAATTAGCTAAAACAGAGTATGAACCTAAAATTTAGTGACTGAAGATTGAAGACTTTAATCACTACACCACTGTACCAACCAAATTGTATAGATTAGAATAAATTGGAATAATGAATGTCATGTGAAATTACTATAATTTTTAATTTATTTTTATAAAATCTATAAGCTAGAAATTTTATTTAAAAACATAATGATAATGATAAAAGATGAAATGTAACTAACAATTGAATTTGGTACCGTGTCACCCAGCTTCCCAGTCAGAGACGTTACCACTGAGCTATCCGGGCCGCGACCAACCTCCTGTAGGACTGAGATGTAAGCACAATTAATTGATCACTGGGTGGCGATCAATGTCATGCGGGTCTAGCCCTTATTAGTGCAGATCACTATATATTGAGATAAGTTGATGGTTGGAGGTGACACGAAATCGAATCCACCAGGAAGCACTTATTCCCTCAAGATTACAGGTACACCTTGCTGACGAGTGACAAGTAGCACGAAACCCTGGTCCAGCATTTCCTGTTGACTACCTCCAATCACCTTTTAATCTCAACATAGTCCACGCAGTGTCGAATCACCTAGACTGCACTAATAAGGACTAGACACGCATGACATTGATCGCCACTCAATGATCAATCAATTGTCATTCAGACAATCGTTTTTTTTTACAAATCAGTGCTAAACCAATAACAACTATTCTATGAAAACTTCATGCCTAATAATTAAGTGAACTTCTGTAAGAATGCAATAAATTCCCTATAGTTAGAAACTGTTAGAAGTATGTTTACTTCTTTTATAGAACAATTATCAATAGGGCTATTCAAAATAACTATTTCATATATTGAGTTTAACAAATTATATAAGTCATTGTTTGACATGTATTACTTATTTCATATAACAATAAAAGTTTTAAATCGAGTTTACCGCCAAGAAATTGAAAAGTTAATTATCTTTTTATTTTTAGTTAAAAAGATATTAACGCCCTTGTATAAAAAAAAAGAAAAAGAAGAAGGCTCCATTACTTAGGTTGCTTTTCCATAAAAAGACCGATTCATTTCATTTGAATGTTTATATTGAATGATAATAAAATGGAATATCAATAAATAGAAGTAATTGTATCCTTCTAAGTTTGTCTGTTTGTTTGTTTTCTTCTTTTCATTTTATAAACTCAATAATGATAAATCATTTGATATTTAGTAATGAAGATATTGTTTATGAGAATCGTTGAATAGTGTCTATCAGTGGAATTCATGTTTTATTTAAGACTTGTCAATTGAATGTATTTACATCGGTGTTGATACTTATAACAGGACACAAACTAATGACCATTTGTTTCAAATGCTTAACGAGATATTCACTTAGCTAATGAGTCCGAATATTGACTTACTTATTTGAAAGGTATGATATTTAGATCATTATTAGTATAGATTTCAAATATCATATTTTTAACTAAATTCAATCAATCTTTATTGTTTAAACTGATACAATCTATACTGGATGCCCATAAACCAACAAAAACTGATTAAATTCACTTAAGAACATCAACAATGGGGTAATTTAACAGTTGTCTGTTTATAAACAGTTGTCTACGCAAAATACTTCAGATCCGTTGGCCGGACACTATTAGCAACAACGTACTGTGGGAGAGAACAAACCAGATCCCAGCGGAGGAAGAAATCAGGAAGAAGCGCTGGAAGTGGATAGGACACACATTGAGGAAAGCACCCAACTGCATCACAAGGCAAGCCCTCACGTAGAATCCTCAAGGCCGAAGGAGCAGAGGAGGACCAAAGAACACATTACGCCGGGAAATGGAAATAGACATGAGAAAAATGAACAAGAATTGGATGGAACTAGAAAAGAAGGCCCAGAACAGAGTGATTTAGAGAATGCTGGTCGGCGGCCTATGCTCCATTAGGAGAAACAGGCGTAAGTAAGTAAGTAAGTGAGACCTTACTATTGTTCAGTGAAATCAAGTATTCTTCATTTAAAAATAAATAGTCATAATTCCAAAAATAATTTCAATACTTAGAGGTAGTTGACATGAACTTATGAACTAATATTTACTACCGATTATTACATTCCAACACAGTGAATGTAAATAATAAGTAGTTCACAGTTATATAATATACCCTTGTGGGCTAGGGTAATTTTACATTGGTTTTCAGGAGAATCAGACACCATCCGGACTTTCACGTAAAAACGCAAACAGTACAGCTCAACCCCGTTTAGCAGGGAAACCAAACACCGTATAGGTTTTAAGGCTACAATCTGAATAGTACAGCTCAATCCTGTGGCGCAACCACACAGGTACCAATCACCCTGGTGGACCAAAATAATAAGTAATATGGAGTAAATAATCATTAAAGTGTTTACTACTTAAATGATCAACAATACAAATTATGAGGTGATACTTTTAAAAGAAACATGTATTCAGTAAAACAAAAATGTAAAATATACTTTCTAAGAGTCATCGAATTTATTCTAACTGATTTCTTTAAACAAACATGAAGAAACACAGTCTTTTTAATAAAAAAAAGTATTTACGAAACATTTTTATTAACCTTATCAAAGTTTTACTCTTTTTAACTAAACATAAGATCATGGAAAACCTTGAAGCACTGGATGGCCGTTTCGTCCTGGTATTGTACTCCTCAGTAGTGCTCACCGACGATCCCACCTCGCGAGATTAGAACACATGATCTATCGATCTGGTGCGCGAGTGCTTAACCACTAGACCACTGAGCCAGTCGGCATTCAACGTTGTAAGTGTCCAATCCACGAAATGTGCTCATTAGTGACTGGTTTCAAGAAGTATTTCCTGGAGTTCTAGTAAGAAGCAGTGATCAGTGGAATTCAGCCAGATCTGTTGTGAGATATCAACTCACTGAAGACAATGGAGGACGGTCGCGCAATTTCATGGATTATTTGAAGTTAAACATTCACACCGTTGGATACCGGCTCACTTGCCTGGAAGTTAAGTGTTTGAACCACATCAAAGGTTCTGGATTCAAATCCTTCCTTCGGGCCATGGATTCGCACTGTTGAGTAGTCTCACAATAAAACGAAACGGCCTTCCAGTGCTTCCAGTTTTTCCATAGTGGTCTAGCTTTAATAGACTCATTAATTCAACTATAAAATTACTAAAATCTTCACGAAACCCCCTTCTGATAAGAATATAAATTTGATCATTTAAACTTGGAGATCTATAAGTAAATAAAAAATTAATGATTGATTTTAATTAGTTTTGAAATCATGTTCCAATGCATTTCGGTACTGTAATCTTATTTCTATGAAAGGAAGTAGATGGTAAATATATATTGATCTAAATTATTATTAGTTTATAATGCTTGTAACATGAACTATTCATAGTTAAACAGCCAATAGAAAGCATTCAACAGATATTTTGTCGTATTATGGTATTTCTCAGTAATGCGGATCTTTCGACCATAAATACTCATTAAAACTTTAATAATCCCTTCTTGAAATAATTCACTAGTAAGCAAATGATCATTACTAGTCAAAATTGATTGATCACTGGGTGGTGATCAATGTCATGCGTGTCTATTCCTTATTAGTGCAGATCGAATGCTATCGATCATGTTATAATGTGGCCACCAGTCTAGGTGACTCGACACTGCGGACACTATATATTGAGATTAGAAGATGGTTGGAGGTAGTCGACTACCTTCAGACACCATCTGATCAATACTAGTGTTTGAAGACTTTTAACGAAATAGATATTTAATGCTTTCTAATTCTTAACAACTTTTCAACTCAGCTTATGATGTAAATCATGGAATTAAATTATAAGTCTGAAATATGACAAAACACACGTCCTGAATTCCACTGCTAGCCACTATCAATCTTTACTTATAAAGCTTGAGACTGAAGGCAATATTGAGGTAATCCACACAGGATGCAGATATGCTAACCTAAGTCACAAATATGAGATAAATGTAAAAAGGTAATATTCCCTAATCAATGTGAACCCAAGGTGAGAACATTCTTCAATATACAATTAATGATAGTGTAAGGTCTCTCAAACAATTTACATATTCTATATCTACTAATACGTTTTCTAAAAGTTAAAGTGTATTTAAATCTACGTCTAGTAATTATCATCTAACACCAGTATAATTTCTTTGAAATCACGAATCGATTTGATGTAAATAACCATTAAAAACTTGCAAGCACTAGATAGCTGTTTTATCCTAAGATGGGACTATTCGGCATTGTGTATCTACAACCTCAAAGAAAGAAATCCAACCAATGAACTTTAGTCTAGATAGCTAAGCCGGGATCTAGTAGTGTGAGACAGAAACTGTTGAGTTCGATTTCTAGATTCGGAGTTGTGAATAAAGGTTGTTGGGAAGTCTCCTACTATAAGGAAAAAAAAAGCCGTCTGGTACATCCTGATCTCCATTAGTCGTTCAAGATCAATGTACGATATGATCTGTGAAAGAACGATGTGGAATTAAATCCGTTTCGTAGAAATTAAATAGGAAAAATATATACATAAAGAGAGCTTAAGAGTAAATGTATATTAAATATATAAATTATGTAAATATCTTTTCGTACTGCATTGTTTGTTATCATGTTAGTAGTAACTAGCATCAAAGAATAACTCTATTGTTAAAATTCATCACAATTACTTTTCGGAATAATAAAGCAAACACAATTCACATTACATTTCTAATAGGGAGTTATATTCTAAAACATTTAATGAATAAAGATTTTGATACTACCTTGCGATTAATAAATAGACAGAATAATGGTAAACTCTTATAATGACATAGAAACAGTCACTATTCTTCATCTTAAATCTAACTTCTGTATAAAAAAGGCACTTTAAATTCATTTAGCATTCTTATAGAGACGGATTCATTTACCTTCTTTTTCTCTCATTTTTCAAACAGCATATATTCAAAGGTGGATAGTGACTAGCAGTGTAATTCAGGACGTGTGTTTCGTCCTATTTGAGACTCGTCAATTAGATGTATCTGCATCTCAGTGTTATTGTTCAATCCGGTCACTATTCATCTTTGCTTACAATTCTTGTGATTTAAAGCAATATCGAAGCAGTCCTCATAGGATGCATATATGCAAATAAGTGACTAATCAATTACAGTCCTAAACCTCGATGGGAAGAATCAAACAACTAATACAAGAATGAGTTCAGTTCATTTTTACAAACATTGCTGTTCTTTATCAGTTTGAAATTTATCGTCTTTTTCTTCTTGAACATATAACCTCTGCAAACATTCATCCATTTTAATTGAATCTCAATCATATTTTCATTGCTTATTTTAGTCATATTTCTCTTTGGAATTTATATTTATTACGATTAGTTTTATCATTTAAATGTTTAATTCTGTATCAATCTAATCATTTAAGTAATTTTCATCTTCCCATGAACATACACGTTTATTATTATGATGATTATGATGAAGAAGGTAAAAATAAAGATTCAAGAAGATGAACATGAACTTGTCATCAGCTGGTGACAACCTGTCATATTTCCAAAATCATAATTATGAAATAGATTGTAAAACGTTGTGATGATCATACACTATTACAATGTAAGAAAGATGTAAACAAACTTAATAGACAAAATATAATGTTGTAAATGTATATGAAGAATCTATTTATAACCTTGATACTTACAAAAGAAACAAAAGAAACAAATGGTTATGTAATGAACAAACATTAATGATAAATAGAAATAGGTTCTTTTTCAAATATACTGATGTGAGTGCATTGTAGCCTTTAATTAAACTCCTCTGTATCAACGATGTCATCCAAATACTATAGACAAAAATTGAAATATAAAAACGTTAAAATAATATTCTAGTGGGAATAGAAACTTGAAGAACTACTACAACCATCATCAAAAAGATACAGGCATCACCATTAAAGACCTAAATACATTGGTTGACCGTTTCATCCTAGTGTATGACTCCTCAGTAGGGCGTATCAACGATCCTACCGTGTGGGATTCGAACCCAGAACCTATCGATCTCACACGTGAACGCTTAACCTGTAAACCACTAAACTGGCATTCAACGATGTTAATGTTTAACTTTAAACAGTCCAAATATTCATGAGAATGAACCATAATACTAAAGATTTTGTAATAAATAAAAAAGAAAAAGTAACCATTTTTATTAGTTCTCATTTTAACATGAGAATATTTCTTACCATTTCAATCAATATTTTTCTTTTTCTAGTTGTCGGTATAATGAATTAACTAACTACTCTAAACTCTAAATTAAATTATCATTATATTAAACTAATTCAGTTTACTTGAATGAGGATACCTTTTTGCATAACTGTTATATTTTGTAGTAAACAGTAAAACTTTATACAACACTGTATAGATTGTTTATTTCATAGTAACCAATTAAAGATTCATTTCCAAGGGCATTGGATATATTTAAGTTAAAATTTAGTTTCTAACCATTGAATAATCGTATTTCTTTTCTTAAGTTCAAGCAAGATAAAATATCTTAATGAAATAAGATGGATAATGGTTAGCAGTGGAATCTAGGACATGTGTTTCAACCGATATGGGACTCATCAATTTGGTGTACTTGAATCTCAGAATTAGTGTTCACTCTGGGACTTGAACCTATCTTTGCTTAGAAAGCTTGTAACTGAAGATTATATCGAGGTAATCCGTACAAGATGTACATAGGCCAACATGAGATTGATCATTTGCAGTCCTAAACAACACCAAGTGAATTTAATTTTGTACTAATTTAAATTTGCTAGATTTTGTTAAAGTATCTTTTTTTCTTCTTATTGCAAACTATTATAATGTAAAAAACCATAAATTAAGTAAGAACTTTCGTCTAAATTTGAACGAATAGTTTCACAATATTTGGGCGCCGAGTTAATATGAGTCATTAAAGAGGAATAATGTATTTGTAAAATCCTAGCAAAAAAAATTGAACTAAATCCAATGTTTTACCTAGTAATCTGGTCCAAGCAATTTATATTCGATAATTTTGATGTTTCTTGAAAAGGCTTGAACCAGATTATCAAATTGATGCTAGACACTATCACTATTGGATGCCAACTGGCGAGTGGTCCAGTAGGTTAAGCGTTCGCGCACGAGACCAAGAGCCCTGGGTTCGAATCCCATTAGCGGGATCGTGGATGAGCACTGTTGATGAGTCCCACAATAGGACGAAATGGCCGTCCAGTGCTTCCAGGTTTCCAAAAATAGTCTAATATCAATCGGTTCATGATCTCAATACGAAAAAAAACTTAATAATCTCCACTACCCCTGTGCTAGTAATCAAATTCTTTCGTTAAGATTTTAGAAATACATTCTTCTTCATTAAAACAAAATAGCTTTCTTGATCATTATGAATGAATAAATGACGATTACACAATATGACCTATAATGATGAAATCAACATAAAAAGGCCTATCAACTAAAACAAGAAGAAGAAGAAAAACAAACATTCATAGCAACCTATAAAAAAAATGAAAGATCAAATCCATTTATTATTAAACTTGTATACAAAAACCAACAAAAAAAAAGAAAGAAGATTCATTCACTTACTGAGTAACATTAGACGACTATACATAAACATGATTACGTAATTCCTTCAATAATAATTCTTTTTTGGTATTTTATTGTTACTATGATTGTTTACATCTTAAAAAAAAGAATGATTCAATAATTATGTTTGTTTGTTTTTTTCTTTTTTGGTAATTATCTCTATTTATTTCCTTTAAAGATGTTCATTCTTATTTAACTTCATAAAATGGAATAAGTCAACTCATAATAATAAGTATGATTTGAATAATTTTTTTAACCGTAAAAAAAATAAAAAATAAAAATCTAACCAATCATATTACACATGTGCTTATAAATAAATAAAAAAATAGGCAAACATTATTTTGATTGGTGGAAAATAGACTCATATATATATATATATATAACCTCCCTGGACAGGATTGGATGAAGAGTGCTGGTTGGCGGCTTGTGCTCCTCCACGACGAATAACAGGCATATATGTAATGTGTATATACTTTCATTAAGTTTGTTTTGTTTTTGTTTTTCTTATAAGCTAAATACAAATAACCATTATATTTTGGTGGAGTTTTGTTCTCTGAGCTGGATGGTTTGGCTTCCACTCGTGAACAACTATATTTTCTCCATGAGTGTCTACCAAAAAGTGTAAGATATAGACCTCCAATCAACTGCCCATTAGGATGGAGAATATCTGAGCAAAGTGGAAGAAAAATGATACACCTCATGATAACGGATGCACGCGACCAAACCATCCAGCTCAGAGAACAAAACTCCACCAAAATCATCCACCTGAGCTACAAATCTTCTCCACCATCTCATAACCATTTTATGGTATGGTATATTGAATGTATTTCATTCCGTTTCATATCACATAGAATGGAAGTTTGAAAGGACTAAATGTATAGATGAACAGTTTTTTTTATTTGTGAAAATATTACAATCAATTAGAAGCTTCTTAAAAAGTGAATTATAAAGAATTTTACACAATTTAAGCTATTCATGACTTATAAAACAATATTTCTATTGTTTACATCATGATTGTTTTAGTCACAGTGATGATTCATGATTTTAATTAGTTTAATAATACTCCTAATGTTGTGACCCTAAGCTCAGCTAATTATCATGTGATTTATTCATCAATCGAAATGTGATTTATACAATCTTAGTATTGTGCCAAACCAATGACATTCGACCCGGTATTGATCCTTTGTTCTTCTAGCCTTGTCAGTTGAGTCCAGAACGTTAACAGCAGCTTTCATTATGTAAATCATTTGTCACAAACATACTTAGTCCATATGTCAACCAAACAGATATCATCACGTCATAAAATAGAAAATAACATTTATACAAGATCAAGCTAAAAGGTGTCCATGAACGTGCGAAACCGTAATCGATAAACAGTATAATTTGAAAATAATAAATTGTACCATAATAGTGTATAGGTCGAAATAAAGCTTATAATAAGAGAAATATAGATATACACAATCTAGTTATTGAATAATTATACAATAAGAATACATATATAATATTAGTCCATTAATAGTTCTCAGACGTCACCTGTAATTTAATCTGCACTAGGATATAACACCTAGTTCATGGAGTTTGCTTCCTAGACTACAAATAGTGATGTGTGAAACACCTAAAATAAATGATCTAGATGTGTAAACCTTGGTATTATACTCTTCAAAGACGTAAATACACAAAACCGCATCCGTCGAAGGTTTTGTACACTGCTTAGACTCCTAGCTTTTAGCTTAACTGTAGCATTCTTTCCTTCAATCTTCGCTCTCAATGAAATATGGAGTCTTCTTTGCCATTGCGTTATCAACACCAACTCTGGTATGCAGGCATATCCAACCGATGAGTCCCAAACAGGACGAAACGCTTGTCTTCAATCCCACTGCTAACCACCATACATCTTTGCCTATAATGCTTATGACTCAAGGCAATATCGAAGCAATCCGTACAGAATGTACATATACCAATAAGATACTGATCAATTACAGTACTAAACATAAATGGATAGATTCAAGTAAAGAATACCAAGTGAATTCAAATAGACAATTGTTTCAAAATAGAATTTATCATTTTTCAAATAATGCGCTATAATCTACAGCATTAATAATTAAAAAACAGTAAATTCATATATATATTTACTCATGAACAAACTTAAATGTAATAGTTAAATTCGTGAACCGATTAAAGCAAAACCAATTGAAGTACTGTTGTGAGACAGTCACTCACTGAAGACAATAATGGACAATGGCTTAATTTGTGGATTGGTTGAAGTTAGACATTAACATCGTTGAATGTCAGCTCACTGGTCTAGATATTAAGCGTTCATGCGCGAGATCGATAGGTACTGGATTCGAATCTCGCGAGGTGGGATCGTGAATGTGCACTACTGAGGAGTATCGTACTAGTACGAAACGGCCATTCAGTGCTTCCAGGTTTTCCATGATGGCGTAGTTAAGTCCTTTTAGTTGGATAAAAACTTCTGCGACTTTGTTTTCGAAAGTTTTAACGTTTACAAGTAGTTCTTGTACAAAAAACGTTCTCACCATGAAATGAGTGTGGACTTATCCATAATGTTTTAAATTGTATTAAAATGGTCATAAATAATATTTCGCTTATTTTTTTCGTTCATTTTGTTAGGAGAGTGCTGAGTATTACAATTAAACTCTCAACACATGTTTCATTTTAGGCCCCAACATCTTACTTACATATTTTCTTCATCAGTCATGTTCAACTGTCTTACACTGAATATGTCCATAAAAAGATAGCTTGAAGATAACTCCAGCTATGTGAAACTTCTTATTGCGGTCATTAAATCTAATACGTATACGATCAGAAATTTACAACCCATGGATTTATCTAGTTACTTTTATTTCATCAAAAAACTCACATGAAAAGTTTACACTTTGAATGAATATCATACTTTACTTTTAACCATCCCAGATACGCTCTAAAACATATTGAAAATTAGGTAAAGAATATAAGTAGAACAAAGAATATTAGAATATTTCCCGTTAATATCTTCTATAAGGCCTTTTTTATCTAGAACCTAAAACAAAACTAGTAGCAAAGATCACGGTCAATCTGTTTATAATTAACCAGGTAATCTATAAGCATTTTGTGTGAGGAAATTGTTATAGTGAACGAGAACACAAGTGGGGACAATCGAATATATTTGAATACACAAATTACAGAACATCCTAGGGAAATCTGAGAACCATACAGTGAATAATTCATTTGCAAAATGTCAATCAATTATCTCAGACTTGATTGTTCCTTCGTTTCCTAACCAATCATTCTCTTTATTCGTTCTCGTTTGTTTGGTCTTGTTAACCTTCTGCTACCAGACATTTCACTTTCGATTGATGACATATACTACTTATAACTGTCGATATCAGTAGTACACGTCACAATATTATTATAGTGTTATTTTAAACGACACTGTACCAAGACAACTTCTAAAACAAATTAGAAACGATTCATTATTTAAAAAAGCTTTATTTCAATAAGTTTTAATACATGAAATCTTGAATGTTGAAATTCAATAAAACTCATGACTATACTTTTTAAATTCAGTAACATATTTCTTCTCTAAATCATTCATCTCATTGATGATTCCAGTATGATGTCAATATGATATTCAGTGAATATGATCTTTTACTACTTATTATTTGTATTGATTCAGTAATAACATACGTCTGTTTAACTTCAGTGTAAAAAAAAAACTCAGTTGTATTTCCATTATACCAATTATGTATCATATATGTTGACTAATTATCAAATAACATTAAGATCTAATATATATCAACGAGTGTACATGATGTTATGTCGGATGTTATGAATAAAAGATGCATTTAAATTCACCTGATGTTGTTAAACTTATATCTTTCCATTGTTATTTAGGACTGCAATTGATCAATCTTATGTTGGTATATGTGCATCTTGTACGGATTGCCTTGATATAGCCATCAATCACATGGTTTTTAAGCACAGTTTTGAAACTCGTCAGCTGAAGGTACATCCAACTGACGAGTCCCAAATAGGACGAAACGCGCTTCCTGTATTCCACAGCTAGCCCCTATCCATCTTCGCTTAAAAAGATTCATTTACTGTCAGTTATTTCTCTCTTGTCTTTTTTTCTCTGTGTATTGTATAAATCAGCACTTTTTTAAATTATCAGTTACACGATTATAAAAATTACAATACAAACCTAGTGCATGTGTAATGGTTTAGATTCGTTCATTAATTAACTTGATAACCGTTATTATATATAAATCCTAATGGTGTTTGAATTTAGAAAGCAATAATAAGCGGCGACTACAGTTTATTGGCGGATAACACAGATAACCAAGTTTTGAGCATATCAAGTGAATTGGAGTAGAGAGGCTAATATAAGTAAGTGAGCGGACACAGAAGCGGATTTGTGGTCAAGTCGAATCATGGCAAAACGAAGCAAGGAAAGACAATAAGATTCAAGCATATATATATATATATATGGGAAGTAGAATGATTCATCGAGCAATATTTAAGCAATCAACATTTAAACTAGAGATATGTGAGTAGGCTATCACATGTGATCGAGCGTACATGTTTACATAAACATGATAATGGTCATAATAGTACAAAGAAATAGACGAAATATTAGTGTCCGAATAAGATTGTCTGTTAAATTGTCTATCATAGCTAATAACTAAAACCATCAGTAGTACGTAGATATACATACTCACATTATCTTTCATTTACATATTCATGAATGAACTCTATTTTCTCTATTTATTTAACTCATTTATCAAGAATATAGATTCAATTAATATGATTTAAAATCACACTCTAAGTACACATATTAGTTAGTGATCTTACTCAATTAACCTCAGTGAAGTAGGAGGAGCGGGATTCGAACCATTAGTTTACTAACTGAAAGTTGAACACCACTCTATACTATACTCATTATACTCAATAATGTAAATTCATTCAAATGTTCCATGAAAATAATATCTGTATACATATATAAATATACATAACAAATAGCAGACATTTAAATGTATACACATAAATAATTATGCAATAACAAAAGATTATCAGATATAATGTAAGAGAAATTAATTGTAAAAATAGAAAGAGAAATGGGATAATCAAAATACTTTGATGTTACAAAGTATATTATGTGTAAAGTTAGTTTAACTATTAGAAAAAAAGGAGAGAGTGAGTGAGTGAGTGTGAGAGAGAAGACAAGCAAATAAATAAACGGAAACAGATGAAGAGATAGGGAGAGAGAGAGATAGGGAGAGAGAGACATAGGGAGAGAGAGAAGAAGTATATATATATACAGAAACAATGGGGTTGAGAGGGTAGTAACATACATTTGAGTCATTATTAAATTTGTTAATGGTTGTTTGATTAAGAATCAGTATTTAATTGAATAAAAAGTAGATTGTTTGCAGTTTACTTACAGGCTATTGGTAAAATGAGATTGTATTAATCGTAACGAAAAAAAAAGAAAAAAAGAAGAAAAAAGAAAAAAGTAACAACATTATAGATTCAATACCAAATATTGCTGTATTGACTGAGTTCTAAAAGCAACAAAAAAAGGTAAAAGAACACATCAATTGTTTGTTCTTATTCCAAATTGTTCAAATGTATATCATATTAATACTAATGGCTTAAACATAAATCCTAAATTCTAATATTCTACAATCTAAACTTGTAATGATTTGTTATATTCAGACAACAATAAACACTAAACCATAGTTATAAACTATTTTGAACCAAATTTCATTATTGCTGAATAAGTATTTTGCCGAATATATTTTACCTTATCACATGGTTGATTGATGTTATTAAACATATCTATATTTGGAAATATTAATGCCCAAGTTAATGACATTATTATTTTATTTTATTTTAACACTTAGATATTGATACAAGGAGGTACCGAATATATATGGGCCACACAAATCTCATTCGATATATGTGAGAGCTATGATACTGCTCGGGTGCTCAAACCAAAGCAGGTGATTTTCTTAGGGGGCCACTCTCCGAGCCTTCAATCTGAAGGTCTGATCCACAAGGCCAATGGAACATCATAAGGAGATGCATTCCCATGGAAGCCGGTGACCAACAATTGGTTCATACGCCATTTGTTCCCACAAGATACTGGAGTCCATGTGCATCATTGGTTTGGAACCCGGTTAAAGCGCCGGACATTCGCTTTTCGTCCTCTCCACCTCCGCCACGAGAAGGCAGTGAGTAGGACTTCCCTGACAGAGGCTATATACGCACGGCCATGTAAGAGCATTTCAAGAGGGACAGCGAACTCTCCCCATTCTCGGCCGTACCAGGGCATCTGAGGGCAGTTAATAACATTAATTTCATAGTTTATGTTGAAAACTACATTCAGTCATGTAATCATTGAAAACTATTAATTAATGGAGAATCGTTTCATTCTAGTATGGAACTCCACAGTGATTAGTGCATATCACCGAAATGGAGGATATTGAACCTAGGACACTCAAGTATTTCATCGAACACTTAATATTAAGGCCACTGAGTTAGAAACAAGTAGGTTGAACTTTTAACTTCAATAAATTCACGATATATTATAAATATCTTCCAACGCTATTGATGAGTAACTGTCTCATATCAAACATGGTTAATCTCAATTAGTCATCACTTCTCACTACATCTCTCAGAGTTACTTCCAGGTCCTAGATTCTATCTATAGTAGTATCAAAAATGTCCAATACTGAAGGATTCTATACTACAACGAAACAGTTGTTTAACAATTATCACTTTATGATGTCAACTAGGAAATTTGATCATACTTACAAACCCCTACAATAATAATTTCCTGAAATTTAATTCGATTAGTGTATTTTTTCTACCGTTCATAAAGAAAATCTCATAGTTTTTATTTTTGGCCATTAAAATAAGAACTTCATTGGTTGTTCTACAGTCGATTATTACTTTTCCTAGTTGGCATCTGGTAGCTATGAATTAATGAACTTTAATTCACCGACTTCATACATTCTTAATCCCATGAAAGTAGACTTACCCATTACTTACTTACGCCTGTTACTCCCAATGGAGCATAGTCCGTCGATCAGCATTCTCCCACAAACTCTTTCATAGGCCTATCTTTCAAGTTCTGTTCATTGTTCTCATGTCTGTCTCCATTTCTCCTCGTAATGTGTTCATCGGTTTTCCTCTTTACCTTTCGCATCGAGGATTCCATGTGAGTGTTTACCCTGTGACGCAGTTGGGTGCTTTCCTATACTTATAATTATTATACCTTCACTAGTTACTAGCTTCAAAAAAATGTCTGGATTTCTAGTCAGAAGCCATGGCTAATGGGATTCCGTTGTGCAGGGCGTGAGACAGTTACACACTGAAGATAACAGAACATAGTCGCGCAATATCGTAGATTAATTAAAATCAAATAGTAACATCATTGGATGCCAGCTTTATGATCTAGAGATAAAGTATTCACATGTAAGATCGAAAGTTTTAAGTTCAATTTCTTGTGGAGAAAATGATTATTGATGCTTACTGATGAGCAATCCCATACTAGGACGAATACAATCATCCAGTATTTTCAAGCTTTAAATAATGGTCTTATTGAAATCTAATTATCTTTTGTTGATTCTTGTGAAGTGGTTTCTTTGATACGACTGATAAATTATTCATCTTATAATACATATTCACAATACTACTAAATGATGCAAAGTGTAAATAAACAATCATAAATATTATTTTAATCAACTGAATTAACTATTGTATTTTCATTCTAGTCACAAGTACATTTATCATATGACACAATTATTGTTTTAATTATAAGATTCTATACATCATGGATGAGTAATTTTCTCACTTACGTAATTTCTTTGTCTATAAACTATAGAAATAAATAAGCAAAGATGGATAGTAGCTAGCAATGGAATCCAGTTTGACGCGAGATTCGTCCTGGTTGGGACTCGTCAGCTGGATTTACCTGCATCTCAGAGAGTTGATGTTCACTCTGGGACTCGAACTCAGTACCGTTCGCTTCAAACTCAATCGCGTTATCCACTTAACTACTGAATCCTGATAGCCACTTGCTTGTGCAAATGATCAATTTCAATCCTAAAACATCAATGGAAAGATTCAAGTAAAAACAATATCAAGTGAATTATAGAAGTAAATGATTATTTGATATATATATCTAATTTATTGGGGTACATATTACCTTATCTAATAATAAAAATAACGTAACCTAATGATCTTTACAGATTATTGACTCCAATGTACAAATACAAACACACACACATATGCACACAAAAAGGATAAACAATTGTCATTATTCAATGCAGTATTGTATTCTATAGTCAAAAATCTATCATTATTGTATTACATTTCTTGCATGTCGTTTATAGTCATTGTACACATAAATTGTATCATCTGACAATAAGATCATGAGTTCGTATCATCGAAATGAAAACATTGTACGTTATACTTCATGTAAATATTTACTCATTATCATACACCTAAGTTTATTATTTGATGGGTATGATTGATCTATTAAATATTCCACTTCATTACTTACTTGCTAACTTACTTACACCTTTTACTCCTCGTGAAGAAGCAGAAGCCGTTATTCCACTTCATAGTCTAAGATTGTTTACGCTAGCTATCTAGTTCTATCCGTTATATACCGATTTTGTAATAAGGGTGTTATTTACATCTTGAAGAAATGTTTAAAGAAAAGTAAAATTTTCAACACAATTGAAAAGCACAACCAAAAACATCATGAACTTACTTATCTTCCACTGCTAGACACCATCCATCCTTGCTTATAAAGCTTGTTACTTAAGGCAATATCGAGGCAATTCATACAGGATGCACATATGCCAACATGAGATTGATCAATTGCAGTCCTAAATAGCAATGGGAAGATACAAGTAAACAACACCAAGAGGATTTAAGCTTCATTCCATTGCAAAAGCAAGTGACTATTAGGACTCAGTAAGTAAATGGATAAAGCGATGGTGTTTGAAATGAACGGTACTGGGTTCGAGTTTCAGAGTGAAAATCAACTCTGAGATGCAGGTACATCCAGCTGACGAGTTACAAATAGAATGAAACGCGCGTCATGGATTTCATTGCTAGCCACCATCTATCCTTGTTCAAAAAGATAATGATTTGAAAATATATATAAGAAATTCATATTATACTCTAAGTAACACGTATCGTAACTAAAGAAGGATAATGTATTTTTAAAATCGCAGCGAAAGAACTTGAAGTAAACTCAACGTTTCGCCTGGCAATCTGGTCCAAGCTTTTTCAAGGAAAATATAATCAAACAAAAAAAATAATCGAAAATAAATAGGTCCATGGTTGCATTTGTTACTAACTTATTCATGCATTCAGTGGAAACAAGTGCTATCTCAATGTGTTCCATTCCACTGAAAATTTAGTTAAGATACGTAGATGACACCTTTGTCATTATAAAACGAGATGTTTTAGACGAATAATTTCAACGTGTCAACAGCATCTATGACAAAATCAAGTTCACTAAAGAGTTGGAATCTCCTGAACGCAAATTACCTTTTTTCTAGACTGCTTGATTGATTATTTAAAAATTAATATTTTCCGAAAGCCGAAATATTCAAGGAATTTTATACATTTTAAGTCTGCTTATCCACAGTCTATCAAAGTGACAGTAGCCAAAAATTTATTCATCAGAGTCAAAAAACTTGTCACTGAACCAAATGATGTAAAAATGGAAATGAATTTAATTGTATCCACTCTAATGATGAATAATTATCCGAAGGGTTTTATTCAAAGAATGGATTAACATAGTTGTGATCCTATACCGTAAAGGTATTTCAGAAGAGATCAGAAGGATTCGAACTCTTTAAAATATAAGAGTATTCTTTCGAACAAACAATACTCTAAGATCAAAACTAGTAAGAATCATGAATCCAATACACAAGGATGAACAACAAAATTGTGTTTATGAAATCAAATGTAATGACTGTAATGTAACGTATGTAGGTGAAACATCAAGACAACTGAATGTGAGGGTGAAGAAACACAAACTGTGCTTTAAGCACATTCATAAATCCTCACATGATGTAAGAAAGCTTGAGAAAAAATCAGCGATAGCATTACACTCGATTGAATTGAATCATACAGTTGATTTCAGTGGCGCAAGAATCATTCAAAAGGGCTTTAATTTTTACGAAGAACGACTACATGTATGAGCTAATTCAAACAGTATTAATAGGAGAGATGGAATACAACTAACTGTCCCATGACAACTAATAATTGAGGAGTAAACCTGAACTGCTTATTCCATTTGATCAGTCTATATCATATTAACAGATCAACGGTTTCAAATCAGTTAGCTTATCTGAATATGTTAAACAATTGACGAGAATATTAAAATAACACAATCTTTCAATTACAAATATATTCCTCTTTGAATTCAGTCTTTTATCTTATTTATCTATTTTCATTTAATGCATGCTGTGACATTTTTGATTCATTTCATATATAAACATGATCTGTTTTTCCTTAATATACACAAACCGAAGACAATCTATAGTTGAATGGAATTTCTTCTCACATCACTCACGTATACACACAATCTGTTATCTTAACACTTTTCGTTTCATACCAGATGTCTCTTACATATTAATGCAAATATCTATTTTAAACATTGTTCACGTTGATTGAATGACTTATTCAGTATACAGTAAACCAGAGAACCATGGTACCTATTTATATTACAATTGATTGATCACTGGGTGGTGATCAATGTCTTGCTTGTCTAGTCCTAATTAGTGCAGATCGAATGCTATCGATCATGTTGCAATGTGGCCACCAGTCTAGGTGACTCGACACTGCGGGCACTATGTATTGAGATTTAGATGGTGATTGACTACCTCCAACCACCATCTAAACCTATTTATATTCAATAATTTTGTTGTTTGATTATATTTTCCTTGAAAAAGCTTGGATCAGATTGCTAGGCGAAACGTTGAATTTACTTAAAAATTCTTTCGCTGAGAGTTTACAAATACAACATTCTTCCTCTTCAATGTCTCACATTAACTCGGCGCCCAAATATTGTAAAACTATTCGTTCAAATTCAGATGAAAGTTCTTATCTAAAGAAGGATAGTTTTAATCATTTCATTCAAAGAGAATAATATAGTTCAAAATATGACATAACTTATTAGATCAGAAAAACTTCAGTAGCTTGAGTAGAATCAATTGCTCTAGTCCAAACTCTAATGTTATTTTGGCGATTACTACTATTTGCTTAAACAGTTGGTTGTTGAAAATAAATCCAATTTTATTATGACTTTCATTCGTAACTGGGTAGATTAAGAAAATCGTATCAAACTATAGGAGGTGGGTGGTTATTGTTCAGTTGTTTCCATCTATTTTAACTAGGATTAAGAATATGAATCAATGGATTTCAATTCAATGTGTTAAATATATAATCCATTCTCCTTAAAATCACACATTCAATCCCTAGTTATATCGGTAGATGTTTATCACTAACATATCACATATTAAAAGGAAATAAACATTAGTAGTCTTCAATAATTTTCTAGCTGAAGAGAATGATTCATAATAGATAGGGTGAAAAAAAAACATTAGAACCATTCAATCATGTTCTAATACTGAATTTGTTTTCATTATAAAAATGTGAGTCACAATTGATTGATCACTTGGTGGTGATCAATGTCATGCTTGTCTCAAGATTACAGATACACCTTGCTGACGAGTGCCAAGTAGCACGAAACCCGGGTCCAGAGTTTCCTGTTGACTACCTCCAACCACCATCTAAATAAATATGAGTCATTTGATTTGTGATATCTTGTCAAGCTCTATAGTATATGATCTGTGTGTCATCTTATTTTTACTTTAGCGATCAGATCAAGTTTTATTTTGCTGTCAAGGTTATAGGATCATAAACACATTAAATGGAGTATGGAAATAGAACAAATTCTACTTATAAAATAAATATTAGTAGTATGTGTGATTTTGATCTATTAGTTATAACTAGTAAAAAAAATGTATCTAATCATTAATCAATAAGAAATATTGGTTCGACGAAGAGTTCTCTTAATGGATGTATTCTGTTTACTCATCATTATTTAACAATAAACTTAAGTTTAATCGTATTACAACCATTCAAGTAATTTATATTGAATAAGAAAGATCAGATCAATGGAGAGTTGTGTTTTAAGGGAATTCTTTTTCATAGCTGTACGATCGCAAATACATATATACTTATTTTTCAAGATGATAATCAGTACAATAATAATGATAATAAATTTCTGTTATACATGGTAACAGTGAGGTAGGTCTTATAACATGTGACCGCCGATTAAAGAGCTTATCAATCGAACCAAGGACACGTAAAGCAAGTGCGAGCAGCCTAGAGTCCTGATTGGTCCCGCTTTCCGCCTAGCCTACCCAGTTAAGTTCAGAACACCAATCCGAGCCTCTGCGATATGAACAAACAAAGGTATTTAAAAAAGGGGTAACTAATAATCATTCGATTGTTAAGGTCTTAAATATTCATCATAAAGATAGGGAAATTATCATTGAGAAAAGATGGCTCAGTATGATAAGATTAAACGTTGAAATTAAGATTAAATGCAATCAGAAAGATCATAGGAACAGAAATAAACTAGTTGGGAATAAGTTTAAAGAGAAGATGGAAGGGGGAACAAACGATTATAAAGGAAAAAGAGTATAAATTAATTATTGTAATTATTATCATCCTGAAAAAATAAAGAAATATGTAATTGCGATTGTACAGCCTTGAAAATGAATTCGCCTAAAAGAGAACTCCTCACTGAACCAATCTTTCTTACTTATATTGGTCCATTAAAGTGAAGCTTCGACGACCAGTCGTTCTGTAGATTAAATAAAAAGCTTTTTAAATCATTTCAGATCCCGTTAATGACAGGTATTTTTAATGAATATAGCGATTTAGACAAACTATTCTTAATAAGCAAAGATGGATAGTGTCTAGCAGTGGAATTCAGGACAGGCGTTTCGCCATATTTGCGAATCGTCAACTGGATGGACTCAGTAGCTAAGTGAATAACGCGATGGTGTTTGAAGTGAACGGTACTGGGTTCGAGTCCTAGAGTCAACATCAACTCTGAGATACAGGTGCATCTAGCTGACGAGTTACAAATAGGACGAAACGCGCGTCCTGGATTCCACTGCTACCCACTATCCATCTTTGCCTATAATACTCGTGAATTAAGGCAATATCGAGGTAATCCGCACAGGATGCACATATACCAACATGAGACCGATCAATTGAAGTCCAAAACATCAGTGGGAAGATTCAAGTAAAAACAATATCAAGTGAATTAATGTATTCTTAAGTTCTTCAAGGTTATCTGTATAGTTATTAATATATTTCAAATATTGGTTGTGAACAATCAAACATAAATTCAATTATCTCCATATTTTTCATTCATATACGGTCACTGATAAAGAAACGAATTTAAAAAAAGAAAACATATTTAGCCATCAAAAAGGGGTTTTTGTGGAGAATGTAGAGATTCAATTGACTCATGATCTCAACTATTAAAATTACTGTAATATCCACAAAAACACTTATGATATTAATTAACATATGCTCACTGATGATGATCTCCGAGAGGTATTTCTTGGAGTTCTAGTGAGAAGCAGTAATCAGTGGAGTTCAATCGTGTCTGTTGTGAGATATTAACCTACTGAAGACAATGGTGGATGTGTCGCTCAATTTCGTGGATTGGTTGAAGTTCGACAATAACAGCGTTGGATGCCGGCACAGTGGTCTAATGTTTAAGCGCTTGCACGCGAGGCCGATAGGTCATGGGCTTGAATCTCACGAGGTGAGATCGTGGATACACACTGCTTAGGAGTCTCGCAATGGGACGAAACGGACAACCAGTGCTTCCAGGTTTTTCATGGTGTTCTGGTTTCAATTAACTCATAATCTCAACCACGATAATTAGTTATTTAATAGTTTAACTCATTAGTCAATTAAAGCTAGACCACTATGGAACTTCTGGGATCCATGTTATCTAACACATCCAAGGTTGTACTACAAAATCTTTATACTTCATAACAGAATAAATTACTTCTAAGCAAACTCTCGTACTCAAAATCTCTAGTAATATTAGGAAACTTAACTGAACACTTTCAGTAACATAGAAACATTTAAATGAATAATTTTACATTAGTTGGGCATCTAATTAATGGACAACATTAAATATTAAAATTGCGGTCGTAACACTTGTACTTGATAATTATGAACCAGCCTTACTTAAACACTTATGACTGAGTGATTCCAGCGATTTTATTACCTCCCAATGAATTTATATTAAAAAGCAACTAATCAATTGAATTCCTCAATGTTAACGGGAAGATTCAAACCATTACGAAGTAAAATTCTCTCTTATTAAACAAGCTTGTAGCTAACCTGAACTCAGTGGCTCAGTAAGGAACGTGTTAGAGGTTTGAAGTTGAAGGTTCAAATCTCAACGTGAACATAAAAACCAGTATCTAGGTCTACCTAACTGACGAGCTTCAGATACAGAGAAACGCGTATCCTGGATTTCAATGCAGCCCACTATCTAACTCTACGTGAAATACCAACATAAAAGTTTACACTCAATAATACATGATAGTTTGGGGGCGGGGTAGCCGAAAATGATGGTAAAAGGAAAATTGAAAATTTAACACATAATAGTGTATTTTCTTAGCTCTAATTTCGTTCCTAACGTTTAAAACAATAAATGGCACATACAAATTCACTTTTGAGAAAGAAGACGAAACTGGAGATGGTGGATGGAAGATGATGATGGTGTTAATTAATTCACCAAAATCATGTAGATGTGGTATGACAAGGTCAGACATCTTTTTTACCACTTTTTTCATGCTAATATTTTAAAAAAACATCTAATACTTTAATGGGTTTGTAACGATAGTTGGATTTCATTGTTTATATCACGGACTGATCTTAGTTAAACAGTCATTAAGAACCGGAAAGCAATGAACAACTATTTAGTTATAGTATAGAACACCTCACGACATTACCGTTGATAGAATCTAGGACTTGGAGGTAACTTCTGGAGCTTTAGTGAAAATCATTGATCAATAGACTTCAACCATATTAGGTATGAAATAACTAGACCATGAAAACTTTAAAAGATGTTTACACAATACCGCCAATTAACTGAATTTAGAAATACAATCCACTCGATGCTTGTTAAGAGACCTAAATGCTAAGGAATTGCCAAGGACTTAAATATTCTAGGGTACGCTACCTGATGGATTGATGGATGCTGATTGATAAGAAAATTCATATTAAAACGATATGTCAGTCAATAACAACGTAGAACTTCGTACGTACGTACATACATCAGTTCGAGTTGCCATACCACATTAGAACAGAGATGCAGTTGTCCATTCAAATCCCGTAGTGGTAGAGGTAGTAAGGGTATGAGCAGTAACCAGAAACACTAGGGATGTTATTCAAGGAGTATAATCCAGTGAAGTAAATTTGGAAAGAGAAAAAAAGACACAAGGAGAATTCAGAAGATTAGAATTTGTGAGAACACAAAGAGTAGATGCACCTGCACCATTGCAAACGATTTTGAGCCATGTCATTGAAGGTCTCTTACCATCGGTTACTATCGTCTCGCAAATCCCAACCAGGTAGTCCACACCTAAAAACATGACTCAGTCCACTTGTCAGTGACCTCATGGATTTGTGTCATGTTTCAGTCTGACCACCCCTAGCTTTCTTCCAACCTACTTCTACACCATAAAACATCACACGTCGAGGTAGTCGGTGATTGAACATACGTAACACATGTCCCAGCCATCTCAACTGACGAAGTTTTACTACTTCATCAATTGATTTGCCATTCTTACCTAGTACCCATTTTCTAACAACTGCATTAGCTACTCGATGCTTCTTGGTCTTTAATGGTTGGTTGAATGAAATTAAATACAGGTGTAAATTATGAAACTTATCTGTAAAAGAGATACATTTCACTACAATCCTATAAAATACCCACTTATTAAATGATAAAAAGTTATACATAAACTTTTACTTTAAATAATTTCGGTCTAATTATGTAATAAATAAACCTACTACAGAAAGGGGTTTGTGGAGATTGTAGAAATTTCACCGATTGAAATCATGAGTCAATTGAAGCTAGACCACCATGGAAAACCTAGAATCACTGACTGTCTGTTTCGTCCTAATATGGGACTCCTCAACAGTGTGCATCCTCGATCCCACACCCCGGATTGTTTATTTTCAGTATCATTGTAAGAAACAAAGCTAAACAAATTAATATATTACCATAAAAATTAATCTGTAAACATAAGTCTAAAATAGTCATGAGATCATAAAACACTTGGTAACTGTTATATCTTGAAACTGATTTTTCTCGATATACCGCATACAACAGAGCACTAGAACACCAAAACCCTTCCAAGTCGCAATAAGAAGACAGAAGACTAATGAAAGGAATATTATTCCAAACAGTGTCAATCATAGTACAAAATTGTCAGGTATTTATAGTTTTTAGTGAGAACAAAATCATCATTACAGTCTTCCAATCCGCATACAGGGAGTTATTAACATTATCCAATCGCGAAGCTACACGTTGGAATTCTAGAACATTCTTCCGAAATGTGATTGGATGAGACATCTTCGGCTCCTTCTGAGCCTCTTACAGCTTCCTCGAGTTCACCAGTGGTCCATCGTCACAGTAACATAATTTTTTTTTGTTTTCACAATGACATTAATCGATAGTCTATATAAAAGATTATTATTCACATTGATTAGAATCATTTACTTATACAGTTTCTAAGTACTTTTAGTAAACAAAATTTATGTATATTATCAGTTAGCAGATTGTAAACTAATTTATATACGTAATTATTTCATTCTTTTTCAAGAAAAAAGAAAAAAGAAAAAAGAGAAAAGAAACACTCATTAATCATGAATAATAATAATCTTTGTCTAAATGATAAGTCAATACACCATTACGTCATTCATTATACCCTTGTATCATTGTAATAATGATTGTATAATTTATATTCATTGAAATAAAACGTCATATTTTTTAACGGTTTGAAAAAAAAACACCACCACCACCATCAACAACAACAACAACATTTTAATCCATAAGAAATTTGTCTGATATAACATAGAAAGGTTCACACTAATAATTAGCTGATGGTTATTTTATAAACAACACCTAACTAACCAACAACAACAACAAAAAAAAGAAAAAAAAGAAATGAATCCATAACATTTTTACGCAATTTCCCATAAAAACAAAATCTCTTTTAATTATTGGATAAAAGATCAATAGTTAAAGGGTGGGAAACATATGAAATTGGAATGTTGAATATTAGTAACTATGGTGTGTTTTTTTATATTGAAAACATTAATTAACAGTATTATTTTGATTGTTAATGTTTTTATTTCATCAGATTAAAAGTTATAGCAATAGAAATATACATATTGAAATAATAATTAAAAATCTAAAATCATTGAAGATAATGATGGATATATCAAACAATTTCGTGGATTAATTGAAGTTAGACATTAACACTGTTGGATACTGACTGGTTTATTGGTTTAGAGGTTAAACGTTCGTACACGAGACCACTAGGTCCTGGGTTTGAAATTTGCGAAATGGGATCGTGGATGCGAATTGCTGAAGAGTGCCACAGTAGGACGAAACGGTTGTCCAGTGCTTTCTGGTTTTCTATGGTGGTCTAGCTTTAATCGACTCATGATCTCAACTATTAAAATTACTGTAATATCTACAAAAACACTTATCATATTAATCAACATATGCTCACTGATGATGGTCTCCGAGAGGTATTTCCTGGGGTTCTAGTGAGAAGCAGTAATCAGTGGAGTTCAATCGGGTCTCTTGTGCGATATGGTGGATGTGTTATTCAATTTCATGGATTGGCTGAAGATAGACATTAACACCGTTGGATGCAAACTGGCTCAGGGTTTTAATGGTTAACCGCTTGCACGCGAGACTGATAGGTCATGGGTGAGATCGTGGATAAGCACTGCTTAGGATTCTCACAATGAGACGAAACGGACATTCAGTGCTTCCAGGTTTTTCATGGTGGTCTAACTTCAATTCACTCATGATCTCAACTGTTGAAATTATTCACATTAATTTAATTAGTAATAATGATAGTAACAGGAGTGAAACGTGATAATTAATATCATGAACTGATCTAAGTTAAATAACCATTGGAATCGTAGAATCATTGAAAAGTCGTTTCTTTCTCGTATGATACTCCTTAGCAGTGTGTCATCACGATTCCACATACATGAGTCGAGCCTAGGACCTTTGGTCTCACGTAAGAACGCCTAACATCTAGACCACCGATTCAGCATCCAACGGTGTTAATATCTAATGATTTTGCGTGACCACCTTCCATTGTGTCCGATAAATAACTCTCTCAATAAAAACTCACCAATCTCCATAACCATATACTAATGAGTGTTGTTATTTCTTGAATTTTTCTCCTCGTTTTGTACGTTAACGTTAGTCCAGGATTTATGTAACCATAAATTCATATTTATTAATCTTCTTTGACAAAACTTTCATTATTTAACTGTAGTTAGTAATTACTTTTACTATTCAATTTTATTATTCTATGCTACTGGACGATTGACAATAAGGTTTATTTGACTAAATTCAATGTTACATTGTGGAATGATTGATCATTTTTTTTTGTCTCCGACTGCCTATTACAAAGGTTTATTATTATATCAAATTGTTGCAGAAAGAAATCCGAAATCATTTTGTTAGAAATCTTCTCGTTTGATTATCAATACCAGAGAAGCTTTTAACTTTACAATGCAAGTGAGATTATCCAGGCATTTTATACTTATTATTATAACTTGTTTTCGTATTAAAACTGCTTAAATTATGCATAAAATATGTTCTGATATAATTATTAATTGCGAGTAACTCATTATCGACTAGTTTTGATTAGGTTTTCCTAGAGTTCTAATCAAAAACTTTCATCAGTGAATCTCAGTCACGTAAAGTGGTGGTTAGAGGTTGTCAGCGAAAATCCCTGTACAAAGTTTCAATAAAATGTGCCTGTAGTCTTGAGAGAAGTGGTGCTTCCTGACGAGATCAATCTGTCGTCACTTAGTTTCATAGTTTGAGACGCTACACTGAGCTATGCGGGCCACAACTAAACTCATTCAGGACCGAGATATTTTTATAACTGATTAATCACTGAGTAGTGATTGATTTCATGTATTTCAAGTCGTTCCTAATGTTGAATTCAGTTATGTCGGCTATGAGATAGTCATTAACCGATGATAATACATGATGATGGCTCAAAATTCCGAACATGCAAACTACTGCATCCTGGTTCAAGGGACTAAAGATTAAACGTTCGTCAAGATACCTAATTATTTTTGATTTGATTGTTGGTGGGCTCAAGGTTACGCACTTATGATGAGTCTCATATCAAGAAGAAACAGCTGACTGATGATTCTTCGTTTTCAGTGATTATCTGACTATGATCAGTTAGTGATGTAATCCATGATGTCAAAGAGTTTCCAAAAATCCCTTGTAGGAATAAATAGTTTGTATCACTCTCTTTTCATTCAACCACCTTATGAAGCTTTCATTGTTTAGAATGATTTATAGCTTTATTAACAGAATGTTAGAGTTTTTCATCTAAACAGTGAATAAGGTCTCGTTCCATTTTGACGGACGAAAACTGAAAACGATTAGTAACACTTTTGAAATGGGCTTTTTGTTGGTCTCAAACGTCTGGTATGAACCTAAGAAAATACTTGGTCATTTCCACTTATTTAAACAACATTTATTAGTTGATCAAACTATCGTACAATAGTCTATGATGTAAGTGTTTTTACAGTTCAACTATAAAAAGGAATGTTGTTAACCGTCATATTTAGTAAAATTCTAAGCCATCAACTGATGGTTTAGTAGTAGTCAATGTCATGTTGGTCTAATACTCTAATGGGTCTTGTTATAACTTAATAGACAGAGAAAAACACTAGACAATTATACAAACATGACACTGATCATACTACTCAATGATTAATCAACTGGAAACATTTTACTCCTACAGGAGACCAGTTGAGAATGAAATGGCTGAGCTATAACGTTTCTGTTACATCTGAACAAAGAATAAATTAATAGTAACTGCTATGAGTTATTTATGGACTATTACATATATTGGTAGTCCTATTATCATAAGCTTTCATTTGACTTATTGACTACTGTTATACGATTTATCATCCTTAACTTATTCCCCATTTATTAGTTACAGTATCCTGCACTCACATCCACTTTTGGCTTGATATTGTATAATTATTTTTCATTTTGTAGTGTGATGTGTTGTGGTCTATTTGTATATAAACCACGTATGTCTGATACATACGAATGGGTTGGGCTAGGTTAAAAGTGAAAATTTCAAGAACCAATATAAACATCAAATTGACTCTAGGTTACTCATACTGGTTAACACATGATTGGTTTAGCACATGGACAAGATCACAGAAGTCAGCGTTTAAATTGGCGAATTTATTACGTGCTATTTGACAGGCCATAGTTTCAGGCAAAAAATTTGAGGAATTCAGGTTTGAATCCTACATAGAGTATAGCTCCCTTAAGATTACATGTTCATCCCGTTAATTGATGCTAAAGATTACAAAACTCTTACCAAACACTGCTAGCCACTATCCATCATTGCTTACAAATAGCTTGTGAATTAAGGTAATATCTAAGCATACGCACAGTATGCACATATGCCAATAACAGACTGATCGATTTCAGTCCTAAAAAAACATCAATGGGAAGATTCAAGTAAAACAATATCAAGTGAATTAAACTTCACCCCATTGCACAAGCAAGTGGCTATCAGGACTCAGTAACTAAGTGGATAACGCGATGGAGTTTGAAGCGAACGGTACTGAGTTCGAGTCCTAGAGTGAACATCAACTCTGAGATGCAGGTACATCCAGCTGACGAGTCCTAAACAGGACGAAACGCGCGTCCTGGATTCCACTGCTAGCCACTATCCATCTTTGCTTATAATACTTGTGAATTAAGGTAATATCTAAGCATACGCACAGTATGCACATATACCAATAACAGACTGATCAATTGCAGTCTTAAACCTCAATGAGAAGATACAAGCCAAACAATACCAAGTGAACTTACCAAACAAGGTTTTCAATTGATCGATTTCAACAATTTAACATACTATTCATTAATGATTATAAAATTCCCATTTCATATTTGATTTCAATATCATTCTCGAATTTCACTTATTCTTAAATACATTCTAAAATTCATTGTTAATGTAATTTACTCAATTTCAAATAACTTCAATGTAACTCCATGTTACTATCTTTATTCAAAAGGGATGTTAGAAAGAAAATAATAAAACCCTAGATTATTCATTTCTCATAAGTCACGAATGTTTCATACTGTTTTCTTTTTATTCTTTAGTATAGAATTTTGGAAGAAGACGACGAACAAGAAGAAGAAGAAGAACACCCATTTACATATATCACGAAATCTAGAAATTCAATATGTTCTTCCTTTTATTCATTAGATTGAATAAAAGTAATATCTCACATTACTTTCTTCTGATAAGTCATTATCAATGAGAATCCTAATCATTATGATCATCATCATTATATTAATCATATGTTTCTCAATAATTATTTATTATTATTTATTTCAACACATAGATAATGGTACAAAGAGGCACCAAATACATATGCGCCACACAAATCTCATCCGATATGTGTGAGGGCTGTGATACTGCCCGGGTGCCCAAACCGAAGCAGGTGGTTATCTTAGGGGGCCACACCCCGAGCCTTCAACCCAAAGGTCTGATCCACAAGGCAGTGGAGCATCGTAAGGAGATGCAGTCCCATGGAAGCCGGTGACCAACAACTGGTTCATTCGCCATTTGTTCCCGCAGGATACTGGAGCCCATGTGCACCATTGTTTTGGAATCCGGTTAAAGCGCCGGACATTCGCTTTTCGTCCTCTCATTTTCGTAAACAACACCCCCGCCACGAGAAGGCAGTGAGTAGGACTTCCCTGGCAGAGGCTATATACGCGTGGCCGTGTGAGAGTATTTCGAGAGGGAGAGCGGACTCTCCCCACTCTCGGCCGTACCAGGGCATTTGGGGGCTTTCTCAATAATAAGCATTATGTAACATAAAAAGACTATACAAGTGTTACATTATTTCCAAATTATAACTTAAATGAATCAGATTTGAATAGTATTATGTTTCATTGTTAATCTTAGATAGACTTCATTAAAGAGTTACATATTGGAACTAAACAACTTACCTAGTTCCCCCTTCCCGTGATTTCTTTTTTAATAATTGTCATAGTTACTTTGGTTTATGTTGTATATGACTTTTAATTTGAATAATTTTTACAAATTTCTTATCATAATAACAATCATTTGTTCAAAATAATTAGTCTCTTTGATAAATCTCGATAATTATCAATATAGGGGTGTGGAGGCTATTCAGTTATTGATTGAGATCTTGAACCGATTGATGTTAGACTTTTCAGTGCTTTCAGGTTTTCAATGATGGTCTAATATTAATCGGTTCGAGATCTCAAACAACAACATAATAATCTCCACAACCCTATATTGATAATTACCATGTGCTCACTAGTGACTAGCTTCGTGAGGGAATTCATGGAGTTCTAGTGAGAAGACGTGACCAGTGGAGCTAATCCGTGTCGGGTAGAAATAGGCATCTACTTCAGTACAGTCAAAGATGGTGGCCTAATATCGTGGATTGGTTGAGGTTATGCATAAACACCGTTGGATGCCGACCGGCTCAGTGGTCTACAGGATGAGCGTCCGCGCTCGAGACCGAAGGTCCTTGGTCGGAATCCTGCTAGCGGGATCGTGAGTGTGCACTGATGACGATGACAGTTTGTCTAGCTTATAATTCCATACTTACCGTTTTATGTTGAAATGCCATGTGAGCATGTGCACAAGATATGTCTGAACTTGTAAAGTAGTAATTATTACACTTACAACTATATAATCACAATTAGTTCAAGCATAATACAGTTTTTAGGGTAAGAACACAAATAAATGCTAAACAGATAATATGAATTAAGTATCAAATGGATGTTCATATAAATAACTTTATAATGAGTACAATTTATAGTTTTATTAATTTTCAAATATCCTATGTAGTAGGATATTTACTAACTTACAAGATTATTTATTTACTTATTTAAACATATAAACACTGGTACAAGGAGGCACCAGATATATATGCGCCATATAAATCATTTGATTTGTGGGAGGGCTGTGATACCGCCCGGCTGCTCAAACCGAAGAAGGTGGTTTTGTTAGGGGGCCACACCCGAAGTCTTCGACCTAAAGGTCTGATTCACAAGACAGTGGAGCTACGTTAGTAGATGCAGTCTCATGATAGCAGGTGACCAACAATAGGTTCATACGCCATTCGCTCCTTCAGGATACTAGAACCCATGTGCACTATTGGTTTAGAATAATGGTTTTCCAACTCCCCTAGGTGGTATATTCGTGTCCACTAATCCGGTTAAAGCTCTGTATATTCCATTTTTGTCCTCTCAATTTCGTAAACAACACCCTCACTGCCAGAAAGCAGTAGTTGTATGCAAGTGGCCACGTGAGAGCATTTCGAGAGGGAGAGCTGACTCTCTCCACTTTCGGCCGTATCAGGGCATTGCACGAACTTGTTCTGTACTATATCAGGACTATGTATAAGGAATATGCTTACTTGATATGATTTAATATCTATGTAATAAGAGGTCATTAAAGTAGACTTTATTTGTTTCATTAAGAAACTGTACAAAATTGAACTACGGATAAGAATCACAAAAGAAATGGGTAATTATATATCCGTAATACTTTTAAACTAAATAAAAACTCTTGTAAAATATTTATCACTTGAATGAGTGTGAGAATAACCAACCTTTTTCACTATCCAGTATAAACGTAATACTTAGCATATTTGAGGATTTCCCTGTTTATCTAATAAGGCAGTGCTTCAGATAAGAATGTAGTTATTATTAAGGATTTAATTTAAGTCATCTATAGATGTCTTCTATGAACAATCTATTGTAACACTTTCCAACTTGTCAGATATAAGAAATAAATAAAGTAAATGTTAGAGTTTAAAATATAGTCCCTAGTGAGAATTACGCTCTTATATATCGTATTCATTCATTTAAATAAACGTAACAATTTCTAGTTATTACACACATAATGAACATTGAAAGATGAATACGCTACAAATTCACAAACCTTATCCTCTTAAAAAAGAGGACTGAAACTAGTAATTACTGAAGGTAGAAAAAGCCTAACTTAATTAGAAAAAACAAAACGAATCAATATTTATTGAATTGTTTTTAACACTACATGACATAAAACATGATTCATTAAAATTAGCTGAAAGTATTTGTAGTTTGATACCATTTTAACCAGTACTTACTTACTCCTGTTACTCCCCAATAGAGAATAGGCCGTCGACTAACATTCTCCAACCCACTTTGTCCTGGGCCTTCTTTTCCAGGTCTGTCCAATTTTTGTTCAATTTTCATATGTCTGTCTCCATTTCTCGGTGTAATGTGTTCGCTGGTCTTCCTCTTCTCCTTTGAACTTGAGAATTACAAGTGAGTGTTTACCTTGTGACTCAGTTGGGTACTTTCCTTAAAGTAAGTCCTATCTACTTTCAGCGCTTCTTCTTGATTTCTTCCTCCGCTGGAATTTGGTTTGCTCTCTCCCATAGTAGGTTGATGCTGATAGTGCCTGGCCAACGGATTTGAAGTATTTTGTGTAGACAAATATTAATAAACACTTATATCTTCTGGATGATGGTTTTCGCAGTTCTCCAAGTCTCCGCCCCATACAGTAGAACTGTCTTGACATTTGTATTGAAAATTTTGAGTTTGGTGTTGGTTGACAGTTGTTTTAAGTTTCAGATGTTCTTCAGTTGTAGATATGCTACTCTTGATTTGCCGATCAGCGCTTTCACATCTGCATCAGATCCACCCTGTTCATCAATGATGCTCCCCAGATATATGAAGGTTTTTACACCTTCCAAATCTTCTCCGTCAAATGTAATTCGATTGATGCATGCTGTTCTGTATCGACAAATCTTAGTTTTTCCTTTGTGTATGTTGAGAACTACTGCTGCTGAGGCTGCTGCTACACTGATCATCCTCTCCTGCATTCGTTGTTGAGTGTGCGATAGAAGAGCCAGATCATCTGCAAAGTCTGGCTGTCCACTGTATCTCATGCTTTCCCCCCAGACATTGACGTCTTCATAGTCTGGTCGACCACCGGGAGAAAGAGATAGGATGAGAGTAAGCAACCTTGCCTGACAACGGTCTTTACTACGAAAGAGTCTGTCAGCTGTCCTTTATGCACGATTTTTCAGTTTAATCCATCATAGGAATTCCCGTAACACCTTCTACAATTAAAATCGTGACCACCTGATGAAATCAAAAGTCAGAAATAAGAAGATTCAAAGATATATTTGATAGGTTATCAATATATCAAGAAATGACTGATTCAACAAATTGACTAACGATTACAGGCGAAGTTGAGCACGACGTTCTTCAACTAACTGAATTTATTTACCGCCATATATATTTGTTTTTCATTTAGTCAATATCACTATTGTTTAATACAATACTTATAATTTTAAAAACAAAGATTAATGATAATATGAAATACTTTTTAATTATTACACAGAATGTCAGAAATAATAATAATAAAATTCAACAAATTTTCACAGTTACTCTTTATTATTTATTCTATTTTGTTAGTGTATTCAAACTAACTAGTTTCTATGTTATCTTTTTTAATGGAATATAGAGGGAGGGGAGGATGATAATGATGATGATAAGGTGGTGGAGGAGGACGAGGTGAATGGACCAAGTATACTAAATGGAAATCAGATATACAAATACACGTTTTTGTTTACATAAGATTGTATATTATTGTATAGGATTATATGTATACATATATATTGGAAAGGTGAATACATGTATGCATACCCCAATATATGCAGCTCAATTAAAAACTATATTTAAAAAAAAAGAAGCTTCTGATGTAAACTGGTTATAAGGATAATACTATCCTAAATAGAAGAGAATAATAAATCTATGTGTTATACTTAACAATTGGTATTCTGTATATAAAATCTACTCAACATGTTGAGAAAGGCAAATAAGTAGATAGAATTGTTCAGACAATTTATATCATGAAAGTATCACTATTTATTGACTGTTTTTTTGTTGTTGCCTCATTTGTAATCATTTGACTGTTCTATGACTGTTTATGATGCTTTCCATTGAAAAAATAATAATCGAATGGATTAATGTGATATTTTGATAGTTGAGTAAATTTTTACTATTCAAAATCCCCCTCCCATGTTGTTTTTTTTAACACGAAAATATGATAACACTGAAAAGAGAACTCTGTTAAATAAAGTTACATTATCTGGGGGGGGGAAATGGAAAACTTCAGGAAAAACTAGGAAATGTTCTGTAAATGAAAAGATGGATAGTTACTAGCAGTGGAATCTAGGATGCGCGTTTCGTTCTATTTGGGACTCGTCAGTTGGATGTACCTGCATCCCAAAGTTGATATTCACTCTATCCACTATCTATCTTTCCTTTAAAAGCTTGTGACTTAACGCTATTTCAAGACAATCCGTACAGGATCCACATATGCTAACATGAGACTGATCAATTGCAGTCCTAAATAATAATGGGAAGATACAATTAAAACAACACCAAGTGGATTTATTCTGTAAATGATTTCTTCTTATATGAGCATATAAAGTAATCGAATTTTCCAGAAAGTCATCTAATAACAGGAAATTTAAATATTCTGAATTAACCACATGGAATTTACGCTAACAACTAATTATTCATTCGAATATATGGTGAAAACAAACTTTTATTCATTCCTTTTGCTATCATTATTTACAATCATGAGTTTAGATGTAAATTTCAAGAGATTCACTTCTTTACTATAAATTGAAAGTTTTTATTAGGTTTGTACTAATTTTTGACGGTCAAATATAATACCCTATTTGATTTATCCCTGTTTACTTGTTAACACTAGTTGAAGAACTATTCAGAATCAATTACAGTTCTAAACATCTATGAGAAGAATCAAGTAAATTATATCTAGTTCATTCAAATTTCACCGCATTGCACAAGCAAGTGACTATTAAGACTCAGTAGTTAAATGGATAACTCGATGGCGTATGAAGCGAACGGTACTGGGTTTGAGTTCCAGAGTGAACATTATCTCAGAGATGCAGGTACATCCAGCTGACGAGTCCCAAATATGACAGAATGCGCGTCCAGGTCTCCACTACTGGCCACCATCCATCCAGGACCTTCAGCGGATTTGCATTAGACCACCAACCAGCACTCTACATCCAACTCTGTTCTGGACAATCATTTCAAACTCTTTACACTTGTTATTCACATTTTTCATATCTGATTCTATTTCCAAATCTAATGTGTTCTTTGACCTTCCTCTCTTCCACTTCCCTTCACGATTCCAAGTTAACGCTTGTCTCGTGATGCAGTTTGATGATTTGCGTAATGTATGTCCTATCCATTCACATCATCTTTTCCTCATCTCCTAATCTTCAACTGGAAGATGGTTTGTTCTCTCCCACAGAAGGCTGTTGCTGATGGTATCCAACCAATGAATGTTGCGTATCCTACGTATACAACTATTTATAAATACTTGTACCTGGTTGATGATGGTTGTAGTGGTTCGCCAAGTTTCAGCTCCGTACAGTAGAACTGCCTTGACATTCGTATTGAAGATTCTCACTTTGATATTGGTTGGCAGTTGTTTTGAGTTCCATATGTTCTTCAGCTGTGGGAATACGGCTCTTGCTTTGCCAATCCTCGCCTTTACATCAGCATCTGATCCTTCTTGTTCATCGATGATGCCTCCCAGGTACGTGATGGATTCTACATCTTCCATAGTTTCGCCATCAAGTGTGGTTGTATTGTATTTGAGAACCTCAGTTTTCTCCTTGTGTATGCTGAGGCCTACTGATGCAGAGACTGCTGCTACACTAACTGTCTTTATCTGCATTTATTCATGTGTACGTGATAGAAGGGCTAGGTCATCTGCACAGTTCAAATCGCCTAATTGGTTCTGAGATGTCCATTGTATTTCATGTTTTCCCTCAGATGTCGAGGTCTTAATAATCCAGTCGACCACCAGAAGGAAGTGGAAGTAGTAGAGTAATCCAACTTGTCTCACTCTGATCCTCACCTTGAATGCATCTTTCAGCTGTCCTAGTATTTACTGTACAGTTCTCAAATTATATTAAGAGATTTTGTAATGTGTTTAGACACATTTGCATTCACGTTCATTACAGTAACATGGTCAGTAATGGTGATTATTACACATAACATAGTATTGTTGCCTAAATTGTGCTACTTTGAAACATAATAGTAATAATAATAATGATATATCAAATATAATAATCTAACAAACTACACAAATAGTCTTATGATAAAATTGAAATATGATTTATGTCTAGACATTTTTCTTTGTTTAAAGTTTCATACACTCATGTGACAACAACAACAACAACGACGACGTTGATGATGATGATGATGATGATTTTCACAACTTCATGTCATGTAATTTTTAATATGAGATAAATTATTATGCATTCTTAAATAGAAAAAAAAATAGTACTCGATGATTGAATGATAACAATGATTAGTCTAGTTGAATTACATTTACATAATACAACTATAATCTCATATATTTTATATTAGATTGTGTCCAAATACCAGTTCAATTATTATCTTATCTTAGATGGTTTACTTCTAACTATAATTAATATATATCTAGAATGAAATAAAATTGATTAAGAAATATTTCCACTGATTGAAATCATGAGTCAGTTAAAGCTAGACCACCATTGAAAACCTGGAAGCACTGGACGGCCGGTTCATCCTAGTATGGGACTCCTCAGCAGTTTGTTTTGTTCTTTTTGAATTCACTTTGCAATAAAAATTGTTTACTTTGATTCTTTATCAGTCTATGTTATAATTTCTAAATCATTGTGTATTTCATGAATTCAACAGATTTCCTTATGAGAAGCATCATAATTGAAAGTTCTTAATTTATCATTCTAATTGTATATGCTTTTATAGTATTGTGGTGTGTGCTATTTATATTGACATAAGTAGTAGATGATGTTAGTCGTGAACAGAATGTCTGGCAGCAGAGAGACAAGAAGATCGAATAGTAAAGAATGGAAACTGAATGCAATTTGTATGAAAATGCAAGAACAATGAAGTCTGAGTTATTATTTTCAGACATTTTGCAAATTAAGCATTTACTATATGATTGTTAGATTTTATTAACAAGTCCTGTAATTTGGTGTTAAATACATTCGATTGTTCCCACTGGTGTTCTTGTTCACTACAGTATCATATTTGTAATATTTGAAGCACTCTTGTTTAGGATATATATTGGATTAATAACAGTTTATTCTAAATTATTGAACATCAATTGAGTTGGTTTAAATATTGTCCAACATATTTAACAATGCTTCAGTTTGCTTCATTGATGTTTGCATTGAATCTGGCTTGAATTATGCTTAGCTCAATTAATATACAAAATTAAAGAACTATAAATATTAGAAGAGCTTCAATGTATTAAGATGTATCTACAGCTAGATCTTTGACAATTTCTCAAACGAATGAAGACTCTCGAAGTAAACAAATTCTCACTAGTACCTGGTTTGTTTAGTACAGCTAACAATAAGAGTGAGAGGTTAGAATCTTGTCTATCATTTCACTTTATATATGGGCTGAAAAAAAATTATGACCAATGAGCTAATTACCGAGTTGAAAAAAAAGTAATTGTTAAGCTCCATAGGAATCCAAAGGTTTATATTCTTGGTTAAAATGAACAATAAAAGAATGGAAATTTATCCGAAACAATAGTTTTATAATAACGGGCTAAGGATTTAAATATAAATGTAACTTTTGGCTATGAACACCACAGAAGTTAGTGGATTGATATCAACATTGAAGTAGAATTAATTACTTCATAAACCCTAAATTATTCTTTGTAAGATTAGGAATAAACTATACAAAAGAACTAAATTCAATTGTATGAAATAATTCAATGTAACAAACTAATTAGAGAGTGGAGCTAATCCATGTCGGGTAGAAACAGGTGTCTACTTCAGTAAAATGGGAGATGGTCGCGCAATTTCGTGGATTGGTTGAGGTTAGACATTAACACCTTTGAACGCCAACTCAGTGGTCCAGTAGGTTAAGCGTTTGCGCACGAGACTGAAGGCCCTGGGTTCGAACCCCGCGAACGGGATCATGGATGCGCAATAGGATGAGATGGCCGTCCAGTGCTTCCAGGTTTTCAATGATGGTCTAACATCAATCAGTTATTGATCTCGATCAAAAACTTAACAATCTCCGCAACCCCTAAACTGATAATTAGACAGTAATGAATTATGCTCATTTGTAAAACTCAACATATAAGGGATAGTTACTGAAAATAAGTAGCCTAATAAAAGGTTTCTTTCAATTATGAGTATTGTAGTTAAGATTTAAAATTTATATCAACAGTTATAGGTAACAAATTTTAAGTAGTGTGAAAGTATATTCTCTATTGTTGACAACCAATAATTAACGTGAAAATCTCACCTACAGAAAGCCTAAATACCTGAGGGGTAACGTCTCTAACCATCACACTGACTATACTAGTTTAAAATCTCATAGGAAAAATCAAGCTCATAAAGACTACAAAAACTTCCAAGTAATGGGTGTCAAATAGTACGAAACCTAGCTTCATTTTTTTCTGTCGATTACCTCCAATCACTTATCAGAAAATATTTATTTATTTATATGCTCCAGATAAATCATTTGTTTTTGTCTGTGGGCTATGGTACTGACAGGGTTCCCAAACTGAAGGAGGTGGTTTCTTTAGGCCACACCCGGGGCCTACGATCTAAAGGTCTGATCTACAAGGAAGTGGAGTAACGTCAAGAGATGCATTACCATAACAGATGATAACTAATAATTGGTTTATACGCCATTTGTTCCCTCAGGATTTTAGAGCCTATATGAACCATTGGTTTGGGATCAGGATTTTCCGACTCTCTTAAATAGACTTTCCATACCTACCCACCCGGTTAAAGTACCAGATATTCACTTTTTATCCTCTGAATTTTGTAAACAATACCCCTATCGCGAGAAGGCAATCAGTAGAACTTCCCTAACAGTGATTGTATACACATTGTCATATGAGAGCATTTTGAAACGAGAAAGAAAGATCAAACTTTTCACATTCTCAACTATACCATAACATTTCAGGGTACCCCAGATTATATGATTATTCTTTCATTAAATGAATAAATATTTCATTTAAAAATTAGACTATAAATATTTCCTATAAATAATTATTTAATATTTCTAAAGAGAATTTCAATCTATTATTATAATAAGTAATTGTTAGACAATCAATCATTATTTTAATAAAAATATTATTAATTAAATGGTATAAGTTATTTATTGAATTTCTCCTTTTTTCCCCTCTCTCTCTCTCTCGCTCTCCCTCTGTTGCTGTGTATGTGTGTGTGTGTTTTCTAATTACTTTCTTGTCTTCTTGTTTTAATTAAAAAAGATTTTTTTTAGAAAGATTAAAATAAAAATAATATTAGTACCATTATTATTATTATTATTATTATTGAGGCGAGACCAGAATTTATGAACGAACCAATCAGGTTTACGATAAAAGGTCTTAGATTTTGGCGCGAAATCAATTCATTCACTCATTTTGGCTAAATAGAGTTATGACATTATAGCTGATGTTAATTCATGATGAAAACCTTAAATCTAATTCTTAATCTTAATCATTAATTGTAAATCATAATCTTTATCCTAAAAACTGTTTTATAATCTTCATTTAATCGTAGTAAATAGATAGACACTCTTAAGGTTACTTTAGCGTCACTCGAAAGATCGTTCATAGATTATAGTCTCACCCTTATTGATAATATAATTTATATATACATATATAACTGAAATGTATTATAAGCTTGCCTTTTTATTTTTTGATTGGATTAAGAATAAACTGTACTTCAATTAGCTTTTCATATATATATATACTGTGTAGTTTAGTATAAACAAATTGTAACATCTAAAAGCATATTAGTTGTTTACATGTGAAAGATTCTGTTTCAAGTATGTAAGTTAGATTTTCTATATTTATGTATTATTGTATAAACAATTGAAATGTTTACGGTTGTCATGTTGTACAATCACCTCTTCTTTTTTCTTTCTTTTTTTAATGTTTAGAATAGATGAATTATGACTAGTAGCGGAAACTTGGAGAACTACTAGAACCATCATCAAGAAGGTACAAGTATTTATGAATAGTTGTATTCGTAGGATACTCAGCATTCATTGGTTGGATACCATCAGCAACAGCCTACTGTGGGAGAGAACAAACCATCTTCCAGTTGAAGAGGAGATTAGGAAAAGATGATGTGAATGGATAGGACATACATTACGCAAATCATCAAACTGCATCACGAGACAAGCGTTAACTTGAAATCGTGAAGGGAAGTGGAAGAGAGGAAGGTCAAAGAACACATTAGATTGAGAAATAGAATCAGATATGAAAAATGTGAATAACAAGTGTAAAGAGTTTGAAATGATTGTCCAGAACAGAGTTGGATGTAGAGTGCTGGTTTGCGTCCTATGCTCCTCCAAGAGGAGTAACAGGAGGAAGGAACTTATCAACTGAGTAGATCCGCATTCTCGTATGTTAATATTCATATTGGAACTTAGAACCTTTCACCTTCAATATTCAAAGTATTATCTACTAAACAATTGACTTCAGATAGACACAAACGTCTTCAATGGACATAATGTTTAGATTATTAATAGTTTTGATTTAAAGTATCCTATTACTGATATTTTTTACTGAACTTAATCAATCTTTGATGAAATATGTATAAAAGTGTACCTCATTCTCTTTTGTGAGTTAAGTGCTGAGTTGATTATTTGTTTTCTTAACTGGATTTCTTTTTAAATTAACAATATATAACTTACAATTGATTGATTATTTGGTGATGATAAATGTCATGTTTGTCAGATCCTTCTTAGTGTAGATCGAATCCTATCGACCAAGTTGCAATGTGATTTGATATTGAATGCACTATGTTGAGATAAGTTTATGATTGGAAGTAGTCAACAGTCAACAATATAGAAGCATTTATATTTAGGAATTATTTAGTGAATAATAACATTCTGCAGAATAATGCTTAATCATAACTGTATTTGAATTAATTCAAAATGAACATGGGACTCGTCAGTTGGATGTACATGCATCTCAGAGTTTATCTTCACTCCAGCCACTATTCATTTTTGATTACAATGTTTGTGGCTTTAGGCAATATTGAGGTAATCCGCACAAGATGCACATATGCTAACAAGATACTGACCAATTGTAGTCCTAAACGTCGATGAAAAGATTCGAACAACTGATACAATAATGAATATAGCTCATAAGCTGAAATAAAAGCTCATCACCTATCTGATGAGATGAAGTAAAAATACTGCATTTATAATTTTAAAATAGATATTTTTATATCACTTGCAGTCAAGAATATTTCATAAGAATCCAACATAATTTCGATTTAGTTGAAAGCTTTTTCGTGAAGGTATGTTTAATATATGAACTGTATTCGCTACAGATCAATCTCAGTCGTTACCGGCGGAGTTCATATATACCGAGAGTATTATAGCTGTAACCAATAACACTAGATGACCATCACGCCATATCGCGAATCGGTTGAAGCTGAAACTATACCAATGAAAGTTGATCCACTTGTTAAGCGTTCTCAACAACGCCTAAAGTTCTTAGGTTCTGTGACGTCCTTGATCTGTCTACCCAATAATATACATGAGAGAACTTGTCTCAATATATGTTGAGGCCGTGACATGATAGGCTAATTGGATTAACCATGAGGCTAGAAATGTGTGAGTCCAAATTGAGCCTAACGACTTTGGACAGAGAGACTAAAACTATTTTACCATCTGAGTGGTCGACGAAAGAAAGAGTCAAGACGAGTCAACTGGAACACTACTCGATTTATTCCTGAACCCGATTCAGATTAGAGAAAAGAGATACATGAATAAATATATGAATAACAGGACTACAACGCACAAACAATTAGAAGAATACAATTATGTACAAACTGGGCATTAGGGTAGAAAAATAGAGTACAAAAGATTACTTTAAAGCAATTAATCCCTTTGATAAATTTCGGTGGTGTAATAAGAAGATGAAGATTATCAGAACTATGTGTTATATTAGCGTAATACATTTCGAACAACATCCATCATCCTCTATTGACAAACATGGAGAGACTCTAATTTATGGACGACCTTTGAACGAATCTTAGGTGACGTTGAGAAATATTGGCCAATCAGTAAACAGTCAGTATAGAGTAAAAATATATTATACAAAACAAAGGAAATAAAGTGCATACACTTCCTACACATGGTTCAAAAACTTGTCAAGGTTAGAAAGAGGTTCAGAGGTTCTAAAATCGTAATGCATGCAGTAAAGGGAATCATCCATACGGCTACAGAATAGTCAGCCTCTGGAGGCATAATAAAGTCTCAAATACTCTTTCAGCCTCGACCACATAGCTTCAATGTTGTTTATGTGCAGTCCGGTTGTTGAGTGCACAAAATGCTACTTGTGGATAACGACATGATACAAGTCTATGTAGGAGTCTGTACGCTCTAAAAACATCCGTATATATTGTAGTACCTGGCTGCAGCCAGTGTTACTGGTGTTTTTATTATCCAGTCCGCGATAATTGTCGTAAGTTGCCTTAGCTAGGAATTATATATGGGGTTTTCATCACGAACTGACATCAGCTATAATGCCAGAAATTTATTTAGCCAAATGGATAAAAGGCTTTCGCGTTTAAATCCGAGATCTATTATCTTATACCTGATTGATTCGTCCACAAATTATAGTCCCGCCGTTTTATTTGTTATAACCGCTCAATTATCATGTTTTGTACAAATTTCCCTGTGAGCCGATCACACGTTAGCATTAAGCACTGAAGTTGGCGCCGTGACTTTGAAATCTCTAAAACGCCTCTGATTGGCTCGTCCATATATTAGTGTCTCGCCATATATATAGATAAATTAATGGTTAACATTTCTAGTAACTAAAGTAAATGTTATAAGTAACATAACATTTGATTACTGAATAAAACCCTAAGAATAAAGCTTTATTTAATATATACAATAGTTGAATAAACTGTAGAATGGTATTCTGTATCGTTGTTCACAAATAGGGAATAATATGATATGATATGGTCTAAGTTTTTCTAAATTTATGATTTCTCAAAATAACAAATGAGGCATCATCATGAAAATCCAATTATTTTCTTTTTTTATCTAGTTGTCTTAATTCAGTGACACTTAAGTATACAACTAAGCAATTTTATCACTAAATTTCTGATCAACAACTTTTACGGTTCAATACCATACAAAAAGAAAGACAGAACGTATTCCCTAGTTGATAATAGTTACTAAATTAATACACAAATAGATTTTTAGGTTCTATTATGTCTCATTTAACTTTCCTCAAGCTTCATGATTTCATCTTTGCCTATATAAAGCCTATATAAAGATGAACACCAGATTCATAACAGTGGTTATGAATCTGGTGTTCATCTTGTTGTGCTGATGCGGTATGGCAACCTGGACCGATGCACATATGTGCCTGATCCTACGTTGTAGCTGACTGACTGACTGATTGATATAAGGCAGAATTCATAAGGAATCCAGATAAATAATACTAATCTTTACAATAAATAAGAATTCCTTACTAATGATTGTATATTTTAAAGAGAAAAGTTGACTGGAACCATATAAAACATTTACACATTACGAATTTATGATCATCTACAATGCTCAATACAGATGAAGCAGGAAGAAGGAGGTTGAACTGAGAGAGAGAGGAGGGGTTCAGATGAGTACTTCACAAATATGAAGATTTATATCACTTGTAATTTGTTTACGTGACTGATCAATACTGGTTCAGACATATAATATGTTTGCTTTTTTCTAGTAATCATTCATCAGAAATAATGTGTACCTATAGTTAAACACTAACAAGAGAAACTCTACATATCTAACCTCAAATCTATCACATTTTTCAGAGACTTGTATATTTCGTCTTTTGTTTATTCAATGGTACTTTCTGATCTCTTTATTACACATAGTGCTTTAGAAATGTCGTCTGAAAATATTCCTAATTAAATGTACAACAAAACACAGAATGTGCATGAAATAAACAGGAGGTTTGTATTATCTTTTGTGTTACTTACTAATGTTCAGTAGTCTATAACAAAAGTCTAAAAAAAACATGGGGTGAATAAATTGATGTTGTTTTAGTTGTATTTTCCGATTGTTATTTAGGACTGCAATTGATCAGTCTGATGTTGGCATATATGTATCCTGTGCGGATTTCCTCGATATAGCTAGGATGCACAACAACAATTCAATTTAAATTTCACCACATTGCACATGTAGGTGACTATCAGGACTCAGTAGCTAAGTGGAGAACGCGATAGCGTTTGAAGCGAACGATACTGGGTTTGATTCTCGGGATGATCATCAACTCTGGGATGTTGATACATCCAGCTGACGAGTCCACTGCTAGCCATTATCCAACATAGAGTGGATGTTTCAAATTGCGAAAGTAATTTGTATTAACGAAGAATATTCTTTTCAATGAATTTCTCATTAGGTTCTACAATGATCATATGCGAATTAATAATCCATAAAACTGACTAGACTTAAGGTAGAGTACATCATTTAAAATTTTAATATGTAAATCAAGGATTTTTGTTTGTTATACCGTAGAACTAGAGGCGACTTGATTACAGTCTTCAAATTGCTTAGTGATAAATTTGCACCTGATATGCCCTCATTTTTCTTGTCTTCCAAAACAGAGAATTTACGAGGATACTCCAAAAAAGTTCACAAGCCCAGAACAAATTACTTGTCAGCTGACTATCGACTTTCCCATCGAATCATTAACGAGTCGAATGCAGGTGGTTGAGGCTCCATCTGTCGACTCTTTCAAAAGAAAGTTGGATCAACTGAGAGACCACCATTGCCAGAAATAACATAGGCCATCAAGCCTCCTACCCTTTCCTTTTCAAACTGATATTGTTAATGCTGGGACTGACTAATATGAAGTATTAACTTGAATCCGTTTATAAGTCACAATAAATATGATCAACATGGGGTGTGAGAGAGAATAATGTAATTACATATCAGAAATTACGTATGTATGTAGAATAATATGAATTAGGTCAGATATAGTAGATAGGGGTGGATGCTGAATAAACATCTCAAAAAGGTTAGCTAAGTGTAATAATAATAATAATAAATAATGAATTTGGGACATAAAAATGAGCATTAATCAAACTATGCCACCATATTATAAAATTGATTATTAACTACTTGGCCTTGAAGTTGGCCAGGGCAAAAGGAGGGGCTGAACATATTTCTTTTAGATACAAAGCTCTGGCTCTTTGATCCGAATAACAATTGCTTCAGCCGTTTGCAGGATTCTCAGTCTGATGGAATTAGATAAACTTCTATTAACACTACATATTATTGCACAAGATTACTCTATGTTGGCTGTATGTCCCATCTAAATTAAATGAGTTAAAATGAAGCTGTTAACCATTTTGACTACACTTTTTCTCAATCATATTGGGAGGTACTCAAGAGCCCGAATATACAAATCCCTAGAACATCTTCCAATATAACTTGTTCTACAGGAGCAGTTGAATTGATAAATATAGAAAGATATGGTTAGGCTGGGCAATTTATCTTTCAACCTCATAGTGATCATTGGACGTGTGGAAAACATTAATTGTAGTTCACGTGCATTAAAAGCGGAACCTGATGAGAAATTATTGAAAAGAATATTTTTCATTCATATAGTTGTGTTTTAGTATAATGGGAATTTAGTTAGAAAGTAGTAATACCATCATTTTGTTCTGTTTATAACTGGATTAAAATAGAACCATTCTTAAGCAATAGTATTATTATTCTGCTTAAAAATTATCGGCAATTTTATTGTCAAGAGCTATGGAGTGAATATGTATAAGGGAGACCCAGAAAATTCCTCGAAAAAAGCACAAAAAAGTCCTGTAAACGCTGAGAAACATCTTATCCAATCAGTATTCAATAAAGGTGTCTCAGAAACATCTAGAAGGTGAAAATTCACGTGTCACATTTCTGAATGGGTTTTCACCTATCCTGCTACAATATTTAGAAGGGCCCAGGAAATTTCTAGAGGCCTAAAGCCACCTGAAATTCTATAAATACCCTCGATTTTCTGTACATAAACTAACCTTGGAGTAAAGTGTTCTTCCCATATTTCGCGCCTTTTCTCTCGTGTTCAGGTCGCCGTGTGGATTTAGTCTGGGAGTTCAACTGGAAGATTTATCAATATGAATCACCATACCAACCAAATAAAGAAATATGAGAGATCAGTAGTATGTGAGACTAATGGACCAAAAACAGAATGGCATATTCAAGTGTTTTGATATAATTTCACAGGGTAGATAACCACCAGTTGCTATGATTAATAATGCGATATGATTACAAGCGATAGTATGTTAACAAAACGAATATACGTTTTAATGGACGATGTTAGAATGTCCCAAATTTAGAAATCTGAGATCAAACTAGGACCATGGCAACAAAAACGGTTTTGTAAGCCACTCTCTTGTATACAAACTTAGTTGAAGATTGCATGAATCTAAAGCTTCCTCATCAAGAAGACACATACATATACATTTTGTTAGACTACCTTTGGCTTTATCAATATTATTGAACAATGAGCTTGATGCAACATAGTGACCGCCAACTACTCATTGAGAAATGGATGGCCTTATTTTTCCAGATTCTTCATTTAACGAAGTACATTGGAAACGAACCATCATATTTTTAATGTAGCTCGATATACTATACGGTGTTTTATTGAATGTTGTGTAAAGATTGGTAAAAATTTACGGATGGTATTCATCATTCATTAATCACATTTCAGATCTATTGATAACCAGCTGTTTCATCCTCACATGAAAAGCCCTGGAAATGTGCAACTTCCATTTCACCACGGACTGAGACCATTACCTTATGATCTGGCTTAATTTGTGCAACTGGAAACTCACCCAATGGTTCTAATGGTTCAGTATTTGCAACATCTGAATTTGCTTGGTTCGACTCCTGGTGAGGTTATGGATATGCACTTCTGACTTTTATACCAGAAATAAATAACTATCTAATACTCTTGAGCTTTCAAACATACTCAACTGAGATCAATCTGTGAAGAAATATAGCCTGTAAACTGAACTAATCTCCACGAAATTCCTCCAACTAAGCTATAACACGACATTTTTTTACAAAAATAAACATTCTTATTCCATAAACTTCGTTTACATGATATTGAAAGTAGAGTAAAATATCTCCATTTTTTAAAAACTGGATACAATAATACTGTACTTAAGTATCCTACCAAGTACGTTGTCTTAGTAATAAACCCTACATATTGGAAATTAGTACGTCAGTACATTTGCGTGAAAGTTCTTTAACAGTTTTTTTTGTGATATTTTGAAATTTTACTTCTATTTTCAACTAGATTGTCAATAGTCTTTGAAGCCAGAAAAACAATCAATTAATAACCAATTTCAGTCGTTTATATTTGTATTATCTAAAAGGTAACCTTTAACTGTCTTTTTTTGTTTCGTTTGACTATAGTTAATTGTTGATTATTTTAATTGTTTTTATAATATGTTCATTGTGTCCATAATGAACGAAGACTTGATGAGAACAACCGATTTATTATTCAGTCCAAACAATACCAAGTAAATTTCAATTTTGCCACATTGCACAAGCAGGTGATTATTAGGACTCAGTAACTAAGTGGGGAACGCGGTGATGTTTGGAACGGACTGTACTGGGTTCTATACAGGGAGTAAACATAAACTCGGGGATGCGGATACGTCCAGTTGAAGAGCCTCAAATAGAACTAAACGCATGTCTTGGATTCCACTGCTAGCTACCATCCATTTTTGCTTATGGAAATTACAGAGTTCATTGTAAAATGTGAAAAACCATACATTAAATACTTGATTCGCAATTCTTCAATCAATTGTCTCAAACTTCATCGTTCCTTTATTGCTATTACAATTACTCTGTGTTTGCATTCCCGTTCTCTTCAATTCGATCTTCACGACCTTCTACTACCAGACATTCCACTTCTGACTGAGGTTACATACTACTTATGTTGACAGACATAAGTAGCATACACTAAATACTTACTGAGCTATCCTTCGATAGTTTTTTTTGTTTTCAGTTCTCGTTTTTTATTCATAGGAATGTTATCAAAAAAGTTATACTTTTCTCTATATTACCCTAGAAGCAATATGCTTATAGGTTGAAAAGAAAACGAACCAATAACTGAATAATAGAACATCATTTAAGTAGACCGTAATATGTCTAAATGTACTTTCAGTTTAAAGTTTTTAGGATTATGTAATATCTTGTTTAACATATTTCCAGCAGAAATTACAAAATTATCTGATGCCCTAACGAGTTACAGTTCATTGATTATTACATTTTTCATTATAATGAATAATGAAGGCTTAATTAGTTATTAGGATGTTTTTAATCAGCTTATTCCAATTTCTAAATATATCCTATTTCAAACCATAATGGAAAATGGCTACCCAGAACGGTTCATAGAAAAGAATATGAATACAAGTAGTTGTGACAAGAAACCTAGTTGCTCCGTTACGAAGAAAAACCTTTATATAAGTCTGTAATTTAAAGGTGATCGAACATCAGAAGTAATCAAAAATCGTCTAACAACAACTATTAGAAGAACATTTAATGCAGCTAAATTGAGAATAAACTTCACGAGTAGGAACTTATTTTCCGTGTCCATAAAAGACAAGCTTCCGCGTCTGGTCGCCTCTATGTGCATCTACCAGTTCACTTGCTCTTGTGGAGCAAGGTACATTGGCCGTAGCCAGCGCTCGCTTTCAACTCGGATACGGGAACATATTCCAGCTTGCTTCTATAAGGGGGAAAGGAAAACAGTTAGGATTTCTATACTTGAACACCTAATCGACTGTAACCATTCCGCAGATCCATGAAATGAATTTAAGGTTGTTTAAATGATTCGGTCAAATCTACCCACATTTCTTCGCATCCAACTTTTAAAAATAGCCGAAGCTCTTACTATCCAGGAGCTTAAACCAGAACTATGCGTACAAAAGAAGTACGTCTTATCGTTACCTTGGCCTTAAGTATTTTGATTATCCAATTATTATTATTATTATTATTATTATTATTATTATTATTATTACTGCATTCTCCCCTTTACTTACATCTTATATTCTCATTGTTTCATATCATTTCTCTTGGTTTTTCTTTCAGGAATGGTTATAAAATAGTTTATCAGTAAATAAACACATATTTTTGATAACCCGACCGTTGTTGCTACCTTGACATGGTGGTCGGGCTTGCCTATCGTAATGAACCAATCAAACTATACTGGCTGGAACAATCGTTCCTCAATGTCCTACCATGCCATACAGGTCGGTTAAAGAGCGGTAAGGAAAGTATCCAACTATGTCACAAGGTAAACACTCACTTGTAATTCACAAATTCAAAGGAGAAGAGAAAGACCAACCAACACATTACACCAAGGAATGGAGACAGGCATGGAAAGAATGAACAATAACTGGATGGAACTAGAAAGGAAAACCCAAGACAGAGTGGATTGGAGAATACTGATCAATGACCTATCCTCGATTGGGAGTAACAGACGTAAGTAAAAATTCACAATCAAAGATTTGTTAATAAATAATGCAAACGTTTTCTTTATAGATACACAAGAAAAACATAATAATAACAATAATAAATACTCTAAATGCAAATTGTATTATCTATTAAAATGGGGGGTTTTTTTCTCTCTCGTAATTGTTTCCCTTTACAATCAAAAAAATCAATCAATAAAAAGAACAACGAAAATAATAGTCAACATTAACTAACTTAAAGGTATTCTTCTTTCTCTGTTATATAAGATAAATTCTTTCCAAATGTTTCCCTTTTTATGAAAAGAAAATGTAATAAACTAATTATTCATTTTCATTGAATTGTCAATTCAATATACAAAAAAATAAAAAATAAAGAAATATACACATATGTATAGAAATGTGTTATTGTATATATGATTGAATTGAATACACTATGAACTGATTCCATTATAATTATGATCTATATTAGTTTATTCTTCTATTTGTTTGTTTTCTTCTTGTTATTGAATACTCTCATAGTTTAACAATCTCTGCTATCGGGAATTTTGAAACAGACATTAAAAAAAATTGAACAACAATCGGGAAGAATTGTTCAGGATAGAGTTCGATGAGTGAATCCTGGTAGGCGGCCTATGCTCCTTTATGAGGTGTAACAGGTGTAAGTAAGTAAGTAAGTACGTAACAATCTCAAGATAGAAATATACAAAGTTCATAGAAATCTATACATAATTTTTTCTATACAAGTTTAGTATAAATAACTACAGGTATAGCTATGAATAAATACATTATACTTATTAATAATACAATACAGGTAATATAAGTAGTATATATCGATAATGATAAAATAATTGAACTAAATTTATTAAAACAATATAATATGTATAATGAAATTGTTTTTTAATTGAATTAGCTGAATTACATTTATCTTTATTACAAAAACATAAATGACCAATGGATGATCGTGATTCAGCTATACAAACTAAATATTTCTCCATTTTCATATTTAAACTTGTTGAACAATTTCGTATTAAATGTTTCTGTCCATCTAGTTGAATAATAAAAGAAAAACAACAACAATATTATATGCATTAATATTTATTGACAGACTATAAAATATTTAAAATTACTAATAAGTAATACTGTAGTCTGGGTTACTTATATCCATATAAGTAGTATATAACCACGGTCAAGCATAGAATATATTTCTGTAAAAGATCGATAAGGAAAGAACGGGAACGGATACAATTGGTATAAAAATGCATGAATAATGAAATCTAAGATAATGGACTGATATTTACAAAAGGAACAGTTATGTTTAAGGCGATGGATTGATATTTTTCAAATTAACTATTTACTATATGATTCTCAAATTTTAGTGAAATGCTCGATTGTCCGCACCCGGGTTCTTATTCACCCCAATAATTGGGAGTAATGAAGTTTTTAAAACTGTTTCATAGAGAATTATTGTATATGTTATCGTATTTTCATCATATAACTCTTATTTTAAGCCATCATTTGTGATATATTTTACTGTTCTTAGACTATCGTTAATTCATTATAAACCTAATGTTTAGTTTTATACTACATATGACTTAGTTGTGATTTCTTATTTGTAATGTATGCTGTGGTCATATAATTGAAGTATATAATCCTGTGAGTTTTGAGTCAGAAGGAAAATACAGAACAATATAACAATAGAAGACAACTCTGGTCGCTATCTTCACCTTCTGACTGGCCACTGGGAATAAGAGGAACTAATGATTTCCGGTCATTGTTCATGGCTATTTTTGTCATTGTTTAATGGAAAATCGTTGGTTCGATAGACAAACAAGTCATTGGTAAATTTCTTATTGTCAGATGACCCGATCAAGATAACGAGAAAGAAGTTCTAATTTCATAATAAATACACTGTAAATTAGTGATTAGAGATAATCAGTAAAATGTACCACCAGTAAATTGTATCAATAATTTTGAGGGAACTGATACTTGAACTCGGAACACTTAGTGGTGTAATCGGAGACTCTGCTATTGAGTATTTACAAAAACAGTAAAATATATTAAGAAGGAATATAGAAATTGAAAAACATCATGCACATTACACGTATCATGTACCAGTTAAAGTAAAAACTGAAGTTGTCTGGATGGATATGGGGGAGAAAAAAAGTATTAAATATGGGGTTTGACTAACTCTTTTGAATATTTTTGACTTCTATAGTGTATGGAAAAAGTATATTATCAATGAATGAGACATTAGTCAAAGTATAATAAACGTATAATTCATAATGACAAGAGGTTTGATGTAGATCGGATATATATATATATATATATATATATATATATATATATATATATATATATATCAAGACCTCTCCATTGTCCCCCTGTTCATTTTCTCAACTGTAAAGAGGATTCGAAAATGTTACAATAAACCCATAGAGTCATATATTCAATAAAACGTCTTTATAGAAGTAGTCGAATAGAAAATTACGCTTAGAACTAGTGAAACTAAAAAACCTGTCTTCTTTTTCTGAAATTAACAACGTCAGTTGAGAAATAAGCTATTATGTATTTGTACAAATATATGTACCCGTATGTATATATGCCTTCGTTTGACTAAGTAGGATACATAGAAAAGGTTAACACATAGACCTTCGGTCTTATATCGTTAAATAAAAGAAGCTTGAATTTTAGTGTGAAACATCATCTTGTTCTACTATACTCTATAACAAGTTTTCTACGAATACCAATCAAGAATATCAAGTAGTATACGCTAGTTTTAAAGTTGAGGTATATTATAACTTTAAAAAGAGCAAGAACAAAGATTGGTGCAGAATAATATGAATTCATTTTATTTCGTTAGGTTCTCATCAGCTGCTTACAACCTAAAATATTTGAAATTCAACATTATTACAGATATTGACATACTTATACAACAGAGGGCGATGAAGGATGAATATATGCAACATAATGTAGCAAAGATTTCGTTAGAGTTAGTGAGGTCATAAAAGTTTTTGTTTTGAATATATAGAGTTTGGGAGGGAAAGTTCCAGAAAATTGAGATAGTGATTAGAAATCATGGAATTAGAACACATTAGACGATTATGTAATGAATTAACTGAAAATAGATTAATGTTAATAAATAGAGATATGAATTGAAATTGGTCAGTTATGAATGACGTAATAAAATTCAGAAAGAGTTAGAATGACGTAATAAAAATAAATAAAAATAATAGTGAAAGGGGGATTGGGTGAATGTTACCAGGGCAAAGAGAGATTTATTACTGTTTCTTTTTGTATACAAAGATCTGGTTTTAAACGTTTGATTGCTATTGCTTCGGCGAATTTCAAAAGGTTTGAATTTGATTGTTTGTTGATCACCTTGAAGGACTTCAGTATATCGACTTCATGTCCTGTGTCAAGGAGATGTCTTGCGACAGCGCTGCTAAATGCTTTTAGTCCGTTTGATCTCAAACTCTTCGGAATATGTTCTTTGAATCGGACGTAGGCTCTCCTTTCTGTTCTATCAATGTAACTGCTTTGGCAGATACATGTAAATTTGTATACACAGTTGGTGGTAACATGAAAGGGATACCTGTCGACCTTCGATTATGTCGAAGAACATGTCGTTTTGGACAGGACAATCAATTTAGCTGCAGGATATGTTTTTGTCAATGCAGTTTTTAGTCTCATATTGATTGAGCCTGTGACATTATCATCTTTGAATTTGAGTTGAATAAAAACAGGTTTTTTATTTACCGTAGTTTCTTTGGGTATTTTAGCTTCACGTTTTCCATATTTCCCAATAAATCTCGATGGGTATCCATTATTTCTTAAACACTTTTTAACATTCATAATTTCCTCTTCTATTGTATTGGCAGTACATATTCTTTCTGTTCTGTCAAACAGTCTTTTTATAATTGATTGGACAAAAGCTGTTGAAATTGAGATAAATACCATTCCATGTGTCTTTCTTATAAACTGAGCGTTGAACTGTGCCATCCTTTCTTCGTTTTATCGTTATGTCGAGAAAATGGAACATGTTTTCTTTTTCATGTTCCATAGTGAAATGAATATTTGGATGAGCTTTATTGAAAAGCCTTAACAGATTTGTCGCATGTTGTTGATTATTACATAAGATGAATGTATCATCCACATACCTCGAATAATACATCATCTCGTCAATCGCTCCTTTGAGTTTGGTTCTTTCGAGGTTAGCCATGAAAATGTCTGCTAGGACGGGGCCTAACGGACATCCCATTGCTGCACCATCGGTTTGTCGGTATATAGTATTGTTGAATTTGATCTGAACATCTTTTGTACACAAGAGTAATAGTCGTTTTAATTCTATTGCTGGTAGAGGTAGGATATCGGGATGTTGACAAATTATGTCTATGGTTTCAAGAAGTGGTATTTTTGTAAACAATGATGTCACGTCAAAAGAAACCATAAACTTATCAGCAATATTTATGTGATTCATGCTATCAGCATCTACAAAGTTACTGGTTGAACGTTTGAGGACAGAAATTAATCCCTTTGATGAATTAGTTGACGATATGAGTATCGTATGTCGCATAAAATTTATCAATTTTATCCAAGCATTGCAAAACAAAATAAGCAAGAACTTTCACGAAACTTTGTTCAAGACTTTATCAAAGGAACAACTTTGCTTTGGTTTCCCTGAAAACCCTGAAAATTCTATCAACAATCTATCAACAGTGAAGTTAAATCAGATAGAAACAGAAGCCTTGTGTCTTGAATTTAAATTTCATATCCCCAAAACACATGCCGATAGAATCGACACAGAAACTCAATTTGAGAATTTATTTGATCAAATTAAAGAGTTGCACCCAGTTTGCGAAGAAAAGAAAGGCTGGTTAAAATCTAAACTAGTCGATATCGCAAACCAATACCTCATCTCAACCACACCGCAATCTAAGCTTTTATCCAAAGACCACCTAACAGCATTACGAAATATTAAGCGAAATGATTATATAATGATATTACGGTGAGATAAATGTTCAAGTGTTGTTCTAATAAACACAACAGATTATGTCTCTAAGATGAATTCCATTTTGAGTGACCATACGAGATTCAAGTTGGAAAAAAGTAACAAAGACTTAACTGACTCCACTGAGAAAAGAATCACAAATGTACTCAGAGACCTACTAAAAAAGAAAATGATCGATAATTCTACTTACAATAACCTACGACCTCGTGGGTCTCGTTTGCCCCACATGTATGGCTTACCGAAAATTCATAAACAAGATAATCCTCTTAGACCTATTATGTCAATGGTCAATTCACCATACCACAAAGTTGCAAGATGGCTGGCAGATAAATTAGAACCACTTCGTCAACGATTAGCCACTTATACACTGAAGGATTCATTTGTATTTGCTGATAGCATGAATCACATAAATATTGCTGATAAGTTTATGGTTTCTTTTGACGTGACATCATTGTTTACAAAAATACCACTTCTTGAAACCATAGACATAATTTGTCAACATCCCGATATCCTACCTCTACCAGCAATAGAATTCAAACGACTATTACTCTTGTGTACAAAAGATGTTCAGTTCCACTTCAACGATATCAAATACAAACAAACCGATGGTGCAGCAATGGGATGTCCGTTAGGTCCTGTCCTAGCAGACATTTTCATGGCTAACCTCGAAAGAACCAAACTCAAAGGAGCGATTGACGAGATGATGTATTATTCGAGGTATGTGGATGATACATTCATCTTATGTAATAATCAACAACATGCGACAAATCTGTTAAGGCTTTTCAATAAAGCTCATCCAAATATTCATTTCACTATGGAACATGAAAAAGAAAACATGTTCCATTTTCTCGACATAACGATAAAACGAAGAAAGGATGGCACAGTTCAACGCTCAGTTTATAAGAAAGACACATGGAATGGTATTTATCTCAATTTCAACAGCTTTTGTCCAATCAATTATAAAAAGACTGTTTGACAGAACAGAAAGAATATGTACTGCCAATACAATAGAAGAGGAAATTATGAATGTTAAAAAGTGTTTAAGAAATAATGGATACCCATCGAGATTTATTGGGAAATATGGAAAACGTGAAGCTAAAATACCCAAAGAAACTACGGTAAATAAAAAACCTGTTTTTATTCAACTCAAATTCAAAGATGATAATGTCACAGGCTCAATCAATATGAGACTAAAAACTGCATTGACAAAAACATATCCTGCAGCTAAATTGATTGTCCTGTCCAAAACGACATGTTCTTCGACATAATCGAAGGTCGACAGGTATCCCTTTCATGTTACCACCAACTGTGTATACAAATTTACATGTATCTGCCAAAGCAGTTACATTGATAGAACAGAAAGGAGAGCCTACGTCCGATTCAAAGAACATATTCCGAAGAGTTTGAGATCAAACGGACTAAAAGCATTTAGCAGCGCTGTCGCAAGACATCTCCTTGACACAGGACATGAAGTCGATATACTGAAGTCCTTCAAGGTGATCAACAAACAATCAAATTCAAACCTTTTGAAATTCGCCGAAGCAATAGCAATCAAACGTTTAAAACCAGATCTTTGTATACAAAAAGAAACAGTAATAAATCTCTCTTTGCCCTGGTAACATTCACCCAATCCCCCTTTCACTATTATTTTTATTTATTTTTATTACGTCATTCTAACTCTTTCTGAATTTTATTACGTCATTCATAACTGACCAATTTCAATTCATATCTCTATTTATTAACATTAATCTATTTTCAGTTAATTCATTACATAATCGTCTAATGTGTTCTAATTCCATGATTTCTAATCACTATCTCAATTTTCTGGAACTTTCCCTCCCAAACTCTATATATTCAAAACAAAAACTTTTATGACCTCACTAACTCTAACGAAATCTTTGCTACATTATGTTGCATATATTCATCCTTCATCGCCCTCTGTTGTATAAGTATGTCAATATCTGTAATAATGTTGAATTTCAAATATTTTAGGTTGTAAGCAGCTGATGAGAACCTAACGAAATAAAATGAATTCATATTATTCTGCACCAATCTTTGTTCTTGCTCTTTTTAAAATAATAAAGGGAACTATGTGTATGAAATATATTATAACTGACAAACCGAACGAATGGGTTATTACTGAAATAAACACAATTACAATTTTATGATGATAAGATGTAATTAACATATCTCAATAACTTCCTAAACAGATAATAACCGTTTATCTTTGAAATATCTGATTAAACTGATTAAACAAAAAGCAGAAATAAATAAATAACTCATTAAACCACATTAATAGGTCAAACTTAATTTTTTTAAACTGTTGTTTATTAAAATTGGATAATTCCTAGTAGCGCAATCGGGGACGAGCATTTCGTCTTATTTGTAACTTATCAAACAGATTTCCCTATATTGCAGTGTTAATTTTCACACTGAAACTCGAACCCAGTACTGTTCGTTTAAACAATCAATAAGTTATTCTTCGAACTACTGAATCCGGATAGTTAATAGCTCGTGAAAATGGTATGAATAAACCATTGCTTATGATATTAATTAACTAAAAGTATCCCGGAATGGATAAATATGCAAAACACTTGTATAAGATATTTTTAATCTGTGATTAACTGTCACTCTATATTTATCCGTAAATATTTACGACAATTCTTGTTCCCATGATATATATTTCGATTGCTGAATGTATTTTATGTTTTTCTAAAAGAGAGAGGAGGATCATATACAAACCATCATCGTAGTACTTCGTGAGTATCTCAATAATCAAGTTTGCGAGAGGTTGTAGGTATCTTATGAAGGCATGTAAGTACACTCTGTGACAGACAAAATTAATCAAAATAGATCTAAAACATATGAATTTTTGGTAACATATACACATTTGGAAAACTGATGACGCAGAAAATTAAGATCACCGTGCAACTATTACATCTCAGGGGTTCTTTAAAACGAACCCCTACCCTACTATAGATAACTTAATTTGTATTACCTCGTGTATTACGTAATCTTTGACTAAAAATTCTATCTGAGTAAGTAATAAGTTTGTTACTTTTCTCAGGCCACTCACATAGATTTACCTCGAATTAAATTATAAGCATCCCACAGACTGACTAAACTATACATTCGCATACTAATTATTTTAACACTTACAACTTCCAATAAAAGTTTCATTACTAATAAATACAAATATACAAATTGTATTTTAATCACACATACATTAAAAGTTTATTGAAGCAAGCAGTATAATATAAAATAGTATCATACATATCAATGTTTGAATTAACCACAAAAGATGTACAAGTATATAATGAAAAATATTTTTAGTTTACCTGGACCTTGAAAAGCCCATTTAAAACAATAATCATTACAGTCCACTAAAGGGAATGATTTGGTCTGTTGTGGTTGTCGAAAAAATGGATCATTACAGTGATTGTCTTCAACAGAATTACAACTGTAACATTTAATTCGTTGACCTTAAATTATAGAGGAAAAAGACAAAAAAAATGTTGCGAAATGAAGTCGAAATATCTGTACACTTATATAGGTATACTATAAATATTTACTGGTCAAGTGAATAGTATAACTTATTGACTTTCGTAAAATATATGGATTACAAACATAATAAAAATTAATGACAAAATTTACAAATAACGAAATAATCTTTAATCAATGGTGAAAGTCGAAGAATAAGCTGAACAAACTTCATTTACACATTACTTACTCTACACTGATTAAATTTGTGAAATTCATTGCCACAGTTCATTTTTCAATACAGACACTACCACTATATATATATATATACATAAAGTATGTATCCTTATAATGTTTACTCAGTTTATGTCCTGTCAAAAAATGACAATAAAATATAACATCAAGTTACAAGTTGTGCTACGCTTATCTTCCGACTAGCGTACAAGATATGAAATCATATCTTGTAATTCTAACATTTCTGAGAAAGTTTTATGAATTTTGAAATTGGTTAAAACAAAATGAAACAATTACGTATTTCATACAACTAAATCCCTTGATAAATTTAAACAGAACAAGAACAACAATATTTGAACAATAAAATGAATCTGTTCTATTTCACGATTTCTCGTCAGCTGCATATAACGTAAAATCACAATTATTAACACAAATATGGTTATCAACAAGTGTTTAACATACTTTAATTTGTGAATTTTAGATAAATGTTCGAAACTTAACGAAAACCATAAGAAGAAGAAGAATAGGGACACAAAATGTATGAATGGACATGGTCAAGATCGATTTATATTTATACATTGAAAAGTAATAACGCAAAGTAAAACGGATGTCACAGTTACTGTTAATCATTACCAAGATAAAGGTAATTAAATCAATGAGTGTTTTGGCAATCGCTCCACATGATAAAAAAATAAGCGAATATATCCACATCAATAGGATTGTATAAGAAATAAAAACAAAGATAAAAGTTTGGGGACAGGGCTGAAATGAAATTGAGAAATAATAAAGATTATCAGATGAACCTTCAATCACCATGATGAGGAAAGTCTAATCACACTCTCCTTCTGCATGTATTAGTCAGGTTGGAAACATTTGATAGCGATTGCATCTACCAAACGGAGTAAGACTGATGTTTTCTGTTCATTAATTATTTCGAATTCATTGCTTACATTCACTTCATGCCTACTATTCAAAGGGTGAAAACTACTTTGACGTCAAAATGTATGTATGAAAATGATATTTAAAACTAGTGTTGGGAAATAACATTATTATTTTTGGTTTCGGTCCTCGTCACGAACTAACATAAGCTATAACTCAATGAATTTAAAATTCATATTCTTATTCCAAACCATACTTTTGTTTTCCCTGTTTGCCGATCGATTAACCTAGTTAAAGTTGGTTGGGGGTACAGTTTAGTTCTACCCACTTTTGGTTTGGCTTGATCCTCAGTAAAAGCCCACAAATAGATATGTTTATGTGCTGACATACAATGAAACTTTTACATACTTAGTGGCAATGAGGTTAGACAGTAATTAGACTAAATAAAAGTTATAAAAATGAAGACTTTTCAGAAAGTCCTTTTTTCGACTATATCATTTTCTGACGCCGTACAATTGCATTAATAGATGATGTTTTACACGTAGTAGTCTAAAGTAAAATAAAAGGGTTTTACAAAAACATCAAAGTTGTCCAAGTACAGTTCAATCAAAATAAAGTTGTGTTGCATAATATAGTAGAGAGTATCAAAAAATCTTCAATTAATAATTTACAGATGGGAGATTGTTACTTAAACGTGAATAAAGTTTTCAAGTATTGAATAAAAAAGGTTGCATCATATAACAAAGTGATCAACAGTCATCAAGAGTTTACGTTATGTAACGGTTTTGAAAATAATATAAAATAATAATCTATGGAATAAAAGATAAATATTAATAATAATAATAACAATTATTGTTATTATTATTATTATAAATGGTAACTATAATTTATGAAATTAGAAGAGACGCTAAGATCATGGGAGAATAGGGTATTGTGAACATGACTTTTCTGTACAAAGAGTTTCGACTCGAGACGGTCAATTTCTATAGCGTTGACTGTGTATAAATTCCTCATTCAAACCTTTTCGAGCCAGTTTTTCTTACTTTGTAGAGGATTTTGAACGCAGATGCGTGTGGTGGGGTGTGATCTGAATTGACCATACATTTTGGTACTGATCCGTTGATTGTGTTGTATAACCCTTTAGATAATCATGCTCATAAGTATTTTTACCAAGTGCACGCATTGTGTGGCCAATACAACCTTTCCCACAGGGGCAAATAAACTGGTAGGTGCATATTAAGATGACCCAAAGCGGCAGTTTATCATCGACATATCCCTGAATAGGTTTCTTACTGGAGAAAACAGTCTGAGGCTCCGCTGAATTTAGTATTTTTCAAGAATCTATAAAGTTTGTTTCTTAATATCTCAGCTGCCATATTTCCCTTGAATTCGATGTTCAAGGATAGAAATTTCTTCGGAACCATGAGAGCTCTTCCGATTTGACTAGGGTGTTAGATCACTGTCAATGAACTTGGGTGAGTCATCCCTCAAAAGCGTACGTCGGATAACATTTAGCTCGTCGTTAATTGTGTCTTCAGTGCATATTTGTCTGGCTCTTGAAGATAGAGAATGAAGTAAATTTCTCTGCTTACTTAGAGGTACCAAAAACTAGAAGTTCGTATATTCACCGTTCCAGGTTAGATTTCTGTAGAATGGTCGCTGTAAAGATCCATATGATCTTCCTTCCAGTAAAACACTGAGGAAGTGAAATTCTAAGTTTAAGTTTGCTTCTATTGTGAACTTAATCGAGTGGTGACAATTATTGAACTCTTGTAGTATTTCATTAAACCTATCTTGGTCGAAGACATTAAAAGTATCATTTAGATATCTACATCCTCCGATTAACAATTGTTCCATGGATTGTGCATAAAACAGTCTGCTACAAGAGGTTCCAATACAGATCTTATCGCGACACAACTTATTTGACTGTAGAGATTATCGTCATAAGATCTAATCTCTTGCAAAAGTGTCTGCGATGTGAAAAAAATTGATCACTCAACTTAATCGCTCGTTAATATTGACTGCCCATTCTCACAGTGTGTTGATACACAAGTCTATCTCTAACCTTGGCACACTTCTTGTGTTTGCCGTTATTTATAGTAGTATAAAAGTTATTCGCCAAGTTATTACGACATAAAATGTTTACCGCAATCCTCCTTAATCTTTTATTTCCCAAAGCATTTAGGTGACGTCGTTGTTTTGGTTTTATGTTGTTGTCTGGTAGTCATGTGAGAAATAAAATATATTTTATGGGAAAACTAGACATTTGTCTTTGTTTCATACAAAACCTTCCAGTCGAACTGAACGATAAAATGCACCACAAAAATTTGTTTAATAATACCATACAACGGTTGTCTTGAGGTTTTGTGGAGAAATCAATTATAGAAGAGTGCGAATTTACCAACATATGTCAGATTCAAGAACGCGAACAAGAAGTTGAGAAATCGCCAATATAGTGTTTTAGAGCAGCTTTTATGTATTCCAATCATTTGAACGCAAAAATTTGGTTAAATAACAACACGTTTAATCTTGATGCGTGATAAAAAACGGCTACTTATTAAAAATGTTTACCTGGACAGTGGTCTGGATCAGCCGAAAATGCCATCTTCAGAGTCAGATGCACGCAGTAAACTATAAAATAATATTTTTATATTAAGACGAAAGTACCAAGTAATAACTGAGAAAATGTGACCATGATTACCCACACCCGCAGCTACTAAATAAAAATATAAACAACCCACTCTTATTGTCCATTCAAATAATGGTTCTATAAAACAAAACTTATTATTTGAAAAGTAACATTTTGTTAATCTCAACAAAAATTTTCAACCATAGTGTTTGTGGTGAGAGGAAGATTTTCAACTGAGTAGGTAGTAAGAATCACCACAACAGTGTTGGAGAGTAAACACTGCCGACAAAAGTCTGATTTTATAAGGATTAAGGCGTTTTCGCTCTCTTATAGTGACATATGGTTAGAAGTAAAAAGCTAATTAAGCATCTGTTCTAAAGAAGACAAATGACTCCAACGCAGTGGGTTTTATGCAATTACACTGTACAAGCACGATTTCTTAAAGCTCCTGTCCGATAGAATATTAAACTGCTTAATAAACTTAGGACCCGTAACAGCAAATGGGGCTCAGTGGACTTTATTTTTAGAAGCGTGATCCAACTAAAGAACTTTACAGCATTTGTGAACAGAACCTCAGATCATGAAGGTAGAGGAGTAGCATTTCCCGTCAAAAATCAACACTGTATTGCAGATGTCAAGAGAGCGTCAAGCAAACAAGTAACTTATAACTACAGGCGACACAACTACTTCAGTCGTAGACTGGGAAAGGCTAATAACGTGTTTTCTAGAAACTAAGGGAAGGTTAAATATAGTTAGTGAAATAAGTGTCTCTCATTCCATGATGAATGGATTCGTCAACCAGGTTTCGCTTAAAGTCCATAATATTATATTTCACTTCTAGAACATCTCGTAAAACATATATTTTCAGATCGATGAGCTAAAAAGAGAGAAATTCCGTTAAATTTGGTTTCAGAGCATTCAAGTACTTACATTAGATACTTAGACATTATCGGATAAATAAAGAAGCAGTGGAGAATCTAGTGTTCAAATTTTTGTGATCAGCATATGTGGATCCATTGATTTATCTACCTTCTCTTTTTGCTGTTTCGGTACGGTTCAAAACATTTTGTGATTTTCGATGAGCGGAAGCATAGTTTTTCGTCTGAACTAACTCCAATCATTCTGACTGTGTGTATTTGTGAGTTTGTATTTATCGTTATCTCAGTGAGTACGTTTGTCTCAGGATCGTCGGGTTTCTCGATACCAGAGGCCATCATATTGGCAGTTTGGGAGTCCGTTGGTTGATTGTGATGCAAAAATTAATGAACAGGAAATTAGAATTGATTCAAGAATTAAATAAACGGGTTAAATGATAGGTACTGAAGACAGTGTGAGAATACCTGAGTATAAGAATAGGAGGGAAAATGAAGATGATAAAAAGCAGGATAACGATAAGTTGATACGTAATAATGACAACAGTAAATAAGCTACAAGGCAGGCATCAGGTACAGCTGGTTCAAACAAGAGATTTTGCTCTCAGGCGTTGAGATTCTCAGGGATTCTTTTGAGGAGAGTGGTATTGATGTTCTCGTAGGATCCTCATGTGGGGAGTGACTTGGCCTAATTAACGTATTGTCTGTCATTATCACATAACGCATTATTCTCCCACAGCTCAGCAAGAATAATCAAAAGCTTTTGAATCTGTCTTCATAAGATTTATTTCCTATCCCTATCACCCATTCAGTTGCTGGCCTCTGTACTTGGTCTGGGAAATCGACATCTTGTTTGGAGAGAGGGGATAACATAACATTTTGAACTTCGGGGTGGGGCCGTGCCTAAGTTCTGAAAGGTTCGGAACGATTTTGGGTTATCTTCACATAAAGCGATGAGTTGAGTAGGCATCAACTGCGTCCACTACTTGGCTTACACTTGTGTCCAAGTTCTCTGCGGTAACTAACCTCAGATGGCGCTTCGAGGAGACAATCAAATAGTGTTAAAATTTTCAGTTTCTGATACTATCTGTTGATTGCAATGCTGAATAACAGTTTTTTGGACAGGATACTTGAGCTTGCACTTGACATTAGATAATTCACATTATGAGCAGTTGATTTAATTAGCTTTCGCGTTTCGGTAACCTGTGAAGGCTGAATGCACAGTTTCATACTCCCAGCTCTTAGTCGTAAGTGTGCCAACTGTAATACCATACTTACTTCATAAATATTTATCCGTTCTCTAGCTCCGCTATCTACCAGACATGTCGCTTGGGTGGCGCTCCAGAAATAGACTATTGTGAATAGCTTTACTTCAACTTCGCAATGTCGTATACGTTGGTAATCATCGCAATAATGGTTTCCGGAAGGACCGATAAACGGACACTAAAATGAAATCACCCCTCTACACTTCGTGGTTTAAACAATGGTATAAAGGAGGGGACGAATCCAAGAGCTATCATGCAACGATCGATAAGGATCGCCTTATCCGGTACTCATATAATATGGAATCCATGTTACCACTTGACATCATTTCAAATATGCAAGTGCAATATAATAATAATAATAATAATAATTTATTCTCAAATAACAGTTTGTTACATGAGGCATGCCAGTTTACAGGCAAGATCAAATTGATACAAATGATACAATATACACTGTAATAAATTACATAGCTGGGTTGATAATTTATAAAATATGAATGTAGATGGTTTGAATCAGTACCACAGTTGGCGCGCTTCATGAAAGTTGCATTGCGAATGTGCGACTGATGGTCAAGGATAGGTCCATTGAAGATATGAGCTTTTAGAAATCGCAGCCTTATGTCCCTTTGGGATATCCAAGGCTTTAAGGATGGTGCAGGATGAAGTCACCAGTTCCATATCTCAAGGGGGCTGAAAGAGGGAGCAAGTAAAAGAAAACACGAGAGGCAGAGTAGCCAATATTCACGAAGGAATGTTTAAGGTATGATTACTCAGTCTAATTTTCCTTTATTAAGGTATATGTTAAGAAAGAGCATTTTAATAGGTTAAAGAAAATAAGTGTTGACAAGGTGTGAGTGGACATACAACTGACAAATGGGGGCGATTCGGAAAAGAGCATGAGCCTTGCCATCTGATTATTTCAATTTCGAGTGAATTTTACCGCGTCCACTATTATTTACCTTCTCTTAGTGTTACATGCTGAATGTCTATTTTCCCAGTTATCTCATGTTTAGCTCTGAGAATTGTCGTCAATATCCAATGGCATTACACATCACATCCGTGAAGAAATGATTTAACGTACACATCAATGTACATGCTCATTGGTGCTAGGACTATATTTATCTCTTTCTACATTTTCGGTGTAAAATCTATCAGAAGAAACTCATTAGAGTGGCTTACTAGTGAGCGGGACACCTCCTAAGAAGAGGGTTCGGAATTTTGTCAGTATACAAACATCGTGATAAGTTATAGCAATATCAGAAAATATCAGTTTCACTCAACCCTATCACATAACTCTGGTAAACTTGAACTCGGTGCCATTGTCAATTCGTTTCGTACCTAAAAGCCCTTTTAACTGTTTCCTATATTTGCAGATTCAGATATCTGTTATCTTGATACATCTAACTGCCCGTCTTTTGCTGATGGATTGTTTACGCCCAAGTTGAAAACTAAACGGAATATTGTTTACTGCTAAATCAGAAAAGGATGAAAGCATAAGAACACAGAAACCAGATTTAATCAGCGGTAGGACAAAGATTATATGGTAGAAACTTTAATTACGATAGTCTAAAATAACAATGACGAGTATAAACAGTAATTATACTTCCAGTTATTGTTCTCACAGATTTTGAATTTCAATCAAGAATCGTAATAGCACTAGAAACAATATAACCTAAAATTGAGACAATATATGTGGAGATCCTACCTTGAAAAATGGAGTATTAGCACAGTTGAGCGGGATCCACGGTACTACTGATACTAGAAATAAATTAAAGTACTTAGCTTACGACAAAATATTGTTGTTAATGCCACCTCTATTTACTGGTTTCTTATTTATTTTTTTAACAGTGAACTCGAGGTAGTCTAAAAATTATTACAACATTATCAAGGCTAAAAATTCTGCTAAATCATCAGTTTGAGAATGTAGTAGGGTCGTAAATTGACAATGGCATCCAATATCAGTAGGCTGGATGTTAAATTTTCCATCCATGAAATGGGTTCTGTTATCGATCAAAAATATATTGAATATCCCTCCACGATTGAATATCTTCCTGAATGCTCTTTTAGTTACGCTTCCGCTTCGACTGTTCGTGAGCATTAATTCTACCCATTTAGAATATAATAATATGAGCTTAAAAGTAAGCGACAGTAATTCACGCGAATATATCGCAGTGATTCATAAGATTCGGGTCAATGACTCTAAGTAGATTTTTTGTGCGATAGATCATGTGAACCAGAGGAAGAGTTTTTTAATTTAAGACTTATATCAAAAACAGTCCAAGACACCAGAAAGTCTGACATCAAGTGAGTTTGTTTTCTCTGCTCCCAGATTGGCAGAGTAAAATTTGTCTAGTACTACAAATCTAAGTGTAGAGAGAGTTATTACCTTATCAATAAACCATAGAAACCTTCAGGACCTAGTGATATGTACTTTCTCACTCTGCCAAACTCGGGAAACCTGGGGTTTTATTGAAAATCCCAAACGGTTTTCACAACGGTTGAGGCACTTCTCAAGTACTTAAGAGTATCCTTTACAAGTCTTGATCTATTAACAGGTAATAGTTGAATTGGCATATGATCACCTTCCTTAGGTTGTCCTCCAAAGTATGAATGCTGATTAAGAAAATCCGCATAGGTGTGTTTTGAGTCGCTCGATAATCAGTGATGAGGTTATAAGCACCTAGTTCTAAATTCCAACTCTGAACCATGGCAGTAGTTGACTGAATAGACCTAGCTAGATTTTAAATAAATTTTAATGCCCGGTGATGAGTTTAAATACGACATTTTGCACCAAACAAGTGTTTTTGCAGTCATCTTACTAACCATACAATGCTTAAAGCCTTTCTTTTGGGCCTGACAGTGTCCTTGTTTGCCCCTGTCTAATAGTCTCAAAATAGAAATAACAGGTTTCCCATTTTGCTTTAATTACCCACCTGACCTCACTAGAGACGCATCCGTCGTGAGGATAGATTTTTCAGATAGTAATAAATGTCTGAAAAGCATCGTCATCCAAAAACCCTTTCTTAGTGTATTCCATCGTCGTTTTCCCTCATCAAAACTGTCTGCTGGAAACCACGTCAAAATATGTAAATAACATTTGTACAAAACTAGGAGTAAACGTTGAATAAATATGAAGAACACCAACCAATAACTTGGTTGCAGAGATATTCGTAGGATATGGTGCTCGAATCGATGAGGCTAGGCGATCTATATCAGCTTCATGACGTTTAGCATATACAGCATATTGATATCGTTAACGTCCTTACGCAATATCATGTTTCTGGTGCATTATAGAATTCTCAGCACAAGATGTTTCGACAAGTTTCTTTCACAAGAAGAAATAAATGGTGAAAGAACCTAATTACTGCATACATATATGAATACGTTGGATTGATAAACTACCTGGAATTAAGTTGAATGTTTTTTTAGATTTGAATCTGTACAACTTTTTAATCAGACACATGTTTAGGAATGCAATCCATTGACTAGGTCAATTTTAACAACTTGTTTGTCACGTAGTATATTTGCCGTGTGATTATAATGTGTGGACGATCTTTGAGTAGTGCTAAAATGACCTTGGAATGTCCACCAACTTACTAGGGTTGAATGAGGGTTTTATATTAGTGTGGAGAATTAGGGCTAGGATTTGCAGTTAAACGGTAAAGCTAGAAACTGGAATCAGTGTTTTCATCACTAACTAACATCTGCTATAATCCCAAAATGGTATTTAGTCAAGTGAGTGAATGAATTTTGAGCCGAAATCTGTTATCTTAAATCTGATTGGTTCGTCCATGAATTATGGCCTGGCTATGTCTGCTATATGAAGCACTATGGTGCTTTCATACCTTTGGGTGCGAGCATAGAATCAAATGTTTTGATATCTCATTCTACCACCAGATATACAAGGAGAAAGATATGAATGAAATGGATGCTTAGTATCTGATACGATGACGATTGCCAGGCATTTGCGAGGTTTTAGATGTATATCCACAACCACAATGATAACTACCTCAAAAGATTCACCACATACTCTGATAACCGCCTTGAACACTCTCCATAATACAGCAAAGTCTTTTCTCTAAACCCCGAGAAAGAATGATAGTGAATAGTAAAGAAAAATAGTTAATATCTGAAAATTAACAAATTGTAAGAGAAAATGTCGAGTGTTACAAAAAGCATGCGATCTCTTCATGTAGTAAGGTAAACCAAAAGCTTTCTTTCACAACAGTGAGAAGACCATGAGAGAGCAGAGAAAAAATTTACACCAAGACAAGCAATTTTTGACACTAATAAAGAATCTCCAGTAGTTCAAGCATTATGGGATTCCAATAGGATAGTTAGATGCTGTCCGCGCTTCAGGCTAAAGTCAACAGTTTTACACTCGGACGGATAATGTGAGACCATTACCAACAAACCACCATTCAATACAAGACAAACGTCATTCATCTCAAGGGTATGTAAGGAGGTGGAAATCGGCATACATACAGTGAGAACGTCCGTACATTTAACAAAAGCGTTTTCTGTGTAAGAGGACCGATGATTCAGAGAAAAGGAGGAGGAATAGAAAGAACTGTAAGATACGTTTAGAATGTTTTATGCGTGTGTAAAAATCCCTCCATGTATATACTTGCACTTTGTTCCTATTGATCCCCTTGGTTGTACATTGTTAGGTTTTTTATTACATTTGAATTGTTAATGTTTGTATATTATTATAGTTTTTATTTTTATTACGCCTTCACTAAGTCTCCGTGTTTCTTTCCGAACTGCACTTATGTTGTTTTACTTTATACTTAGTCTTGGCGGTAGCCATATTGATTTATTCCTCCCTTTGGTTGCTTTACCTATTTTGACTGGAATTATGCATTTTTGGTTGTGAATTGAGACACTCTTGCAGAATTGGAAACACTCGGTGTTATAAAGCAACCAAACATTATCTTTTGAGCGAATCTGTGCAGGGTCTATCCATACAGGATAGAATAACATTTATTTGTTATGATTGGTAATTTTCTTGCATCCTTTATCAACTTCCTTATTTATTGTAATTAAGATTTGATCGATTGAACAATTATTGGTTGGATATCCAACCTCAGCAATATAGCTGAGTGATCATATTTGTTTAGGTAATAATGTACATTTAAATTAATGATGAATTACAGAACCGTCATTTTTACCCAATTACTTTGTTTCCAACACACCTAGTCAGTTATCCTTCTGTCCAAACCTTAGTTTGGACCTTACAAGAACAGCTTCTTGTGAAACACCTTCACGAGACAGTAGAGACGTAGAACACTTTTCCTCCGAAGACATGGTGTATTGTTCTCATTCAGAGAGGTAGAAACATAACCAGTTGGTTATCAGTATATCAGTGATGGCGCTGATTAGCTTTGTAAGTAGAAGTTGTCTTGAAATAGAGTCAAAGGTAGAAGTATAGTCCAGAAAAGTGCATCAAACATACATCTTATCCTTTTCTAAGCTGAATACTATATTATGATGCAGAAGAACAACAGCATATAAGGTACTTCTTTTGCATCTGTAAACAAAATGATACTGATTAATGTGCTCTTTTAGTGCAGGTTGAAGTAAGAGTAGCAATAATTTTTCCACTGCTTTTAGAAGAGGCATAGTCATTGCTGTGGGTCTAACTTTCACATTCTTATTGCCAGATACTTTCTTAATTATTGGGGTTACCTTTATCTTTCTCCATATTTTTGGTATGAGATTAGTTGGGAAGAATCTGTTAGCGATGGATGTGGATGGATAACACAGAACGTCAACATGTGATAGCATTGGTTCCTAACCCCACCATTTTTTGAAGCTGAGCGTATAATTACTGAGAAGATTTACATTCAACACATAAAATTAAGAGTAGGTCAACAATCGTGAAGGTGGAGGGTTGAAGAACCAAAATCGCATTGCTCTGTCATGTGGGCGTTTTTACTCTTCACAACTTACCGTGGTTCCCACCGGCACGAGAGTGTATTTCCCCCGTAAGTTCTTCAAGTTTCTTCTACATACTTGAAGAGTCTTCACAAGGTAATAGTTTCTGAGTAAAAATCCAGTCCAGACGTCTAATCCCTAAATTTATTAAACTTTTCACTTTTTGAAATTCAATGGAGTTTTTCTCATGCTACATTCTTTCTCTTACCCTACGTAAACGTTTTGGTTGTGCAGATGTAAGTTGATTAAAACTTACAAAAATGTACCATTGGATTGCAAATATTAAAAGAGAATTTAAGATAAAAAGTGATAACATCGACGGTGTTTTCTTTTGAACCATCTGTAAGTAACCTACAGTTAGTCGTACGAAACATGTTTTTCGAATTTCGGATATTCTCTTCTGAGTAACTGTGGTACTTGACTTTCTTCGTCTAGTGTAAGCGTACTCTTTCCAAGCTTGTCATATACTTTCAGTAGAACACGAAAGAACTAAGGCTTGAAGCACTTTTACTAGTCACATATATTCCCAAACTATTGATGCAAACTAAGTTCGAACGGGCATCCAAACCAGTGGAAAATTTTACATTTTGACGATCCAGTGACGAAAAAAGCTGCAGTTTCATGATTTAAAACCACCACATACAGTTAGAAGTAGACCATCGGAGACAGTAACAGCAATTTCAGTGGTTTCATCAGCAAAAACAGACGCTACAGACGACGTGCAGTCCGGAGTCCCATAGATATTGGTAACATAAACATAATTGTATTTATTCAAGTGTTTTGCACGACATCTTAAAGCTAAACAGTCGATAAAGTTGTTTGAAAACTTAAATGACACAAAAGTAAATCGATACAATTCACGTTTACGAATGTAGCTACACCAACACACCTTTTCTTATTTCCTGGTCGATCGTGACGATAGATATTGAAACCTTGAGGTGATTCTGAGCAATTTCCCTGTAAGTAATTCAACCAAGACTCTTGAATTACGGTCACACTTTAGTGACGACACATGTTTCCATTTAGTATGAGTTGAAGATGGTCCACCTTGTCAATTATTGATAGGCAGTTATAAATTAGCAGTTCAGGAACCGAAGTCTGAATAATGTTTATTCTTTTCAATGCACATTGCCAGCCACCACGATGTCTCTGATTGTTCTATTTTGTACCTTGTGAAGTGCTAGGTCGTGATTGTTTCATATTACGCACATGAACAGTATGTGAGATCAAAAGACGTAATGTGTCAAAATAGAATAATAAAAAGAATAACTTGTTGAAATACCCAGAAGGGACGAACAGTTAGCCCGGATATTCAGTCAGGTCGCCGAGTAACTGTGGTATTTGAATTGACTAATGATACTTTTGTGCATGTTGATTGCACAATTTCGAATTCCAAATACAGTACATTCGTTTGTGCTTGTGACTTCTTAATTCAATTGCGTTATTTCTTGGACTCTTAGTTAGTGCTATTGTGGCATTTTTTTTACGGCGCGCTTTTGAAAGTTGTAACTTTTTTTCACGTGGTATTATTTTATTTTCCTATCCGTTTTTCTCTTTAATTTAACACTTGATAGCGACAAATAATTCGTCACTGATAGGGTTCTATTAACTTTACACCTTATTTAGGAACTCAACCTCATAAATTAATATTGCTAGTTTTCACGCTATCACTATCACCAATTAACTGTAATATATTTACTCTTAACTAATACTGGGTCTGATCCTACCATAAAACTTTACACGTTCACTAAGTTAAATTACAGCTATCGCCATCCACCTAATTAAACTTTGAATTAACATTACTTCCAATAATGTCCAGGCCATCTAAAAAACATATTATCTCTCCAGATGCCTATAGCACCTGCAAAAGATCTAAATCAGTCACTAAAGCGAATAATGCGAAACCTTATAAACACACTGATCAGTCTGCATCCTACTCTGATCTTCCCTCAGCCACACTAAACGTGCACCCTTTACTTGGACAAGACATATCACTACCTTGCATCTCGCTTGTCGATATAAATAAGAGCAGTCACATGCTGTTAGAGTCGACATCATTTGTCAGCCCCAAAAAGAGCACCGAATATTGTGAGCAGTATTTAGACAGTGCGGCTGACCCCAAACACCCAACAATTTTACAATCGGCCATCTTATGTAGCGGCTCACGAATTACGACTGCCTACAATAGCCAGCCCGATGACGTAGATCTTGACTACTCACCCAGACATATACCCAATCCCCCAACTAAGTGTGCACAAAGTGACCACCCGCTAGACACCTGTAACAGGCCTATATGTAACCATATCGACCTTAAAAACTTTGATATAAACTTGAATAATCTCACCACTGGTAGACCTAGAAGCACCCAAACAGAACTTAGCCTCACCCAAACTATTCAAGACCTATTACCGTACAAATATTTAATCAGTGTTCCAGAAAATCCCGATCTGGAAATTATAAAAAACACTGAAAAAATAATTGACCATATATCAACCGAAGTGTTGAAAAGACTTCAGTGTATGCATAATGTCATTGTGTATAATATACCTGATAGTACGAACATAAAGATTGCTAAAAATACTCTGCTACAAGAGTGTGGATTGACGCAATCTTGGTGTGTAACAAGGAGATTACGTAAAGGACACACTAAAACCTCATGTCCCATTCTATTTCAGTTTGGTAGTACCACTGAAGCTAATCACCTCCTTAATAGTCAGTCACTACTGAGGCGTATTCCAACATTTAAAAAGATTAGGATCATTCATGACAGGACCGCTATCCAGCGTCGTATCTGCAATGGAACACAAACAGATCAACCCAGCTTACGTAGCCGCGGCAGCTACAGCTCTTGTCACTGCACAAATCCTAAAATATCATACACTGCCCCCCCAAAAAACGGAGGCACGTCGGACACTGCAATTAATCCTAAGGACAAGACCGCTCATAAAGCAGCTACAACCACTCACCCTCAGCCCAAACACTCAGCTACCCCAAAATGCCAAACCACTTATGCCTCAATAGCGTCCAAGTATCACCCTAGCGGCCCCTGTAAAATGCCTAAAAATGACCACCCCAGGAATTGCGCTAACAGCTACAGACTCTCAGACATCGCTGTACGAAATAATACCAAACCCTCCGTAAAAACCCACCAATACTCCAGCACCTCTAACCCAAAACGTGCACCTTCTCATAGCAATAGAATGCCCTACAACAAACATAGTGAACTGGCAACACCCACTCATCCTAATGTGAAACGACATTTGACAAGAACCACACCCACACGTGATACCCATAAGTCATATAGTGTCAACCTTGCAAGCCCCATGAATCAACACAAAACTATACACATCAGAAACACCTCTCTTAGCAACAATAACAGGCATTCCTTTATTCCTCATCAGAAACATACAACTTCCCCAACTAACCACAATAGGACTAAAATTGCCCACCGCACACAAAGAAGCCATAACGTTGGCCTACTTGGAAACCCACCTACTGACTCTAGGTACTATCTAAGTCAAGCCACCCAATACAGCGGTTTAGTCCCCCTTAATTCGACATACACACTATCTCATCCTTTTTTATCTCTCCCCCCCTCAACATTACTGCTATGGGGTCTCCAAATGTTGAGGGCGACAATCCCACTATTCTGAAACCATCTATATACTCCGATTTGATGGGGAGTGGCAGATCCTTCTCAACCTCGATAAATGTCTCTAGTCTTGAAAACTTCTTGACTGGACCCCCTGATCATTCCCCGGACACATTACCTAACCATTCAACTCTACCTTCCACTCTTAGACATACTTCTTTCACCAAAACAACACCCGACTACCCTTCTCGCATTAACCCTACTGGTAATAAACTAAACGCTCATCAATATGGAGTCGACGCTCCCAATTCTTCCTTTTCTCGTTGCAAAACAGACAAATCACTGGGTATACATCATACCCTTCTACTAGACAAACAGTCACCGTACCTGACACTTATGTTAATTAACGCTCGATCTGTACAAAGTAAGATGACTCACCTACGCACCCTTTTACTTTTAAACAACCCCTCACTTGTTTTGATAACGGAAAGTTGGCTGTCCTCCGACACCACAGACACATTTCTACAAATAGACACATATGAGCTCTTCCGCTGTGATCGAGTAACCAAGAAGGGTGGTGGTTGTCTCGTTTATGTATCAAAATATTTGAGAGCGGAAATCTATAGCGACCACGTCCTCAGTAAACTTCCTGAATCGATATGGCTTACTGTGTACACTCATGAATGTAAAATACTAATCGGATGCATATATCGAGCTCCTAACACTCCTAGTTCAAATGACACTATTATAAGTGAGTCATTTGCTCAGGCTGCCTCGCTTGACTTCACTTACAAAATTGTATGTGGTGATTTCAACCTTCCCACCATCAACTGGAAGACACATTCTGGCCCATTGTGCTTTGAAAGCATACTTAGGACCTTAGACATACACGGCTGGCAACAACATGTACACCTGCCTACACGAAATCACAACATTCTTGACTTGATATTCTGTCATAATGTCACACCAACATCAATGGTGGTTAGCGAAAAGTTTCACAACAGCGATCATAAAATAGTCCTCTGCACCCTTCCGATTCTTGCCATATGCAACAAATTAAAGACATTAAACACGCGGTTCCAATATAGAGACTATGCAAATGCTGACTGGGAAAACTTTCGATTTCTAATAAAGCACTCTGACTGGGGCAGTTTCTTTACCAGTAATAACCTCTTAGAAACATTATAAATATTCAATATCACCACCAAATCTGCACTAGACACTACTGTACCCTCTAAAATTGGTTTTAAAACAATTACTCCATATCTAAACCAAAAGACTAGGACTAAACAGCGAAAACTGAAAAGGATGTACCATATATCAAAAGACTTCAGTGCCCTGCATCAGATATACTCTGTACTTGACTGAGTACAAAGTCAACACAACAAGCGTAAACAAGTAGAGGAACGTACTGCGCTCACTGCTGCATCTAAAGCCCAAGCCCTATGTCGTCTCCTCACGAAGCGCATAAGAAAGGACACAGACCACAACATTCACTCTTTACTGCACGATGGAGTAACGTATAATGACCAAAGCGTCATATGTGAACTATTAAGTGAATGGTTTTCTCACAATGGGAATACATCTGATGCTCCAGACATCGACATAAAGTGCACCGGCAAAAACGATCTTAGTACCATAAACTTCGACATTAGGAGTATACATACCGCCATTAAAACCCTTAAGTCAAATGCGAGTTCTGGTACCGATGACATCCCTTCTATCGTTTATAAAATGTCAGGACCGGACATACAGATGCTACTACTCAAAATATACACATTATCTTTAGAGACTGGTACATATCCGGAAACCTGGAAGGTAACGTATGTTCTTCCCAAACACAAATCCGGACCAAGAAACCTGGTTGAAAACTACAGACCTATAAATATCACTCCAGTCATATCACGCATAATGGAAAAAGTGATACAAAATCAACTATCTGATCACCTGCTCAAGGAAGATCTGATAGACCCGTCACAACATGGCTTCATTAGAACAAGGTCGTGCAGTACATGCCTGATAGACTTCTTCAACGAGGTTACTCGTATACGTGACCAGAAGAAACTAGTTATTATACTATACTTCGACATTAAGAAAGCCTTTGATAAAGTACCTCATAATCTTCTAATCAACAGACTTAAGTCAGTTGGAATTATAAATCCCCTTTTGCAATGGATCAAGTCTTTTCTTACGAACAGATATCAAATAACCAAGATTAACTCTAATACATCTACACCTCGACCTATAACCAGTGGTGTTGTGCAGGGTAGTGTCTTGGGTCCATTGCTCTTTATAATCTATATCAACAATATATGCAAGTGTTTTAGCACAGGTAAGACCTACCTCTATGCCGATGACTTAAAAGTCATCTATAAAACTGACATTTCCGATTTACGCAGTACTATGGAAACAATCCAACGTGAACTCAACATGGTAAACGACTGGTGCAAACGCTGGAGGTTAGAGCTCAACACAGAGAAATGCGGCTGGTTATGCATAGGAGACACATCTCTCAAAACGAAACTAACACTTAGCAATCACACACTGCCCAGACTGGCATCAGTAACTGACCTAGGGGTACATTACTCACACAGTCTTAATTCCTCTGAACACATCTCAGCCAAAGCATCCAAAATGCGGAAATTGCTTGGCTTCATTCTCCGTAATTTCTATCAAAATGAATCTAAAATCCTTCTTTACAAAGTTTGTGTAAGACCTATCGCTGAATACTGCTCGTTCTTATTTTCCAACCTACGCCTATCTGATATACTAAAGGTGGAAGGAATACAACGAGACTTCACTCGCAAGGTACTTAAGACTGACTTGGTCATTGACTATAGTTCCCGATGCCAAATCTTAGGAATAGCACCCCTTTGGAAGAGAAGGCTTAGGTCTAATTTGATTCTCTACTTCAAACTACTCAAAAACCTTACTTATTCAACGTGTAAGATAATTCTTGCCCGAGATTCACATGAATACGGACTTCGAAACAAAGTATCTACGGTCAAAGTTGAGAAATACAGATCAAAAACTCGGGAAAACTTCTTCCTCACCAAGTATGCAATAATATGGAACAGTCTTCCCTCCGAAACTCGCATGGCAGATGAATTACATGCGTTTGTAAAACTGCTTGATCAAGCCCTCACTTGCACTAATCTTGCACGTACGAACACATCTGCACCCCACTCAGACATCATAGGCTCTCTCCATGTCTAGACCAAAATAGACTTCAAGTTCAGTTTGCCTTATTTTTCCTACTTTGCAGTTGTATTAATTACTTTTTCCAACCCATTTCTTCACTTGAAGTAGACAGGTAACTCAATGGACCTATCATTACTGTTAAAATAAACTCGGTCGATAAGGGACACTCACTACCACCCTAAAACGTCAAGAGGACCGCACAATCGGCTGCCTACTTCCAGTGGTCTTGCATCTATGGAGCCTGTTACCAATCAACTGGTTAGGACAACAGAAAATAACATCAGCACTAAGTCACTGTGAGTCCCTTCCTGTTTATCCTGTATTAACTTTTTACTCTTCAGTACACTATGTTGACTAGCAATCAGTATTATTTCTCCACTCGTTCTCATATCCACAACTCATATACTTCTATACTTTTTCCGCCTGCTTAAATAAACAACTATCCTACAATATACCCTTCTTAACGCTTATACTCTGATTGGCAAACTATACTTTATACTATAGTCAACAGAGGCACTGCATCGATGCTTTACCCACAGTCCATAGCTTGTAACTGTCTGATAAGCTTGTAAAATGGTACTTATAGAAATAGTGCTTTCCAACAGTTTTTGAAACAGAGGATTGTGCGAGGAATGACGTATATACAAAAATAATGCTAAATGAGCCTAACATCACAAAAGGAGGGAGGGTGGAGTTACTGACCAGCAAGCATTGATGGTGAGGGCGATAACTTCAATCCACCCATGCTTGTGGGGACAGAACATTTTGTATGTATCAGGCTCCTCATGACTGAGAATAATTCAATCAATCTGTGATATAGATTGTTTTCCCACGCTCACCACTCAAACTCATGTTTCCAATATTATGCTGGATTAGCTATTCTACTAAGACAACCCATAACATGCTAACTCGGATTTTTACACTAGGATTATGTGGCTGGCATCGGAAAAACAAAAAAATGAAAAAAAAAGTTAAACAATAAAAGATGTAATCATTAATATTCTTAACACTTCACCCTCTATATACACACCCTTCTTATAAACCGCTTTCCTAGTAACAGCCTTGACTTCCTTTCCTTCATGTGAGCTTACTCCAACTTGTTAAACATCACAACTCATTGTTCTTTATTAGTACATTCTATAATATGGAGCCTCTGACTTCATTTCACTAACAAGATATAATATGAATTTATTCTAATTTATTATACCTCTGTCCGTTCTACTACACTATGTTAAGCAACGTTTTGCGTTCATATCCAAGTGCCTTGCTGCTCTTCTGTTTCTCTTTTTTCTTCAGAATCTTGCTCTGAGAGCACGGCTATGAAACCTCTGACGTTTGGAACAAACTTGATGTACGCGTCCTCTCAAGGTCATAGTTTACAGAAAGCGCTCTACGATTTCACTTTATAACAACTATAAACTTAATAAGTTGGGAAACATTCTGTGAACCAACAAATGTTGTAATTTATAGATCATGCCTGTAAAAACGGTGTGTACCTGCACATGCAGAAATATATATTATATTATATTATATAATTCAAATAATTCGAAACATTATATTGGCGTCGCGATTGAGCCTACAATGGAAAAGTTAAACATTCATTCAACTTCTGAAGCTTTTGAGGATTATTTCGAAATGTTCGAAATTCGGGTCATGACCAAGGAAGATGATGAGGATGTTAATATTGTGGCATATTTCCTCACATTCATCGGTAAAGAAGCATACAGTTTATTAAGAACTCTGGCTATGCCGGAAAAACCCATTTCGCTTCCTTATACAACTCTCAAGGCATTACTACTAGACCATGTCAGGTATGCAAATTTTAATTGCAGTAAAGAAGGGGAATTTCCTAAAATGATTCATCAGGACATCAAAAGTTCTACTACATCACGTTATCCTAATCCAGTGCATATTCAAGCATATGCAAATAATTCATTGTGGAGTTGCAGTGCGTTTCACGAAGATGGGCACAAGTTTGGTCAGTGTTTGTCCTGTGACAAGTTCCATGCTTTTAATTCATGTAAATTTCGTAATTCTAAATGCTTTAAATGTGATGATATTGGATATATTCAGTAAGTCTGCAATACTAATGTTCACGTTATTGCAACTAATATTAAGTCTTGTAATTCTGATTCTACTGAGTTGAGTATTTATAATGATGATTTATCTTTATCAACTATTGCAATAGACAGTGTAGTGTCAAAAAGCAGTTCAGAGTTAAATGAAATCCAGAATTCTTGTGATACAACAGTTCCTAATCAACCGATTTATCAGAATTATCATGCTATTGTACCAGGTATGACTATTCCTAATGATTCGCATATTTCTGATGAAATTTCTTGCAAATCTGAGGATAATATGTTAAATGAACCTATTCATTACCAAAAACCTGAGGCAGTCATGATAGATGCTAATTTTCCTAATGATCCATTGCTCTGCAATGACATTCTTAGTCAATTTCATGAAAATATTTCAGTAGAATCAAATCCTGATGTCATATGTATTACCTATCCTCATAATGCATTTGCTCCTTGTGAAAAACTTATTCAATGCAAAGCACGAATACTAAATGAGCTCGGTTTTGATTACAATTCTGATGATTTCATATCAACTGTTGTTCATCCTTATCACAAAAACACTTCTAACGTTTACTCTAATCAATGTGAGAAATATTTTTTTAATGAGGCCACATTATTCATAACTTGGGAATATAAAGACCCAAAATTACTTCGTGGGGGGGATAGCGTTTAAAAATCTATGGTTCCAATTCGAGATATGAATCATTTCAGTACAAAACTTATATGTTGATTGTATACAATTCCAGGTGAGTCTGTTCCGATTTCGTTTGTTAATTCCCATACTAATGAGCACATTCTAGATACTACAAAGTTTTCGTCCAGTACAATGTCGGACAGACTCAGGATGAACTTAACAAGAAAACATACAACCGATTGCAAACACTTATACTTCTATTTAAGCTGTGGCGGATGTGGTGTTTGAATTGACTAATGATACTTTTGTACATGTTGATTGCACAATTTCGAATTCCAAATACAGTACATTCGTTTGTGCTTATGACTTCTTAATTCAATTGCGTTATTTCTTGGACTCTTAGTTAGTGCTATAATTCAAATACTTCGAAACATTATAGTAAGCTTCAGTATATACTTTGGTATGACCTAGATACTTGATATAATTAGATTGAAACTGACACTAGGATAGATTAACGGCATTGAAGGATGCTTGTTGTGCAAATCAATATTGTCAGCATGAACTACGACATAATACTGATGCAATCCAATACCATCAAACTGGTAATTACTTGATTTATAATCCTGTGTAATATTTCGGACTAAACATATGGTATGAACGGTATGAATTTACATCTGAACAGCCCGAATGATGTGTTAATAGCGGTTAGTTCGCTAGAGATCTCGTACAGTGAATTCTGTTTTTGAAAAATACCATGACTCTTGTACTTTACATAAAATGTCTTCAATTTCTTCAGTGACGCAGCTCTGCTGCAATAGCCGAGCATCTAGTGTCAAGTGGTTATCACCACATGTTCTATGTGCTCTTTACATTCGCTTTTAATGAAGTCACAATGGGAGTAGCCCAACTAAACGACTCAACTGGGGGGTCATTATCCGTTCTTAACTAGTTTATCCAACTCACTCTTCACAGTTTCTCATAAAACACATAAAATTAGCCGATACTTCAAGAAGACGAACTCTCTCCTTGATTCCAAATGTGCTGATTACATTTTTAAACCTCCGACGGTCTTTAAATAATGCAGGATTGGATCTCTGATTTAGCTACTATTAGGAGAACTGGTGCCTAAACAAATGCACACGTTTGGTATTCTGAGGCCTTTTGACCCAATAATGGATGCGTCGTACTCATCAAAAAAGAAATAATCACACAAGCATCCTCCTCTTTCCTCAGCAAGATGAAGGAGTTGGACTTGGTTGTTTTAGTAATTAGGTTTTGAACGGGTGTAAAATATTGCTGTGAGCGGTAGTGTGCGACAACGAATCCACACTTAAGTCTTAATCAATTGGTTTCTACCTACAACTATTCAACGTCTTAGTAGATGATTTAAAACACTTACAAAATTTCCATACGTGTCTAATTATTCCGCATTTACGGATACGTGCACAACGACATTGATATGAATGACGAAGATGTAATTTACCACATGAAAGACAGGATTTACTGTTCTTTATAACTACATTCTCGTATATGGAGCCACTGACTTCATTTCACTCTAACAAGAGATTATATGAAATGAATCTAATTTATTATACCTCTGTCTGTTCTACTACATAACGTTAAGCAACGTTTGGCGTTTATATCCAAGTGCCTTGCTGCTCTTCTGTGTCACTTTTTTCGTCTTCAAAATCTTGCTTGGAGAGCACAGCTATCAAACTTCTGAAGTCTGGAACAAGCTTGACGTATGCGTCTCCTCAAGGTCATGGTTTCCTGCAAGCGCTCTACGAGTCTACTTTATAACAACTATAAACTTAATAAGTTGGGAAGCATGTTGTGCACCAGAAATTGTTGTAATTTATAGATCATGCCTGTAAAAATGACGTGTACCTGCACATGTAGAAATATATTATCATTATTATTAAAGTCGGATTTGAAGTGGTTTTCGCGTTATTCACTTGTCTGAATAGATTGAAACGATTACTGTTTGAAGAAACTAGAGGTTTATTTCATATTTGATAATAAGACAAGCACCAAAAGGGTTACTATTAATAAACTCAAAGGTAAAACAGAAATATTTAGTTGTCTGGAAGGTACAGGGAATAATTTGTTTAGGCTGGTTTCTTAGTTTTCAGCACTTTATAACAGCAGTCCGTAGATCGTAACGTTATATGTGCAGCTTTTCACTGAAATTCAAACCAAAAGCTTAAGTCTCAAGCCATAACGTGAAATTTCCCATAGTTCGATAAGGGACTCGGACTGATTCGTTGACCTGTGCTCTTTCAAGAGTTTCAGAACAATCGCTTAGGAACCTCTTTAATTTGCTGGAGGAAAGTAGAATCGGATTATCAGGAAATGTATAATCTTTTGACCAGCTACAGGTTTCTCTACCAATAAAAGCCATTAAAATGAACTGGAATTCTGTCTTCCCTGAAGTCATATGGCTGAAGCTAGGTGACAAGATATTGTGAAAAAAAATTTATTTTCAGCGATGATCGGCGATTTTCTCAAGTTTTTTGGGTCCATTGGTTTCGCGACGCTAGATATGAGTGTGAAATTTATCAACAAAGTACTCCTAATCCCAATAAATACAAAAATTCGATGAGACACAAGCAACAACCGGAAATAGGAGTACACAGTGTGAAATTGCAATGTGTCGTTAAAACAAAATAAAATATTTGACTGCACTGTAAGTGTACTCATCACTGACCAGAAATGTTTTGGCTAAAACGTCCCACATGCTTGGAAGAAGAGAGATTGTGAAGATTGAGGTTTCTAAAATAAGGGCATTTTTAAGCTCATTAAAAGAAGTGTGAACCGTTTTGAGATTATATGGAAAATCTGCAACACAAAAGCATCCTTTTAGTGCACTTAGTTTTGCTGGTACTAAATGGTCGAAGTCTGGAGTCTTCATTTCTGTTCTCAACGCAATAATCGGGCCATGCATCATATTTGAGTAGGCTTTTGCTTGATCCACAAACGGCTGGTCATTTTTGTTGACTCCATTGTTTGCGACTATCTGTCTTCTCAGGTTTTATTACCATTCCCCCCATCCTTATTGATTTACTATTTTGATCAAACTCTAACAATATGGCTCGTTCACCCCTTTTAAAGGCTAATCAATTTGAAACATAATCATTCGACGATTGATTCAGATGCCAAACCTACCAAATTTCTCTACCACCCACAGAAATACATCGACCTAAAATTTTGACATTTCTGCAAACGAATTCGTAGCCGCGGTTATCTATGTACATTAATTTCGTTGTGATACGGAGTTTGAGCGAGGTATGGTAGTTATGTAGTGGAATTGGGCTCTAATACGAGACAGTGTGGGAAATTGACATTCAGCATTTAACACGGAGAAATACCAAACGATGAAGAGGGTGGAAAAAATGAATTGAATTTAATTAAAGTTGATCGGATGGCATGGCTCGGTCATGCAGTCGTGGTCCCTGCTGAATGTTACCTTATATCTTTTATTCATATTTAATACATTGTTCTTTCTCTAGCCTAATCTTGTTCTCCATCATGTACTGGTAACTGTTACGATACAGTGAGTTGGTGTAGACAATGATGTGGCTTTCACGTAAAATCTTATAGATTAGGCAGTTATATCATGACGAATCTACAATTTTAGGATTAGGTCTATTATTAGAGCAGTGCTAATATCATAGAAGATCATAATTCTGCAGTTACTAACACGTTCGCTGCTAGAGAAAGTGGATGTTAATGATAATTTCAAGAATGTCAGTATTGATATTACTTCCTTACCACATGATCCTTGAAGCTGAACATTCAGTGACTTAGAGGATTTATAATAGTTCATGAACACTTATAGAAGGTCGGAGAAGGTGAACGCAGAAGCACTTAATCGTGACAGCATGGCTTGGCCATGCAGGCTCAGTCACTGTGTAACGTCAAGATCATTGTAACAAGTGTATTATTCTATTTCCAAACCAAAGGTTTCCTTCAAATGTTGTTGACTTTCTCGACAGGACACGTCAGTACACACAACTATGTGACTTCTACGTACGATGTTGTTGACTAAGCAGGCACGTCACGCTAAACTAGATCTATACCCTATTGCGATAGATAAGTGCACTAGTAGCCATTCTAGACCTAGATCCTACAGGTTCAGTGATATCAAATATCTTGTGAAGTCACATTCAGACTTGAAAACTTTTGGTTCGTTTCAAAGACTATCAGGGAACAATCATCAAACTCGAAAGAACCCATTAGGGTGGCTATTTGTGTTAAAACACCGGGTCGTAAAGTACATATGAAATACCATCTCATTGCTTCTATTGACGTTATTTCTCCACTACACGTGTAACTTTTGCGTTTACTTCTTCATATATCTTGACTGCGTTTGATTAGTGTAATAGCTGTTTAGTGATATGACTATATTCGATTCTGAAACCTCATTATCTTGAAACTAATCATCGATACGTCCTAGAAATACATGGGATGGGACTTATGCACAGAGCAAAGAAGGATGGCACAACATATTGTTCTACTCAGAAAGACGAATAAATAGCACACAATAGCTTAATCGAAAGATATTGGCAATTGAAGCAGCTCGGATTATTGGATCGATAAACAGTCCTTACCAGACGATGTGTCAATTTAAGCATGTGAATATTTATAACTTAAACCTAACTTCTTTTAGTTATATATCAAGTATGCTTTGGTGCCCGTTTTCCATTCAGTGTTTTGTTATTTTAAAATGATATTAGCTGGAGGCCGTCGAGTACCGTGTTTCTGAATTTGAATTCAACTCTGTCGCGGATTCGTAGTAGTCCAATTGCGTCCATCAGTGTTTGGAAATCGTGTAAAACGTATGAATCCTAGTGGACATATAGTTGTCATCCGTAGGGATGGTACTGATGGTTTAACTTGCGATTGGTGTTCACCCTTGTGTGATATTGGGAGGTAAATAATATATTCACTTGCAACCTCATTTCGCAGTAACCAGTCTTGTGACATTCGTGTGCAACACTCAACAGTCGCTCCATTTCATTGTACCCTGCAACTATTGAAAGATGGATTAGTTCAAGCCGTCAGCAGAGTAGATGGTCGATACAAAATGTTAGTTAATAATTTCCCGTTGAACGATGCTTGCGTTTTGACTGACAATTGCATACTAACTGTTGGGGATCGTCAATTTCGCTTTTTCTATCCATCAGTGAGTCTGTTTGGTTAAAAATGAATTAAGTTGATGTGTTCGTAATAGTTTTAGCGTATGCCCTTTCTACTACTGTAGATAATAGGATGATTCCCACCCATTTGTTATTTCCTGGCCATTTGTAGTACACTAGTAACTCATCTGGTGCAAAAGTTTTATAGACAAACCGTCTTTATAAGTGTTTGATACTGGTTCTGGTTTGGCTCATTTATCTTTTTCATAAATGGTGCGTATTTAGTTATATTTGAAAAACATCTGAGGTTTTCGACTACCTAAAATGGTCTTAAAACCCCTAGATTATTGAAAAACCTCGTGCATGTACATTCTGTTTTAGACATTAGTCCTACTATACATGAGTCCATTGGCATTATTTGATGCGTTTTGTATCATACCTAAGTGTTTCAGTCTGATTAATTTTCGATAAGTCCAATAAACTTAGCCACTAATCCCGTTGAATTTAGCGGTATAACCAACTGTATAGTTGGATTTTAAGTTTAAATATTCTGTTAGTATAAGGCCTAGCATCAGCGTATTAACTCATTACTATATCTCATAACAGCACAGGAAATAGTGAAAATCGGGAACAAAGCGGTAACAGTAAGTGGCGAAAACTAAGGTCTTCTTCGTGATAAACTTGTAAATCTAGAGGATGAAAGTAAGAAAACGCTTCTAAATTAAGAGTAAGGGTAGCCGATAACGATATATCTACTCAGCCTTGATGGATTTCAAGTTGTTATCAGGAGCCAGTGTGAGTCAGGTTTATCGCACACATCAGCCTCAAGCTCCACACTTACTTATCGTCCTGTGCTAGCCATTAGCAAATAGGTGTGTGCGACATGACGTCTTAGCTAAATAAGTGTAGTCTCATCTATGTTGGTTAGGTGCCTTGATCTTGTCTTGTCTACGGCAGTTGTTTACAAAAGTACTGTACTGTTTCATGTAAATACAATTTGAAATAAAACAAACTTGTCAAAACTGATATCTATTTTATTAACAAACGGTAAAAATAATTTAACCTAATAAGGGAAAAATTCAAAGATGAAATGTAGGAATTAAGAAGACTTAACTACATTCGTGGTAAAACTTCACGTAGCCAGTCGACAAACAATGTCCATAGGTATAACATGAGCTTTGCACATTCTAAATGCAAAGTACTTTTACAAGACTCACCTGACGCTGCACCTGCACTCATTCTTGGCGGTGAGTAGATAAAAGACTTATTTATTTGAACATAAACATTAGTACAACGGGGTGCCAAATGCATTTGCGCCACACGATAACAATAAGTTTGTAAAGAGATAATGTAAAGTGCGTATAATAATAACAACAACAACGAACAGAAATTAGTGTGTGGACGTGAAATAATAGTACTAGCAAAAACAGAACCAGAAAGAATTTCAGTTAAAAAAGGTACATTCACTTTTATGAAGAAAGATACAGCAGGATTTCTTCTGGCTTCGATTTTGACTCATGCTTTGATAACGTCTCTAGCCACAGGGCTGCATCATATTTAGGACTCCAACCAGGGAATCGTGAACGGCCAACAGAGGCCAGTTCTATCCAGCTTTCTTCCATACAACGACCACCCGCTTTTTCCAAGCGGTCCCAGCGTTGCCAAATACTCCACAACGTGGAAATCGCTGGGACAATATTCATAGGACGTGTCCAAACCACAGAAGTCAGTGTTTCAAGATGGTGTACTTGGATACACAATGCCGAACTTCTGCATTACTAACATGATTTCGCTACTGGATGTCAGCAATCCTTCGCAGACAACGATGATCACAGAGTCGTCTACCATCATCGACTCGGAGAGGCGAGGTTTCACAAACATACGGCAAAACTGCTCTCAGCAACGCATTTTACAGCCAGACTAATGACGGAGCCAACGATAGCCCAGATTAGCATTAGCCGCTCTAGCTTTCACTATACGTGAATTATTCTCATCACTCAGGCCATCACCAGCGTTTACTCAGTTACCCAGATACACGGACTTCCCGACTACTGTCTGCTAACGATTCAAGATGAGTGCAGGTTCAGGGTCCTGCTAGTCTTGTAAAAGTACTTTGCACTTCGAAGGTGCAAAACACAGACCATACCTACGGACACTAATTGCCAACTGATTAAGTGCGGACTGTATGGTTTGGGTATCATCACTCAGTAAGACAATATCATCCACATACTCAAGGTCGAGAAGTCTTTTTCCAGGCAGCAGATCCACACCACCATTACCTACATCCATCAGAGCTGTTTCTAGAGCGCTATCGATAGCAAAATTGGAGAGGAATGGTGAGGTTGGGCAACCCTGCCTAACCCCACTGCTTGAATGTAACAATGGAGAGAGGTGGTTGTATGCTCTCACTCTGCCTGAGATGTTTGTATATAGGGCTTTCATGATGTTCATAAATTTTTCAGACACACTTCAATAAACAATCCCAAAAACAGTCCTATCCAACGAATCAAAGGGAGCCCTAATATCAAGAAACATTACGACTGTTGACCTGTGATAAGTTTGGTGGTGTTTTAGCATTTGCGGAGGGTGAAGATATGATCAATACATCCTCGATCAGAACGAAAAGCAGCCTGCTCTTCGAAAGTCAATCTCGGGTTTTGAATAATCTACGAAGTATGACGGAAGTCATCAGTTCGGATGCGATCGGAGGTAGACTTATCCGCCGAAAATTGTTGCATACATTATATGGATCATTTTTAAAGGTAGGAGTAACTATAAACTCATCCCACGATATTGGAACAGTCTAACTACCAGACATATGTAAACGACTCAGTCCCTTAACCAGGAGGTCGCCACCATTTTTGAAAAGTCAAGTCATCTAGGCCTTGTGATTTGTGGAGCTTCGAAAGTTGGATTTCTTTGCGGACTTTTGCCTCGTTAGGCGGGTCAGTCGTCACCGGCCATGGAGGATAGGGTAATTTGATCAATGTCCCTGGGGCAACGTACCGATAGAACTATCCCTCGGAAAACTCTGCCCGTTTTCCAAGGCGTCGGTAGATGTTATTAATTGGTATCCTATTACCTTCACAGATTATTTCATTCACCCCAAACTTCTTGCTGCCATTAACTCGGATAAGTTGAAAGATTTTCTGGTAGTTACCAGATGTACCTGCTGCTTCTAACTCGTTAACACACTCCGACCACCAAGCTTCTCGGTCAATACGCAAACTTTGCACAATTTCGTTGCGTAACTATCTTCGTTTATGTTCAAACTCGCTGTAGACGTAGTAGAATAACGTGTTTCAACGATTTGTAAGGAGTCTGTAAAATCTCAGTGCTTACAAGCGGGACGTTTGTCGAAACGACAAGCAACTTTACTCGCCATTTGCGCAGCGTGATGTAAATGCGACAAATGCTCATCTATACTTCTCTGTGAATTGACAGCTAACCTTAAACCTGGCTCCGTTTGATATTTAGTTTCAACAGAAGCTGCAACCAATTTGCTTACATCAATCCGTTCAGGGCGATGAATTTGTTGATCACGGAAACGTAAGATAAGATAAGCGCAGACCAGGACATGGTCGGAGTAAGTAATCCAAAAGGAGCGGCAGTCTATTACATAACCACGCCAGCGGTAACTGATAGCGATGTGATCAATCTGTTTATTTTATTGTTTATTTTAACACATAGATATTGGTACAAGGAGGCACCAAATACATATGCGCCACACAAATCTCACTCGATATGTGTGAGGGCTGTGATACTGCCCGGGTGCCCAAACCGAGGCAGATGGTTTCCTTGGGGGGCCACTCCCCGAGCCTTCGACCTGAAAGTCTGATCCACAAGGCAGTGGAGCAGCATAAGGAGATGCAGTCCCATGGCGGCTGGTGACCAACAATTGGTTCATACGTCACTTGTTCCCACAGGATACTGGAGCCCATGTGTATCATTGACTTGGAATCTGGTTAAAGCACTGGACATTCGCTTTTCGTCCTCTCATTTTCATAAACAACACGCCCGCCACGAGGAGGCAGTGAGTAGGATTTCTGTGGCAGAGGCTATATACACGTGGCCATGTGAGAGCATTTCGAGAGGGAGAGCGGACTCCTTACTCTCGGCCGTACCAGGGCATTTGTGGGCAATCTGTTCTCCGAGTCCAGGCTTGATATGTAGACGGATGACGCTAGGTTTCACATCAAGGATGACTGCCGATAGTTGGTGCTAGGCAGAAACAGGTTTTAGTCTGAAAAGAGTTGCAGTAGATGGTCACCGTTATCTGATCTGAGACCTGCAAGTCCCCATCGGCCACCCAAACGTTCCTCTTCTATGTCTAGACGCCTAATCTGTGCATTCAGGTCTTTGGCTAGTACTACAATACCTGTCGAACGCGTTTTATGTAGAAAAACACTTAACTGGTAATAAAATTCATTCTTGATCGCATCTGAGCTGAAATCTGTCGGAGAGTAGGCGGAAATGATGAAAAAGCATGGTTTCTCACACCAATATCTCACTTTGATGGAAATTCCTAATCTAACAGCACAAAACCGACTGTTAATGGGGACCCAATCGACTGGCAATGCATCAGCTTCAGCGTTTAATGCGATACCAACGCCAGCAAAGCCAAACCATAGGGTTCCCGGATAAACGCATGTGTTTGAGCACAACGACGATAATTCAATTAGTGTCACCAACTTCGGAGGCTTGGGCATATAGTACTAATGTCGTCTCAGAGAATTCCATTTCGCGCATTTTTTTCCAGAGGCTGAGACTAGTTGTAAAAAAGGTGATCGATGTACGACATGGTGTCGTGGTATGAAAGAAATCTGTATAGGGCTGGCCACTGTTGGTCCTTCACGATTCCCTGGTTGGGGCTTTAGGCATGACTCAGAACAGAAGCCGGTGGCGATCCTGTTGTAATTTTCTTTCGCTTTATTTGAGACGAACTTGAATCGAGAGAATTCTTTCTGGTTTCATTTTTCTTAACTGAATTGCTCCCATCATTTTTTCTCTCACACTGATTCCTATTAATTTTTTCATTGTGCTCACTCTTTTTTCTCTATCTCGTCACAAATTTGTTTCTTTACTGTTTGGCGCATGTAAAGTATTGTGTCCCTTTGTACCAATATTTACGTTTAAATAAATAAAGTAAATTGATATATATATATATATATATATATATATATATATATATATATATACCAGAATGGGTTTTGTAGAGGTTTTAGAAATTTCACAGATTGAAATCATGAGTCAATTAAAGCTAGACCACCATGAAAAACCTGGAAGCATTGGCCGGCCGTTTCGTCATAGTATGGGACTCCTCAGCAGTGCGCATCTAAGGTCCCGCACCCCGCGAGATTCGAACCCAGGCCCTATCAGTCTCGCGCCAAGTGCTTAACCAACTATACCACTAAGCTGGCATCTAACGGTGTTAATGTCTAACTTCAACCAATCCACGAAGTTGCGCCATCGTACACCATTGTATTCAATGAGTTCCTATCTCACAACAGACCTGGTTGAACCCCACTGGTAACGGCTCCTCACTAGAACTCCATGAGTATCTCTTGAAGTCAGTCACTAGTAAGCAGATGTTTATTATCAGAATGGGTTTTATGGAGATTTTAGAAATTTCACAGATTGAAGTTAGACCGTTGCATGCCGGCTCAGTGGTCTAATGTTTAAGCGCTTGGCGTGAGACTGATAGGTCCTGGGTTCGAGTTTCGCGGGGTGCAGGATCGTGGATGCGCACTGCTGAAGAGTCCCATACTAGGACGAAATGACCGTCCAGTGCTTCCAGGTTTTTCTTGGTGGTCTAGCTTCAATTGACTCATGATTTCAATCTGTGATATATATGTATAATTCTTTTACTCTGGTCTTACCATGTGTTTATGATTCACAGTGGAGTTTGGCGGATGCACTTATGCTTAACGATTTCAGAAGTAATTCGCTTATGCCGAAATGTAATTCCTGAATGATGTGATTGTTTATTCTAGTTCTCTGGAAAAATACAGGCAATACTTTATGTAGTGTTGAATGTTCTCAGTCTCAAAAGGCACTTGGTTCTAAATAGCAAAAGCTAAATAGACTATAATGTAATATATAGCTTGTAGACTCACAAACTGTTTAAGACTTAAAATGATGTAATATCCCCGAGTAATTTTCTGGAAATAGCGAATCTCCGTGACATTAAAAAACATGTCACAGTTGTACAAATAATTCCTATTTTCTAAGTTATACACCTGGTTTAATACTTCACTCATTTGCTGACTTGTTTATAATTTTGATTAAACACATTAGTTTCTCTTCAGTGTAGTATAGTGACCTTTCAGATGAGCACATCAAAATACGTAAACTTATTTTGGAGAGTTGATTCTTAAAACGTGTAAATAAAATTTAACGGCACATTTCTAGTTACGGAAGTTGTGATTTTCAATCACATCATTTATCTGAATCCTACCCTGTGATACAGGGTTCAGACAAGTTGACAGTTTAATTAACTCATTATGACTTGTGGAAATAACTGTTAGATACAGCAGTCTAATTGGTAGCACGTTAGTTACTCTTTCAACCTTGTGAAATAAGCAAATTTAGTTTATGTGCATGAGTAACAAACTTTCACCTAGTTAACATGTTTTTATGGAAGTTTCCTCTCATTCGGGAAGTAATAATAACAAAAATATTCTTGCTAATATAATAATATAATACGTGCATTGCAATTTGTTTACCCTAATTTCAGAGTCGAAAGGCAACAACAAATAATTATTTATACGAAACGTCCAGTAAAACACCAAAACACTATAGCAAAGAAGAGGTTATAACTCCAACTTCTCTACCTGTTGTTCATCCATCCAAACGTACCACTCCTAGAAAAATATTAGTTAATCCTAAAACTCGCTCCCCTCGACAGAGGTCTGTGACTCCGAAAAGAACCCTAGGGACCAACGAACGTTATGGTCCAGTTCCTCCTCGTCAACCAGCTACCCCACCAATAATCCAAGTACTCCGACACGAACCGAATTCATCACAGTCAAAGCAACTACCTGTATTGCAAGCAGAAAATGCCGAGTTTAATAAAAAAAGTGTAGGTGATGGTAAGGGTTATAGCTGTACAGATGTGAGTGTTTCTAAATCAAATCAAACAAAGTCGTCTGTCGTTCCTGACTTGCCAGATCCAACATTCCATCCCTCGAGCAGTGTTTTGTCATCTATCAAAGTGAGGTCACAAAACCGTATTCACACTCCGATTATTACATCTACTTTATCTAATGATCACTTCAACTTCACACCAAACGAAAATAAACGTTCACCCGGTTTTAGAAAGAGTTTCCATAAGCTTCTCATCTTAAATGAATCATCTAACCAATCCAACCTTTGCAAAATTAATCAGTTTTATGATGAATTAAGTTATGTAAAGCAGCAGGTGATTGAAAGCAAGAGATCACCATCTAATGAACAAGAAAACCAATCATGCTACGATAAATGCGTTGGTCATCCCACAGAAGGTTCCCGTGAATATATTCCAGAGTTGCCCACATCACCGAATTCCCTGAGGGTTACGAGGAAATTGTCTGCAAAGTCATCGCAGAAAATTAGCATAGCATATTCACCAGAAACAGAACAAGAATTGATTAATCGCAATAGAAAACGTACCATATCCGGTAAAACTTATCCAGTTGCAGAGGACATACTTACTCCTAAACGTCGGAGGGGGGTTTCATTCGGCCCACCCTTAAGCCCTGAACGATTTGATAAATCTCTACCTCCGTCTACTCCGGTTAAGCGAGGTGGAACTCCACTAGTCAAACTAACTCACAGTACCCCAGCAAACCATAGTTTACAAGTCACTTCAGCTGTTGGGCACTCAGCTACACCATTTGCTTCCAAATTGTCAGAAGTATCGCATTTATCAGATTTCTCAAAAACATGTGAATCTCCAAATTACAGTGTAACACATAATCGAGTTTCTGCAGTCATCTCTCTCCCTCCAACACCAGACACTAATCTTCTAAATTCCTTGAGTACTGATATTAGTTGTGCTCATGAGAGTTTCGCTAATTTCCCAGTGACTTCCGCAGCTTACTCTGCTCCAATAAAAAAATCCTCAGTCAGCCGAAAAAATTTCAAAAGACATTCACTTGGGTTCCTAGAGAAAACAAGTAAAACACCGTCACCGAGAGTCCCACCAACTAGTCCTGTATCAACCAAACAAAATAAAATAAACAAATCAACAAACGAACATAATGCTAAAATTCAGGAGAAAAAGTCAAAAAGCTTCCATACCTACAGTGCGAAAACTTATAATAATAACAACTACAACAAACTATACTCCAGTGTTCCTCATAGCCTGCTAAATATTACACAGGAAGACAAAAAAAATCAAGGGACATCTTCAATGCCATCGACCAACCTGACAGAGGAGGAAGCAGTTACACCTGAGAAGAGTTTGTTGTCTCCACGAAAGGAATCTGGTTTGACTGGTGTCAGGAAGTTGATGAGAACTCCGAAGCCTGTGCAAACACCTCGTATATCTGGTGTTAGTGAACTGTTTGTCGATGAACCTAGTGTGAAGAGGCATCGTGGTCGACCCTCATCAGTGCCACCGACCAACTTGACAGAGGAGGAAGCAGTTACACCTGAGAAGAGTTTGTTGTTTCCACGAAAGGAATCTGGTTTGACTGGTGTTAGGAAGTTGATGAGAACTCCGAAGCCTGTGCAAACACCTCGTATATCTGGTGTTAGTGAACTGTTTGTCGATGAACCTAGTGTGAAGAGACGTCGTGGTCGACCCTCATCAGTGCCACCGACCAACTTGACAGAGGAGGAAGCAGTTACACCTGAGAAGAGTTTGTTGTCTCCACGAAAGGAATCTGGTTTGACTGGTGTTAGGAAGTTGATGAGAACTCCGAAGCCTGTGCAAACACCTCATATATCTGGTGTTAGTGAACTGTTTGTCGATGAACCTAGTGTGAAGAGACGTCGTGGTCGACCCTCATCAGTGCCACCGACCAACTTGACAGAGGAGGAAGCAGTTACACCTGAGAAGAGTTTGTTGTCTCCACGAAAGGAATCTGGTTTGACTGGTGTTAGGAAGTTGATGAGAACTCCGAAGCCTGTGCAAACACCTCATATATCTGGTGTTAGTGAACTGTTTGTCGATGAACCTAGTGTGAAGAGGCATCGTGGTCGACCCTCATCAGTGCCACCGACCAACTTGACAGAGGAGGAAGCAGTTACACCTGAGAAGAGTTTGTTGTCTCCACGAAAGGAATCTGGTTTGACTGGTGTCAGGAAGTTGATGAGAACTCCGAAGCCTGTGCAAACACCTCGTATATCTGGTGTTAGTGAACTGTTTGTCGATGAACCTAGTGTGAAGAGGCATCGTGGTCGACCCTCATCAGTGCCACCGACCAACTTGACAGAGGAGGAAGCAGTTACACCTGAGAAGAGTTTGTTGTCTCCACGAAAGGAATCTGGTTTGACTGGTGTTAGGAAGTTGATGAGAACTCCGAAGCCTGTGCAAACACCTCGTATATCTGGTGTTAGTGAACTGTTTGTCGATGAACCTAGTGTGAAGAGACGTCGTGGTCGACCCTCATCAGTGCCACCGACCAACTTGACAGAGGAGGAAGCAGTTACACCTGAGAAGAGTTTGTTGTCTCCACGAAAGGAATCTGGTTTGACTGGTGTTAGGAAGTTGATGAGAACTCCGAAGCCTGTGCAAACACCTCGTATATCTGGTGTTAGTGAACTGTTTGTCGATGAACCTAGTGTGAAGAGACGTCGTGGTCGACCCTCATCAGTGCCACCGACCAACTTGACAGAGGAGGAAGCAGTTACACCTGAGAAGAGTTTGTTGTTTCCACGAAAGGAATCTGGTTTGACTGGTGTTAGGAAGTTGATGAGAACTCCGAAGCCTGTGCAAACACCTCGTATATCTGGTGTTAGTGAACTGTTTGTCGATGAACCTAGTGTGAAGAGACGTCGTGGTCGACCCTCATCAGTGCCACCGACCAACTTGACAGAGGAGGAAGCAGTTACACCTGAGAAGAGTTTGTTGTCTCCACGAAAGGAATCTGGTTTGACTGGTGTTAGGAAGTTGATGAGAACTCCGAAGCCTGTGCAAACACCTCATATATCTGGTGTTAGTGAACTGTTTGTCGATGAACCTAGTGTGAAGAGACGTCGTGATCGACCCTCATCAGTGCCACCGACCAACTTGACAGAGGAGGAAGCAGTTACACCTGAGAAGAGTTTGTTGTCTCCACGAAAGGAATCTGGTTTGACTGGTGTTAGGAAGTTGATGAGAACTCCGAAGCCTGTGCAAACACCTCGTATATCTGGTGTTAGTGAACTGTTTGTCGATGAACCTAGTGTGAAGAGGCATCGTGGTCGACCCTCATCAGTGCCACCGACCAACTTGACAGAGGAGGAAGCAGTTACACCTGAGAAGAGTTTGTTGTCTCCACGAAAGGAATCTGGTTTGACTGGTGTTAGGAAGTTGATGAGAACTCCGAAGCCTGTGCAAACACCTCGTATATCTGGTGTTAGTGAACTGTTTGTCGATGAACCTAGTGTGAAGAGACGTCGTGGTCGACCCTCATCAGTGCCACCGACCAACTTGACAGAGGAGGAAGCAGTTACACCTGAGAAGAGTTTGTTGTCTCCACGAAAGGAATCTGGTTTGACTGGTGTCAGGAAGTTGATGAGAACTCCGAAGCCTGTGCAAACACCTCGTATATCTGGTGTTAGTGAACTGTTTGTCGATGAACCTAGTGTGAAGAGGCATCGTGGTCGACCCTCATCAGTGCCACCGACCAACTTGACAGAGGAGGAAGCAGTTACACCTGAGAAGAGTTTGTTGTCTCCACGAAAGGAATCTGGTTTGACTGGTGTTAGGAAGTTGATGAGAACTCCGAAGCCTGTGCAAACACCTCGTATATCTGGTGTTAGTGAACTGTTTGTCGATGAACCTAGTGTGAAGAGACGTCGTGGTCGACCCTCATCAGTGCCACCGACCAACTTGACAGAGGAGGAAGCAGTTACACCTGAGAAGAGTTTGTTGTCTCCACGAAAGGAATCTGGTTTGACTGGTGTTAGGAAGTTGATGAGAACTCCGAAGCCTGTGCAAACACCTCGTATATCTGGTGTTAGTGAACTGTTTGTCGATGAACCTAGTGTGAAGAGACGTCGTGGTCGACCCTCATCAGTGCCACCGACCAACTTGACAGAGGAGGAAGCAGTTACACCTGAGAAGAGTTTGTTGTCTCCACGAAAGGAATCTGGTTTGACTGGTGTCAGGAAGTTGATGAGAACTCCGAAGCCTGTGCAAACACCTCATATATCTGGTGTTAGTGAACTGTTTGTCGATGAACCTAGTGTGAAGAGACGTCGTGATCGACCCTCATCAGTGCCATCGACCAACTTGACAGAGGAGGAAGCAGTTACACCTGAGAAGAGTTTGTTGTCTCCACGAAAGGAATCTGGTTTGACTGGTGTTAGGAAGTTGATGAGAACTCCGAAGCCTGTGCAAACACCTCGTATATCTGGTGTTAGTGAACTGTTTGTCGATGAACCTAGTGTGAAGAGACGTCGTGGTCGACCCTCATCAGTGCCACCGACCAACTTGACAGAGGAGGAAGCAGTTACACCTGAGAAGAGTTTGTTGTCTCCACGAAAGGAATCTGGTTTGACTGGTGTTAGGAAGTTGATGAGAACTCCGAAGCCTGTGCAAACACCTCGTATATCTGGTGTTAGTGAACTGTTTGTCGATGAACCTAGTGTGAAGAGACGTCGTGGTCGACCCTCATCAGTGCCACCGACCAACTTGACAGAGGAGGAAGCTGTTACACCTGAGAAGATTTTGTTGTCTCCACGAAAGGAATCTGGTTTGACTGGTGTTAGGAAGTTGATGAGAACTCCGAAGCCTGTGCAAACACCTCGTATATCTGGTGTTAGTGAACTGTTTGTCGAGGAATCTAGTGTTAACGTGCATTCGAGTTCACGGAAACTATCTGGTGTTTCTTCATTGTGTCGTAGGCGTTGTAAATCGTGTCGTTGTTTGCTCTCTAAATGTAAATGTGGTTTTGATTGTAATTACGTGGTTAACAAGTGTTCTATGAGAAAACGTTCTGACCTTGTTGAGTCTTTTTCATCCATTCGTACTCGTCGTGGTAATATAGCGAAGTCTTCAGTGGATAAATCTGCTAATTCTGATTGTTCCATTTTGAATAGATTTTCTGGAAAATTGACATCTCAATCGACTAATGAAGTCGCCGTACAGCTGTCGAAAACTAGGTCAAAAACCAAGAGAAACGTTTCCACCAAAGATTCACAGTATCCTGATTCTCTTTCAGATCGTTCGATGAATGTTGTAAAGTCTCTGGATAAAGGGATGTCGAAAGAACTCACTGAAGTGGTTGTTCCGTTTCCGAATAATGTGATGGAAAGTCATTCTCGGAAAGGGAAGACTCTCCCACTTACATCTCGGTTGACTTCTAATGATATGTCAAATTTATGTGATCAATCTGCACTTTTGAAAATGAGTTTTATTGAGCACTCACATCCTACGATATCCTTTAGCTCGAACACGTCTAAGGATCGTGAGTGTGATTCTGTTGTTCCTGTCGCAAGGTCTCTCCGTAATAGAAGGATCCCATCAAGTATTGAATGCTTGTCATCTAGTCGTACTCGACGTGCAGTTAAAGTACCGGACCCTTTGATTAGTGAATCTGCCGCTAAAGGCAGTTCCGGTAAGAGTTCCGTGATGAAAACATCCTCTAGAAAAGTTGTATCTCAATCGAATAATGAGGTTGCCATACAACCGTCGAAAACTAGGTCAAAAACCAAGAAGAACGTTTCCACCGTGCATTCGCAGTTTCCTGATTCTCTGCTCGATCATTCGGTCAATGCAACGAAGCCTGCAAACAACACCTCAAAAAGATCTATAAAGAGACTAGCTGAAGTGCGTAGAGTCTCTTCTAGTATTCCATTGGCCAAACGTCTACGGAGTAGAATCGATCAGTTGGATATTAAATGTATAACATCTGAACACACACAAAATGAAGAAAAATCTTTATCCGGGAAAAACCAACCTGGTGAGGAGAAGAAGAAAAATGGTACCAAGACAAATAATCCTCCAAACCGTAAACAGCTAATCACTTCAAAATCAAAACTACTTCCAACTACTTCATCTTCAAAATCTGCTTCAACTAATGAATCTAAAAATATTACAACATTAAAGGTTAAAACAAATTCACGACATATTAAACGCATTTCTGTTACGCCTGTTGATAATATAGCTAATGTTTCACCAAAAAAACGTGTTCTTCGTTCTCGTAAGTTAATAACTACTTCTTCAGAAATAAGTCAACCAATTGAAGAAAAAATATCAACTTCTAAAATCAGTAATAAGTCGAAATTAAAGACCACTACTACTAATAATAATAATAGTAGATCAGTAGCATCAAAATCATCTCAAGCCAAACAATCACCAGTTTCAATTCGTCAAACTCGTTCAAGAAAAAAACAGACAGCAACAAACAATCTATAGAAATAAATAATACTTTTATTCATTAATTCTTATATAACCAACAACAAAAAGTTTATCTATTTTTAACACCTTTATGTTTAGTGTATTACTTATTCAAAGGAACAATCTATTATTTTTATTCCATTCAAAGAGTACCATATATATATCACTTGTTATTACCATAGTTACTATTATTAATACTATTAGTAGTAGTAGTGGTGGTATTAGTAAACTGTCTAGAGCAACAACATTTACCAATACGATTAAATACTAATGTTTATTAGTTAGTTAACATATTCATTCATGGTTTTATGTTAATTCTTATTACAATATTACTGTAATTTATTTCGTTTTTATTATTATTCTTTTAAACTGAATCTATCTATCTATATTTACTGTCCACTTATGTTATACTGTTAAAATTGATGTTGTATATAATCTATACATGTTTGTATTTATTATATATAATGCTTTAAGTGTATATTTGTTATCTTATTGTTAATACAATATATTATACATTGTCATTATTGTTATGATGATGATTGATGTCAACTTTTATTTCTAATCATTTCTATGTTTAGATTTTATTGTTGCATTCATTTTTGTTTTCTTCAGAAATGCTAATCGTCAAGCAATATATATATATATATATATATATATATATATATATATATATATATATATATATATCTGTTGTATATTCAGTCAGTGTGCTGTTACGAGTATGAGGGCTGGTGTCACTTCCCAGCTGCCCACATCATGGAAGTGTATTTCTTGAGAAACCTGAAAAGGAAGTTGAATTAATGTTGATCTTAACGACCTGGGAGCGTGACCACAACCTAAGGGAAACCTGTTTGAGGCCGGTTGTGCACGGCTTTTTTTGTGGGAGGTTTTTGACGTGTTAGCTCCGTTCTTCAAAGAGCCTTACCGCCGGAGACGGAAATCCGTGAGGTGTGACATCTCTAGGGTCGACCTTTTCTAACTTCTTCCTTCCTTGTGAGAAGGCAGCATCGCTGCCGATGCTGGTTGTCCGAGGGAAACACCTTACTGATGTCACACCCCTCTACAGTCAGCCGTATGACTTCGCCCTCAGACCTTGAGTTGCTGCTTTTAGTCTTACCGTTCTCCAATCGACTCGCCTGGCCTGGTAGAACCTACAGGAACATATGTTCCAGCCAATATAGCTCGGTTGGGTCATCACGGTGGGCAAGCCCGACCACCGCGTCAAGGTAATAGCTACGGTCGGTATCTGTTGTATATTGTTCATTATAAGGTCTAAGTGATCTTCATTTACTGGAAACATGTTCAATCAAGTATTGTGTAGAGTACTTCAGTTTATTCATCTCTATGACCATGACTATTAACACCGTTGGATACCGGCTCAGTAGCGGTCTAGAGGTTAAGTGGTCGCACACAAGACAGATAGGTCCTGGGTTCGAATCTCGCAGGGGGCAAGGTCGTGGATGCGCACTGCTAAAGAGTCCTATAATAGGACGAAACGGCTATTTAGTGCTTCCAGATTTTCCATAGTGATCTAGATTCAATTGACTCATGATCTCAACTATTGAAATTACTATAATATCCACAAAAACTCTTCTGACATAAGTTTTTATTATCTAGTAATTGTTCTGTTTATACAGTCTGAGCAAGAAATCGCTATTGATAATTTACCTTTATGCGCTGGGTTCTAATTGACCTAAAATGTAAATCATACTTTTGAAGTGTTTATTGAATGATTTGTTAGGTATTTCAAAAAAAGTTAAATCTAGGATTTTAGTTGTGTACTAAATAGAATAGATTATTAGACTAGCAATTATACTACGTCATGTACTATAAGCCAGTTTCCTATCATTTGTAACATAGAAGTCATTGATGGTGAAATACAATAGCTGCGTTTTTTTAAAATTATAATATTAGGTTAAGAGTTGTGTGAATGAACATTTAATTCTCTGTTTAGGACATTTTCAGATATGCAATGTTCAATATCAGTAAACAACTTTAGTTGAGATAACTATGCATCTTAAGATTTGCAACAACTTAGCAATTTAATTATGGGTACTATTCTTCGAGAAAGGTATTTCAAGTGTATCTGGTTAGTTTTACCGATCATGGCGAAATGTTGAAGATGATCTAATGTATACATTAGGGCACAGTTGCATAATTACGTTGAGTTTTATTTCTAATGTGATCATGCATTAAAAAACATATAAGATTGAAAAATTCCGTGATTTTAAAAATAAGATTTGCAGGTAGATACAACATAAATGAGACTGGTTTACTGTAATGAGTTTTGTACCATCCCAGGTAATCTATGATTTAAATTCATGTCGATCCTGCAAATTCCAACTAGTCAAACTGCACATATCGACACGACTCAGTCCAGTTTTCTGTTTGACCTGCCGATGGCTTCCATCTGGTATAGACCATTCATCATTACGCCTTTAAGTCGATGTATAATAAGTGTCCAAACTATCTAACGACAAAGTTTTATGACATCGCAATCATCGTAACCAGTAGTTGGAGACAGTGACATTGGTCAGAATAGGCCGCAATGTCATAGATGCATTCACTCCTTGTGTTCTCTTAAATCCTGAGTTTTGAAATTATATACGTTTTATTCCCATGAATTTATTCTCGGATCGTCTATATTTAGTGTTCCCCACTTCCACTGATACTGTTATTACCATGGAATGCCTTGATAATTTCATCCCTCTGTACTGATTTAGGGTGACAACTTATGTTGAAACACATGTGCCAGGCTCTCCGCTATATTCGACTGAGTAACATCGCATTGTTAATATACTTATAATGCATACCTCAAATTCATACCGCTCAATGAAACTCGTAGACTTTACTTCTTACATATTCTACATTTTATTTCCTGAATTTCCTGGACATTTGTTAGTATTGACTATGCAAACACGATGTGATTGATGATAATAAAGATGAGAGACATTCTATTTCCTTTATCGATAACATGACGTTCTTATATGAAGTTAAGGTCTTAAATAGGTTTGTGAATCCTTTTCAGTTTATTCAATTATAAGTCTAGATATTTCAAACCGCCCTTAAGCTAAAAAGTACTTGTAAGTTGCTAATCCTCTGAATGCATTATGGAGAGTGATGATGATATAGCTCCTAAAATGTTTTGACGAATATGAATTATTGCTGGGATTTCATATTCCATCAAGCAGTATCACACCAGGATGGGAAATTATAATTGAAAGCTTTTTCACTTATAAAATATATTGTTCGTCGAGTAAAGTAGACAAGTGAGAAATATATATAGTGGATTTTATTTGGAACCGGTTGTTTAAACTTTTGTGTGACTCAGAAGTCTTATTCGCTCTAGTACGTAGACAGTGTCTCAATTGCACTCGAATTCGATTTGCGTTTCGAGTGCTTCATGTGCCTGTTGAATTCACTTATCTCTCGAAGATGTTACCTGATGAAGGAATCAAACTATGCAATATGGAAGTGGTATGTCAAATGTTTTTATAGCTGACACAAGTGTTGTCACAGCTTGGATTTGGAGGGCTTGATTAGCCTTCGCCAACTCGAATCACTTGTCACTTAGGTTAGATACCTATCTACCAACAAAAGGATGTGTTTACTGCTCATCAATTCTCTTTGTTCTACATTATGGATGTGAAACATGGTTATTAAAAATAGAATATTTGTAGATACTGGTATTCGATCATAGGTGTCTTTGGAGCATCGCCTGTGTATTTTCGGATCACCGAGTGAGTAATGTCAAAGGCTTAAAGAACGATGTAAATATGGAAAATTGATCGGTAAGGCAGTGAATCCTCAACTTAGGTGATTAGGAAATGTATATACCTGATCATCACTTACCACGATAAGCGATCTTCTGTAGAAGCAGGTTGGAAGAAAGCTCGTGCCATCAATCCACGAAGGCTTCGACAGTTGGACTGAATCGTGAAGATGGTTGACAGGTTCATGATCTCAATGAAATTCAACAATCTCCACAACGTCATACAAAAAATTATCATACCCTCACTAATGAGTATCTTCAAGAGGGAATTTTCCGAGTTCTAGTGAGAAGCGTGACTAATGGAGCTAAACTGTCGTGTGCGAGGGATTTACCCACCGAAGACAATGGGAGATGACTGCGCACTATCGTGGATTGGTTGAGATTAGACATTAACACTATTGGATGTCGGCTCAGTGGTCTAGGGGTTAAGTGCTTGAGCGGAACCGAAGGCCCTGTGTTTGAGTCCTGCCTGCGGGATCGTGGATGTGCAATGTTGAGGAGTCTCGTCCTAGAATGGAACTGCCGTTTAGTACTTCCAGGTTTCCTATATTGATCTGTCATTGGTCAGTTCATGGTTCAAATGATATTCGTCATTTCTTCGCGCCTGTCGCCTTCCATAATGGTCAGAAACTATTTGTTCGTGGATTTCCTAATGATAATAAATCGACTAAGGTAACTTGGTAGTATTCTTTTAACATGCGATGAGTCCCCTCTTATGATTATTCCTACTATTCTGATGAATTTAGAAGTCATAGAGCGGCTAGGACTGAATTGACTGCCATGTGCTATCAGTCCGTTTTGGCTATTATTTGAAGTTGAAAATGTTATCTTTTGTATTCTAAAATCTCAATATCCTTTTCTTTTATGTCTGAGCGTGTTTATCTTCTTCATTTTAATATATATTTCTACTTTATCATTTAAAATAGTGGGTCGGCTTGAACTAGTACATGTTTGTACGCTTTTCGTAATTACTGTCTTTTTCCCTCTCTTTAGAGATTGGTCAACTAATAGTATATAATGCAGAGTTGTTTCAAATTGATAAACTTTTCTTCTAATAACTTTTTATTAGATTGATTTAAGTGTTTAATAACTACCTGTCAATCACATAGAAAGTTATATTGGACACCATCTTTTTCTACAATGTCTATTGGTTATATCATTAATTTATTTTAACATATCGATATTGGTATAAGAAGGAACCAAATACATATTCGTTACATAAATATCATGTGATATACGTGAGGGTTGTGATACTGTCCGGGTGTACAAACCGAAACAGGTATTGGTTATCAAGTTTTGATTGATTGTTTTCATCTATAGAAATAACATTATATATCTAGATACAAAGATGTATAGTAAACGAGAAATTGTTGGGATATTCAGGAAAATATCCCAGAAATTATCCTATTAAGTCTAATGCTATTCTTGGACTTGGACATGGTATGATTTCCTAATTGGTTAGTACTTATTTCACGTGTTATTTTCCTACTGGTCAATATTGTACAATGTTATTTTCTATTTTATGGTACGTTGTGGTCTGATTGACTGGTATATAAACAAAGTATGTTTGAAATATAATGATTCATACATCCGAGGCTGTGACTAGCGTTCTGAACTCAACTGCTGGGCTAGATAGCGAAGCGGGACCAATCAGAACCTTAGGTCGTTCTACGTGTTTGCGCGTCTTTGGTCCGATCGATAATTCGCTCCCCTCTAATCTGCTGCCGTCTCACAGTTATAACAAATTTGTGAAATGAATTTGAAAATCTTTTATTTTATAGTATAATTTACCTAGACCTTGAACTACATTACTGGAATAGTGAATCCGATTGGGTTTTTTTTAAAATAAATAAATAATACACTGTAAATGAGTTAGACATAATATCTATAAACAATCGTTCTAAGATGATTGTTTCACCATCTTTGCAGTTAAATACAAGAAAGAAATACATTGACAAGTACTTATTGATGCCAATATTTATTTATTATTATAACAAGGTACTTATACTATTGACAATTGTAAGAATGAATTATATCTCACAACAGACCTGGTTGAATTCCACTGGTCACGGCTTCCCACTAGAACTCCAGGAAACGCCTCTTGAAGTCAATCACTAGTGAACAGATGATCATTATCAGAAGGGTTTTCGTGGAGATTTTAGTAAGTTGGACATTAACACTGTTGCATGACAGCTCAGTGGTCTAGTGGTTAAGCACTCACGCGCGAAACTGATAGGTCCTGGGTTTGAATCTCGCTAGGCGGGATCGTGGATTCACACTGCTGAGGAGTCCCGTAATAAGACGAAACGGCCAGTTAGTACTTCCAGATTTTCCATGGTGGTCTAGATTCAATTGACTCATGATCTCAACTATTGATATTACTATAACATCCACAAAAACCTTTCTAATAAATTCATTTGATTTCAAGGCTTCCCAAATTAATTCCAAATAATTTAAAGGTACTATGACTAATGAAGCTAAGTTGTATGTTTGTAATAGAGTTGAAAATCATAATAAGAGGTACAAATTTGAAAATATGCTAAGCAAATGGTTGTGGAGATTGTTGAATTTTACTGAAATCATGAACTCGACAACAGTTTCTTCCTAGTATGAGACTCTTCAACATTTATCATTCATGACCTTCCTCGACAGGGCCACGCGTTCGAATGCTTGACCTCTAGATTGATTAAAGTTAAACATCAATTCTGTTAGATGATGATTAAGTGATCTAATGTTTAAGCCTCTTTGCTCGAGAACGAAGGTCGCTGTCGATGTAGGTCGTAAATTCTCATTGTTGAAGAACCTCGTACAAGGAATTAACGTCTACCCAGTGCTTCTACGTTTTCAATGGTGGTCTAACCTAGTTTGGTTTAGAATTTAACATAAAAAATGGTATTCAACTTATTGGTTAAGACTGATATTTGTTTATATATTATAAATTTAGTCATTAAAAGTAAAGGAGAAAAGGTCCTAATGACTGATAAACCTAACAAAATTGTGTAACTACATAATCACTGTAATTCAGATAAAATCAACTTAAATAATGTACCTTTATGATAGATAATTAAACAAAAGAGAACAAGACCATAGAGATAGTTAGTCAAAGTTGTCTCAATAACACTAACAAGTTCAATTACGATTTTTGAAATTTACGTAGCTCATGTCAGAAGTGATTAATTACAATGACCTGTGCAGAACAGAATGAAAAGAAAGTTCTATAATTTATTTCTCCCAACTAAACCTGATTGACTGTTCTTCATTTTATCTCTTTTGTTGGGATGTAACACTATTCAGATGTTTGTTTTAATGCTAAAATGGTTATCAATAAATGATTAAACTGAATTAGAAAATCGAGAGGAATATTATTCTAACGTTTTCCTATTTACAAATCCAACATTATCTAATTTCTTCATGGATCAATCACATAAGATTTCGGGTGTACCAATCGTCAAACATTGTGAATTTGTGTATTATCATTGTGAATCCATTCTGATTATCGTGATAATATCAACTCAGCCATATGAGTAAAGATATCAAATGTGCACTTTTGTTAAAGTATGGTTCTTTTCAATACGTAGTCGTGTAAGTCCTTTGGCTAGCTCTTTGTGAAACTCGTAAGATTTAAATAATTACTGTTGTTTTGCTACTAAGTGCAACTGTCTGTAAAAACGTGCAGTAGAATTTCAAGTAAACTTCTGACATAAAAATAAAAACAGATATCTCCATTATGTTGTTATCCGTATGATAGAGTCGTAATTACAGGTGAGCAATATGAGTATCGATTGTTTCGCTTAGTTTGTCTACATGGTACCAATGATCTATTATCAAAGGACACAATGATCGTAAGGTAACTGCCGAGAACAGTACTTCACAACTATTGGTCTAGAATGCAGTTCTCCCGCGATTGCTAGCTCACTCTCCAGATAACCAGGACAGTAAACAGATCATTCTCAGTTATACAGCTTAATTTTACGACTCAACTTATACAGTAATCTAATGAAAGCTTGATCATACGTCAATATAATTAAGAAATTACAATATAGGCATAAATATGGCACAATTGGAACAGTGAATTGAATAATTATTATTTATGATGATATATTTATGCTGAACAGATTTTGATAGTATGTTTATTTTGTTGTTGTTGTTGTCTTAAATATGTTTTATTTTACCCAATGTAAATGATATTCATATACTCAGATTACTACTTAGCAAGGCATTAAGCTGATGAAGACTATTTTTACTTGAGGAAAACGATTATTTTTTCAACGATAATCGATTACATCCAATATAGACAGGAGGGATTGTTTGTCGTTACTTATATCTGGATGTTATGCTGATATTTTATCTAGAAATATGATGTATTTATTTATTCAAACACATAAACATTGCTACAAAGTGGCACCAAATAAATTACTTGATATGTGTGAGGGTTGGGATATTTTCCAGGTGCCCAAACCGAAGCAGGTGGTTTTTCAGGAGGCCACACACAGAGCCTTTGACCTCGAGGTCTAATCCACAAGGCAGTGGAGCAACTTCATAAAATACAGTTCCATGGCAGCCGGTCAATAATAATAGGTTCGTACGCCATTTGTTCTCTTAGGATTTTGGAGCCCGTGTTTGGTTTGGGATTAGGGTTTTCCAACCCCCTAGGTGGGATCTCCGTGTCCACTAACCCGGTTAAAGCGTCGAACCTTCTCTTTTCGTCCTCTCAATCTCGTAAACAATACCTTCGCCGAGAGAAGGCAGTGAGTAGGACTCCCCTGGTAGTGACTGTATACGCGTGACCATGTTAGAGCATTTGAGGAGGGAGAGCTGACTCTCCCCACTCTCGGCAATACCAGAGCATTTATGGGCTTTATGATTAAATCATCCAGCTCAGAGTATACAATCTCAATACGATAATCTTTAATGATTAGTAATATTTAATAAATAGTAATTATTCTGTGAACTATATCAAACAATCGTATAACTCAGTCACCTTAACACTATGATTTATGAATATTAAATTCAAATCTTCAAACTATAAATAACATCCATTTGATGTTCTATAAACTAACACTTAATTAAGATTTCATTATTTGACAGTTGATTTTCATTAATAAACAAACAAACAAAAAATTTCTATGGTTAAGATCATGAGTCGATTGAAGCTAAACCATCATAGAAAATCTGAAAGCACTGGATTACTGTTTCTTTCTATTGTGGAACTCTATAATATTCACAGAACCCTTTTTGATACGAAAAAAAATTGTTCTATAGTAAAATCTCTAGGGAAATTTGATAACATTATTTGTTTCTTAGTAGATAATCATCATTAGTTATCCATGCATGTTTATCATTGAATTGTTGAATCAATCTATGTTTCACCAAAGGCCCAAACAGCATGAAAACGATTGTGTCACATCCCATTGTGTCTATAAATTTACATGTATGTGTGGAAACACGTACGTAGGAGGAGCAATCGTGATTTGCAATTAAGGGTGGGTGAACATATACCAAAATGGTTGCAGAATCAGATGAATTCCAATGGTGAAATAAGATCACAGGAGAGACAGACATCATCATCCATTGCGAAACATTTGATTGAGACGGGTCATAAGGTTGATATCAAATCAGCATTTGTTGTGTTGTACAAAAGTCTTCAAGGACGTATACTAAGGTTTATTGAAGCCTTGGCTATACGGAAATTGAAACCCCCTTTATGTGTTCAAAAACAATTTGTGCTTACACTTAGCCTACCCTGGTAGTACTGATTTACTATCCAGAATAAGTCATTTTCACTAATGAATTTAGATTGATTAATATATGCTAATCAATTACAGTCTTAAACATCAATGTGAAAATTCAAGTAACCAAATAACAAAAATGAATTAAAACTTCACTTCATTTCATAAACTCAATAGCTATATGGATTACAGGATAACATTTGATATGAATGTTATAGGGTTTGAATTTCATAGTGTACATCAACTTTGAAATGTAACTACATCCAGCTGATGAGCCTTAAATAGGATGAAACACACGTCCTGGATTTCATTGCTAACCGTCATCATCATCTCAGCTTATAAGTTATATACATATATATGATTGTTTTGTTTTTCTCATTATTTAACTATATTACTATTTAAGTAATATCATGATTGTATTAATTTATTGAAAATAATCAATAAAATTTTTATGTTTTTAATTTCTAAAATATTAAACAGTTTTATTATTAATCAATCAATAATTTAATATCAAACTTAGTAACATTGATCATGATTTTTCTCTCTCTCTATTTCCACCAAGTAGTTTCATGTTCATTTATTTATTTATTTATTTGTGCGTTCATGTGATGGAAACAAAGAGAGAGAGAGACAGAGACAGATAGAGATAGAGATAATGTGTATATAAACTTGTATTGTACATCATTGGATTAGATACAATAATATAATAATTATATTATATTTCTAAAAAATAATAATTACAGAATTTCACAGGTTGAAATCATGAGTCAGTTGAAGCTAGACCACCATTGAAAACTTGGAAGCACTGGACGGCCGTTTCGTCCTGGTATGGGACTCCTCAGCAGTGCGCATCCACGATCCCGCACTACGCGGGGCTCGAACCCAGGACCTACTGGCTTCGCGCGCGAGCACTTAACCACTAGACCACTAAGCTGGCATCCAACGGTGTTAATGTCTAACTTCGACCAATCCACGAAGTGGCGCCACCGTACACCATTGTCTTCAGTGAGTTACTATCTCATAACAGACCTGGTTGAACTCCACTGGTAACCGCTTCTCACTAGAACTCCAGGAGTTTTTCCTGAAGTCAGTCACTAGTGAGCAGTTGATTATTATCAGAATGGGTTTTGTGGAGAATTTTTTTAGAAATTTCACAGGTTGAAATCATAAGTCATATCACTGAAGACAATGGTGTACGGTGGAGCGATTTCTTAGATTGGTTGAAGTTAGACATTAACACCGTTGGATGCCGGCTCAGTGATCTAGTTGATTAAGAGCCTGGCGCAAGAATGATGGGCCCTGGGTTCGAACCTCGCGGGGTGCGGGATCGCGGATGCGCACTACTGAGGAGTCCTATGCTAGGACGAAACGGCCGTCCAGTACTCCCAGGTTTTTCATGGTGGCCTAGCTTCAATTGACGCATGATTTCAACCAATGAAATATTTATTTATTTATTTGTGCACTCATATGGTAGAAACAAAGAGAAACAGAGAAAAAGAGACATAGATAGAGATAATGTGTTTGTAAACTTGTATTATACATCATTGGATTACATACAATAATATAATAATTATATTATATTTCTAAAAAATAATAATTACAGAATTCATATCAGGTTTTTTTTGTTGTTGAAAGGCATAATCCACTTAATAATCGACATAGTAACAATTCATGTCGTTAAGACAGATATGTGATGATATGGGGCTGTTTTTATTCTTAAAATAAAATAAAGTTTTCTCGTTTAGCGAACTGTCTTTTTTCTTTTTTTTCTTTCCCAGGTATAAATCTGTATTTAACAAAAAGAACAATGGCTTTTGTTAATTAATCAATATTGAACCGATACCTTTTAAATCAAATTATATTTATAGATAATAATAGTAAATACTTGTCAAATTAAGTAAAATCCCAATGGTTGAGATCATAAGTTAGTTGAAGCTAGACTACCATGGAAAACCTGAAAACACTGGACAGCTGTTTCATCTTATTGTGAAACTCCTCAGCAGTGGGCATCTATGACTAATTTGGTCTTATTTATTGAAGATTGTTGAATTTCATTGAAATTGTGAACCATTTAATCGAATGTCTTGAGTTCGAGTCCCGCGCATGTAATCATGGATGTGTACTGCTGAGGAGTTGCATAATAGGATGAAACAAGCGTTTAGTATTTCTAGGTTTTCAATGTTGATCTAATATTATTCGATTCATGATTTCAATCAAAATTTTAACCATTTCCACAACTTTAGATGGTGTTTGGAGGTAGTCAACACCATCTAAATCTCAATACATAGTGCCCGCAGTGTCGAGTCACCTAGACTGTTGGCCACATTGCAACATGATCGATAGCATTCGATCTGCACTAATAAGGACTAGACAAGCATGACATTGATCACCACCCAGTGATCAATCAATTGTAATCATTTCCACAACTCTCTATACTGACTGATCATATTATTAAATTTTTTTAATAAAATAATATTTAAAAAAATTGTTTCATGTCAGGAAGTGTGATTAGTCAATACCACTTTACATGTGTACGTCAGTAGTTACTGTCTACTGTCTACACAGTGATTATGATTTTATCTACATATTGAGTATATAACGAAAAGTGGATAAAAGTTTCACTTTATAATATAAAATATATTTATTCATAGATTTCTATCAGAAAGTGGTTTTATAAAGATTATAGTAGTTTAATAATTGACTTCATGAAACAATTGAAGCCAGAGCATCTTGGAAAAACCTAGAAGCACTAGACGATCGTTTCGTCTTACTATGGGACTCCTTAGCAGTGTGCATCCACGATTTTTAACAGATTTTACGAATTCTTTTTAAAGTTTTAGCTATGATAAATGGTAATAAATCGTTATATTATATTAACAAACTGTAGAACTATATATATTGTGTTATATCTTGACAACTGATTTTTTCGATATACCGCGTATAACAGAGCATTAGAACACCAAAACTCTTCTAAGTCGCAATAAGAAGACTAATGAAAGGAATATTATTCCAAACAGTGTCAATCATAGTACAAAATTGTCAGGTATTTATAGTTTTTAGTGAGAACGAAATCATCATTACAGTCTTCCAATCCGCATGCAGGGGGTTATTAGCATTGTCCAATCGGGAAGCTACACGTTGGAATTCTATAACATTCTTCCGAAAAGTGATTGGATGAGACGTCTTCGGCTCCTTCTGAGCCTCTTACAGCTTCCTCGAGTTCACCGGTGATCCGTCGTCACATATTGCAAGTAGTATTGTACTCAAACTTATTACAACTGATCTCCTTTTAATATTTTCTATCCGACTATTTCTCACCTTCATGATTAACAATAAATACTAGAATATTTGAGAATAACCATTCATTGTACAATTCGGGAATAGGTTTGATTGAATCGGGATAATTTATGCATAATATTTTGTATTCTAATGAATGAACAGTTGTTTATGAAACATTACACATCTATTTTCGGTAATATGTATTCTTAAATAGTCGTGCACAACATCTACGTAAAGTAACATACTAAACAGATATCTAGTCATAGAATTTATACTTTTTCAGTTATGACTTCACATGATCATATAAACTTCTCAGTGAAATCTATCTTCAGTCAGGTAAATCAATCATTCGCCTCTTCCAATAGTAGGAATTTTACACATTTGAACGTACATTATAGCTTTATTAGTCAAAATGAACTGAATAATGAGTTGTATGAAGTTTCTTCAGTCAGTGACAACGTAGAACTTCGTACGTACGTACATCAGTTCCAGTTGCCACACCACCTTAACACAGAGAAGTTTCTTAGTCGGTTTTTTTTACATGTGTTGCAGTGAACTAGTTTTAATTACAGTTTAATACTTAATATTTAGGAGCTTTCATTTTCTAAGTGAAACGCTTAGTTTCGCTACTTCAAGCATTTTAACCAATGAATAAATTATGGAAATATACTCTACTGTTCAACTTCTAAATTCATACCAGTTTAATCTCTACTGTATGAGTTGGTTTTTGGTAGATGTGACGTCATGAAGACATTTTAAGTAATGACTTGGTATAGTGAGTATTAAAGATTTACCGAACCTTTTCTGACCGATAAATTTATCTCAGTTACATATAGGTCTACAGCAAAGTCGAAAACCTATTATTTGTTTTTGGAGAATGTTGACTAAATATATCCAATGGTATTTAAAGACCTAAATAGGATGATTTCTACTTGCTTAAAAAACAAAGTACATAGTTTTTCCTGAGCACAGAATTTTGTATTATGATTGTACATAAAAAGCTTTAGTCCAACAATCATTTGGAAAAATTCAGTTAAATGATCAGTTGCCCAAATTCCTTAAATATGGTATTTATAACTAAGTGCTTATAAATTCACGGCAGAAAATCTGAAAAGTACAGTAAATAAACTGTATACTCAATAACTCATCAATTCATAGCATTTCTTGACATTGATGAGAGTTAGAAATTTAAACCATTAGATGTAGACTTAATGGTCTAAACGTTTTGTCAGTTAGTTAGTTATTTATATGTAACATAGAGCCTGGCACATTTATACATCAGCTGAAGTTGACATATCCCATTACCACAGCGAAATGAGATTGTCAGGTCAAACTTCTGAGTAGTAGAAGTAGTAACAGTTTTAGTGGTAACAGAAAAGATTTGGCATCGAAGATACGGTTCGACAGAAAAATATAGATTATTAAAACAAGAAAAGTATGACGGGTTTAGAAACTTAGATTCTAAGAGAAGATAATGAGTATATTCACCTCCATTATTATAAACGATTTGGAGGGGTACCATTCCAGGTGTCTAACGATTGGTTACGATAATCCCAAAAATCCTAACAAGATAGTCTGCACCTCAGTTCAACTGTCAGTGAATTCATGGACTGGTGCTATGTCTTGATTTGGACGCCCTTGCTTTCTTTCAGACATCGTCCATCGAGTTAAGTGGTGGTTAGTCATACGTAATACATGTCCCGACCACCTCAGTTAACAAGTTACTACATCACCATTCGATTTGCTGTTTTCACCAAAAACTTGACCCTACCTAGGCTGTCAGTGACACCTATGCTCGAATCCCAGTAGCCTACGATTATCATCCAATCTTGGTAACTGTGTTCCATACCCACAAAGTAAAACAGCGCACCACCTAGCATAAGACTCGTCCTTTGGTTGGCGGACGGATATTTCACCTACGCCACAAGGCTGGCCGAGCATTCTAAATCCATGCCGATATTAATTCAAACATAAGGCCATTCAGACTGCTGAGATTCTCAAGGTAAGTAAAGTAGTCGATGCGCCTAACCACTTCAGTTATTACCATTATTTCAGTCCCTGACGTGTCCGAGTGCTTAAGCATCTGAGTATTATAAGTTAACAATGTAATATCTTGTTAGATCAATTCCCAGAAAATACGACAGTGAGGGCGTTGTCTCCCAAGGACGTCTACGACGAAGATGAGGAAAGTGGACGACACTGATGAAGACCGATTCAAGCTACCAATCCTAATGACTTCCCCACAAGCTCTGACTTGCAAAGTAGTGTTGAAGTAAAGAGCCTCCACAAAATTGATATTTTTATTCCGTACGTCTTCCAGTGACTGACACTAACACAGAACCTCACGATCAACAGAGTTGAACGCCGCCTTAATGTCGACTATAGTCGGACGTCGAAAAATATGTTTATATGTATGCATATGCTTCAGAATTTGCCGAAGCGTGAATGTTTGGTCTATACATACACGTCTAGGTAAAAAAAAAACTATCCTGGTTTTGTAGAGTTTGCTCTTCACGAGCTCTAGCTGGATGTCGAAGTATATCAGTTAAACTGATTCCTCCGTAAATCTCACTGGATGATTTTTGTCCTACCTCATGATCTAGAACGATCAGCGATCGAGACCAGTCAGATGGAATTATGTCCAAATTCCAGATTTTAGCCAAGATTTCAGTAAATCTAACTGCTTGAACTGGCCCAACATCCTTAAAAATCTCAGGGACTATTCTATCAACTCATGATGCCCTCCATCGTTTTGCATTTCTTATAGTTTTTTTTAAAAATCTTACTAAAAGTTGGAGTACTTATATCAACTTGATTACTTGCCTTCAGACTTTAAGGACCTAGGTTCGATCTCTGGTAGCTAGGTCATGAGCGTTTACTTCTACAGAGCCCTATACTAGGACGAAACAACTGTCTGTTGCTTTCTCACTAATTCATAGTATAAACTATAAAATTCAACAGTATTTACGCCCCTCCCCCCGCTCAAACTAACACTAGTCGCTTTACACAAACATAGATGTAATCACTAGAAACAATTGAAAAAAAATTATTTATTTATGAGATACCTAGAAACTTTAAATGCCACAATATAAAAATCTTTCAGTAATAATAAAATGCAATGAATCAATGAATGAATTCTATGTTAAAAAGTGATAAAAAAGGGGATTAGAAAACAAAAATAGTTCTAGAAAGGAAAAAAAAGAGAAATTAATCTAATTTAGTCCAATCAATTGGTTTAATACCATGTTGTTTTAAATATTCATTCGCTTTTACAAAGTGTCCACAACCAAAAAATCCACGATTAGCTGATAAAGGTGATGGATGCGGTGCATTAAGCACTAAATGACGCTTACGATCAATTGATTGGCCTTGTTTTTGAGCATTTGCACCCCAAAGCATAAAAACTAAATTCTATAAATAATATTATGAAAAGAATGAAAAAATTAAAAACAAATTATTATTTTGTTTAAATAATATGAAAATAGGTATAGAAATAAAGTATTGGAAGGTATATGATGAATAGATCGTTTTAATTTGATGAATGTTGCCTCTTCTTACTGGTACAATGAGTCGGTTATCCCCACCTGTGTTCTCATTCACTACATTTGGTGTCGCTGCCAACCAGGAGGCGGAGAGGGTGTTGTCCTGAGGACGCCGTTGCAGGGCCTGGAGATGAAGTGCTAGTTCGGGCAGTCTGGTGCGGGAAAGTGACGTCGAGTATAATGTCCTGGCAGCGACACCAAATGTAGCGAAAGAGAACACAGGCGGGCACAAACAAATATATTTGAACACAAAATTACAGAATATCTTATTAAAATCTGAGAATCAGTTGCAAAATGTCAAACAATTGGCTCAGATTTGATTTTTCGTTCGTTCTCACACTAATCATTCTCTGCTCTGGTTCTCTTTCCTTCGATCTTCTTAACCTTCTGCCACCAGGCGTTTCACTTTCGTTTAATGATACATACTACTTATATCTGTAGACATCAGTAGTAGAAAATCAACGAGTAGTGAACAGTTGTTTACTCTTGGACAATGATTCAATCCTACAGTGTACAAATATTTCAAAAAAGTAGTTAATATACATGATCTTACATTTCGATTTTTATTTAAATAACGAATAGCAGCATCTGTTAGAAATTCCCATCCTTTATCTTTGTGCGAATTAGGTGTTGAAGAGCGAACAGTCAGTACAGCATTCAACAGTAATACACCTTGTTTAGCCCATCCAGTTAAATCACCATGTTTTGGTGGCCAATTCTCATTAGAATTTGTCAAATTCATACTTGAACTAATTTCTTTGTACATGTTGATAAGACTTGGCGGTGCTGGTACCGGTCGACATACAGAAAATGCTAAACCATGTGCTTGTCTTGGTCCATGATATGGATCTTGTCCTAGGATTACAACATGTATATCTGTTGGTAAGCATAATTTAGTCCATGTGAAAATCTGAACAAGATCAAATCAATAATTTAATTGGTTAGCGTATTTTTAATATAAGAAAATACAAACGGCAATTTTAATGAACACGCCTGTAAGTAATCCATGTAAGATTATGTTTAAGCTTAGTGTAGTGAACGAGAAGACGGGTGGGAACAATCGAATGTATTTAGTACAAAATTACAGACTATCTCAACAAAATCTGAATACCATAAAGTCAATCGTCAATTTGCAAATTATCAATGTATCATATCAAACTGTACTGTTCCCGTTGCAAACACCAAACCATTGTCTCCCATTTCATTGTTCATGCGATTTCTTACAAATCCCATTGTGTTCTTGATCTTCTCCATTTTCTGCTGCCAGACATTACGTCCTTTTAACGCACGTTACATACTACTTATATCAACATAAGTAGCTCACACCACATTAGTACATAGTTTAACAATTGATGTAGGATTAAGTTGAAAGAAATTTAGGGGCGGACAAACTATGACACATACCATGTGTTCATGATACCATTGACTACTAAACTGTACCATTTTAAAAGGTGTAGACTACAATTCACATTCAATAGTGATTTAGTGAACGACGAATTACTGTTCATGATCGTCGCACGGAGCTCTAATTTCAAAAAAATGTAACTCAGATGAGAACAAAAATGGTGTATTCAAAATAAATTGATTTTTCCAAGAATTGATTAGTCTTTATATCATATAGTTAAATGCAGAGTTAACGAGATGAAAATCATTGAAACTATGAACCGATCTAATTTAGACCATCATTGAAAATCTGGGAACACTGGACATACGTTACATACATTCCTTCGGTTTAAATGGTGTGTCAAATATGTACATAACTTAAGCTATTAAGGACTATCACGAAACCTTCTTAAATCTCTTATGAAAACTGTGAATTTTTAAGAAGGCATAGTAAATAAAGTAGGTCTTTTTGAAAGGCTTAATTGTTTTAGACAGTACTGTTAAAAATATGCGGTAAGTGTGAATTTATTGTATTGCAACTATATTACTTACAAGTAATTCGTATTGATTCCATTATCTTGTAACTTGTTAATTATATTAACTCTTGACAGACTAACTGTTCTCTTATTGGTTACTACATATTTTGTTTGGATACCTTATTTTGAATGTAAAGTTGAGAATGGACTGTTGTTGTTGTTGTGTTTATTACCTTGAAAGTGAATTAAGTTAATCATCATTGATTATAATATTATCTATTATTTTACATATTTTCACATATACATATTTCTGAGAAGCCAAGACAATATTTTGAACTAAACCGACATCAGATGCGTTATTCTAGTAAATTCGACACCAACAAAACCGTAACTTTATATTATTGATGAAAATAACGAACAAGTGAGGTCTCGTGTTTTCCAACTTTCGATTCTTTGTCCGGATGATTGCTGACAAACATAACCGTGGAAAGATTCTAGCAAAAACCGACTAGGTCTGACAAAGAAGTGAAACGGTAAGATAGTTAGAGGTTCTGACCTTTAAACAATCCTAGGGATGTATTGAACAATAGAAACAGAGATGGAATGAAAGTAAGACTACAAGTTTGGAGTGCTTTAATAACCTCTGATCACATATTTGTTAAACAAGGTTCTTCCTATAATCATAAAAACAGAGGTTTAAGCTACAAGAGTACTGTGATCCAATGAATCATACTTTAGTTCACTGGGGGGTGATTAGTAAGAGAAATTATCAAAGTATGTGCTTATAATGTTTTATCGTAAATGAAATTATAAAACAAAGCAAAGTTGAGAGTAAAATCTCCATCCATTAAACAGGGTGAGAAATTAATCACAAAGACTTGCAGAGATTCGCTGCATAAATGAAACAAATTGAAACCAGTAAGTTTTCCAGAATCAATTAAATCTGTATTTCTGTAGCATTGCTAAAAATCGATTCATTTTGTCGGCTAAGAAAAGTCTTGTATGAATCGATAAAAATGATTATATTTCAAGTCTTTGGGAGTAACTACTAAACAAAAACACACTATTAACAAAGACAATGGTTAAAACTATGATAAAAAAAAATATAATTTGTCGCCAGAGTAGCTGAGACTTCAGGATGGTTATGTAATGCTCTAGAAGTTAAGCTTCGAAATTTAACAAGACTTGATTACAATTTCCTCAATGAACATAAAATCTAAGTCTATTTACTACCAGATAACTAGTATTGTTGAGATGCAAGGTAGTGGTGGGAATAAGCATCCAGAAACCATGAAGTTAAGCTTCGTGATATTTGGTGCTCGTCAATGAGGTTTACATGCAGGCTCGATGAGACTGGTACTCCCTGGAGGAATCGATACAGTCTCATCTAGCTTCATATTCAGAGAACTTACCAATGAGCTATTTCCTGTATAACTGGGATTCATTTAAAACTGATTGATCACTAAGTATTAACCAATGTCATATACGTCAAGTCTTTTTTTTAGTGTTTATTGAATTCTATCAATCAAGTTGTAATGCAATCATTAGTCTAAGTGACTCGAAATTACGTGTACTCTGTTGAGATGTAAGGTGGTGATTGAAATTAGCATCGTCATCACCATACAAAACCTAGAACATGACACATGTGTGCATCGGTTAAAAATTGACATAACACGTTATCTCAGGGAGATAAAATTATTTCAAGACAAATCTAAAAGTAGTTGAAATAGTAACAGTATCAGTAGTATTAAAAAACGATTAAGCATTAAAAATAAAGAAAAAGATAAAAGGAGATTTTGGTACTCAGATTCAAGAAGGCAAGTAGTAGATACACTCCGATCATTCTGAACGATTGCAAGCTAAGTCAGGTAAAGTTTTTAACCGTTAGTAACGATAGTCATGAGGACCTCAACGAGGAAGTCAGCACCAACTGTCAATAACCTACTCCTCAACCAGACAACATCTCCCGTTCATGAAGGCAATGGTTGGGCACATATAATGCATATCTTAACCATCACTGTTGATAAAGATTTAATAGGAGGTAGCATTATACAATAAGGATGTTCCCCCGAATGCCCTGATACGAACGAAGGTGTGGAGAATCCGCTCTCCCTTCCGAAATGCTCTCATATGACCACTGACAAGGAATCCCTACTCACTGCCTTCCTCTTAGCGGGCGTGTTGTTTATGAAATTGAGAAGATGAAAAGCGAATGTCCGGAGCTTTAACTAGGTTGTTGGATATGGAAGATCTACCCAACGACGTTGGAAAACCCTGATTCCCAACCAATGGTGCACATGGACTCCAGTATCCTGAAGGAACAAATGTCGTATGAACCAATTACTGGTCACCGGCTACCATGCGATTAGATCACCTGATGTTGCTCCACTACCTTGTGGATTAGACCTTTAGGTTGAAGGCTTCGAGTGTGGCTTCCTAAGAAAACCACCTGCTTCGGTTTGGGCACCCGGGCAGTATCATTGCCCAAACACAAATCACGTGACTTGTATGGTGCATATTTATTCAATGCCTCTTTGTATCAATATTTATGTGTTCAAATAAATGTTGATCTACACAGAGAGAAAAAAAATCACAACATACTTGTTCAATAGGTGGATAAATTGTTACTCCACTGTTTTGTTCTTTAGTAATAAAATCAGCTAATTGTTGAAATTTATCATGTTCAATTTGTTCTAATAATATAACAAACCATTCATTTGATATACCTTGAATTAAATTTAATACATTTTTATTAGATCGATTAGTTAATCTTCGTCGACATTCAGCTAACATTTTATTTATAACTGATTTATCTAATTCTGTAGATTTGAATAAATGTTTTGTATTGCTAATTAAATTGAATGAATGATTATTCATTGGTGATAAAGGTTTTATATTTGGTGTATTTGCTATAAAGAAAAAGAATTATTGATATATAAAGGAAAAGAGTACAAAAGTCAACATAGACATTTTCATAAAGAATTCATTCAATAGTTTGAAAGTATTTAATAGTTCGTAAGCAAAAATGGATAGTGGCTAGCAGTGGAATCATTGCTTACAAATAGCTTGTGAATTAAGGTAATATCAAGGCAGTCCGCACAGTATGCACATATGTCAATAACAGACTGATCAATTGCAGTCTTAATATCTCAATGGGAAGATACAAGCCAAACAATATCAAGTGAATTTACTTAGTAGTGCGTTTAATTGATCAAAAATAAGAATGAAATTTATTCTATCCTTTCTGAATAATCAAAAAATAATGTGAAAATTGTGTTATCATTATAGATTGATAATAGTTGAATGATGAATAGCGACATACTAGAGATGAATGTTTTCTTTATGCTTTATTTATTCTTCAAATAAAAGATACTCATAACTCCACATTAAAACCATTTCTACAAAAAATTATATTTGTATCTTCATTAGTGTAGGAAAAGGTGACATTCTTAACATTGTTGAAGCTATAAAAGGAATCGGTCAATTATAATCAACGTAGAACCTGTCACATACGTGAATCGGTTTATGTTGTCACACCATATTAACACAGAACAATGAAGTGCACAAGACAAGCGTTAAAGTAGTAGAAATAGCAGATTTGTGAAAGTAATCACTGAATAAACTTAAGATCTAATAAAGGACAATATGTGAATGGATCTACACCATTGTAAACGATTGTGGACCATGTTACATAAGATCTCTAACCTCTGATTACGTATAATAATTGTAAGCATGTCAACTGTACAATTTATAGTTCAATAGTCAATGAATACATGGACTGATGCCATATTTTGATTTGAAGAGAACATTACTTATTCATAGTTAGTTTATAACAATGTCCACCAACGATAAACACTAATCATTTATTAATTCCCCGTAATTTCTAAACACAACTAACCGAATCAAAGTTAATCAATATTCAACTTGACCAAAATGAACGGTAAACAGTACAAATAATTTCAATTTAATTGACAATAATTTGATAAGGAATAATTGTTAGGTAATTGAAAATTCTTAAGTAGTATATTCTACTTTTGTTAACATTAATCAAGTAAAATATAACTGTTATCTTAAAAAGTTTGTTCATCAATACCTGGGATAAGTAGGCCGACATTAGAATGTGAAATTAGAAGCTTGAATGAAAATACATTTTTCAATTGGTATAATACAGTTTAACAAGTAGCAAGAACAACTACACAAATTTTTACAACAATAAACAATATATGAAGACGGTATAAGCATAATATTGAATTACTAACTAGTTGACGGTGATATTGTCCCAGTAGTAGGCGATTTATTTTCATCACTGAACAGAAGTTTAGAAGGTGGATCCGAATCTCCTCCTTCACATTCTGATGAACTAAGTTTCCGCTTCAATTCCCCTTGAGTTGGTGTTGTAGATGTTCGAGAAAAAAATGAAGTCAAAGTTCGTTGACTTGATTGAGAGAGTTTACTTGATGATGCCTAAAATTCCCAAAAGAAAATCGAAATAAACGCTAACACAAAAGAGGAACATAGACGCTAGTATAAATAACTGCAAATCAATAAAAAAAAATTCTACTAAAAAGATATGATAATACAATTTCGAATAATCAGAAATGTAAACTTCACATTTGAATATGGTGAAATAATCAAAGATAAAATCAAATCACTTTCAAAAGCATAAAAACTTTCAATCAAAGCTAGTAAACGTGTATCATGTATTAATCACAAACGAAAAATGACCTCTCAACCAGACTAATTAATAATCACTGAATTCAATCAATAAGTCTGACGTAAACCTTTGAAATTCGATGTATTACCTCATTTTAGTTCTACAAATCGACTAAAATAGTCGTTGTCTGAGAATAGATAGAGAAAAACGAATGCTAGTTTAACTGAGTTTAGAAATGTTCTCATTGGAGACTTTCATGAATATAGGTTCAATATCTTTTGGATTTCATAATGTTTTACATAAACTCTGACAATTATGTGATTGCGAAAATTTGACCTTTTCTTAGCAAGCAAATATTAGAGGTTAGGAAGCAAAATTAGTAATTATATTCCGACAAAATAATCCAAACAAGTGTGGATAGGGTAATCCATTAGCATATCAATCATTTGTAGTTAAAAGTTTTTGATTGTTTCTACTACATTTTACGACAGAATAAATAGATAGAGATTAAGGGATAAGAATGATTGGTATAAATCCATCATTACCTATTTAAAAGGTTAATATTTGAATTATTATCTCTTATTAATCAAAATATATTTTTGCTTGGTTAAGAAGTACATCTTTATTGAAGAATTTGATACAGAACAACGAAATGATTGTCGAGGATTTTTTTTAATTCTGATCCATATTTGTTAATGCTTTAGAAAAAGTTGGTCGTTCTCATGAGTTTCTTTAGTGACTAGACATGCAGTTAGCAACAGAATTCACATTTTATTGGATCTAGCCTAAAAACTATCATTCGCCATATATTTCTTTATTTTTACTCTGACTGAAGCTTTTAATCAAGTGACGGTACCTTAACCTATTAGTTCCACAATGGTTTCCTGGATAAATACACACACACACACACAGACTCAAACACATCCATATAAATCCATCTATATTGAAAATATAAAACGATAAATAAACAGAAAGCATATATTTTTTTTCACAATAAATACTGTTTTCAAAAATAAAATAAAAACAATGATGCTGTGGAAATTATCAAGATGTACAATTGCTCGAAACATAAAACCAATTTCTCAATGAATTCATCATCATATACAACATTGGTATAAGTGATAACATGCAAATAGTTCAGAGTAAGTTTATGATTTATCCATTAACAATCACCGTTTCATATGTTCAGCACTGATTATCTCAATGTTAACACTTTGAACACGGAACAGGATCAAGCATCATCTATCACATAAAGTTAGGATAAATTCAACTACACAGAGAAATCAGTACAAAGAATGTGTGTATATGTATGTATACAGACTTCATTGCTATTGGGCTGAACATAGTTTTCACAGTATTCATAACCATAAAAACTATTTTATACAATCTCATTTATTCACATAACTAAAGAACGTACTTAATGTGAAGTACTGCAAAAAAGAAAGAAAAAAAATTGTTGTAATTGTTCAACAGAATTTCTCTTGATTTAAACATAATATGTCAAATAAAATGCACGAAAGTCAAAAGGTGCATAAACAAATCGTCATTTAAGAAAATAACCAACAACAACAACATGTTGGATGAGAGATAGAATTAGAATAAAGTGTGGTAATTGTGCAAATGAAATGAAATAATAGTTCTTAATACAAAATAATATTGTCTCGATGTGTATATGTTTAGGTCAACGAATTTAGTAGTATGGATACAAACATATGCGTTATAGTAAATAAACAAAGCATGAATACACAATTTAAAGTTATATAATGACAATGTATCACAATGGGTTTCTTTTCTTTCATTGAACAATTGACGAGCACCGATCATAGTAGAGAATAAAAATAACACAACAACTATTAGACTGTTTTCCATGGAGAAAAAAAAACACATTGGAGACAATTAACCAATTACACAGGGCGTTATATTACTGAAGAAAGACTAAACATTTAACACATATAAAGTCAAATGTTTAAGCGACAAAAAATAAACGTACAAATTGTGAGATTCACTATAAAAGTATGAATCAATGGATGAAAATAAGAACAAAAAAAACCCATAGTAGATAAGTTAATTTCAGAGGAATAAATTAATCAACACTTATATGAATATATAATTGATATGATATATGATATAATGTGTAAAATAAAAGTTATTTAATTCAGATTAGTTTATAAAAGAATAACTTTGTTTCATTCAAATTGATCAACATGTATATACGTCTCACGGTGTGTGTGTGTGTGTTTCGGTTGGTTGTTTCGATGAAAAATACTGTTTTATAATTGAACAAAATATAATCGATGGTCTTCATGAATTAATTCCTTATCAATTATAATAATGTACACGTCTGTAAAGGAAATTTTAAAAAAAAACGGATATTATATAGATATAAAGTGATAGACAGTGTCAGTGAGTTAATAATACAGCGGATAAGAAAAGCTCCGTAAAAGAAAAATCATCCAATGCACTTAGATAATATACCATATTCTACAAATAATCAGTCGTTAGAACAGGAAATAAAGACAGATTTGTTGTATTTACGTACATTTATCAATTCAATTAAACCTGTGACAAATAGGTAAGTACATCATTACCGAGATCATAATCCGTTTGGTTAAGTAAGCGATAGTTGAGATCAATTAAGATATTTATACAGATTCATGTAATTGGTACGGAGCATCAAGTAAACGTAAACAATGTATTTATAATTATTCACTAGATTCCATCGACCATACCATGTAGTTTAGTTACAACACTTTTGAATATAGTTACAAACAATAGTATCCAATTCAGTGAACCTGATTTTTGTATCTAAGTGAAATGTGTATTTTGGTTATTAAAAAAAAAAAGCCAAAAGTTCATTGAGTTATAATTGCCTTATTACATGATCTCTTTATTCAACCTAAGTTCTCAAAATTTTGTTGTAACATGCTCTATTATTTACACTTACTTCATTGTTATTATTATTATTATTATTCAACTTCTTATTAAAATTTTGACAGTTCGCTTATATTATACGATACAATCTATTACCATATATATTTCAACTCGTTCATTTATTCATTATTATCTTTGAATATTTATAACGGTATCCATTCTAACTTTTTAATTACATGTAACCCAACTGAAATCTTATCCTATCAACTGCTAGTTTCAATTTCTTGATTGTTTAGATATTACTCTTATGTTTCTGATAATTAATTTTGATTGGTTTTATTGTTAAAATATAAATCCATTCCTTTAATCATTTGTCTTTCAAATTTCTTCACACTTTCACCTACAGTACAAAACATACCTTCAATCCATTTATGAACCCCTACAATATATTTGTATCTTATTGAAGGATTTAATCTAATGATGATTTTAGCCATTTGATCAACATGCATATTACAGCATGTATATATTAGTATTACGGAGTTCCTGAGAAGATTGTCAACATTATCCGGAACTCATGCGACGGACCACAGTGCAAAGTCGTGCATGGAGGACAGCTGACAGATTCATTCCAAGTAAGAACCGGAGTAAGACAAGGCTGTTTACTCTCTCCCTTCCTCTTTCTTCTGGTGGTCGACTGGATTATGAAGACCTCGACATCTGAAGGAAAACACGGAATACAATGGACAGCTCAAAATCAATTAGACGATTTGGACTTCGCAGATGACCTAGCCCTCCTATCACGTATACACGAACAGATGCAGATGAAGACAGCCAGTGTAGCAGCAGTCTCTGCATCAGTAGGCCTCAGCATACACAAAGGGAAAACCAAGGTCCTCAAATTCAAAGCGGAAAACAACAATCCAATCACTCTTGATGGCGAAACTCTGGAAGATGTAGAGTCCTTCACATACCTAGGAAGCATCATCGATGAACAAGGAGGTTCAGATGCAAACGTAAAGGCAAGGATTGGCAAAGCAAGGACAGCATTCCTACAGTTAAAGAACATATGGAACTCAAAACAACTTTCAACCAATATCAAAGTGAGAATCTTCAATACCAACGTCAAGGCAGTTCTACTGTATGGAGCTGAAACTTGGAGAACTACAACAACCACCATCAAGAAGGTACAAGTATTTATAAATAGCTGTGTTCGCAAGACACTCAACATCCATTGGCCGGATACCATCAGCAATAGCCTTGTGTGGGAGAGAACAAACCAACTTCCAGCTGAAGAAGAAATTAGGAAAAGACGATGGAAATGGATAGGACATACATTACGCTAATCGTCAAACTGCATCACGAGGCAAGCCCTAACTTGGAATCCTGAAGGGAAGCGAAAAAGAGGAAGGCCAAAGAACACATTGCGTCGGATAATAGAAGCAGATATGAAAACGATGAATTACAACTGGATGGAGCTAGAAAGGATTGCCCAGGACAGGGTTGGATGGAGAATGCTGGTGAGCGGCCTATGCTCCTTCACGAGGAGTAACAGGCGTAAGTAAGTAAGTAAGTAAGTAAGTAATATATTAGTATAGAGATATTGTTAAAAATCAATTAATTAATTGCAAAAAAATATTTCTCCGCCCCGCCCCCCTATTTTGTTATTTTCTAAATGATAGAAAAATTAATAATATTACGAATAAGATTTCAGTGAATCCAAGTTAATAAAAACCTTTCAGTAATAACCGTTGCAAAACAATTAAGTAATAACGTTATTATGGATAAACAATTTTACAGGGATTCATTCATTCTAAGAAAATAAAAAGTTAAGGAAGCAACGAGTTAAGTATTAAAACAGAACAAATATTGGAGAATTCTTTCACATAAAATTGTTATGATAAACTTTATACTGTACAAAATTACTAAGTAATTGGATTATTGTATTTTTTTAGATTTCCTGTATTATAAGCTTTCAATAGGTATTAATTGTTGTTAAACTTCTTTACCATTGCTTAATTAATTTTTCCCCTATAGTAGTATTCTCTATTCTTTGTTTATAACGCATAAACTGTGACCACCTATGATCTGATATATCCGTCTAGTAAATCATGTATATAAAGTGATGAGTGTTTGAAGCATATGAATACGAGGTTTGGCTGTTTGTTTTTTTATTTTTACTTGAGAATGACTATTAGACTAGATGAGTGTTCATCCTAGATTAATAGGCGTTGGTTGATCCTAAGGTTGAATTGTTTGTCAGTCAGCGATTCAATTAAGGCATATAAATGAAGAACAAAGACAGTAACAATAAGACTAGCAAATATGGTTTAGATTTGAAGTTAGTGAATGTGAGAATGCTTTATAGTCATAATGACTAATTAGATAGATAGTTTAAATGAAAATCCAAACGTTAAGTGACCTAGGAAAATTCACAAATGTTATATTTTAATGCCAAGTTGATAGTTGGAGGTAGTTACCAGGAAACCCTGCTTGATCCAGGTTTTGTGCCAATTTTCACTCGCTAGAAAAGTGTAGTTGTAATCTTGAGAGAACTGATGGTCACTAGTGGATCCGATCCCATGTCACCCAACTTCACCGTTACAGGTGTTACCACTGAGTTATTCGGACCGTCAGTGCCCATCTGTAGGAAGGAATTGACATACATGGCATTGGTCGCTACTAAATGATCACTTACTTATTATCATTTAATAATCACCCAAAGTTGACTGCATTCTTTAATTCTGTCCTGATTATCAACTTTAGGCGTTGTAATAATGAGTAATATTGGTAGGTTCTGCCTTGTACCTAGTTCATATGTTAAGATAACAGCTATCCACCGTAGTATTTTGAACTTGACGCAAAAATTTAGGAGTTGTTATTTTAAATCTGGTTTCTGTGGCAGTATGGTTTATTTACATTTGCCGAAATAGCCACAAGAAATGAAGTAACGAACATGACCTATTTAATTAATCTGTATGGTAAAGATCAAATTTTGATAGTGTAATTATTAGGGTCAAATGTTCAAATGACTCAGATTATCGGTAGAAATCTAAAAACTCATGATTTGGAACAACCTTAAAATGAATTTTGATCATTTACTTCCCTTACTACGTACAGACTAGTGTACTTGGGTAGCAGACATATATTAAGTGTGAGAAATAGTGATCAATTTGTTCTAAACTTTCAAACCCTATCACAGTTCTAAAAATCAAATGATATTGTCAATCGGTTTAGCATGTAGGGCTGTAAATGGTTGTTTAGACAGATCACTACAGTATCTTTTGAAAAGCATATATTACGCTACCTATCTAAATGCAATATATGAAGTACAGTGTTATATACTGCCGTGTTCAACAAAGACAATGTTTAGAAACAAAACTTCCAGCGACATCTACTTTGGAGTTCAACATAGTTTTCAAACTCTAAGGAATACTCTTAATTTTCATTCAAGGTTTTCAGATAGTGATATTTTGACGACAACAGATATCATACCTTATAGCAAAGGTTTTTTATTGGTTCATTTATTAGGTATAGATTTATATACTTTGCTTCAAGAGTGAAAGCTAATAATACTACTCATTTTCTTAAACCGAAATAAATGAGGCGAGTGTTCGAACATGTAACCTAGTAGTTAAAAGTCGAACGCCTTAACTACTAAGGTCACTGAATCATATGAAAACATGTTAAATGAATCAAATTTATAATGTACATAGAGTATACCAAACTTAGGATTACATAGGTATTCTGAAGCAACCTAAATGATAATTAACTCAATTATGTGGAACCAGTCATATGGAACTGATTTGAATCCTTGAATGTAAAACAGGTTTTCCCCCTAAAGGTCACAGATTTAAAAAATATATACACAACAACTTTGACGAAATCTACAATTGAAACTTGTTCTTCTTGATTTTGATATCTAGAAATTAGTAGAAAGATTATTATCTTTGATTGACAATGATGAATCAATCGATAAGAGATATGAGAAGAGATACGTATTTGATCAGGGTTTAATCTGATCAAAAGTAAAACGAATCAATAAAATAATTGTGATTTCGGAATTATATTGTAACCTTGTTCAAATTCTAATTTCATTTATTAGTCGATGAAGTAACATGATACTCCTTGAAAATAAAGCAGCTCTTTTGTATTTAATTATGATATTCCCACGTAAAATTTCAAAGTAGATACAATTGAATAAGTATAATTAACAATATACATAAATTTCTAGACAAGCTTAGAATGAGTAATTTTATTTTATCTAAGAAGCAGTACTGTAGTATATGCTACTTATGCTGATAGGAATAAGTAGTATATAGCACCAATCGGAAGTGTAATGACTGCCAGTGGAAGATTGAATTGAAGAGAACAAGAAAGAAAACAAAGAGCAGTTGTTATAACAATAAAATTAAAAGAACCATTAAGCATGTGAAGGACGACTAAAGAAGGATGTGCAAATAATGTATTTAATGTATGATTTCCATATTTTACGGAGGCATAGTGTAATTTGGCATTAAGCCCTAAATTACTTTTCCCCTACCTGAGTTTTTATCCACTATACTACTAGTAAACTATTTATCAAGATAAAGTTAAGATAAATACGTATTTATTGATCATTTTATCTAGTTTAAACATCAGTAAATAAGATAAGACAACATGAAACAATTCTGAGTAACAATCACACTAATATACAACATTCAATTAAAATTACCAAGGTGACAAAAACACATGTCCATACCAAGAGAGATAATCATTTAAAATGTAACACAAATAAAAACATTTTGTTTAATTATTGTATAGAAACTAACAACCAATCAACAATAGTTAGACAAAACATTTCTACATTATGAAATAAATGAAGATATATCAGAGACAGAAAGAAGTACAGACTGAACTGAAAATTATATTTTGTCGATAGTGCATCTAGGGGGGAGGGTGGGGGTAACTTGAAAATCTTATCTCAAAGATTTGTAGTAAATAAAATTGATTAAAATACAAATGAATATGAGTCACTTGTTAATAATATTCTCTAACATATCTATACCACTAGTATATTACTATGTGAAATGCATGACAAAATAATGTGATAATATAGCGTCAATAATAATGATATAAAATAACAAACAAATTACTTACATAGTTACGTGATCCTTCCTTTAATAAATGGGACTGGAAAAAAAAACAGAAGTAAAATTGGGTGGTTGAAACACATGATGTCTATTCGTAGGATTGATAAATATAAGTTTAAAAAAAGTATAATGTACTGACTGTCTGGATTCGGTAACTCAGTCAGTCAGTCAGTAACAACGTAGAACTTCGTACGTACATACATCAGTTCGAGTTGCCATACCACATTAACACAGAGATGCAGTTGTCGATTCAAATCCTATAGTGGTAGAGGTAGTAAAAGTATAAGCAGTAATCGGAAAGATTAGGGCTTGAAGATGTTATTCAAGGAGTATAATAAATTGAAATAAATTTGAAAAGAGAAAGAGAAAAGGGACATAAAGAATACAGAAGATTAGAATTTTAGAGAACACAAAGATTCAGTATCTCAGTAAATAAAGAGTTTGTAAACATGGTATTAGTTCATGAAATCACTAACAATTAGATTTAGCCTTATAAATAGGCACAGACTACCTGGTTAGAGTTCTTGTGATTATCGTAACCAATGGTTAGAGACGTAGAATGATATCCCTTCAAATCATTTGTAATAATAGAGGTGAATATACTCCTTGTCTTGTTATAAGAATATCACTGTTAAGTGATACACTATGGTTCAAGACAAATGTTTAACTCTAAGCATTAAAAACGTGTAATGGTAAATTCCTTTACGAATAAGTTCGTATATAAATGTATACACTCGTTTGGACTATTAAGCAAATAAAGATTTATTATTTATTATTTCAATTCGATTGGTTTTCTTGTAGATAATTCATCTTTGTATTGGTTGTTTGAAACTTCCCATTGAAGTTTAGGACTACGACTGATTAGTCTCTTATCGGCGCATGTACATAGTGTGAGGATTGCTTCGATATTGCCTTAAGTCACAAGCGTTATAAGCAGAGATGGATGATTGATAGCAATGAAATCCAGGATGTGCGTTTCGTACTGCTTAAGACTTGTCAGCTGGGTGTACTTGTGTAGTAACACTTACGATCAATGTTGATAACGGTTAAACCCTGTCAAGCCCTTTCTTCTGACAATGTTATCGACATAGCGACAGTTCGTTTATTTCTTTGTATTAATAAAATCACTATCATTGGATTATTTTATTGTGGTATACCAGTGTAACTCTATCCAGATTAAACTGGTACAAGGCAGTTCCAAGTTATTTCATACCAATAAAATCGCCAATTGCCCTAAATCTTATTTCATTACAATACTATTTCCAGATTCAGTTCAGTTCTTATTCATTTTTAATCACAATTTGATTTAGTTTACTAGTGCTTTATCTACAAGTCTATTTTTAAACTAAAGTTTTCATTGAATCCGTTTTGTTCTGCCCCATTGAGATGAGTATTACGAATATTGAAGGCGTAATCATCCCAATATGAAAGTTTAATACTTACTTCATTTGGCCAAATATCACTACGAAATCGTACCGAACTAACGTGTTTCGGTAAATCAAAATATTCACCATGACTTTGAAATGATCTAGTTGTCTCTTCTGACAAGCGCGTTATCTTCACTACTGATTTATTTAAATTGTTATCTTCAACAGTTTGTTGTTGTGGATCATTATTTGAGGTGAAATCATCATCTGAACAGACTGAGGAAACTTTATCACTTGAACCGTCTTCCCTATCATCAACTGCAACAACATCTGATGTTGATATTTTATCAGATTTTCTAGAGTATGATTCCATTTCACAAGTGGCTCGAACCTATTGAACAGTTATAAGAAGATTTAAAGGGAGAATAAGCATTACACAATAAAATTCAAATAGACAGCGAAACACATACAACAAGAAGGACATGAAATCATAATCTAAGCGATTTCTACCGAATTCACTTTTCTCTCTCTCTCTCGGACATCTGAATATTGAATGCAGAAAGCAACAGTAAGCTGTCAAAAAATATTTCAGGCTTACTATGTAGAAAAAAAAATACAGATAGAATTCGACCAATACTGACAAATATAACACCTAATTACCGTTTGTACATTGGTTCTTGAAGACGATGAGATGGTTAGCTTAAACAATTTTCTAATAATCAATATATTGTTAAATTCATGAAACAAATAACAATTGTGAATTGTAAAATTATAAGTAACAGTAAAACAAATTGAGGAAAGCACACAACTGCTTCACAAGACAAGCCCTCAAATGGAATCCTCAAGGTCAATTTATTTATTTATTTGAACACATAAATATTGGTACAAGAGAGAGCCAATATATATGCGCCACACAAAACAATGAGGATTCGAAGAGAGAAAAAAACAATAACGAAAAGGTTGGTGTAGCAATAATAATAGTAATAATGAGGGAACGCAAAGGTACAATCAGAAGAAATCTTTCAGTTAAGGGAGACACAACCACTTTTTATGAAGAAAGTAAAAGGTTAGAGCAGGATCGCCACTGCCTTCTATTCTGAGCCATATCGGATAACGTCTCTAGCCACTGTGTAGCACCATCTCTCGGACCTCAACCAGGGAGTCGTGAAGGACCGACACAAGCCAGTCCCTTTGCAGCTTTCTTTCATACCACGACACCATATCATGCACTGACCACCTCTCCGCTTCTTCCAACCAGTCCCAGAGTCGGCAAATAATGCACGACGTGGAATTCTCTGGGACGACATTCGTAGAACATGTCCAAGCCATCGAAGTCGGTGTTTCAAGATGGTGACATCGATTGCATTATCATCTCTGTGCCCGAACGCACGATGCCGAACCTCTGCATTACTGATTGAATCAAATATCTTCGCCCACAACATTATACCACGAATTTGGCTTAGATATGTAGATGATACATTTGTTATTATAAAAAAGACTAATCTAAGATCTTTTTCAAAACGAATAAATACACTTTCATCGAACATCAAATTCACGAATGAAAATGAAAATGTACATGGTGAGCTACCATTCTTGGATTGCTTAGTAAAAAGAAATCCAAATGGAAGTCTAAACCTTACCATTTACCGAAAACCGATACATTCAAATCGTTAAATTGACTTCCATTCAGCACATCCTTTCAGTGCAAAGATCTCGCTAGCCTTAAATCTTTTTAGAACAGCTAACAAGATCATCACATCAGAGGAAGACAAACAAAAAGAACAAATGAATATAGTTAGCATCTTACAATTTAATAATTTTCCTATGAAGATTATTAGAAGCATATTAAAACAAAACAGTTTATTACATTCTAATAATGATTCGAATGAAATGCCATGAATTGGTACTGTAGTTCTACCATGCCGTCATGGCACAACAGAAGAAATCCAAAGAATCTTAAAACATCACAAAATCAAAGTGTATTACAAACAACGGACACACTACGTAATACTTTAGTTCGCCTGAAAGACAAAATCCCTTTCATATCCACACAGAACTGCGTCTACAAATTAGGTTGCATCGATTGTGATGCCTATTATATTGGAGAGTCATCCCGCGAAATCTTGACTAGAGCCAAAGAACATATTAGGTACACAAAGAAACCTCCTAACAGTCCCGTAGAATTGGACCAACTTCAAATTAAATCGGCAATAGCAGTTCATACCATTTTCAACAACCACCAAATTGATTTTAAAAATATCAAAATATTGCAAAAAGGCTTTTCCAATTACAAAGAAAGGAGAGTAGCTGTAGCATTCCGTATAATACTTAATCCTACTTCTCTCAATAGAAAGGAAGGCCTCACCATACATCCTACTTGAACCATCTATCCTAGCCATTCAGTTTGATCATATTTACAATTCACACTACCATATCACAAATTAAACTCTATCCTTTCTCACCATAAAGGTCACACAATTTTTCATTCTTAAACAATGCACACATATATACACACACAAATTTACATACATATCACTTATGAATCACCTTGACAGAAATGACATGACATCAACTTGTTCAGACTTGTTTTTGATTAATCCAATATTATTCTTGCATTGCTCCGTTGTACTATTTAAACTTGGATTAATTTTAATTTGGTTATTTATTTATTCTCTGAAGAAATGACTTACACGAAGTCACGAAACGTCCGAAAATCTAATTTTTCTACTCATTGGGATATTACAAATGTATTATTTTTATTTATAACAATGAACCCAATGCTCAATTTATTCGAAATTATCAAATCAAACCTTGGTAATGACACCTTAATAAGTTAACATTCTGTAGACTCTAACATGGAATTTTATTATATTGTTTTGTGTTAAGACTTTGTACAGAAGTAGATCATTTTATAAGATTTTAGGAAAATCATATTCTTTTGATTAGTTGTCTTGTCTTCAGTTATAGAGGTTTAAGTTAATAACTATAAAAATCACATGAATAGAACTTGTGGTGACTTTATGTCCGTCTTTTTATCACGTGATTTATCCAACAATCAAAATACGACTTATACAATCTTAGCACTGTGCCAAAACCAATGACGTTCGACCGGTATGAGCAACCTAGCATCCTTACTGGTCCTATGTCCGCCTAGCCCGTACAGTCAATACCAACTTCCAATATGCGAAACAAATCGAATCATCTATTTCAGACCCTGTGTTTATATATCAATCGAATAGATCGCAACTCACCATAAAGTAGGAAATAACATTTGTACACAATCAAGTCAAAAAGTGACTGTGAACGTGGGAAGCAGTAGTTAATAAACTGAACATAATTTAAGAACAGTAAATCATACAATAATAAATTATAAGTCAAAATAAAGCTTATAATAAGAGGAATATAAATATACATAATCTAATTATTGAATAGTTATACCATAAGAATATAAAGATAATATTAGTCAATTAATATGTCTCAGAAGTTAGTTGTGATTTAATCTTTGCTCGGATATAACAGAATTATCACATACTGTCACATTACATCATTCTGTTTATCAACAAAAAGAGATATTCTACTCATTAATTTTGATCATTGAAAATTGTTAAGAACTCCTTGTACATAACAGTTTTAACATATAAATATGTATTCCAGTAAGTGAAGATATGACTTATCTATCGTTAAAAGGAATGTAAAGCAAAGTAATTTGTTTAGCTAGTAATTGAAGACATTATGGGCTTATTCACAAATAATGTGTATCTAACTATGGAATTAATGGCTCAAAATAAGATTTTTTTTTAAAACTTGAAAGCTTGAAAAATTATTATGAAAGTTTCCACATTTAAGATGATAAGAAATTAGATTTACTTTTTTAGTTAAAATGATTTTTTTTTCAAACTTTTTATTTTCAGATGGGTCTTGTGGATATTATAGTAATTTCAATGGTTAAGACCATGAGTCAGTTGAAACTAGACCACCATGGAAAGCCTGGAAGCACTGGACGGCCGTTTCGTTCTATTGTGGGACTCCTCAGCAATAAAGTTATTTGAACACACGAGAATAAACAGTATATATCTTTCAATATCAAACATAACATTGACTAATGTATTTAAACCAGTTATTTATCAAATAATCTATAATGATTAAGATCTATAATGTGTGTTGATAGAGTATACATTAAAGAATTATGTAGAAACTTTAAGTATCCATAACTAACATCAAAGTCAGAATCTTTAATATGAACGTTAAGATAGTAAGTTTTATTGTACGGAGATGAGACTTGAAGAACTACTACAAGAATCATTAAAACAGTACAAGTATTTAAAAACAATTGAATACATAGTATACTCAATTTCCGTTGGCCGTCAGTCAGTCAGTGACAACGTAGGACCAGGCACATATATGCATCGGTCCAAGTTGCCATACCTAATTAGCACAATAAGATGAACACCAACTTCATGGGAGTAGTTAATTCAATGGTGGTAATATATAAAAGAAAGATTGCATATAAGGATATAATACAGGAAGAAAGAATTAGTTGGTAGAAAGATATAAAGCAATTTTAATCTCACGGTTTAAGGGAAGACCGTATACAATCAGCAACAGCCTACTGTGGAAGAGAATAAATCAACTTCCCTCTAGAGAGGAAATTAGGAAATGACGTTGGAAGTGGATAAGACACATATTGATGAAATCATCAAGCTGCATCACAAGGCAAGCGCTAACTTGGAATGGTGAAGGGAAACGAAAAACTGAAAGACCGAGGAACACATTTTGTCGGGAATTGGAAGCAAACATGAAAAGAACGAATAACAACTGGAAACGATTGCCCAGGACAGAGTTGGATGGAGAATGATGGTGAGCGGCCTATGCTACTCCAAGAGAGGTAACAGGCGTAAGTAAGTAAATCTAGATATCCAGATTACTTATTTAAATCTCATGACAGATATGATATTTATAGATTAGTAAGAAGTTAAAATTTAACAATTCATACATTTTCTACTTCAGTCAATCAGTAATAAAAATTAGATGCTTAAAGCTATAAGTATTGTAGATGATGAACTACTACAACTCAGATAGATACTCATTAGAAATGATTATCCACCTAGATTCATCGATAGAAGCTTAACATCAAGATTATATCCTGAAAGATAACTGACAATTAAAAAGAAAATCGTTTTTTATAAAAATTGGATTATAAGTGTTTTAGTTGAATTGCAACATTTATTTTAATGTTTAATATCATAATTAATTCTGAATGAGTATTTTTATTCAGTATATATACACTGGTTAAGTGTAAATTTTCACGAATTCGTAGTGCATACAGTTTTCAATGCACAATATATACACGGTGACAAGCATTTATTTATGGGCATTTTTCGTTCATTTAATGTATAATTTCCACTGAGGATTTTTCTTGAAGCTCTAAATTTCGCTTTATTTGTTTTTTTTATGCATCTGTCAAGTTACGATGCGTTACAGTTGAGTGTTCATAGAAGACATATGTAGATAACTTCAGGTGATTGAAATGAAATCCCTAGTGAAAATTGCACTCCTATATGCAGTACTGAATGGACGGTAAGAATGTTAGTGTTAGGTATGCTGAGCAATATACCAATCATTATCATGTTAGGTCTAATGATGTCCTTGAACGTTAAATGAACATTCTCTATTGGTCGGTATTTGTTCACTTGTTAAATATTGTGTAAATGTTGTTTTCTATTTTTATGGTACGATGTGGTCTGCTTGATTAATATATAAACAGAGTATGTTTGAAAAATAATGATTTCATAACTCAGAGGCTGAGACTTGTGTTCTGGACTCAACTGGCTGGGGTAGACAGGGAAGCAGGGCCAATCAGGACACTAGGTCGTTCATTACGTGTTTACGTGTTACTGGATCGATTGATAAATACGCTGCGCATCTAGCCTGCAGTCTCACCCGTTACAACAGTTAGATATTGCATTTTTATTGAACACTGGAAAAAAATTAGTTAACCTCGTACAATTTTACTAATATGTACTTTAATATTCATTATAAACAAAAATGATTAATATATGGGTTCATGTTGGTGTCGATTATTCACTGAATTTCTTAATCAACAATGGTATACAAATATACGTACACACACACATGCTCATGCACTTTTCACTTTGTGAACATTGATATGGTAAACTAATATGAAGTAGCCAAGTTCACTCAAAGATAATCAGAAGTAACCTGAAAAATAAATACATATCATTGTCTAAGAGATGGAAAGATGTATACATATAAATGAGTATTTGTGTACTTTATTCAGTAGCTCAATATATTTTCTCGTCCATTCTTGCATTTTTTGCTAAAGTAGTCAGTTACAGAGGGGGTAGTGAATAGCACCGTGTGTATCAATATCAGATTACGGATACCATCCGTCATAACAAACATTTTTACACATCTTACGACACATATTTTCTACTATGCAAAAAAGAATTAACCAACATCTGAACATGATTAGAAGAGTTTGGCGCAGATTTGTCATTCAAATTTATATATTCTTTGATCGTTTTCATTTTGAAGAGACCATAAACAAAATGCTGGAATTAGTGAAATCTTAATTCCTGAGATAATCTCAAATATAAATTAGTGTTTAGTGTTTTTTTGATATACCCGGTGCTTAATTTCTGTTAAATTATTCATTTATATTTGGATGAATGTTCATATAAATGAGAATACAAATACTGAAAAAATACCAGTATGAAAATCGTGGACATGGCTAAATATGATTGCCACCGACAACTATTGAAAACCTGACTACTTGAGTGAGAACACAAGACTGAAGTAGAAAGTCTATTGGGCTACCGAGTAATATGCACAAATGCTCATTTATATACATACATTTCTACCCCTAGGGGAATCAATCCATTTTTGTAGCCGATGATATGCATTTTCATTTAGGTCATTTTTTATTGTCATCGAGTGACCTCATTTGTCCATTTCTAACTACCTCACTATACCAATTAAAACTGAATATTTATGCGAAACTCTGTCATAACAGTGATTGGAATTACTTTTATTTTAATACTAAAAACATTAAGTAGATGGCAAGACAATAATTTATGGACAAACTACTCACATTTGAGACTGCGACTCCTTGATTTTCGTGTGGAATTCATTCATTTATATGGTTAAACATCTGGGCATTATAAAAAAATGTAAGTTCATGAAAAAACCCTTACCCTAATTCCTAATCTTAACCCATAACTCTAACTTCCAATCTCAATTCTTCACACTAATTTACAAAATTGTTTAGACCGTAGTACGTGGTTGAAGTTCCGCAATGACACTAGTGCCGTTCAAAGGTTTTCTATAAATTATAATCTCCTCTATTAATTATAAACGAATTAAACAGACGGAAAATTTACAACATTAGTAAGGTAGTAAATCAGAAAAAAAGACTAACCACAAATAAAATCAAATTACTTCATGTTAGTGTATTATATACACATATAATCTGTTGCTGATTAACGTCTAAGTATCGAAAAAAAGAATTCACACAACAGATACAATTTACAGATAATTACGCTATAATCATTTTATTTCATGTTAAAGATAAATAAAGTCTTTTAACAAAAACTTACTGAACCAGTTGAATCTTGAAGTGCAATTAAACTACTGTAAGGATTCCAAACAGATACTGGAGTGATTAGATGCAAAATTGCACTGACATCAGGACGAACACGTTTAGCAGAAGAGACTTGTGAAGGTTCACATGCGAAGCAAAGAAAAACCTACAATGAATTATTTGAAGAAAGATGGCAATTTCAAATCAATTAAGAGTACACTTTGTATGACTAACTGTATTACTCGGAATGTTATGTTTAAAATTCATTTATCCAATTTTCATTTATTCTTATTATAGTTTAAAACTCGTTTGTAATCTTTGTATACTTAAGCGTAAGTGATTATCATATTGTTTATTTTTTAAAGTAAACAGTTACTTAGCAATCACACTTGTCATCTATAAACTATAAACTGAAGTTAGACACATACATCATTGAGTCTCGGCTCAGTGGTCTGGAGGTTAAGCGTTCGTGCGTGGGACTAACGTTCTTGGGTTCGATTCCTGGTGAAGTTAGTGGACACACACTGCTGAGGAATCTCATACTGAGAAGAGACGGTTGTCCAGTGCTCCTAGATTTCTATTGATGATCTGGCGAAAATCAATCTGTGAATTAAACTAAGAAAATACCTTTCTCCGGTAATAATTAGCTAATAATCAACTGTAAACAAAAAAAGTGAAAAGTGATGAAAAACTAATCAAAACGATTTCAGAAATAATTGAAATACCAGTAAAAATGAGAAAACACAACCGACAGCAATTATACATTAACTTACTTGCAATTCTGTGTGTGGTTGCAAGGTTTGAGATTTATGAAATGTATACAGTTTTACGTAATCCGATGAACCTTCATGAGTTGGTCCAGCGTACAGATGCCAATTACATAAATCAATAGCCTGATAAATTGGAAATAAGCATGAGAAAAGTGCAACAAATGTATATAAGTGTAATGATAATAAAATTATTATATTCTAATGTATTACAGCATCAAATGACTGAATACAGAACATAAGAATCTATTTCTGTATATTAAAATACACTCACATCTTCACTAGCATTGTAAATACGTAGTAAACCCTCTCCAGGATCTGCGCTAGAGAAATGTATTGGACCATCAGCACGACATGTTATACGTAAAGAATCTCCAATTAAACTTGATGATGAAGGAAATGTAGATAAGTCAGAATTATGTAAATTGAAGTCGATATTGATTATTTTTGAATGTGAATCTGAAATTTCTGATATTTTACGTTCAGTTGTCAAAGGATAAGATTGCACAATATTGTTAGTATCTGCATGATCTAAATCGACATCATGAAGACAACTTCCAGTTGATTGTTGTTTTGATTTTAATAAAGATGTACACATGTCACTATATGTACGTTTGGTAGGAGTTATATTTGTTCGAACAATTGGTTTACCTTTTAGGATCTTTTCTGTAGGGGATAGATGAAGGCTAAGAAAATAGAACAAAAATTTACACCTTGATTTTTATTTACTGAAATTAAAAATTAAAAACATGGAATATTTGAAGTAGTGATGATCTTTGTGTATATGACACTACCAACATTACAGATATTATAAACTGAAATAAGAAGCTTAAGATTGTTAACTTCCAACAACTTATTTATTTATTTGAATACATAAATATTGGTACAAAGTGGAGCCGAATACATATGCGCCACACAAGTCACTTGATATGGGTGAAGGTTGTGATACTACCCGGGTGCCCAGACCGAAGCAGGTGGTTTTCTTAGAGGGCCACACTGGAGCCTTCGACCTGAAGGTCTAATCCACAAGGCAGTGGAGCAACGTCAGGAGATCAAAGATTGATAGTTTCTAACTGTACAAAATATATTTAGATTTATAGATCATTTGGCCCCCAAATGCCCTGGTACAGCCGAGAGTGGGTAGAGTCAGTTCTCCCTCTAAAAATGCTTTCACATGGCCACGTGCATACAACCACTGCCAGGGAATCCCTACTCACTGTCTTCTCGTAGTGGGCGTGTTGTTTACGAAATTGAGAAGACGATAAGCTAATATCCGGCGCTTTAACCAGGTTGGTTATAAAAAATCCACCTGGGGGAGTTGAAAAACACTGATTCTAAACCAATGATGCACATGGGCTCCAGAATCCTGAAGGAACAAATGCTGTATGAATCCATTGCTGGTCTCCGGCAACCATGGGAATGAATTTCCTGACATTGCTCCACTGCCTTGTGGATTAAGCCCTCAGGTCAAAGGCTCTGGGTGGGGCGCCCTAAGAATACCACCTGCTCCGGTTTGGGCACCCGGACAGTATCCCAGCCCTCATACAAATCGAATGATTTATGTGGCGCATATATATTTGGTGCCTCCTTGTACCAATGTTTATGTGTTTAAATAAATAAATAGATTATTTAACAAAAATATCAACTGCAGTGACATCCTGGACAAGTTCAATAGCTGCGATCAATCAAGTTCACAGTGGAATGGATTCGGAATTAATATTCTCACGTGCAAATAAACCTGGTGGTTTTCTACAAAGATCGATACATGAACAACCAACCTGGAATGGACAGTACAAGAATTTTCAAAGTTGAGACAGAAGAGAAACCTGATCCATTCACTATGGACAAGGGCTACACGTATGTGTACAGATGATACAATTGATATTAAAATTGATATACTACCACAACGAATCTCTACATAAATTCATTTTAAAAAATCTGAAGCCAAAATAACAACATGAAAGAGTGTCTTTAGTACAAAAAATCTTTATGAACATTCAGTTTAAAGGAGATATTGAGGCAGAAATCCCGAGAAGCAAACTTTCAAGATCTCTGATAACATTCTGTTCCGTTGAAACTTGTATTCTCTTCTCTAATTGGGCTTTAATTCGTAGTTTTGTGCAGAATGAGTTTTCGCTTTGGGCCAATGTACATCTATCAATTAACTTGTTCATGTGGAGCAGGTTGTATTGACCACATAAAACGAGCTCTTATGAAGAACATCTCAGAACATAACTCTCTCTGGATATTTAAAACACAACAGAGTTCAGGCAGTCTAAAGCTTGGAACATCAAGTCATTTCTGGTCACTCTGCTTCCCTATAATCCTCCTTCAGAATTATTTGTACAATAAGAAAAATCAACTCAAAACGAATACAAACGAAAAAAATATATACATCAGAGTCTAGATATCCACCAATTCAAACCTTACTATTATGCACAAAAGCAGTATGTTCGATCCATCATACCACCTTATTTTCCATCTTTCATTATCTACTGGGCTTTTTAACTCCTTTCCAATTCAGTCGGTCAGTAACAACGTAGAACTTCGTACGTACGTACATCAGTTCGAGTTGCCATACCACATTAGCAGAGATGCAGTGGTCGATTCAAATCCCGTAGTGGTAGAGGTAGCAAAAGTATAAGCAGTAATCGGGAAGATTAGGGTTTGGAGATGTTATTTAACGAGTATAATCCAGTGAAATAAATTTGAAAAGAGGAAAAAAAGGGGCATGAAGAATTCAGATAATTAGAATTTGGGAGAACATAGAGAGTGGATGCACCTGCGCCATAGCAAACGATTTTGAGCCATGTCATTCAGGGTCTCTAACCATCGGTTGCTATCATCTCGCGGTCCCCAACCAGGTAGTCTACACCTACCAACATGACTCAGTCCACTTGTCAGTGACTTCATGGATTTGTGCCATGTTTTGGTCTGGCCGCCACTAGCTTTCTTCCAACCTACTCCTATACCACTGAATATAGCACGTCGAGGTAGTCGGTGGTTGGGCATACGTAACACGTGTCCCAGCCATCTCAACTGATGAAGTTTCACTACTTCATCAATTGATTTGCCATCCTTACCTAGTACCCGTTTCCTAACAGCTGCGTTACTTACTCGGTGGTCCCAGGATATACGAGCAATACTTCGAAGACACCTATGATCAAATACTAGTAACCTACGAATATCCTCTACTCTTACCGGCCATGTTTCACAGCCATAAAGTAGGACGGAACGAACTGCTGCGCAGTAAACACGTCCTTTGGTTGGTAGACGGATATATCGCCTACGCCATAAATGACGCAAGTTGGCAAAAGCTAGTCGAGCCTTCTGTATCCGTGCTGAGATTTCGTCACACACCAGACCACAAGGGCTGATGAGACTTCCAAGATAAGTGAAGCGGTCGACACACTCAACTACTTCACTCCCTATCACTAGTTCGGGTGTCGATGTAACCCAATCCTGAAGCAACATTTTGCATTTCGAGGGGGAGAATCACATCCCGAACATGCTTGCATTGTTGCTTAGAGTGGTCAGAAGACTCTGCATTTTGTCAGCGTCTTCACCAAATAAAACTATGTCATCTGCATATTCTAAGTCAACAAGTGAACCTCCTGGTAGAAGTTCAACCCCCGGAAATTTAGATGAGGAGAGTGTTATCTCTAAAAGTACGTCGACCACAAAGTTGAACAAGAATGGGGAGAGTGGATAGCCCTGACGAACACCACTTGAGGTAATCAATTCTGATGACAGTTCGCCATAAGCTCTCACTCTACCAGATGTGTTCGAGTAGAGAGCCTTTATAAGGTTAATGTACTTCTTTGGTACTCCTTTCAGTGACAAACACTGCCATAGAACCTCACGGTCAATAGAGTCGAATGCCGCCTTAAGATCGAGAAATACTACCATTGTGGGGCGTCTGAATGTGTGTCTGTGTTCTAGAACCTGACGTAGTGTGAATATCTGAGCTATACAACCACGTCCAGGTCGAAAACCGGCCTGGTTTTCTCTAGTTTGCTCTTCACGAGCTTTGATTAGGCGTCGAAGTATTATTGAAGCTAATATTTTAGACACTATATTAGTCAAACTGATTCCTCTGTGATTGTCACAAGAGAACTTTTGTCCTTTCTTATAAACTGGCACAATCAGTGATTGAGACCAGTCAGATGGGATTACGTCCAGTTCCCAAATTCTACCTAAGACCTCGGTTAATCTCATTGCTAATACTGGACCACCATCCTTAAAAATCTCAGGAGTAAACCTGTCAGGGCCTGCTGCTCTCCCTCGTTTCAGATTTCCTATGGCTTTTTCAACTTCATAAAGAGACGGAGGACCTACATTAACTTGCCATTCAGGTTGACTGGAGATCGTGGGAAACCGAAGTGTGGCTGAAGGCCAGTTGAACTGATTCCTAAAGTGTTCTGCCCATCGATCCAATCTCCTGGATTGAGAATGAATAATATGTCCATCTTTCTCTGAGATTGTTTCGCTAACAGTCGGGTTCCTAATTCCGGTTTCCTTAACGAGTCTAAACAATTGTCTGCTATTACCTATTGCCGTTGCCTTTTCCATCTCTCTTGCTTTCGCTACCCACCACTGTTCGCGATCATTGCGTAGACTTCTTGTCAGTTTGCGCTTAAGCTGACTCCGCTCTTCACTATGTTCAGAGCCAGGTGGAATGAGTTTCCGAGCATCTATCAGTGCGATAGATGCTGCTGAGATCCAGTGTTGCTCCCTAACCTTGCGGTTTACCTTACTAACAGATATCACTGCTGTTTCCACAGCTTTTCGGATATCATTCCATGCTGCCTCGGGGTGGGCATCACATACATGGCTGCCTAACTGTTTTCTTAGTTGTTCCTGAAATATACTCTTAGCTTGACTATCATTAAGTAAGCCCCTAAGAGGTTTCCTTGCAGCGTTTTCCTACGTCCAGTAAGACGCAAGCAAATACGCGCTCGTACTAGAGCATGATCTGAATCTAGGCATGTGCTCCAGAATGAGCGACAGTCTTCTATCGAGCCCCTCCATCGGTGGCTGATAGCGATGTGATCTATTTGGGTCCAACGTTGGGACGAATTAGGGGGTCGCCATGTTAAAAGATGTTTTTCCTTATGCTTAAAGTTAGTATTTGCAAGGAACAGGCGGTTATCTGAGCATAGCTGCAACAGACGGTCGCCATTATCTGTTCTTTGAGCCACGATACTATAAGATCCACCAAGGTGTTTTTCCCTATCGCTTAGTTTACCTACTTGAGCATTAAAGTCACCGGCCACTATTACTACATCCGAGCGCTTAGCTTTTCGGAGAAGGTCCGAAAGCTTTCTGTAAAACTCATCTTTTACATCATCTGAGCTGCAGTCAGTGGGAGAATAGGCAGAGACGACGAAGAGGCAACGACGAGTGTCCCTATCTTTCCGGATTCTTACTGTTCCGTTCAGTCGGACAGCGCACAAACGACTGTCTACTGGGATCCACTCTAAGAGAGCTAGTTCTGCCCTAGGACTCAATGTTATACCTACGCCGGCGAGGCCACGGGAAGCAGAATCAGGGCTTCCAGATACACGAAGCGTAAATCGAGTCGGTTCTTTATTTTGGCATGGTGAGGTCAAATGAATGATGCTACTTGGATCCTGTATGCGCGTTTCGGAGACGCAACACACATCGATGGCGCGAGATTCTAAAGTCCTAGCTAAGGAAGCCTGCTGTCCTATTTGGCACAGTGTTCGTACGTTAAAAGCTCCTACGTGTAGTTTAGAGCGTGGTTTCAGGAGACCAGGAATAGCGTTCCACGTACTCGAATCGTTTGCCCTAGCGGTGCGAGGTGATAAAGAGACGTGAGGAGGGTTAGTCATGGAGATAAGAGAGGTATTAGAAGGTGTAGGAAGGATTTGAATGTGACCAACTTGGTCTCGCGTGCTGTTACGGGTATGAGGGCTGATGTCACTTCCCGGCTGCCCACACCGTGGAAGGGTATTTCTTGAGGAACCTGAAAAGGAAATTGGATTAGTGTTGGTCTTAACGACCTGGGAGCGTGACCGCAGAGCCCAAGGGACAACTGCTTGAGGCCGGTCGCGCATGGCCTTTTTGTAGAAGGTTTTTGACGTGTTAGCTCCGTTCTTCAGATGGCCTTACCGCCGGAGACGGAAATCCGTGAGGTAAGGTGAGGTGTGACATTTTTAGGGTCGACCTTTTCTAACCCCACCCCTCCTTGTGGGAAGGCAGCATCGCTGTCATGCTGATTGTCCGAAGGAAACACCTTACTGCTGTCACACTTCTGTACAGTCAGCAGTACGACTTCGCCCTCAGACTTTGAGTTGCTGCTTTTAGTCTTACCGTTCACTAATCGACCTGCCTGGCATGGTAGAACCTACAGGAACATATGTTCCAGCCAATATAGCTCGGATGGGTCATCACGATAGGCAAGCCCGACCACCACGTCAAGGTAGCAGCTTCCAATTATTCTGCACAAATATTATTTAGCCATTAATGATTCTGTTTCCAATATTTATCAAGTGGACAATTATCTTCATATTGACATTTTTTATTAAACACTATATTATTACAATTGATTGATCACTGGGTGGCGACCAGTGCTATATGTGTCAAGTCTTTATTAGTGCAGAATGAATGCTATCGACCATGTTCCAATGTGGCCACCAGTCTAGGTGATTCGACACTGCGTGGACTATGTTGAGATTATATGGTGGTTGGAGGTAGTCAACAGGAAACCCTGGACCCGGGTTTCGTGCTACTTGGTACTCGTCAGCAAGGTGTACCTGTACTCTTGAGGGAACTGGTGCTCCCTGACGGATTCGATCCCGTGTCATCCAGCTTCACAGTCAGAGACGTTACCACTGAGCTATCCGGCCTGCGACCGTAACTTCCTTTCAATATCTGACTTTGTAAGTGATTTATATGATATAGCATGATTTATATGACATTTTTTCCCTATTACGCAACATCATTCTATTTTATTATAGACTACTATTTTTGGTAAACGGAATGAGCAAAAATACAATTGTACAGCTAAAATGAAATCGTCGAGAAAATAATTTACGTGAGATTGTCTTTGTTTTGATCTGTAACAGTGTGATACCATTGATATCTTTAAAAAATCAACTTTCAATCAATCACTCGTGATCATCATCCACTGATTTTTAACATTACAATTAACCTACACTTACAATTAACCTAGCACTTTCCTAAATATAATTCTACTATAAACAAAAATATACATTTCAGTAGGTAAAAAAAATGTTCCTATAGTCAGGTGATATAAACTCTAATATAAGCCTGTAAGTTGTCGATGAGTGTGATTGATAAAGTAAATACATTTTAAGTTTACGGTTAATATTTATAAGTTGTTATACGAATAACAGTGATATACTTTATTCATAATTGATAGATTATATATTAGTTTCAAATATATTTAAAACAATCTCATTACTTTTATTCTTAATTCTATAAAAGACAATAATCACAGTTGATTACGAATTATTATTTCAAATAGATATGTTATAATTTGGAATGATACTTGTGTTGAATGGTAGAAACCAATGGAGTATTCAGTAATGTGTTCAGATTTATGAACATTTAATTCATAAATTCGTCTCTCTCAAAGTAGGTCGAGACTTTGATTTACTCCTTTGAATATTTTGTAAACTAGACTCATAAGGATGGATTAAGGAAAAGCATTACATAAAATAGTGAAGATTTAGATTGGATAGTGATAATGTAACTTGCTTATCAAGTATGCCCTTTTAGACACTAACACTACTCAGCTCCTCAAATCAGAATGGAGTAGGATTCAAATCTGGAACGTAATGTTTACTAGTCGAGCGTATTAATTATTAATCCACTACTTTAATCAAGTTATCTACAAGATATATTACAGTAATAAATCCATTAATGATATAACAGAATTAACCTGTACTGAAATACAACTTTAGTGATCACCCTACAGTAGACAATATTGATATTCTCTAAACTAAGAATAGATTTAGGTCAATAATTTTAACTAAAAAAAAAACCATATAATGAAGATTATTTAAAATAAACTTTAGAAAGAAAAAAAGATCAAAACTTACCGAGATTCTTCACCTTCTAATAATTTTCTATACATAGCAAGTTCAGCATCTAATTGAATTTTTATTCCAGCTAATTCAGTACATTCAGTTGATTTATCCGTTAATAGTTCTAATAAACGTTCTATTTCTGAACGATGTTGACTAATTATTCCATGTAATTTATCTTCATTAAATTTTAATTGTTGTTCAAAATCTTTAAGTTGTTTACGAGTAGTTTCTAATTCATGACGACAATTATATAAGTCACTTGATTGTGATGATACTAACTGAGATAAACGTTGACATTCGGTTATTTTATTTTTAAGATCTTGTTCAAGTGAATTTGATCGTAATTTTTCTGCATCTAAAGTTGCCTTATAGTAACCAAATGAAGAAATGATATATTGTGAAAGAATATTTAAAAAAGGTTACTTTTTTTTATTGTTTAAAAGAAATGTTTAGCTTAGAATTAATGAATTGTTTTTACCAGAGTTAACTACTTTTGAATAACTAACTGCTTACAAAGAATGAAAATTAGAATATTATACATGTATGACCTAGAGACCTAATAATTAATGTATCAGAAGATAGATTTCCCCTTTTAAAAACCATATAATTACGTAACACTAATAATATATCAGCTTGTACTTACTAAGAGCAGAATATATTAATTATTAGCTAGTAGAATATTTGGCAATAAAAATAAAAATTCAATAAACAAGATTAGATTTTTTGACTTTTATATGAGCTACACAGTATCTAAATACCCTGATTAAAGTACGTGTAATGTATTCGAACGGATAACACACAATAGTCAGAAGTGGATCAAACGAATGAATATGCCATAGAGTTTTACCAAGAGCTCGGGAAAAAGAAATATGCACAAAACTACTCAAACATATTATTAATATGATGGAGAATATTTATAGCTCAAGTAGGACGCTTTAGGTGGTGTTGTTAAGTTCTCTGAGTTAAATGGTCTAACTGAAAAGTTTTTTTGTCATTCTGAACATCGTCAGAGTCTACTTCATGGAAATCTTTGAGTACTGAAGAAGCCGTTCAAAATGATAGTGAAAGCTTAATGATCAAACCATCTAGCTTAGAGAAGTTAACAGCAACATCAAAAGATTATTACCGCTTACTTTTAAACCCTCTTTTATTTTATTTTTTGCTTGATCGTATTGTATTGTCATTTGTGAACGTATTTCAGATAATAAATGACATAGTTTATCATGAGAATTTGCTTCGACACTTTTGATTATAGACGTTAAATGTGATTGAATTGATTCGCTATTCCAGATATTACGTTCCTGAAAATTGAAAATAAGGTAACAATAATTATATGAACAAACTATGCAGCATTAGTCACACAATTATCATTTAGATGTATGTAAATGTAGTGAAGCAGATTATAGTACGTAAACAGGTTTTGATGTAACTATGTTTCTTAGTAATATTCATTAATTTAATAGTTGAATTCATGAGTCAATTAAAGTTAGACCACCATAAAAAACCTGGAAGCATTGCACGACCGTTTTATCCTAGTATGGGACTGCTCAGCAATGCGCATCTATGATCCCGCCCCCCCCCGCGAGATTCAAACCCAGGACCTATCAGTCTCGCGCGCGAACGCTTAATCTTTAGACCAGTGAGCCGACATTTAACGGTGTTAATGTTAATATTCATTATTTATGACATCAACAACATATTAATTTAATTTTTTAGTGACTTTTATCCATACTCAACGACTAAATACGTTCCAATGTATGTCACTGTGAACCACATTTTTGGGGCTAGCGATACTACCTAGGCGTCTGAAGTAAAATTGGTAGAGGATGAAACTGTAACTCAATATTTAGAAGTTGAAACCTTTAACCAGCAAAGTACCAACTTTATATTGACCTAATGATAGTTGAATATTCAAGGTAGTAATAAATTTTAAAAAACCAGGTGTCAGATAAAATTTACTCAGTATGGGATACCCAATAATTAAGTTATTTTCTCATCCAAAAAACATGGAATAATCAAGATACTATAATAATGAACATCCATACAGGACCTGTCAGTACGCTTTACTGATGGACGAATAGAATGGAAACTAATAAACATGAGAATAGAGGTGAGAATATGGTGACACCAACAGTAGCATAACTGTTAAATAATGGAGAAAAAGAAGCTACTGGAAAACTGAAATAGAATACGATGTATATGACTCAAAAGAAAACAATTAGTTTATCTGTGTCAATCTGATTGCTATTGAAATACTTATTGTAACTGAATAGATAGTCTGAAAATCCCTCCAAAGTATTTTGCTTGACAGTACTGTTGTTTCTAGAATCTTTCACCCTGGTTTGTACCTTAAATTCTAACCAGGACTTGTGTAACCATATTTCCGTATTTCCCAATCTTCTTTGATAAAACCTTTATTTAACTTTGGATAAGATTTGCCTCTACTGTTTAATTTTCTAATTGTATGGTACCGAACAACCGATGATAAAATTTTACTAGATTCAAGGTTATGTTGTGAACTAAATGAGCAGTCTTTGTCTTTGACTGTCTGTTGAGTTTATTATTTTATTGAATCCTTGAACATGGAAATCCGACTGCATTAGATAAGGAATATTCCTATTGAAATTGATTGATCACTGGGTGGTGATCAACGTCATGCATGTCTAGTCCTTATTAGTGCAGATCGAATGCTATCGATCATGTTGCAATGTGGCCACCAGTCTAGGTGACTCGACACATGATCGATAGTATTCGATCTGCACTAATAAGGACTAGACAAGCATGACATTGATCACCACACAGTGATCAATCAATTGTGATTACATCTCAGTCCTACAGGAGGTTAGTCACGGCTCGGATAGCTCAGTGGTAACGTCTCTGACTGTGAAGCTGGGTGACACGAGGTCGAATCCATCAGGGAGCACCAGTTCCCTCAAGATTACAAGTACACCTTGCTGACGAGTACCAAGTAGCACGAAACCCGGGTCCAGGGTTTCCTGTTGACTACCTCCAACCACTATCTAATATTCCTATTGATTCTCAGGTACTCAACAGTTGTATTTGACTAACCAATTTTCGCTGTATACTATGTTACCGGAGAAACTTTGACTATATAAAGGGAGAGGTATTGTTGATGTATTTTGTATTTTTTGACAGAACGGTTTAGTATCAGAACGGCATAAATTACGCAAAACGTTTTGTGCATTGAAATGCAAAATGGTGGTTGGAAGTAGTCAACACGAAACTCTGAACCAAGATGTGTTAAACTAAAGTTTAGACGATAATAATATACATTCGTATATTCAACCCCTTAGTATGACGTGGTCACAACACTGTGTTAAATGTTCTTATTAACAGTATTCCATGCTATTGCTGATTCGATTTGTAGATTTTTCAGTTCTACGGGATTATATGGGGATCATTTTGTGTAGTTTAGATGTTACTTTGGACAAGTCATGTTTTCACGAAACGATTCCAAAAAATAGAAAACATCACAAGCGACATATTTTAATCTGTAAACAATTCTGTGTTGAAGTGAAAGGGATTCTTTATTTGATTCGAACTAAAGTATTTCGATGAATGGCAGTCACTTTGCAGGAAAATTTAACTCTGTGTTAAGGATTTTTAGTAGTCCACCATATATTTGAAATTATCAAGTAAAATCTTCGTAGTAATGCTTACAAACCCATTAATAATCAGGTTTAGTTATTCGGTTTGACAAGATACTTCTTTGGTACTCTTCCTGTTGAGCAAAATAAATAGGCCGTAGCTAATGCTTGCTTTCAACACATATTAAAATGTTATATCCTAAATAAATAGTAACTGTTAGAAATTATTTATGGACTATTATTACATACACTCCTATTGGATACCTATTAAATAACTAGATTATATGTATATTCATTTTCCTTTTATTATAAGCTTTCATTTGACTTATTGGACACTGTTATACGACTTATCATTCTTAACTTATTCCCAATTTATCAGTTACAGTATTCCACACTCACAGCCACTTTTGGCTTGAGCTTGTATAATTATTACTTTTTATTTTAAGGTGTGATGCGGTCTGATCTGTTTGTGTATAAACCAAGGATGTCTGAAATATACAATTCATATTTCAGAGGCTGATATTTGTATTTTGGACTGAACCAGCTGGGTCAGGCGAGAAGCTACTATAAAGGGGACCCATTAGAACTCTGAATTGACTCAAGGCTGCTCGTGCTGACTGATGCGCCATTAGTTTAGCACAAGTCGGTGTTCTAATTGGTGACCTAGTTACGTGTGATTTGACGGGCTGAGGGTATAATAGAAAACATATTCCAACATGGTCCAATAAGAGTGAGAGGAATGAGATTAGGAATTTTATCTTTCAACATTTAGTCGACTCTGATTACTCAACAAACCCACACGTTGATTTTAAAATTATTTATAAAATCCATCCAAATCTAGCAAGATTTCTCCATATCCAACCATTAAAAATAGAAGTACTCGATATTTGGTTTGATTTTGAGACACTTGCCTATCAGAAATCAGATTCTAAAGAATAATCAACGTGTTTTGTGGAGAATTTAAGAAATTTCACAGGTTTAAATCATGAGTCAGTTGAAGCTAGACCACCATTGAAAACCTGGAAGCACTGGACGGCCGTTTCGTCCTGGTATGGGACTCCTCAGCAGGGCGTCCAGTGCTTCCAGGTTTTCAATGGTGGTCTAGCTTCAACTGACTCATGATTTAAACCTGTGAAATAATCAACGTATAAATCATTCCAAGATTTTACAAAAGTATATACATGATAGCATAGACACATGTACACGCCATTGCGAATTTCTTCCCGTGAAACTGTGAGAAATTCTAATAACACGAACATTTCCACGCAAATGGAGTAGTGGCTTAATGCTTAGGGAGTTTAACTTCTGGTCACTAAGTCCAGGTTCAAACCCCGCTCTGACTACTTCAGTCTGGGCAACCAGTTAGTATTATAATAAATAGCCCTTAAATTTATTGTGCCTCATACCCAAGTACCTGGTGAATGAATTAATTTGATTACCTAATCAGTTTGTCCACAAGATGAAATCATAAAGACATTAATGAATAAGCTAACTGGTTTTGTTGAAAGTAAAATAGACTCTTTAGACTATTTCGGGTTGGTACATGGCACTGTTACTCGGCATTAACATACGAAAATGTAAGTTGAATAAATGAAAAAAACTGGACAACTTACTTTCGCTAATAGCTGATTTTTAAACTCTAATTGTTCTAAAGCTGTAAGTAGCTTATTTTTGGTATCAGTATGCAACAAAGTTTCATTTTCCAACTGAGATTTCAACATTTTATGTTGATCCATCAATGAATCATAATCTGTTTTGTAATTCTATTGTCAACAAAAGCACATAAATGGAAGATATAATAATAATAATAATAATAATAATAATAATAATAATAAGACTTAAATAAAAAAATTTCTCGGAAAAACAATCTATCCATGGACTAAATCAACTCGTAAAGTAGGCGAAAGCTCCATGAAAAAAATTGCATTTAGTTTATAGAAAGGCTGATGAATTAAATAAATTCCGTATTACCTACTTCATTAAGCAGAACAATAGGAATTAACTGAGAGTCTTGAGAACAGACTAGTAACCATACTTCAGTTTAATTCTGCAAGTATACAGTATATTTTTCCTTTAAAACTACCGTTAGACGAATTACGGAGGTGAGAGATGCGAGTGTTTACGCATTGTGCAAGTAGAAATTTCTAAAGAGTAATTCAAAAAAAACCAAAGTGACTGAACAACGTTTTTTGAGGTTAGTCTATTCTCCATGAACCCGAAAATAAGCAACGGATATTTTTTAAACCCATGATTGATACAAAATGTGGGATTAATATATTATTTCTCGCAAACAAGCTCGAGGATATTTCATAAATTTTGTAAGAAGTAAAAGTAGATTATATATTCGTGTAGATCACTCACACTTCGAATGACATTTATGTTGCGGGGATCATAGAAGTAGGAGAACCTTTTAACGTTATTCGGCTATGGACACATCTAAATGAAACTGAAAATATCGATGGTTCTAGTTGCCGGAAGTTAATGTGTATATTTTTTTCAATAACGTTTATACTCTATGGCATCCTCTTTTAAAGATTAAATTGAGTACAAATTGTGAATAAACCATAAATCAGGCATCTGTTTTTTAAATGTGGAATGGTCTATTATTTTCGGTTAATTTATGAATACGACTGTTTCATTCAAGAACTACACACTATTAAACAGTTTATTGAACTTATTAGTTCGGTAGAAAAATCTTTAAGCTTTCAAATCTTAGTGCCCCACACATAGGTTACAGTTTAAATCTACTTTGAAAACAGCTATTAGTGTAAAAATATAAAAGTCAGTATATATATATATCATCCGTTTAACTTACGTTACATACGTTCAATTGATTTTGTAACTGAGATAGCTGAACATTTAATGACGCAATTTTATTACCCATTTCAGTCTCATTGGCTTTTGAACGCTCAAGTTGTTTAATTGTTTCATCTAGATCAGACGTGGATTTTTTCAACTGAATTTTAGCATTAGTTAATTCAAGTGAAGTTTTATCTAAATTTTGGCGCAATAATTCAACTTCGTTTGAAAAAACTTTTACATAGTCATCCATTTCATTCTGTACACAAGTATGCAAAGTATGAAGGTTAATTAAAGCAACAAGTACCATATTAATTTATAGATAAATTAAGGTATGAATAAAGACCAGAATTTATCTCCAACCAAAGCTGTTTGACTGTCGACAAGAGAGGACGTAAAGTAATTTGAAAGCTAGTTCCCGGTAGCAACAACTTTTACTGTAGACCAATTGTAACCGGAATGTAAAAAAATCACAAGAAAACTAACACGATCGGTTTAAGTCCATTAGGGCACATGCAGTTAGCATACCAAGTGAAATTTCACGTGAAATCGTCAATATAGTATATATGAATCCCCAATATAAACCAAGAATTCATGAATACTCCATTCAAGACTAAGAAGTGAACATACATTGCATCTTTAGTGATATCTCGGTCGCGATCAAAGTAAAAACTGAAATGAGACAACATTACGTTGTTGTACTTCTGTTCCCTTTACATTGTTGATAAAATGATATCACAGCTCATGAACCGATCAGTTTTCCGGTAGCTAGCTATTAAGTATTTGGAATAATTGAGGACAGAAAATTGCATTCAAATAATGATTAAATACATAGCTGCGAAATAGAACTAAGTCTTATATTATTAGAATCTATCAACAAAAAATAGATCCTAAATTTAGGTTTGTTGAGGACCACAAAAGAATCCATCGAATCGCATTCATTAATTGCCTGATTTTTCAAACTATATGTATATATAGTTCATTTTAATGCACGGATATAAAACATATCAGGGTAATGCTTTCAGTAGTGCTTCATTTTTGGACCTTAATGAAATGTTTATTTGACTACCAATATGAAAAAAGAGAACATTTAGGAAAAGATATATCCTGTGTCAGTAAAATTTATAATCACATTATCCAAACGTTCATTGTATCCAAAAAACCCGGAAATAATATGTTTATTACTTTGACCAACCAGTAATTAGCAATCATATGACTCATATAAATACTAAGGCTTAGGCAAATGGGTACTATTATTAGCCCCAATATCCAAGTACCTAGTGAATGAGTAAATTTAAATTAAATTCGTATGCTGTTTTCGGGGATGAAGTCACGTGTTTTGGTAAGAAGGCGTACATATTACGCTTTAAGTTTTATCCTCTAAAACCAATAGAATGCCTTGAAAACTGTAACGATGAAAAAGTGACTCAGAAAGTATCATAAGTGAATTAGATCAAAGTTACAGCTACCAGAAATTATACAAGGAATTTAACGACTGATGTGACTCGAAAATCAAGGAAGTTGGTGGAAAACTACTTAACAATTAAAAAAAAATGGACAAACGCATGCTCACTAAAATTTTAAACAACTGTAGTTATATTTCATCCCAAAGAAGTTTACTACATTAGTTTTTAAAAATGTTCAAACTGTGGATTGTGAAGTACATGATCAGTAAAGAAAACCGGTGCTTTTTGATATGTAAATATGACCAGACCACTAGTTTTCGAATAAACAGAAAATAAATACATTAACAAATATCTTAAGTTCACATACTAAGACAGCTGCTAAGTCATCACATTATTTAACATTGGATGCTACGCAGAATATGTCCTTTCCCACCTTTTCTAATATTTTTCTAAATATCCAGGACTTACTTTTAAAGAATTCGTTAAAAGGTCAATATGACCACTAAACTCTTTATTGAAGATGTTTTTATGAAGATGTTCGATATAATTTGCGAAACGATCATTTAAATGCTGAAGTTCTTCTTTTTCTTCCAGTCGGCTGATCACTAAGGAGTCAAAAGATGAAGATCTTGGAGATTTAATTTCTTCACTTGACTCTGATGACTCGCCTTCAGGTACTGGGCGTTTCGGCAGAGCTTTACGTGTTTTACCTAATCACAAGAGAAAAACAACACAACACTAAAATACAATTCAAGGTTTGACGCATTTAGGGATTTTCATACTTTACTGATATCGGATATTAAAATGAAACCTTAACCGACATTCTTAAAACCTGCAGGTTTTAAGGGTGTTTATGAACACCTGATTTAGATAACATATTACTAAATACATGAACCCTTTGGAAAAAACAGCTGAACACCTTAGCTCAACGAGGGTAATTACGTTTGCTAAGACAAACTAACGTATATGGAGTGTCATAATTCAGTTTTATGGTGACCAGGTAACTACTATTTCCCCTTAGTTTAAAGAATGAATACGGCCTGGTACCGCATAATAATCTTAACATAATAATCGCTTAGGCGTACGATCTATTGACTACCTTACAAGGCCAAAACTTATAGAGGACTCAATAAACATCCTAACCTGTTAGCTTGCTAGCAGGAGATTTGAGTCTCTTCCAATCTTTTTACAACCATTACAAAATAATTATTCTACAAATAACCACGAAGTTAAACGTTCCCCTTTTATCATCTTAGGAATATCAACTTAATGAGGAAACTCACCAGTTTTTGTGTTCGACATATTCCCTACTATTTTAACGACTGGTGGCGCAGAGTTTAAACTGTGGCCAAACGCATTTCTTTCAATATATTTTTAATAAGCTAGTACAAACAAATTGTCATTTCGAGTTTGCGTTTTGATGGTGTGAGACGCCTACAAAACGTTATTGCCACTTAGTTAAACGATTACACGAGATCTTTCTGTGCAGGAAGATTTCTTGATAACCGTTTTTCCTGATGATTTCGGAGCCGTAAAAAGACGTTTCCAGCACTTCCAAAATATTTAACTCGACTTCGTAGTATGCGAACAAGAGTGAAATAACTTGCCGTTCTTTAAAGCGTGAAGAACACGTAAATTAGACATGAGAAACAAATAATTTCACCCTAAGATTATCATTGTCAAGTAAGGATTTGTGTATCTTTGTCCCGCATGATCATGTGCTCATTGTGGCGAAAAGGTCCTTAAAGAAAATCTGACGCTAGTACTCTGAAATTGTTTATTTTGCCAACTTGATATTACAAGTTTCCATTCATTTTTCAGATATTATTTTTAGTGTAGTGTTTCTTCCACTCCATCGACCAGGATATTCTGTAGTGTATTTAGAAGCAAACAACGAAATCAGTCGAAACATTCATATTTGAATCTTACCAATAACACTTTACGTTGCTGTATCTCTATGCTTCGGAATGAAAGTGCCTCAAAATGATCTTTTAATGGTCTGTGATATCCCGAACACACTTGAATTCACATTAAGTGAAGCATACACCCAAAACAACAATATAAATAATAGATAGCCCTAGAAAAGCAATAACGGCCATGTCTATTTTCTTTGAGTTGCTGTCCATACCATTCGTATTTGTAAGTGGGTCGTGAACTTTGGAACATTGCATTTGTGATGTGCCGTGAAGTTTCCATTTTATCTATGGATAATTTAACAATTGTAAATCATGATGTCCTGAGAGAGAAACAAATTTTTAAAACACTAACTTAGTATTGCGAGTACTTCTCAAAAAATTAACAGAAGTCAGCTCGCTATTACTGAAGACATTAACCGATCTATAATTCTGAGAGTCACTCGTTCTTACGCAGCTTACCACTTCAACTGGCTCAAAAGCTACCGTCGCCAGTATATTTCAGATTACATGCCATGCAAGTTCTTTAAAAGACAAACTCCTCTGAGATCAGAACTCTGTCGAGACATTCTAAGCACGAGTCGAAGTATATCACAAAAACAGAATCGCATAGTATCTTATCTGACATGAAGCAGGAGGTTAATGTTTCAGCGGTGAATTCACTATTAGATTATTACCAACCTTGCCAACAACACAATAACTGAACAACTCAGTTTAGTTTAAACACTTAACGTAATTTAAAGATAGACACTTTCTCACCCATTGATCTCGTGTCAATCTACGTTTAGAACTGTTTACTTTTCTAGGGGAAGATACAGAAGTAAACCGAAAATTATCATTAGAAACTCAAAAATCTTGATTAAGACCGATGAAATCAGTGAAGGTACGACTTTCTGCAAGTCTCTCACACTTAAAGATCACCCATCCTGAAATGGAATCATAATAATATTTTCGATGCATCTCATAAACTGTTCTACCCTGACATTTTAGTGTTCAAACAGTCACAAAGCTAGTAACAAAGTGATTTTGTCGGTACGCTATGACCGTGGAGATAATTGTGACTAAATGAACTCCTTAAACTCTTAATTAGGCTTTTTTGTAGACACTAATATGACTGCTATCCACCTAATAAGCTGGATAATCAAAGAAAAATAAGCCGGTAGCGAATTAGCACTCATTGATATGGCACGTGAGAAATGTTCAAAAATACAATACCTCGATAGTTTTTTCAGGTCTACAGGACCAATAAATACTACAGAACTAAAAACGTCAGACTAATAAAGAAACCCTATAAAACCACGTCATAATTGCTTGTCAATAGAAAAAGGCTTTTCTGCCCATCATAAACAACTATCTACCATAAAAAGAGAGGGTAGGTTTGTTCAGGTTTCCTCAAAGATTACCGATAAAATTACAAAATAATAATTGTATAGATGCCAAAGCAAAACAGAAAAATCACTCATTGATATCACTAAGCATGACCAAAGCTAGGAAATGAAATTCTTATTCTTCGCGGATACATAAAATCATTCAAACAAAACAATAAATCAGTCACTCAGTTTAGCAGCGGAGAAAATTTAAGGTCAAGTGAAGCAAAGACTACCATAGTTGGCCGAATTTCGATGCGATTAAGTGGACAGGAGTGGATCGAAATAATAGTAATCTTGGATCAATGCCAAAGTTAGACCTTTTTGAATTTAGATTGACACTGGCAATTAGAATGACTAGCGATAGTATCGGAATAAAATAAAACTGAAAATAGAATATCCGGCGATTTCGTAGTAGTTCAGTAAATCATGAACTTCACTGTATTGAAATGGATTTAAATAGCACAATGACAGTTACTACGTTTTTTAAGACGTATTTGTGTATCGATATGGTAACGGAAGAGGATAAAATAATAGATAGATAGATAGATTGGTTGATTGATTGATTGATAGAATGATTGACCGGATGTTTGGTCGAATGATTGACGGGTAAGTGAACAGATAAACAAATCAAAGAATATCGGAAGGACTCTTATGAAAGGCATCCTACAGGGGTTGGGAAACGTCGCTAAGCTCTGACTAAATCATCCATTAGGCTGAACCGGCTCCACATTAAACGAAAAGTCATGTTGAACCCTTTTATCAAGCATCGTAGAGGTTAAGGATAACTAACACGCATTGACAAATTGCGCGCTATGGACTGAGCAATGTGGTAGTGGTACTCAACCTAAACTTACGAATAATTTTCTTCTAAGTTCAGGATGTTTAATAACGTTTCGTATTTACGTTCACACAGAATGATCTTATGTTTTATCACTCCCGTCAAATCTTAGTCGAAATCACAAATATGTATGCTCCGTAGGGCAACATACTACGAAAAATGTATTGCATGTACACAAACAATCTTAATGTGGTCTTAAATAGATAATTTGTTGTATTACCTTAAGTAATATGTTACCTAGATAATAAAACCTCTACATCAACCTCTACAAAATGGCTACGTTATATTCACCTTCCATACTTTGGTTTTACTGGTTTTTACCACTTTTTTCTAGTGTCTACTATCCCCTATGCATCTGCCGTTACGGCACACGGTTATATATGACTTGACTTCCTCATTGCAAGCATGTCATCTTAATTTCATTTTCAGTTTGTAAACACGCAATACGGGTTGGAAAATATATAAATGGTCTCTAGAGTTCTTCAGGAACTATAAAATAGTCTTCCTATTTATTTGTATTTACGCATCCATTGGTTATAGTAATGGTGCTCAAGCGAATATTCGATACAACTGTCAGCATATATAACAGCGAGTTCATTTTGCTATGACATTATATCATACATACAACTTAATGTAATTACTAAACTTAGATGTCACATTTTGTGTACTTCACAAAATAATGTAAACTTAGCAACACGTAATGAACAATTTTTACTTCATTATACTCAATCAAACCTCCCAATTCATCATAAAATGCTTATTAAGCATAGTTGTTATGTGGTCAAATGCAAAAATGTAGATGGTTTGAAATATCTGAAGCAGCACTAGCTATTTTCGACTAGTCAACTATTCATCAACACCACATAAGCTCATTAATAATGATTTTGCACCACCATTATATATTACTGTTTTGATCTAAAAAAAAACCGAAATTTAATAGGCACAATTCATATGACTACCAAAACGAACTCCGTCTATCAACTAGCATATATAACTATTCACCATATGAAGTATTGTTTCTTCTTGGTTGTTACCTAGCAGATGATTTCGGTACATCAATCGGCTGTTCAACTACTCGACGACTTAAAACCTGTGGTCTAACGACATTATCATTCGCGAGAATCATCGGTTTATAAAGTTCGAGCTAGTCTCCTGCAAACTAAAAACGACATTTTCGCCTCTATCCCAACACTGAAAGCGTTTTTCACTGGTATCATTGACATGAGTCCAGAGTGACACTCTTGGTTTTTTTATGTTATTTTCACTAATCCAGCAAACAAGCAACACTCACTGTTTTATCATCTTTTAGAGACTTTTTCGTGCCTATAGGTAACCCTCGTGCTATTGATAAAAGAAACCAGACAAGTGGCCAATAGGTCTTTATTTCGATCTTAGCGTAGTAACAGTGGAGCGTGGGATTATCTGTTCAGACAAACAAAGGCCTTCAACATTCAATATAAGATAATAGGGGTGATCTTATCCGCAACGCAACCATGTAAACTTAATGTACCGGTCATCTATGCGTTCAAGTAACCACAGATTTTGACATTTCATAATGTATTTTTAATTAAATAACTAGATTATATAGCTAATTTTGATCTTTTTCATATTTTTATTCGCCACGTTTCACTGCGTTACACTGCACGTCCATTGCATGCTGGGATGATATCTCAAGTCATAGTGAGTTTATTCACATAGTTGATTGTTTCCAGATAGACTGTCAGTGCGTGATTTTACTGTAGAAAGGTTTATTGTACTATAAACTATGTTTTTATGAACAACTGCCTGTTGTCTTCAGTCGGAAAGCAATATATATTTTCTTTAAAGACAATTGTCTTCCGTTCGGTAAGTTCAATTGGCCTATATTTCGTGTTTTTGTTTTATCGTCTTAATTATGTCCATTTAACTACTTTAAGCAATATGCCTGTGCAAATGAAATAATAACTATGACACTTGCTTAGTTTAGTATTTTTGGTTGTCGTATAATTCAGTTTAGTTGAAAGAATTATGGTATAGTGCTTGAAGTCTGTAACGAAACAGATCAGTCTAGTAAGTAGAGTTGCCTGTTTCTGATGAGTATACTGATTCAAAACAGTCTGACTAAAAATAGGAAAAAAGTGCTTTCGGTACTGTTGCTGTCATACATTATAAGATAGCGATAAGTATGTTTAGTGTTTATTTCTAGATTGTACATCTATCACTGACCATATTTCATGATCACTGTCATTAAACAATTTCCCCAGCAATAACATCGGCAGCAGGATAGCTAAGTGTGTGAGCTTTTATTTGCCCGCAGAAGAGCAGTATACAGTCTTAGAAGATGGCTGTTCTGTATCTCAATTAAATGCAGTTGGCTGTGGACAAATGTTAAGAATCTTTTTGGCAATTGGGACTTTTAGTTCATCAAACACTAACTCTGCTTGTATGTCTCCCTGTTAAACTAGATGCAGATACATGGTAATACTTAAATGAGAGCAAAATAATAAAAGCATTGAGATACGGTATTAAGTCCATGTTATGCTTTGCACAATAAATAGCTGACCTGACCTAATATTCATGAACTAAAGGTAAATCACAACTGCATAAATTCTTTGCTAAAATACATGTAATTTCTTTATTTATCTATTCCACATTTCTGACTAAATTCATTACTGTTTTCTCATTTAGAATGCAACAGGACTGAGTCTTCACAGATGTTAAGAACTGTTTCGCCCTTAGAACTATGGCCCTATGGATCTGTTTACGGGAGACCCAACTAACAGCAGATTATAAAAAGGATGCTGGATGTCCATTTTAATCTCACAACCACTTCCAGTACTTCTTGAGTTACTTCTTTTACCCTTTAGGTTTGGAAAAAACAACAAAAACTGCAGCTTAACATTACAAATGCAACTTTTAGACTGGAACTTGGTTTAAACCGTTGTTTGATATTCGATTCCTAATGAAAGTTCTCGAATAAATTTTTGAACCTAATGCTACTTTGTTTTATCTACTTAATCGTTGCAAGAAACTTGTGATAATCGAGCCTCTCATCACCTAGTTCATGTGTTCAAATGGTCGTGGACTGAGTAGATGCTTTCGCTCAACAGGCTTCCGTGTCTAGTAGCAGGCGATTACCAAAACCTCCAGGTAGGAACCTAGGTATATTAACAATAAAAGAGGGAAAAGAAATTGGTAAATCATAATATGATTTTATCCTTAAGAATATATCTAGTTGCCTCTTAAAGGACCCCTGAGAAGTCGCATGGTCTAGCTCGGCGAGCAGCGAATTCCAGCATTTGACAACTCATAAGGAGTAGAAGTTGTGTCTACAGTCCATTCTGCTATGTTGTGTCTCCAGTTTCTGGGTGTTACCCTTTAGGTTAGTGTTGATACTAAGTTTAAGTAGGTGTTTAAGAGGATGCCCAGAAGTGTTAAGGATACTGTAAGCCATTAGAAGGTCACCTCTAAGACGTATTTACTCTAATGGGTAGAGGTTAAGTGATTGGAGGCGTTCTTCATAAGGTGATTTGGTGCATATATTCGTCATTCTCATGGGAAACCTACAGACTCGGGTACTTTCACAACTTATTCTAGCCACCATGAGTTGTCACGGCCGCTGATGGATGGACACGCGTTACACATCTTAAGCGTCTCTGCGTCTAATCTCATGCCTCTACCGACACTAATGGAACACGAGTAACTCAAAGGCACCCTGTATGGTATCTTACATCGGGATACGCACTCACTTAGCTCTTTAGTGAGAATATTACTACAGTCCTGCTAAAAATCCCATAAACCCCCCTATCTCCATCCAAACAAATAAGTCTATATTTGCTGCATATAACAATTTTATTTTTTTAAAGTAAGATACAACAGTTAGAATTGGAGTGAAATGGCAATATACAGCAGATGCACGTGGTACATGTCTTCATCGATTAACTGGAATAGAAAATACGAATATTAGCTTAACAGGATTATTTAGAAAGACTAGTGTCTACTCTGAAACTACTGCGTGAGAAAGTTATACTGGAACCACGAATAATGTAGGAATCCAGTCTCCCAGCGCGTACGAAGCAATCAAACTGGAAGGCAGTTGTCCAAAAATAATTCGAATATGAAGGTGAGAATTTCCAGGTATTTTTCATTGTAAGGGTGAAAATATTGATGTCGTACAGTAAAAAAACACAGATTTGCGAGTGGTGAAGTATGATCTATAAAAAAGTGAGCTTAATAACAGTTAATTACCTTTTTATTCCCTGATCATGACCCTTCGGCTTCCTTTTATGGCCGAAACAGCAAACATAAACTACACACTGATAGCAGATTTCCGGCTTTTCAATGTTAGTTTTCAGTCTTCAGTAATAAGGATAGTAGGTTAGTGAACCTGTATTAATCCTGACACATTGCTTTCCAGTGAAGGTGCAGCTTCTCCTTGAAAGTATTCACTGATGGGGCTGATACCACTTGTTCGGGTAAGGCTTGCTTTAACGCACTACGTAATGAGTACAACCCCTCTATTACTCCTATATGACATATTTTTAATAACGAACCCTCTTCAATAGATTGGTAGTATCTGTGACTTCGTCTATGGTTATCGGAAGTCTGAGTTCTTTCGAAAACAAAACTGGTATCACCTACTGCTGGGCAATCAGTATTAGTTTGACTCGTTAGCGGGATAGTGTTGTCCATAATACTGAAGAAAATTAAATACCCGAGATTGTTCCCTTTCATTTTGCCGATAACATCATAAAAAACGGTTAGGAACGAACATTCGGACAGTTAGTCACAGGTAGCAACAACAGTTATTCTAGCTAGAGAAACGAACCCCGGCTTTGGATATCTAAAAAGCAAGTCAAAACAAAACCGATTACCATTTTAAAACATAAGACTAGCCAGCTTGGCTGAAGAAGTACATTGCCTTGAGTAGAAGCAGCAAAAACCATAAAACCAATGCTGATTCGAAGTAAATATCACACCAACATGTAGAACATTACACTAACTGCGGCATTTTATGAGACCGAAACATTAAATTACATAGCTACACAAAAGAAGTAACTGAAAGAAGCAGAGAACAAAGAAAGCCTACTGCCATTACTTACAAAGATGGCGGATGTATTAATTCCCGCCTCATTCTGATTGGTTGCTAAGCTGAAGGGCACATTTACGAAATTGAGTTGCGTTTAATTGCAGCCGATAATAGGGAATATAATGCTTATACAAAATAAGGAAGTGAATGAATACTTGAACAATACTGTTTTGGCATATGCTTGGTTCTTTGGGGTCAACTCTTAACCAACCAAACTATGCTGTTACAACTACACCGTGCCAGCTTTGATGTCGATTTGTAGCCTTCGACCCTTACTGACTGTAACAGCAGTCATCCACTCTTCAAACTCTGACTACAAGTTGAATAATAGCTTCGCACAACAAAATCACGACCACTTTTCACGGTTATACTTCTGTACTTACGGTTAGTCCGTTAAATATAGATATAACTAGAGGCTGTCAACGATACTGTCTGACATTCAACTTTAAATCAATGGCAGTATAGACATCGGCATCGATTGATAATACACTTATCCTACTGTCGCTATAGCATCATTACCCTTGCGGCAGACTTAACGTTTCTCATCGGAGGAACTCAATTACTTGTCAGAGCTATATGTTTCAGCCCGACTTGATAGAACAATAGGACGTTATGTTTTCATTATTTCTATGGTTAATCGTTTTACGTTCAACCAACGCCCTACTAATATAATATTATTTGTTGTTTTCCTGATCAGTTTTTGCCTCCTATTTTCCGTTTGTCTTACAGCTTGGCAATACCCAGAGGATTCATGTTATTCGTTTGGCACTTCCCAGGGCGCGACTACTCCCAACGTGTTTAGTACCGATTCAAAAAGCCGTTGAATCTGGTGGTGGAGTATTGTAGGGCCAGTGAAATTCCATTGTGCTCTACCCAAACCATCCTGCAGTTGAGTCATTGAATATCAAACAAATCATCGATCCTCGTCGACGTCAAGGACAACCGACGTGCATCAGTTAATCGTACGACATGGACTGGCCCATGCTTCGGTGGTCTTACTCTCGCTTGTATCTACTTTAACTAATATATTTCTGTAATAAAGTTTTCTGTGTTGTACAGTCTTCAAAGCATCTGTAGTACCTTGATACGTCAATGGGGTAGCAAATATAAGGTGCTGACTACAAGGTGTGACTTCGACGTTAGCTAGTTCGTCACACCATTCCCTTCTAACTCGAGTAGGCCTCCTATCATTCGACGTAGATCATCTACGTTGATGATCTACACTATAAAGAGAAACCTACAATGCTACAAATTTCTTTCTATTTAGGAGATTTGAACATGTATAGTTTCCAATACAAAACGATTGAAAAGGTATATAATTTACAGAAAAACATGATAGAAACATTTTATTATAACAACATACTTATATAAAGATGATTGAAAATGACAGCTTAATGGTGGGAAACATTTATGCTAGATAACAGTCAACACCATTTGGTTTGTCAATCAAATGTATTTATGTCTCTATGGATGTATCTCTCCTGAAAATAATCATAATGAGAATCAATTCTTCACAAATTTTTTTAAATTCATCGTCAGTCCTTAAGAGAGAAATTCAATCACAGCTATCATCAGCTATCAAGGCATTCAGTTCTCTCATACCGACAGTTTCAGGACTGATTTGATTTACGCCGATCCCACGCTGACTCCATAGAACCTAGAGAACAAATTGTAATCAAAAGGGTATAAAAAAATTATTAAGTGAGATTTAGTGGTACCGTAAGCGTGTATTCGTACACCAGAAAGTTTATTTTCTGTTACACTTCAAATAACCTTAATCGGACCATAGAAGGTTCCTTCATTTGGTGATCAGGTTCATCCAGTAGGTCGGACCAAATTACATAACCATTGTTCTCCCAAGTCATATCAGAACAGACATATAGGTTTGAGGGATCGATGACCAAAATCATAGCATCTGAAATTTGAGTCTAAAGCCCTGAAGAGTTATGATTATAGTATGGAGTTTTCAACAGGAAGTCAAAATCTCTCAGAAAGCTGATTTTCAACCTATGAACTAAGGATTTGGAATGATCTTTGACAAGCATAGTGGATTTTCTGTATTGTGTAATTTAGTTGTCGAAATAAGAATTGAGACTAAATGGCACTAAAGTCAACAGAAGATTGATAAACACCGCTTTGTATACTACCGCAGACTGCAGTCCGAATGGTAAATTCTGCAAAATTCTCTCTTTTCTCTTCTTAAATTCTAGGCACTGAAAAAGGTGATGAATCAGGGTGAGTGAGATCTAGTAACAACCGAAAGAAGACAACTCACTAGTTCATTGAGAAGTAGGTTGTTGATAATTCATGTAGAATGGTGTAGACACTGTGATTAGAATCTACAATATAATCAGTATTCTACTTCAGATGAATACAAAATTCGCTTAAAGCACATTCATAATTCCTATGATCATATAAAAATGCTCACAAACAAATCATTGAAAGCATTACACTCAATACAGTCGGATCATACAACTAATTTCAATGACACAAGAATCTTACAAATAGGTTTCGATTCTTACGAAGAAAGACTAACGATCGAATCCCTATACATATGGGCAAATCCAAATAATATTAATAGGAGAGATAGATTACAATTAGCTGTCTCATGCCAAATAATAATTAGTAAGTAAATTTGAACTCCTTATTCCATTTAATATATCACTGATTATCTGAATAACAACTCGACTGTTCTAATCACTTGTCTTACATGAATATGATCAGCGATTAAACGGAACAGTAAAATAACACAAACATTCATTCATTTTCATTCTGCATATTTATCTTCATTTTATGCATGCTTTGACAAATTTGACTCATATCATACATAAAACTTGCATATTTTTCCCTAAATATTCACCTATCAGAGGCGATAGATTGTAGTGACCTACTGTTATCAAGAGAACGCGATTGGTGTAGTGGAAATAGTAATTATTATTATAACCAATTGTACCAGTGATTGTTTTACTGTACTCGTTTGTTTAGCTATACCAAGAATATACATTCTTCCGTCGATTGTGACCTTGTACGAATTCTGTTACTCTCAGTAACCACACTTGTAACCTTGTATGATCTCGGTATTATTTCGATACGACGAGATCGCCAACAAATACATCTCGACTACAGACATCAACTGTCTTCTGATATTTGACCTACGGGGGATCTTATCTGTTAACTGGCATGTAGTCTTCCAGTAGTGGTGATCATAGTCAACTGCGACTCGACGCCACACTACAAGATGATCACTGACATTTCTCAGTATGGGGTTGTGGAGATTGTTATGCTTTTGATTGAGATAATGAATCAGTTGATGTTAGACCACCCACCATCAAAAACTCGGAAGCACTGGACGGCCGTTTTGTTCTAGTATGGGATTCCTAATACTGTTAATTACCATGTGCTCATTGTTGACAGGCTTCGTGAGGGGATTATCAGAGTTCTAGTGAGAAACCGTGACCAGTGGAGCTAATCCGTTTCAAGTAGGCAGGTACAATGAAATATGGTCACGCAATTTTGTGGGTTGTTTGAAGTTAAACATTAACACCGGTGGATACCGGCCCAGTGGCCTAGAAGTTATGCGTTCGTGCACGATACTGAGGGTACTGGTTTCAAGTCCCGCGAGCTGTATCGTGGATGCGTACTACTAAGGAGTCCTGTACAAGGGCGAAACGGTTGTCCAGTGCTTCCAGGTTTCTAATGATGGTGTAACATAAATCGATTCATGATTTCATTCAAACTGAAACTTCTCACACGTCTGATCCACTTACATACAACATACTTCGTTTGTTTTATGAACACACTTTTCGTTACACACGTTACACGTATCTCACACTACAACAAATACTTACATGATTGGATGACCCGTTTGGTATACACATAACCGAAGAACTATGTACCTATTTATATTCGATAATTTTGATGTTTGATTATATATCCTTGAAAAGGTTTGAATCAGATTGGAAAGTGAAGCGTTGAATTCGATCACAGAGATTTTACAAATATATTCTTTCTCTTCAATGTCTTACATTAACTCGGCGCACAAACACTGTGAATTTATTTGTTCAAATTTAGACGGAAATAATCATATAATTTAAAATTATTTCAGGAAGTGTAATTCAATCTAAATGAGACCTGATAATATTTTCTAGTGCAAACATAATAGCTTCTCACATATATCATCTAAATTATAGGAAGGAACATCATCAAAACATAGCGATAATGCACTTAGAACTACTAAACATACAGATTCAACAAAGTGGACAGCATTAGTTAGAAGTTTGTACAACTGGCTAATTCAGACAATATTTGAACCAAGGAGTATTAACATCGATATCAATGAAAGTGGTTTGAAATTCAGTCCTTTGACATTTAGGTGATTTCGATCACAATACTATTACTTAATCTCAAGCTTACTTGTAGAATCCGTTCACATCAACCAACATTTAGCTGTTTTCAACTACACTAAACAAAAATCCCGAGCTCCCAAGTTTGGGGAAATTTTGGGAATTCTGCGGAAATCCCCAAAGTCAAATGACCTTGACCAAGGTTAAAGGGGAATTTTGGAGTTTTTGTGCCATTTCCCCAAAGTTCACCATAGAGGCTTCCCCGAAATTGGGAGCTCAGGATGTAGCATGAATTCCTCATACATTATCGTTCTCCATAGTCAAGCAAATTGCATTGCTGACACAAGAGAACACATCAGTAACATGATGATAAAATGCTCATCTTCATGGATTTTCTATGCTAAAAGATCGATTGTATATCTGTGTTTTGTTTTTCTTGATAACAACGCACGACACCATATTGTCAGACTTACGTAGTGCTTGAAGATCTGGACCGTGTCGGAAGTGAATTTTCTATTTCACATGTGCCTTTTTCCATGCTAGCAAACAATAGTCATTTAAATATTCAACTGTTATATCTAAGGCTAATACACGTCCATCTGATGGCAATACTTCCGCGATAGACAATGCACTATATCCAGTATAAAAGCCTAGATTCATCTTAAAATAAATGGAAACATATCCGTTGATAATGACTAGTCGTTTAACTGACATTCACTGATCAATCACAAAACAGTAAAATTGCCACAGTAACATCTACCAAACCTTTTTTTAGAACGCACAGTCGTTTACCAAACAGTCAATAGCTTTACAAGTAAATGTGAAACCAATTATTACTGAGCCAAACAACCCAAACGTTTGTGAACGTCATAAATTTCAGACACAATTAACTATAATTGTAGTGAACAAGAACACAAGTGGGGACAATCGAATGTATTTAGCACGACAATTACAGACTATCTCAACAAAATCTGAATACCATAAAGTCAATCGTCAATTTGCAAATTATCAATGCATCATTATCAAACTGCACTGTTCAAGTTGCAAACACTAATCCATTGTCTCTCATTTCATTGTTCATGCGATTTCTTACAAATTCCATTGCGTTCTTGCTCTTCTTTTCTTGATCTTCTCCATTTTCTGCTGCCAGACATTACATCCTTTAACGCACGTTATATACTACTTATGTCAATATAAGTAGCTCACACCACACTCGTCCCCCCCTTCAAAACAGTCGTCCTTGTGGTGGTTCATGCTCGCCGTGCAACATTCTCCGTCTCTGCAGTCTGTGCCGCGCTCTCCGTCAAAATGTCGAGTCTGCGGCGCGCTGACTTCCATAGCTCCGTCGACCTGCCGGGGCAACAACGACCGACATCCACCCGGCACCTGGGACGCTTAACACCCGCACTCCACCGGCCTGCCGAGCCATCTACATCCGATGTCCGCCCAGCAGCCGCGCGCCCCACCGCTTCTCTCCGTCGACAGCACCCGCTACAGCCAACGCCGCCCCGCCAGAACACTCCACCAGACGCCACCTCTCCGCACCAGACTGCTCCAACTGGCACCTCAACTCCAGGCCCGCAACGGCGTCCGCAGAACAGCACCCTCCTCCCCTCCCGGTTGGCAGCGACACCAAATGTAGTGAACGGGAACACGGGTGGGGACAATCGAATGTATTTAGCATGACAATTACAGACTATCTCAACAAAATCTGAATACCATAAAGTCAATCGTCAATTTGCAAATTATCAATGCATCATTATCAAACTGCACTGTTCAAGTTGCAAACACTAATCCATTGTCTCTCATTTCATTGTTCATGCGATTTCTTACAAATTCCATTGCGTTCTTGCTCTTCTTTTCTTGATCTTCTCCATTTTCTGCTGCCAGACATTACATCCTTTAACGCACGTTATATACTACTTATGTCAATATAAGTAGCTCACACCACATAATCAGTAGGATTTGCATTCACTTCATCAATGATATTCATAGTAAACAGAGCTGTGATTTGGAAGGAAACTTCACAGTTTCAGGATCAGAATAATAATTTGGTATTCGAATGGACATAGAGTAGTTGTTTGTACATTCAATCTGTCTAAATACTTGTACATTCGCTTTCAGTACACAATAGTATGTGTTTGTGTAGAAACAGATTAATGCACTACTCAGCACTTGTTTACGCCTTTGAGAATACTCATCATTTATTTCTGTAAATGATAGTGTCCGATTTCCCACACTTTGACGTAAACAATCATTTCTCCAGTAATTAATTACACTTGTGTATGACGATGCATACATCTCAAATTCCACTACCAGTCATCATCCAGCTCTACTTAAAACAGGTGACTAAAAGACAATATCGATATAATCTCTTCAGAATATGTTAAAACTAGACTGATCAATTACAACGCTCAACATCAACAATCGGCAGATACAAAATAATACAAATGAAATTCACAACGGTTGAACAAGAAACTGACTATTTGGACTCAGTACATCAGTGGATCACTTGCAGGTGCTTGAAAAGAAAGATACTGGCTTCAAATTTCTATGTGAATACCAATAACACTATACAAGTGCATCCATCTGACGAGTCTCATATAAAATTAGGACAGTATTCCAGTTTCCCATTCCAGACCAATAAGCAACTTAACTACGAAGGTATTGTTGATCTATGGTATCAACATAGCTGTTTCAAAGCAATTTTCTCATTCATTCAACTCTTTCCGAATAGACACTGATAATCAGTCAGTACTGGATGACTGTATATTTCTACTTTTCAAACTCCTTTTTTTCTATATCTGCAACTCCATACATGATTCGTGTGTACACAAACACCACAACCATTCTGATATGTAATATTCACTGGAGTAAGACGAATGATGGAATAGAACATCCAACCTCCCTAATCGTCTTCAAACAGTAGATATAAGGAGCAATTTTCTCCAAGTAGCAGAAGGATTTATTTAACGCTGACTAATTCCAAGTCTCTATAAACCACGAAACAAAATTAGGCATTACATCCATATTCTGTTTATTCTATTGCTACTTATACCTACCTATACGATTGATTTAAATGATTAATTGAAGACGATATAGTAATACTTGTGCATTTTACTTATTTCATAGAGGCTGAAAACTTGTTCGAGAAGCGTTAAGGTACATAAGATGGATATATATGCTTGTAAACAAATCCACATATACCTCGTACTTACCAACATCAAGTGTCTTTCTGGCATTTATCCCATAACACAAATTTGATAAAAGTTGCATTTCTATGCTGGAGATAAGCATTCCTGACTTTGGATGTTTACTAGTTTCCTACAATATATTTTTGGAGGACGATAATTGTGGTATGTACTACTTATATTGTCATAAGTAGTATATGATGTTAGTCGTGAGCAGAAGGTCTGGCAGCAGTGAGACAAGAGGATCGAACGGTAAAGAATGGAAACAGGATGCAATTTGTATGAAAATGCAAGAAAAATGAAGTCTGAGTCATTATGAGACAATTGGTGGACATTTTTCAAATTAAGCATTTACTTTATGATTGTTGGATTTAATTAACAAGTCCTGTAATTTTGTGTTAAGTACATTCGATTGTTCCCGCCCGTGTTCTACTCGCTACATAGTTACTTGTGGTAACTATTTTTGTGCTTTAGACAAATGTAGTGAATGATCACATATATACTGATGAAGTTTATCTGAGATTTTTATACAACCATATTCGTTTTACTGACTTTGAATTGGTAAGGTCGGCCACTTAGTTGTGCTGAAACAAATTCAATGTACATATAATAATAATTTTCTAAGATAAAAAATCAATATTGTTGGGGACGATAGATCCCCAAAAACTCATATTTTGTCAATTAATGAACTTATCGTTTAAATGTTTAAATAGCAGCCAATTGATGAATTTATTGACTAATGTTTAAAAATTTTCCATGACAATATCGATTATAAATATTTGTATAAATACACTTGATTTGTGTGCCTGATTGACTTGACCTGACCTGGTATCTGCTGATTGCCTGTAGAATACATTTCTACGTCTTATCAAGAATTCTTGATCGAGTTAGCTGAGTTGGGGACAACGAACCAGAATAACCTAACGAGTGTCTGAATCCTGATCCTTCGTTCCGTTCCGAATAAGCCGAATCAGTAGTACCAATCAAGCCTAACGAACCTTACAAATATTGAGTGTTTTGATGATTATTTATGAATAAGACATTTATGGTATTTCTTACTTTGGGTTAAAATGAATGAATGTACATTGTTTAAATAGAGAACTCATTTATTGATTAAATTGATTTATAATAAGTTATCAACTTATTAATAGTGACTTATAATGAAATTCCTGACAAATGTTTTGACCTGTTGTATGAATATACAATGTAATGTTAATATTCACGTTGAAATTCGAACCCGACGTTAATCACCACAAAACTCTACATCTAGAAGGTTTCATTACTAGTGACTGTTCGAAAATTGATCAACCTATGGCTAAAAAAAAGTATCAAGGCATCTGTTTAATGAGCCTGTATGTTAATTGTAAACAACCAATAAAAAAATACAAAACACTTAAAAATAGTGATGAATATAATACTCATTTGATAAGCTTGTGGATTCCATGATATGCAAAATAATCAACCAAGATAGTATAGTTATAAAGTGCTTAATTCGATTTGTAATGTCAATGGTTGAGATCATGAGTCAGTTGAAGCTAGATCACCACGAAAAACCTGGAAGCACTGGACAGCTGTTTCTTCCTATTGTGGGACTCCTCAGCAGTGAATATCCATGATCCCGCCTTACGAGATTCGAACCCATGACCTATCGGTCTCGCACGCGAGCGCTTAACCACTAGACCACTGAGTCGGCATTCAACGATGATAGGTCATAGGTTCGAATCTCGTGTGGTGGGATCATGGAAGCGCACTTCTGAGGAGTCCCATAATAGGACGAAACAACTGTCCAGTGCTTCCAGGTTTTTCATGGTGATCTAGCTTCAACTGACTCATGATCTCAACCACTGAAATTACTATAATATCCACAAAACCTGTTCTGATATTAATCAATTTGCAATTATTTGGAAATGTGATCACCCTTTCACTGTTATTCATATTTCATCTCTTCTATGTAAACTTGTGTCATAATGGCTATATTGATATAATCCAGACAGGATGAACATATTCCCACCAAGACTGATCAAAATTCAGTCAAAAGTATTAACAACGATACAATCCAAACCATTTTAAATTGAATTGAATTTCATACCTGCTGCACAAGAGAATGGCTATCTAGACTCAGTAGAAAAGTGGACAATGTGATGACTTTCGAATCGAACGGCACTGGTTTCGATCCCTGGAGTGAGCATCAACTCTAAAATGCAGGCATATCCAAATGACGAGTCCTAAATAGGACGAAGCATGCATTCTGAATTTCACTGCTAACCACATTCCACCTGATCTATGTTGAATACTTATTGGCTAACAACAATAAGTCAAGAATTGATATATCGAAAAGAAAACAAACAATGAAGTCACATTTCTCTCCGTTATTTTAGGATTCCTTCTGTAATTATGCACCCCAAACTCATTATTCTTTTGAATAATCATAATCATTTGTAGTGGACTCGGACGACAACTTTTTGGGTATCCACTACAAGTTCACTCAATTATTGAATAACCCCCTTGGCTCTTGCCGCCGATCATGTGAAGAGAAATATAAATTCAGTAGTGTTTTAGGGAGGTAATCCAGACCAATAGTCCCATGTAGTGGAGAGAGCCTTAACAGAGTATTACTGTTGGGCTACCACAGCAGAAGTCCCCAGCAGAGATCCTGATGAGAAGGAAATTGAGGACGATCCACAGTCAGATGTGCCCAAGAACCACACTAACACCACCTTAAACCAAACCTCAGAAGCTGCCAGAGTACGAGGTTGGGTGCCCGGTGTTCGCTCGAGACTACAGAGTAAATCATGGTCCTTGGACCGAAACACGTGTGGTTGGAAGACTAGGCCAAGTTATGTACGAGGTAAAGGTGGGAAGAGATACGTGGACTAGACACCGAGACCAACTACGGAAGCGGATAGCCATAGACCGCCCATCAACAGGAGTAAATCTTCCCCTTGACATCCTGCTTGGTACCTTCAACTTACCAGCAGCCCCATCACGAGAAGAAGCTCAACAACAAACTGAAATCCGTTCCAGAAGGGACCTCTCCGACAGTGGCGAGCAACGGTCAAGATGCAAGTCGACCCTAGGAAAGTACGCTATTAAAATGGGGAGGTGTGTTGGGGACGTTAGATCACAGAACTCACTTGGGAAAGGACCTAATTTTGTAATTTTATTTAGAAACTTGAATTTCTTTGTTTTCGCGCCAAAGGCGCTCTTGTCACCTTCATGTCGTACTTTCCACTGGAAAATATCTTAAATGCTATTGGTCCGTTGCGTCTTTTAGTATGCTATTCGGTAACTCTCCTCAAGGACGGTTTTGTACCGTATATATACGTTTTGAATTGTGTTTGTTGTTATCTTTCTTTTCTGGCTGTATTCAGAATGTACTTCTCCATTCCAAGCTTGGACTTCCCCCTGTGGTTAGCGGGACTGGGACGCATCAATAGCTAGCTTACTGGTCTTTGGTCACCGAGTCTTGTTTTCTCGTTCACAGATTAAGTGAACTTGTGCTAGCTTCGACCCTAGCAATTACAAAATGTTATACTCTTCAGTCAACGGCCATGATCATTAAGGTAAAAAAAGGAGCTGTATAGGTAATGGTTATTCACAATCGATACATACAAATAATAAACATTGAAATATGAGTGTCATTACATATACCTCATACGAAAGAGGGAATATATATTATTTTGTTGTAATTATAAAAAATTATTAAGTCTCTGTGTCATATTACAATTTATGTTTCGAAAGTATGAATTATATCGTCAACAATATGTTTCTCTAGTCACTAAAATTAGTAATTAAGCAATAACACACACACAAGTTACACAACAGTGACGAAGTGACGAAGTTCAGAATCGAAATCTTCGGAGTAGTAGACATGCATGTATTACCACAAATCGTAACAAATAGTAATGGCATTAAAGATATAAGCTGAGCAGCTATCATCATGGCTCTTTAATAAATCTCCTTCTTTATCCAGGCTTAGAACTGGAAGTAACCTCAGTGGGGCTCCAGGCGGAGTTAAAAATTTAAAATCAATACCAAATAAATGATAGTGGATCAATGCAACAACGTTTCCTAATATTTTCCCGAAAGATAACAACCATTTGGATGCAAACTTAAAACTAAAGCAAGACTGAATAATCGATTAATTGGTTCAATCTGTTACGTAATAGTGAGAATAGGAATTATGTAAGCTTGTAATTAAGACACTAGATCCAAGTAATCAATGTTATTTGTGGAGAAAAATAATGATCTGTGACTAAAAATGAAAAGAAGAGATAATTTGATTACGTAAAAATCAATTTATAAGCTTTAGAAGTTTTGTAAATCGCAAGCGTGATTATGTATAAGGCCAGAGTGAAGTAAGAGACTATATAGACGTTTCTGTACACGAAGATCTGCTTAACTTCTCTGTATGCCTACAGTTTCCGTTGTATGCGAAGGATAAATTCTGAAAGTATAATAATAAAGTCTTTGAAGCGTACAGTAATTAAAACGATCATTCGCTAAAATTTATCATGATGTTGTAGTGTGGCGTCGAGTCGCAGTTGACTATGATCACCACTACTGGAAGACTACGTGCCAGTTAACAGATAAGATCCCCCGTAGGCCAAATATCAGAAGGCAGTTGATGTCTGTAGTCGAGATGTATTTGTTGACGATCTCATCGTATCGAAATAACACCGAGATCGTGCCAGGTTACAAGTGTGGTTACTGAGAGTAACCGAATTCGTACAAGGTCACAATCGACGGAAGAATGTATATTCTTGGTATAGTTAAACAAACAAGTACAGTAAAACAATCACTAGTACAATTGGTTATAATATTAATAATTATTTCCATTACACCAATCGCGTTCTCTTGATAAAAGTAGGTCACTAAAATGTTTTGCTGCATACTGAACCACATTTCCCTGCATGAAATCGCTAATGCTTATTTTCATCATGACTTCTACGATAGTTTTAATCTTATAGTGAATCGTCACTTAGTAATTTATCACTTCTTAGAATTCAAGTTCCGCTATTTCATCGAAAAAATAATCGATTCTAATCTACCAATTTTTTCCCTTGTAATTTTTGGTTTGTAGTAAGTTTTGCAGTTACCGGACACTTATTTGTCATCTGACTAACTGTTATTTATAATACATTTGCTTCATAAAGTTGGTACCGTATATAAAACTGTTTTAACGACCTGTAAATTGTGTGTTTATTGACTTACCATGAGCTTAATATAACTGTCTACATAGATAAACGAAATTACTCAGTCCTCGCTTTTATCTTCTCAGTTGTTAAGGGACGGTGGTTCACCAAATACACACAAATCAAAGCAGATTAATATTCATAGAAGTTTAAATCCTGATTAAACTGATATGCGAAACATGTCTTTGTGAAATACAACGTTCTGCAATCTTTTAACAACGACGGAGGTGAATTATTATTCTCAACACATGGTCGTGAATAATACCTCATTTATCAACAGACTGGCTATAGAAGCTGTAACTTTTAAGTTCCACCAACGCTATCATATAAGTATGTTTATCTAGAAAGCATTATGCAATACAGATCTCCAAATAGAACAGGTTCTTTTTTGTATTGAAGCCCACGTGAGTCATAATTTTGGGGGCAGTAGTAATGCCTAGTTAGATTACGCATTAGTTCGTACAACGTTTGCAGGACCGATGTCTTATTTTCCATCATTAATTTGCAATAACTCGCGATAGGTAAAGCATACAATAATGATTTATAAGCTGAACAACTAAGAGAATATAAGAATAAGTGTGTTTGACAACTAGAGTATATATATACGATAATTCTCCATATAATAGTTCCACAAGTTACAGCTTCGTTGATATTAGTCCCGTCTCTGACAGGGGAAAACTGAAGACTAAGGTTTATGAGATACCAACCCACACAGATCAATTTTTCGACTATGGCAACAATAACCCAAGAACTCACAAAACCAGCTGAGCACAAACTTTATTAAAGAGGGCGAGAACACACTTCAGCACCCTTTTAGAGGGCAAAAATCAAGAAAAATGACAGTCCCTGCAAAAAACAGCTGCCCAACGAAGTATACAAACCAGTAAATGAATCATCCCACCATGTATTAAAGACATAACAAAAATGAAGATTTTACTGAGGCCGTTTGGAAAGGGTGTAGCATAAAATCCAATTCACTTCAGTCAACCCTATGCTAACCAAAGAACGAACTGACAAGAGAAAAACCAAAAGTCATCTACAAAACAAACTTCTTCACTTGCGAAAAATACCATATCGGACAAAGGGGATGGCCCCTGCACCTTCGCCTGCACGAACAGATATTAGCAGTGAAACACTATATCTTCGCTTATGTTAATGTGTGTGGACAACTATGGATATACGTTCGACTAAAAATAATGTTGAAATCCTGGATAAATGGAATAATAAGAGCACTAGAGGATTTTTATAAGCTTGGCACTCAAGTTAATCAGTAACCAAATAACACATCGAAATCGATCCAATCTATTGTAGTGTCGGGTTCTATGGCAAACCCACATAGCCTATTTTAGCTTCCTCAAAGGCCAATTTATCCAATCTTCTTGAGTCACATTTCGACCTTGTTAATTATTCGCTTGTCAACCTTGGCTGTTTTTTTATGTGAGTGTATGTGTGTATATTGTTTATCTTAACCATAACATTTCTGTAGCTTTCTTTCTGACTATAAATATTGAGTAACGCTTCATTACAGTGAGTAGGCTCACATACTTTCTCCGGTTTGTGTCGCTTTGCTCTCTACCACTCACTTCCATCTATGCTTGCTTTCTGCGTTGCTTGTGGATTTTATAAATTATTAGCAAATGTCAACAATAACGAGTCATGACTGAAGTCGACAGAACGAGCTGAAAGCCATAAGTGGGAAAATGTGAATACTTCTATTTGAAGTTTGTGCTGATAACGTTGTTCAGAATAATCATGAAAGCTCCACAACCAAGCCACTCAGATCAAAGAATGAAACCATACCAAAATTATCCACCTCAGCTACAAATATCCTCCATCTCAATGTCGAACTGTGTTACAGTCTTAGTTATTTTTACTACTAGCTGATGAACTTTTAGTGTTTGTGCCAATTAGTAATTCCTTTGTACTTGATCCCGCGTGTCATTTTAATTCCAAAAACAGTATGTTCATTTGTGCCCATAGAATTTTATCTGGCATGAATTGAACAGTTCACAGAATTCCTACTTAGCAAATCAATTTGATTAATTCTAATTATCGCATAAAATCACTGACAACATCGATAACTAAATCACATGTATCTCTATTTCTTGCATTCATACAAACATATAAACTAAAATTATTCGGAACAATGAAGTACCTGAAGTGATACTTATCAAATTATATTCTCGATTCTATTTATTTGTTTTATAAATGAAATTTATGCCAAATTTATTTGGATATTGTCGATATAATTCGATGTTAGAATTCCTACTCTTGAAAACAATTTATGCAATTATCTTTACGAAACAACAGACTTTGAACCGTTTTCCATAATCCAGAAATTTACCCTTGACGAATCGAGCTCCTATATTCTTCACATTATTGACTGTAGTTAATGTATTAGAATTATTAAAATGTTTCGAATTGATAGCATTATAGAATGCAATATGTAAACTAATCATTCTCAAAGCTAATCAGTACGTACTCTTTCAATCATAACTGGATGAGAACCGAAGATAAGAAATACAGTGAACTCACTCGGGTATATTTTATTTAGATTAGAATTGTGCGGTTATGTATGTTGAAGAAAAAGAATTGTCATTTCTTTGAAACACCACTATTCTTTTTACGAATATTTTATAGCTTCATCCAATAAAAATGAATACAGAAACATTAATTATAAGTTTTAATATCGTACTATCAATAACCATCTATTCTAAGAATTATCAGCCAGAAAATTGCTACGAGAATGATTTTATATTACTTTAAAAGATTTATCTTATTCGTTAACACCCAAAACAACTAAGACAATAGACTGCTATTTAAGTAATACTAATATAAATCATAACTCTGCCTGGAGTCCATCTAGGGCTACTTCCGGTCCCTATCTCGGATAAAAAAAGGGTTGGGGATGAGGTTAGCGACCCCATCCCGTAGAAAACTAACTCGTTAAAAAACATCAACCAGAAATATAAATTATAAGTAGTAGAGTTTGCAGTGACCTATTTTTATCAAGAGAACGCGACTGGTTTAATGGAAATAATTATTATTATAACCATTTGTACCAGTGATTGTTTTATTGTACTTGTTTGTCTAATTGTACTAAAGACATTCTTCCTTCCGTTGATTGTGACCTTGCACGAACTTACGTTTGCTCAGTAGTTCCTCTTGTACTTCTTTGGCACGATCTCGGTATTCTTTCGATACCACGAGATCGCCAACAAATATATCCCGCTACAACCTTCAATCGCCTTCTGATTTCTGGTTTACTCGAAGGTTTAGGTTGTTCTGGTACGCAATCTTCTTGTAGTGGTGATCATAGTCAAACGCGACTCGACGCCACACTACAAGTTAATGATTATTTTTATTAATCCCATATCTTTTAAAAGACTATTCAAACTAGACGAAAATTTGAGTGCGATAAATACATTTTAAATGCGCATTCTGAATTACTTTGATTTATAAGTGCAATGAATACAGACAATTCACACTTGCAGTACATAATGCTGCTTGTACATTGAATTTTTTTACAATATGTTAAAGCTCATTCTAAGTACTGATACACTTTGCCAACTACATGCTTCACAAACATTGGTGAATAAGTACATAGTAAGAAATATGTGATGCTGAAGAAGTGAAAGTTGAATAATACCTCGAGATACACCTAGTAGTAACCATTAAGCCTTAATTTCCATGTTTCTAAACTGGCAAACTGGAAATTCTTTTATTTCTTCAATAATAATTGTTTAATGTGAACTCAATAGATGAGGTATACTGATAGAATATATAGACTGGAGAATGGGAAATAAATATTTCTCAAATCTACAAGTGTTAGCAAAAAGTGAAATAATAAATAAAACGAGAGAAATAAGCCTAGTTCTCATTCAGATTTTACTGTCATTTTTAGATCAATAACAAAGAAATCCATAAGTCAATCACAAAAATATGGCAATTGCCCACATTTTGAAGAAATCAGTTACATAACTTATGAAACAATGTGCTTTGATAGTTTCAGAGGCAAGTCAATCATTGGAAAAAAAGGAAACAAATATCCCAAGAAATTATTCCATTATTTATAAAGTTGGTTAACTGATCATGTAGTGATACTCATATATGTAAAATGATGTATGCAAAAGAAATTTCAGGAGGACTTGTAGTGTCGGTTACTATGTTAAGCCCATATGCCTTATTTCTAGATTCTGGACAAGCCAATTTATCCACTGTTCTTGAGTCGCGTTTTCAGATTGTTAATTATTCACTTATCAATCTCGACTGTCTTTATATGAGCGTATGTGTGTACACTTCTTATTCTATTGATTACATATCTGTAGCTTATTTTTTGTGTAACTATAATTATTGATTAACGTTTGATTAAATGGAGTTGACTCACACGCCTTCTCCACCGCGCGTCGTTTTGTTTCTCTCACTTCTCTTTTTCCATCTGATTGCCAACCCAAATCAGTGAGTGTGCAAAATATATATATTCGAAACCCATTCTTGTATTTAGTTTATTTAATTCCGTTATTCACTAACGCGGAATAAGTCAATTATTACATACGAGGATTAACGATGTATATATTTCAATAGTATCCATGCTATTCAATTGTAGTCAGATATAGGGCCACAAAAGACTAACAAAAAATCTTATAAATTTAAAGCTTTGTCTTCTAATAAAAAAACATGAAAGAACAGTAAAGATTCATTTGAAATAAATTTAACTTATATGCTCATAAGATCCTTAACTGTCTTATTACTTATTACCTGGAAACTGTGAACCGGGTGGAGTAAGAGCTGGAAAACGATGAATAAGGATTTGAATCCTGAAACAAGTGAAAGTGATATATAAACATATTTCTTACATGATTTATTCGCAGTCAAATTTGTAGAAATTGAATTGAGTTGTTTTAGTAGCCCTGGATCTGACTCCAACTAGATTGTATCAAAGATTGCTGTCAAAATATATGTCCTGGCTATCATCGTATGTAACAATTGACTTATTCCGTGTTAGTGAATAACGGAATTAAATAAGCCAAATACAAGAATGGGTTTCGAATACATATATTTTGCACACTCACTGATCTGGGCTGGCAATCAGATGGACAAAGAGAAGTGAGAGAAACAAAACGACGCGCGGTGGAGAAAGCGTTAATCAATACTTATAGTTACACAAAAATAAGCTACAGATATGTGATCAATAGAATAAGAAGTGTATACACATACGCTCATATAAAGACAGTCGAGATTGATAAGTGAATAATTAACAATCTGAAAAAGCGACTCAAGAACAGTGGATAAATTGGCTTGTCCAGAATCTAGAACTAAGGCATATGGGCTTAACGTAGTGACTGACACTAAATAGTATTTAACACCAATTTATCAATAACTTACTGTGTGAATACATGTTTATAATATCATACAATTAAGTATTAATAACTAACAGGCATAACTAATTTAGTAAGTTGTGATTACTCCTCAAAACGTGACACGTCACAAATGACTGGTAAAAAAGTCAGTTTCATATGACATTCAGATCCGAATTGATTAAGTAATTGTTCACCATGTATCGTACGTTACCATGTTTATATTCAACACGTTAAAGCCATATCACAAGTAACTTTTTGTTTGTAGATGAACATAACGACAGATATCCGGTCTAACATTTAATCGAAACGGAAAATAGACATTGCGATCTACAGATTATTATTAATGTTGGGTTTTATTGGATCTTGGATTTTTAAAAAGTATAGACTATGTATAGTGAACTAAATTTAATGTAGTGAAGCTAGAATTTATGAAGAGCAAATGTAAATGATGAAATTAACTTTCTTTGGAGCTAACCATCTACAAACGGAAACTATTAATACTGATTGCAATGATGAATAACTCAACACTAATCTTATACACACTGACAATAAGAAATATTGAATTTTAATTAAGATAGCCAGAAATATCTCGTCAATTCATAACCTAGAACACAGATTTCTTTTATAAAGTTTAACACGCAGTCATTTTCATATTAAAAAAAATCTGTTACATAACGCTAGAAAGGTAATTTATATACAGCAGATCATATTTTGGCAGAAGTGATATCAGCTACATTCTGTGGATCAAAAGAAATTACATAAGATATACAACAGTATGTTTGGAATAACTAGCTACAGTTACGAGTTTGGTGTGCAAAGAAATGAATTTCTCATTAACTTGGTTTAGACCTCTAGTTTTCATATTACTTACAACAATTAACCACTTTACACCAACAAACAAGTGGATTTATACGAAGCCGAAAGTATATAAATATAAATCCAGTAAAATCCGTTAAATCAAACTGAAACCCGACTGGGCTTATTGGTTTACCATAACAAACCATATAGGTCGTGTCATTATGATCTGATATATCTAGAAATAGCGTGTTGAAGTTAAAGAGAAAGTAGTTAGTGCGGAGTTACGAAATATCTATTTCAACCACGCTATGAGTAGAGTACCTACCGAAACGCTTGAAGCTGAAAATGTGAACCACTGGACCAAAACTCAGTGTCCTGAGATTAAATTTTTCTCTGAAAGGTCAGAAGACGTTAGATTTCGATTCCTATGTGGGGTGATCGGTGCACAGTGCTAAAAATCTCGACGTTACTACGAAAAAACTCCCCACTACTTCTAACATTTCGATATCAGCCCGTGAAAAAAATGTCTACTAACTTATCTACTCTTAAAGAAACCCTAAGTTGTTATCGGAAGGTACCCCTGTTAAATTATAAGCAGGCTGAGCGAAACATATTAGGACTTGTCGTAATTAAACAATGATTTGTATTACTCATTGCAAATGAGAAGACAGAGACAAAAAATAAATATCATGCACCAAAAATAAATTAGACATTATATCCGAATGAATTGGATTTCATGCATTTTATTTACACTGATCAATAGTCGAATATGATTACGTCGAACAGAGCAGCACCCGATATTTGGTATATCAATAACTTAGAGTACAAACATCGTAAGGCTAAACTACTGCAACCGACGAATCTAAATTTGCCACTTTTTAACACCTAGATACAATGCCGACAGTGAGTTTATAGAAACATGGGTCTACTTTTCTTACCTGTCTATTACAAAGTAACTTTGTACGAGCATCCGTAGCACCCATGTATTTCCAAAATATAGTCCTAATCAACAACTTCCGCGTGCAGGGCCTTCATGATTTTAGTTGAAAAAAGGGTTTACCGGATTATGTACAGCAAAATATAAGCTTCCTCATAAACAATCCTGCGAAGCCAACGTATTTCAAAGACACCAGGCAGTCGTAGGCTATTAGCAGGAAACCTGAGAACAACGTCCTAGTACTTGTAGGAACTAACCGACACACCGTACCTGTATTTCCAGGGGAACAATTGCTACGAAGATATAACCATTAAGCTATTCGGGTTGTGACTGACCTCACGTAAGATTAAGATATATACGATGACTGACCGCTGAATAATATTAATATTGTTTACCTACCAAGCTGCAAAGTCATCGAGAGAACTTCACGAACACTGAAAACAAATAACACTGGTTACTGCTCCATGACCGATCAATGTATTAATGTTTGAAATCTTTTTGTATGTATAAAACTCGACTCAGGAGACATGGATTGGAACGGACACTTCACAGAAAACTACAACGCCATGAATGACTACATATTTCCCAAATTTCTGTGATATTTTAAAATTAAGAGTATGTTTTTACTCATAAATACAACTGGAAAATATCCAGATTTCGCAATGGATTTAGGATAACTCTATTTGCTCTTTGCCTTACTAGAGGGAACAGATTATCGGCTGGTTTCCGGGTAGCTTGTTTAAAATGCATATGGTCCAAAGTGCTGCTAGATCCAACTTTCACAACATGACATGCGGAAGTCCTGTTCAGTGGGATAAACAACAAGAACCGGGAATAGTTACTGGTATACTAACTAGGAAAATGCACATGTATAGTTCTTGCGAAGTGTTGGACTGTTAGATGCAAGTAATATTGACTAGTAACACTAGTTTATTAACAGATAAATTGATTTCGGCTAGGTAGTTTCCGTGAATAAAGTTCAAAATATTGGTAATTTATAACTGGAAACCCTATGTGATACGAACCAAATTCGTTTCAATTTTGAGAAATATCATTTTTTACATAACCATCTCCTACAAACTTATACCCTTTCTAAGTAAGGAAACATTGATTATGTTGATTCCTTTTCGAATGTGAAGGATGATGGTGGCTTAAACCAACACAAATTTGCATGCGCTAAGACGTTCTTCACTATTTCTTTTTCGTGGCTATCTCTAAATCACGAAGAGAACCAAGGACGTTGTTGAGATTAAATTACTTTCTTAATTTTTTTTTTCAGTTCACATTAAGTGGTACTCATGGTGCAGGCCATCAAATATTATTTGTGTTCCAAAATTCTAGGTCCTCAACCGAGAAAAACCGATTACCTCAAGAACTAAGTACAGTCACACACAAATTAAATGTAACATTCTGGATGAGGAAAACTATCTAAAACTCCATAAAACCAAAGAGTAAAGTCTCATTTAGGAGCTATCGGTTTTCCCTCTGATATCTCTATCCAGTGGTTTGAAATAAGTCTTCTTAGATCCACTTACTAAGCGCTTAGGTTTTAATAGTTTGATAGCATCACTAGGCTCTGAATAGATGTCTCAATCCCTAAAACGACCATAATAGAGAAATTACTGTGGAATCACCGAGCTGGAGTAAATCGTCAAGAATTCTGAGCTGCATCTAACTAAACACAATACGAACCCCATTTAATGCAAGTGAATACTCATTTGCTCTAGTGAGAAAATCATATTTAAGAATGAAATATCTCGAGCATCTCATAGTTTTCAGTTATTTAACAACTACATACATCTCTAAACTAGTCATACTCTCAGAAACATTAGATTGCATCCGAGAGAAACGTCTAATGCTATTAATGCGCTAATTTCCTTGAGTTACCAGAGCACTTTTAATAGCTGTCAGGACCGACTTAATTCCGTCAATTTCTTACGTTTAATTTCACCTGTTGAACTAAATATGGCGACTACAAAACAAACCTCCCTGCAAACTACAGTAATTGATATTATTCAGCTTCATCGATAGATAGGAAACCTGTTAACATATCTCTAACATTTCCTGAAGCTATGAAATTCTTTAGAAGCTCTGATCTGTGTATAGATAAAGCGCTAAGATTGTGAATATCTACAGTGAGCCGTTGCCCGGGTCACCACAGTGGATTACGTCCACCTTAGATTTTAATCAAGTTAGGAGTGTATTTCACCCGAAGTCGTTTGAATCTACTACAAATACTTGAATGAGGTATGATCAAACGAAAACCTGCACAGAAATTATAAACCTTCCGTAACAGCGATCATGTACAAAAAAGGTTACTCCGGATTCCATAATTTGACGTGGGAATCGGAGCTTAGTAACTTATTTACCGAAAATTATCCTAAGTGTAGGAGGTAAATTTTCATAACACACCAACTAATTTAGGTCAATTTGTGTATATCCCAGTTTTTCGAGCATCTACGAAATTATTCTAGTTTAAGACACTTGGTTTCTTTTGTGTGGGTTTTACAAGCATAGAGTAATACATTCTAATAATACATTTATAACGTTGTACTACTTAGAATCGAAGGATCCTGTTTATTGATGTGGCTGTGTAAGTTCCTTAAGGTTCACTGTTGTAAACAGTAAGAAAGTATCGTGCATTAGCTTACTCAGTACAATGTTAGAGACGATAATTAATGAATGAAGCTACAGGACTAGTTGCACAAAGAAACATTTGCAAGAAGATCAAGATGAAAGTGAATGGACTACCAGAATCACACCATAGTACCTTATAACGTCATGCTCAGTTCGCAAGTAGCTCAACAACCGTTAGACCTATAATCACCACATGACAATTGAAAACAAAGTCACTTATGCGTCAAAGTGAATATAGGTACATACGTACCTAGTAATATAAACATCTATAGAAAGTAGTGTATATACATAAGCAGTGATTCAGTGACATATTATTTAACGATTTCCAACAAAGAAGAACTTAACACGCAGTTTGTTTGCTAAAGTTAACAGTTATGCATGCATAGGGACTTGGCCAGATTCTGTCTTATTGGCAGCAGATGATGTTGGTTGTTGTATATCAGTGCGTGAACGTCGGAACAGAATGATATGTGGTTCTGGTTCATGGATCATATAATGCACCCAACCAGCTGACTGTTGAATTCCCAACTTTCGCCACTCCAATTCGGACATAAGGTGATTTTTAGGTACCTGTTTCGCCAAATCTTTCGGTAGGTGGACGTGTCTATAATTTTAAATAGGCAATTGTTTGTTTATTTTAGGCTTACCTGTATTCATAGATGTCATCGTAGTATTTTTCGGAGTAATATATATTCCTACTCATCTTGCCAATTTGAAAAAGCGCGACAACCCTCCGACTTTCAATCGCCAATCTGTAACCGATAAATCCACTAAAAAGGTGACCTATAGAATAGGACCTACACGTTTCAGTGTCAAGTTTTTCCCAGAGAGTAAACAGACTTTGGGAATGCAGGATTTGTCTTTAAAACCTACGAGTTTTGCATGAATAAGGCATTCTTCCGGTAATGACAAGTATTTTTTGAAGGGAGGATTTCTAAAGTGTAAGTACAGCCATTCATCTATGTTCAATGAGGGTGCAGTAGCTAGCATATGCGACCATCTTGTCATCCACCTTTTGTGCTCTGACATCATATGTAAGTATAATTTTCCTTATGAAATTCGTAAATGCATCAGTGTATGTCTTCTGTGAACATACTATCGAAGAGCCTCCGGAACTGTTGAATAAAAATTGTGCTCTGATATGCAGTACTCACCCTTTAAATGAACAGAAAGACGGTAGATATTGCACACATATATAATAATGCGAGGCAGAAACGCAACAAACTGACAGACAGCCTGCCGTGATACAGTGTAGATTATTAATATACTCGTTACCGCACCAACCATGTATATCACCTCCATAAAGTATGATCATTTCGCTGTTTACTTGGTTGATGGGTTTTACATATAACAGCGTAATTTCTACTTAAAAATTATAAGAGTTCCGAATCTTGCTATATTTATACTTTTGTGATCAGTGTTCTGCTTCTCTAATCAGGACACATTCACATGAGGCTTAAGTGATATTTTTGATTGACGTCATGGACCGATTGATGTTAGACCACCATTGGAAACCTGAAATCACTGGACGGTTGTTTCGTCCTATTGTGGAACTTCTCAGCAGTGCACAGCCAGTTGCACGATTTCGCGGATTGGTTGAGGTTAGACATTAACATCGTTGAATGCCGACTCAGTGATCTAGAGGTTAGGTGTTAACGCGTGAGACTGAAGGACCTAGGTTCGAATCTTACGAGCGGGATTTCGGATGCTCACTGCTGGGGAGTTCCACAATAGGACGAAACTGCAGTCCGGTGCTTCCAGGTTTCCAATGGTGGCCTAAAATCGATCGTCTCAAGATCTCAATCAATAACTTAATAATCTGCATAGCCCTAAAGTGATAAATGAAATTTCACTTGTTTGAATCCCTAGGTTGACAATGATTACAGCTCAGTAAACCTTCAGTGGAAGTCTCATTGGAAAAATATTATAAACTATGTTTGGTTTTACTGATTTGGATTTGATCCGTGTATTTATTCATCAGTGATTTGGGTCATCATCCTTCCTTTACATGTAAGTCTTAATAAGCTATAATTTGAATAGTCGATAGGCTTTGTTATATAGAATTAGCTCCTTGAATTTAAATATCTGCCGATACTATATGTTGCTTTTGTGTGGCTAAATTTGTTCACTATGATAGTAGTGTTTGATGGAAGCCATGGTGCATATTATTTCAGTAGAGTGATCCGTTTGACGTTCCTGCGGTTGTTGTTTGCTTAAACTTGCAAGGTAAAAACCAAACAAGCTGCACCCTAACTAACACTTGGGATTTTTGAACTTCCAACTAATGAGATAGAAAATCCAGAGATACACGGGATGTTACATAACATTTACTATGTTTACGAAAGTGGCGAAAATGATAATCCCTATGTGATTGTGATTGGCTGCTTAACTGTTCTGGAATTACCAATGTCTTACTTTGACGTAAATTGAGTTCGTTCGCAGTCATTTGTATAATAGCTTTGCACGCTATACAAATTGTTAAATTAAACTTGACGTACTAACACTAAAAAATTAGAATGTCATGGATATTCATAACTTTATAACTCTACCGCCCGTTAAACACCTTGACGAGAACCCCATTTAAAACAGAATTTAGGAAATAAGTGATTCCAAAATTGTTCCGCTTGTAGAGAATATGCAATCCAAGATGTTTTGGAAGATGTGCATCACACCGTACCCAAACGTGGTCTGGGGGGCACACTTCGCCGGGCGCCATCAACTAAGGTGCTTGTTGTAAAAATAACGAAGTCGGCATCAATGTTGAAGAATACAGACCAAATAAAAACACTACGGATAATTGCGGAATAATCAATTGGATGGTATTCCTCACTCAACATCAACTTCATTGACTACGAGAAAGCACTTGCTGGTGCGGAAAAGACAACACTATGGATGCTTCGACACTACTACGTGCCTGAGAAGATAGTCAATACCATACGGAATTCCTATAATGGATTAAACTGCGAAAACGTGTGTGAAGGACAGCTGACAGATTCGTTCGAAGTAACGACCGGAGCCGGGCAAGGTTACTTACTCTCACTTTTCCTCTTTCTCTTGGTGACCGACTGGATCATAAAGACGTCATTATCTGATGGGAAGCATAAGATACAGTGGACAGGTAGGATGCAGCTGGACGACATAGATTTCGCAGACGATCTGACTCTTTTTTCGCATACGCAACAACAAATGCCGGAAAAGACAACCAGTGTGGAAACAGCATCAGCATCAGTAGGTCTCAACATACATAAAAGGAAAAGCAAGATTCTCCGAAAAAACATAGCTTGCACCAATCGATTCAAACTTGACGGAGAAAATTTGGAAGATGTAAAAGCCTTCATATATCTGGGCAGCACCATTGATGAACTCTGTGGGTCTGATGCAGATGTGAAGGCGAGGATTGGCAAAGCAAGACCAGCATATTTACAACTGAAGAACATCTGGAACTTAAAACAACTGTCGACCAATACCAAATTCAGAAATTTTAATGCAAATGTCAAAACAGTTTTATTGTAATGGGGCGGAAACCTGGAAAACTATGAAAGCCAACATTCAGAAGATACAAGTGTTTATTAGCAGCTGTCTACGAAAAACACTTCGGATCCGTTGTCCAGACACTATCAGTAACAACCTACTGTAAGAGAGAACAAAACAGATTCAAGCGGAGGAAGAAATCAGAAAGAAGCACTGGAAGTGGATAGGACCCAACTACTGCACAAGGCAAGTACTCACTTGCAATCCTCAAGATCAAGGGTGAAGAGGAAGAACAAAGAACACAATATGCTGAGAAACGGAGACAGGCATGAGAAGAATGAGCAACAATTGGGTAGAACTAGTAGGGAAGGCTCATAACAGAGTGGGGTGGAGATTGCTAGTTGGCGGCCTATGCTCGATTGGGGGTAAACGGCGTAAGGTGGGCCTCGAGAATCTTCGGAGGTTGTAAGGCCGATTTCGTATCTGACTTCTAGAGTAAGCAGATAAGGAAGTTACACAAACAAATGAATAAGTATTTCCGTTTACTAACCTCCATTTGTGCGTGTCAATAAGCAACATATGGTGTTGTAGCAGCTCCATACCCATGCCTGACATAGAAACATCTGCAGCAACTAAAATTCAATGAATGGATTTAAGTAAACCCACGTTAAAATAAACATAGTTTTTACCATATATTGCAATTGGTTTCCCATTTTCTGCCTGTAATCTGAAAACTGATTTGTACAGTCGGCCTTTTGAAATTTCTGGAAGAAAGCTAATCTCTGTGCCATTGTCGACCAGGTAGCGAACTTTCATCATCACGTCAGTGATGTATAACAGACGGATATTTTCTCAGGCTACGATCGTCGTTGACGCGTACCAACTAGGAAGTTTCATGAAGGAATTTTCGTGTCAGTTGGTTTGGAACACGTGGAAATGCAGTTATAATCGTACCAGCACCAATCAAGCTTAATTGCCTCAAGATCTAGTTTTCGTGAAGAAATGCTTCGTGGAGTTTGGGGGCATCTACGGTCACGATGAATAATGAGCTAACGTTTCAGATTACTTCAGAGTTCTGTGACGTCATTTCGTGACGTTTGAGGCTTCTGTTTGACCGAATAGGCCTCGGTGTTTAGAATTGTGTAGTCTCCGAAATCCGGTCGGCAGATACCGCCAGTTCGTTCATAGAGTTGTTTCGAAGCATTATCTTCACTTATCGGGGAAGCTCAGAAAAGAATAGATATCTAAAAGGCCTCTCATCGAAGGTCCACTGACAAATGACCTATCACCCACGTAAAAACAATTCTGTTGATGAGCCGCAGAAGAGCTGGCCCAACTTTTGTCAGTCAGTTAGGGCTCGAAGTTCAAGGATAGCTTTTTTAAAAATTTCTTAAGGTTCAGATACATAACTAGTGGATATACCAAGTGTGGCGTAACTAATGAAATTGTGAGAGGAATTGTGCACGCGGGTCTGTGACGCCATGGTCGTGGAAGTCAGCTACTGTGTAGCAGAACCAAGCATCGATATTATCAGGCCAAAATGACATTAGCTGGAATGATAGAGGCAAAAGGGTTCTAATCTTGACTTATTTAAGAGTTTGTTCCAACATGATATATATAAAGTACACTAACGAAAAAATCCGAAAACATGAATACAGTATATGAAAATAAAAATTTAAAAATCAAAGATAATATTTCAGAGAGGAACGGATCCACAGTTTGTGAATTGGTGTGCTAGATCACGTCGGTCTCACCACTGAAGAGGTCACAAGTATTCAGAGTTTGACAACACCTTCACTAGTAACACATTTATAATTGATGTATACTAACCCATTCAAGTCAGAAGTTTGTAGTTATATTTCAAAGGTATCTCGGAAGGCGTTTGATCTAAGCTGACTAACGCCCGTAGGAGATACACAGCACAGCCTGCCCACTCGTGATCTAGTGTGAATACGGGACCAAGTGCCTTCAGCTAGGTTTGTCCAGCAGGTTTAATGAGGTCGGCATCAAATGTCGGAGACTTACAGAACTACTCATTTCGGGGATTTGTTTACTACTACATGCCGAATACGAGGTTTTTCAGGCGTCCTGTCAGCTATTTCTGTCTTACAAAGAGAGAGAATTGCTTGTAGTGTTTGAATAGATTGAGAACTGCTTTGCCGGGAAAACAGTCAGTAAATATGGCGGACCTTGTTAATAGACAGAGAACTGATATCTTAGTCAATGATAAGTACAGACTTATGCGGAAAATTGGTTCGGGGTCATTTGGAGATATATACCTGGGGGTCAATCAACTGACGGGTGAGGTAAGTTAGAACTTTTTGCAAGTGGTTTCTGTAATTGATGTCATCTTGCGTCTCAATGTTGGGTTAATTGGTATATAGGGTTATTGATAATGGTATGAATGTTTTCTCTTTTCCTCTCAGGAAGTTGCAGTCAAGATGGAAAATATATATGCTAAACATCCACAACTTCAGTTCGAACACAAGGTTTATCGACTCCTTGCAGGTGCAATTGGTATACCTCAGGCGAGGTGAGTTATTAAGTTAATGTGATTGTTAAGATGGTACGGCACTTGCCGAACATACTGGGTCCTGGTAATGGACCTTCTAGGTCCGAGTTTAGAAGACTTATTCACCTTTTGTTGCCGGCGGTTCACACTGAAAACTGTGTTAATGCTTGCTGACCAGATGCTTGCTCGGATTGAAAATGTTCATAATAAAAGTTTAATTCATCGAGATATTAAACCTGACAACTTCCTCATGGGAATCGGACGTCATTGCAACAAAGTCTATATGATTGATTTTGGCCTGGCTAAACGCTACAGAGATGTGCGTACAGGACGACACATCAGTTATAGGTAATTGGGATTTATTTCTCTTACTTAGCACAGAGAAGACAAAAACCTTACCGGAACAGCAAGATATGCCAGTATTAATGCACATCTGGGCATAGAACAATCTCGTCGAGATGATCTGGAGTCTCTAGGCTACGTTTTGATGTATTTTAATCGTGGGTCTTTGCCTTGGCAAGGTTTACGGGTAGGTATCTCATTCAGTCACCTATGTAACACGTATTTAACCTTTCCTGTTGCTTAATATGAGTAACAATATTGTCAGTTTTCCTTGTATTATACATCTGAGCTAATTAATATACCTCGTGTAAATATTTTACAGCTAGTCAGTCTTAGGAGCACAGCTTTACACGTCACCTTGTCTGTCTGATTAGTCCTGAAAGATCCTATAGTATTGTGAACCTGATTTGGACTCGTTCTGCCGTATCGACACTAGTCGTGATGCTATAATACGGTTGAATTATAGCAGCCAACACTTGTTCTGTCATATCGTTCGATCCCAATATATCGGTATGAGGGTAGTATGTGTAACAAATTATGATTGTATTCAGGACAGTCTCTAGGAATCCCCCTACGACCTGGCGATGGGTGTCATTTCGTCTCCACACTAGTGTGTATGTAGCCTTTGTTAAAATCATCAAAAATTGAGATACATCATGTATGGTCTGACGGATAGTTCAAGGGATCAGACAGCCCCCTAATTGGTTGAGGGTGTGGTCGGCCAGCTCTTCCTCTTGAAATGCTCACATATCACTGCGCTCACGTAGCCACTCACTGGGAGTTCTTTTCACTGCCTTCTTGCCTGTGGGTATTGTCTGCGAAATTGAGAGGACGAAAAGCGAATGTTCGGTGCTCGAATCAGTTTTGGATGTAAGGAGAGTCCGCCTAGTTCTAGAGTTTGAAAACTCTAATTCCAAACCAACGGAGCACATAAGGTCTAGGATATTGAGCGAACAAATGGCGTATAAACCATAAAACCGCATCTCCTAACGCTTCCCGACTACCATATAAACCAGACGTCTAGATTAAACGTTCAGTGAGCCTTCCAACAAGAGGTTCACCTCCTTTAGCTTGGGCATACTCAGTAACCCAGTCAACACATAAACCTAGCGATTTAAGTGGTATATATATATATATATTAATTCTCATCTGTGCCTATGTTTATGTTCATGTAAATCTCAAAAATTCATGAGTTGAAGTATGTACTTCAAAAATCGGGCACGCAATTTACACCTGTCGTCATAAATCCTGAATACAGTTGCCTATTAAGTTGGAGTGTGAGCTCGGAAATTTTAATGGTGGAAATAACATCACTATGCTGAATAACAGTTTTACTAACTAATCTGAGGGGATCGATAAGTGTTTCCAAATGATGTACTAGAAACGATGTCATAAAAATGTAAGTTACGGAATTTTCCAGTCTTAACATTACGTATTTATATTTAGAAACTGACCGAGAATTCCATTATTCTTGAATATTGTTACGTCTTGTATTGTAATCAATATCCCTAATCTTTCTTACTGTCGGTGATACTGCACCTTTAGCTTTCATCTTCATAGTTTCATTTGACCTGGTGTAGCAGCTTGAACTGGTGTGCGTTTGTCCCGGTTTCTACGTTGTGTATGACTGACTCAACAGTGATACTACGTGAATTGTGCAGAGGAGTCTGGATAGATGTCATTATCTTCTGTAAGTCTATTCAGGGTCAGCCGAACAGGGTATCTCGGTTTTCTGTAAAGTAACTTGCATATGTCAAAAACTACGTAACTCACCTAAAGATAATCCACTCCAACACTATTTCCAGCATACCTGTAATATATTACACTTGATTGCCACTTAATATGAAATTTATCTACATAAATAGGACCTCTAGAAATCCAAGTCAGTTAGAAATACAACTTTAATTTGTAATCTTGAAATGCATCAAGCGTGTTTTATTATAAACAAGTGATGTCTTCATTCATCGGCAGTGTTTTTAGAATTCACATACCTTGCAGTTGGTTGCTAGTAGCCGAATAAGTGGGGATGTGCATCTTGTCATTTAGTTTATTAGTTTTTAATTTTATGTATAGTGATAAAACCGTAATTACCGTTGTCTTAGTCTGAATATAAGTTATTTTTCATAATCAACCTGTCAATTAAGTGTAAATAACGGTCAAATGTCTGGTCTTATCACCCACATCACACTTCTATAACCAGTCGTCCTGCGATCATAGCCGGATAAATGGGCTATTCGTGATGCGAAATTCTGAAAATATGCTCTTGAAAATAAATTCAGGTACTGGTTTCCTACTGCTAAGCTTACGTAGATAACACAAAAGAAACTAAACTGCCAGTCTTTTACATTTCTCATTTATAAGATTCTAAAGAATCCTGTCATAAAAATGATTAATTTCGGTGTAAATTCAATACATTCACTGAATGTAGTTTTTTATGATAACCTATAAACTTTTTACTTTCAGGCGACCACGAAACGTCAAAAATATGAAAGAATTAGCGAGAAAAAAATGTCAACACCTGTTGAAGTGTTATGCAAAGGTTATCCTGCCGAATTTCAGATGTATCTGAATTACTGTAGAGGGTTGCGATTCGATGAAACACCTGATTATATGTATCTTCGCCAGTTATTCCGTATTTTATTTAGAACAATGAGCCATCAGTTCGATTACGTTTTCGATTGGACCATACTTAAACAAAGAGGTCCTGCTGGTACTTCATCTACACTTAATGAGGACACTAGTAACCGTTTACAAGCTCTTCCAAATTCTCCTGGTACAAGTGCTGCCCCCGAAGGTGAAGCTAATGTAGAACACTCTGGCAACGCCACAGCTGGAAGCACTCAGGTTCCTTTTGGCAGAACAGGATAGATTTCAGCGTTATTACTCTTGCTTTAGTTAAGTCGAACACTTCTTATATACATCAACCTTTACTAATGTTGAGCGGCCAATTTTAATCTTTGACTCAAACCTAACATTTTAGGGTGTTTGGACATTAATTCTTTCTAACCGTTCATGTCTTTCTACTTATTTACTTAATTCTGAAAACAATGTATCAAATATTTATGCTCACAGTGATTGTTGAGATAACTTTGAATTTCTTGTGGTTATGTTTGTTATGTGCTCGATAATGCGAAACAAATTTCTCCGTATTAAATTTTAGGTTTTATTGTAGCACTGTACATATAAGACATGTCTTGAATTAATTGCTTTATTGTTCACGTATATATAGTTTTATACTTTCTGCAAGGATTTGAGAGATACATGTTGTCTGGTTGTTAGTGGGTTATCTGATTGCATACTTTTTTCGACAATCATTTTTGGTCATTTTAAAATCAGGGCTCATTAGAGTTGTCAATGCAGCAAAGTAGCTGTTTTTATTGATTATTGCTACCAAGGTTTCAGCATATGTTAATTTGTTATCGGCTGTATGCTATTTGTGAACTTCGTGCAGATCATTTCACATATTTGATGGCTTCTCCAATCTTTGCCGTCTGTAACACAATATTTGTAAAATATAAACTTTCAGTTTTTACTAATCTTGGTGTTTTGTGTTTTGAAAGAAAGAAGCGATTAGTGTTAAAGATCTTTGATTATGTCCAGAAATTAGTTGCAGTGAACTGCGATGCATGACTATGAAGGCGAGATTTTGTATTCATTGAAAGCATTTTAAGTACTAATTGGTTACTCAATTATTAGGTTATTCTGTTTCATTAATCCATATTCACTCAAGTCGTATCTTCAGTACCTAATCTTTCTTACCACTAGTACTGTTACTACTTCTACTGTTCTGGGATTCTCCCTAGTTTTTTTTATCCTGATGTTATGCGGCAACTTGAACTAATGTACATGCGTCAGGTTCTACGCTCCATAAAACGGATTGTCTTTTAGAACTACATGACACTAGCACATTCTCCTCGTTTGTACATGATGTCTTTGACCTGATCACTTACTGAGATACTTCAAATAACTACGAAACTAACTACCCAGTTTACGTGCTTCATTTTAACGTTTTGCGTTGGTTACTTCGAAGAAGTCTGAATAATTTGCGATACCTTTACCCTGTTGAATAACATATCTTAATTATTTAATAACACTACCAAGATTCTGTTTGTCATTAGTATGGGTTAAACTCTATAATTTCTAGCTGTTAGTTAATTGATAACGCATATGTGTGACTTGTACTTGATAGTGAAATCAAAACAGCGTTGGAAACGATTCATCGAGTACAGTGATATCCATTTTGAACAAAGTTGATAAAATCTTGTTGTCGTGAGACAGATATTCTTATGGAAATCCGACTAGACTAGATTTACTTCCCATTTTTCTTTTTATCTCCAGATCTAACTAGTGTAATGTCTCTGGACATGGTACAATGGTATTAATGCTCTAAAACTTACGTTCTGATGCTCCGATTAACTTTTGATTAAATATCAAAAACAGGTTTTCACTGAACTGAATTGACTAGTGTCACTTACATTTTGAAAGGTAATTTCCTTATAGAGCTCTGTTTGTTGATGTGCAATTTCCGGTATCTTGTCGGGCTGTAGTATGCTGACTATTTTGGAACCCGATGAATAATGTTATCTTGGTAACGTCGCTTTATGTAGTCATTAATAACGTATAAAATGCTGGCGTAGGCTACTGATTCGCATTCCATCTCACTTGCTTTGGTTCCGGATATTCGTTGGCATCACGGGCTCAGAAAACATGTCTCAAAATCAAGTACTTAGTTGGAGGATGAGTTGTATATAATAGGGACATTATTACTAAATTTATAGTTTGGACAAAAAAGTTTCCATATATTAATTTTTAACACCAACCTCCATTTCTTGGGTGGCGCCATGTTAGGTATTTGATAGCCTGAATATAGTTGCTTATGTTCATCGACTCATAAATTACTTTGTGCTATGCTGAACAATGTGTTTGGATCAGGGTAGCCCTTTTGTTTTAACCAAAATTTGTGTATAGGCATGTTAACCCCTATTTTTCAGCATGTAAACTGGTAAAACCATTCAACTTTGGAGTAGGATTGTAAGACTTTTTGGTACCTATGGTATAATTAGTGATTATGTCTAGTTTATGTATGTTGGTTGAATTCCGGAAACAGCTTGCATGTTTTGGTGATTTTGGTTTAAAACAGGAAGGGTACTGAAAAATCTCCTAATGAAAAGTTTAAGAGGTGTATTTTTTGGAGCTTGGAATTCGATCAGAAACCATTAGTTATCAACTTGCTGCAAATAATGAGTTTGAAAATGGACTCTTCAAATAATAGTATTGTTATTTTCAATTAGACTATGGCAGAGTGGGACTAACTTCCTCATAGCATGTACAGCAGGACTATGAAGTTGTTAAGCTGTTAACGTGAATGTCCGTAACGTTTTAGAGAACTGCTGTCGAGCAACATGGATGTGATATTATTAAGATCTGATTTGATCAGACGAGGTACTAGATTTTTAAGTAATGCAGGTCTCTAAAGAGGGTAATTTGATTATAAAGATTCACGAAATCTAAGCCAAACGTGTGAAGTCGGTTGAAATATCTTGATCTATAGTGTTTCTGGGTGTCCGTTTAACAGTCATCAAGCAACCTAATAGCATCAACGACGATAAGTTTCCTAAGAATAATATTGAAGTGGGTCATTTACCAGACAGTCATTCGATACCTTGTAAACTGTCACTCGAAGAACAGACGTAGTACATCCTTTTAAAGAACAGTATCACCCTGTAAGTGTAGTTACGTGTGGAGTCTCCAGTCCAATCTTGCAACTAGTAGATGAAGCATTTGATACTTTCAACATGGCTCAAAATCGTTTGCAATGGCTCAGGTGCATCCACTCTTTGTGTTCTCCCAAATTTTGATTTCCTGATTCCCCCTTGTCTCTTTTTTTCTCTTCCCAAGTTTGTTTCACTGTATTATACTTTTTAAGTAACATCTCCAAACACTAATCTTTCCGATTACTGCTTATACTCTCATTACCTCTACCACTACGGGATTTGAATCGACCACTGCATCTGTGCTAATGTGGTGTGGCAACTCGAACTGATGTACGTACGTACTAAGTTCTACGTTGTTACTGACTGACTGACTTCAACAGTTACTAGAGTACGCCTATGCATTTTTAAAACCTTTGGTGTGGAAAATTTTCGTTGGCTCATATGTCTGGTAATACTTGTAACAGAATCAGTAGTCTTGATGAAACCATTCAAATATAGGTCTCGAGAGATTAACCATATTAGTGTGTTCAACACAGATGTATACTACTATTTCCAAAAATAAGATCCCATCAATTTGTGGATAATCAAGTACTCTGTAAGCGTCCGGTGTCAGTTTCGAGTTATATGTGGAGAACCAGAACTTTTTCTGCACATTGTGAACTGCTACGACACTGATTTAATATTAAGAAACTTCATATCCAGATGATTTTTCGCTATAAATCAGGGATAATTTTTCAAGTTTGCTGCTGCTACTTGGCTTGACAAGTATTTCGTTTGTTATTCTACTATAACAGCTAGAGCTATTGCCAAATAAACACAATGTTACGGCCTGAATGGTTCGTCTATATGAAGTGATCTAGTAAATTACTTGAATTTTCTCATGAACCTCAAATTACGTATCTCCATAGGTTTCACATACGGATCTTATATCCTAGAAACCATACTTGATCGATCAAATTAAATTAACGGTTGGCGTTCAAAATCACACTACTTGGTGTGAGTTTGTAGCTTAATTATAAACTTTTCAATCTTCTGGTCATTTTAATTCGTTAGTGTGTGTGTAAATTTTTGAACGTAGTGAAATTATTTTTCTGGATCTTTTTGTGAAATTAATTTTTCAGGAATTACTAAGTTGTTCATTAGATTGGAAGTATATATTCCAATTAAAAGTACTGTGATTTTATTTTTTTGACGTGATACATCAATTAGTATGCTGAAATTCATATTTGAATCAAGAGCCCCTAATAGCCAATTTTTTTTAAAGCCACAATAACCTTATTATAGGGACTCATCTTTCCGGGTTAATCTTATTACAGAGCCCTTAGCTCTAAAAACAAGTTGTTGATATCTAAATTATTCTCATCACTAGTAAGTGATATAACATAATAACATGGAATAATTCGGTTAATCGATTGCAAATTTTTACAGCATTCAATGACCAAATAAAGAAAACTATTTGTAGATCTGATAAACTTTATTAAGACATTTTTACTAAACAATTAAACGATCAGTAATAGGTATATAACTTGTAATAATCAGAATGTGTTTAAAAACTATTTAAATTCGATGCATATTGATGAAGTAAATGTGAATAACTAAGAATATTAAAGATTCCCATTGTGAAAATTAGAACAACACATATAAGCGAACAATATTGTTTTCAATTAGATCGTCATTAGGCTTTACTCTAATATACATGAATATTTATACGAAAATGTTAAACCAATCAAGGCAATATGAGTCAATAATCACAATGAAATAAAATAAGTCTCTAGGTAAAAGTACAAGTTGATAGTAGGAAGACAGGTGAACTGATAATAGTGAGAATAATAAAATACAATAACAAAACTCTTATCAATAATTAAACGTTGGAAATAGAAGGTCAAATAAACGGGTATATTTGTTGTTCTAATAACTAAGAAGTTCAATATTAGGATATAAAATCTGTTCAGTGTTTTCTATTTCTCAATGGGTTTTTTCTTACTAAGATCATCTCGTGATGTAAAACTTTATAAAATTAATGATCAATTGTGCATTTGTTTAAAATTAATGTCAATTTTGATTAAATAATTTTAAACAAACAAATAGCTTTTGATAGAGTGAATGAGTGAAATGTGAGAAATTTGTTAATCAATTATTAATGTAAACAAGAGCGTTATTAAGTTGACATGAAGTAGTAACTAATAATCAATAATTCTGTGCAAAAAAAAAACACAACTTTTTTACCACCATAGTAATATTTTTGTAGACATAAAAGTGAAATATTAAAAAAATTTTTTAGATTAAAACCCAATGTAAAGAATAGAATTTAACATACTGTTTTTTATGCAACTTACATTTTAAAGGTGTGAATTGTTAAGGCTTCTATAAAATAAATTACATTTAGATGTATGTAACTTGAGATAATTGAGGGAATTATGTTAATGATGAGTTTGAATCAATCAGTCAGTTACAACGTAGAACCAGGTACATGTATATATATATATATATATATATATATATATATATATATATATATATATATATATATATATATATATATATATACATCGGTTCAAGTTACCATACCTCATTAGCACAACAAAATGAACACCGAATTCATAGAAGTAGTTAATTCAGTGGTGGTAAATATATAAAAGAAAGAATGCATATAAGGATATAGTATGGGAAGAAAGAATTAGTTCGTAGACAGAAAGATATAGAGCAATTTTAATTTCATAGGATCAACTTCAAACTCATCAATTTGAAGTTAATTCTATTAAACATTACAGATTAAATAACTCAATTAATCTGGTTTGTGTCTTGGTAAAATATTCTGGGGGTCTGCTGTCGAATACATAGAAGTGGCCTTGATAAATGACTTATGTACGTAACTATACATGAGCTACTAAACTAATATAGGCACAGTAAATTAGTCAGTCGTGATACGCTTTACACTGAGGAATGTAAGAGAGTGACTATAGTAGATTATACGAAAACTTGCTGTGTAAAATTTCCCCTTAATTGATCTATTCAGATGAATTTTCAATGTATTAGTAGTTGCATCTCACTTTGATTGAATGTTTCTAAATAGTGATTTCATAAAAACAGAGTATTAAATCTATGACAAATATTTACCATTCATATTTCTTTCAAAAAAAAACACAATGTATTTTGGTAAATGAAATCATCCGATTGATTGTTAGGATTAACTTAGTCGGACGAAATTTTTATTGATCAAAACCTCCTTATATTAAAAATTCGTAATAACTAATAAGTACACTCTTTATAAATGAATGGAATATTCTTTTCATGTATTAATAATAATAATAACAGTTTGATTAGTTGTATTGAACGAAAACTTGATGGTGAAAAGTAATTCATAAATTGTGTAGAAAGTCACTCACTGGTGAGACGACATTTGAGCGACGCTAAAATGACCCTGAGAGTGTCTACCTACTTAGTAGGGCTAAATGAAGATTATAAAGCAGTTTGAAGAATGAGAATCATGATTTACAATTGATGGTTAGGGTTAGGAATTAGATTTAGAATTTTCATCACGAACTGACATCAGCTATAATGCCAAGACTATTTAGCCTAATGGGTGAATGGATTGATTTCGCGCCAAAATCTAAGACCTTTTATCGTAAATCTGATTGATTTGTCCATAAACTATAGTATCGCCCAGTCGCTTTTTAAAGTACGAAAATCATTATTTTTTATTTTTACGCCTGTTACTCCTCGTGAAGGAACATAGGCCGCTCACCAGCATTCTCCATCCAACCCTGTCCTGGGCAATCCTTTCCAGCTCCTTCCAGTTGTTATTCATCCTTTTCATATCTGCTTCTATTATCCGACGTAATGTGTTCTTTGGCCTTCCTCTTTTCCGCTTCCCTTCAGAACTCCAAGTTAGGGCTTGCCTCGTGATGCAGTTTGATGATTTGCGTAATGTATGTCCTATCCATTTCCATCGTCTTTTCCTAATTTCTTCTTCAGCTGGAAGCTGGTTTGTTCTCTCCCACAAAAGGCTGTTGATGATGGTATCCGGCCAATGTATGAAAATCATACATTAAATATATCATTTGCATATCTTTAGGATGTCAGTTACATATTTCATCATTTTTTTTTCTGTTGTTATTGCAGTTGCATACTTCAGTAGTATTGGTATTAAATAAACACATTTTTCTTTAATATTTCTGTTGAAATATGTGTATTGTAATGTTGTATACATTCCAACGTAATACATAGATACCTTCGCCTATATAACGACTAATTGTCGTAGTTATTGAAGATATCTTATTGAGTGTGTAGTCCAGTCTCTCCATAAATCATATAACTGGTATAACATTAATACATCTGTAGTTGTTGAATTGATTTATTCTAAATATATTTAGCATCATTTAAACATAGATGTATTCCCGCTATTTCTAAAATATTTTATTCTAGCATATAATGGATTGGTAAATAGATAGATTATTCTAACTTATGCCAAACGGAAAGTTAATTTACAAATGATCATTTAACTGATATTGGTTGTTATGTTGAAATGTAATAGTATTGTATTCATTTTGTTAATCTATGGCTAAAGTGTTATATCTTAGTGAAGATTAAATTACGGGTAACTTCTGAGAATTATTAATGGACTAATATTATCTATATATTCTTATGGTATTAATACTTAGTAATTAGATTATGTATATCTCTATTCCCCTTATTATAAACGTCATTTTGACCTATACATTATTATTATACGATTTATTGTTCTTAAGTTATGTTCAGTTTATTGACTACTGCCTCCCATATTCACAGTCACTTTTAGGCTTGATCTTGTTAATATGTTATTTCCTATTTTATGATGTGATGCGATCTGTTTGACTGGTATATAAACCAAGTATGTTTGAGATGATTCGTATAGTGGAAGCTGGTATTAGTGTTCTGAACTCAACTGGCAAGGCTAGGAGGAAAAAGGATCAACAAGAACACTAAGCTGCTCATATTGGTCAATACATCATTGGCTTAGCACAGTACTAAGATTGAATAATTCGTATTTCGATTGCTGAAAAAATCACATGATAACTAGCCGGGGTTAAAGTCGCAACATAAAGAACTACAGGGAAAAATATTTCTTCATTCAAATAACATTCTCAATCTCTCATTAGGGAAATTTAATTACTGAAGATGGATTCGTAGAAAATTCGAAATTATTACTGTTCTATAAAATCGTGAATAAATGTATCTGCAACTCATTAATATTGCACTTGTACTATCTGAAAGTAAACATATAGAGTCCTGGCTAGTTAATTGAATTATTTATTACAAGTATTATGAGTGCAACGTGTCTGGAAAAGTGATAAAATCAATAATGTAGACTTCAAAAGATGAAATAACATAAATAGCAAAAGCTACCTTTCAATCACTGAATGATCAAACACAGTGTAATGAACGAAGACTTGGTACTTCATTTGCAAGTCAACATCAATTAACCTATACATCCTTCATGATTCTTCCAAGTTTCAATTCCTTTAGGATTCCCTTTCTGTTTTCTTCAGTTCAATCTTTTAAACCTTCTGCTACCAGGTATTCCATTTCTTATTGGTGTTACATACTACTTACGTCTGTCAACACAAGTAGCATACAACACAATGGATTACTAATTTTTGTTGTAGATTCGTGGAGATTTTTAACTTTTTTTGTCTACGTCACTGACCGATCTTAGCTAGAAAACTATTGAAAACAAAAAGCCACTATGTAACAGCTGTTCCCTTTAAGTATGGGACTCCTTGGCAGTGCTAGACTTGAAGGTCTTAGGTTCAATCCTCGGTGGAGTAGTGAACGCACACACCTGACGAGCCTCTTACTTTAGTGAATACGTTGCTCAGTACTTGTTGTTAAATGGTTAATCAAATAAAGATATTTTGTGGTGTAAATTACAAATAATAATACTAATTTCGAATAAGATTATCTCTTTGTAGTTAAACGTCATTATTACAGGTTTGAGCAACCTTATATTGATGTCTTTAAAATGAAATGAGTTTTTGTCTAATATTTTTTACACTTAAATTTTAACATCTAACATGACCAAACAATGAATAGGCAAATTTGATAACCATTATACTACTGATTAAGTACTGATTGGTAGAACTATTATATAACATCGTAGATACATATCGACTCATATCTCAATTAAAGTACATCAGAAAATCGATAAACCTATTATAACTAGAAAATACCACCTTCAGATTATTTTCCATTATTTAATGACTCAAATACCACTGTTAGACAGTTTTAAACCAGGAAGCGATCCCGAAGATTCATAATATAATATAATTTGCAACACTAAAGAAATTGGTGAGCAAAAGCAGAAACCACAGAATAGAATTAAACTCAAAGCATGTAGAAAGTTAATAATAATTTGTAGTGACTCACATTTATCACGAGAACACGACTGGTTTAATAAAAACAATTATTATTATAACCAACTGTACCAGTGTTTGTTTTAATGTGCTTTTGTTTGATTGTGCTAATGTCAGCTATATTGTGCTTCCATTCTTATTCTCACACTTTGATTGTAACTTCGCGCAAATTCGGTTACGTTCTGTAACCAAGCTTTTATCCTGGCACGATCTCGGTATCTTTTCGATGCCACGAGATCACCAGCGAATACATCTCGATTTGGTCCATTAACTGCCTTGTGATATTCTCTTCTCGAGGATTTTATGGAGTCATTTGGCACGAGCTTCTTGGTAGCGGTGTTCATAGTCAATCTCCACTCGACACCATGCTACAAATTCAACTAACAGTAAATCTATATTTTTCAAAAATCAAGCCATATTTGTGCAAAATATATGAAATTAGGCTAAAAACAACATGCTGATTATCTCTGCTGAAATCATTATTAACTTTTACTCAATCTACACATAAAATGAGAACAAAATTAACAGAATAACATGAATTGATTTGTATTTCAAGGCTTCTCATCATCTATAAACATACTTAATATACGTTAGTAATGTCATTATACCATAATCTATGAAGTTTAGCCTAAAACGACATAAGAAACAAAATAAGGAAACAAGATATTCAATATAACAATTAAGATCAATTTGTATTTGTATGTTCAAGGCGAAAATATGAAAAGAATGCGGTAAAATTATAAAAATGATAATAAAGAGATAGTGAATAAAAACAATTTGTTTTAACAAATAAATGATAATTACATAGTTCACATAAAATGAATGTTGTAAGTGAGTATCATGCAGTGTTTGAATGAACTAATGATTCCTTTGTACTTGTTGAATGCTTGATTTCGAATTCTAAATACAGTACATTCGTTTGTGCTCATCTAGTACTACTTGATCCGATTATGTTATTTCTGAGATTCTTAGTTCAAACTATAATTCAAATACTCCTAATAATCATATTGGCGCCGCGATTGAGCCTGTGATGGAACGGTTGGATATACATTCAGATTTTGAGGATTATTTTGAAAGGTTCGAAATCTGGGCTATGACCAAGGAAGATGATGAGGATGTTAATATTGTAGCACATTTCCTAAAATTCATCGGAAAAGAAGCATATAGATTATTAAAATATCTGTCTTTACCGGAAAAGTCCATTTCGCTTGCCTATACAACTCTCAAGGATCTACTGCTAGACTATGTTAAGTATACAAATCTCGAAGGCAATAAAGAAAGATTTTGTAAAGTGATTCATGAGGATATAAAAAATCCCACTACATTACTACATCATCCCAACCGAGTGCATACTCAAGGCTATGCAGATAATTCATTGAGGAGTTACGATGCAATTCATGAAGATGGACACAAGTTTGGTCAATGTTTGTCCTATGGCAAGTTCCACTCTTTTGGACATATTCATTTAGTTTGTAATACTACTGTTCATCTTGCTGCAACGAATATTAAGTCTTGTAATTCTGATTCTATTAAGTCCAGTGTTCCCAATGATCATTTATCCTTATCAACGATTTCAAAAGACAGTATAGAGTCATATAGCAGTTCAAAGTTAAATGAAACTCAGAATACTTGCGAGACAACAGTTTCTAATCAATCGACTTATCAGATTTCTCATGTTATTGTACCAGATATGGTTTTTCCTAATGATTCACTTATTTCTGACGAAATTACTTGCAAATCTGAGGAAAATATGTTGAATGAACCTAGTCATGATCGGAAACCTGATGTAGTTTTGATAGATGCTGATTTTTCTAATGATCCTTTACTCTGCAATGACATTCTTAATACATCTGAAGGTTGAACTTGAAAAGAAGACGTACAATCGACTACAGATACTTGGACTCTAATTTAAGCTGTGGCGGATGTGGTGTCTGAATGAACTAATGATTCCTTTGTACTCGCTGAATGCTTGATTTCGAATTCTAAATACAGCACATTCGTTTGTGCTCATCTAGTACTACTTGATCCGATTATGTTATTTCTGAGATTCTTAGTTCATACTATAATTCAAATACTCCTAATCATCATATATCAGTATAAGTCTCCTTGTTCTAAGTTAAAGAATACAATAAAACAATGATGTAATTTACCAACTTGAAAATTATATACCCATATTACCATAGCAACGACAAGTTTACCACACTTTCTTTCTGTATATAAAAGTCAGGTCGAAAGCGCATGATAATGATGGTCTTCGCAAAGTGGAGTTAAAATGATGTTCTCTTACTGATAATTATTTTAGACATCTTTGTGTTTACCACAGTACTTTATCTATCCACTAAATATCTAGGAATTGAACTTGTGAATACTTAACTTTTAAAATCAGCTTTCGAGAAATATATGCAGAAACCCTAGAGATGTGCTATTCTTTCATTCTTTCCTATCTACTCACATCCAAAAATAATTGAAGATTCGTGAAATACATCTGGAGGTAACTTCAGAACGCTAATGATCTTATTAGTAAGGTTGATATTTTAAAAGTTTTCGAAAAGAATCAATGCTGAATAAATTTAATGAGAGGTTGGATTGTTGATTATTAGATTCCCACCAACCAATCTTATGAAGACAATTATATAAATATTATTGGACTAGTCTGTCAGCTGTAATCAGACATTATTCATAGAATAAATTTTAACTAATTAGAATTTAACTATTTTAAATGGTTAGCCCATAAAAGTGTGTTCCTTGCATACATCTCACAAATATCTAACTCTTCATTTATTTTGGGCTTCGGTTTTTAGTTTACATTGTCAGGTAGAATTTTCTGCCTCATAGTCTTGTACTCCTTGTTTAAAACTGAAAAGTAATTCGTGGGTGTATTGGTCTATTTGATATTTGTATGAATTAACGATTCTTTTATAATTGATGTGTGCCTGATTTTAAACTCCAAATATATTACCTTCGTATGTGCTCATCGAGTTCTGCTTGAGTTAAATTACATTATTTCGGGGATTCCTAGTTCACATAATAATTCGAATACTTGTAATCATCACAGTCTATTAAGTAATGCAAAGATACTTTTAAAAAAAACACGTCCATGCTTATATCTAATAGATAGAATGTGGCAAATAGTGAAATTCAGGATGGGCGTCTCATCGTATTTATGATCCGTCAGTTGGATGCATCCTGTATTATGAGGTTAATCATCTTTTCTGCAAAAACTTGTGTCATATGAAGGAAATTAGTTCAGTATGTACACATGCCAACTAATACTGATCGAATTTCAGTCAATATATCAACAATGAGGTAATCTAAACCGCACAAAAATAGAGCACATACAAAGAAAAATAGATTAGTGTTGAACAGAGAATGAAACTGGGCAACTAAAAAGGCTATTTCTCAAACGATACTTAGTTTTCAAATATTATTTTTTATTAATTATACAGTTGCATACATATCGAATTAACTTTTAGTTAATCTCGATAATGAAATAAGAAGACGAAGATTGTCAGAACTATGTGATATAGTAGGTGCATGCTTCATCCAAAACCAAAAAAACACACGAAAAAGATTGTGTCACATCCCATTGTGTTTACCAATTTAAATGTGTGTGGTCACATATACATAGGGAGGAGCAATCGTGATATCAAAATTAGGATGTGTGAACAGGTACCAAAATGGCTTCCGAAACAAATAGAATCGAGTGACCTAATAAGAGTAGAAGACAAACATCCATCATCCTCTATTGCTAAACATATAACTGAAACAGGCCATAAGATTGATCTTAACTCGGCTTTTGTGGTGTTGTATAAAAGTGTAAAAGGGCGTATTAAAGCCTTAGCCATACGAAAATTCAAACCTTATTTGTGTATTCAAAAACAGTTTGTTCTCACCTTAAACCTACTCTGGTAATATTGGCTTATTATCCAGAGTGATTAGGCTTCAAATTGTGTTCATAATGTTATTATTACTCTTATCATTATCCTTGTCTCCTCTTACCTTCCATTTCTAGGCCAGGTTACCTTTTATTCTTTTATATATAAACGTTCTTAACAAGCATATGTGTGATCAGATTGTTCGATATGTATTGCGCTAGCATAGTACATAGTTCTCATAATCTTCGTCTTCTTATTTACATTATTGAAATTTATCAAAAGGACTAATTGTTTTATAGTTAATCATTCAACTGTGAGTACCTACTCAAGTAGTTTTCAGTAGTACAGTTGTTTCAACAAAGAATTCAAGCTTGTGCTACTAATTGGTTTTTTTCTCATCATTTGATTCATAAACAGTTAATTGAACATTTATAAGTACTTTTAATCGTTAATACATGAAGGGTATGTAAATCCATGAACTGTAATGCTAACAATTCGATTGTTCAAATTAAAATACAAACTCATGAGAAACATATGAATATACTTATAATAAAGTTATTTATAGAAATTGTTACATTAAAACAATAAATGTTCTAAATATTCACAAAATCAACCACATGATATCTTCACACTTCTTAAGTTGCTTCAACTCTGAAGAATCAAATTATATTTTGACAAACAATGTTAAAGAAGAAGTACCAAATGTGCAAACTGGGAAGGTGTAACAGTTTATTTAAACAACTATTTGAAAGCGGTAGCAAATATATGGTCGGATAATTTCAAGGCATATAAAAGTTATTTATTTATGCCATGTCATTATATAAATACCCTGAATTCACATTTGTATCCTAAATTAACTCTTACATAAAACAAAACTTATATTCATGGTCCAAACTAATGGATACTGTACAAATTGTTAAGAGGAACATTTGTGATAGACATAATTATTATTATTTTTTATTATTAGAAGCTTTATTCAACATTATATTTTTGGTACAACATAGAATTCTCAGCATAAAGTATTTCAACAAGTTTCCTTCTCTTATACCCTGGTCTATTGTGACGATAAATTTTGAATCATGACCGGTTAGATGTTAGGAGTTCGGTAATCCACATTTGATTAATGTTCGTTCGTTTCAATGCATATTGCCAGCCACCATGATGTCGCTGATTGTACCTTTTTGTATCACGTATATCGAAAGGTTGTAAACTTTTCATAAACGCACCTGAATAGATTGTTTGCACAATAGACATAATGATGAGCTAAAACAAACAACAAAACAGAAAACTTGATGAAATATGTAGATCGGAGAAACAGGTAGCCCAGATATTCAAGCAGGCCGCCAGTTGGATAGGGTTATTACTAAATAAAGTAATGAAAATAGATAATAATTAGCTTTTTATTGTAACAATTTACAATAGAATAAATGAAAATCCTAAAGGGATGATAGAAATGATCACACTAAAAAAACAACATAATCAAATAATCTCTATGTAATCATGAAGAAGACATCAATAATGCACATACAAAATGCACTTTACCATCTTATACCAGAATGTTAACTATGTAATTCATAGCAAAGCTAAATATATTACCAAGTTATTGGTTTGAAAGTATTATATTCATTTCCTGATGAGTGCATCTGGTTGAGAAATGAAACAGTTATTCAATACTCTCTGATTTTCATTACTAATGTAACTGTCTTCAAATTGAATAATCTTCCAAAACGTCAATCTGAAAACAAGAAATTTTAGATACTCGATAAAAGTAATTGTAAGAGTATGTATTTTCTTGTTGTTGATATTAAAGACTTTAATCTATCAATCTCTTTTACCGTATGTGCACTCTGTATCTACTGCTTTGATTTTGCTTATTAGACACTAGTTTTTAATAAAGTTAGATAGTGTCTAACTATGGAGTTCAGGATGTGTGCTTCGTCCTATTTAGGACTTGTTGGTTAGATGTACCTACATCCTAATGTTGATCCTCATATTGAAGCTTGAACCCAGCATATTTGACTTGATAAGATGACGCTTCAATCACTTAGGTGTTGAGTTTACATAGTCACACATCCTACTAGATACTGATCAGTCGCAGTTCCTAAGTGAAACGTCGGGAAAAATACAAATATTTACACATGAAATTCATATCAGTTGAACAAGCTATCTGCTCTTTGAATTCAGCAACTCGGTGGATAAGGCTTTGGGTGTTTGGAAAAAATAGTGCTGGGTCTGAGATTCGGTATAACTATCAATATTGAGATGAAACATGATCCTTGGATTCCTCTGGTAGCCACTATCCAACTTTACTAAAATACAGACAACAATTTTCACAGTGCTACATAATTTCCTTCAAATTAATACTAAGAACAAGGAGATGGAAAAAATCTACAGTCCTTGGAGTTTTTTAATAAAGAAACTGTAATAGGAAATAAAGACAAAAATATTTGCTTATTACAAGAAAATGTGAAATCAAAGTATGAACACACAATGAAGTAGCAATATTATTAACATCTGCATTACAACTCATCTCAGAAGTGTTCAATTAAGTTGATTGATACATCATATGAATTTTCACCAGTCACTTGATAGTCATATTGAAGAAAATACATACTGAACAAGAAAGTGAACTTTAAAATTAAGAGGTCGATAAAAGATTGTAACATGTATTATATTTAATTAATAGAGTGTTAATGATATACGATCTTTGTTAACTATTTGCATGTGATTAGGACATGATCAAAATGAAGTTTATGGAGATTATAGTAATTTTAATAGTTGAATTCATGTACTCACCAGTGACTGGTTTCAAGATGACTTCTTGGACTTCTAGTGAGAAGCTGTGACCAATGCAGTCGAATCCGTGTCGGGTAGCGACAGGTATCTGCCTCATATAATGGATGAATGGTTGCGCAACCATTCATGAATCAATTAAAGTTAGATATTAACAGCATTGGATACCAGCTCAGTGACCTAGAGTCTAAGCGTTCACGTGCGAGACTGAAGGTTTTGGGTTTGAATCCCGCATACGGGATTGTGGATATGCACGGTTGAGGAGTCTCACACTAGGATGAAACGGTCGTCCACTGCCTCCTGTGATGAATCTTACAGTCTAAATTTCAAGTAAAAAAAACAGCATTCAAGAACACGTTTCCCTTGACTTGGAGGATTTTCTTGACGAGTTAAGTTGGGTTATAATGCGATTTACTAAATATATATAGTATGCAGAACTGTTGTGCAAGATTCATAATAAAACGATTTTGGTATTTATTAAACTAATTTGCAACTTTGAGTATTCATATGTTTGAAGTTAATTTAATTGTGATCGTTGTCAATGACATTAATCAATGGATAAGCAAATAGTTGTCCGGTATTCTGTTGGTGAAATTTCCTTAAGCCTGTGACACATTTTCAAGACATACATCCACTTCTCCGCAACTTCTGTGTTCAAAACTGCATCATGTCTCAATTAGCAACCTGTTGTCTTGATTAACTATTTTCCTATAGCGAACTATAAGACAGTCGGGGTATAACATAATTAACGCCGACTACCTTATTTGTTGCTCAATATATAGTTTTTTTACATACTTGAATACCATGGCTTGAAAGATAATGGATTACCAGAGGACATTGGATTTAAGAGTGTTAACTAACAAAATTATCATCAGTAAAGAGTTGTGGAAATTGTTAGGCTTTGTTTAAATCATGAACCCATCAACATTAGACCGACATTGAAATCTTGGAAGCACTGTACGACCGTCTTGTCCTAGTAAGGGACTGCTCGGCAGTGAGCATCCGAAGAACCCCAGTCGCTGGAATCAAACCCAGGACTTTCAATCTCACATGCCTTGGATGCAAGCTCAGTTTTCAGGAGGCATTTGCATCCGAAATCGTATGTCCTAGGTTCGGTTCCTACGCACAGGCTTGTGGATGAGCTGTACTGAGCAGTCCCATACCAGGACGAAACCCGTCCAGTGCTTCCAAGTTTTCAATGGTGTTTTAACTTAGTTCGGTTCAAGATTTCAGTGTGAAACCCAGTTTCTTTGTTTACCCTTAAGAATATTTAAGTAATATACTCACTATAAAAAGAAGTTTATCTAAAAATTGCGATACTTTGGCCCAATACATTATGAAATGTGAAGTCGTTCACTCAAGAGTTACAAAATCTATGTTAAAAAGATTACAAAAAATAGGGATGTGATTGGTTTTCGATATCCTTCATGGTTTCAAATTCTTGAAATAATATTAGGAGAATTAACTTAACCTAGGGAACTCTCACATCTTGATGAGCTAGAATAGGTTTCGGTACAGTTGTGTTCTCTTAGCCAGATGGTTTAATTGCTGAGCTTTTGTATTTATTCATGAAAATATCCTCAGTACTAGCTTGAAGTAAAAGTGAGCTTCTAGTTATTTCTTTAGTTTCATATCAGCTCAACCTGAAACCCTTGTTTCTGATTGACTGTTTTTTCAGATTTTTTATCCAGTTGTTCTGGGATCTATGTTGACTGTCATTATTGGCTGATATTTAGCCTTGTGAGTATGACTGATCTCTTACGCATCGGGCTCATAGATTGGGAATACATTGATCGTTAATTGTTCTGAAACTCTGTAGTATTCTTAGAATATTTCCTGTTCATAATTTTAACATTTGGGTGGCTTAGCAATGTATTGTCTGACCCAACACAATAAGGTCAACCAAGAAAATCGTGACTAAAGTAAATGTAAGAGAAAATAGGACGAAAAACAGATTATGACATAATTTGTAGGTTAAAAATCAGATGAAGATTATTAGCAAAGGGCGTGGATTGTTCAGGTCGTTAAATTTCATAGTTCACATTACGAACTGGTCATATCTAACTTAAATCAGTTCGTGTTTTAAACTGTAAAATGAAAATTATTAAAGTAGACCGTGGGTAATAACTAAATGGTTTTGACCTTAATAAAGAACTGAGACTCTCAGTTTCTATGACAAGAAATGGAAAGTGTTTTATGACTGATCATTTGACTCATTTCTATCGTCAGTTGTCACCCTACTGTATTAATCAGTTTTTATATTCAACTATATTTTCAAAACTATTCCGTAAGGTGTTTAAACATTCTTTTCTAAAATTAAGTGTTGACAAAAAGATGTGTCCCAATTATAATAACGATAAATTTACCTGTATAATGAATTACTCTTTAAAGATTTTCAATCACTTCAAAAGTACAATATTCAATTTCCCTTCGCTTAATCAGCTTAACATAAATGATCTTCATAAGACAATTTCATCTTGTGTAATATCGGTTCTCATTGACAGGAAAACCAATATTAATAAGTTAGACATTACCACCATTGGATACCGGCTCAGTGGTCTAGAGATTAGGCGTTCGCGCACCAGACCGAAATTCCTGGATTCGAATCCCCCCTGTGGTATCGTGAATGTGCACAATAGAGAAGTCCCATACTAGGACGAGATGGTCATTAATGCTTTCCAGGTTTTCCATGGTGGTCTAGATTTAACTGACTCATGAACTCAACTGTTAAATTAGTAAAATCTCCACAAAACTCCCTTCTGATAATAAGAATACTGTTAAGTTTTTTATGATAGAATATAGTCAAAATTCACAACTGATTGATCACTGGATGGTGATCTACTTCATATGTGTCAAGTCCTTCTTAATGCAGATCGAGTGCGATCGACCAAGTTGCAATGTGGCCACAAGTCTAGGTGACTCGATATTGCGTGCACTATGTTGAGATAAGTTAGTGGTTGGTGGTAGTCAACAGGAAACCCTGGACCCGGGTTTCATGCTACTCTGACTGGAAAGCTAAGTGACACAGGATCTAATCCATCAGGAGCACTAGTTTCCTCAAGATTATGGGTACAATTTTCTGACGAGTGCCAATTAGCACGATACCCGGGTCCAGGATTTCCTGTTGACTACCTTCAACCACCGTCTTATACTCGAACATCCTTCAACAGTTTATCAATTTATCAAAAATGTTTGCTATCAAATAATAAGTGGATATCATTATTATTAATGAATTGGTAATTATTACTGTAGATTATAATAATCTCTTTATTGAAATATACTTCTACCTGAAGTTTGTGCTGATGATGTTGTTCAAAAGAACGATGGAAGCTCCACGACAAAATTCCATTAAAAAAATCTATCTTAGTTAGAAGTTCGTTTTTCTGACTAATCATTGCTGCTACACTATTAGCATTCCTTTGTAATTCATTTTGTCATTTTTATTCTTGTCATATTAACATATTGTACACAGACTTCGACCAATACACATAAGTGACAAGCTTTATACTGATTATTGATTAAATGGCTAATTAACTGAAGAATATCTTTAGTGTAGCTTAAATTATTCATAAAAAGGTTATCTCTATGCTCCCTTATGCATTTAGCTTATTCTTTTTATTTAAAGTAACCCAATTAGTCATTAGTTTTCTTACACAAAGACAAGAAAGGGGTATCTAAAACTCTTATAGTATAAGCTGAACATACCTGATAAATTCAGTAATTTAAAATAATATATCCATTTCAAAGGGACCAAGGCAATTAAATATATTCATGTATAGTATCGTTAAATAACTTCTAAAAATGGATTACAGTATTGTTATATCCGGACGACAATAAATGAATAATAGCGCTAGTAATTATTTATGGATTAATTTTATTCATATATTCTTATTGTATGACTGACTATTAAGTAACCATACTATATGTATATTCATATTCCTTACATTCTCAACCTGTTAATCTCAGTTTCTCACAATCAAAGCCACTTTTGACTTGATCTTGTACAAATGTAATTTTCTATTTTATAGTATGACGTGCTCTGATTTTGTCTGTATATAAATCCAGTATGTTTGAAATATATGATCTATATAATGGAGGCTAAGATTTGTGTTCTAGACTCAAAAGGCAGGGTTAGGTAGAAAAAGGATCAACAAAGATTCTAGGTTACTCGTACAGCTTTATGAGTCAATGGTCTGGTCAACAAGTCACTGTTCTCTAATTGGCAGTACCATTAGGTTACACAAGGCCACAATATATAACAAGTATTGTACATCCGAAAAATATATGTGGATTAATATAATGTCATAAATCAGGAAAGTGTACAGATTTAGGATCAACCAGTTTCTAGTTTCATTTTAAAAAATTCATTTAAGGGCTATCAGAATTAATTATATTAAAGAAAGAATGACAAGTATTTCCACACTATAATATGTAAATCACCTTTTACTAAGATTTATTTACTGTGGTTGATATTTAATTTTATGAAATCAAATGTGAACAAATGTGGTCTTGATCAACATTTTAATCAGTTTTTATGTATTGGTAATCAAACAAAGATAAAATGTAGGTTTCAGCTTGATTGCTTTGCTTACAAGGGGAGTATATTTATCAGTAAAAAATGAACTTTTCAGGGAAATAATTTTTAATCGTTAAATTCATGAGTCAATTGAAGCTAGACCAACATGGAAAACCTGAAAGCACTGGACAGCCGCTTCGTCCTAGTATGGGATTCCTCAGCAGTGCGCATCCACGATCCCGCATCGCGAGACTCGAATCCAGGATCTATTATTCTCATGCACGAGCACTTAACCACTAGCCGACATCCAACAGTGTTAATGTCTAACTTCAACCAATCCAAGGAGTTGCGCCACCGTCCACCATTTTTATCAGTGAGTTACTATCCCACAGCAAACCCGGTTGAACTCTACCGGTTACGGATTCTCACTAGAACTCCAGGAAATACCTATTGGAGACTGTCACTAGTGAGCATATGGTGATTATAATTTGATGTTCCATACAGCGACAATTACGTAGTAAAAGTTACTTGCTAATCTCAACTACAAAAGAGAACTGAAGAAAAGTAGTCAGAAGAAAATCTAATCTGACTTTTAAGTTGCTCGAACATCAATGATTGGCACAGAAGCTAATGGTCAACGTTCTTTTATTACAGTCATTTCCTCGACCTGAGGACACTTTGTACAATAAAAAGTCAGTTTTTCGCATACACTTTCTATCTACATAGTTGTGGATGAAGGAAATCACATAAGCAAATATTATCGAACAAAAAAATGGATACTGCCAAAGGATGAAGTAAATGGAGGGCCATGAATCACTTGATTCAACTCTTCGATCCACTCAAGTTATTCCCGGTTGTTCGATAATATTTCCAGCTATTATTTATAGAAACCTTTACAAAAATCTGTCTGAATGCCTTACTTTTTATGTACTAACAAGGTTTTACTTTTAGTCCAGTGATTTGTTAGAACAGTAGTTTAGATTTTAATTTAGTTCTCATCGTCTGTCATCGAACAGTACTATTTAGGCTAAACAAAATACTTAAATTAGTGAGTTTTTAAATAGGAACTCAGACTATTTCTCCATTGTGTTGTTTAAGAAAAAGGAACAATAACAATAAGACAAAGAAGGTCAAACGAATATATGGCAACATTTACAAATGAAATATCTGAATTAGTTGAATTGTGACCCAACTTTGTGTTAATTCATGGTTGTAGAGATTGATGTGTCAGTATATCCTTTTTAAATTATACAAATCAATAAATAGATAAACAATTTCATGATTCGTTAACTCGAATGGCTAGACATCATAATTCAACCAATCATAATGAAATAGAACTAATTGATATTACCATTGGTTGATATAATTCGATGGATTGTTAAGGCTAAAATATAAAAGCAGAAGTGTTACCCATAGTCACATATAGTTACTTTCTGGTATACAAAGCAATGTCAACTGTTGAGATCCAAAATATCGTTAATTTCCGTACGAGTCTCGGCATATGGCCTCGGCCTTATATTTGATGTTCCTACGGGGGATGCAAAGAGACTATCCCAACACTCTACGAGTGTTCCGGACAATGGGCGAATTCAGTGGCATACGAATGATTCTCAACACACGTCGAGTTCACAGTCCCTTGACTCACTATCTACAAGCGATCCGGAGATCTGTCAGCATCAGCGCATAGGTTTGCGAATACGAAGAGAAAGCGACAGAAGCACCCACACCTCGGTGATAAACGTGCCAGATCTGTCTCCTGAAACAGTCAGTTTTTTGAAAGCTGCACGATCGTCCTTACCACCTACAAGTCTGCTTGTTGCACGTATTGGTGATTCAAAGACAGCAGTAATATTTTTGTCTGTGGCTTCAAAGCCCCCTGTGGTTCTTCAAAAAAATGCACTTGTTTCCTGTCTCGAAGAACTTGAACAGTGCGGAGTGAACAAAGCGTATGTTGCTGTTTCCAAGCCGCAGTCTGGTGAGCCAAAAGTAGTCACTCCGCTTTTGAAAACGCTTATGTTTATTGGTTTCGAGATTCTGGCGGAGTTACCTCCCGAACTAGTTAGCCTGTCATCGGACTACCGCTTGCTTTTCACAGACTTGCATGATTAATCTGAATGTTAATTAACTTTGCATTCCCCTTTCTTTTAATGTTACTTTAATTTCATCTTTAAAAAAATAAATATATTAAGAATAGCTAAGTGTTTTTGATCCACACTGCAATCAGTCATACGCTTTTACGTAGGAGTATTTTTGTGAAGTTTTAGACTCTTCTTGTTAATATAACGTTTGGTTTTTGGCGAGTGAGATTCAATTGTAGTGAGCTATGGTCGCCGGTTAGCCTTAAAGTGTGCGTCCTCCAGTGTTACTATGCGTTTAATAACATTACGGCCATCTGGTCGTGTGTGGTCTGGATATCTCATCATAGTTACTTATCGTTCGAATCATGTGATTAGTTAAGGAACGAAGTCGTTTCGGTGTTATTACTTCTGATAACATCAGCTGCTGTGTAGCCATAAGTTGGCACCTACTCCGTCCTAAGTTGTTCACATATCCCACTATGTAACTACTATGTCATGAATCGCTGCTGTGTTGCTCCTTCATGGATTTATTTTTCGTTCTCTTTACTAATAGCCATCATTGTCTGCTGTGAAACAGTATTTTCACTGATGGTGAATATATCGGGTTACAGTTGATTTTAGTACTCACATATTCGTTCCTGGTAGGATAGCATACCTAGACTTTGTTAAGTGATGTTCATTCACTACTATATTCATGTGTACCATCCGGTGCTAGTGTGGAATTAAATTCTTTGTTTAGAATGTATCAGCTTTTATTATTAACTGGAAGACGTAATATCAGAACTAGTTATTACGTGCTACTGATCGATTATTCTGGACACGTTAGTTTAGGATCTTATCACTCTTAAATGATCACTAACCGCATAAGATGTCAGCGCTTGAAAACATTAGAACACGACAAACAATCCAGACAGATATACAAATTGTGCTAAAGTTGAAATCTGATTGTCTTCTACATAATCCATCAGGTATTTTGTAATTCGTGCCAAGTTTCTAGTCCAGAAGTCTTATCAATAATTCGTTCTATTAGCTCTGATGAGACAAGTTAGATTTCCCAAACTCTCCCTATATCTCGTAAACTTTCGGATTATCATGATTTTTCTCCACAGTGTGTTAATTAGCGTGTACAATAGTTTAAATTCTGTAGACATTAACGGAGAAATTAGGTCATTTAATGCAGTATCCCTCAAGGTACTGATATTCTACAATTTACGTTGTATGTTCAATAAAGTGTAATCATCTTGTATTTTAAAAATAAATTAAAGACTTCAATACAAGACCTTGTCCAACTGAGTGGATTGTAGTCTTTAGGTAACGTGGCTTTCTTTCAACCTATCCTAGTGTAGACCCTGGCCACTAAACCCAAAGCCGTACAGATCCCCTCAGATCTTTCTATTTTCTAGTACAAACCAGGCATCTGACAATTGTGTTTTGAAATATTAAGAACTTTAACTTGTACTAGTTGTGATCTTTTTGTTTTAAGTTCGGGTTCATTATTACCGGAAGTTTTACCTGATTAGGTCTAATCGGGTGAAGTAATCTGATAACAGGAAGCATAAATTGACTTTTTAATACGTCCTGTCCATTTAGTAAGTTTAGGCTAATGTATACATCAACTATGTCTTCAATGTTTCTCTTAATTTACCTGTTTATAATGAGTCACGATAATTACATTAATTCTATTAATTGATACGTAAGAAACTTCCCGTCAGCATGCTCAGGGCTGTTCAGATTGAATTCCCGTTTATCAAGAGATGAAAAACCAGATCTATCAACAATCTGCTATATTGACGGAAATCTTACGCTAGCCAAAGTTTTATTCGCTTCATGTTTATGCAGACACAGAACTCAAACACACCGTAGTATATCCTGGTATTTTCCAGTCCTTAGAATGCACCTCAACCGAATTGTGTTCGGACACTTGTCCAGATAGTCGGAAGGTTCAAACCTATGCTTCATTCAGGGCAAAGCTTTCCATCAAGACAGATGCTCATCCTTACTGAAGTTAATATTCGTATCAATCAGAAAAGTTTCCACTGATTTATTTGAACATAATGATGTAATATCTAGAATGGATATTTATAGTTTAAATTTACTTCACTTCTCATCGGCTCCGTAAGAAGGAGTGAACAAGGCGAGAGATGAATTATTTATAATGATAATACCAAACGATAATGAGACTTGAATAATATGAAGTTATTCAGTTTTCAGAATTTCATAGAAGATGTAGGATATATGATTACGATATCAATTTCCTGTCCTTAGAGTGGATTACTGTTTTATTCCTTTTCTATTATTTCATAAATCATTGGCTTTCCAGCTCATGTCTCTATGACAATTCTGAACAACTGTCTTGTTCTACGTACTACAAGTACCTTTTTCATATCTTAAACTTACTTTGGGCAGTGTGATCCAAAGTTTCTGGTTGGCTGACACTTCTTGGTTGTTCACACTGCAAATGAATACTTATTCTTGAGGTGCATGAGAAGGAAACTGAGTTGGCAGTGGTTTTGGCGTGCATGTGGAACCTAAGAAATAACTGGTTGAAGCTTGTCACACATAGCCTTTATGTCCCAGGATTATTGCGTGAACTTCTTAACAGTCTACGTTTAAGTGAAATGCGAAGCTAGAGGGAATGTGAAGAGAAAGGCATTTGTGAGAAAATTATTGGCTAATGAGCTGAACTCGGACATTTTAAAGGTGTTTTAGTGATTAACATCCCCTCATGTTTTTCACATAGAGGATACTGTGCATGGTTTATTGTTTTCATTTTCAATAAGTTTGTTTATTTGTTGGTCATTTGTCTTCATTTAACTATTAACATCGTGTAGGACTAGTTACTTTTCAAAATCTACCTTTCCATCCAAAAACGCAGATTTCAAGAGAAATGAGAACTGTTAAACAAAATTTATCTCATTAACTTTAGTGTTGCTAAGCAGTATGTAAAAACCACTAGTTACAATTTCGTCTCCAATCGAATTGTACAGTAAACTAAATCAATTCGTTTACACAGATTTCATCATTAAACAAGTTTTTTCAATCGGACAAGCTTGATATGTTAGATAGTTATATTTCTTCACGTCTACGGAAAGGAGCGCCATTTCGTATGTTCTAGGCGCTTTGATTACCCATATTTCCTACTGTCTTAGTTTTTTAATGATTTCTTCATACCATGTCTTTTCTTGGTAAAATTGTACTTAAAATTAAATATACATGTAACACCTACATTATTTCGTGGTTGGGGAAACCTATCGTGATGGCTCGGTCGAGCTACATTGTCTGAAACACTTGCTCCCATCCCAGACAAGTCGGATAGAAAACAGTTAGATCGAAAGCACCAAACTCAGAGTACGAAGGTGAAGTCATTCTACCGAATGTACACAGATATCACGCATGTAATTCGTTTCCCTCAAACAACCAGTGTTTGCAGCAGTTCGCCCCACAACTGAAGAACTGAATTAGTAAGAGTCGTATCAAAAATATCATACATGACCTCAATTCAAGGAATGCTTACCAACGGTGGTGATAAATCTATGAAAGTACGAAGTGAATTTGTCAAGAACTACTAGTATGAAAGCTATGTGTGACCGGTCTCAATGGGTTTTATGTTAGGTTCATTATTCATGCTTCCAGTTTGATAAAGCTGCTTACTGTCGACTTGATTTCGTTTTAGGTACCTCAAGAAGAGGTTTCCCTTCACAATATGGACAGCTATGAAGTAATATTCGACTATAAACCTTTAATGGTACTCCGAATAACCGATATTACTTATATCATTCTCCCACTTTTGTATAATTAGCAAAGCAATTGATTCTTAGCAATAATCAGTCAGCCAGCTACAACGTAGGACCAGGCACATATGTGTATCGGTACAAGTTGACATACCTCATTAGCACAACAAAATGAACACCGAATTCATTAAAGTAGTTAATTCAGTGGCGGTAATATATAAAAGAAAAATTGTGTATGCGGTATAGCATAGGAAGAAAGAATTAGTTCGTAGAAAGAATGATATGAAGCGATTTTAATCTTATAGTTAAAGGGAAGATAGAGAGTGTATATACCGACGCCACTGTGATCGATTCTGAGCCATGTCACCAAGAGTCTCTAAACATTGATTACGATAGTCACACGGACTCCAACCAAGTAGTCTGCATCTCCCAACATGGCTCAGACTAAAAAGTTAGTGACTTCAATCACTGATGCCACGTTTTGATTTGGCTGCCCCTAACTTTTTTCCAACCATCTCCAACACTAGTTAGCATTGCGCGTCGTATTAATCACTTTTGAATGATCTTATACTTGATCTCATAGAATATAAAACTGTCGATTTTATCATTTAATATAAATTAAGTGGTCACATTCATTAAGTTTTATATCTCCTGAAATATTCATATTTATTTAATCATTGAATGTTTGCCTACTTTTAGAAATCTTTTTATCTGTATTTTCTCACTTAATTAATTTGTGTTTTTTCATATACCCACCTTAAAACTTCTTCATTCCTTTATAGATTTTGAGAAAATTTTTTCCCGTATATGATAAAATCATATTGATTTGAAAAAGTAAATATTGAAATATCTACCTATCTATATATGGCCCCTAAATGCCCTGGTACTGTCGAGAGTGGAGAGAATCAACACTCTCTCTCGAAATGCTCTCACATGGTCACGCGTATATAGCTTCTGCCAGGGAAGTCCTACTCACTGCCTTCTCGTGGCGGGGGTATTGTTTACGAAATTGAGAAGACGAAAAGTGAATATCCTGAGCTTTAACCGGGTTGGTGGACATGATGAGTCCACCTAGGGGAGTTGGAAAACTCTGATTCCAAACCAATGGTTTACATGTGCTCCAGTATTACGAGGGAACAAATGGCGTATGAACCAACTGTTGGTGACCGGCTACCATGGAACTGCATCTCTTTACGATGCTCCACTGCCTTGTGGATCAGACCTTTTGTTCGAAGGTTCCAGGTGTGGCCCCCTAAGAAAACCGCCTGCTTCTTTTTGGGCACCCGAACAGTATCACAGCTCTCACAAAAATCAAATGAGGTTTATGTGGCGCATATATATTTTGTGCTCCCTTGTACCAATATCCATGTGTTCAAATAAATAAGTAATCTATATATGATATCAAACAATTGCTATACTGATTCTATACGTGTCATACTACCCATAAATAGTTACCATTAATACATACATTCATTTCTTTTTTGAAGTCTAATTAAAATGAGGTGATTCATTTTGATGTACAATAAAGAAAAAAAATTTACATCATTTCTCCGTTGAAAACTTTGTGTTTTGTTAATTAGTCCGATAGTTATTTATCAGATTATATAGAAGAGAAATATAAAGGTATCTAAAAATGTAATCACGCCATATAATCATGTTCTGTGTGTTAGTTACCATCTAAAAAATAAAAAAAAAATAAAAATAAATCCACATATCTATGTTTTTCATTAAAAGAATACTTACATTGGTATGTGTATTATTACATCAATCAATTCAATTTTGTTTACATTGATTCATTTAACATTTTTGTTTTCTAAATTAATTAAAAGAAAAATACAAAGTTTTATAGTTTTGTTGAACTCAATTTTCTTGTTATGGTTTGTTTATAAGTAACAAAACAACCAAGGGATTTCAGAGCTTAATGAATTAACTATGATGAAGAAGTTTACTTTCTAATCTAATTGAATGTTATTAAATCTTAAAGATTCAAACTTATTGTATTTAGAATTTCAGTTAGTTAAGTTATTATCTCATTGTTTATAAGATGATTAGATTAGGTTGTAGTACTACGATCTTTTAGTATCATTGTATCATTACAAACTTAAAATTATTCTTCGAGGGGTTCAATGTTATAGTAAACTCAACTAATTTAATATCTTATTTAATCTTGACAACTATGTAATGCCTATCAGTATAAGGTTGTGGAGATTATTAAGTTTTTGATTGAGATCATGAACTGATTAGTGTTAGACCATCATTGAAAACCTGGAAGCACTGGACGGTCGTTTCATCTTATTGTGGGACTCCTCAGCAGTGTGCGTTTACGATCCCGATCGCGAGATTCGAACCTAAGGCCTTCAGTCTCAAGCACGAACGCTTAGTCTTTAGACCACTGCGTTGACATCCAACGGTGTTAATGTCTAACCTCAAGTAATACCTAAATTTTTCAAAAAAGAAACATCTCGAAAACAATGTGTATTGATTTGGTTTCAGATATATGATCACATCGAATAATTCTTTGACTTCAGTCTATACATTAAGAATGGACACATTGCATTTGTCGATACGGGTTTGAAGGTAAATACATTCTAAAATTTCTCTAAATCTTGATCAATGTAGTCGATACTTTATTGACAATAATGAGCATATATAAAGTTCTCGCTTTCCAACGAGACTTTTCTCATCAGTGGAAAATAGTAAACACCTATTTGCTTAAATATATGTGACCAAGTGCTTAAATACTAATTCTCTTTCTATGTGGTTTTGATATAATCGAGAGTTGTGATTATTGAGACTGTGATAAAATAGCTTTTACGAACTGATTGGTAAAATATCCAATAGTACAAATGTGAATAGTAAGCGGTCATTCCATCGCATTATTGAATCAAACTTCTCTGCGCACCATCTGTTCATTTAACTCATACTCATCTGAGATCTTTATTGGCATGAATTATTGGATACACTGCTAACCAATTCAAAATGAGGCAGTGTACCTTTGAAGTAACTGTAATATATGAGCATTATCTGATTGGTTATATATTTTATGTGTGAACATTTTTCGGTTTCTGTGCACGGACTAGCATTTAGTAATCGATACCCTCTGAAATTAGAACTTTGCTTATAAATGTAGAGTAATTGTCTTGATCATGTCTTAGGACTAAAAATATGATCTTAAGTTTTGACAGATAAGTTGGTGGATCTTATATATTTTATTCAAAGCGGTCTTGTGGAGATTAGTTTGGTTTGTAGATTTTATTCATTATACGCTGATCTCATTTAAAGTATCAATGAAAACCAAGAACCACTAGATAGTTGTTTTGTCCTAATATGAGACACCGCAGTAATGCTCACAGCTGTCACTGGTGGCATCGGATGATTGAAGATCTGTTTCGTAAATTGATTGAAGTTGGAATTGTATAGCTAGACACTGATACAATGGTTTTAATCCTCAGCTACTCACTGTAAGACTTGGATTCGACCCTTGGATGTGTGCTACTAAGAGTCCCATACCAGGGTGAAATAACGGTCATCTGCTTCTATGTTTTGTTTGATACCTCAACTAAGATCAGCCCTTACAAACCTATGAATGTTCAAAAACCTTGTGTTTATCGTCTATCAGTAATAGTAAGCTCATTTTAAACAGAATAAATTGCCTACATATAATAATCTCTATAAATTATTTATTCAATGTTTTTAATCCAAATGATATTCTTAGTAGCTTTGTTATTATAATGATTTAATTTGTAGAGGTCACAAATGCAATAATAGTCACATTTTATAATTCATGCAGGCATTTCATGCTTATAATTAGTGAATGAACTCGTACTATACTGAATCTATGGATGGCAGTATAATGATGGAGTTTAATTTTTAATCAATATAACTAATATAAGTTTATTTTAATTATGTGATTAATTCTTTTTTAGATCTGATTTATTACAGTAGTTTCATTAATAATCATACTATGAGAATAGAAAAAGGATAGTTATAATTCATTAAAGCCATATTCCGATTCCGTCCGGAGCCTCCCTAGAGTTACTGCTGGTCTAAAGCCCTGAGAAAAAGAGTAGGGTTGGGGATAGGGTTACCAGCCAAACCTTGTAAAAGAGAATCTATGTGAAAACGCCAACCTGAGAAAATAAATTAAACTCTGATGTGAAAGTTGAAGGGTTGTTGAAGAGTCATGATGCCTTATAGCAAAAGTCGAGATACTTCGGGACCCATAAAACCGACAAGCAGGGAGACAATGAACATAGGAATGTGGAGTGACTGAATGATAAAATACCCCACAAACACAAAAGGTCGCGTTGGTTCTGTACAAAAGCCACGATCAGGACTTAAACGATAGGAAACCCATGGATCCAGGATTATAATGTATCATTCAAAACCAAAAAGAAGGAGATTGTAGTGCATCTCATCCAGTGCTACTCACTCACTGTTGACGGCAGCAAAGATGATTAACTTCATAAAGAAATGTCTAGAAAAAACCTAACCATTCTGGTGGGTACCTAAACACCAGAGTAGGGATGAAGAAAACCGGGTATGGATGTGACATAAACTGGAAGAAATGAGAGACAGTGGTGAATAATTGACGAATATATGGGCTTTCAGCAACATGGTTGTAAGTGACAGTACTTCCCTCAAATACAGGAAAAGAACCACATGAAATTCAATGGACCACACTAAAGAAAATCAAATCGATCCCGTCTGCATAAATACAAATTTCATGGAAGACGTAAGATCCACAGTTTTCTGCCAACTACTTCCAACCACCTAGCATCTTAACGTTAATCAATGTGATATCAAGTCAATTAAACTATTAGCTACACTTCAAATTGATCGATAGAATTCGATCAGAAACAAAAGGACTAGACAAACATGATGTTGGTCACTACTATGCGATCGATTGGTGTCAACATGTTTTCTTTTATTCAGTATTTGGTTCTCTTGTTTTTCTAATCCTGGTATGCTCTTATTAACAAGGAACTGAACATGTTACCATATGTGGTTTAATAGTTTATAACCAATACACTTCATAAGATGAAAAAATAAAGCAACAAAACGATAATTTGGGGAGAGTGTTAAATCAATTTCGCTTATTAAGTAAAAATAATTTCCATATATGGTTAAAGTCTACCAAATGAAATCACTTTTTGTAACAAGTAAAACTAGGCTGAACCACCTAACTGAAGTATCCTAATTTTAGCCACCGTTGGCATTACTACACAAATCAAAGCAAAAGTGACGATATAATTTTATCTGCAAGAGTTTCAAAACCCAGTGGCTATCTAACTTCGGTAGTTAAGTGGATAACATATAGGGCGTTCGGAATGAAAGGCATTGAGTTTGAGTCTCAGTTTGAACATCAACACTGTGATGAAGGTACACCTAGATGACGAGTTCGAAATAGGACGGAACTTGCGTTTTGGATTCCACTGCTAGCCACCATCAAACCATTACTTACAAGTGACAATAGTTTTACATAAGTAGAACTCTTATCTCTCTAGGAATTTCTATCATTGTTTTTACAGGATTTCGTGCAGAATGTTGAATTTTAAACCTCACATTATTGCCTGACTTTGATCATACAGTAAGTGGGAACCAGGAAGGACTGGTCAGTTGTTTCATCCTCAGCAGTTCGTATCCATAATTCCACCAGAGATCGAAGCCAGGGTCTTTAAGCCACGTACCAAGCACTTAATCTTCAGATCATTGAGTTTGCATTCAATGAAGTAATTTGCATATCATAATTTGTTTCATATAACAAATTACTAGGCAAAAGGATTTGAATAGCAGTTTTTAGTGATAATATATTCGTAGTAAAACAAGAATTGATTGTTTTTAGGTGTCTAAGCTACAAGCAACTCAAACTTGAACAATATCGTATACTGAATAACTTTTCACATTCAACGTTATGTTAATGATCGTTTATAGAATAAATTGTAACGTGTTTGCGCATTGCCTTTAACAGCTTAATATAGTGTCAACGTTGTCACGTCACAGATTAATGATTACGTTGGTTTTTTATTAGCATTACAGCACAAAACATTGATCACTACTCAGTGATCAATCAGTTATAAACATCACAGTTCTACAGGTCAGTTGTGGCCCGAATAGCACAACAGTAATGTCTGAGCAATGGGGGTTAAAATAGTGTCATGAGTATCATTTCGCTTAAGATTACTATTATAACCTTTGAGATAAGTGCCTACTAGTACGAAACATGGATTCAGGGCATCTAGTCGAATATCTAACAGTCTTTTTTAACAGATTGTATTATTTTGTTTACCTTAGAATCTATGAAATATTCCACAAAAAAAACATGCTGGAGGGATTAGATATCATGCGTTAAAATATATTTGATTTGCTTTAATAAGAAAGTAGTCTTATCGACTGTTGAGATTATTGTTCATTTTCAGTATGCCTTAAATAATAACAAAAAACAATGTATAAAATTCATTATTAAACGACCTTAATCATAAAATTGTCATTTGGTGATTGAATAGATATATAACTGATCAATAAAATACTATTCGTATAAAGAGTTTGTGAAGATTGTTAAACTTCATAGTTGACATTTCGAAATCATTTTAGAAAACCATTGAAAACTAAGAAAGATTGAATAACTCTCTTATTTCAGTTTGTCATTATTAAGGCAATGAACATCTACAGTCTCATTGAGTATTGAACTCATGACCTTCAGGTATAGAGCCAAGTATTTAACTTTTAGATCATTGAATTAACATGCGACCTGCTTGAATATCTGGGCTATCTGTTCCTACGATCTGTATATTTCATCAAGTTATCTGTTTTGTTGTTTCTTTTAGCACATCATTATGTCTATTGTGCGCACAATCTATTCAGGCGCGTTTATGAAAAGTTTACAACCTTTCGCTATACGGGATACAAAAAGGTATTATCAGCGACATCATGGTGGCTGGCAATATGCATTGAAACGAATAAACATTAATCAAATGTAGATTACCAAACTCCTAACATGTAACTGGTCATCATTCAAAATCTGTCGTCACAATCGATCAAGGTATAAGAAAAGGAAACTTGTTGAAATACTTTATGCTGAGAATTCTATGTTGTACCAAAAATATAATGTTGAATAAAGCTTCTAATAATAATAATAATAACTATAATAATAATAATAATAATACAATTTTGAATTCAGTCAATCCGTGACATTGTACAACTATGTTCAATTGGATAAAGATCTTCTAGATAGTCTAAATCTTATCATTGAATTTATTACGATTTTCTAGATTCAGAATTCAATACTTTATCAAAAACAAAATATAATAAGTAATGAAAAAAAAGTTATATGAGAAAGTTGAAGCTAGACCACCATTGAAAACCTGGAAGCACTGGACGGCCGTTTCGTCCCGGTATGGGACTTCTCAGCAGTGCGCATCCACGATCCCGCACCACATGGGGCTCGAACCCAGGACCTACTGGCTTCGCGCGCGAGCACTTAACCACTAGACCACTGAGCCGGCATCCACGTGGTGCGGGATCGTGGATGGGCACTGCTGAGGAGTCCTATACCAGGACGAAACAGCCGTCCAGTGCTTCCAGGTTTTCCAAGGTGGTCTAGCTTCAACTGACTCATGATTTCAATCTGTGAAATTTCTAAAACTCTCCACAAAACCGATTCTGATTATATGAGAAAATTATAAAATACAGTAACTATGTGTACTGTTTTCTGATTACTTTTTCATAGTTGAATATTTACAGTATGTCAGTCAAACAAGCATACAAAATATAAAATCTGGCACATATATTAATTACATCAGTTGTCATGCTATATATATTTAGCATATTATGATATACTCATAGTTATACTGTTAAGACAAAGATTGAATGATTTAACTTAATCATGTAGAGAGAGAGAGAGAGATAAATTCGATGAAAAAACAAACAAACAAACAAACCCACCCAAAAAAAACACAATGTTTATTGATTTTTTTCCTAGATTTTATTCAGCAACAAAAAAAAACAGAAACAAACTCGATGATAAGTAAACTAACCAATGGGAATACACTATAGAGGATCGATAAATATTCAGAAGAAATATCTAATCAAATTTCTGATTGGTTAAATAAGTATGTCATTATTTTTTATGTTTGTTTGGTATAGAGATCACAGATAGATTTTTGAAATTGTTATTACTTTATCGATTTGATAGAGAAAAAAACACATTTAAATGATAGAAAGTAGCCTAAAATTTATAATCTAGGTTATTTGATGACTTAATTTGATTGTTTTTCCCTCCTGATACAATCGAGGGTAGAGAGAGTCAACTTTCTCTAATCTAATACTCTTTCTTACATGGCCACGCGTATACAGCTACTATTAGAGAAACGGGCAATGCTAACTAGTGTTGGAGATGGTTGGAAAAAAGTTAGGGGCGGCCAAATCAAAACGTGGCATCAGTGATTGAAGTCATTAACTTTTAGTCTGAGCCATGTTGGGAGATGCAGACTACTTGGTTGAAGTCCGTGTGACTATCGTAATCAATGGTTGGAGACTCTTGGTGACATGGCTCAGAATCGATCACAATGGTATAGGTGTATACACTCTCTATCTTCCCTTAAACTATGAGATAAAAATCGTTTCATATCATTCTCTCTACGAACTAATTCTTTCACCTCTGAATTAACTACTTTAATGAATTCGGTGTTCATTTTGTTGTGCTAATAAGGTATGTCAACTTGTACCGATACACATATGTGCCTGGTCCTACGTTGTAACTGGCTGACTGGCTGAGTATTAGAGAAGTCCTATTCACTGCATTCTCGCTGGTAGAGTGTTGTTGACGGAATTAAAAGGACGAGTAGCAGATGTTCAGCGCTTTAACCAGATCGGTGGACACAGAGGACCCACCTAGGTGAGTTGGAAAATCCTGATTCCAAATCAAGAGTGCACATGGGCTTCAGAATCCTGAAGGAACAAATGGTGCATGAACCGATTATTGGTCACCGGCTATCATGGGACTGCATCTCCTAATGTTGCTCTATTGCCTTGTGGATCAGACCTTTAGATTGAAGGGTCCGGGTGTGGCCTGCTAAGAAAACCATCTGCTTCGGTTTGGGCACCCGGGCAGTATCACAGCCCACACACAAATCAAGTGACTTGTGTGGGGAATATGTATTCTTGGTCCTTTCGTACCAATATTTATGTGTTCAAATAAATAAAATAAGTTTCACACTTTAAGTAACAGTAGTAAACATATTAGTATATAGTCAATATTAAATTTTGTTTGTAGACGAGCTTACTTTGGAATCTGTTTATTGGGGTTTTAAAATAATAAGAAAAATCGTTCAAACAAATATGTTCATTTTTCATTCGAATATTAGTTTCTTATTTACCAAATTGTTTACACAAACGTTTTGAGACCGTGATAGAAACCGTTGAATTCGTTTCTCTACTTCATATAGTTTTGGTTGTTCTACATGTATATTAAAACCTTCAACAACACAACAAAGATTGAAGTTCATTACCTTTGCTAGCTGTTTGTTTCATTCGTAGATGACCTTGAATGATGAGTTGTTTACCACACTTTCCCTTGAATACACTAACGTACCCACTTTGTTGTATGAAGTAGAAGTATCAATCAATCATAAGGAGAGCTCTCCTTTATAAGAAGAGTTAAATAAAATATTTTTGTGAAAGATGAAAAACTTCACACATGTAAATAGACTGTTTGAGATCGTAAAATGGATGGTAGGGCTATTTAAGTATACAATAATTAGACAATCCTTTGGATAACTAATAAGAATATATGTATGGATGTAGGTTTATGTTGTAAAATAAATAACATATTAACCTCATGCAGTCTATAAATCTGTCTTAATTCCCCAGTAGATTTCCATTTAAAAATAAAATAATTATTACAGAACTATTCATCCGTATTCTAAACAATTAAATCAATATCGAGGCAATACTCACAGTTTGCACATACGCCAATAAGAGACTGATCAATTGCAGTCCTAAACATCAATAGAAAGATTCAATTAAACAATACCAAGTGAATTTATTCATCCGTATGACTTTAAAACTTCAGTTGTTTAGAGCTTTTTTATTCATGTAAATAACTTCACTCTTATGCACATTCTTTGAAAGTATAAATTAACAAATTGATTATGGTATTCTACTACAGGATAGCTATAAATGATATGTCAACATTCACTGTTACAATGGACCCTGGTGTCCGAATATACTATGAGAAACTATAGTTTTTTGTCTGGATTATTGGCTAATAATTCAAGGGTAGTAAAGATTGAAAGATTTACTTAATTAGTTATAGAATGTAAATAATTAGATTTGGTCGGACATTCTAGTTATAATAAAGTTCAAATCTACAGTGTCCACGTCTCGTCATAATAGCTGGAAGTCATGAATGATGTTTACTTGGGTAACTTGACGTCTATATATAGTTCGTTTTCCATTTTAATTACAGTACTTGCTCTCATTTTCATTTATTACCCTACTGTAATTAAAAGCCTTGCCATGACAGTGATTGATAGACGTCATTCGAACAATCTTTTCGAAAGTTTGTTAAAATTAGGTGTCTTGTATATTATGTTCTTATATAAACTAAATTGCATAGTTGTAGAAAGTGTGGTTAGTGATACTAACTAGTAAAGTGAATTATTATATGTATTTTTTCTCAAAAAATTACATTTTTAACATTGAATTGTAGTGACAGATTTAGTACGCATTTTATAGAAGATTTAAAGTACACTAAATAAAAAACTGGATGAAGAGTCGTAAATAAGGCGAAAAACCCGATATGGAATTCATTATTAGCCACTATCCAAATCTTCGTAATGTTTGCTGTTTTTACTTTATAAGATAGTAATAACCGCTGTGTTATAGATAAAGGTGACAATTCTTGTCATTCGTTTAAAATATTCGTAAGGAATATGTCGTGTGATAACTCCGCCTGGATTCCTTCCGGGGGCTACTGCCGGTCCCAAGCCCGGATAAAGGAGGAGGGTTGGGCATGGGGTTAGCGTCACCATCCCGTAGAACAATAACTCGCTAAAAAACGCTAACCAGAAAAAATTATTCAAACCTTTTAAACTCTGCCCTGGGAGTCAGAAGGTCTTCATTTAGAAGATCTATGACGCCTCATGATGAAAGCCGAATTCCTTCGGAAGTTACGAGGCCGATGCCCCTTCTGACAACCAGAGCGACCATTTATTTAGGTACATGGAATGTTCGTACAATGTGGGACACCGGGAGAGCCTTCCAAATTGCTGCAGAAATGAGAAGATACAACCTAGAGGTACTTGGGATCAGTGGAACACATTGGACGCAAGTTGGACAACAACGACTAACTACAGGAGAGCTCCTGTTATACTTCGGCCATGAAGAAGAAAATGCCCCACATACACAAGGAGTTGCATTGATGCTGTCCAAACAAGCGCAAAATGCACTTATAGGATGGGAATCTCATGAACCAAGGATCATCAAAGCCTCGTTCAAAACAAAAAAGAGGGCATTTCAATGAATATCATCCAATGCTATGCGCCTACCAACGACTACAATGAAAACGCTAAAGATCAATCGTCGAGAAGTGCCAAACAAAAGACATGACCATTCTGATGGGAGATTTCAACGCCAAGGTTGGAACGGACAACACTGGATATGAAGACATCATGGGACGACATGGACTGGGAGAAAGAAACGAAAATGGTGACAGATTTGCAAACCTATGTGCCTTCAATAAACTGGTCATAGGTGGCACCATATTCCCACATAAACGCATACACAAAACCACATGGACTTCCCCTGATCACACCACGCAAAACCAAATCGACCATATTTGCATCAACAAAACATTCAGGAGGACTATAGAGGACGTGAGAACCAAGCGAAGAGCCGATATAGCATCAGATGGTCGCCAAGATGAAATTGAAACTCAAGAAGCACTGGACAATGGGGCGGACAATATCACAAAAGTTCAATACGGCCTTTCTTCAGGATACTAAAAAACTCAACAAATTCAAGATAGTCCTTAGCAATAAGTTCCAGGCCTTTCATGATCTACTCAATGGAGGAGGAACTACTGTGGAGAGCAACTGGAAGGGGATCAAAGAGGTAATCACTTCAACATGTCATGAGGTCCTGGGTCACAAGAAGCACCATCACAAGGAATGAATCACTGTTGATACACTGGATAAGATTCAAGAAAGGAGAAACAAGAAGGCGGCAATCAATACCAGTCGAACAAGAGCAGAAAAAGCCAAGGCACAAGCTGAATACACAGTAGTAAACAAACAAGTGAAGAAGAGCATCAGAACCGACAAACGTAAATATGTGGAAGATCTAGCAAAGACGGCGAAATGGCTGCAAGAGAAGGGAACATGAGACAACTGTATGACATAACAAAGAAACTCTCTGGAAATCGCCGCAAAGCTGAACGACCAGTGAAAAGCAGGGAAGGCGAGGTAATCACCAACATTGAAGAGCAACAAAACAGGTGGGTAGAACACTTCAAAGAACTCTTGAATCGACCAGCTCCACTGAACACACCCAACATCGAAGCAGCACCCACGGACCTCCCAATCAACGTTGGACCACCAACAATTGAAGAAATCAGCATGGCCATCAGACAAATCAAGAGTGGCAAAGCAGAAGGACCAGACAACATTCTAGTAGAGGTACTAAAAGCAGACGTAGCGGCAACTGCAAGGATACTCCACATTCTCTTTAATAAGATTTGGGATAAGGAACAAGTACCAAAAGACTGGAAAGAAGGACTTCTGATCAAAATACCGAAGAAAGGCGATCTCAGCAAGTGTGATAACTACAGGGGCATCACTCTTCTTTCAATACCGGGAAAAGTCTTCAACAAAGTATTGTTAAACAGGATGAAGGACTGCGTAGACGCCCAACTTCGTGACCAACAGGCAGGATTCCGTAAGGATAGATCGTGTACAGACCAAATCGCAACTCTACGGATCATTGTGGAACAATCAATTGAATGGAATTAATCACTCTACATCAACTTGATTGACTACGAAAAGGCATTTGATAGCGTGGACAGAACAACACTATGGAAACTTCTTCGACACTACGGCGTGCCTCAGAAGATAGTCAATATCATACAGAGTTCATATAATGGATACACTGCCAAATCGTGCATGGAGGACAGTTGACAAAGTCGTTCGAAGTGAAGACCGGTGTTAGGCAAGGTTGCTTACTCTCACCCGTTCTCTTTCTCCTGGTGATCGACTGGATCATGAAGACGTCAACATCTGAAGGGAAGCACGGAATACAATGGACATCTAGGATGCAGTTGGACGATCTGGACTTCGCAGATGATCTGGCCCTTCTATCCCAAACGCAACAACAAATGCAGGAAAAGACAAACAGTGTAGCAGCTACCTCAGCAACAGTAGGTCTCAATATACACAAAGGGAAGAGCAAGGTTCTCCGATACAACACAGCATGCACCAATCCAGCCACAATTGACGGAGAAGATTTGGAAGATGTAAAACCTTTACATAATTGGGCAGCATCATTGATGAACATGGTGGATCTGATGCAGATATGAAGGCGCGGATCGGCAAAGCAAGAGCAGCATATTTAAAACTGAGGAACGTCTGGAACTCAAAACAACTGTCAACCAACATCAAGGTCAGGATTTTCAATACAAATGTCAAGACAGTTCTACCGTATGGGGCGGAAACCTGGAGAACTACGAAAGCCATCATCCAGAAGATACAGGTGTTTACTAACAGTTGTCTACGCAAAATACTTCAGATCCGTTGGCCGGACACTATTAGCAACAACGTACTGTGGGAGAGAATAAACCAGATCCCAGCGGAGGAAGAAATCAGGAAGACGCGCTGGAAGTGAATAGGACACACATTGAGGAAAGCACCCAACTGCGTCAAAAGATAAGCCCTCACATGGAATCCTCAAGGCCAAAGGAGGACAGGAAGACCAAAGAACACATTACGCCGAGAAATGGAAATAGACATGAAAAAGATGAACAAGAATTGGATGGAATTAGAAAAGAAGGCCCAGGAGAGAGTGGGTTGGAGAATGCTGGTCGGCGGCCTATGCTCCATTGGGAGTAACAGGCGTAAGTAAGTAAGTAAAGTAATGTCGTATGATAATCCTCTCTTTTTCTTCACACTTCTAACATCTACTTACTAGCTAATAAATCCCGTTAATAAAATTTGTTATTTTCGAGTTTCTGTGTAGCACATAAACAAATCTGTACAATTCTATTAAGGTGTACTTTATTGATTAATTGTTCGGATCTAGGATTTGGGTTAAAGTTGGATTACGATACAAAATAAGCCGACCTTTAAACATAATTCCAGTCATAAACCGTTAATTCTAAACACTACATCTTAATTCTAAGGTCTTCATTCTGGGATGATAAATCATTCATTCATATTTGCTTTTTTTTTTCTGATTGATTAAAAGAAATCATGAACTTTCCAGGGTCATTTTAAGAGTCGGTCAAGTTCACTCTTACATTTCAGGTTTACTGGTGTTTGGTTTGAACTAAATTATGAATGAGGTCTTTGTTCACCTTCAGTCATATAAAAGCTAATTTGATAACTAAGTCTATTTCAAGTCGTCTAGTAATTAAATATCCATTCCTTGATATTTACATGGATGATGAAATGGATACTTAAGAGTATATCATTATTTTAAGATATCTACCAAGACAGTAATAAATGTTATCCCGTATATTTCTCAATTCGTACTTTGTTAAACTTGATGCTCTTGAGACTTGCAGATTAATTAGTTATCTAATACTTTTCGTATTCCAGTGGCACCTCAACCTCGTGTCATTTTGGGGTGGATATCACCTACAAATTAAATCACAGATGCCAACTTAATGTAGTGAACATGATTACCCACTCGAGCAACCTTGGCTGAGACACTTGCTCCTCAAAACACTACCATCGCAGACAAGTCGGATGGACAACAGTTAGATCGAAAGCACCAAATTCAAGGTACGAAGGTGAAGTCATTCTACCGAATGTACACAGATATCACGCATGTAATTCGTTTCCCTCAAACAACCAGTGTTTGCAGCAGTTCTCCCCACAACTGAAGAAATGAATCAGTAAGAGTCGTATCAAAAATATCATACATGACCTCAATTCAAGGAATGCTTACCAACGGTGGTGATAAATCTATGAAAGTACGAAGTGAATTTGTCAATAACTACTAGTATGAAAGCTATGTGTGACCGATCTCAATGGGTTTTCTGTTAGGTTCATCATTCATGCTTCCAGTTTGATAAAGCTGCTTACTGTCGACTTGATTTTATTTTAGATTCCTCGAGAAGATAGGCAGACATAATATTTGTGATGGATGACCGTCTTACATCCATCATGATTGAACTCCACTGGTCACTATTCATTAGAACTTCAGAGATTTTATCTTGAAATTAGTCACTAGAGATCACATATTTATATTTTATTTATATATTATTGACATAATAAATATGTGGTAAGCGATTTTCCTATGTTCTGTTTCCATGGTGGGGTAATGGATGCTCACTGATGTAGAGTCCTGAACAAGAACGAAAAACATTATCTCATACCTTCTGGTTTTTAATGGTGATCTTGCAAAGATCAGTTCGTGATTAAGACTGGGAAAATTCTACAATCTTCACAAACTTCCTATCTTCTTAAAATGATAAATTTATACAGGGATTTAGAAAATAAGATATTTATTATGAAGATTACTGATAAAATGTTATCATAATTAAACTATCATAATAATTGTGTTAGGTATGCAGAGGAATATGCCAATAATTATCGTGTCAAGTCGAATGGTGTCCTTGGACGTTAAATGTACATTTCCTATTGGTCGATATTTGCTTCAGTTGTTTAATATTGTGTAAATGTTGTTTCCTATTTTTATGGTACGATGTGGTATGCTTGGTTAGTATATAAACAGAGTGTGTTTGAAATATAATGATTCATTTCTCAGAGGCTGTGGCTTTGTTCTGGACTCAACTGGCTGGGGTAGACAGAGAAGCAGGGCCAATCAGGGCACTAGGTCGTTCGTACGTATTTACGTGTCACTGTAACCGATCGATCGATATAAACGCTGCTTTATCAAAACCTGCAGTCACACCCGTTACAACAAATTGATATGAAGATACTTGTTTCCTATTCATATAATAATGTCATATGTATCAAAATTAACTGAATGTATCTGTACATAATATATTGTATGACACTAGTAATAAGTTACAATATATAAACAAATGATTTTGATTAGAAAGGTTGAACATGTTCACCTATCAATAATTATTTTAACTTTGGACAGAAACAAAATTTTCATGTAGCATATATTACAATTACCATGTGATAATCATCATATGCTTGTTATTATTCAATAGAAAATCTATGTAATGAAATAAACGGTTTATCATTAATAGGAATGTGCCTAAACTAAGCAAACAATCTTTCATGATTTTAAATAATTGTAGAATAATACCCCTAAATCTTTAATTTTTAGGAAAAAATTGACCAATTTAATGAAGATTTTGGAGAAATCATATTGGAATAACTATGACAGCAACAACAACAACAACAGTAACTCCCCAACATGTTGAGACTGATTATATGAATGATTGAAAAATTTAACAGATGGATGGATCAAATTGAATAACTCCATTTTCATTGTATCCTGCTAGTCTCTGATAAGTATTATACACTTATTAAATATGATGGAATTATTAACTAAAGTTGAATAGTGTCCAGAAGTAGGATCGGTGAGACTCTAATTTATGGACGACATTTGAACGAATCTTAAGTGACCTTGAGAAACATTAGACAATCAGTAAACAGTCAGTATAGATTAAAAATATATTATACAAAACAAAGGAAATAAAGTGGATACATTTCTTATACGTAGTTCAAAAACTTGTCAAGGTTAGAAAGAGGTTCAGAGGTTCTAAAATCGTAATGAATGCAGTAGAGGAAATCATCCATACGGCTACAGAATAGTCGGCCTCTGGAGGCATAATAAAGTCTCAAATACTCTTTCAGTCTCGACCACATAGCTTCAATATTGTTTATGTGCACTCCGGTTGTTGAGTGCACAAAATGCTACTTGTGGATAACGGCACGATGCACATAACCAAGCCTATGTAGGAGTCTGTACGCTCTTCAAACATATATATTGTAGTACCTGGCTGCAGCTAGTGTTACTGGTGTTTTTATTATCCAGTTCGCGATAATTGTCGTAAGTTGCCTTAGTTAGGAATTATATATGGGGTTTTCATCACGAACTGACACCAGCTATAATGTCAGAAATATATTTAGCCAAATGGATGAAAGGCTTTCACACCAAAAATCCGAGATCTATTATCTTATACCTGATTGATTCGTCTACAAATTATAGTCTCGCCGTGTTATTTGTTATAGTCGCTCAATTATCTCGTTTTGTACAAATTTCCCTGCGAATCGTTCGTACGTTAGCATTAAGCACTGAAGTTGGCGCCGTAACCTAAAAATCTCTAAAACGCCTCTGATTGGCTCGTCCATATATTAAAGTCTCACCGTAGGATCCAATATTCATTTTTTGTCCTATTTGGGACACATCAGCTGAATATACTTGCATCTTAATGTTAATGCTTAAAAGAAAATACTGACCGATTGTAGACCTTAACATCATCAACAACAAGATAATAAACAATTACACAAATCAAATTGATCAAATTAGTTGGGTTTTTTTTTCACCGTAATATTCATTAAAATAAATAGTGATTAATGTATCCAAATTTGAACTTGAAAATGAATGAATGAATGAATATATTGCTGACAGTTGTAAACAATCAACAACCATTGTAAACAATCACCACTCAAATTATTATTTATTATTTATGTAGTTTATTTATCACGTACTTTTAATGATAAAGACTATGGTCAATCAGGTGGTTTGTGTCACATGATAACCTAATAACCTTATTCATTGTTGTGACTTAGTGTTAATTGGTAATTCTGTAAATCGTATGAATATTTTCATGTTGTTTTTTTTTGTTTGTTAAAAAGTTGAAATATATAGATGTTACATCGGGGAAATCAGTTTTATGAAATTAGTATCCTAATGAATTTCGATACATATATATCTACAAAATGCACAGAATACTTACTTACTTACGCCTATTACCCCCAATTGAGCATAGGCCATCGACCAACACTCTTTAACCCACTCTGTCCTGGGCTTTCCATTCTAGTTCTATTCAATTGTTGTTCATTCATTTCATGTCTGTCTCCATTTCTCGGCTTAATGTATTCTTTGTTCTTCCTCTTCTCTCTTGACCTTTAGGATTCCAAGTGAGGGTTTGCCTTGTGATGCAGTTGATTGTTTTCCTCCAGAATGGTGGAGGGGAAAAAATAAATATTGATGCTTAAAATAGTTATTTGTTGATACATTAATATGTTGTCACGTTAAAACGTTGAAAAAAAATCAATTTTGGCATGTAAAATGTTAATAATAATTAGATTTGATTGCTCAATCAATGATGGTCATTCAATTACTGATGCTATTGAAGAATACAATAAGAGACTTTAACCATTGAGTGTGGGTTATTTATAGTCAAGCATATGCGTATCCTGATATTTGTTTATTTATTATCATTATTTGTACATGTCTATTATATTTTATAAATCTAGTGAGAGCATATCAGTATATCTGATACACGCATCTCATGAAGACATGGATTCTGATTACATTGTAGTAATATATATATATATATATATATATATATATATATATATATATATATATATATATAGAGAGAGAGAGAGAGAGAGAGAGAGAGCAGGTTAGTGTATTATATTGAAGTCCATGTGTTTGGGTTGTAATTATGGGAGCAGTAGTACTATTTGATTCGGTCATCGATTAACTCACTGTATCTGTAGTACAAATATTATCTGATTTACTAATGCCCCAGGAACCAATAAATAATGATCAAGACCTGAACCCTTATTGGTCCTCGAGCTACCCCCGATTCAGTGTCCAATCAGAAAACGAAATTAAAAACACAAATGATCTCTGTTGTGTGACTCAAACTTGTACAGTAATAAGAGGGAATATCGTGACTACATAAATAAGAAATAACAATATGTGTATCAATTTCTATTTGTGTGGAAGGTAAGCTAATTGGTAGGTCCATCGCTCAATGAAAGTAAATTGAGATAGTTAAAGCATACAACAATGTCACAGATTGGAATCATGAGTCAATTGAAGCTAGACCACCATGGAGAACGTGGAAGCAATGGACGGCCGTTTCGTCCTAGTATGGGACTCCTCAGCAGTGCGCATCCACGATCCACAACAATAGTTTATTCCCGGATTATATAAGGATACGATAATCTAAGTGACTAATATTTGCATAATAAAAATGTACAAAATATTCCCATTGGGACATCCAAACGTCAAGTTAAATGAATAAATATTTGTTTTTAATTTGTTCTTCATCAGTGTAGAGTCAACATTTGTCCCTATATCACAATGTCTTAACCAAATTTAGAATAAATTGAAGAGAGATCGATGAATGCGATCGTAAATACACACCATAAAACTGATTTACTCCTACATTACTGTACTTTCAGATATAAAATCAATATCATAGTAACAGAATCAGGAAATCTGATATTGTTGGTGTATTTATCAGAGAAAGTTATCACCATACGTATTCAATCTAATGTAGTTTTGAACCTAGTATAAACATACATCAGTACAAATAATCAATACACTTATAGAGATTGATATTAAGTTGGCGAGGATGAAGAAAATGAAAGAATGTATCTACACCAATGTGACCGGTTTTGACCCATGTCATCTAAAGCCTATAAACAGAGTTGATGACAGATGTTATTACCAAGGTTAGACTTAATAATTTCAAATAAATTGAGTATTGAGTAGTAAGTTAATAATGAAATAATTTTATATTTGTAATAACCCTATGAGTAGAAATTTTAATTATGAAATCTAATTGGACGATCTATTTACATCTACTGACATATTTAAGAAAACAAAGTTAATTACTCTAATGAATAATGTTTTGATCTGATCTATCCTTGCAATTATCCAATCTACTTTAAAATTGAATTGTTGGCTTTATGTAAAAAGCAGTCAGTTTTCAACTCCGCCTGGAGTCCCTCCGGGGGCTACTGCCGATCCAAACCCGGATAAAGGAGGAGGGTTGGGCATGGGGTTAGTGTCTCCATCCCGTAGAAAAATAACTCGCTAAAAAACGCTAACCAGAAAAAATTATTCAAACCTTTTAAACTCTGCCCCGGGAATCAGAAGGTCTTCATTTAGAAGATCTATGACGCCTCATGATGAAAGCCGAATTCCTTCGGAAGTTACGAGGCCGATGCCCCTTCTGACAACCAGAGCGACCATTTATTTAGGTACATGGAATGTTCGTACAATGTGGGACACTGGGAGAGCCCTCCAAATTGCTGCAGTCAGTTTTCAAGTGTTGGATGGTAAGTTAGAGCCTATCCTTACGCTTTTTACTTTAGATAATTACGTATTGTTGATAGTTATCACAAAAAACATATCGAGGAAATCCGATTACACAAACTTATGTATAATTAGAAAGTTATTTTACCTGTACGTATTCTAGCCAACATTTGATGTCATAAATGGGCATGTATGAGCTATATCTCAGCTACCTGAGGCGATTCATGTTGAGTATCTCCACTGAAATTTCACCAGAAATAAACCTATAAATGTCAAGGTCACCTTTGAGGGAAATTAAAAAGCAGAACAGTAGATTATTTTACTCACTATGTTTAAGCTATGTATTGAAGAGCAGACCTAAATATTAAGTAACATTTAAATTTCAAAGGACAAGGATTCATTTTCAGTATTTCGCATAGTTATTCATGACATTCTGAAGACTTTTTTTCAGATTGTTCATCGAACACTTGCATAATCTAAAACGATAACTGAGTATCCAGATCAGGAATCAATTATTTAAAGATCAAGTAATCAAAATATTATATATCGGATTTATGTATGAAAAAAAATATTCAAACCTGGGGATGTAGGTAACCTTAGTAGGCACCACTTGAAGCATACTATTTGGACAAAATTTTTATATGTGCTTCATTCTAGCCACAAGCATCTAACTAAAGGGCTATCGGCATCTTAATCTATATTTTTAACACGTCTCTTAATAGCAAACAATTTTGTAAGACCCTTCAACAGATAAAATTTAGAAACACCTTCAGACCAGGGAATATAGCTACAGTCGAATTTTATTAAGGTCACATATGAGTGAGACAGTTTTGTAGTTACCGGTGATATACATGTACTATAAAATTATACTTCAGTACAAGAGACAAAACAGGATTATTATGGAAGATAACACTATTTGAAGTTTGTGCTGATGATGTCGTTCAGAAGAACGATGAAAGCTCCACGACCAAACCATCCAGCTCAGAGAACACAACTCCACCAAAATCATCCACCTGAGCTACAAATCTTCTCCACCATCGCAAATAACACTATGACTTATTTAACAAATAAGATTTGATGACAAACAGATTGGTGTTTAAAATTCATACCTATTTCAGTTATTCATAATAACAAGTACAGTTTAGTTTATTTTTACTGAATCAGTAGTATCGTTTCTGTTCTGTTTTAACTTAAATTTACATTGAATAAACACTTTTTATTGCATTAAATGTATGCAAAAAAGTATGAAAGAATCTAGACTGAAAACATCTACTTAATTTTTTACCTTATTACAATTCATCTTAAATTATATTCTAATAACTAGTAATAAGAATTTTTATAAGCTAAGGTGGATGGTGGCTAGCAGTGAAATCCAAAACGCGTGTTTCGTCCTATTCGCGACTAGTCAGCTGGATGTACCTGCATCCTAAAGTTGATGTTCACTCTGTGACTCAAACTCAATGCCGTTCGCTTTAAACACCTATTTACTTATGCCTGTTACACCTTGTGAATGAGCATAGGCCACAAACCAGCACTCGCATCCAACCCTGTCCTCGGCAATCCTTTCCAGCTCTTTCCAATTGTTATTCATCCTTTTCATATCTGCTTCTATTTACCGACGTAATATGTTCTCTGGTTTTCCTCTTTTCCAATTCCCTTCAGAATTCTAAGCTAGGGCTTGCCTCGTGACGCAGTTTGGCGATTTCCTCAATGTGTGTGCTATCCACTTCCAACGTCTTTTCTTAATTTTCTCTTCATTTGTAAGCTGGTTTGTTCTCTCTCACAGAATGTTGTTACTGATGGTATCCAGCTAATGAGTGTTGAGTATCCTGCGTAAACAGCTATTTATGAATACTTATACCTTCTTGATGATGGTTGTAGGGGTTCTCCACGTTTCTCTTCAAACACCATCACGTTATATTCTATTAGCCACCTTCCATCTTTGTTTATAAATCTTGTGACTGACGGCAATATCGAGACAATCCTCATAGGATGCACATATGCCAACAAGAAACTGATCAATTGCAGTCCTAAACAACAATAGAAAGATATAAGCAAACAATATCAGTTAAGTAATAAAAATGTTTTGGAAAATGAACATATCAATTCCATTGTTCCAGATTATTCTCAAAGTAATTTTTAAGTTGAATATACATTGGCGTGGTTTTTCAATTAATATACTTTATATACATTATGATCAACATCATTTTAAACTATCATGATTGACATCAACATAAGTCAAGTAGTTTTGTTTTTCTGTATATAACCATGTTACGTAACTAGAGACTGATTAGACTTGTTATTTTATTATCATGGGAGTGTTATATATGGTTTTGATTAAAGATTTATGTATGTTGTTATATACCATTCACTTTCATTTATCAGAAAAATATTATATTAATGAATTATTGAGATGATGGAGAAGATTTGTAGCTCAGGTGGATGATTTTGATGGAGTTTTGTTCTCTGAACTAGATGGTTTAGTCGTGGAGATTTCATCGTTCTTTAGAACGATATCATCAACACAAACTACCTGATGAACTATGAAAGCTCCACAACTAAACCAACCGGCAAAGAGAACAAAACTCCATAAAAAATAATTTATTAGAATGATTAGGATTTATTTTTCACAAATCTATTTGTAGATCTTGTTGTGGATGCGGAGGAATAGACCAATAATTATCATGTTAAGTCCAATGGTGTCCTTGGACTTTAAATGAACATTTCCTATTGGTTGATATCTGTTCACTTGTTGAATATTGTACGAAATGTTGTTTTCTATTTTATGGTACGATGTGGTATGCTTGATTGGTATATAAGCAGAGTGTGTTTGAAATATAACGATTCATAACTCAGAGGCTGATATTTGTGTTCTGGACTCAACTCGCTGGGATAGACAGGGAAGCGGGACCAATCGGAACTCTAGGTCGCCCATTACGTTCGTACGTGTTTACTTGTCATTGAATCGATCGATAAATACTCTGCTCTCTAGTTTTTCAGTCAAGGATACAACAATTAGCACAGGGTAAAAATCGACCCAAGTTTAAAGTCATAACAGATCTATAGAAAACAAATTTTTCATTGTTATCTTAACTTTGACTGATAAGAAACTCAATTATATGTGAAATATTTATAGATTGTGTTTTTTTCTTATTACTATTTCAATCTTCTGAAGTTTTTATATTAAATATTTGTAGTGACCTACTTTTATCAAGAGAAAGAGACTGGTTTAATGGAAACAATTATTATTATGACCAACTGTGCCAGTGATTGTTTGACTGTACTAAAGACATTCTTCATTCCGTTGATTGTGACCTTGCACGAATTCGGTTACTCTCAGTAACTACACTTGTACTCCTTTGGCACGGTCTCGGTATTTTTCCGATACCACGAGATTGTCAACGAATACATCTCGACTACAGCCATCAACTGCCTTCTGATATTTGGCTTACAGGGGATCTTATCGGTTAACTGGCACAGTCTTCCTGGAGCGGTGATCATATTCAACCGCGACTCGACCTCACACTACACATTAATGGGTTGGTAGTTAGAATTAGCCGATCAATTTTGGGTGTATAAGTATGTTTCTATTCGGTATGTATGAAAAGTAATTTCAGGATAAACAGAAAAAGAAATAAGAATAGATTAGAATCCCATATGATTATTTCATCATAATTTATTAATTATGAATATTTTGGATGTTGACTCATATTTTCTTTTAAGGTGAGGGATCGGTTGGCTTTTATCATCTTGTATCAATTCTAAATTAGATGAGATGTCCAGAGGTTGAAAAGAAACTTAAATTTTTATTGAATGATATGGTTGGGAAATGTAATACTTATGCCAAATCATCGCTTATCTTAACGGGTTTTGTTTTCCGGTGTAGGAGTAGGCTAATAGAAAACTAGGAGTGATGAAATAAAGACGTGGTACCAGTTTATGAAGTAATCAGAAGTTGGACTTAGTCATGCCAGTTGGTATAGAATACCTTATTGTGGCTTGAGTGAATATCTTAATTTATGGCAAAATACTTTATGTGACAAGATTCATAATCCTTTGCAATTGTCCAGGCGCATTCACACTTTATCTTCCTTTCGTTTGTTGATTTTTAGAATCATCTTAAACTTTTATCCCACGAATTCATTCCTTGTCTAATTGTATTGTTTATAGTTAAACTTTTCTGCTGCCACTGTTACTACTTTCACATATGTTTTATTAATTTCATCTTGTTGTGATGATATGACGTGGTAGCTTGAAATGATGTATATATATGTGCCAGGTCCTATTTCTAGAGTATATTAATTACGAAGCATATAATATACATTCATTCTTTTTGCAAGTGATTACATGTTTTAACCTGTTAACACACTATACATGTAGATTAGTTAATTCGGTTGTAACATGTCTAAGGTTTTAATGTGAACTCATAAGGCTTGATTAATTAAAATAAATAAACTACATAAGTATCACTGTTGTGGCGTGTGCTACTGATTTCGACAGATATAAGTAGTATATATCATTAATCGAAAGTGAAATGCCTGGTGGCAGAAGGTTAAGAAGATCGAATAAAATGGAACGAGAACAGAGAATTATTGGTGTGGAAAATAAGGAACAATCAAGCCTGAGACGATTGATCAACGTTTTGTAAATGAAGTATTTATTGTATGGTTCTCAGATTTGATTAAAGAATTCTGTAATTTCATATTCAAATTCATTCACTTGTTCCCATTTGTGTGTTCTCGTTCACTACAATACTTTTAATTATTGAGAGAGGGTTTACAATTCACGTATATGAAGTAGATTGCCAAGAGTACATAACTGTCAACATAATGAATTATTTACCTGTTAACTATGTTATCGTTATCATGTCCATACTAGAAGTACTGTCTTATTACGTCGTATAACTTTACCACACTTTGTTCGGTACACTCACTATATCATAATATAACTAAGAAAAGATTATGCATGATTTAACGTATTTTTTAAACTTCCAATGTTTATTTACTCAAAAATCAAACCAGCTCTCGGTATAGTTTATTAAAATGACAGTTGACCAATTGATAGAGCCTAAATCAATGTCACAAGTAAATCAGTACATTTCATTTATGAATAGTATAAAATATATATGATCGTATGTTTCTAACAGTTCTCAACTAATTCCAGTATATCAGAAAGTAGATAGATGGTGTATATTCTCGTTTTACTCTTTCTTAGGTTTTGCAAATATAATTGGAAATCTCATTGTCATTTATAATTTGAGACGGTTAAACAAGGAAATCCACAAACTGAATAATCACTGGCTACTATTTTAGTGGTAGTAAAGCGCCTACTAAGTTATTTACTTGAAACATAACTTCAGAGGCTTTATATATTTGAATGATAAAATTATCGTTCCGTCAATCCTTAATCATATGGTACTTAGTTCTCACTGTGTAATTAGAATAATCTTAATTCTGTTTCTATTTTTAAATTTCAAATAAATGAATGAGATATCCAAAATGAACAAAATTCCTGTCTAAATGTTTACTGGAAGATATGATATGTGACTGAGTTATCCAACGTAGTTTAGTTGACTGAAGTAATTTTACACAACAGCGAGGAGAGTTATCGATTAGTAACAGATTCCTTATACAGTTTTAGTAAACTGTCTCGCTATTCTAAAATTTAAAGCCAGTTAGTTGATTGATTTCACAAGGAAGTACAAGTTGGTCAATGTTATAAACTAGCAACTCATTACTACACCATAAAAGTCAGAAATTATAGATGAATAAAGAACGTTAGTATTGGATAATTTGCAAAAGTACGAAAAACCATCTTGATGAAACCAAATTAAAATTGAAGAGTTATAAAGACTATGTACAAAGTGTTATAAGTGCTGATATCCCATATTGGTAGATCACAAAGCATGCCATCGTGGTAATGAAAATTAACACTAACAAACACTTTCAGGATCTCCTAAATAAGAAATTTATAGATTGTTCAACTTTAGATCATTTCAAGGCGAAGAGTTACGCTTAACTTCCATGCAAATCTTCGGGAGGTCCATATACACGTAACTTAATTTCTTATTACAAATAACACCAATTTATAACACTGAAATAAATAATTCAGGAAACCCCTGGATTCCACGTTTATGTTCAATTGGAAACCAGATTTGTAGTAACAATCATATTGTCTACTTGTATATTTTAAGTAGTAACTAAACGAGTCGGAAATAAAATTTGTATGCTTCACAAAATAGAGTAAACTACCCGAATTCCTCTTGTTTCGAAGATATAGGATGCTGGGTTAAGTTTGGCTTGCTTTGGTGGTTTTCCGATACAGAGAATTATTTCGAGATAAAAAATCTGAGTCACTAGATGATAAATTAGTGATTTAAGGACTAAACATTCGTTGTAGAGGTGATAGTCCTGGGTTCAATCCCTAATGAGGATGTAGGCATGCACTTCAGAAGATGCTTGTATTAGGACGAAACAACTGTACAGGGCTTCGTAGTCTTGAATACTTGATTGACCACAATCGACCAGTAAGGTAAACCATCAAATCCGACAATCTCCACAAACATGTTACGATAATATATTTATGTATCCTGTTTAAATTCAAACTGACATTAGACACTAAATTTTTGATTCATGAAGATTGGGAATAATCGACATGCACTCAAGATACAGTTCAGAGTGACAACTAGAAAATATCACAACAAATTAATGCGAAAAAACTGGAGTAACACAAGTGCTATCTCGCCCTAACACAAGTTTGTATTCAGATGAAGAGAATCAACCATATAAATGGATTGATATTGTTCTGAAGCAACTACTCTTGCTTTAATAACAGTTAGATATGAGGGACGCTGTAAGAAACTTTAATGAGTTTCTTGAAATACTTTTAAATTTAGTAGCAATTCAATCGGTGGGGATAACAAAACATATTATTGTGAAATTGATACATTTTTCAGTAGAAAATCAACGTGACATGAGTTTGTTTAAGTTGCTTCTTCAGATATCAAATAAGTTAAGCCTTCTACAAAACAGTCAATATACTCTAAAATGCTTTAATCTAAACAAAATAAATAGCTCCGTTCGCTTTAATACAGAACTGTCTATACGTAAAGATCTAGCATCTACCATGTACATTATTTTAGAGGCTTCTTGTGAAATCTCAACTCACAGAGGTGCATATTATTCCTACAAAACATAAAAATTACACAAGTTAGTGATCATATCAGAGGCTTCATTCTGACAATCATTACATCGACATTTAAAATGTTCGAATAATCTAAATAATCATCGTTAAATCCAAAAATAGTATGAGTAGTTAAAGTAGTTCATATATAATGTCAGTTATTTGTAGCCTTTCAGGTTGCCATAACAAATTAGCATATAGAGACAAAATCCCGAAACAGACCTCATAGTAGTATAAAAGAAAAGTTATACGGACATTTCGGAACTTTGGTTCAGAATGGAAACGATCAGTGAATGAAGCTGAGTCATATTCTACAACGCATAGCCATTAATAATTAGGATTATTATATAGACTCCAAACAGATAACCAACGCTTATAGCGCCAAATCACTTTGCTATCAATGGGAAGGGCCTTATTATAACGCGAGATTTAGATAATCACACATGCCATTTTAAGGGCCTTCAAGATGTCAGTCTGGCTATAAAAGGTCGGATCCACAACGCGGCGGTCAGAGCATTTCTGCTCTATGCTTGTGAAACCTGGTCTCTTCCAGTTGAGGATGTTAGACGACTATGTGTTCGATCATCGTTGTCTCCGAAGGATTGCTGACATCCAGTGGCAACACCATGTTAGTAATGCAGAGGCTCGGCAACGTGTGTTCGGGCTCAGTGACGATAATCCAATTGGTGTCAACATCTTGAAACATCGACTTCGGCGGCTTGGACATGTTCTATGAATGTCGTCCCAGAGAATTCCACGTCGTGGACTACTTGCCGACGCTGACTGGTTGGAAAAAGTGGAGATGTGGTCAGAGTATAACATGGTGTTGTGGTATGAAAGAAAGCTGCAAATAGCTGGCTTCTGTTGGTCCTTCTCGACTCCCTGGCTTGGGTCCGAGACATGGTGTAACACAGTGGCTAGAGACGTTATCAGATATGGCTCAATAGATGCCAGTGGTGGTCCTGCTGTAACCTTCTTTTACTTTCTTCCTAAGAAGTGGTTGTAACTTCCTTAACTGAAAGAATTCTCCTGGTTGTACCTTTCCGTTTCCCCCAATATTATTACTACACTACCGTACACTAATCTGTGGTCGTTATTGTTCTTTTTTTCTATGCACACATTACCTTCTTTTTGTCTTCCCGTTCTCATTGTTTTGAGTGGCGCATATATATCTGGTGCCCCCTTGTGCCAATATTTGTGTTCAAATAAAATCTTCAAAGACAAACCTATAGAGTGAATTAGACATACCTCGAATCCTAAATTTACTTGCAACCACCTTCATAGATATGAATACAAAATATGCTTCATGAACATATCACTTCAAAGAAACACCTAGAATTGTGTGCATGTGCCCATAATTTGATCTGATATTTTTCTTTTAATACCTGAGTTTGAAAAAGCTAATTTCCTGGGATGAAATTCAAATTTCTACCCACTCGAATATCACAAATCTATCATTTTGAAGATAACGTATTCAATGTGTCCAGTAAAGATCATGCTTAAGTTAAAGACAGGTCTCACTCGAGAATTAAAAAGAAATGGGAAACTAACAAACCCCAGTGATTCTGGCTTTTAGTTACAGACCATACAGCGGTGCACACATATATAACTTCAAGAATTTAATGACTCATAGCGAGCATAAAACCATTGAGTCATTACATATTAATCCAAAAGTCTACGCTATCAACTTCGAACGAGAAACCTGGCTGAATAATTAGTTGGAAATACTTTTACCCAGATTAGACAAGTATTCAACATGAAACTCGATTCCATAATATGTTTGGGAAATCTACATGTGTAGTTTTAATTACAAGATATGGAACAAGTCATAATTGTTCGCATCGATTCTTCACGCCATTCGAATTTGTTCTTGCTTACCCACAGAACAGTGAATTGTGAAATGTACGTAAGCTGGTCAAGTCTAATAAAGATGACTGGAAAAACACGCACATAAATAAGGAGGATTTTCAAAAAAAGTATCAAGCTTTTCGTCGTTGTATAAACTATTTGACTTCCATTATACTATGAGATTAAAATTACTTCATATCTTTCTTTTTACGAACTAATTCATTCTTCCTGTACTATATATTTATACACAATCTTTCCTTTGTGTATTACAACCATTGAAGTAACTACTTCTATGAATTTAGTGTTCATCTTGTTGTGCTAATGAGGTATGGCAACTTGGATGGATGCATATGTGACTGGTCTTACGTTGACGCTGACTAACCCCCCCCCCAAAAAACGCAGATATCTAAGTCTACTTTCAACAAATACTGTGATTTCTCGAATTTGGTGACAATTTGTTGCTATCGCAGTCATTTCACCTTGTACCTCTAATACAAACAGTAAAGCTGAGAATCCAGTGGACCTGCTTAACAATTAATGTGAGATTACACAATGGTGAGGTTTAGACAATGACTGTTCGCTTACTATTCAGTATTATTTCGATATGATATTCGCAACCTACTGATTTCAAGTGAATACTAATTATTTGACGACACAGATAATTCGAATGATATCAATAAAATATTTGGTATATTTGATTTCATTCACTATAAGGGATGTTATTATACGTAATTATAACTATTTTGTTAAGATGAGAACAATGATGATAGATCATTTTGGAAAATTCATAGAAATATCTTAATTTACCCTTAGATGATCATCATTAGATGTTATGATGAGAAAGTTTGAAGTAACCAGTCAAACGATTGTCCCATCAAATGAAAACACTCAAAAACTGAACAACTATGATGGATTTTCAAAATATTGTAAATTTCTATCCTAGAATACAAGTAGAATATCAATGAGAGCATGTTGAGTCAAGTGAACCTAGATCGTGTATACGGTGATCTAATTTATTTAGTTATTAAGTGAAACTCATTAATACATTATCTTAGTTATATTATTTAATATGCTATTAAACCGTATCCTTATCTTGATTCTCAGTAACCTTGTTCAACACAAATTATCATATATAAGTATCTCAGATCAGTGTAGTTGTGGTAACAAGAAACCACGATTCATAACAACAATATTAATGAGTCGATATTCAATACCATCTGATTTAAATTGGATAGTTGAATGTAAAATATACTCAAAATCACCTAATACGATGAATTTCCGATACAATAAATAGTATAAATAAAACAAACAGAATTATTAATCATTTTGTATCTTATTATACAAAACTGATTATGGAAATACTATCTGTAACAATTCAACTAAACATGTTTACCGTATGAATCATCCGTTTTTTACCGTGTAAAATAATATTTTACCTGTAATGTAAAGGAAAACACTGAAACGATTTGTGCACAAAAAAAGAAACCATTGAAAGAAAGAAAATAGCAACAACAACAACAACAAAAAAGAACGAAGTATCAAGAAAAAATTATTATCATGATTTTGACAGATGATCCATAATTGCCAAAAAGAAAACAAATCATTTATACAAAACAATAATTGTGATATATATATATCATGGCGTACGACAATGATGATACGAATTAACACTGGGTGAACTAAAGTATAACAGAGTAAATGCAAAACTATAAAAATGCTCTTCAATTTGTTATCATTAAATAGTCAGAAAAAAATAGTTTAAGAAATTGTACCGGGTGTCAAAATATCTAAAGTTGAAGAAAGATCTAGTTCTATTAATTTGATTTAAAAAAAAGATCCCTTACTAAAAATCTATACCCGGTATAAGTGTTTTAGGAAGATCATCTAATATTTCAATAGCATTTGATGGTTGATTAAGTTCTGCTGTTACAAGTACACAATCATCATTGATTAGATTACAATTATCCTCATTAGATTCTGTTTTGATGCGTGTTTTATGTGTAGAAAGGAATTCACGAGCGTAACGAGTAACTGGTTCATCATTGTACTCGTCTGATGTTCTAAAATACGTTGGTGGTGAGGAAGATGATAAGTTGAAGTTAGTCATATGATCAGATGATTGAATGTTATCGTTTGGTGTTATTGAACCATCTTTACTAAAACAAAGTGGATCAGCTTGATACAAACGCTTTAAAGCCTCAGTTGTAAGATTGCCTTTATCGATTAGACAAAAGCAACCATATTGTTGTTGATCGTATAGTGATCTTTTTAATCGAGAGAGTGGGACTCGTTTACAAACGATAAGAAAACTGGAAGGGTCTGGATTACGCTTTATTTCCACACGACTTAACAAACCCCAACGCCTAGCATGTTGTTGTACGACTGGCCAGAGATTTTTGGGAACGACAGTAGGAAATATGCAAATTGGTGAGACTAAAGCTGAAGCAGCATACGCCTGAAGATAGCTTTCTATTATGATAGGCGACGAGAATCGATTGGTAGAATTTATTCCACCATGATTGTTATTAGTATCTGAGCCTAAAGAAAAATAAAATATACAAAAGTTTATTTATTCGAAAATTAAGAATTATGTTATTTTATAGTTCTGAATAATGATAATCAGTAAGCAATCACAAAACGCACAAAAATTGTATACTGAACAATCAACATCTTTTAATTAATGTGAAGTATCCTGACTAATAGTATTGGGTGGGGTCACATCCCATGGTAAACGGAATTCGCAGAATGTATTCACGAATTCTAAAGTAGTTACAAGCCAACGTTAAATAAGGATTTGGAACGCCACAGTGAAAGGATCAACAGTCAAATGATAGACGTGAGGGTGAAAATCACTAGGGTTTTAAGGTTTAATGACTAATTATTAATGATCAGAACGTCTTATTTCAATTCAACTACCGTTATTGGGAATAATATATTCGATAAAGTTGTAAGCGGATATTTCGAGTTGAAAAGAGATTAGGGAGCCATAATTTTTATAGGAAACAAGGAACAGTAATGCATCATATAAGTTAGTAAACTTCGTTCAAGAATTTATGAGTAAATCACGTACCATCACAAATAAGATGTGTTGGAGATAGAGTTGGAATTTCACAGTGAGCTTCTAGTTGTTCAAAATGTATTGGTGAATCCAGTTCTTCTTTACCCCACATGAGATTTTCGACCATGAGGTATTCAGGAATTCCCCAGAGAGATGAAGTAGTGTCATCTTCGAATTCTTCTGCAATAATAATTCACAATGCATGGAAATCATATGGTTTATAGACATCAAAGTATTAGCAAGATAAACAACACAAAATTAGAACAGTTTTAACACTATAAAAGATCTTCAAATTGTGAACATCAAACATTATGTACAGAGGTAGTACAGACAATTATCTGATTACATTAAGTTGAATTAATTTATTAGTAATGTATGAGAACAGAAACAATGAATAGCAATAAAATGTGAACACTTGTCTCCATTTTTATAGAATACCCGTTACAAAATCAAATAATATAAATTAGTCTGTAGTCCCATCATCAAATAGCTTTTATCATTTAAGTTAGATAAACTCACCAATAAAACAGTTGTCATTAATGTGGTCCAATAAGATAAGTAACTAAATACTCCTATGATTTTCTAAAATCTTGACTTACGCATTTTCATCCAAAAAATCAGATATATGCAAATCCTATTTGATATTGAACAAAAAACTAGAAGAAATGAAAGCTTCTTATTTTAAACGGTAAACTTGACTGTGAGTGACAGATAGTTATACCCATATCTATGTATATAGGCCGATGACAGGGGAATTAAACTTGTAAAAAAACGTTTCGGTACTGCGATTATAAGCATAGAGCGGACTTATTGGACGTTAGGCAAATATTTCATCACAACAGTTCACGATACAGAGGTTAGTAAATATATGATATAAGAATAAGAAGCGGTAGTTTTAATTGATGTTTCTTCAATTTATAATCCTAGGTATGGAAAAATAGGAGTAATATCACTTAACATTTATGCATAAACATTAGGATGAACAACATCTTTCAAGTGATGTTTATGGAGTTTGTAGAAGGATGACTGTTTGATGAGAAATGCAACAGTAACAGAGAACTCTGCTTATATATTATTATTAATGTTGGAAATCAGCCCTTGAAAACCATTGGGCTGAAATGTATGTAAAAGTAGGGACAGCGATTACTCTCAACATAACTCGTAAGCCGAATGCACCGCAGAATCCAGAAAGTGTGTACATCGGTGCCCCATTAGTATAGTGAGGTGGATTTGCTAATCCTAGAGTAGCAGGGGTAGTAACAGTATTAGTGGTGATAGAAAAATTAGGCATTGAAGATGGTTTTGAAAAAAATATAAATTCGTAAAAAGATATTTATTAGCAATTTAGGATCCAAGGGAAGACAAAGTGTGAATTAACCTGGCTTAAGGCGAACGATCTTGACTCATGCTATTCAAAGTTGCTAATCAGCGGTTACGATAACCACGGGGATCCTAACCAGGTAGCCTGCACCTACCTAGAAGACTAAGTCTAATAATCAATTTCCTCATGGGCTGGGGTCAGGTCTTGGTTTGACATCTGCTAGTCTGCTCCTACACAAAACAATATAGCCTGTCAAGACAGGTGGTTGGGCGTACGTAGCACATGTCTCATCCACCTTAAGTCTAGGAGCAGTTAATTAAGCTGTTTGGAGTTATCTCTACTGAAACAATCCACCTGGATCAAATAACTTAAACGTCATTATCAGATAATAAATATGCGGCTTAAAATGAACTCTAATACACAAGTTTTAGATTGTAAGATCTTTGTCTGGGAAAATTGTATTGATCTCTGTCAGTATGGGGTTATGGAGATTGTTAGGTTTTATTCAAATCACAAAGCAATGCAAGGAAGACAACCACTGAAAACCCAAAAGCACTGGACATCTACTTTATCCTAGTACGAGACTCTCCAGGAGTGCGCATTCAGTTTTTGTTACTGGAGGGAAAAATTTGAATATAAGTCGTTAACAAATAATTAAGGAAATTTGAGAAAGAATTTACTATTTAGAAGTGTACTACTAGATAGACCCAATTACTAATAGTTTGTTGAAAGATGGTAATGGACTTAATTATTTACAATTACTGCAATAGACGAGACTTGTGATGATTGTTCTGAATAGTGTGATAAACTGAATCGAAACCAGATTTCACTGAAGACATGTATAATAAGTCCAAACCTGACGTTAATATACAAATGCAACCAGAGTACCTTTTAACTGTCAAAAAAGCCGATATCAAACTGTTAGCGATTTTTGAAAAAAAACTCGAAATGAGGATTGCATTTAAAAATACTCTTGACGCGAGAATAAGCAAATATTTAGCAAACGGTCAATACACATCCATCTTTGAAAAAATTTATGTCGATGGGATTGGTAGCTAAACGATTATATAAAGTCAGATTTAGGATATAAAGCTAAGTTACGAAATGAAATGTTACAGAGTATAGCGAGTATGGGGCAAACCGAATTTTGAAGTGGGACTCATCAGTATGGTCTACCTAATTATAAAAAATAATTATTTCAGTCAATAATTAAATTCCTTCGTTATGTGACACGTTAGACCGCATAGCAATAACAGAAGAGTGAAAAATAACGTCAGTAACTTGAGATCATAGCAACAAAATAAAACCGATTTTTGTTCAATTATAAAACTCAGACACAATGGAAAACACTAAATTGCAGATTGTCTCCAGATGAATCGATAATATTATCATCGTTGATTCAGGATAATGGCAACTATATATATATATATATATATATATATATATATATATATATATATATATATATATATATATATATATATATATATATAGGGAAAATTAGAACAAATCAAACAAAAAATCAGTAAACAACGCACTTGAATCATACATATATACAAAGAGAAAGAAATGATCAAAAAAGAATACTGGTTGAAACAAGGCACAGTTTTATACTGAAGAAATATATTCGTATATTCATAAAACAGTACAATTGGTAATGTATTAAAGGTACAATTACAAAAAATACAGTCAATTAAGGGAAAAAATACAGCTGATGACTGGCCTATGGCAACTTTACCTTCCCGTGAGAATATTAAACCAACCACAGGTTGAGTAGCACATAATTTATTCAACAGACTACTCAGTGCCGATTGCTGAGCACCATGAAGATTTGGACTTTCAGCGCTTAAACAACGCTGATTATCAATTAATGTATTGCATATAATTTGACCAGTGGTTGTTTGCACTTCAAATTCAAAGCTGATAAGCATTTGACTGAATTCAGCAGACTGGGCCAAAATTCTCTCTAAATGAACCTTTACAAAATCAACATTAAATTACAGATATGGATGAGGATGTTAAAACATCGAAGTGGTAAATGTAAAGATTTTTATATCAGAATATTGGGCAAACTATAACAAAAAATATGAACATACACTGATTGGTGGTTAGATGACATATTTTGATAAATGAAGACTATTGACACAGAGATTTCAATTTTATCAAATTTGATAAAAAGAACGATTTGATTATTTATAAGGAAGATAAAACGGTAATTGTGTAGCTACATATACTACGCCAGATTGAGCGTTTTTTTTAAACCGAATACAGTTCGAAAAATTGGTAAATCCCAGTGTTTATGTTGGATAAGTATTCCATTTGTTTTTTTAACTACTGTTGTTAACCTATTTTACAATCGAACTGAGATAGCTAGATATTGTTGAAAGCGCTTTCTGAATGGATGGCACCGTAAGAACTCAAGAAGATAACGACACATGTAGTTGATTCAGTGTAGTGTGGCAACTGTTTGATTTTTACAAGCGCCATTTCTTAACATAGAGAGAGAGCAGCTCCAAAATAAAAGTGCTAACGATATGACTTAGAAGTTATGGTGTTGTAAGAATTATTTTGGTGCGTTCTGATTATGGTAAGGATCTAAGAACATTAAAATGCTTGATCAATTACTTTGGGGTTTGAACTGGACAAATTACTTTTTAGCGAGGCATTGAAGGCTAAGTAATTCCAAGTGATATTGAGAAACAGGTCCTAATGAATTGATCACGAAAATCTTAATAACTAAGCAGTATTATCAATGAAAGTAACTATGTTAGAAAAGTTCATTTCATCAACTTTTCCTGATTTCTTCATGAATCCATTTGTTAAAGATATTAACTAAGTTCCACTTGTACGATTCAGTCTTATGACAGAAGATACTTTCATTGAATCGGAGTGTGTAAATTACGTAGTCCTGTTCGATTAGGGCACAGAGATATGGTTTCCTAAAAACAGTACAAATTTTGTTTTAGGAACGATCTGTGTTTATCCGCAACTTGGAATAGGGAACAAGGTTACTGAGCGTGCTTGATAATCCATTTATCTTGTGAGCATTATCAACATTTGTTGATTGTTACCTGACGTCTCAAAGGGGATAAAAGTCACATTTGAAATTCGCCAACAAATGTTGTACACGGGTAACGTTCATCTACCTGTCAGAGAGTATATTTTGTAAGTCCACTACATATTACATCATAAACATGAGTAGTTTGAAGATATTCAATAATGAGTGTCTTTTAAGTAGTGTTTGAGCATGGTTGAATTAGCAAGTCTACAAAGTACTAGATGAATGTGATAAATAGGATTATAAAGTATTGAACCTCTATCTATCGATATGAACAGAACACGTATTACACAGATTCAGCCTCCTCTTCTCATGTAGTATCATGTTGGGTACCATGAAAGCTGTTAAAAAGGTTAAACATGATAAGACCAAGATATAGGATTGTTTTCATGAAGTTTCTGGCAGTCAGATTGAGTCGTACAAAACGTCTATAATACAGGAAGCACGAATAAAGAGTTTAGAACATAGTTTTTATTATGATGCACCAACTGAAAACTATTTGCTAAGATAGGAGTTTAGACGGACATAATCACAGACATTACTTATTTTATTCTAATCCAGTAACATTCCTAATGCCGTTAGTAATAAATAATAAGAATTTAGTACCTGATCATGTAATTTTTCTTTTGGAAGTTGTGCTAGGTAAATCCACATATCATCAAATGGTTTAGGGGTGAATACTGTGGTGATGCTCTCATCACCTTCAAATTCACCATCTTTTTCGAAGTCGGATTCAAAAGGATCCTTGAGAAATGGAGATAGTTTAGGAACTATTTCAGCTTTCGGACTTAAACATAAAACCAAGTATTCCACCTCCTCCCACTGACGTACAGATCCGACGAGGAAACAAGGTCGAGATAAAATCTGAAAGGCCTAGAATACAAGCGAGAGAATGGTTATATTAAAGTTTTAAATACATGGAGATATATGTCGCAAATAAAAATCTCAGAAGACAAACTCCGTAACTTTATCATTTGATTTTACCCTAGTTATTCCATTTCAAAGTGACTCATTGTAATTAGATGCCTCGACATTAATTCAGTGAACAAGAAGTTTGGAGAAAATTTCACAGTGATCATGGGTAGAGAGAATAAAATCCGACTGTTGTTGATAAATGCAGTTTTTGTAACATCAGCGACACAACATTTATAAGCTGCCCAGTGCTTTCAGGTTTTCAACGGTTATCTAACTTATATTGATCTCTATATCTAAGCATTTAGTTTTCAACGACCTTTAGAAGAAAGAGTATTATACAGCTCAATCCGCTCAACAATGTGCTTCAGTTAAACAATAGCCAAACCAAAATAAATGAAGCTATTATCCTACTACGTGGAAAACAAATTAGAATTAATTAGAATAAAGAAATATTTAAGTACTACTGAAAGATATTCTTCATGATCTCCAGTACTTTGGTTTTTAATAATGCAAACAATTCACTCTAGCTAAATCGACACTTCCAATTATCACTACTCAGGAAAAAGCGATAAAAATTAGAGTAGCATGACTGAATTTTGTAGACAGTGAATTTATCTATTCAGTCAAGTGGATGTGATGATTTCTCTTCTTAATTATCCAATGATAGTTGGACGACCACTGGAAAGTTATGGTCCATTAACTAAGCGGATGTCACAGCACGTAAATTTCCATTACTGAGCAAGGCGTCCAAATTTCACTACATCAATTCTGTGTTCAACAAACAAGTTGTATTAACAACCGTCATACAACAAGCAGCTCAAGGTTGACAGTAACAATTTGTATGTAAGTAAACCTAAGAGTTTTGGAGAGCACCAGGATATTATTTTTAAATGGGGTCTCTCAGAGACACACGAACTAAAAATAGATAGCAATCAAGTATCTGCTATGGTTCGTCAACTGGTGTCAGTTAGTGATTAAAATTATCTTCAAATAAATGTGAATATTCATAACAATAAGCTAACTAAATTGTCATACCTGTCGCGCAGTGCAGATTTGTGCGAGGGATTTAGACGCTGAAAGTGATTCTGCAATTAGCACATCTCCAATCAAAAGATCACAAGCAATTAATTGTTTGATATCAAATGCTTTTTCGGTATTTGAAATCTATGTAGATAAGAAAATAAATCAAACAAGTAACGTCGGTTTGTAAGGGCTTAAAAATACGAAACTAACACACATGAAACCACTCGCAAAAAGGCTGTGACCGACTTCAAGCAATTGTCCCTTAGGCTCTGAGATCACGCTTCCAGGTTTCAAGACCCTCTAACCCAGTTTACTTTCCAGACATCTCAAGAAGTATTCTTTCACGGTATGAGACAGTCACCCTCACACCTCCAAAAATACCCAATATATTCACAGAAAAACAAATACGGCACAAACAAGCAACGTCTATTTGCAAGAAATTACCACAAATGCTGATCAAATTATTGTTTGAACTTAGTCCCGACTGAACATTATCAACTATAAAACACGAGATATCTGTAGAAGGCCATGAACATGGCATCTCACTTAACAATTATCAGCAAAATATTTAGTCCTGAGTAAACCCTCTTCTCTCTAAACTATCGTCGATGTATCTCACTAATAATTATCGAGGAACATAAAATTTAGTCTAGTTAACGGCTTTATGTAAACTGCAATAAGATGATTAGTAGTGATAACATAAAAGCGTAAAGTTGCAACAACAAAAACACTTACAGAAGATAGGTGATTTTGAGGATATTTTTGAACTTCAGGAGTTAGAAAAAAGGAACGTTCCCTCCGGGGAAGATCTGTGATTCTTGTAAAAATATATGTGGGTCGAAGGCCAATACTGGACTCAACTACTTGGGCTAGTTCCTTCACAAAGTCAATAGATAAGCCACTACAACTTTCCTTTTCACGAAGAAATAGTTCACTTCCACGCTCCCGACAGCATAGCTTTGAATTAAAGACAGATAGTGGGATGAATGAATTGATAGACATTAAGTTTGTATGTTGAACGAAGAAAAGAATAAAATGTAATATTACCAGCATTTCTCAAGATATAGGATAATTATGATGTTAAATAAATTTACCAACAAATAAAATTTAGCTCACGGAGTGTAGTTTGATAGTTTGAAACCTGGCATTACACTTCTTAATGGATACTCTAAAATATGGTAGCAGCAAAATGAACGCAAGTTCGTTTCGACTTCATAAAAATATGCAATGAAGATCTTATCGGAACCACATTGATGACAGTTCTACAGAAAATGAACCAAACAGAACTTTCTATATATTCTGAAAACGTACAAATTTGGCAATACATCAGTTCTTTACAGATAAACACTTCTCGTTAAGGTTTAATGTTCTTTTGATGGATATTTAATACTTAACTACCCAAAATAGTCATCCCAGTCTAGTATTTTTCAAAGCATTTTTTAAGATAATAAACATCAGTTGTGGAATATATACGTGATTCAACTAAACATTGAACCTGAGGACTTTAATGTGTAGTGTGGTTGCGAGATAGTTCCATTAGCCTTTTATAATCCTTTAAGCTTACAATGTTGAAAAGATTTTTTCTGATTAAGACGATGATAATTTTTTTAAACAAATTAAACTGAATAAACTAAACAATCAAATAACTAATTGCAGATTTATAAAATAGACTATTAGTGACGGTTCAAGAACTTGGCTACCAACTGTCAAACTACAAATTCAATCCTCCTTCGTTCACTTCAATTTAGCTAGCCAGTTAATATGTATTAGGAGAATGAGCTATCACACCAATGTACATCAGACTGAGAAGGGTATTCATTGTGTACGAATTAGAGATATTAGCCATATGCTTATGCCCTACTAAATGGAACCGAGATTCTGTGGTTTAGCTTAGGTTTAAACTATTGGATTTGAAATTTATTTGAGAAGCCCAGAAGGCTTTATTGAGTTATGTGGTAGGCCAGTATGGGTAGATGTGGCTAACATATGAACTACCCCCAAATGCGCTGGTTCGGCCGAGGGTAGAGTCAGATTTCTCTCTCAAAATGCTCTCGCACAGCCACGCGTATACAACCACTACCAAGGAAGTCCTACTCACCGCCTCGCGACGGGGGTGTCGTTTACGAAATTGAGAGGATGAAAAGCGAATGTCCGGCGCCTTAACCGGGTCGGTGGGTCCGCCTAGGGGAGTCGGAAAACCCTGATTCCAAACCAATGGTGCACGTGGGCTCCAGAATCCTGAAGGGACAAGTGGCGTATGGACCAATTGTTGGTCACCGGCTAACATGGGACTGCATCTCCTAACGTTGCTCCACTGCCTTGTGGGTCAGACTTCTAGGTCAAAGACTCCGGGTGTGACCTCCTAAGGAAACTACCTGCTTCAGTCTGGGCAACCAGGCAGTATCACAGCCCACACGCAAATCAAGTGACTTGTGCGGCGCATATGTATTTAGTGCCCATTTTTACCAATGTTTATGTCTAAATAAATAAATAACATATGAGTTGCATAGAACAATAAGAACTAACTCATACTGTAAGATGTGTTTTTTATTTGTCAAGATATTAGCCAAAATCTAGTATCTGACAAGAAAATCTTAACATGAAGATACCCAGGTGACTGAAAATTATTCTTAAAATACCTGACAAACCTAACGATATCATGAAATAAGTCGTATTAACATTTAAATTTTATTACTAAATTGGCACTAAAAGCTTTTGACTAGTCTACCTTACGACGATAAAAAATAAAAATTAAGTAGACCATTACTTTATGTCGTTACAATTATTGACAAAAAGCTTAGTCATAATGTACAGTGTGGTAAAACTGTGCGTTAGCCCAAATAGTCGGACTACAGAACGAAGAAATGAATGATGGGATCTAATATCAATAAAGTACTAAATACATTACAATTGGGGCACTAACACTGATGCCACCCTACAATTTTAATGCATCGTAGCAAAGTGGGACTAAAACGATGGCCACTGGTGAGTTAATGAAAATGTACAGCTTACACTCACTTACCTGGAGTGCACAGACCATGGCTTGCCTTCTTAAAAGAATGAAGGTGGGGGGTGGAGGAGGCATTTTCACTGATTTATTAGGAGCAGTGGGAGATTTGTTTGATAAATCAGGCGATGAATAAGATAATTGGTTCGTTTGATTTTGTCCGAACTCAGATAACTGCCTATGAAAATTAAAAGCTTCTAGGTCAAGAGGAGATGGGAGCCGACCATAAGTACCATATTTCAAATGTGGTCCCCACTGACCTAAGCCATGTTGACTGTCAGCAACTGGAAGGGCTAAAGTGGCAAGCATTGCAGATGTTTGTAACTCACTGGGCAGATCTGCGAAGGAAGTGATGCAGTGATTGTGTTGAGTAGTCGGAGGTATAGGAAAGGATGTACCTACATGAAAGCTTGTTGTATTGCACGTTGTAGTGGTGCTGGTTACGTTTGGTGGAAATGACACTGTAGAAGCACCTAGCTGGTTGGCAAAATTCGATGGGTACGAAACGACTGCATTAGGCATGGTTGTATTAATGGTGGTAGGGATAAATGTATGATTCGGATACAATGGTAGGCCAACGCCGAAGTTGAAAGCTGTCACATTAGAGTGTAAACCAAGAGGGGTGTTGCTTAAAGTTGGGGAAAGGTAAAATGAAGGGACGAGGGAGTAGTATGGTGAAAACCTACCATCGATTGTGCACAACGAACCCTCTGGGATGAAATAACTAACAGGCGAGTGTGATATAACGCAAGGATTTAGCATTTGAGAATCGGATGAATTAGTGTTGAACAATGTTTGAGCACCAATAATTACTTCTGAACTTTGTTTGAGTTCACTCGCAGGTTTTGATTCAATTGAATGGGAAGCCGTTCGTACATCCATTCCAAAGTTTTGAAAAAACCAATCTTCATATTTTCTAACCCATTCGTCTATTGCTCTTTTGATCTTATTAGAAGAAATGCGGGCACCCTTATTACTAACACCATGACTTAAAAGACCAGTATCACATTGAGTGGAATAGCAGTGGGTGGAGTTGTCATTAAAAGAGAGATCGTTTTGTGCTTCTTCAGAATAAAAACTTTGTTGGGAAAGTAAATTTAGCGCTTCCTCGCTGTACATTTCTCGATTAGGAACTCGACTACTTTGTTCATTTTTGTTGCAACCCAGATATTCAGAAACTGACTGATCTGGGTTGTACGAACAAGATTCAAAGTCATTTTGTTCTTCTGTCTGAATGGAAGCATCCTTTTTTATCACAGATTTGTCTTTTTTGTTCGGATTGTTTGTTTGCCTGACAGTACCACCATGAGCATGATCAAGCACAGCCTTGAGGAAGGCTTGAACATGTGCATCAACTTGTTTGCGCCTGTCATGATTTTCATTTGATTCCTCATTGGATTCACTGTGTTTGAACTTTTTAGTCGCATGAATGTGATCTGTTAAAAGTACGAGGAATGGCAAAATAAGTCGGAAAGACAATGGAGTTGTTAATGAATTTCTATACAAAAGCTGTAAAGGTTAAAAACAGATAAACAGAACCGAAGAATTTCAAAATAATGTATCCGTTCAAGCTATCACACTTATTGATAGTAGACAAGGTGTTACAAAGGAAATAAAGCGGAACGAATTGGAATAGTAAACATCTATGAGCACAAAACTTACATAAAATATGTGGAGAAAGACAGATACATTTGTATTACTATGATTCCACTTACACTGCCCAGTCTTCAGCCCATAATTTCCAACAGCTGAGATTCTAGTTGCAAAAGCACATACTTTTGGGTTCGGGCCCGCCCCACCTACATTGGTCAGAGCGACTTGGTGGTATTAGTCCTCACACTTAAGGTGAGGCTCATACCCAAGTACATAATGAGTGAGCTAACGCAATTTAACGTTTGCATATTTTTAAAACCAATCAGTAAGATACATAGATCCTTTATTGAAGCCTTATTATATTGCGCGCTATGGTGTGATATTCTAGCAAATTCAGGACATTTCAGTACCCATAATTAGTGCAAAAAAGACCTGGATATAAGTATATTACGTCCCACTTAGACTTCGATATAGTGAATAAACACAAATTTGGCCACTTCAAAAGCTTTATTTTTTATTTATTAGCGGGTACAAAACTCGTCTTCAGTCAAGAGGAACAATAACCTTGGCCGAAATAGACGATTATGGGAAAATTGGTTGAACTTGGCATCAAAACCTATTACTTAACCAAGCACTCGATTATCACGACACCTGAGCGACTTACTAATAAATCGTCATGAAGATGAAATTTCGAACACAGAAATGACAGGACCATTTGAGATTTGACAATCAAACTATTTTATTATACTATAGTGGAGCAACTGTCGTCCATATATTTAAAAGTGGTAAAGCATGTCACAATTATTGAGGTAAAAGTTTGCCTTCAACTACATATGAAATATTGTTTCCCTTCATGCTATGTAGTTTGTGCAGAACATAATAAAGACTACCTAGGAAGTAGGTTGGCTTCGTTAAAGTTTTGGATGCCTTAACTGAGTATCCCCGCTTGTCAAATGTTTGGACACTGTCATCTTTAGAGTGGTTGCGACGTTATTCTGGTCGTAAATATTGTCCATGAAAAGTGCTGCCTATTGCTCATAGGAGCTAGATTATGAGGAAAGATGTTTGATGAGTTTCTATGCTTAATTACTACAGAACGACACATTGCCGTGGTCAGGCAGTGTGTTTATGAGTATTGAGGATAATCGAATTGATGTGATCTTGGAAAAGATTGCGGTAGATTGAGAACGTATTTTGAACCCCATTTAAGAGGCTTCTACATTTGACTTGTCGACAATAGATATGGTTAGTTTGACAGAGTTGTGGAACAGAAGGTAGACATATTGGATTGTCATAGCTGAGTTAATGACAGTTGTGGCATAGCTTGCTGCCGCATTCTTCACAAAGATAAGGAGGATCTCCTTGAATAAGATGAGTTTCTCGACTGTTTTAAATAAAACTCCTTTAAAAATCCTGGCACGGCTATGGGTAGAGAGTCAGATTTCTCTCTCAGAGTGCTCTCGCACAGCCACGCGTATACAACCACTACCAAGGAAGTCCTACTCACCGCCTCGCGACGGGGGTGTCGTTTACGAAATTGAGAGGATGAAAAGCGAATGTCCGGCGCCTTAACCGGGTCGGTGGGTCCGCCTAGGGGAGTCGGAAAACCCTGATTCCAAACCAATGGTGCACGTGGGCTCCAGAATCCTGAAGGGACAAGTGGCGTATGGACCAATTGTTGGTCACCGGCTAACATGGGACTGCATCTCCTAACGTTGCTCCACTGCCTTGTGGGTCAGACTTCTAGGTCAAAGACTCCGGGTGTGACCTCCTAAGGAAACTACCTGCTTCAGTCTGGGCAACCAGGCAGTATCACAGCCCACACGCAAATCAAGTGACTTGTGCGGCGCATATGTATTTGGTGCCCCTTTGTACCAATATTTGTGTCCAAATAAAGTAATATAAAACCTTGTTGACCTGTAACCTTAACAATACTATCCCATTCAGCTTAATGGATTTTTGTTGTACTAAAGTTATCATAAATGAGCCACAACCAAACCATAAACAGATATGATGTATCATAAAGGTAGATATTACGTTTCTTCAATCATAGATCTTTATTAGAACTGTAAACCCCAACCTCGTAGATTTAGGTGTAATGCTTTAAGCATTCTAATCGAAGTTATCAGTAGGAACATTAAATAAAAAGGTTTAGAATTCTGTCGCCATATCTCCGTTAAGTGAATCGCACGACTCCCTATGTAGTATGGGTGTCTATTAAATTAACAAAACCCCGTACTTTGTGACACGTGGCCACAAATCCACTATGCCACCAAATTCAGCCTGTTGATAAGAGGAAAAAGCAACTAAACTGAAATACACTAAAACCCTAGGAACTATAGACTCCAATAGGACTAGTGAATTTGTGACGGGAGTAGAATCACTTAGGACAGGACCGTTTCTCGTCATCAATACGAATGTAAAACGACACACTCACTAACTTCAGCAAGTCTAAACGAATGAAAGACCCAAGATGGATTGCCTTTTAGGCCAGCTGTATTCAATGAGGGTTCCGTAACAATCTATATTTTCCCTCTGTAAGTCATTTAAGTTATAAAAAACTTTTTTAATTAGTTAGGTCACTTGGAACAGTTTGGTACAAAAATCCAAGCTAAGCTAAGTTCAGACACGCGAAACAGTACACTAAAAACGGGTATTAACACCCTTTGTCGGTACATAATAACTTGATGTATTCGAATACATGTTATTATGTACCACCTTAGTTTGGGGGGCATTGTTAGTAGAAAACATCAGAAATCATCTTAACATCTCTATTTAAAAGGTAGAAGTAAGAAAAAAAACATAATGGACTCAATGTACGCCTGGATTAGACAGACAACATACCATCACGTTCAGACATCAGGAACGCTATTTTCAAACGTGAGGTACGAAAGTTGGGTCATGAGAACAAACAAATTTTCTGAGTTAAAAATTTTCAGATGACTAGAAATGGAATATGAACCTACACAAAGCAGGCTTTTAATTATTTTAATATTACATTTTAATTACATTCTGTTAAACAAATGAGTATGTGAAAGTAGAAAGGGGAACATAAAAGAAAAGTGTTCTATATAATTGATAATTATTAATCGAGTCTTCAGTAAAGCACTAAGTTCAATTTTCTAAGAACAGAATAGAGCTGTTGAGAGTGCTGTAATATTAGGCGTTTACCAAGAAGTAATAACTAATATATGCAGCTCTAATCCATTTCTAGCTGTTTGTTTATGGTCATCTACTTATTACGATTTAAGTTTGACAACGTTTCATTAGATGATCAGGAATTTTACGAACATCACAAGTTGCTAAGAAGTTGCCAGTTAGCTTTATATCTGTGGATAAAATAGCAGAAATCTGTCACATGTTAATTAGTTATAGACCTACACATCGACTTGATTGTCATCGAGTTCACTCGGACCAATTCCAGTTTACTGCACCTGTATTACGAGACACAAATCATTTGATGCCATTAGATATTCCTTTTCTTTTGAAACCTTATATATGTGATGACTGAATATTGCAACTCTCTGATACTATCCATTCAGATTTGTCTGCTTTAGATAATTAAATATTCCCATCACAACTGCTCTCAATCTTGTTGCGTTGAGGGTTTACAGTTCTGCCTTCTTAACTCCCAGAAATCGTTCGTCATGTGATTCGACGATGATATTTTATCAATCTTTAACTGGGTCTATGCAAGTATATTTGGTGCTTTGTGAAAACTTTTAATAATTACCTACACTTAAGAAGCATCCAGAAGGAAACCTAACTACATTAAAACATGTAAGTTGGTTCTGAGAAACTTCCTATTCATTTAGACTGTAAAGCCGATATTAATTCTTTAAAATTTCACATGCTATGTAAAATGCCACATTATTTCGGATTTTGCTACTGTTTCAGCTATGAGTTCCCAACTTCACATAATCGTTGAGATGGACAAGGAGTACTCACTCTAGAGACCTTATGTAATTGGATTTTCTGCAAGATCATGTGAGGCCTTAAAAACTTTTAAAGTTCATGAATTTTCAGCAGGAAGTTTCAGCCGCTTATACACTGGCAACCTAAGTCCACACAACAGTAAGGCCTGGTCAGTAAACTCACTTATTCATCCTTTAAGCAAATTGATCATTCGATCATATGGTTCTGTTTTATCTGTCAAACTGAATTAAGTTACTCCGCCGATCACATGGATGGGAGTTTTAAACATTTGAATGCGACCTTGAACATGTAAGGTGGAAGGCTTGTCCTCAGCCTGATGAAAACTCTCACTGGGGATTACTATCCAACACGACATTATTTATTGCCATTCAGTGACTTCAGAAAGGGTTCTTACAACATAAAAGCATCCTGAGGTTTAACATGATCATATCTTCAGATTGGCAAAACTTTGGAAGCACTATGTTCCATTATCCCTAGTAAATTTATGCACAACAGAGCACAATGAACCTTTTGGGTAATGTTTGATTGGGTCAGTTAGGGTGTTCCAATCTCCAGACTCAAGCACCTAGATATTTGGCTCCAAATAATTGATCCGTTTAAATTTTTTCAGTGGCTAGTTAGAGTATGGTAATTATTTTCTCAGGGTACTAAACGTCTTAACGTGGTCTCTCTGGGTTCAGGATTAAGATGTTCTCTCTCTTTGACTGATATAAATGAGCTTTTGCGAAGAGTACCTTTCGAAATAGTTCGTCCTGATGATAATTCACAGCTACCGGAAAATCTCCACAAGAAGGACGGCAGCTTAAAACCTCAGGGAGTTCTGACTAGTCTTAAGAATTGAGAGGACGACGACTGATTGGCAGCAGCAGCACGACAAGAATGGATCAATGAATTAGTTGGTCATATTTGCATGAGGTATTTTTGTTACGTGATGATCAAAATATATTCATAAAGGTTTCTCCCACTTAAGCATTGGACCATATGTGACTACTCGAATACGAATTGGACGGCTCCCGGGATGGAAAGCGATTTTATACAGATTCAGTTTAAATTGTTCTCTAGACTGTCGAACACAGGTTCTTAGCCTAGCCAAAGTCAGAAAACGTAAGCTTTTTGGTTTGGTGAACTTGATCTGTTTCTAAAAAGCAAATCAACACTGTTAGTATACGAAATAAATAATTAATGAAGTCTATTAAACAGGGAAAAAGCGAGACATAAATAACATACTGAAGAGTAACTAGAGGATAGGGAAAGTGAAACAACAAACTGGATATTGTTTTATGAAAAGCATAAAATTGTGGTTGGTGAATGAACAAGACATAGTGATAGTTAGTTTATGCGGTAGTGAGCGTTTCATTTGAACATTGGTGGGTTCGTTTGTCGATCACACTTTACATCAGGCCTCACTAGTTAGCATGCAGAATTTGTTTTATTTGGTTATCATATGTGAAATTGGTGAGATTTCATGATTGGAAGTTTAACAAAAGCCGATCATGATAAGTGAGCCTGGAATGGTGGGGATTTGGTTCAAATATTGTTATTATTATTATTATTATTCACAAACATCTTATGGGTACATAAGTGTTGTGAAGAAACCATTTCGGGTTTCTTCAGAAAATGCAATAATACACAATTTTCAATAATGTTAGCATTATACTTGCCATATTAAAAAAAAAATTTAGAGTAATAATAGTAGAATATTAATAATAATAATAAATCGGGTCTGTGTAATTGAGAAGAATATTGAATTGAGTTTAAAGAAGGAAATGGAGAAAATAAGGGAATAGAAATAAAGGAGACGTGAAATAAGCAAACAGTCTAATAGGCGTGTTTGTGAACAGAGAAGAAGAAAAAACGACCATGTGTGTATCGTTAAATTAGTAACAAAAAATATTTTATCATTGTAGTAAGATATGACGCTAGAATAAATGTTTGTGCAGTTATAGTTTAGAGTGATGCTATGAAAGTCACAATTAAGTGAAAAGGATAATAAAATATCACTCTGTATGAGTCATATATGCATAGTGAAGATAAAACGAATCAGAGAAGTTAATTAAAGTGTAACACAAGTTATTGTCTTAATTACAAACTTCTTAATTTTAAGAATAAGATTTATTTAGAAGGGAAGAAGAGAGAGAAAAGAAGTGAACACTAGTGAAAAGGTTCATCCATGATAAGAATAATAATTGTGTAATGAATATCAACCTCAGAAGGTAACCAGCAATTGAAAAAATCCTTTAAAGCACTCGGATGAATACATTTAGATTTATGTAATAGTATACAGAATGAGACCGGATATTAGTATAAATATTTGTGCAATAATAATTAAGATTGATGATATGAAAGTCAAAATGATCTCAAAGGACAATCTGGAGTTAAATATGTTTAGAAGGATAAGAAGAGATAAAAAGAATATCTAATGTGTCGGGGAATTAATAATGATATTGATAACGGTAATAATGATAAACATGAACATAAGCAGACTTCATATATTAAGATAAAGAGAAGTAAAATCAAATAGACGTGAAAAGATTTAAAGTTTTTATTTTGCTTTTCAAGCAATTAAATAGATGACGGACCTTGTTTGTATAAATCATTATTGAATACATTGATATTCAATAGGTGACATAATCCACTTTCGGAAAGAAAATCATCAAGGAGACTTTTGAACCGGGTTGTAGTTTCACTGCAACGGAGGTTCACTGACAGTCTGTTCCACATGGTTGAGTAGCGAATAAGGAAAAAATTCTGACGTAAGTTTGTGTGGGTTCTTGGAATCGCTAGAATGTTCTCCTTATTGCGTAGATTGTGGGATGATATTATAAGGTATGAAGGGGTGGATACCGATGAGTAGGAAATACCGTTAATGAGCCGGTAGATAAAGACAAGATTTAATTTGATACGTCTGATCTAAAGAGATTCTAAGTTGAGTTGTTGACATCTTTGGTAATAGTCTTTGTTATCGGAATACCCCAGAACAGCTTTGGTGAACTTTCTTTGAACACCTTCAATTCTAATCAGATCATTATGTCTACAATTACTGTAAACTAAAATACCATATTCAAGAATGGGTAAGATACATTTTCTGTATAGTAACAATCTCGATTCGATATTATTGAAGTTTATCATTATCAATCCGATGAGCTTTCTAGCTTTGGATACTTGAGATATAATGTGTTCAGAAAATTTCAGACTGTTGCTATATCTTAAACCCAGGTCACGAACAGTGTTGAGAGGTTTGAGTGTATGTGTGTGTACAGTCAGATTTAAGTTAAGACAGCGACCAATGTGAATAAATCCACTTTTGTCAACATTAAGTGGCATATTCCACGAAATAGTCCATTCGTACAACTTGTTTATTTCCTCCTGGATTACCGCTGAAATATAGCTTTCTTTCATGGGAGAAGAGAATGAATAAACTACTTTCAGGTCATCAGCAAAAAGGAAAGGCTTGCCATACTGAAAGAGGGAACATACATCATTGATAAAAAGGAGAAAGAGTAATGGACCAACCACACTTCCTTGTATAACCCCACTGGTTACATTCACAGGTTTAGAGTAGCAAGATCCAAAGCGAACGATTTGGCTACGTTCTTCTAAAAAAGATTTGAGCCAAGATAAAAGGGGATTCTGTATGCCAAATGAAGAGAGTTTTAAAAGAAGAAGTTTGTGTGAGACACTGTCGAAAGCCTTACTAAAATCGAAGTAAAGAATTATCATTGACTGACCAACATCTCTTCTCTGGGTAATTTGATCAAAAAACTCCAGGTGCTATGTGAAACATGAGCGTTTAGTCATGAACCCATGTTGGGAAGGGCTGATCAGACTAGCTGAAAGTAAAAATGATAGTAGCTGTTTGTGGATGATTTTTTCCATGGTCCTGTTTTGAATCTAGGGGTGATAAGGAATGTTTTTCATACAGATGGATAGGTCCCATATTCCATAGATAGATTGAAAAGTTTCATACAAAATAGTGGAAATTCTCTACTTCCATATTTCACAAATGATGTAGGTATCCCGTCAGGTCCACCATCATAAGACTTTTTCAGGGCAGTTATGGCCTGCTTGATGGCGGAGGGTGTGAAATCAATTTTCGACAGATGTTTGGATGTTAGCATTGGAAATGTAATGCTGGAGCTTTCAGTTTCAGTTTTGTAGCACTGCGAGAAGTGCTTGCTGAATTGTTCGAATATAGTATTCGGGTCGTTAACAATGCTTCTGTTAACTATGAAGAATTTGATCGTGCTAAGGGAATTTGACTTTACACGGGATTTAAAAAGTCGAGTTATTGATAATTCTGGGCTTTTACTACGTAGAGCTTTATTTTCTATATTCACGAAATACTTACGTTTAGATGAAGCATTTCTGTTGATTAATTTAAGTATACTCTGAAGTGCATACACATCATTCTGCTCATTGTAGCGGTATTTTAATTTCCTCAGCTTTGTTTTAAAAGTATTTTGGCCCCTATCAGCATTATAAGCCACACGGTCAATAACTGGAGCAGTGCAGTCAAGACAATATATCAGGTTGTGGTATAGATTGGAAAGCGCAATGTCAACATCATTTGCAGTAAAATTAGTTTTCCATGGTAAACATTGAATAAGAGTTTCAGTCCGTTTTCATGTTTGTTGATCAAAATGTCTGCTCTGTTACGTCAATAAAGCTTTAGAGTTCAATTGTATGGCGTTTAAAGAGTGAATAATGCTCAATACAAATCTATGGTCACTCATAAAAAACTCATGACTGGTATGCACTGAGATAGAGTCTATGTTGATTGTGAACATTAAATCAAGTGTATTATTCCCCCCGGTTGGTTTTTGGACCTGTTGAACCCATCCACAAATTTCTAATGTTTCAACTAGCTTGTTATATCGACCTGGTACCGGAGTCAAGCCTCATGTTATTTTTGGCAGATTACAATCACCTCCGATGATTTTAAAAGTATGCGGTTGATGCGAAGCAATGGAAAATATGTTTGTTAGTAATCTGTCAAACTTAGTATCCGCATGAGATGGTCTATATATGCATCCCACCAGTAAATAATTTTGGGATCCACAGTTTACAGTAAGCCAAGTGCTGTTTTCCTCCTTCTCGCTGGTGAATTGAATGGCTGGGTGGACATTATTGAAAGCGTCTAACTTCTCCTCGTCACATATAATTAATGTGTCATCTATGTATGGACAATAATAATCAAATATACTTAGAATGTCTTTAAGCGGTCCATTTTCTAGTTTAGTCAGAAAAATACTAGCAGGGATCGGGCCAAGATGTGATCCCATCGCTACCCCATCAACTTGTCCGAAGAATTCATTGTTGAACTTAAAGTGGCTTTTTATAGTGCATTTCAACAGAAGTTCTTTCATTTTAATAAGTGGGATTGGTACCTCTATTTTCTTTTATAGCAGTTGTTCCCATATGTAATCGATAGTTTCACTCAGAGGAATGTTAGTGAACAAAGATGTTATGTCTAGTGATAGCATGGTTTTGCCATTTATATTCATGTTTTTAATTGTATCAACAAATTCAAAGACATTTTTAACACTATGCTTGACAAGTTCTTGTTGCAATGGTTTTAATAACTTAACTAACCATTTTGCTGTTAAATGGTATAGAGAATTTGCCATATCCAGTATCAGGCGTAAAGGAACATCAGGTTTGTGAATCTTAGGTAGACCATATAGTCGAGGGTTATGTGTTCCAGAAGGCTTGAACGTATTGTAGGTATGCTCAGAAATGTATTGATGTTGTTTTAGTAATTTTAATGTTGTAATTAATTCACGTTTGGTCTCTTCATTGAGGTCTTTATATGACCCAAGCTTTTGGAATTTAGTTTGATCACTCAGTAGGGAGTTCATCTTATCTATGTAATCTGTCTTGTTTAGAATTACCGTGCCCGATCCTTTATTAAGTTTAGTGATAAGAATGTGTTCATTCAACTTGAGTTTACGGATAGCCTCACGATGTTAATCTGTCAATATACTATTTGTGTAGTGCTTGTTGCTTTTAAATTGGTTACAGCAATCAACTAGCGTGGTTTTGAATCGTTCATGTTCGACCTTTGTCGTGGGTTTTAATTCTTGTGTCTGGGTAAATAGATTCTCCAACTGAACATCAGTCTTCAAATGATCAACATGTCTAAGACTATCACAAAACTAAGGACCTAATGATAACACTTCTAGTTGAGTCCTATCAAGATTAACAGAGGAAAAGTTGAAAACATACCGCTTACAGTCGTCCGGAAAATCCGGTTTAAATATCTATTTGTCTAGTCCTTTGATTAGGTCGACTCTTTTTTTGTTTTCCATCGTTCTTTGCACTGCGAGAACATAAGTAATAAACGAATCCCTTAAGTTTGGAAGAAGATCTTCAACAGCATATAATCTCTGTGTAATATTTCTTTCTAACTCAACAATATACGTTTGAAGAGATTCGATTTGACTAGGAACATATCTTATCAGCGACTTAATATTAACAGATGCAAACGTTTACCATTTTTAACACGTAACATTGTCAAATTCATTAATACATCCTTTATTTTTGGCCTTTGTAAAATATTATAATTGTGGACTTATAACTGTAGAGCCTGATGATAAAGTTATTGAAAACAATTGTTTGCTCAAGTATTCTTCATTTTTAAATATTCTATGGGGATTTTTCAAATGCTGGAATCAAAAATGCTGTTTGTATTTGCTTAGGATAAGTTATACATACGCCAACTAGTGTAAACGGAATAAGTTGAGCAGTAATGTTTATTGTCCACTTTTAACCATTATTTACGAGTAATTTCATTGGTGGATAGAAGTTTTCCACCTATCTAACAAAAGGCTGGCTATACCATATGCACATTTGGGTTGCATCTCATAACGTTTATGCGGTAACTCTTGAGTATATACCGATAACCTTATGGAGTTATTTTATCGTCAAATAAAGAGATACCGAGTCGGAAGTGGTTTACTAATCTTGTGTGCAATGAAGGTGTACAAAATGGATGTGTTAATAATTCAAAGGAATGATATAGAAGAAGAGACTACATCTAACAGGTTTTATTCTCTATAAGTTACACCAAGCCTTCTTATTTCATTCCAGCGTCTTGACGAATAGGAGTGACGCCTTTACAAGAAAATAGTCAACTCAATTTTATGATCATGTTTTATAGTGAGGTCGTTCACACCACTTCATCTTAGAATCTGGTTACTTCATTATGAAATCACTATTTACAACAAGCTGATAGTGAATTCTGAAGATATTACTATAACTCAGTTCTGACAGATTTAGTTACATTTAGACTCAAAGACGTTTTAGATGGAGTTTTGTTCATTGAGCTGAATGGTTTCGCAGTGAAGCTTTCATTGTTCTTCTGAACAACATCAACACGAATTTTATGTACAAGTCAAGTATTCGCATTTCTTCAAACATAATTTACAGTTTATCCAGTCGACCTTTAACCTGCTACTGTCTTTATTTAATTGTATCTCCGATTGATTCGATTCTTGGTCCCATATTTGTCCATGATTTTTAAGACTAGTTGATAAATTAGGTCGATTTCAATGTGTTTGTTGACGTCACGTGCATACAGTGCCAAACACCTATATTGCCCGATAACTCAAATCCACTTTAAACAGAAGTATAGAATTAAGAAACAGGAAGATATTTTTGGAAAATAGCCGGTTTAGCGGGCATCATGTGTAGTGTCTGTCATTATTTTAAGCCCATATACCTTATTCTAGCTTTCGGACATTTTATTCTATTCATTCTATTCGAGCCATATTTTGACCCTTGTCAGTCTTGATTGTTTTTGTATGAGAGTATATGTGTGTGCACATCATATCACGTGACTCATTGCATGTCTGTAGCTTTATTTTGTCTGACTATAAATATTGAGTAACGCTTGACTAAAGTGGAGTTGGCTTCCCAGCCATCTTCCCGGCGTGTCTTTTTGCTTTGCTCTCTTTCATTCGCTTCATATACAAAATATATGTATTCACAACTCAATTCTCGTTATTCGACTTATTTAATTCTGTTATTGGCTAACGCGATTAAGTCGACGATTATATACGAGAATAGGCGATAACAATCATTCCTACGAGCTAATTGGAGTGAGTTCCACGAGCCACTAAACATGGAATCTAATCTGATTGATCGTCGTAAAATACGCACAGAACGACGTACACAAGAGTGAAGTAGTTCTGATGATTGACTGAGCTTCTTCATCTAGGTGTGTCAGGTAAAAGCAATACGGTCAAAATTCACGCAGAATACTTACGAAACTATTGATCTCTAGGGTTTATTTGCCGTCGCAAATTTTTTTGTTCCTCTCTGAGGAGGTAGCTTACTATTCATATAAATTTGCGTATCACTTAAACACTCAGTGTTTACATTACGCCAGTCGTATTCATGGAACCTTACATGCTTCATGAACGAGTTCATCCGAAGGTTGAATCCTAGCAATTATCCTAGATGGAGATCAAAAGCCGTCTTTTTGACAGTATTCCATTTTGAATGACTTCTGAAACGATTAGGTGTTTAGTATCCCATGTAATGTAGAATCACACAGAACACCGAGTTCATAACTGTGAACAATAAAAATGCTTTTAGAAGTTGAAACTAGATTATGTTCAAACTAACTTAAATTGCTGTAGGACAACGGGTATAGTTTCTTTAACATTTCAAGCTTTCCAACTAAAAAGATACATTGGCTAGACTATATTTTATGGACGAACCAACCATTGTAAGTGAACATTCTCTAAACAACAAAGTGCTGAACCTGAACGCACCAGAAAACCTGGGAAAACAGTAATGGTTCGTGATGACTGTTTCATAATCATGAACCTCAAAGATAACCTTGACCTTCCTCTTAGATTGCAGGACAGAAATGATCGGATTCTCTGAGGTGAATTGAGCAAGAAACTTCAGCTTCCTGGAATAGAGCCTTTGATGGTCACACGGCTCACTCGGGGAGATGAATCTAAGCATCAAAATCACCCGAGGCTACTTTGTGTAAAACTAAAGAATGCTACCGACGTAGAGGATATCTTGCTAATTAGTCATTTGCTGAAATCAGATGGGAACACTCCCCAACATACCGTATTCTGAGCGGAATCTCATCCGGAACATCCCTAAAGAATCTCGCAAAAAGTTTTTCCGCGGAAGAAATATAATTGTGCAAGGTGTACCGGAAAACACGAACCCTAATCAAGCAAACTCTAATATTGGGTAGTGGAAATTCATCGAACAGTCTTTGAGGCTCAAAAACATACTGACACAACATATGACGAGACTAGCCAAGAAGAGCGGTGATTCTAGACCCCGGTTAATGAAGATAACTTTCCTATCCTCCCATATGGCGGCTGCAACTTTAGAGGCATTTCGTGCCAACAGACGTCGGCTGCCAACCGGAATCAACATGCACCCGGATAGGCCATTTAAAGCTGGGACCAAGCATAAAGGCAAGTTGGAGCTGACCATTCCACTTGTGGAATGTCTCGATGATAAAAAAACGTGTAAAGGACAGGGCCTACCAACTTGGCAAAACTTATATAGGTGGGCTGTCTGTCTATTTAAGTAAGGCTCATACGGACAAACAGAAAGCTCAAGCGTTTGAAATTGAAAGCATAAACTGCTTATACATCAACGCAGCGAGTCTAACAAACAAAATGGATGAGCTACGCGAACTTAGCAATATTAATAAGGCTCATCTGATAGGAATATCTGAAACTTGGATAACTCAGTTCTCGGAATAGGAGTTAGCAGTACCTGGGATGTCTTTGTTTCACAACGACAGAAAACCAGGAATTGAGGGTTAAGTAGCCGTATATATACGATACTGCTTGGAGGTACACCAAGTTCATAAACTCGAGTTTAACAATCTTGAGGAATCCATATGGTGCTCTGTAAGATTGTCTACTACTTCGGGGTGTCTAGTCGGTGTCATATATAGGAAGCCCACTGCCGACATCGAGTGTGACAGTCGTATGCTGGAAGGACTTGTAGAACTTATGGTCTACTATGTTATTAGTACTGCTCTAATAATAGACCTAATCCTAAATCTGTAGACTTGTCATGATATGACTGCCTAATCTATAAGATCTTACGTGGAAGTCACACCATCGACTACACCAACTCACTGTATCGTATCAATTACCAATACATGATGTAGAACAAGGTAAGGCTAGAGAAAGAACAATATATTTAGTATGAATAGAAGATATAAGGTAACATTCAGCAGAGACCACGCCTGCATGGCCGAGCCATGCCGTTCGATCAACTCTTGTCTATTCAATTCATTATTCGCGCCTTCTCCATCGTTAGGTATTTCTTCGCGTTAAATATTGAATACCTATTTTCCGAGTAATCTCGTATTCAGCTTTGAGGATAGTGTGGTTATGGTCCAATGCCACTACACTACTCTCCCACCAGAATCAACGTGGTGTTGGTTCGATACCAAATTGGATGGGACTGTAGTGTGCCGAAGGTTACCAAGAATAGTAAGATTCCTCTGGGTGATGACAAGCTGAAAGATAAATCAAAAAGAAGACGGCAGCATCTGGTCGGGAAATATATGTAATAATTTTCAAATATCTGCCTTCGTGCTTAACACGCTTACAATGAAAATTTGAGTTATAAAAAATGAGATTACAATAATAATAATAGTAATAATAAAACGATGCGTGTGTAATAACCGTTGGTTGATAACTTAACGTATAGGTAGTAAGTATTTTGTGTTTAGAAATATTAAAGTTATGAATATTGTAGAAATGTTAATATTAGTACTACTTTTAGTCTAACTTATGAAATCAAATAACGATTATGCCGGTAAGTTGTCCATATGAGTCGATTTCCAATTGCATCTGTATTAGTAGGCTAACTGAAGGAACAAAAGTATTACCGTGGAGAAGAATTCCAACTAGTGTTCCAGTTAGTTTGATACGGTTTTAGTTACGGGGAGATTTTCTCAACCCCATGTTTACCTGACCGTGATAGAATTTAGTAATACTACTAATACACGTGAATGGTTATCAAAACAAAATTTAAATACGTGAGTGATAATTATGTGAATTTTGGACAGATAGCTAGAAACAAATCGTTAAACATGAGTGTATTCTTAAGAGACATGCTCTAGACTCAATGTTCTGATCTGCGGCAGACTATTTATTTATATCTATACTTGCCGGCGGATTGGGTATACAAGTTAGTTGAAAGTATGCAGTTTATCATAAGGCGGAACACGATTTAATTGAGATATAGTGGTTATACGTTATTGAAATTAGTTAAACCTATGTGTCATATTACTAAGTGATGTGGTGCTGCAAGGTGTATTTGGCTAAATAATTTTTTACAAGATGATTAATAGTGAGTGATGCTCATGTGATTATCAGGGAGAACATAAGTTGTAACCAAGGGGAGTGCACTCCCAACTCATGCCTATGATAATAGCTTGAACCTTAGTCAGTGTTGGGGTAAATTCGACATTGATGTTTTCAGTTTGCAGGATATTTGCTCGACTGCTTATACTGATTATTTGCATGCATGATTGTGTCGCTAAACCTCCAATTAGACTGACAAAGTTTTGAGATATTTACTGAATGAGCAACTGATAGAGAAACATACTGTAATCATCTGTAGTGAATGAAGAAAAACAACACTAGTGATAATTATAAGTCAATTTGCTGACCGATTTTGTTAATAGTTTCATTAATTTTTATCAATCATATTACGTGATTGTCAAGTCATGACAATGCTTTATGAAGATATCCTGAAACTATTATGTTTAACTAGTTATAGTGTTGATTGAAGATTGGCCAGTGGAAAAATAGGCATTGTTGTTTGAGGTGATTCAAAATTATCAGAAATTTATAACGTTAAAGAATCCGAGACGCCTAATTTAATTATAAATTTCAATTCAGAAATATTTGTTGAATGTTAATTCTAGTAGGCTACGGAGTTTTGATTTTAAAAGTTTGTTCAACCAACAACTACCTGAGGATTTAGTAATTTTACTAGTGCAGTTGATAGTACCTAAATTTTTAATCTTATTATCTAAATTATGTTTGCATTTTAGACTGCTAATATGATAAACCAATCCATAAATCCAAATACGATTAGCAACAACGACTATGATGGGTTTATTAATAAATGTTAGAGGCGATCCAGATGATTTCTAAATTTAGAAGACATGGAGATATAGTGTAACGTATGTATGAACCAGGTTAACATGCAGGTTGTTGACGTATATGACGATTTAAAAAGAATGAACATGACCAGACAAGTAATTTTAAAGTTTAGACTGCTTGTGAAACTTCAGGCAGGAACATGATGCGTTATAAACATTCTATAAGAAGTTATTGCATTTAGCCTAAAGATAATTATAAATATGTGGCAAACACAACTGGAAAACATATACATGTTAAGTACAGAAAAATCATCCAGTAAAATAGTTGAACTCGCCTGGATTATTTTTGAAAATTAGATTATTCAGTGGACGACATATATAACGCCATTCGTGAGGAGTAATGATCCAAAAGTATCCACAATAAAACACGCAGTATGGCAATTAATTCCAGGGTGCTTGATGCTGTTTACATTTTTGCTACTCGCTCGGATCAGAATAATCGAATGAATCCAGATAATTGTGTCAGCCATTGAACGAGCCATCTAAAATGACCTTATGATTGCAGGAAACTTATGGCTGAAACTCACCGTATGTTTTTAGAGAAGTGTCATCCTTGTTGTTTGGCAATGGAACTCGAGAATATGAAATTAGGCAGGCAGTGGTCGGAAGAAAAGGATAGTGCATAGTTTAAAACAGGATGAGGTGTTAAGCGAAGAAACACTAAGAATTAGATCCAGATAACTATTCAATCCTTGATTGCATTGTTAGCCAATGTATATTTACGCTATTTACAGGTCATATTTGCTAGAGCTTGATGTTTGAACAAGTTTATGTCGCTGAAGCAGGTAAATGCTATTAAGGCTTGTTAACGAACCATCAAAGCTAATTAGTTGATATAGATGATCAACTTTTATTATCGATTGAGCTAGTAAGTTATGTGAACTAATAGATATAACATTACGATAATATATGTGACCATTCATCAAAGGACTATTATAATACTGGGTTTACAAAAATAAAAACCGATTGAGAAGGTTTAGGTGGAAATAATGATTAAGAATTATAGGTTGCGTTTCTTTAGTTGGGCTCACCAATGTAGAATTTATGGTCTACTATGTTATTAGTACTGCTCTAATAATAGACCTAATCCTAAATCTGTAGACTTGTCATGATATGACTGCCTAATCTATAAGATCTTACGTGGAAGTCACACCATCGACTACACCAACTCACTGTATCGTATCAATTACCAATACATGATGTAGAACAAGGTAAGGCTAGAGAAAGAACAATATATTTAGTATGAATAGAAGATATAAGGTAACATTCAGCAGAGACCACGCCTGCATGGCCGAGCCATGCCGTTCGATCAACTCTTGTCTATTCAATTCATTATTCGCGCCTTCTCCATCGTTAGGTATTTCTTCGCGTTAAATATTGAATACCTATTTTCCGAGTAATCTCGTATTCAGCTTTGAGGATAGTGTGGTTATGGTCCAATGCCACTACAGACTATCCCGCTCTACTCGTCTCGGTTTCACTCATATCCTGATTCCAGGGGACTTTAATCTCCCTAGAGTCAACTTCGTGGAACACACATATACTGGAGGCGACAACGCAATTGAAGCTCGGTTCTTCAACCTCATCGATGACTTGAGCTTATATGAAAGTGTGAGGTCGGCAACTCGTTGGAGAAACAGTCAGACACCATAGCGCTTAGACTGTGTATTCACAAACGAAGAATTCCTAGTTGACAACCTCTCAATCCTGGCTCCTCTGGGAAAGAGCGATCATGCCGTCATAGCCTTCAGTTTTGTCACCAAAACTAAGCTAAGGTATCTCAACAATAATTTGCGTTGGAATTTTAAACGGCTGAATGTGCCAGCTCTACATGACTATCTACAACAGGTGCTTTGGGATGTTCACCCTCAACTCGATGCGGACGGGCATTGGGACTTCTGCACACGCTCTTACGTGCTACAAACCATTCAGTTCCTCAAATGGTTCTCAAAAGCTGCAAGCCACCCAGAGTAATCAAGAACCGTACCCTTCGCCTACTAAGCCGCAAAAAACACTGATGGGCGGAATACAAACGAACTAATAACGACGGAGCGTATAGGCAATATAAACATATCAGGAACATATGCACGAAGGCTATAAGAGAAGATAGGTTTCAGTATCAGACAAAGCTTATGGACAAATTTGCCTCTAATCCTAAAAGCTTATTCCGTTATGCAGCCTCTCTTAGTCAAGCCAAAACTGGAGTTTCCCAACTGGTAGGTCTTAACGGCCCGACCAACAACGGTGGCGACGGCGCTAACTTTCTGGCTGAACATTACTCCCAGACATTTCAACCGATCGACATTAACTTTGCTGATGACAGTTTCGTTTGCAACTCCACAGGACTTTCCGAAGTGAACCTAAACGCTGACTTGGTGTTCCGGAAATTGAAGCACTTAAGACTAGACACTTCTCCGGATATGGTTCATTCTGCCATACTAAGGGGAGTAGCCTCGATCCTGGCAACGCCGCTTAGCGTGATGTTTTCCCATACGCTAAGCCGCGGCAAACTACCGGAAAATTGGAAGTTGGCTCACATCACACCAATTTTCAAATAAGGATGAAGCAATGAACCTTCAAGTTATCGGCCGGTGGATCTTCTGTTATTACCTTCAAAACTCATGGAGTCCCTGATATGCGATGGTATAAATGACTATTTACTGTCTTTAAATTTCTTCTCACCGCAACAGGAAGGGCTACTCTTGTATAACCAACCTAATGACTGCGGTGGACAGATGGACAAGCATCCTCGATCGCAAGGTGAAGGTTGATATCATCTACCTAGATTTCTCAAAAGCTTTTGATAATGTTAATCATATATGTCTTGTCGATAAGCATAAACGATTGGGTATCAGACCACCTCTAACCGATTGGCTCACTTCATACCTGAAAAGTCATTTTCAGGTCAAAGTTAATTTCACTTTATTTCAGGCTATGGAATGTCCTAGTGGGGTTCCCCAGGACTTAGTACTAGGATCTCTTCTCTTCTTGAACTACATAACTGATCTTTCTCAACAAGTAACGTCAGACTTATTACTTTTTGCCGACGACGTGAAACTTTGGAGAGAGATACACAACCAAAACGACATACAAGCACTTCAGGAGAATCTTGTTCGACTTCGAAGTTGGGCAGACGATCACGGACTTACCTTCGACACTTCAAAGTTTAAAGTAGTCCATCTGCGACATGTCACAGACCGGCAGTAGCCCCCGGAGGGACTCCAGGCGGAGTTTGATAGCGTGGACAGAACAACACTATGGAAACTTCTTCGACACTACGGCGTGCCTCAGAAGATAGTCAATATCATACAGAGTTCATATGATGGATTACACTGCAAAACCATGCATGGAGGACAGTTGAAAAAGTCGTTCGAAGTGAAGATCGGTGTTAGGCAAGGTCGCTTACTCTCACTCTTTCTCTCTCTCCTGGTGATCGACTGGATCACCTGTCATGAAGACGTCAACATCTGAAGGGAAGCACGGGATACAATGGACATCTAGGATGCAGTTGGACGATCCGGACTTTGCAGATGATCTGGCCCTTCTATCCCAAACGCAACAACAAATGCAGGAGAAGACGAACAGTGTAGCAGCAGCCTCAGCAGCAGTAGGTCTCAATATACACAAAGGCAAGAGCAAGGTTCTCCGATACATCACAGCATGCAACGATCCAATCACGATTGACAGAGATTTGGAGGATGTAAAAACCTTTCCATATTTGGGCAGCATCATTGATGAACAGGGTGGATCTGATGCAGATATGAAGGCGCCGATCGGCAAAGCAAGAGCAGCATATTTACAACTGAGGAACATCTGGAACTCAAAGCAACTGTCAACCAACACTAAGGTCAAGGTTTTCAATACAAATGTCAAGACAGTTCTACTGTATGGGGCGGAAACCTGGAGAACTACGAAAGCCATCATCCAGAAGATACAGGTGTTTATTAACAGTTGTCTAAGCAAAATACTTCAGATCCGTTGGCCGGACACTATTAGCAACAACGTACTGTGGGAGAGAACAAACCAGATCCCAGCGGAGGAAGAAATCAGGAAGAAGCGCTGGAAGTAGATAGGACACACATTGAGGAAAGCACCCAACTGCATCACAAGACAAGCCCTCGCATGGAATCCTCAAGGCCAAAGGAAAAAAGGAAGACCAAAGAACACATTACGCCGAGAAATGGAAATAGACATGAAAAAGATGAACGAGAATTGGATGGAATTAGAAAAGGAGTCCCAGGACAGAGTGGGTTGGAGAATGCTGGTCGGCGGCCTATGCTCCATTGGGAGTAACAGGCGTAAGTAAATAAGTGATCTATTCTTAAGGACTAAGGATAGTATCACACTATGATTTACCAATTTCTTTTTCCTCTTTTGTTGTTAACATGCCTAGGATCTTGCCTGGAGTTATTCATGAACCCCTGCTACGAGACACAGAAGCCTGTTAAGCGAAGGCTTCTTCTATTCCGTCCACAACCATTCGAACCATTTGAAGTCAAGGTCATTTCTGGAGTTATCCAAGGTTGTTGGCTGGTTTTAGTGCAACTGTCGTAATGTGTATTAAAATAGTATTCCTTATGTCTTCATAAACGAACGTACATACATAAACCTGTATCTATGTAAGTCGAGGTAAGGACGGACCGTTAGGAGAGACATTCCCAAGCGAAAAATGGGAACTTTTGTGGAACATGGTAAAATTTTTAAGAGAACTCTGTTAATATAAAGAAAATACGTCTAAGTGTCTTCGTTTTTCCTCATCCATGGATAAATGGTGAGTATTTAATCCTTAATTTCCCCATTGAGGTGAAATATCTCGGAATTAAAAGTTTCACCTGCTTCAGGATGTATACTTTTCTCAAAAGTTCACATAATATTGTGTACTTTACGGCAGTATAAACAATTGGAGTAGTTGATTTTGCGCGAAGTGTAACTGTACAGTATACTGTACATTTAGAAAGTCTGCATTTAATTCTCCAGGTCAACCGGATTATATGCGCACTCGACAATTATCAAAGCAGTGGTTTAAATGACAACAATTTATTAATGATTTTGACATGAACGGTTGTCAGTAGTGTTTATATCGGGAGGATAGTGTAGTGTAAACATCTTAACAATAGTTGTCTTCAACAGTGATTAAAAAGTTAGTGCGAGGTTTACGTACATATATGAAGAAAGCCTATTAGCTCAAACGGAATACTCGTGTATATCAGCGTTTACTTGCTACATCTAGTTGGCCTCAACTTACTCGATGCAAGTCGGAAGTCTAGTGTGAGTTTGAAGAAATTTGTGTGACCAAAAATATTTACATTGAGGGCGATTCAAAGATTTGACTCTTTGAATTAACACATGTATTATTAATTACTCATAGGTGAACTGAAAGGGAAAATAGAGACATTCCTTGGGAGAGTTTGGTGTGTATAAACGAGAAATTCTCCAAGATGTCTGCTTTTTTGTTTGACATGGTTGGCCGGAGACTTACTGCCTAGATATGAAAGTTTTAAGCTACTGACCTATCAAAGTTATCTGTCAAACTAAAACCAGATTATCAATCCCAACTATTCAGTCACTTTTTGTGTGGCATGCATATCCTTGGGATTGATTAATTTCCTAAAGTAGTTGTTACTCAGTCCCCCTAAATTTCGACACTGAGATGAATTATTTACCTTTTATACGAATATTCATCAAGATTAGAACGAATAGTTTGACAGAAATTGGGCACCGATAATAGTGAATTCATTATATGTGAAAATTATATTTAAAAATAATCCAGACGAGTTAGCTGGACGAAACGTTGGAATTACTTAAACTTCAATCGCTGAGATTATTTCAAATATAATTTTAACATATTCATCTTTTAATTTGCTTATTTATGAATATGGTTGATTTTCCTAATTGCTCGGTCATTTGTTTCATGCGATGCGTAACAGTTAACAATCATGATTTTGTAGCGTATAAAACAATATATTTCTAGCCAGCAACAATGTTGAAGGGTTCAGATGAGAAATAAAATCAAAATAGCAAGTGGCATTTTTGATTCGATGGATCTATAGCAAATATCCCACATGTTAAGGGGTTGGTTATGATAATTTGCTATTCCAGTGTTCGCTTTAGTTTTTCTATATAAATGCTTTTTACGTTAGAGCTGTTCTTGAAGGATAAACCTGAAAGGAAAAATTATGCAGTTATTGTTTTGATTCTAATTACTATTGAAAGTTACTTTTATATTATTATTATTATTATTATTATTATTATTATTATTATTATTATTATTATTATTATTATTATCCTTTTTCTAATTGTATTTTACTATACTTGTAGTAATTTACGTTTCCGGATCTAACCTAAGGTGATTTCATGTCAAATGTCCAATCGTATTTACTCTGCGTTGTATTCCAAAATAGCAAATCCACAAAATTCTTCAGAGGATTCTGCTTTGTTACCTGGACCATTACTCAGTTTTTTAAAGTCAAATAATACAGATGGATCACAGAACTCCAATAAAGAATCTATAACTCCCACTGAAATTGAGGCACAAGGTCGTCTTACATCTTGGTTTTATCAAGCTGATGCTGATCCTTTAATGCTTAAAGGCATGTCTCGACAGCAGCGTCTTATGGGTTTTTTCTTATGTCTTCTTTCAGCATCGTTATGTCTTTGTTTGGCGATGCTTTTCTTGCCAGTTATTGCAACGCCTTTTGGTATGCGTAAATACGTACTGTTGCATACACTTGGTAGTATTTTATTAATTGGGAGTTTTTCATTTCTTTGGGGTCCATGGAACCACATTAGAAGCTTATTTAGCGCTGAGCGCCTGTTTTTTACTTTAAGTTATTTAGTCAGCTTACTTGGTGGCTTATATGCTGTGGTTGTGTGGCAGAGTGCCGTATTTTCAGCTTTGGCCTTGATCTCCCAAATTTGTTTAGTTGTATGGCAAATTATTGCCACTATACCTGGAGGTAAAATTGGCTTGAACGCTTTCTTACGTGGTAGTTTGTGGACAGTAAAAGGGATTTCTAAAGGTCTACCTGTTTAGTTATTTTTGCGTTACATATTGTTCCCTGTAAAAAAGGGCTGAGATATTTTTCTGACATTCTGTCGAGCTGAATTATGCTAGCCTTATCACTAGATTTTACTGATTTTCTAAAGACGGTTTGAATAATAACTTATTTATATGCAATATCATACTCGCTTTGTTCAGATAAAACAGAAGGGTAAATTTGTGAGAAAGTAAACCGTTGGTTAAGATTTTTCTTGATGAATCTGTTACGGATAGGTAGTTGAATAATCTACATATCAACCGACTGTAATGCTAATCGTTATCATTTGCTGAGTAGTGTTAACTGTCCAAAACCTTAGCTGGAAAATTTGTCCGGTAACTGTTAAGACATGTGACAGCCAAAGACCTGATATCTTTTATGCTGTATCTTATGGTGTTTAAGCGTGATCTACCGGTAAGCAATGATTTCATTTTTCTGACGAGTCCCGAATACTGATGAACGACGTCTGTCAGATTGAATGTATATATTTGTTCATAAGTGTTTTGTTTCACTTGTTGAAGTTTGTCGTAGGATATTTGGGATATTTAGATAATCAAAGTGTAAATGGTCCGATTAAAGTGGAGTGGTGTACAGGTGATTCGATATTACAGTGTTTAATTGTCACAAATATGTGTACCTCTATCAGGAAAACTGTTGTAAACCCTCGGAATGTTACAGAATTTAATAAAATGCGAAAATATTAAAACAAATCGCTTTTAGTAACATCATTCCCCTTGAGTCCAGCGTCGCTTATTTCACAGTACTTAATTTTACCGATCTTAGCAAGATTTCCACTTAATAGTTTTTAAAAACTGACTACAGAACAAACCAAAATGCAGTAAAATCTGTACAACCATTCATTGATGTTTTTCATCTAATAAATATCATATATGAATAGCCAATAGTCGGTGAAACTCTGATCAACATAAGTCTGGGTAAACAGTTTTTTAAAGGTATCATGAGTAAATTTGAATATATGGCAAACAGATAATTAAGTTTGTTAACTGTACAACGCGTAGTATTCCTCTTTGTTGTTAGCAAAGCAAAAACCTTAGTAGAGTCCTGATTTTAAATTACTTGGAAATTTCAAAGACTGACCCAACGGAAATGTCACTAAAATCAATTTTAGGAACTTTCAGTCCTTCATTACCATACAACTTTCAAATAGAGAAACTAAGTATTATAAAACAGTTCCGATGGTGGACTTTCAAGTGCGGCATTCATATTAAATAGTTTAAGATTATGACATTTAGTCTTAGTTAGTGCCGATTTTTTCCAATGATTCGTATCTAATTTATTGAACTTATAATATAATAGAGAGGTAGGATATCCGCGACTTAAAGGCTTCGATGGGAATAGTAGTGTACCATATATGGGTTTATATACTTGACACTTAGTCACACCATTGTGTATGGGGAATATTGGGTTTGTGATCAAATAACTTAACTCTTAGGAATCCACGAGCTCATCACTTCATTGTTTGTAGCCGGGTAGTGTGGTGAGCTCTCATATCAAAAGTTTTGTTCAAATCTGAGTACGTAAGGCTGTGATTAGTAAACTAGTTACTCTTTTGTTATCGTTCGCTTTTTGAGCACTTCATTGATGTAAAATTGTGAAGTGTGTTGTTACGCTTCAACAGTAAGCAAATGGATAAGCTTTACTCAGATGCGAATAGCCAGAGCAAAAATTATGCAGAACAGCCTATTGACAATTTATACAAATGTGTCGAGGTATGCTTTTTAGTTTCATTTCACTGTGACAAAAAAATTAGATTAGGAAATTTGCTTAAATGGTCCGGAAGTTATACCCTAGTGGTTTCCTTAAATATATCCTAGTGAATGGTGCCTCTGATGAGGGACTAAGATGACGAAACTCACCTGAAGATTATAGTTTCGTTTCATAGTATGTGTTACAGAGCTTATCATGGATAATCAATCATAAATAAAAATGAAAAGATATTGAGCTGTATATTTTTTAAAGGAATGACATTAACGATATGGGCAAATGCGTAACACTAAGGTGTAGTAGTTAACTATGAATTGCTTGAGTTTTGTTCACTCAGTCAACTTGCGCCTGTTACCTCTCACGGAAGAGCATAGGTCTCTCACTAGCATTCAGCATCCGACTCTGTCTTGGGTAATTTCTCTCGGTTGCTATTGATCCTTGTGTCTGCTTTCGATTCCCGTCTCAATTTGTCCTTTGGCCTTCCTGTTTTCCATTTACTTTCAAGATTCCAAGTTGCGCTTGCTTCGTGATTCAGTTATATGATTTCCATAATGTATGTTCTATCTACTCCCAACTTCCTAATCTCTTCAACCGGAAGCTAATTTGTTCTCTAACACAGTAAACTATTACTGATGGTATCAGGTCAACGGACATTAGGTATTTTGCGTAGACAATTGTTTATAAACACTTGTACCTTTTTGATCATGGTTGTAGTAGTTTTCCAAGTTTCAGCTCCATAAAGTAAAACTGTCTTGACGTTTGTATTGAAGATTGTGTCTTTGATGTTAGTTGACAGTTGTTTTGAGTTCCATATGTTCTTCAACTGTAAGAATGCTGTTCTTGCTTTGCCGATCGTCGCCTTTACGTCTGCATTGGATCCTCCTCGTTCATTGATGATGCTGTCCAGGCATGTGAAAGATTTGACATCTTCTAGAGCTTCTCTATCGAGTGTGGTTGGGTTGGTGTTCTCTGTGTTGTGTTTGAGGATATTGGTTTTTCTTTTGTGTATGTTGAGTACTACTGATGCAAAGGTTTCTGCTCCATTGACTGTCTTCATCTGCGTTCATTCGTGTGTGGGATAGAAAGGTCAGATCATCTATGAAGTTCATATATTCTAGTTGATTCTGAGCTGTCCATTGTATTCCTTGTTTCCCCTCCGATGTCGAGGTCTTCATAATCCAGTCAACCACTAGAATAAAAAGAAATGGAGAGTAAACAGCTTTGTCTGACTACGGTCTGTACTCGGAATGTATTTTTCAGCTGTCATTCATGCACGCCTTTGCACTGTAGTTCGTCGTATGAATTCCGTATAATATTGACGATCTCAGGTACACTATGGTATTGAGGAAGTTTCTATAATATTCTGCTATCCACACTGTCAAACTCTTCCTCACAATCAAGGACGTTGATGTATGGTGACGAGTCGTACTCCATTGATTTCTCAAAAACGATGCGTAATGTTGCGATTTGGTCTTTACGGAATCTAACCTGATTATCTGGAGGTTGGGCGTATGTAGAGTCTTTCATCCGGTTTACCAACGCTCTGTTGAAAACTTTTCCTAGTACGGACAATAGTGTGATTCCTCTCTAGTTCTTTCATTTACTCAGATCTTTCTTTGGTACCTTGATGAGGTGTCCTTCTTCCAATCTGTAGGCATTTGTTCCTCCCAAATCTTCCTGGATAGAACGTGGAGCATGTCTTCATTTAATTATATGTCTGACTTCAGTGCTTCAGCTGGTAAATTGTCAGGTCCTGTTGCTTTCCCTCTCTTGATTTATCTGATGGTCATCCTGACTTTTTCGACCGTTGGTGCAGTGACACCTATAGGGGGATCTGTAGGCGTGCTTCCGTGTCCGGTGGATTCAATGGAGCTGGTCCATTCAAGATCCCCTCTGTCCTTGAATTTCAGTGATTGGCTTGCTCTTGTACTTAACCGGTCTCTCTGGTTTACTATATCTCACCGCTAGTTTCTTCCCTATGTCGTATAGTTGTCTCATATTTCCTTCTCTTACACCTTTTCACACTGTCGTTGCTAGGTCTTCGACATATTTCTGCTTGTTAGGTCTAATGCTTCTTTTCACTTGCTTTATTGCTTCAGTGTATTCAGCTTGTACCTTGACTTTCTCTGTTCTTATTCAACTGTTGTTAATAGCTGTCTTATCCTTTCTTTCTTTAATCTTGTTCAGGATTTTGATGGAGATCCGTCTCTTATGATGGTGCTTTTTGCTGCCCAGAACCTCCTGACACTTTGAGTTAGTGACTCTTCGATCCCTTTTCAGTTGTCCTCCATAATAGTTTCTTCTTTTTTGAGTAGATTTTGTAAGGCCTGTAACCTGTTGTTGAGAGGTGTCCTGAATTCGTTGAGTTTGCCAGTATCTCGAAGGAAGGCTCTATTGAACCTTTGTGATGGTGTTTCCCCAGTTGTCCAGTGCTTCTTTAGCTTCAGTTTCATCTTGGCAATCACCAGGTGGTGGTCTGAAGCTATTTCAGCTCCTGTCCTGGTTCTCACGTCTTCCTTTGCCCTTCTGAATGTTTTACTGACATAAATATTATCTATCTGGAACTCCGTGGTGTTGTCCGGTGAAATCCATGTAGCTTTGTGTATGCGTTTGTGTGGGAATATTGTGCTACCTATAACCATTTTGTTGAATGTACATAGATTTGCGAAACGCACCATTTTCGTTTCTTGCTCCCAGTCCATGCCATCCCATGATATTTTCATATCCAGTGTCGTCCATCCTGACTTTGGTGTTTAGGTCCCCCATCAGGATGGTCAGGTTTTCCTGGGTACTTCGCTATGATTGATTGCAGCCTCTCATAGGATTGGTCTTTATTATCGTCATTGGTGAGTGCATAACATTGGATAACATTCATCGTGATTCCCATCTTTGTTTTGAAGGATGATTTGATGATCCTGCGTTCATGAGATTTCCATTTAATAAGTACGTTTCGTGCGTCTTTGGACAGCGTCTGAACAACTCTGTGTGTGCAGAGCATTTTCTTCGTCGTAAATAAAGTAGGATCTCTCCTGAATCTACTTTTTTCTGTCCAGCTTTGTTTCAATGGGTTTCGCCGATTTCGAGAACTGCCAAGTTTTATCTCCTCATTTCCGTTGCTATTTGACTAGTCCTTCCGGTCTCCCACGTTGTCCGGACATTCCATGTACCTATATTAATTGTTGCTCTGGTTGTTAGAAGGGGCATTGGCCTCGTGACTTCCGAAGAATCTCGGTTTTCATCACATGGCGTTATAATTCTTCCTTCAACTCGAAGGGCAGAGTTTAAATGGTTTAATCTGGCTGCTGGTTTTTCAGCATGGTCTTTTCTACGGGATCGGGTTGCCGACTCCATTCCCAACCCTCCTCATTTACCCGGGCTTAGGACCGGTAGTAACTCTAGAAGAGCTACAGGTGGAATTTGTTTAGGCGATAATTTATGAGTGGTTTTCAGTGTATAATAAAGCAGCCCTGAGAGACTTCGACCACTAATTAGGGTCACAATAGGGCCATAAATTAGTTTTAGGAACTAGGGTCTTGAGTTATGTTTATGGTTTTCATCAGAAACTTGTATCTGTGATAATGCTAAAATGCTGTTTAGCCATATGCGTTAGTGAATTTCATTCAAAAATCTAAGAGACACCCTCTTAAATCTGATTGGTTCGCCTGTAAATCATAGTTCCGCCTAAATAAACATAAAAGTCTACTGAGAGAAAAAATGGTGCTGAGATATTTCTCAAGGACCGTTCTTTGAGACTGAATAATCAGTTTAAATTAATCACAATTTCCATTTGTTCCTGATAAGAAACACAGTTGTGTTAATAGACTTGAAGTGGTTAACGAAAACTTATACTGTCAACTTTATCGTATTTATGAAGAACAAAATATTAAACAATTTTTCCCATTGATAGATTTGAATAGAACAACAAGGACGAAAGTAGCACGATAATGTGGGTTTATTCATTTTATTTCAACAGTACGGTTTCCTATTATCTGCTTAGTGGTGGATATTGATTTTATAAAATCATTCAAAACTATCAATAAGCAGACGACATAAGACATTGCGTTTTACTCAAAGCATCGCTACCAAAACATCTGAACTTAATTTATGTACTCAGGAGTAAGCTATTTCTAGTCTTGTAATATTCTTGTGACCTCACTCTCTGGAAATTAGTTGCGCGACAGCTCATTTCACATTTGGAATCACAAGTTCATTTTTCCAGTCCCTTCTTATGTCTGAGATCTAATTTTAATCTTAAAGCCAATCCTTTTTTTATAGTTGGCATTATATGGCTCTCAACATTATTTTTTTTTCAGTCACATACTTCCATCCGCTTTTAAAACCTGATAATTTAATTCAATTTAAGATGGTTTGGATTATCCGGTTGTAGATTTTTTGACTGAAATCTCATCAATCTTGGTTGGCATACTGGGTTGAATCAATTCATCTGCTACGTCCATTCTGTTTGCTCTTGATTTTCATGTAAATTTACCTACATCTTTACTCACACAAAAATAAGGTGTTCTCATAGATTAGTGAGGCCATACTGTACTTTAAGAACTATCTTATAGAGTTAACATGCCTTATCGTTAAATTATTCAACGCTGAACCAAAACAAGGAATTTATTATTGTGTATGTTTGATAAATGTGTTTAATTAGTTAGTCAATAATAACGTGGTCAGTTTATGATAGATTAAGATAATTGGTAAACTTTTGTAAGCTAGTCAATGATCTACTGGAGTGAAAGATACACTAACTAAGTAAGCTATAATTGGTAGAACTCATGAAGAATTTCATTGGTGCGTTTCTGTTCTATATAAGTGAATCAATTCTGTTGTCATCAACATAATCTCTAATACGAAATGTTTTCCTGTAGGGTACTCATTATAGCTTCGTTTGTGATCTTCCTCTTAGGAACAGGTAAGAAATAATGTTAGTATTTTTGAGTTTGATCATATTTTTATTATTATGATTAGTGTACATAGTATTAAATATATTGGTACTTTATAATATTACGCTTCTGAGTCAACATCATATACCGAGTCTTCGCTAACTTATTGGATCTTGTCTTTTCGGTATTAAAATGATATTTCACTCTTACATTAGAGATGTAGCACATAGGTTTTACAAATAAGTGGAATTTTCAAGATCAGGTTGATGACAGGAAGTTTATACAAGAAAATCAAGATGATAGAACATTCATATACTGTTAAAATCAATGAGAACAGGTCGTTTAATGTGTTTCATGCAACACCAGGACGTTTTAAACTATAAACAATATATCCAATTGATTGATTCAGAAAAACTGTCTAGGAACAAAACCTACTGACTTTATGAGAAAACACCAATATTAAAATGTCAATATAATCTCAATGATATTATCATAATCATCATTCATTTTTGTGCTCGATTTTTTCATTTGAGTTCAATGAAGATAACGTTTGAACAAGTTGAAACAATGATAATCCTATTGTAAACCAATCTTTGACGATAATTTAACCTTTAGATATCTCTCTTCGTATGTAAGAAAGAATTAACAATTTAACGTAGGGAAAAGATATTGAAAAATATCTAAATTATTCCACATAGAGTGGTATGCTTTAAGTTGGTTCGGTAATGTCATACATTTACTTTTTTTCACAGTCGCTATATCATAACAGTTCCTGAGTTTATAGGTGTCATTACTAAGGTTTGATTTGGTAATTTCAAGTGGACTGAGCATTGGGTAGATTGTTATTAATAAAAAAATAATATGTTTGTAATATCCTAATGAGTAGAAAAATTAAGTTTTTTGAATTTTCTAACGTTTCGTAACTCAGTGTAAGTCACTTCTTCAGTGAATAAATAAAAATAAAAAAGTGGCTTACATTGAGTTATGAAACGTCAGAAATACAATTTTTCTACTCATTGGGATATAAAAACAACAAAAATATATTTGAAGGGTTTTGTGGATATTATAGTAATTTCAATGGTTGAGATCATGAGTCAATTGAAGCTAGACCACCATGGAAAACCTGGAAGCACAGGGCGGCCGTTTCTTGCTGGTATGGCACTCTTCACCAGTGTGCATCCACGATTCCGCCTCCCACGCGAGATTCGAACCCAGGACCTATCAGTCTCTCTCTCGCGCTTAACCACTAGACCACTGAGCCGCCATGCAACAGTGTTAATGTTTAACTTCAACCAATCCACGAAATTGCGCAACACATCCATCAATATATTCAGTGAGTTACTATCTCACAACAGACCCGGTTGAACTCCAGGTTTTTCATGGTTGTCTAGCTTCAATTGATTCGTGATCTCAACCATTAAAAAAAATATATTTATTATTAACTCTTTACCTAATGCTGAACTGATTTGAAACTACCATTGTAAATTACTTGATTAACCCATCGGATTATTTTCATTTTTGATATAACTCTATGAAACAAGTCATTGATTTGTAAATAAAGAATTTTGAAATTCCAATAACATAATTCTTCGCTTTATGATAGTTAACTGTAGTATAATTGACAGTAAGTGCTTCATAAATATTTGTTTTTATTATATATGAGCTATGATTCTCACAAAACAATGAACGAAAACATGAAATGGTAACTTCTTAGGTTTAAGTGAACGACAAAATTATTTATTTATTTGAAAACGTAAATATTGGTACAAGGGGGCACCAGATATATATGTACCACACAAAAATATGAGAATGGGAAGAGAAAAAGAATGTAGGGTGCTTATAAGAAAAAAAGAACAATAACGAACAGATTAGTGTATGGTAGTGTTATATTAATAATAATAATAATAGTGAGGGGATCGGAAAGATACAACCAGAATAATTTTTTCAGTCAAGGAATTTACAACCACTTCTTAGGAAGAAAGTAAAAGAAGGTTACAGCAGGATCGCTACTGGCTTCTATTCTGAGCCGTATCTGATAACGTCTCTAACCATTGTGTTGCACCATCTCTCGAACCCAAGCCAGGGAGTCGTGAAGGACCAACAGAAGCCAGCTGTTTGCAGCTTTCTTTCATACCACAACACCATGTTATACTCTGACCACCTCTCCGCTTTTTCCAACCAGTCACAGCGTCGGCAAATAATGCACGACATGAAATTCTCTGGGACGACATTCGTAGAACATGTCCAGGCCACCGAAGTCAGTGTTTCAAGATGGTGACACTAATTGGATTATCGTCATTGAGCCCGAACTCACTATGCCGAACCTCTGCATTACTAACATGGTGTTGCCACTGGATGTCACCAATCGTTCGGAGACAACGATGATCGAACACAGGGAGTCATCTAACATCATCAACTGTGAGAGACCAGGTTTCACAAGCATAGAGCAGAAATGCTCTGACCGACGCGTTGTAGATCCGACCTTTTACAGCCAAACTGACGTCACAAAGGCGCCAAAGATGGCCCAGATTGACATAAGCGTGTTCTGGCTTTCACTGTACATAAATTGATCTCATCACTCACGCAACCAGCAGCGCTTATGTAGCTACCTAGATACACGAATTTCCCGACTACTTCTATCTTCTCACCATCCAGAGTCGGTACGGGATTAAAATCTTGCCAGTCTTGTAGAAGTGCTTTACACTTCGGAGGTGCAAAGCACATACCTACCTACGGACACAAATAGAATGAAGTGACAATATTTACTGATCGACAAAATCAATTCTGTATACGCGAAAATTCATTAAAAATGCAAACACTCATTTACGAATATCAAAATAGAACTAGCATTGAGATTATTCTAGAACAATACATTCATGTAACTTAAAGGAATATCACTATAGTTTCAGTAAAATTGTAACATGCTTTATTTTACTTTTGAGATATATATTTAATAGTATTGTGTAAGGAAGTGAGGAACTTCTGCATAAAAAATGAATCGAATATATTTGAATGATACTACTTCCTTGATAATATAACATCTTTTATAAAAGTAAATTGTTCTGTCTTGATAATGTAAATAAGAAGACAAAGATTATCAGAACTATATGATGATATATTTGAACAATCTGATCAAACACATACTTGTTAAGAACATTTATATCTAAAAATAAAAGGTCAACTAAACTGGTTTTGTTTTGTTTTTACAATAAAAATGAATATTTTAATGAAATTTTTGTTTGAGATCATGAATCAATTGATGTTAGACCACCGTTGGAAACCTGGAAGCACCAACGGTGGTCTAACATCAATTGATTCATGATCTCAACCAAAATCTTAACAATCTCCACAACCCTCATACTGAAATTTTTGTTGTTATACAGAACTAAGTGAGTACTGTTTACTTAGATTTCTTTAAAAGTACTATGTAGTTTGTTTCCCTGTGGGTTGATCCCATATACAAAGTTTACATATGATTAGAAGGGGTTTTGTGGAGACTTTAGTAATGTCATTAGTTGAAATCATGAGTCAGTTGAAGCTAGACCACCATGATTTCAACTATTGAAATTACTAAAATCTCCAAAAAACCCCTTCTGATAATAAGCATCTGCTCACTAGTGACTGACCTAAAGATGCATTTCCTGGAGTTCAAGTAAGAAGCCATTACAAGTGGAGTTCAAACAGGTCTGTTGTGAGATATCAGCTCACTGAAGACAATGGTGTACGGTGGCGCAATTTCGTAGATTACTTGAAGTTAGACATTAACACCGTTGGATGCCGGCCCAGTGGTCTAATGGTTAAGCGCTCGCTCACGAGACTGATAAGTCCTCAAGGATTTGTAAATGGATTAATGACATTTTCCTCAAGTATCTATTTATGGTTGTTAGTATAGTTGTGTATGGTATTTCTGTTGACAGATATAAGTAGTATGTAACATCAATCGGAAGTGGAATGCATACCCGAAGAGGATTGAGAAGATTCGGTTGAAGAAAACAGAACAGGAAACAGGAAGTAGATGTAACAACGATGGAATTGAAAGAATCATGAAGCACGTAAATGAGAACTGATGGAAGATGTACAAATGATGTATTTAATGTATGATTTTGATAGTTTATGAAAGAACTGTGTAATTGTTTATCCTCACCAATTCTTCGTTCACTACAGTATTACTTTAGTTCGATACACGAAAGAATTCCACTATAGTTTACTTTATTCTATATCATGTTATACCGTATTTTAAATTGATTCATACTTTGCAGTTGACTGTGAGTTACTCAAATTTCGCCAAAATATTTTTTCTGGTTTTTTGCGGAAATTCTTATTTTTTGAATGTACTTTCAAGTTGATAATAGTTGACTGTTCATCACGGTTAAGTTTCTAAAATTAAAAAAAAACACGCTTAGCCTCTAGACCACTGAGCCGGTCGATATCTATCAGTTTTTATGTCTAACTGTAACCAGTCCATAAAATTGCGATTAAGCGTTCGTTTGCGAGACCGATGGGTCCTGGGTTCGAATCCCGCTAGCGGGATCGTGGATGCGTACTGCTGAGGAGTCCCACAATAGGACGAAACGGTTGTCCAGTGCTTCCAGATTTCTCATGGTGATCTAGCCTTCATTGACTCATGAATTCAACTATTAAATTGATAAAATCTCTACAAAATCCCCTTCTGAAAACTTACATTTTATTTTTGAAATTATAAATTCCTCAGGCACTCGGGGTAAGCGATTTTCGAAGTTCTATTTTACTTCGATCACTGATATTTTCGCTACTCTGCATATAAATATAATTGCATGAATAATTTCTATCGTTATAATCATATTGGTGACATACGATCGGTAAAGGATTGTATATGTCTGGTGCTGTAATGAAATATCTAAGATATATTATAAACAGATTACATTAAATGATGTTGTTATTGCTTTTGCTTACTTTACAGAATGGAGTAAGACTTTAGAATTAATCCATTTTTCTATTAGTTGTTTGAATTTTCCCATTGATGTTTAGAACTGTAATTGATCAGTCTCCTATTGCTATACGTTCATCCTGTGCGGATTGCCTCGATATTGCCACAAGCTAGTGGCTATTTGGACTCAGATTCTGTGGCAGTGTCTGTCATTGTAAGGTGTACCCCAGAAGTACATAAACCTTGTAAAGGCTCTTTACTCGAACACTACTAGTCGAGCCAGGGCTTATGGCGAACTGTCATCTACTTTTGCAACCTCAAGTGGTGTCCGCCAAGGCTGCCCACTTTCTCCATTTCTGTTTAACTTCATCATAGACCTACTGATGGAAATAACATTCTCGTCGACTGAATTCTCAGGTATTGATCTCCATCCAGGAGGTCCACTTATCGACTTAGAATACGCAGATGATATAGTTCTGTTTGATGAAGACGCTGATAAAATGCAATCTTCTGGTAGCACTAAGCAACAATGCCAGAATGTTTGGAATGCGCTTCTCTCCCTCTAAATGCAAGTTGTTGCTTCAGGACTGGTCTGCGTGAACACCTGAACTAAGGATAGGGAGTGAAGTGGTTGAACGCGTCGACAACTTCACTTATCTTGGAAGTCTGACCAGCCCTAATGGGCTGGTATCGAACGAAATCTCAGCACGGATTCGAAAAGCTCGTTTGGCTTTTGCTAACTTACGTCACCATTGGCGAAGGCGAGATATCCGTCTATCAATAAAAGAACGAGTATATTGCGCGGCAGTCCGTTCTGTCTTACTTTACGGCAGCGAAACATGGCTTTTAAGAGTAGAAGACACCCGTAAGCTACTAGTATTTAACCACAGATGCCTTAGAAATATTGCTGGCGTCTGTTGGGATCACCGGGTAAGTAGTAGTGAGGTTAGACACAGGGTATTAGGGAATGATGGTAAATCAGTTGATGAGGTTGTTAATCTTCATCGACTGAGATGGTTGGGCTACGTGTTACGTATGCCTGAACACCGATTACCACGACGTGCAATGCTAACGGGTGTTAGAGATGGTTGGAAGAGAATTAGGGGCGGCAAACCAAAACGTAGCATCAGTGCTTGAAGACACTAACCTCTAGTCTGAGTCATGTTGGTAGATGCAGACTACTTGGTTGGGGTCCGCGTGACTTTCGTAACCGATGTTTGGAGACTCTTGGTGACATGGCTGAGAATCGATCACAATGGCGTTGGTGCATACACTGCCTGTCTTCCCTTAAACTAAGTGATTAAAATCGCTTCATATCTTTCTTTCTACGAACTAATTCTATACTCCGGTACTGTATCCTTATATGCAATCTTTCTCATATATATTACCACGTTTAACCTAACCAGTCCTATGAATCCGGTGTTCATCTTGCTGTGCTAGTGAGGTATGGCAACCTGGACCGATGCATATATGTGCCTGGTCCTACGTTGTAGCTGACTGACTGACTATTTGGACTCAGTAGCTAAGTGGATAATGCGAGGGCATTTGAAGCGAGCGGTACTGGGCTCGAGTCCCGGAGTGAACACCAACTCTGGGATGCAGGTACATCCAGCTGACGAGTCCTGAGAAGGACAAGACGCGTGTCTTGGATTCTACTGCTACCCACCATCCATCTCTGCTTAGAAACTTCAGAAATGTTTGTACATCTTTCAAGTTGGGAAATTTTCTACCATGCATAAAGAATACCAAATACTCATATTCAAGTTTTCAGAGTTAATATGTTTTGTTCAACAAGAGACATAGCTACTTTGAAACATCAAGTTCCTAATACTAGTTCTTAGTTAAATTTTCTTGATATGCTTCCTCACTTCAAAATTTACATATTTACAAGAGTTGAAATAATGCTAAATTTGATATTCTTCATGTATGTATTCTACACTACTGAATTAGAAGATACATTTGATTCACATAAATGAGTTTTTAGAATTTCTATTTGAATAACCGTTATTCATAGAAATCAAGGGATTTCATGTTTCAAAGGACTCAGTTATCATAACAACAATGACTTATAAAAATACTATCTCTTTATATTACAAAAAGTTAGCTACAAGTTAGTGATTATATATGTCTCGGTAATGAAAAGTAAATTAAGGTGGTAAATATGGATTATCATCATTGTATATATAAAAAGTTTATTGATTGTGGTGAACTATTCATTACACATGTAATAGAGTGTATCTTGTATGTGTATGTAGCATTCCTTTGTTTTTAATTAAATAATGGAGGAGTGTATGGGGATTTGTGAAGATTGTTGAGTGTCTTAGTTTACATCAAGGACTGACCTTAATTAAAAAATCATTGGAAAGCAAGAAGCACTAGACATATATTCTGTACTTATATTCGCAACCCCATTGTGGTCAGTCCACGCTGCAAACTATGAAATCCAACGTTCCTTACTAACTCCCTGTATTAATTATAATCATGTGATCATTAGTGACTGATTCCGAACATCAAATTCTGGAATTCTGTTGAGAAAGCGTGACCAGTGGAGTTTTACTATGTCAAGCGTGAGACATTCAATCATCAATAGCAGTACAAAATAGTTGAGTGATATCCCGAATTAAATGAAGTTTGATATGCAAAATATTCGATGTCACCTTAGTGATTTGAAGTTTAGGCGCTCACTACGAGACTTAAAGATTTTGTGTTCAGTCCCGACTGTGTTTGTGTGCTACTGAAGAGTCTCATAGTGGGACAGAATATCTGTTCAACTCTTCCTGGCTTTCAGTGGTTTCTAACTAAGGTCGGTCAGTAATGCAGACTACAAAATGAAAAAAAAGTAGTTGATGACATAGGATCCAGTAGATATAGTATCCATCTTGTTAATTATTATTATTATTATTTCAACACATAGATAATGGTACAAAGAGGCACTAAATACATATGCGCCACACAAATCTCATTTGATATGTGTGAGGGCTGGAATACTGCCCGGGTGCCCAAACCGAAGCAGGTGGTTTTCTTAGGGGGCCACACCCCGAGCCTTCGACCTGAAGGTCTGATCCACAAGGCAGTGGAGCATCGTAAGGAGATGCAGTCCTATGGAAGCCGGTGACCAACAATTGGTTCATTCGCCATTTGTTCCATCAAGATACTGGAGCCCATGTGCACCATTGGTTTGGAATCCGGTTAAAGCGCCGGACATTCGCTTTTCGTCCTCTCATTTTCGTAAACAACACCCTTGGTGCGAGAAGGCAGTGAGTAGAACTTCCCTGGCAGAGGCTATATACGCGTGGCCGTGTGAGAGTATTTCGAGAGGGAGAGCGGACTCTCCCCACTCTCGGCCGTACCAGGGCAAAGTTGTAATTCCTTCTGTTAAATTACTGAAACAAATAAGTCCAGTACAATATTTGATAATGTAATCAACAGATTTATATTAAAGTATGTTCTAAAAAAAATCGAAATGATAGACAATATTAATACAATCATAAGGTTATAGAATGTAGAGTGAAACTATCAGTCACCTTTGTATTCGTTTTAAATACTGTCCATAGAATAAGAATACATTTTATCTGCAAATTCAAGTTTACTTTATTTATTTAAATCAAATCGAATGTAGAAGTATAAAACATACTTTTGTTTATTACAGTTATCACTAAAATCTTTGATTGGATTGGATGTAAGTTTAGTATTTCAATAAAGAAATTTTATCATGATCATTTTGGTAAAGTTGATTTAATATTCAGTTGAAATTTCCTTTTAACTTAGAAAATGTAATTTAACTAAGATACAGGAAATTTAGAGAAATATCACTGATTATTCAATCATGACTACTGGAATATATTCTTCCTAAAAGTAAATCTTGACAGAATATTGAGTTGTATTTAAGAAAAACTCTTGACTTATGCATATTTTAGTTATCTTACAGCGACAAAAACTGCTTAAGCATTCTAATGTTACCATGGTTCATGAAAGAATTAAATATGACGCGTTGAACCATGGATCACATCTTCTGGATTTACTTACTTACTTACGCCTGTTACTCCAAATGGAGCACAGGCCGCCGACCAGCATTCTCCAACCCACTTTGTCCTGGGCCTTCATTTCTAGTTTCATCTAATTCTTGTTCATTTTTCTCATGTCTATCTCCATTTCCCGGCGTAATGTGTTCTTTTGTCTTCCCCTTCTCCTTTGGCCTTGAGGATTCCATGTGAGGGCTTGTCTTGTGACGCAGTTGGGTGCTTTCCTCAATCTGTGTCCTATCCACTTCCAGCGCTTCTTCCTAATTTCTTCCTCCATTGGGATCTGGTTATGTTCTGGATTTACTGAGAAGTTATCATCTGATAAATTTTTATCTTAATTGACTCAAACATGAAAAGTAAAGGCATCTCATCTTAACGTTCCGTTATGTAATACGAAATAACTGTATGTCGTATATAGAGAATGAACGTTGATCAAGTTTAGGTAACTCAAAGTGGTTTCGTCGACCTTAGTTTAATTAGTAACTTGTATTCACAATATCTTAACCTCATTCGAGGCATCACTGGTAATGAAGGGGTAAAGAATATCTGTTTCGTCTTAGTGTGAAACTTTCACAGAAAATACGACTTCATTAGAGGCTGAACCTAAATTTTTAGATATTAAGACGAATGCTTAAGCATTAGAATCACTGGGTCGACATCCAGTATTACAAATTTAACTTCAATCAATCCGAGCTATAGCGAAACAATCATACATTCCCATCGATAACAACTGTTCCACTTCTGACATGTCTCCATCAATCACAATTTATCAACAGAACTTCAGAAACATTGAAATAAGTCACTAGTGAGCTAACTGTGGTAACTTGACATCGCATACACTATGCTGACATGCGAGATTGTCGACAGGAAACCCCGGACCAAGTTTTGAGGCATTTGGTACTTATTATAAATATATACCTATAATTTTGAGGAGGATTTGACCCTGCATTACCCATCTTAGCAGTTCTAAGTAAGACGTTAACAATGAACTATTTCGAAGGTGATGCCAAGTCTTTTAGACTAGTGGCCACTTAGCAACCTAATCAATAGAATTCTATTAGGACTACACAAGCACGACTTTAGCCGTTAAATAGTCGAATGTAGAAGTATAAAACAAACTTTTATTTACTACAGTTTTCAGTAAACTCTTTATTGGGAAAGAACGTAAGTTTAATATTATTTGATCATTACATAAAGAAGTTTTATGATTATCATTACGTAAAGTTGATTCAACATTCAGTTGGAATTTTCTTTTAACTTAGAAAATGTAATTTAACTAAGATACAGGAAGTTTGGTGAAATTTAAACACAATACATTTTCAAAATAAAAAGAAATTTTTAAAAAGAAGCGGATTATATCATTATTGTTACACATGTGACACACAATTAAAGCTGATTGATTTACTTATTGAACAAAGAAGTGGATAATATCAGTAATGTTTCAAGCCTGACTACATGAAGAAACCGCATGACTTATTATGTCATTGATAGGAATCTATTCTTCTTAGAAGTAAATCTTGACAGAATGTTGAGTTGTATTTAAGAAAAACGCTTCACTTATGCATATTTTAGTTATCTTATATCAACATCATCTGCTTAAGCATTCTAACGTTACTATGGTTCATAAAAGAATTAAAGTTCTACACTTTTGTTGTACATATCAATCAATTCAGTTTATATAAATGGTAATAAATGAAATTAATGCTTAAAACAAGATTTTTAGTTCTATTTCAAACCACTTCATTTGAATGTAACACGAGTGACAATGAATTTTGCAATGAATCTATAAAAACATTACTGATTTCAATTATGATAGACATACAGAGAAGAGGAAATGATAGTATTGTCGATTAGGTGAAACACTGAATTATAAGAAGTAAAACTTATTATAATTAACTATTCCTCTTCACTTTAAGCAACCGAACAGAAGACACTTATAATACTAATGTTCTTTAGTCTTTGACAAAAATTACAAATGTTAGCACATTCATATTTTATATGATTTAGCTGAAAGAATACGTGGTCCCAAGGGTCCTGAGGTTGATTTATCTAACCGTGAGTACTGAAGTACATATCTATTAATGATCTGGATTTTATTCTTATATCTTATTTGAAATGATGATCATTCGGTAAAAGGTTCTGTTTATGATAGTTCTTATTGATAGTAAATGATCACTTAAGATTTCGTTGATACTGTCCGAAACGTTTGCTGTTGAGATTTGTTACTTTGAAACGAGTCAGACAAAAGTTTGGTAATAAAGCATTAAGAAACCAGTAGTAGCGTTATCACTTTATAATGTGATGCGGCAACTACTAAGCATTATTCATGTACACATGAAATGTTTTATTTATTTTAATCAGTCATGTTTCTATTAGTCTGAAAAATATATTTATAAACTGGTTTTCTACGACTGGTTTAAATACTGTAGCCATGTAGTTAATGGCTTAGAGTCCAAAGGGCTTGGTTTACATCTAAGTTGAGATAATAAATCGATCTATCAAGTTATCTAAGGAATTAAGTTCAGTGCACAATCTGTTTTATAACCTTTAAATCAGCAAGAAAGCGTTTCTGAAAACATAAGGATATTTGAGTCTGCTGACAAATACATGAATCCAAACTATTAATGTAGTGTACGCTGCTTGTGTTGACAGATATAAGTAGTATGTAACACCAATTGGAAGCAGAACATATGCCTGAAGAAGATTGGGAAGGTTTAATTGAAGAAAACGGAAAGTGATTGTAATAACGACGGAATTGAAAGAATCATGAAGCATGTAAAGGAGAACTGAAGGAAGATGTACAAATGATGTGTTTGATGTATGATTTTGACATTTTATGAAAACATTCTGTAACTTGGCATTGAATTCTGAATTGGTTGTCCTCATCAATTCTTTGTTCATATCAAAGAAAGTTGTCAATCTTAGTTCGTGATGTAATCTTCAATGTCGTGAATTTAATAGGAACCTTCGTTTGTAGCAAATTCAAATATAATTGATTGTTTTAATCCATCTGGATTTGGTAAGCATAAAAGAAACTTTTATTGGCTTTAGTTTTCGGCTTGCTTTTTGGTGGGAACGAGGGTAAGTTTATTTGCTGGTTGAAATCTTTTTAAGCATTGAGCTCAATTCATGAATTTAGTAATTCTGCTAGTAATACTGTCTTACATAATAATAATGCTAGGAATTTTTATGTCTTGAAACCATCTGACCAATATTATGTTCTAAGTCACCAACCAGAATACTGATTACACTCAGGTTTGTTTCGCGCACATTATTTACTCTGCAGCTTACTATCTGTGACTTGGCTAATAACACGTCCGACCATCATTAGTAACCTTGAGTCGACAACTAAGTCTTTCTCTATGCTCAGCCTTGAATTCATAAGCAACAACCAGACTCTAATATATTTATATTCCAATCAGACGTGATTTATATACCGACACACCGGACCGCAATACATGATAAATTGAAAAATAACAATTATACATAAACAAACCAAAAGTGACCGTGAATAGGCAAGACTATGACTACTAGACTGGTTACAACTTAGGAACAGCAAGTAGATATGACAGTAGTTAGTGTGTCAACCTGAGCTTATTATAATAACGGGATGTATATACAATGCAGTCTAGTTACTCAGTAATTATACAACGAATTGTAATTAGTAACAAATAGAAAGCCCAGTATCAAATACTATAATATTCGTACTAATAAAGAGCGGATATTTGAGCAGTTTATCTACTTCAAATTAGTTCGTATGACATGAAGTTAATCAACTTATTCTTCTTTTAAAAATGTACCATTGAGAAATGCAGTTCATGCTCTTCAAATCCCATTCTTTTCTACAGACTTCCTGAGTTTAATGATAATCTGAAGTTATCTAGTTTACTAATCTCGTACATAATCACATTAAAATATGCACATAACGTTCACTCAACGTCAGCCATATTTTATTAACCGTTATTGTCGAAAATAAACCTGAATAATGGGATTATTTTTTGTTGTTGAACGAACACAATGAAGAGATCACATTTATTCCTTCTACCACTTTTGCTATAAGTCTTTAAAGTTATTACTTGCAACTAAACAGTGATTACAGAGTGAACTCTAAAAAGAACTAGATATATAAGTACTTTCAGTATGACTTTCAGATGGTCCTTACAATATCACAACAATACTGAGCATTTCAGATAATCCATAAAGCAGTTAAAATGATCTAAAACAAATGTATACTCACTGCGATGAATGTTCAGTAACGATTACTTCAAATATATATGATTGTGCTTGATATTCCCATATATTCTAAGAAAACTGTGCAAAGAGAATACTAAATGTATCGACAGTGTTTAATCTCTAACATATATGTGTGTATATATAACAATAAATTATATCAATTTTCTATTTCACTTAATTTGGAAGGAAAAGATAGGGTTAGAAGGCGGAGAGGTGGTGGCGGTGGTGATGGAGGCCGTAAGTCTAAACATTTAACAGAACTGATCAATCAATTTTTTTATATTCTACGTATAAAATCAAAGGTGTACTGTGGAAATTGTCATTTATAAAGTTTCATAATATTCTTTTCATTGTTAGTTAATAATTGTTCAGAAATTTATGAATACCGATAGTTTTTCGGCGAAACTCTAATTTATGGACGAACCGATCAGAGGCGTTTTAGAGATTTCAAGGTCACGGCGCCATCTTCACTGCTTAATGCTTACGTACGATCGGTTCACAGGGAAGTTTGTACAAACGTGATAATTGAGCGGCTGTAACAGATAAAACGGCGGGACTATAGTTTGTGAACGAATCAATCAGGTATAAGATAATAGATCTCGGTTTATGGCGCGGAAGTCTTTCATCCATTTGGCTAAAGATTTCTGCACTATAGCTGATGTCAGTTCGTGATGAAAACCCTACATATAATCCCTAACTTAAGTAAATTCTGACAATTATTGTGAACTGGATAGTAAAAGCACCAGTAACACTGGCTGCAGCCAGGTACTACAATATATACGGATGTTTGGAGAGCGTACAGACTCCTACATAGTCTTAGTTATGTGCATCGTGTCGTTATCCACAAGTAGCATTTTGTGCACTCAACAACCGGACTGCACATAAACAATATTGAGGCTATGTGGTGGAGGCTGAAAGAGTATTTGAGACTTTATTATGCCTCCAGAGGCCGACTATTCTGTAGCCGTATGGATGATTTCCTCTACTGCATGCATTACGATTTTAGAACCTCTGAACCTCTTTCTAACTTTGACAAGTTTTTGAACCATGTGTAGGAAGTGTATTCACTTTGTTTTGTATAATATATTTTTAATCTATACTGACTGTTTGCTGATTGTCTGATGTTTCTCAAGGTCACTTAAGATTCGTTCAAAGGTCGTCCATAAATTAGAGTCTCGCCAGTTTTTCTATCTCAAAAAATATTTTCCACTGTAAAAACAACCACTAGTTATAATATTACAAGATTACAGATATTAGCATCAACCTCAAGTGTTTTTGAAGTTCAGATATAAACTTTTTAACGACTAACCTTCTATGTGGATAACATGATCAGAATCCATTTCATTCCGAATTGAGATTTTCAGTTACTTCACATTTATTGATTTAGTTTGTTCTTATAACTGATAAATGAAATGGAACAGGTCCATGAAGTCACTGACAAGTGAACTGAGCCATGTTGGTAGGCGTAAACTACCTATTTGAGGACCTCGAGATGATAACAACCGATGGCTAGAGACCTTGAATGACATGGCTCAAGATCGTTTACAATGGCGCAAGTGCATCCACTGTTTGTGCTCTCCCGAATTCTAATCTTCTGAATTCTTCATGTCCCTTAGTTTTTCCCAAATTTATTTCACTGTATTATACTCCTTGAATAACATCTTCAAACCCCAATCTTTTGGATTACTGCTTATACTCTTACTACCTCTACCACTACGGAATTTGAGTTGACAACTGCATCTCTGTGCAAATGTGGTATAGCAACTTGAACTGATGTACGTACGTACGAAGTTCTACGTTGTTATTGACTGACTGACTGACTGACTGATAAATGAAATCAATTAAAACATACAAAGACAATCATTTGAAAATAAGGTCATCAAAATGAATCGATTTAATAACTGTGGAATATTAAAAAAATCCCAATTCCCAAGTAGATGTTGATAACGTTATTCATATTGGTGGAATCTCTAACCAATTAGATTATCTATTTTAGAGAATTCACGAACACAAAAAGTTATAGTATGAATCGATTTTGAAGATATATGACTTTGACTATTTGAATTTTGAGTATTTAGTGGATTTCAATAAAGATGCATATAAGGAAATCATACAGTTTCTCTTTTGTTCATATAACACAAATGAATGTTATCACAGTAAGGAAACAAAAGAATTCGGTAAAGAATTCAGCACATTCATGAATATTACACTCTAGAACAAAAAGCTAACTTGACATTTATCATAAGTGATCTTATCATAACCACATTAAAGGAATAAGTGATATATCAAGAAGTTTTATAATTGAAAGTTTCTTAGACTTAGTTTCCTTTATGAATTTGAATAAGGCATAAGTAACATTTGAAAGAGAATAAAATGAATTGATTTTATTTTGAAAGTTTGCATTAGTTGCTCATGATCTAATTCATATTTTTAAAAAAAAATGACACAAAAGTGTTTTAGTTTATATATGTATGTGTAAGGTCATTTGAGGATGTTTATAACTGTGACTGCAGATTAGAGCGCAACGAATTATCGACCGGACCAAAAACGCGTAAACACATGAGAATAACCTAGAATCCTAATTGGTCCTGCTTTCCTATCTAGACCATTCAGTTTAGTTCAGAACGCAAGTCTCAACCTCTGAGATATGAATCATTATATTTCAAACATACTCTGTTTATATACCAATCAAACAGACCACAACGTATCATAAAATAAAAAAATAACATTTGTACAATATCACAGATTAAAATCATGAGTCAGTTGAAGCTAGACCACCATTGAAAATCTGGAAGCACTGGACGGCCGTTTCGTCCTAGTATGGGACTCTTCACCAGTGCGCATACACGATCCCGTACCACGTGGGGCTCGAACCCAGGACCCACTGGCTTCGCGCGCGAGCACTTAGCCACCAGACCACTGAGCCGGCATCAAACGGTGTTAATGTCTAACTTCAACCAATCCACGAAGTTGCGCCACCTTACATCATTGTCTTCAGTGAGTTGTTATCTCACAACAGACCTGGTTGAACTCCACTGGTAACGGCTTCTCACTAGAACTTCAGGAGTTTTTCCTGAAATCAATCACTAGTGAGCAGTCGATTATTATCAGAATGGGTTTTGTGGAGATTTTAGAAACTTCACTGGTTGAAATCATGAGTCAGTTGAAGCTAGACCACCAGTAAAAACAATATTTGGCCAACAGGAAAATGACAAGTGAAATAAGTATTGACCAATAGGAAACTGATACCATTCATTATTCTTATCGGGATACAACAGAGGATAAATCCAAAATAAAAAAAAGCAAATAAAGCAGTAATTACCAAGGATTCAAAAATTTATGAGATGGATTATTCAACAATTTTAAATATATTTGATAAGGTTACATAAGCTCTATCTATTAGGTGAGTGGGAACTGTGCTTGGAAAGCTATCATTAGAATAGATAGAATATTAATTTAACCAATAGAATATTGTCTAATAATAACTGTAATAATAAATAAAGAGTATATGATTAAAATATCAATTCACTATGATGATGATGATTGATCAAATGCTGTCTCTTTCTAAATTTACAAGTTTAATTTGAGCAGTATAGTCAAATATATCCTAACATTTATTGAATTAAACACATAAACATTGGTACAAGGAGGCATTAAATATACATGCGCCACACAAATGGCTCGACTTGTGTGAGGGCTGGAATACTGCCCGGGTGCCCAAACTGAAGCAGGTAGTTTCCTTAGGAGGCCACACCCGGAGTCTTTGACGTAGAGGTCTGATCCACAAGGCAGTGGAGCAACGCTAGGAGATGCAGTCCCATGTTAGCCGGTGACCAACAATTGGTTCATATGCCATTTGTTACTTCAGGATTCTGGAGCCCATGTGCACTACTTATTTAGAATGAGGGTTTTCCAACTCCCCTAGGTGGATTTTTTATAACCACCAATCTAGTTAAAGCACCAGACATTCACTTTTCATCCTCTCAATTTCGTAAACAACACTACACCACGAGAAGGCGGTTAGTAGAATTTTCTTTGTAGTGGCTGTATATACGCGTGATCATGTGAGAGTATTTGGGGGGCAAGTTTTTTAACTGTCTTATTTTCAATTTATTTCATTTAAGTTTCCGAATTACACATTCATTTCATAATAAACAAATAAATCTTCTGATCTACACATCAATGAAGAATTTTCCTTTTTGTTGTTTTAAATGTTTGTTTGAAGTTCTTAAACTATTGTAAGTTCTAAGAACTGATGGATCACCTTCCAAAAATATATATATATAAGCTACCATACTATAATTCTTGTTTAGATTTGATTTCTTTTAACCAAAAAGTAGATTATATTGTTTTTTAAAGGGAACGATATGATATTTCCAATTTCTATTTTCAATTGCCCTATTTTGGCTGCATAACACAAACTCCGTTTTAAAAACAATAACAATTTAACACATCTATTATTGGAATAAGTTAAGGATGTACATTTTCTTGTTAGTCAATAGCTTTTATTGAATTGAATATATTTGCGATCTAGACAATGATTTTATAAATATCAAACTTTGGAATTGTTTATAGTTGCCTTAAATCACAAGTTTATGATTTTATTCAGAATTTTACATAGATATCAATTATAAGTTAAGTGCAAATGTTCACAGATTAATAATCATGAATCAGTTGAAGCTAGACCAACATTGAAAGCCTGGAAGCACTGGACGGCAGTTTCATCCTAGTGTGGGACTCCTCAGCAGTGCGCATCTACGATCCGGCACCCCGCGGGATTCGAACCCAGGACCTACTGGCTTCACGAGCGAGCACTTAACCATTAGATCACTGAGCCGGCCAGCATTCAACGGTGTTAATGTTCCATACTAGGACGAAACGGCCGTCCAGTGCTTCCAAGTTTTCCATGGTGGCTTAGCTTCAACTGACTCATGATTACAATCCGTGAACATTTCTAAAATCCCCACAAACCCCTTTTGATAAGTGCAAATTGTTGAAATAGACTTCCAAAGAGGTTTAATGCTTATAGAAAATGATTTAACAATGCGTCAATAATAATGAAACATTTACAAAGGGATTGTATCAGTGAAAATGAAAATTTCTCATTGATAGTTTTTGTGAAGCTTTATAAAATCCTAATTTACTTTTTATCTGATAATCACTATGAATAGAAGGCTGAATTTATCTCTCACATTCATAGTATCCCAGTAATCTGTTACATCCAGTACTTTTAACCATTTTTCTGTTCATTCAGCTAATAAAAGCTGAAAATCAGAGTGTAATTTCAAGTTTTTTTTAATTTATACATAAGTCAGTGTTGCTTATCGCAACATGTAGTATGAAAATATAAATATCTGAAGAGTATGGCTTGAATTGAGTACTCTAATAAAAATTACACTCTAATATGCAACGATTATCTACTAAATAAAAAGAAACATTTTTTCTCGAGAATACTAAACATAACACACTACTTAAATACTTCAATAAGTTTCGAAATGATTTAGGACAACGACAATCATTCCCTACATGAATCCATCTATAAATGACCGGAATAAATACAAAACACATTCACCATTTAAACAAATCAATTGACAGATCAATTATTGTTATTCTATATTAGATTCCCTATTTGATTAATTATTATTTTCATATATTTGTATTCAATAAATTGTGTTTATTCTTTTTGTAATATTATTACCCATAGATTTGCTCCTTAACACAAGATATAATACAATCAGAATTCAGTAGTATCGTTTTTAATTAAAGTAGATCAGTATTTATCCTGAACTGAGAAGAAAAAGTTAATTTTATTCAATCAATAATTCAATCAATAATTTAAATGTTAATACATTTATTGTTTGAGTCAATATGGCTTATTTTGTTTTTTTATGGGGGTATAATTCCGCAATGAACCAATCAGAATTAAGCGAAATTATAAAAAAAAACACAACAGGACCGTTATGATTTTATGTTCGACTTTTATAATGTGATTTATCCACCAAGCAAAATGCGACTTATACAATCTTTGCATTACTGACAAAACCAATGACGTTCAACCGATATGAGTAGTCTAGTGTCCTATGTCCGTCTAGCCCGTACACTTGATTCCAGAACACCAATACCAGCTTCTGCAATATGAATCACTTATTTAAGACATACTCGGTTTATATATCAATCAAATAGATCGCAACTCACCATAAAGTAGGAAATAACATTTGTACACAATCAAGTCAAAAAATGACTGTGAATGTGGGAAGCAGCAGTTAATAAACTGAACATAATTTAAGAACAGTAAATCGTACAATAATAAATTATAGATCAAAATGAAGCTTATAATGAGAGGAATATAAATATACATAATCTAACTATTGAATTCCCCCAAATGCCCTGGTACTGTCGAGAGTGAGGAGAGTTCCGCTCTCCCTCTCGAAATATTCTCACATGGCCACGCGTATATAGTCTCTGCCAGGGACGAAAAGCGAATGCCCGGCTCCTTAACCGAATTTCAAACCAATGGTGCACATGGGCTCCAGTATCAGGACGGAACAAATGGCGTGTGAACCAATTATTGGTCACCAGCTACCATGGAACTACATCTCCTTACGATGTTTCACTGCCTTGTGGATCAAACCTTCAGGTCTAAGGCTCGGGAACTGGCTCTCTAAGAAAACCACCTGCTTCGGTTTGGGCACCCGGGCAGTATTCCAGCCCTCACACATAACAAATGAGATTTGTGTGGCGCATATGTATTTAGTGCCTCCTTGTACAAATATCTATGTGTTAAAATAAATAATAAATAAAATAAAATTATTGAATATTTATACCATAAGAATGTATAGATAATACTAGTCAATTAATGTCTCAGGAGTTACTCGTGATTTAATCTTCGCCTAGATATAACGAGAACCTTTGTGTTTTATTGCATAAAATGCACAATAAAAATGTTTATGGGATGTTTAAAAATATGAGGAAAATGTTTTGTTTATTTTCATAAAGTGATCATAATTCTTTTAAACAGAATCAAATGTGTCCCTCTTTCTATGTAAATTGTACATGACATATAAACTAACGAGTTTTGTTTCGTTTATTTATTTTTTCTTCTAAATAAATACAAACAAATCACATTGTTAATAGTCCACTGAATAATAGGTGAGCTACTAAAGTAGGAACAATAAAGCAGATAACAATTTTTACGTGTGAATTTTTCATATCGGTATGTTGACGACGTACTATAGGGCTCCTCAATAGTGTGCGTCCTTGATCCCACACGTGAGACTTGAATCCAGGATCTTCGGTCTCGTGTGCGAACGCTTAACCTTCAGATCACTGAACCAGGAGTCAACGGTGTTAATGTCTAACTTCCACCAGTTCACGATATTGAGCGACCGTCTACTACTGTCTTCAATACGTAACTGCCTCAAATCAGACATGGTGGAACTCAACTGGTCATGACTTCTAGTTAGAAATCCCAGAAATCCATCTTGAAGGTAGTCACACTGGTCATCCCATATTTTCATCTCCTTAATTCTACAGAGAATAAATAAATGAAGGTTTTATTGAAGAATTCAGGAAGAAACTGTTTAGATTAAATATTAATGAAGTTATGCGGTAATATTTCTGATATGACGGAAAGAAACATCAAAATTCGATTGATTTACTCATTATGAGTTTTTTTTTCAAAATTACTTCCGTTTTGATTCAATGTAACGATTACCTAGTGTAGTATTGTCGTGTGTGCTATTTATATTGTCATAAGTAGTAGATGATGTTAGTTGTGAACAGAATGTCTGGTAGCAGAGAGACAAGAGGATCGAACAGTAAAGACTGGGAACATAATGCAATTTGTATGAAGATACAAGAACAATGAAGTCTGGGTCATTTTGAGACAATTGATGGATATTTTGCAAATCAGGCATTTACTTTATGATTGTTACATTTTATTAACAAGTCCTGTAATTTTGTGCCACGTACATTCGATTGTCCCCACTCGTGTCTTGTTCACTACAGTATTTGTTTTGTTTCCGTCGTATGATATTTTATTCTGTATAATATACGATATTCATGTATTAAGTTAACATGAACTATACTCAGCATATGATTTGTTATAACAATAAGTATTTTTCATATATATGATTTCCTCTTAATTATTAATCAAAATGGGTGTACAATCAATACATAGATAAGTGTATTTTCGATTAGGGTTTTCGTCGTCGTCGTCATGTTTTGTGGGCTAATAAATCTTCACTGATACCAGTCTTTGTGTTCTTACTTTCATGTCGTGAGAATTGCAGCAGAGGTCCCTCGTTCCGAGTATAAATTATAAGAGTTTCTGACATAACAATCAACGACGATCAGATATAATATGTAGCATTCAATTGAAAAGTTATAACAATTTCTACAATACTAAAATCGAAAAAAATGATAATAAGCCTTATTTGATTTGTCAAACATCACTAAAATTTAACAAGTTTTTATCCCTGTTCCTATGATATACATAAATTTGTACAGACTCTTTAATCATTGGCTTCAAAATTAGATGATCATTAAAAAAACAACCTCTTCAACTCTTTCTCATATTAATAATGTCACTTAAAATCTATCTTATTACTTCATATCTATCATGAAATGAATATTCAAATGAATGAAACCAATATAAAAATAAAAGAGACTGATAGATCCTTGGGTTCAAATCTCGGAGGGAGGGATACTGGATGCACACTTCTGTGGAGTCTCATACTAGAATGAAACGGTCGTTCAGTGCTTTCAGGTATTCCATGGTGATCTAGCTTCAATTGATTCGTGAAATGAATTATTTATTGTGGTATTAAATCAAATCGAAAACTAATCACTATGAAATTACGTAAATACGGTTACTGAAACTTATGACATTTTAGAATTCACTTAGTAAATTATATATAATCACTGATAAATGGAATTGATATTGTTATTATGCTTGATAGTTTAATGAAACAAAATAATGTTGATTGACTGGTATTATAGTTTTCTATTGTTTACAATTTTTCTTTCACTGATCATTGTTGACGTAATCAGTTTCTTACTTTGTTTTTACTAATACTATTATATAATGGCTATATGTAGAAGAGAGTTTATCTCCTTCCAAAGATTCTACTTCTAGTAAGCAATAGAGATGGTGGAGAAGATTTGTAGCTCAGGTGGATGATTTTGGTGGAGTTTTGTTTTCTAAGCTGGATGGTTTGGTCGTGAAGCTTTCATCATTCTTCTATCTGAAGTTTGTGCTGATAATGTCGTTCGGAAGAACAATGAAAGCTTCACGACCAAACGATCCAGCTCAGAGAACAAAACTCCACCAGAAAGCAATAGAGAAACGTATAAAAATTCATGTAACAAAGAAGGAAGAGCGGAGTAGAGAAAGAGTAATTTCATATTAAAACTAGATTTAGATACTCTGATTTCCTTAACTAATACTAATCACTGAATCATTGATAATTCCTTGTAGAAAATTAACTCAGAAATCTTTTAAGATGACTACTCTTATAATCAATAGGTATAACTGAATTATTGTGTTTGATCCTACCTGGAGTGATTTCTAGAATTTATGACTCAATAATACAAAGTTTGCATTAAAATTGGTTTAGATTCAGATTTGTGTAGTAAGGACAGAAGGCCAACGACCTATGTTATTCCTTTTCTAGTATGCTTCTATGAGTATCCAGTCTTCTCTTGAATGAGTCAATTGAAGGTACGGACACCACTGCTTCAGGTAACAGGTTCCAAGTATTAATGACTCAGAGTAAAAACCTGTATGCCAGGGGTATTTTGTTCGTTTTTGGTTTTACTACTCACCTACTACGTCCTCTGAGATGCCCCGGTCTAGTGGGATGAAAAATAGAGAATATGTTAGGTCCAAAATCATTTCTTGGTATCCTATTCATCAAAATTAGATCTCCCCTAAGTCTGCGATAGGACAGAGTGAAGAGGTCTAGCTTTTCAAGCCACTCGTTGTACGGTAAATCCCGTGGATTAGTTGAAGTTAGACACTAAAACCGTTGGATACCAGCCGGCTCAGTGGTTTAGTGATTAAACGCTCGCGCGCGAGAGTGATAAGTCCTGGGATCGAATCTCTTGGGGTGGACGGGATCGTGGATGCACACTACTGATGAATGCCATACTATGACGAAACGACCGTCCAGTGCTTCCAGATTTTCTATGGCGATCTAGTTTCAACTGACTCATGATTTCAACTACTGAAAGTACTAAGATCTCCACAAAACCCATTCTGATATTTATTATACTACTTAAATAAATGATTTATTGATCTTTATAGATTGTATTCAATATATAATGATCCCGTTTTTGAATATCAACGAAAATCAAGAAATATTGAATAAAGATTTTGTTTTATTGTGGAATTGCTCATTCGTGAAAAAGACCTCGACATCGTTAATAATCAAATCTATATAGATTAATGTTCAATGGTGCAATTTTAACTTGAATCAATATAAGATATAACACTATCGGTGAGATAAAAAGGTGTTTCCTTACTGATAAACCTGAACTCTACTAGATGTTAAATATCAGAATAGGTTTTATGGAGATTGTAGTAATTTCAATAGTTGAAGTCGTGAGTCATTTGAAGCTAGACCAGCATGATAAACCTAGATGCACTGGACAGCCGTTTTGTCCTAGTATGGCACTCCTCAGCAGTGCGCATCCATGATACCGCCCCCCCCCGCGAAACTCGAACCCAGAACCTATCAGTCTCGCGCCAGGCGCTTAACCATTAGACCTCTGAGCCGTTCGGCATCCAACGGTGTTGATGTCAAAATTCAAATAATCCACGAAATTGCGCCATCGTACATCATTGTATTCAGTGAACTGATGTCTCCCAACAGACCTGGTTGAAGTCCACTGGTAACGAATTCTCACTTGAACTCCAGGAAATGCCCCTTGAAGTCAGTCAGTAGTGAGCAGATAATTATTATCAGAAGGGGTTTTGTGGAGATTTTCAGACTGGTCTGGGTCCTGTACTCGAATCTCACGGGGGGTAGGGTCGTGGATGCGCACTGCTGAGGAGTCCCACAATAGGACGAAACGGCTGTCCAATGCTTCAAGGTTTTCAATGTTGGTCTAGCTTCAACTGACAGATGATCTCAATTATTGAAATTAGTATAATAAATCTAAATTCATTGTAACCAATCCCAAAATTTTAATTCCATTAACTTTCTATTAATTTATTCTATTCATTTAGATGCTTTATGTATAGATTAAGATAAAACAACTGTTTACTAAATAAAGTATATCATTGAACATATGTGTTATTGAAATCACTTATTAGAACACTTATTGTTAAGACATATCCTCTTCATACTGAATCATACTTCAAGTTTAATATGGTTTATATTCTCTAGAAACATATGTAATTAACATTTAATTGATAAATAGAATTCTAATTATAGAAAGCTTGAGAAATACCTATATAGATTATGTAATGTTTATAGTAATTTAATTTCAACTATTGGTTTTTATTTAGTAAAGAAATATTTCATTCACAGTATGGAGATTTGTAACTTCGCCTGGATTCCCTCCGGGGGCTACTGCCGGTCCCAAGCCCGGATAAAGGAGGAGGGTTGGGCATGGGGTTAGAGTCCCCATCCCGTAGAAAACTAGATCGCTAAAAAAGCTCTAAAAACGTATGGAGATTTGTAGAGATTATAATATTTCCATTCTTGTTTGTTTGACTGTACTAAAGACATTTTTCCGTCCGTTCATTGTGACCTTGCACGGACTTATGTTTGCTCAGTAGTTCCTCTTGTACTTCTTTGCACGATCTCGGTATTCTTTCAATACCACGAGATCGCCAACAAATACATCTCGACTACAGCCATCAACTGCCTTCTTATATTTGGCTTACGGGGGGGGGTCTTGTCGGTTAACTGGCACGTAGTCTTCCTGTAGTAGTGGTCATAGTCAATCGCGACTCGACACCACACTACATTTTGTTTGTTAAATATTTTGTTTACCAATTATTGATAAACAAATCAAGTTCCAGATGAGGAGGAAATTAGAAAAAGATATTGGAAATGGATAGGATACATATTGAGGAAATAATTAAACTTCATTATGAGGCAAGCTCTAACTTTGGAATCCTGAACGGGAACGAAAAAGAGGAAGGCCAAAGAATATACTGTGTCGAGAATTGGAAGCAAACATGTTTATGAATGAATAGTAAATGTAAAGAACTGAGAAAGAGTTGGATGGAGAATGATGATAGGCGGCCTATATTCCATTGAGAGTAACAGGTGTAAGTAAATAAGTAAAATATATGAACTGATTAGGGAATCGTTTCTTTTCTTCAATATTAATCTACTTTTAATTAACAAGGCATATTTCGTTCATTTGACAGTCTTCTTCAGCTATATATTTATTCATTAGACTGGTGAATGTTTATAAATTGTGATAAAATTATCTTAAACATAACTATTCATTTTAACTTATCATTAAAAAAAAATTGAATGAGATTTTATTGACCAAAATGTTTCCGTTTAAGTGTAATATTGGTTACTATGTTAAGTTCACCATAGATTATTCCAACTTTCAGACAAACCAATTTATTCATTCTTCATGATACTTAATTTAACCTTGTTAATTAGTCACTTAACAACCTTCACTGTTTGTTGTTTTATTCTTTTATATGATCGTGTTTGTGCTAATTAACTTATGTTACTCATGATTTGTTTGTAACTTATTTTTATGTGACTATACCCATCGATTTATTGTTGATTCACTTGAGTTGGTTCACTCATCTTCTCCATTGTGCATAAATTTTTTTATATATTTTACTACGCTTTCTGATCAACGATTACATATATTCAAAAATCTATTCTCCTAGTTAACTTATTTCAATTCCATTATTCATTAACGTGATTTAACTCGATGATTCTATACGAGGATAGTCAGGATGTATAATTTTGACAACAGTCATTCATATGATTCTAATTGGAGTTAGATATTGATGTACAATAGTATGATATCATACATATTTCGACGTTTCTCGTTAGCTGCTTACAACCAAATATGTAATAGAATTTTACATTGATACATATATATAAGAACAGGTCAAAGGTTAACTGGTGTTAGAAATAAAGAAATAATTCAGGATGGGTGGTGTAATAGTTTAGTGGAGTTCATAAATTGTGTGATAATATTAGAGATAATGAAGAATTCATAGAATTAAAACAGTGATAAGATAGATGGTGGAGAAGATTCGTAGCTCAGGTAGATGAATTTTGGTGGAGTTTTGTTCTCTGAGCTGGATGGTTTGGTCGTGGAGCTTTCATCGTTCTTCTGAACGACATCATCAGGACAAACTTCAGGTAGAAGTGAATTGTTCGAATTTCTCCATATGTGTTTCACAGCTTGTTCTGTGCACCTCGATGTTGATTAGTTCTTCTGGTTAGCGTTTGAATAATTTTATTTTTTCTGGTTCGCGTTTTTTAGCGAGTTAGTTTTCTACGGGATAGGGACGCTAATCCCATGCCCAACCCTCCTCGTTTATCCAGGCGTGGGACCGGCAGTAGCCCCCGGAGGGACTCCAGGCGGAATTTGATTGGTTCTTATTGACCTGAAATTTGTCATTGTTTACTTTGTTTTGGTTGTGTCTCCCATTGGTTTGATTTTTGTTCGTATATTTGTGCATAATTTTCCTGATTGGTTGATAAATTCGGTTGATTTCAATATGTTTGTTGATTGCTGATTGATCTGAGTGCCAGGATTCTAAAAATTCTCTGGTGTTTTTGTAGTTTCTTCTGTCTAAGATTTCCACATTTTTCCAATCGAATGAGTATCCGTAGTTATCCACGTGTATTGATATAAGTGAAGAGATATCATGGCGTTTGACTGCTAATTGATGTTCATGTAGGCGAAGGTGAAGGGTACGTCCGCTTTGTCCGATGTAGTATTTTTCGCAGTTGGCACAATTTATTTTGTAGATGATGTTTGATTTGTTTTCCTTTGTTATTTCATCCTTTGGTTTACATAGGATTGATTGTAGTGATTTTGTCGGTTTGTGTGCCATACCTATCCCGAAGGTTTTCAGTAGTCTTGTTACGGTTTCTGATATTCCTTGTATGTATGGTAGGGTGATCCTTTTGTTGATTTCTCTGCTTGACTTGGGTTCTGATGCTGCGTGCAGTTGGTATTTTTTGATGAAGTTGACTGGGTAGCCGTTCTTTTGAAATACGTCCTTCAGGTATTTCTCTTTATTTCTTCGTTCTGCTAGTGTGCTGCAGTGTGTCCTCGCCTTCTTGAACAAAGTGTGTACGCAGTTGATTTTGTGAGCTCTTGGGTTGTTACTATTGTAGCTGAGGATTTGATCTGTATGGGTCGTTTCCTATATACTTAAGTTTCCAGTTTTCCTGTGTTGGTTCTAGTGATCAATGTATCCAAGAATGATAGTTTGTTGTTTGACTCCTGTTCCATCGTGAACCCAAATAACAAAAAAGATTGGATTATCAGGGTAAAAATAAGTTTATGAATGTCTGTTTTTGAATACATAAATCCGGTTTAAGTTTTTTTTATTATCGCGATTGCTTCAGTGAAACGGAGAGCAGTCGTACTTTTTTGTCTGTTTATAATTTTGAAATCATGCGAGATGTCGATGGTTAGCCCGGTGTCAAGTAAATGCCGTGCTTTTGCACTATTGAGAGCCTTGATCCTTCGCAGCCTCAAGTTCTTTAGAACATGTTCAGAAATGCGAACAAAGTCAGATATTCCAGGATCAAATCAACATAAAGTATGAATAATAACTAGTTAATTTCAATTAACAATAAGAATTAAACAATATGACACTACTTTTTGGTTTTCTATTTAGTAATTAGTTAGTTCTTAAAATGGAGTAATTTGAAGTTCTGACCGTTTTCTTCTAGACTTATCAAAATATAGGCGTATGAAAGATAGTCTAGTTTTATCTGATGTAATTTCAAACTATGTAAACATGATTAGGGTTTTTCAAAATACCATAATAATTACGTTGTTTAAATGTGACATGAAACATTAAATGATAAGTATAGCCTTATTGATAATGAATATTTAAATTAAGGCCGACTAATAAACTTCAATATTTATCTTAGTATGAATGTAAAATGATTCACTTTAAGTTGCTATTCGGGTGTGGGTTAAATGACTTTTATCTTCACAATTTGTAGGTGTGAATGAATAGACAATACTGATCTGAAATATTAATAATGTCCATATTTCTGAATTATGTTAGGTAAAGATGTGCACATTAAGGAATAGCTTTAAAAGGAATTTTTAAAAGTCTTAATACAAGGCTGTAGACAGTTGTATACATTCATGTCGAGTGTAAGAAAGATATCCGCCGAAGATAATGGAAAATTGTCACTCAATATTGTGGATTGATTGACATTAGATAGATGTATCATTCGATTCCGGTCCAGTGGTTTAGAGGTTAGATTTTCACACATAAAACCTTAGGTCCTGGATTCGATTCCTGTGACGACCATAAATATACATTTCTGAGGATTCCCATATTAGGACAAGACATCTGTCAAGCACTTTCAAGTTTTCCGTGGTTACTTAACATAGATTGATTAGTAATCTCAATAAAATTCAGGAATCTCCACAACCACATTCTGATGAAGATATAACAATTTAAGTAACCGAACAACCCTCATACGATCTTAATTTTTCTCTCATTTCAGAGAATTTCAAGTATGTTTCTGTGGACCTAGTTAGTATTCCACGTATGTGGTTGTGGAGATTGTTGAGTTTTTGATTGAGATCATGAATCGGTGAATATTGGACCACTACTGAAAACCTGTTCTAAAGGTTAAGTGTTCGCGTGCGAGACCAAAGGTTTTGGGTTCGAACCCCATACTAGGAAGAAACGGTCGTCCGGTGCTTTCAGGTTTTCAGTGGTGGTATAACATTCACTAACTCATGATCTCAATTAAAATCATGAAGTTCAACAACATCTTATAAGTTTACTTTACTATTAGTTAATGCTAAAATTTATAAGCCTTACAGTTTTCATAGAATAGATAGAAAACTCAGTGACATTTTAAGCGAACAGTATGGGTTATAGTCCCTGAATGGACATCAACTGTGAGATGCAGGTACATTTAGCTGATCAGTCACAACAAAAAATGAAACGCATGTCTTGGTTGTCAATGTTAAGCATATTTCATCTATTCTATATCAACTAGTGCCATAATCGCTATATCTTGGAAATCCCATATCCTAACCAAAACTGATCGAATTTCACTCAAAATATCAACAACAATATCGTTATGGTCATTTCAAATTGAATTGACAATTTTTCTTATAGATTTTAACCATTTTACATAGAAATGAAAATATCAGTAGTGATGTAAAATTGAGTTAGTAATAAATGCATGGTTATCAGAAGGCGTTTTGTGAAGATTTTAGAAATTTCACTGATTGAAATCATGGGACAATTGAAGTTAGACCATCATGGAAAACCTGGGAGCACTGGACGGTCGTTTCGTCCTAGTACGGGACTCCTCACCAGTGCGACCCCGCACCTTGCGAGATCCGAACCCAGGACCTATTAGTTTTGCGCCAAGTGCTTAACCAACTAGACCACTGAGCTGGCATCCAACAGTGTTAATGTCTAACTTCAACCAATCCACGGAGTTGCGCCACCGTACACCATTGTCTTCAGTGAGTTGATATCTCACAACAGACCTGGTTGAAGTTCACTGGTCATGGCTTCTCATTAGAACTCCAGGAGTATCTCTTGAAGTTAATTGTTGTAAACTAACTGGACGCTAAAAATACAATCACAAAAATACTAAACGATTATGATAATGAAAAACATGGATGGTAAATGATTCATTATTATACAACATAACTCTAACCAATAATTAATTTGATAAATATATTCAGTATTGATACATTCAACACAATTAAAACAAATGTAACACTATCATTTGGGTTTGTCATTATACAATATAATAATGATCTCAGTTTATTAAATTTATCGAAAAGAATTAACAGTAGCCTGGTTGAATATCTAAGTTACCTGTTCCTGCCATCTAGATATTTATACAAGTTGTTGTTTGTTTTAACACATTATTATGTCATTAATTGCATAACTGTGGTGTTTGAATGAACTAATGATTCCTTTTGTTGAATGCTTGATTTCGAATTCTAAATACAGTACATTCGTTTGTGGTTATCTAGTACTTCTCGATTCGATTACGTTATTTCTGGGATTCTTAGTTCGTACTATAATTCAAATACTCTAGATCATCATAATAATGTACAACTTACAAAAGAGCCCAATCAAAAACATTGTGGTGGCTGACAATATGCATATCGATTCCTGAACTGTTAACGTCTAACTGGCGATTACTCAATATTTATCGTCAGGATCAATCAAAGAAATAAGAAAAGGAAACTTGTTGAAATACTTTGTGTTGAGAATTTCATATCGTATCAAAAATATAATATTGAATAAAGCCATTAATAATAATAACACTAACAACAGATATTCAAGAGAATAGGTTGTTCAAGGAAAGCTGGTATAATATTGTTATAAATTGTGACATAATACCCTATTAATATATAACACAATGATATCGACAATTAGGGAACAATGATTTATCGATCCGACCAATGATACATAAATCGATACTAGTAGTTTAGAGTCCTTACCGGTCCTTCTTCATGCTTAGCCCTGTCTGTTGAGTTCAGAACACCAATCTCAATCTCTACGATATGAATCATCATGTATTTCAAACATACTAGATTTATATACAAACCAAACAGATTACATCACATTATAAAATAGGAAATAACATTTATACAAGATTAAGCCAATATGTGGCTGTGATTGTGAGAATATGTAATCAATAAACTGAGCATAAATTAAGAATAGTAAATCGTACAATAATAAATCGATGCCAACAGTTACCAATCATTATTCTCGTCGGGATATATCAATTATGAGTACTTTTTGTGTATCTATCTGCATGTGTATCCTGTACATAAAGAGGACTTCAAGAAATCTTATTCCTGATCAATATCTATGACTAGCACCCCTTCCTACCAATCAAGAGGCCTATGGAAACTGTAATTAATCATCATTTTGAAATAACAAGATTATATTATCCTTTGACAATGTATTGTAAAATGTCATATTAACTTGATTTGTACTAAGCATGATTGTCTAAATCAAACTCTACTCAATATTATTGTATTTAAGTACTACTAGGTACTTTTGACTTATAAAAATGAAACGAATCAAATTCCATTTAAAAAATCTTCATTAATTTATTAGCAACTATCCTAGAATCAATTTCGATTAGGGTTAGATTTGGGTTGAGCCCTTTTATTCACTTATTTAATAGACAATGGTTATTCAAACAATAACAATTTCTCTATTCCTTTGTACTATTATGATCATTATCATGTCTACATAAACGTTTACTCTTGACCACATGACAAGTCTAAGCACATCTCTTTAACTTAAATGTCAATATCTTAGATATCGCTCGATATGTCAGTCTCATTCCTATGTCTATTTGTATACGAATATTATTATTAACCTTTGAAATTGCCTTGTTGTGTCCTTATTCGATTTGACTATAAATTTGCCTCTGTATTTATCTACACACACACACACACATTCTCCTATCTGCTTCAAATTCACTCGATGTGCTTAGAACTTTGTTTTCCGTACTATCCGCTAATAAACTGTAGTCGCCGCTTCTTATTCCCTTCTGATTTCAAACACTTTTGGGATTTATATCATTATATTTACAAATGTGATTGATGGCAAGACTATAATTTATGGACGAACCAATCAGATTTACGATAACAGGTCTTAGATTTTGGCGCAAAATCAATTCATTCACCCATTTGGCTAAATAGCCTTGGAATTATAGCTGGTGTCAGTTCGTGATGAAAATCCAAAATTTAATTCCTAATCCTAACCATCAACTGTAAATCATAATCCTTATTCTTCAGACTGCTTTATAACCCTCATTTAACCCTAGTAAGTTGTTAGACATTGTCAAGGTTACTTTAGAGTCGCTCAAAGGTCGTCCATAAATTATAGTCTCACCATTATATGTTTTACATCTTTCCATGGTTTACTAAAACTAATTCTTTCTATGACATTTTGAAAATACTTACTATGATAACTAACGAATACCTAACACTCAAACGAATAGAAGTCCTTAATAAATCCATGATTTTAAATTTTACCTGTTCTGTATTAATACATTTATCTTCTAAGATAAGCGGATGATTTAAATTATTTAATGGTTGAATTTATAAGTTGATTTAAGCTAGACGATCCTTAGAAACCTGGTATGGGATTCCTCAGCAGTGCACATCCACGATCGACTCATGAAATCAACTAATATACTTACTACAATTTCCACAAACCTACATTCTGATGATAATTTAAGTACTTGCACTATTAATTCAGTTTGGTGTGTTTATATAGATTGGTTTATTGATTTGGTTTTTTAAAAAAATAATAAATACTTTTTTCAAATGATATCTGTTGGGTACAACTAAGTTAGATGGCTAAAGATAGTCAACAGTAAAGCCTGAATCGAAGTTTCTTGTTACAAGTGTTTATTAACAGTTGTCTAAGCAACATACTTTGGATTCACTGACCAGATACTATCAATAACAATCTACTGTGCGAGATAACAAGCCAGATCCCAGTGGAGGAAGAAATCAGGAAGAAGCGCTAAAAGTGGATAGGACATACAATGAGTAAAGCACCCAACTGCATCACAAGGCAAACCCTCACTTAGAACCCTCAAGGTCAAAGGAGAAGAGGAATACCAAAGAACACATGACACCGAGAAATAAAGACAGATATGAGAAGAATGAAAAACAATTGGGTAGAACTACAAAAGGACGGCCCGAGGCAAGATTGGGTTGAAGAATACTGATCGGCGTCCTATTCTCCATTAGCAGTAACAGGTGTAAATAAGTAAGTTCAAGATCATTTTCTACTCTTTAATACCTTCATGAATGTTCTACGTTTCAATCTGAATATGAAACCTTTCAGAATTAAAGTTTATCAGATAAACATACTGATATTGAATTCAATAATAAATAGATTCATTATTATTTCTATATAATAATAATAATAATAATAATAATACATGAATGTTATATTATTTTATTTATTAATCTATACTGTTAAGAAATTAGGTGTGGTTCAATATGTACTTTATACATTTACACGTTCATGTGTATACATTGTATGATGTTGATACCAAATATAAGATGGTACTTTTCATTATCGAATCAAAATACTTTCAATTTAGACAATAGATTATTGATTTTAGAACGATAAGAACTAATAATAATAATAATAGCAATAGACATATCTATTGTTATTTATGTTCTATATCATTAAATAGCTCAAAAGAACCCATCTAGTGGCTATCACTACTTAGTAGCTAAGTAGATAACATGTTGGCATTTGAAGTTAACGGTAGTTAGTTCAAGTCTAGGAGTGAATATTAACTCTTGAATGAAGGTTTACCCACCTGATGAGTCCTAAATAGGACGAAACATCCTTCCTAAATTCCACTACTAGCCACCATATTATCTTTGCATCTACCATAAACTTTATAGACCATTACTTTTTATTAAAAAAAAGTCAGATTGGTTTATGAATGGTTTTTGGATCATTATTTTGTAACTTCAATGATCGAGATCATGAGTTAATTAAAGCTAGAACACCATTAAAAACCTGGAACAACTGGACGGCCGTTTCGTCTTGTTGTGGGACTCCCCAGCAGTGCGCATCTATGATCCTCCCTCGCGAGATTCAAACCCAGGACCTATCAGTTTCCCGCGAGAACGCTTAAACACTAGACCACTATCATTGTATAAAAGAAACAACAATTTCACAGGTTGAAATCATGAGTCAGTTGAAGCTAGACCATCATTGAAAACGTGGAAGTACTGAACGGCCGTTTCGTACTAGTATGGGACTCCTCAGCAGTGCGCATCCACGATCCCGCACCACTAGGTGGTCTTGCTTCAACTGACTCATGATTTTAACCTGTGAAATTTCTAAAACTCTTCACAAAACCAATTCTGAGAAACAACAATATTGAAAAATGATTTTGTTATCATACACATTAATTAGTAACATTACTTTCATAGAAATCTTTATAGACTCTTGCATCAATCTAATAGTATCGTTCTATAATAATTAGAAAACTTTACTTCATTTCATGAACCTCTTTTTCTTGATCATAGAATGATCCCTACATTATCAGTGAATTGTCAAAATGACAGTTTAAGAATCATAATTAGTGTTTCATAGACACATATTAAGTAATTTATGGAAATCATCAATATTAAAATAGAATATTACTTCAATCTTTACAAAAGTTTCTACGGAATCTAAGAATATTGATGATTGTTATAGATTTTTGTTAGAAATACAATGTTTCCGAATAATTTTATCCATATATAATGTAAACAACATTGACAGGATTCTCAAAGAATAATTAATGGGTTCAAATCCCACCGGGCACGATCATAGATGCGCACTGCTGACGAGTTATACAATAGGACGAAACAGCCATCCAGTGATTCTAGATTTTCCATAGTGGTCTAGTTTCAATTGACTCATGATCTTAACTATTGAAATAATTTATTTATAAGGGATTCTAGTTTTATAGTAACTATTGTTTTTTCTCAAAATCTCGGTAAAAACAAGAAGGAATAACACGATGAATTGAGTAAAGGGATTCGTGATGGTTGTCTTCAACTATCTAGAATTAGATAGTTTCTATAAAACTATTACATTTCCTGGCGAAACTATAATTTATGAACGAACCAATCACGTATAAGATAAGAGCGAAATTCACTCATCCATTTGGATAAATAGAGTTTTGGCATTATAGCTTATATCAATTTGAGATAAAAACCCGAAATATAATTCCTAAGCTTAATACTTACTTACTTACTTACTTACGCCTGTTACTCCTCGTGAAGGAGCATAGGCCACTCACCAGCATTCTCCATCCAACCCTGTCCTGGGCAATCCTTTCCAGCTCCTTCCAGTTCCTATTCATCCTTTTCATATCTGCTTCTATTATCCGACGCAATGTGTTCTTTGGCCTTCCTCTTTTTCGCTTCCCTTCAGGATTCCAAATCAGGGCTTGTCTCGTGATGCAGTTTGATGATTCGCGTAATGTATGTCCTATCCATTTCCATTGTCTTTTCTTAATTTCTTCAGCTGGAAGCTGATTTGTTCTCTCCCAGAGAAGGCTGTTGTTGATGTTATCCGGCCAATGGATGTTGAGTATCTTGCAAAGACATCTATTTAGAAATACTTGTACTTTCTTGATGGTTGTTGTTGTAGTTCTCCAAGTTTCAGCTCCATACAGTAGAACTACCTTGACGTTGGTATTGAAGATTCTCACTTTGATATTGGTTGAAAGTTGTTTTGAGTTTCATATGTTCTTCAATTGTAAGAATGCGACCCTTGCTTTGCCAATCCTTGCCTTTACATCTGCATCTGCTTAATCATCAACTGTAAATAATAATCCTAATTATATGTGAAAATTATATTTGAAATAATCTCAACGATTGAAATTTAAATAATTTCAACGTTTCTGCACCCAATTTCAGTCAAAATATTCGTTCTAATCATGATGAATATTCGTATAAATAATCCTGATTCTTCATACTATTTTATAATCCTCATTAAGTCGTATTCTCAAGATCTGTTTATCGTCGCACAAAGGTAGTCCATAAATTATAGTCTTACCATTTCCCCCAGTAACAATAAATTCATCGATTTGATCATTGAATTTTTTATAGTTTATGTTGGCTATGGATATTTTTATTTTACCGAAATTCTAATTACATCAACAAATAATCAGATAAATGATTGTTGTTTATTCATATTCTTTAAGAATAAATTTCGGTAGTTACGTCAGTAAAACATCTTGCTACAAGTTTAAATGATTCATTTATATTGAAATGAAAAAAACAAACAAACAAAATAATTATAAGCAAAGATGGATAGTGGCTAGAAGTGGAATCCAGGACGCGCGTTTCGTCCTGTTTGGGACTCGTCAGCTCGATGTACCTGCATCTCAGAGTTGATGTTCACTCTGAGACTCGAACTCAGTACCGTTCGCTTCAAACGCCATCGCGTTATCCACTGATAGCCATTATCCATTTTTGTTTATAATGCTTGTAAATTAAGGCAATATCGAGGCATACGCACAGTATGCACATATGCCAATAAGAAACTTATCAATTTCAGTCCTAAAACATCAATGGGAAGATTCAAGTAAAACAATATCAAGTGAATTAAACGAACTAATTCATTGAAAACCAACTATCGAAGTTGAATATTTTCTTTTTATAGGGTGATAATAATACTGATAATAAACTTCTGTTATATATGGTGGCAGTGAGGTTAAATAAACAAAGGTATTAGAAAAAAATTTTTAAAACAAGGAAAGTTTGATTGTTAATGGCTTAGATATTCATCGGGTAAGGATGGTTCAGCATGATAAAATAACATAAAATGTTGAAACAGAGATGAAATGTGATCGGAATGATCGTGTAAAATAAAAACAAACCGGTTGGGGGTAGAAGATTTGAAGGGAAGTTGGAAGGTGAAACAAGTGGTTGCAAGGGAATAAGAGTACGACGAAAGATAAAATTTTTTTTATTACATTAAGACCATGGTAGAAGAAGAGGTTGTACCAGTCTCTCTTGTACACATAATTCTGGTTTTTCAAAATGTATGGCTATTGCCTCGGCAATTCAAAGAAGATGCAGTCTAATTGTTTTAGGAAGGCTTCTACTTACCTTGTAGATGACTTTGAACGCAGAGTCTGTTTTGATTGAATGACCTGTGTTCACAAGGTGTTCGATTATAAAACTTCTTATCGAGCCGTCGCCTCCTCTTTTTAGCAATGCCAAACAATGTTCTTGAAATCTTTTGGATAAAGTAGATTTAATCAACTTATGAATTCAATGAACAAACTTAATAAAATCTCCACAAATCTTAATTCTAATAAATATTTTTAATAGCTGACATTATAAGTCAATTAAAGCTAAACCACAATAGAAAACCTGAACTCATGGGATGGCCATTTCGTTGTAGTATGGGACTCCTCAGCAGTGCGCATCCATGATCCCTGATGCGGGACTCGAACTCAGAACCCATCGGTTTTGCGCACGAACGCTTAACTTCTAGACCACTGAGCCGGCATCCAACAGTGTTAATGTCTAACTTCAACCAATCCATGAAATTACACAACCATCTTCCATTATCTTTAGTAACTGCCTCACACAAGATACAGTTAGAATCTACTGGTCATGGCTTCTTACTAGAACTCTCGAAACTCTATCTTGAGGCTAGTCATTAGTGAACACAGGATAATTATCAGTATAGGATTGAGGAGATTGCTGAGTTTATGCATGCAAACACAGTATGAATGATGACATATATTTTGCTATGATCAAAATTTCCTTGATTGATTATGTATTTTCCCTTATGTATTACTTCAAAAATTCCTTAACTTTTTAATACCCACTTTTATCCATAAGTAAAATGATATTTTATCTTTAACTTTTCACTGAACATCTGAATGTATCCCTTTAATGTCCATTCGTTATATTATGGTTAGTAGTAGCATTTTAGTGAAGAGAACACGCGTGGGGACAATCAAATGTACTTGACATAAACTTACAGGACTTGTTGATAAAATCTAACAATCATAAAGTAAATGCTTAATTTGCAAATTCTCTATTGATTGTCTCAAAATGACCCAGACTTCATTGTTCTTACATTTTCATACAAATTGCTTCCTGTTTCCACTCTTTACTGTTCTATCCTTTTGTCTCTCTGCTATCAGTCATCATGTTCACGACTAACATCATTTACTACTTATGTCAATGTAAGTAGCACACACCACAATATTAGTATTATTAAATGGTAATCTTTAATAAATTCTTATTCTCATTCATAATGAATTTCAGTAATTTACTTGTAAAATCCCATCAAAATCCAACATATTGTCAAGTTACATCTTTAACCTACCTATAATTTCTAGTCAGTTTGATGAATAACAACATTTGAAAGTGAAATCATATAAGAGAAATTATTCTTCAATTGAAATAGTTATTTCATTTCTTAATGCGGGTTACAATCATTTCATTATTCATTTATTAAAAGACTAATTTATCTCACAATATCGTTATTATATAGTCAGGAAAAACAATCAACCATAAAATTTGTTCAATAATCAAAGATGAAATCATCGCCTTATTTTATTTAGAAGGATTTTTACTTGTTACTTAAATGTTAAAACAGTAGTTAAATCATTAAAGAGGAAGAATGTAGTTGTAAAATCTCAGCGAAAGAATTAGCGATGATTTTGTTGTTTGATTATATTTTCCTTGAAAAAGCTTCGACCAGATTGCCAGGCGAAACGTTGGATTGACTTCAAATTCTTTCATTGAGATTTTACAAATACATTCTTCCTCTATAATGACTCACATTACCTCGGAGACCAAATATTGTGAAACTATTCGTTCAAATTTAGACGAAAGTTCTTATTTAGTAGTTAAATCAATTTCTGAGAAAATGTTCAACATCCAAATCAAGAAGCATATATTTGTGTAAAAGAATTTCACATAGTAGATTCACATTACTCACTAATTGGTAAACATGGAATTTTCATCATTAAATAACTTACTGATTTTAGCTATACTTCTAATGAAAACTTGAATATCACAGTTCTAATAAGGTTCTAGATATGATCAGTACATGATCTAGACAATAGCACCTTTCAAGTGCTTCCAGGTTTTCCATGACGATCCAGCTTCAATTGACTCATGATTTCAACTATTGTAATATTAATTAAGTTATTTACTTTCACTCGCATTACAAGATCCATGAAATTCATTTATTTAGTAATAATAATAGTGTAGTGAACGAGAACAGAAGTGGAGATCAACCAAATACACTTGAGTACGAAATTACAGAATATCCTAGTAAAGTCGGAAATCTGTACAATAAATACTTCATTTGCAAAATGTTAACCAATTGTCTCAGACTTCATTGTCACTTCATTTCCACACTAAATATTCTCTGTTCTTATTCATTCTATCTTTCAGCACCTTAACATTCTTCTGTCAGACACTGATGATACTTACTACTAACATGTGTCGATATCAGTAGTACACATCATATCAAGCTTAAATAAATCTAAATTCACTGAATAATTTTCATACTTGTCAGTAATAATTCATCAATCTTAACTTTTTATCACTAAATTGAAAGTGATTAATTCAAGTTTAAACTTGATAGATCAGAAAGAGTAATTTAGTTTCTGCATGTATAAACATTAAATAATGAAGATTATCTTTAAAATGTAATTGGATCTGTTCAGATATTTTACACTTGTAGAATCATTGGAAATAAAATGAATAATGAATAGTATAGTTTTCTTTGCTTAATTTGAACCTTATCAGTGTTTGTATACGGGTGGATTTATCCGCAATATTAAAACGTTCAAATATATGTGTAGCAGCTTATGTTGATATTCATTCGTCCCAGATCCTGTGATTATGATAATTGACTCAATTCTGAGAATCAATACTTTCACCTTGTTGATATATAGAACTAAATGGAATAATCTACATTGGGATATATGTTATTGAAATAAATATTTGTATTATTTGTTGTCAAACAACAATATGGATCATAGAAACTGCTATAATATATCATATTCAATCAACACTTTGTTTTCCTAATCCACATCTTAATTTGTTGTGTTTGTATGGATGCTTCACAAAAGAAACAGGTGAACTTATATATGAAATTTAGAAACATACAAACTGATTATGTGTAAGAAAAAATTAGATAAATAATTGCAGTTTATGAATAGACGGGTTATGTAGATTGTTAAGTTTCTGAAAAAAAGATGATGAATCATTTGATGTTAGACCGCCACTAAAAACTTGAAAGCATTGGAAGGCCGTTTCGTCCAAGTATGGGATTCCTCAACAGTGCGCATCCACGACTTCGCACGTGGGATAATTATGTTTATGCAAATATAGAAAAGTAAGTTACAAATAACTACCAATGACTGTTATTTAATCTACGGCTATCAGGACTCAGTTGCTAAGTGGATAACGCCGTGGCGTTTGAAGCGAATGATACTGGGTTCGAGACTCAGAGTGGACATCAACTCTGAGGTGTAGGCATATCCAGCTGACGAGTCCCAAATAGGACGAGATGCGCGCCCTGGATTCGACTACTAGCCACTATCCATCTTTGCTTCTTTAAATTTACTGCTATAATAATGAAGCCCCTGTTTGCAGTCAGTAAAACAATGACTTACTACATGTTCGTTATTTATATATTTAATCTGAAAGAAGTAAGCGCTTTTATGACAGATTGCTTTGTAGCCGATTTTTCCAAGTTATCATATTAAGAACTTATGAAGTTAGAGGCTAAAAATAAGCTTCTTGGGATGTAATCCATGTTACATAATATTAATCTTATTACTTCTAATGCCTAGTCATTTAAGTGTTTTTAAATAAATGGTGTAATTAACAATAAGGTTCAATGCTGAAAAATATGTTCTGTTGGAGTTAACTTAAATTGATGTTATTATAACTAGTTATAATAATTTTTCAAACTTCAGTATTTTTATAACACTTGAAATAAAACGACTCTATGTAGTCCATACTTATTTCTAAAGGTTACTTTGTTTTGTAAAGTTTTATACGTTTACTTACTTACTTACTTATGGCTGTGACTTCATATGGAGCATAGGCCGCAGACCAGCATTCTCCAACCCACTCTGTCACAGGCCCTCATTCCTAGTTCTATCCAATTCTTGTTCATTCTTCTCATGTCTGTTTTCATTTCTCGGCGTAATGTGTTCTTTTGTCTTTCTCTTCTCCCTTGGCTTTGAGGATTCTATGTAAGGGCTTGCCTTGCAACTGCTGTAGTTATTGATTTCATTGCTTTTTCTTTAGACATAAAATCTATTAAAAATTTGTATTCGTCGTTGCTGAAGATTTATTATCTATAAATCGTTTATCTTGTCTAGCATATGTCTGATCTCATATTAGACGTGTCTCAAATTTTTTTTCTTACTTTGGACCTGATCAATCTATATACATCATAGCATGTTCCTATCAGGTTTTATGTATTTTAAGTTTACTTCAGTTGTTCGAATGAATTTGTTGATCATTTAAACACTTATATTTATTGGTTTCGTTAGTTGATCAAGTACATATTATCGTAGTCATCTAAGTAAAATAACCCACTGGAGGATAAAGTACTGGTGTGCATTTCTATATAATTACAAGACAAGATAAGGAACTGTGATTTCAACTATATCGGATATAAAAGCGATAACCATCAATGGAATGAGTGAACAATATTACAAATTCATTAAAAATAGACAAGTGAACCATAAAATACCGATTCAGTTGTTTGATGATTAATTGCTCTCCACGAGACCTAAAGTCCCTTGATTTGACTCCCGACAGAGTCTTGTATGTGTACACTAATGAAAATAGTCATATTATCATGAAACAACACTACTGCTTGTCAATTTCTAATGGTTACTTAACTAAGGTAATCTTGTAACATATGAGTAAATGATAAGTCAGGAATTACAGGAAACCTAGATATTTAAAAATAATTAGTAGTTTAAAGATAATTGGTGAGACTATAATTTATGAACGACCTTTGAGTGATCTTGATAGTATCCACCTAATAACTACGACCGAATGAAAGTCATAAACCTGTGTGAGGAATTAAAATTATAGTTTACAGTTGATGGTTAAGGTTGGAAATTAGATTTAGGGTTTTCATCACGAACTGACATCAGCTATAATTCCAAGACTATTTAGCAAAAGGGACGAGTGAATTTCGCGCCAAAATCTGAGACATGTTATCTTATACGTAGAGTGGATTTATCCGCAACGTTTCCATGTAAGCCTAATGTATCGCTCAGTGTGATAACGGTCATGTCTACGTTCATGTAATCATAGAATTTGTCATTTGATAATGTATTTTTTTATTAAATAACTAGATTATGCTGTAAATTTTGCTCTGGTTTTAATTTTTATTCGCCACGTCTGACTGCGTTACACTGTACGTTCATTGCATGCTGTGATGATATCCCAAAACATTGTAAGTTTAATGACATCGGTGATTGTTTCCAGATAGACCGGGAGTGTATAATGTTACTAAGGAAAGGTTTTTTTGTGCTGTAAACTATGTTTTTACAAACAACTGACTGTTGTCTTCAGTATCAAAGCAATATATATTTCCTTTGTCTTTGCTAGGTAAGTTCGACTGGCATATAGTTCGTGTTTTGGGTTTATCGGCTGAACTATGTCCATTTAACTACTTTGAGTAACATATCTGTTCACATGAAACAATAATTATGACACTTACTTAGTTTAGTATTCTTGGTTGTCGTGTAATTCAGTTTAGTCTAAAGAATTATAGTATACTTAAGGATAGTGCTTGAAGCCTGTAACGAAACAGATCAGTTTAGTAAGTAGAGTTGCCTGTTTTCAATGAGTATACTGATTCAAATCAGTCTGATTAAAAATAAGAAAAAATTCCCTTTGGTACTGTTGCTGTCATACATTATAAGATAGCTCTAAGTATGTTTGGTGTTTATTTGTTGACTGTACGTCTAGCACTGTCCATATTTCAAGATCACTGTCATTAAACAACTTCCCCATCAATAACATCGGTATCAGGATAGCCAAGTGTCTGAGTTTTTAGTTGCCTGCAAAACAGCCGCATACAGTCATATATGAGGAGTGTTCTGTCTTAATTTAATGCTGCTGTCTGTGGACAAATGTTAGAAATCTTTTTGACAACTGGGACTTTTAGTTTACCGGACACTATATTTACTTGTATATCTTCCTGTAAAACCAGACGCAGATGCATGGGGATGCTTAGATGGGAGCAAAATAATGAAAGATGTGCGATACGGTAGTAAGCCCATGGTATGCTTTGCACAAGTTGTAGTAACTGGCGTGATCAAATATACATGAACTCGAGGTAAATCACAGCTGTATAAATTCTTTCCTTAGAAACATGTTATGTGTTTATTTACATTTTCAACATTCTTGACTAAAGCCATTACTATCTTTTATTTGGAATGCAACAGGAGTGAGCCCTCACAGATCTTACAGTGTTTCGCCGTTAGAACTATGGCTCTATGAAACTGTTTATGGGAGACCCGACTAACGTCAGATTATTAAAAGCATTATGGACGTCCACTTTAGTCTCAAAACCACTTCCAGTATTTTGGAGTTACTTCTTTTACCCTTTCGTTTGAAAAAAAAACAATGAATACTGGAGTTTAACACTACGAATGCGACTCCTAAAAGGGAACCTGGTGTAAATCTTTGTTTGATATTCCATTGTTAATTAAAGTTCCTGAATAAATTTGTAAATCTGATTTTATTTCGTTTCATCTAGTTAACCGTTGTAAGAAACTTGTGAAACACGAGAATTTGAGCTTTTACGTCCAAGTTTTGCTCGTTCTAGTTATTAAAGTATAGACTATCGATCTACTTGCATATTACGAACCTAAATAATCGACCAAAGTCGTTCTTCAATTTTGTAGGTTCCCGGAGCAAAACTCCCAAATACCAAAATAAAGACAAGAGAGCACCAAAATACCAAACCAAAATGTCCGAAATAGTGATATAAACAAAGAAGTTCAAATGTTAAGTAAAACAATTACATCCAATAACACAGTAAATTAATAATGTAAATAAAAGGTTTTAATCTGCCAAATGAATTCAGTTCTCCCGTAACACTCCCGACCAAAAGAACATTGGTTCTTTTCACAGACAAATAAATGAGCAACAAGAATCCAAGTATATGCATCACAAACAATCAACAACAAACACTCAATATAACAGCAATCTCGTGATCCCTAGTACTTACACCAGTATGCCTAGGGACCCGAGTGGCTACTTACCATCTACGGCTTCAAGAAGACACAGTTTTCTAATATCTCTCACTATGATCCCTTTTCTCGTCCTCAATTCTACCGGCCTCACTAATCTATCCTTACTTGGTAACACTCTCTGCACTAGACCCAAGGGCCATTTGTTTTTCTCGGAGAACTCAGAACATATCATTACTAAGTCACCCTCTCGTATGTTCCTCTCTAGTTGGGTCCACTTGTATCTACGCTGCAACAATGAAACATATTTCTTAGAACAACGTCTCCAAAATACTTGTGCCAAGTAATTCGCTTGCTTCCATCTCTTAGAATACCTGTCATCAGATAGAACGTTATTGAGTTCTGCGACGTTCTCTCTCAATAGTAGTAGTTTCGCTGGTGTTATTGCATCGAGATCATTCGAGTCGTCCGTAACCGGAACCAAAGGTCAATTGTTAATTATACGCTCAGCCTCTATCATGAAAGTTTCAAGATATTCATCTGTTAAAGATTGTTCCTTTACAAGAGCACACAATACTCTACGTACAGAGAGAATCATGCACTTCCAAACTCCTCCTTAATGACTAGCAGCCGGAGAACTGAAATGCCAGTCAATCCCATTTCTTAGCAAATCAGAGTGTATACGTTCCTGCACCCAATCCTGAAGACATTTTCTTAGCTAACGTTCAGCCCACACCAGATATGATCCATTATCACTGTAAATCTCTTTTGGATAGCCTCACATGCCGATAAACCTCATCAATGCCATGATAAATGAGTCTGTGGTAAAACTATATGCAACTTCCAGATGCACAGCTCTCAATCTTAAACATGTGAATACACCACCATATCTCTTCTCGGTACGTCTACCATGTTTAACCATAACGGGTCTAAGATAATCTACACCAACTGATAAGAATGGATAGTCACCATCTTCTATTGTGCTCGGAGGTAGTGGTGCCATCAGTTGTTGGATGGGGCAGTCGTTCCTCCTTTTACAGTAAACACAATCCTTTATCACTCTCCTCATGGCCACCCCACCCCTCAGCACCCAAACTTTTTCTCGAACTGTTGCCATTACCTGTGTGGCTCCAACATACCCTTCCAAAATATGATAATACTGTAGAATCAAATTTGTAATTCTATGCTTTGATGGTAATATTATAGGATGCTTCCTCGACTCGGGCCAGGAACTAATTTGAAGTCCGCCACCAACACATAATAATCCGTTTATCATCATTGGGTTTAAGATCCGTAACGGTGAATTTTTTATTTTCGCCTTGCTAATGGTATCAGACGACAATATTTCAATCTCTTTCCGAAATACTCTGCGTTGGACATATCGAATTAAATCTAAACAGGCTAAATTTAATTCATCAACTCTGAGCATACCCACCTGTAGAGACAGATCTGTTCTACCAGAACGCATGATCAATAGATATCACTTGAATCGGGTTAACCATGCAACAGCTTTAGGTAATTTAGTTCAATATGAATAATAATTAATAAGTAAATCGACGGAGGATTCTTCAACTAATACATGCGTGGACATAGCTTTCTTTAATTCCAAGAGATGGGGATCAGGACCTTGTATATCGGCAACAGGCCAACAGTCCTTTGGCTTCTTCAAAAAATATGGGCCCTCCTCCCATACCTTGACGTCACTGATGTTGAACTTGGCCCCTCTCTATGTGAAGTCTGTTATGTTTTCATTAGAAGGTACGAATCCCGATTGGTCCACTTTAGTAAGACTATGAATAGTCGAAATCCAGTTTGCTATGAATGTTTTAAACTGGCTTTTCTCATTTCTATTACAGTGTAACACAATCATAGAATCCGTCCAAAATCTAACCTCTGCAAACTTAACATCCAACTCGAACTGCAGCTGGGACCCCATGCGAGCTGATAACACCGCAGCCGTAAGTTCCAAACGCGGTATAGTTTGAACCTTCAAAGGGGTTACTCTTGCCTTAGCCATAATAAGACGGGAACATACTTCATTGTCATGGATGTGAGAGCGGACGTATGCCACTGCAATATACCCAGTTTCCGGGGCATCGCTGAAAATGTGAAGTTCCAGGAGAGAGCGATCTGACTGCGGAGACAATACGCAACGTGGAAAACTAACGTTCTCAACCCCTTGAAATTCACTTAAAATCCGTAACCAATGTCTGCTCTCCTCAATTGGAATCTCTTCGCCCCATGCTAGTCCCAATTTACCTAAACGTTGAAGTAACTGCTTCATTGGAAGTATAAACGGTGCTAACAATCCTAAGGGATCGTAAAGTGAGGCTACACTCGACAATATACCTCGCCTAGTGAGGGGACGTTTCGGTATGCGAGCTTTAAATTCAAACGAATTAACCATAGTATTCCAAAATAATCCCAATGTGCGTTCCCTCGGAGGTCTTTCAAAGTCAATCTCTCTTACGTTTTCTGCTCTCCTCTGGATGAATTGATTCGAGAACTTGTAAACAGTTACTTATCCACTTGGTAAGTCTTAACCCACCTTTTCTGAGGAGTAAACCAAGGGTTTTTGCTAGCTTAATTGCATCCTGCACGTTATCAATGGAGGCAAATAGTCGTCGACATAGAAACTCTTATCTACGACGTTCTGGATATCTTCATTAAATTCCTTACCGAATATAACTACCGTCTTCTTAAGAGCGAAATTAGCGCAAAAAGGGGAGGACATGGATCCAAACGGATGAACTGTTAAATAATATTCCTTAGGCTTCCGTCTTATATCACCGTCTTCCCACCACAATAGACGAAACGCACCCCTGTCATGTCTCGGGATCTTTACTTGAAGAAATATCTGTTCAATATCAGCAGCTAATGCTACGTTACCTAATCTGAATCGTAGAAGTACACCAAATAAACTATTTACAGTATTTGGTCCTCTCAAAAGCTGATCATTAAGAGAACAACCTTGATAGACAGCCGCACAATCAAAAACAATTCTCAATTTTCCAGGCTTTTTAGGGTTGATAACAAGATGATAAGGAATATACCAACAAACAGCATCATGGTCAAAGTCCTCTTCACTAGCTTCAATGATGTAACCCTTACTTAAATGTTTATTCATCACAACTTGATATTTCTCCAAAAGACTGTTATCTTTCATAAACCTCTTTCTTAGGCATTCTAGTCTGCGTTCAGCTAGTTCCAAATTATTCGGTAGCCTTGGCTTATCATACTTCCATGGTAGACCAACTTGGAAATAACCACCCTTCAATCTAAAAGAACTGCTAACTATTTCTAGAGCTTTTTTATCTTCGACAGAATATCCATTACGAAACGTATCTGTATCCTCGAACTCATGATTATATAATCTTTCTAAATCTCGCAAAATATCATTAGCAGAACAATGACACCATTGAACTTGATGTAGAGACCTTGATACTCCCTTAGGACCTATAATCACCCAACCTAGATGAGTACGCACAGCGAACGGATGCTTCATGTCCCCCAGACGTTGTTCCAGGACCCAATGTGCATCCGGAGCATCACACCCAATCAATATTCCTACAAAATTACTTTGCGACCTCGGAAGAGTTATGTCCTTTAGATGTTTCCACCGTTTCAGTTGGAGTTCGGTTAAAAGTGCTGCATGATCGATCGGAAGTTTTTTGGTCGTGTAAACTTTGTTGATCCTTATAGAACCCCATTCATCCAATGAAAATACCTCTAAATTTACCTCCAAACATTCACAATTGGTAGTTCCGTTCACAGTCGCCACCTTTATCGAAGTCTCTTTACCTTTAATACCTAACTGATTAATTGATTGTTCACATACAAGAGAAGTGTCCGAACCACTATCTAGAAGTGCATATGTTTCCAAACATCCTTTGGGGCCGTACAGTCTGACTGGAACGATACCCAAACAAGCCTTTGAGGAGTTCCTTTTCCTCAGTAATGCTTTATCTAACTTTAGTCTAGAAGTACTTAGCTGGCTAGAGGACATACTATTAATACTAACATCATCACACTTATCATCATTAACATCATACATACCACAAACAGCTTTAGAAATTTTACCATCCATTTCGTCATTTTCCCTATGCCTTTTGCTACGCATTTCCATCGTATTGATTGTTCCAAAGCAATCGATTACCAAAACAATTCTGAGCTAATCCAAACGAAACGGATTAATAGGACCAGGAAATTGAATCCAAAATATCCAGAACAAAAATTGAAGAAATTTATGTTACGTACAAGTTTTGCTCGTTCTAGTTATTGAAGTACGGGTTATCGATCTACTTGCAAATTACGAACCCAAATTAACAACAAAACCAAGCTCCAATTTAGATACCAAATTTATTCTTAATTCACAAATAATCGACCAAAGTCGTTCTTCAATTTCGTAGGTTCCCGGAGCAAAACTCCCAAATACCAAACCAAAGACAAGAGAGCAACAAAATACCAAACCAAAATGTCCGAAATAGTGATATAAACAAACAAGTTCAAAAGTTAAGTAAAACAAGTACATCCAATAACACAGTAAATTATTAATGTAAATAAAAGGTTTTAATCTGCCAAATGTCTTCAGTTCTCCCGTAACGGATCATCTAGTTGATATGTAGTAAATTTAAGTCACGGCACTTGATAGATGGACACGAGTTACACATCCTAACCGTCCCTGCCTCTAATTTTAGTTTCTTATTCAAATACCATATGACAAGTAAGCAATAGAAAACCCCTAGGCCTGTGTCTTCTTATAACCTATTTCAGCCACCATGACGTGTTGCAACAGTACGTTGATGGGTACGCGTTTAAGCCATACCTGCTTACAGGAATGTCCTATGATCTGCAATCAATGCCTTAACTACACTTACGGGACACTAGTAACGTGAGGGTACGCGCTTGCCAAAATACAACTACAGGCTCATTCAATGTTTTCACCCACTTATATCAAACATAGCAAAAAAGTCTGTGTTTACTGAATATAAGGCTTTTATTTAAGAAGCTATTAAAAAAAACTGGCAACATAGAAGATGCACATTACGCGACTTGTGTTCATTGATTATCTGAAATAGAGAGTACGAGTATTAGCTTAATAGATGCATTTAGAAAGACGTAGATTAGGATTTCCGAAGAACCAGTGAACTTAACATGTATGGAAACTCTAAGCAGACGCCTACTGCGTATAACTTCATCAACCATATCTATGGCACAGTTTATTGTGTACTCCACGGTCGTCAATCCTAAGTGTGGTGACTGTGTGGATTTTGTTACGGGAAATCCGATACAGCCTGTTTCTTTTAGTATAGTTAGGAGACGGAATAGCTGGTATATCCTGATCTAAATCTCCACCGGCGGTCCAAGTCCATCTCCAACATAGCTTCAAAACTAAACCAACTATTTCATGATACGAAGATGAATATAACATACCTGTAAACTCTGGCATCTGTAGATGAGTAAATACAATGTAACTACATGGAATTCGACAAGTTTTGAATACACGGCAGGTGCAAGTGTCGTCGTTCATATTCACTATAGGATAGTGAGGGCCGTTCACGAAGAACACTAATGGCGATTGACTGTTTTCGATGTACATGAGTCCTTTCTTTTTATAGTCTTCAAGGACTATAAACCTGGCGTATGTAATTAGCATGCTTAAAAGAAGCATTAAGCCATTTGGAGCCACGAAATTTCCTTTGTGACTACAATGCAAGCTCGACTGAACTGACCTGCGTTTGCTTGACTGCCTTTGCCATATATGAGTCTTCCACATACATTTACTAAGAGTGTAGATCACCAACGTAGATGATCTATGTCTAAATGATTGGAGGCCTACTCGAGTTAGACGTGAATGGTGTGACATGCTAGCTAACGTCGAATTCACACCTCGTGTTCAGCACCTTATGTGGACTATCCATTGACGTATCATGGTATCATAGATGCTTTGAAGACTGTACAACACAAAGGACGTTATTACAGAAATATATTACCTAAAGTAGATACAAGCGAAAGTAAAACCACTGCCGCATGGGCCAATCCATGGCTGTAGCACGTACTATTAGCGTCAACTTGCAGGCAGGAGCGATCTGAAACACAACACAACAGTAAGGACCGGCAGATGCCACTCTAGTAAGAACACGTCGTACGAGCACAACAGAGATATATTTTAAAAATTGAATCACGCGGTTTTAGTACAAAAAAAGGAAGTCTATTACAAAATGGTTTTACTCATTATTCAGTAGGTTTAGCTTGCGTAAGGCTTGTTGTTCTTCTTCTAGTATGTCCACTGTCTGTTGACGTTGAAGATGACACAGGTATTCAGTGTTTGTCAACGCGTTTACCAGTAACATCTAATATAACTCGTACCCATCAAGAGAAATCGAAAGACAGAATCGAGGAGATCGGAAGATTGTATTTGGCGATAACCAATATAAAGCAATTAGTCCCTTTTATAAATTTCGATAGAACAATGAGAAGACGGATTTGATCTGAAAAATGTGATGTACTAGCGCTATACATTTCGAACAATCTGGTCACACATATACTTGTCAGGGCATTTTTATATGAAAATTAATAAGTTTCAATTAAATAAAAGTACAACTAAAATAACTAAGGGGAGAAAAAGAATAAGAAATTGTCGCGTTATCCTAGGCCATAGAATGACTTAAGGATTATCAAGGTAAATTCAAGGTTACGACAAATTGTTTTTGTACACATAAGGGGGGTTTAAATTTACGAATAGCCAAGGCTTTAATAAACTTAAGAATTCGACCTTGACAATTTCTGTACAACATTCTAAATGCTGTATCAATGTTAATTTTGTGCCCCGTCTCAATTATATGTTTTGCTATTAAAATTAATTAACATTAATACAGCATTTAGAATGTTGTACAGAAATTGTCAAGGTCGAATTCTTAAGTTTATTAAAGCCTCGGCTATTCGTAAATTTAAACTCCCCTTATGTGTACAAAAACAATTTGTCGTAACCTTGAATTTACCTTGATAATCCTTAAGTCATTCTGTGGCCTAGGATAACGCGACAATTTCTTATTCTTTTTCTCCCCTTAGTTATTTTAATTGTACTTTTATTTAATTGAAACTTATTAATTTTCATATAAAAACGCCCTGACAAGTATATGTGTGACCAGATTGTTCGAAATGTATAGCGCTAGTATATCACATTTTTCAGATCAAATGAGACTTCTCACTGTTCTATCGAGATAACCAATATGTCGGAATTGTCTGATCTAATCTGGCTAGTGCTTGCGGTAGATGTTGAGCACAGCGTTCCCACATGTGATCTGGTGCGGATGCCTGATTGAGAGTTTTCAGCTAGGTGAGTCCACTAAGATTTATTTGCCGCTACAAGGTTACTAATGTGAGTTTGTTTTACTTATTGCAAAGCAACAAGCAGTGAACGTACTAGAAGAAAAGGAACAAGCCTTACGCAAGCTGAACCTGTAAAACAATGAATTAACGCATTTTGTAACAAGCTTCAATTTTTGCACTCGAACCGCCTCTTTCAATTTTTGAATTAGCTCTGTTGTGGGCAGCGCTTCGGGGGTATCGTGACAATTTTTTGCGCTACTATTTCATTTCTGCTGTGTGCACAACCAAAATTCGAAATTAATTATGAATAAATTTGAAAGTCTATTTTCTGTCTTCATAATTAGGCGAAGAGGCTTTTCCATTTTGCGCTACATTGTATCGCGAAGTCCTTGAAAATTCATTTATCAGATGCTGCTATATTAGTTTTTTCGTATTTAAGCGGCAGACTAACAATTATTTCTACCCAAGTATACACTGATGGTGGATAAATCATTTATTTTTATATGAAATAGCATGATCCAAGCACATATCGTCACAAAAATTGTATTGTCGCCAAGGCTACCGAAATTGCGTTACAAGTAACGATACAATGATAAAATTAATTGCTTTTCCCTTCTTTATCACAATTTTGGCTGATTTTCACTGTTTTGTTAGACTTTTTTGGCAGAAATAGGTTGATAGTGAAAACATTAGGTGTCCTGAGTGTTGCAAATATTATGTATATGCCATAGATGATGGTAACACATACCAAGATGTCGATATCACCTCCTACAGTTAGATATCTTAGCCACCGAATTATTGTATTGCAGGAAATAAATCATTATCATGCGGAAGAGGTGTAATTATGTGGAGATTTTTTAAAGATCAAGGTAAGATAGCTTTACTACCTCTTGTGCAGAGTTACAATGTTTTGGCTGCCGGTGTTCTTGCAAAAATACTTAATAGCAGAAATAAGTACTAATATAAAGCAGTTACGCAAAAGCATTGACAAGTACGATTCGATAATCATGATATCTTGATCTAAGGTGACCAGATTGTGTTAGATCGTATGTGATGATCTTCGAAAGTCAACCAAGGCCTGTCTACCTTACGTGCTGATGCCGTGAACGACAATTACTCATAGCTTACGTCCAACTAAAATAAAATAGGCATCAATAATTGCAGGTTACACAGGACGATTCAATGTAAGTTCAAACAGTAGTCTTTATATATGTCCATCGTCTAAGTTTCCGAAGCGCAACCTGTCCAAAGAATTAAATAATACAATCCATGTATGTTGCGACCCAGACTTTCCTAAGCAACGCAAAAGATAAAGGAAATAAGCCTGATTGACTATCCAAAGAAAGGGTATGCCAAATGCACTTTCGATCTGTGATTGAATACCGATTTCTGTTTTTATACTGGTTTCTGGTAAACATTTATACTACAATAACTGTTTCCTGTCTACCTTATTTCCAGTTGGCTTCACAAGTGTTCACAAACCTAACGGGACCGATTCTCAAGAATTGGAAGTTATTTATTAATGGATCATTTGTGCTAGATCTAAACTTTGATAAACGTTTTCACTTATAACGCATCGGTCTTTTAATTACGGAAATGCTTATCTATTGTGGCAGGTCGACATTCGAAATACTGGTTTGGTACACCATGTTCAAGGTTGCAGTATTTGGTAAACGGTATGTATGACTAATCGCGTGTGCACCAAACTGGTAATTATTACACAAGGACGCGAAACAACATCTCTGTCTCACAGCCACATAAGACTGCACAGTTCACTCTCCCTGCCGTTACGCTGTAAGAATAAGTTAATGGCCATATAAATGAACTTATGTAAAACTAAAAAGATTACAATATTAGAAATCCTTGTTATCAGGAAGCATAGCTATGGTCAGTGTTAACAATGGATTCTGACGATGTAGCTTCATCATTAGCACCGATTGAACTCACCACTTGTGCTCATGTCTTCCGATGCTTCGAGGCATGAACGGATGGGTTTACTTGCCAAAAGTTCACTAAGAGCATGGATTGAGTGGTGGTTGTTAGTGAACTTCCCTAGCAGCTCACCACTCCCTGAAGAGATTGACATGTTGTTCAGCGCACGAAGAACCAAGTCCGTTATGTATTTCCTTGTCCACCGGCTGCTGTGTCGAAATAAGTCTACAAAGCTTATAGAGACAAAGGGACACACACCTCCACGAATTTGATCTTTAGAATGTGCATACAGAATATGACCACAGGGCAGCATGTAGTCATTGAAACGCTCACAAGCACATCGTGCACGTGAAGAATCAACAACATACATCATACCTTTGTCGTAGCACTGGATGCATTCTCCTTCTATAAATTCGTGTCTCATTGTCCGAACACGTTTATAACCATACACGTCTTATCAATAAGCACAAACGATTGCGTATCAGACCACCTCTAACCGATTGACTCACTTCATACCTGAAAAATCAACATTCTAAGGTCAGGGTTCAATTTCACTTTATCTCAGGCTTTGGAATGTCCTAGTGGGGTCCCTCAGGGCTCAGTACTAGGATCTCTTCTCTTCTTGATCTACACAATTGATCTTCCTCAACAGGTAACGTTAGACTTATTACTTTTCGCCGACAACGTGAAACTTTGGAGAGAGATACACAACCAAAACGGCATACAGGCACTTCAGGAGAATCTTGTTCGACTTCAAAGTTGGGCAGACGATCACGGACTTACCTTCGACACTTCAAAGTTTAAAGTAGTCCATCTGCGACATGTCACAGACTACAGTTATAACTTAGGAAACTCCTCTCTACCAGTATCCCAAGTCGAAAAAGATTTAGGAGTTCTGGTGCTCTGCGATTTGAAGTCTTACGCCAACTGTGACAAAAATGCCTTTCGAGCAAGCCTTGCACTGGTAACATTGAAGCGCAATTTTGGCCAGTTTGACGGAAGAACTTTCCACATAATCTTCAATAGTTTTATCCGTCCCCATTTAGAGTACGGAAACATAATATTTCCCCCTCACTCCAAAAGAATAAGGACACTCTGGAGCGTGTCCAACGGCGAGCCACGAAATCAGTTCGAAGACTCAAATTTAAACCTTATGAAGAGCACCTCCATTCATTTAACCTTTACCCTTTAGAGTATAGGCGTCTTAGAGGTGACTTTCTGATGGCTTATAGAATCCTTAACACTTCTGGACATCCTCTCAAACACCTATTAAGCTTAGTTCCAACACTAACCTAAGGAGTAACACCCAGAACTTGAAGATACAACTGTCAAATGCTGGAATTCGCTGCCGGCCGAGCTAGTCCAAGCGACTTCGTGGGAGTCCTTTAAGAGGCAACTTGATCTATTCTTTAGGACCAAGGATAGTATCACACTATGATTTACCAATTTCTTTTTCCTCTTTTGTTGTTAACATGCCTAGGATCCTACCTGGAGTTATTCGTGAACCCCTGCTACGAGACACGGAAGCCTGTTAAGCGAAGGCTCATTCTATTCCGTCCACAACCATTTGAACCATATATCACGAAAAAGTACTTTAGAGTCGGATCATCACTGTTCTTTTTACATACTGACATGACGTACTTAGAATGCGTATACTAAAAAAATAATTATTAACCACAGAAGTCATATTACCTTATCTACTTCTTTCAAACAGGTCTCAAAATTGTCCCAACTTGTAAATCTTCGAGATAACATAATATCATTGAAGATTCGTTCTATATCATGCATCATCACGATAGCATCGTCTTCGTTACTTGAAGAATGAACGTTATCAGACATGGTCTGGTTGAACTCAATTCAAATCTAGGAATGCCTTGATTTAACCGCTTCTGAAAATTTTCACGAAATGTCGATGTGACGCAACAATCATCTCGCGACAGTTTGACCTTCAAGTGCTAGCAACCTCCAACATTGAACAATGCTCTTGAAGAGTTGCCTTTGTTGTGCTAGTACGCCGTGTTCGCACTTCAAAGGCAATTACCATTTCTGACTGTTGTGTTGTTGTTTCAGATAATTCCTGCTTCCGAATAAACACTAATACAACGTGCTACACCCAAGGTGACAACATGACTGTTGAAAGATGTAGCCCATTTTCGTTTTCGACCCATCCAGTATGTGTTCAAATACGTTGAAATGCGTCTGCTGCGAACACTGATTATTCGACGGATCGGATGAAAATTGACAACTGATTGTTCACGCACAAGTTGACATAAGTACTGCTTGATTATTGGATTGCGGGTCTTCTTGCGCATAGCTCTACACACGTGGAATGAGCATAAAGCTATTTGGGCAGTACGGTAGGTTAATTCGACACCAGTTATTGTGGGTCTTGAAAAGTCCATCACAAACATTTCCGTCTGAATGGTGCTATTCATGATATTTTTGAAATGGTCAATTATCCATACTACATCTGCCTTCTTTTCCTTCGTCCAAGCAAACATTACTGGGACTCCATGCCCGCAGTTATCTGTACAAACCAGCTGGAAGAGTTTATAACTAAATACAATTGATAAGCAGGATATTTTTAATTTCCCCTGTTCGTGTTGTATGTTGAATCCAAACACACAACTTCAGGGAATCGTTTGTACGCTCCAATTTGCTCGTGCGTACTAAATGCTATCTTTGTGACCAGGTTAGCCACACCCTTATAAGAAACGAACACTTTTCCATTTTTCCACAAGGTTGCAATTACGTCGTTTAAACTTCCACAACCTAATAAACCGTAAATATATGATATAAGCTTACGTTCGACAAATTTATATTTTAAATTATTGACATAATGCACTGTTATTGTCTTTTTGAAATTTTCTTCTGCATACTTAACAATTGATTCAGCACTACTTCCAGCCTCAACCATCGGTAGAACAACTTTCAGCTGATCTTTACTTAGTCTTCTGAACCAAGGATCATTTTTCAGGCACTTCTCATCACAGGGATGGTTATGTATCATCCTCGACGACGATATGACGAACCGGTCCACATCATACCGTAAACGAAACATGAGTTTTGCAATCACTAAACTTTGATCTATGAGAATTGAAAACGATAATAATAATCATTTCCCCTTTTACTCTCTGACCATGGCTCTCCGGCTTGCTTTCATGTACTACATAATGTACAAAGAAAAGCCGGAAATTCGCTAAGTATGTAGTGCATGTATGTTCTTTTGGCCATAAAAAGAAGCCGGAGAGCCATGGTCAGAGAGTAAAAGGGGAAATGATTATTATTATCGTTTTCAATTCTCATAGATCAAAGTTTAGTGATTGCAAAACCCATGTTTCGTTTACGGTATGATGTGGACCGGTTCGTCATATCGTCGTCGAGGATGATACATAACCATCCCTGTGATGAGAAGTGCCTGAAAAATGATCCTTGGTTCAGAAGACTAAGTAAAGATCAGCTGAAAGTTGTTCTACCGATGGTTGAGGCTGGAAGTAGTGCTGAATCAATTGTTAAGTATGCAGAAGAAAATTTCAAAAAGACAATAACAGTGCATTATGTCAATAATTTAAAATATAAATTTGTCGAACGTAAGCTTATATCATATATTTACGGTTTATTAGGTTGTGGAAGTTTAAACGACGTAATTGCAACCTTGTGGAAAAATAGAAAAGTGTTCGTTTCTTATAAGGGTGTGGCTAACCTGGTCACAAAGATAGCATTTAGTACGCACGAGCAAATTGGAGCGTACAAACGATTCCCTGAAGTTGTGTGTTTGGATTCAACATACAACACGAACAGGGGAAATTAAAAATATCCTGCTTATCAATTGTATTTAGTTATAAACTCTTCCAGCTGGTTTGTACAGATAACTGCGGGCATGGAGTCCCAGTGATGTTTGCTTGGACGAAGGAAAAGAAGGTAGATGTAGTATGGATAATTGACCATTTCAAAAATATCATGAATAGCACCATTCAGACAGAAACGTTTGTGATGGACTTTTCAAGACCCACAATATCTGGTGTCGAATTAACCTACCGTACTGCCCAAATAGCTTTATGCTCATTCCACGTGTGTAGAGCTATGCGCAAGAAGACCCGCAATCCAATAATCAAGCAGTACTTATGTCAACTTGTGCGTGAACAATCAGTTGTCAATTTTCATCCGATCCGTCGAATAATCAGTGTTCGCAGCAGACGCATTTCAACGTATTTGAACACATACTGGATGGGTCGAAAACGAAAATGGGCTACATCTTTCAACAGTGATGTCTTTACCTTGGGTAACAATCCAAATAAACGCGTCGAAAACACACATAGACAATTAAAGAAAAAGTTGGATAACGGAGATCCTCTGAGTAAATTGATGTAAAAGACTCATTTATGACGAAGTCAGGTTTGTTGCTCCAGATGGCTTAATGCTTCTTTCAAGCAAGCTAATTACATACGCCAGGTTTATAGTCCTTGAAGACTATAAAAAGAAAGGACTCATGTACATCGAAAACAGTCAATCGCCATTAGTGTTCTTCGTGAACGGCCCTCACTATCCTATAGTGAATATGAACGACGACACTTGCACCTGCCGTGTATTCAAAACTTGTCGAATTCCATGTAGTTACATTGTATTTACTCATCTACAGATGCCAGAGTTTACAGGTATGTTATATTCATCTTCGTATCATGAAATAGTTGGTTTAGTTTTGAAGCTATGTTGGAGATGGACTTGGACCGCCGGTGGAGATTTAGATCAGGATATACCAGCTATTCCGTCTCCTAACTATACTAAAAGAAACAGGCTGTATCGGATTTCCCGTAACAAAATCCACACAGTCACCACACTTAGGATTGACGACCGTGGAGTACACAATAAACTGTGCCATAGATATGGTTGATGAAGTTATACGCAGTAGGCGTCTGCTTAGAGTTTCCATACATGTTAAGTTCACTGGTTCTTCGGAAATCCTAATCTACGTCTTTCTAAATGCATCTATTAAGCTAATACTCGTACTCTCTATTTCAGATAATCAATGAACACAAGTCGCGTAATGTGCATCTTCTATGTTGCCAGTTTTTTTTAATAGCTTCTTAAATAAAAGCCTTATATTCAGTAAACACAGACTTTTTTGCTATGTTTGATATAAGTGGGTGAAAACATTGAATGAGCCTGTAGTTGTATTTTGGCGAGCGCGTACCCTCGCGTTACTAGTGTCCCGTAAGTGTAGTTAAGGCATTGATTGCAGATCATAGGACATTCCTGTATGCAGGTATGGCTTAAACGCGTACCCATCAACGTACTGTTGCAACACGTCATGGTGGCTGAAATAGGTTATAAGAAGACACAGGTCTAGGGGTTTTCTATTGCTTACTTGTTATATGGTATTTGAATAAGAAACTAAAATTAGAGGCAGGGACGGTTAGGATGTGTAACTCGTGTCCATCTATCAAGTGCCGTGACTTAAATTTACTACATATTAAGTAGGTGCTTAGAGGCTCGTGTTTCACAAGTTTCTTACAACGGTTAACTAGATGAAACGAAATAAAATCAGATTTACAAATTTATTCAGGAACTTTAATTAACAATGGAATATCAAACAAAGATTTACACCAGGTTCCCTTTTAGGAGTCGCATTCGTAGTGTTAAACTCCAGTATTCATTGTTTTTTTTTCAAACGAAAGGGTAAAAGAAGTAACTCCAAAATACTGGAAGTGGTTTTGAGACTAAAGTGGACGTCCATAATGCTTTTAATAATCTGACGTTAGTCGGGTCTCCCATAAACAGTTTCATAGAGCCATAGTTCTAACGGCGAAACACTGTAAGATCTGTGAGGGCTCACTCCTGTTGCATTCCAAATAAAAGATAGTAATGGCTTTAGTCAAGAATGTTGAAAATGTAAATAAACACATAACATGTTTCTAAGGAAAGAATTTATACAGCTGTGATTTACCTCGAGTTCATGTATATTTGATCACGCCAGTTACTACAACTTGTGCAAAGCATACCATGGGCTTACTACCGTATCGCACATCTTTCATTATTTTGCTCCCATCTAAGCATCCCCATGCATCTGCGTCTGGTTTTACAGGAAGATATACAAGTAAATATAGTGTCCGGTAAACTAAAAGTCCCAGTTGTCAAAAAGATTTCTAACATTTGTCCACAGACAGCAGCATTAAATTAAGACAGAACACTCCTCATCTATGACTGTATGCGGCTGTTTTGCAGGCAACTAAAAACTCAGACACTTGGCTATCCTGATACCGATGTTATTGATGGGGAAGTTGTTTAATGACAGTGATCTTGAAATATGGACAGTGCTAGACGTACAGTCAACAAATAAACACCAAACATACTTAGAGCTATCTTATAATGTATGACAGCAACAGTACCAAAGGGAATTTTTTCTTATTTTTAATCAGACTGATTTGAATCAGTATACTCATTGAAAACAGGCAACTCTACTTACTAAACTGATCTGTTTCGTTACAGGCTTCAAGCACTATCCTTAAGTATACTATAATTCTTTAGACTAAACTGAATTACACGACAACCAAGAATACTAAACTAAGTAAGTGTCATAATTATTGTTTCATGTGAACAGATATGTTACTCAAAGTAGTTAAATGGACATAGTTCAGCCGATAAACCCAAAACACGAACTATATGCCAGTCGAACTTACCTAGCAAAGACAAAGGAAATATATATTGCTTTGATACTGAAGACAACAGTCAGTTGTTTGTAAAAACATAGTTTACAGCACAAAAAAACCTTTCCTTAGTAACATTATACACTCCCGGTCTATCTGGAAACAATCACCGATGTCATTAAACTTACAATGTTTTGGGATATCATCACAGCATGCAATGAACGTACAGTGTAACGCAGTCAGACGTGGCGAATAAAAATTAAAACCAGAGCAAAATTTACAGCATAATCTAGTTATTTAATAAAAAAATACATTATCAAATGACAAATTCTATGATTACATGAACGTAGACATGACCGTTATCACACTGAGCGATACATTAGGCTTACATGGAAACGTTGCGGATAAATCCACTCTACGTATAAGATAACATGTCTCAGATTTTGGCGCGAAATTCACTCGTCCCTTTTGCTAAATAGTCTTGGAATTATAGCTGATGTCAGTTCGTGATGAAAACCCTAAATCTAATTTCCAACCTTAACCATCAACTGTAAACTATAATTTTAATTCCTCACACAGGTTTATGACTTTCATTCGGTCGTAGTTATTAGGTGGATACTATCAAGATCACTCAAAGGTCGTTCATAAATTATAGTCTCACCAATTATCTTTAAACTACTAATTATTTTTAAATATCTAGGTTTCCTGTAATTCCTGACTTATCATTTACTCATATGTTACAAGATTACCTTAGTTAAGTAACCATTAGAAATTGACAAGCAGTAGTGTTGTTTCATGATAATATGACTATTTTCATTAGTGTACACATACAAGACTCTGTCGGGAGTCAAATCAAGGGACTTTAGGTCTCGTGGAGAGCAATTAATCATCAAACAACTGAATCGGTATTTTATGGTTCACTTGTCTATTTTTAATGAATTTGTAATATTGTTCACTCATTCCATTGATGGTTATCGCTTTTATATCCGATATAGTTGAAATCACAGTTCCTTATCTTGTCTTGTAATTATATAGAAATGCACACCAGTACTTTATCCTCCAGTGGGTTATTTTACTTAGATGACTACGATAATATGTACTTGATCAACTAACGAAACCAATAAATATAAGTGTTTAAATGATCAACAAATTCATTCGAACAACTGAAGTAAACTTAAAATACATAAAACCTGATAGGAACATGCTATGATGTATATAGATTGATCAGGTCCAAAGTAAGAAAAAAAATTTGAGACACGTCTAATATGAGATCAGACATATGCTAGACAAGATAAACGATTTATAGATAATAAATCTTCAGCAACGACGAATACAAATTTTTAATAGATTTTATGTCTAAAGAAAAAGCAATGAAATCAATAACTACAGCAGTTGCAAGGCAAGCCCTTACATAGAATCCTCAAAGCCAAGGGAGAAGAGAAAGACAAAAGAACACATTACGCCGAGAAATGAAGACAGACATGAGAAGAATGAACAAGAATTGGATAGAACTAGGAATGAGGGCCCGTGACAGAGTGGGTTGGAGAATGCTGGTCTGCGGCCTATGCTCCATATGAAGTCACAGCCATAAGTAAGTAAGTAAGTAAACATATAAAACTTTACAAAACAAAGTAACCTTTAGAAATAAGTATGGACTACATAGAGTCGTTTTATTTCAAGTGTTATAAAAATACTGAAGTTTGAAAAATTATTATAACTAGTTATAATAACATCAATTTAAGTTAACTCCAACAGAACATATTTTTCAGCATTGAACCTTATTGTTGATTACACCATTTATTTAAATACACTTAGTTGACTAGGCATTAGAAGTAATAAGATTAATATTATGTAACATTGATTACATCTCAAGAAGCTTATTTTTAGCCTCGGCTACAAAGCAACCTGTCATAAAAGCGCTTACTTCTTTCAGATTAAATATATAAATAACGAACATGTAGTAAGTCATTGTTTTACTGACTGCTAACAGGGGCTTCATTTTTATAGCAGTAAATTTAAAGAAGCAAAAATGGATAGTGGCTAGTAGTCGAATCCAGGGCGCGCATCTCGTCCTATTTGGGACTCGTCAGCTGGATATGCCTACACCTCAGAGTTGATGTCCACTCTGAGACTCGAACCCAGTATCATTCGCTTCAAACGCCACGGCGTTATCCACTTAGCTACTGAATCCTGATAGCCGTAGATTAAATAACAGTCATTGGTAGTTATTTGTAACTTACTTTTCTATATTTGCATAAACATAATTATCCCACGTGCGAAGTCGTGGATGCGCACTGTTGAGGAATCCCATACTTGGACGAAACGGCCTTCCAATGCTTTCAAGTTTTTAGTGGCGGTCTAACATCAAATGATTCATCATCTTTTTTTCAGAAACTTAACAATCTACATAACCCGTCTATTCATAAACTACAATTATTTATTTAATTTTTTCTTACACATAATCAGTTTGTATGTTTCTAAATTTCATATATAAGTTCACCTGTTTCTTTTGTGAAGCATCCATACAAACACAACAAATTAAGATGTGGATTAGGAAAACAAAGTGTTGATTGAATATGATATATTATAGCAGTTTCTATGATCCATATTGTTGTTTGACAACAAATAATACAAATATTTATTTCAATAACATATATCCCAATGTAGATTATTCCATTTAGTTCTATATATCAACAAGGTGAAAGTATTGATTCTCAGAATTGAGTCAATTATCATAATCACAGGATCTGGGACGAATGAATATCAACATAAGCTGCTACATATATATTTTAACGTTTTAATATTGCGGATAAATCCACCCGTATACAAACACTGATAAGATTCAAATTAAGCAAAGGAAACTATACTATTCATTATTCATTTTATTTCCAATGATTCTACAAGTGTAAAATATCTGAACAGATCCAATTACATTTTAAAGATAATCTTCATTATTTAATGTTTATACATGCAGAAACTAAATTACTCTTTCTGATCTATCAAGTTTAAACTTGAATTAATCACTTTAAATTTAGTGATAAAAAGTTAAGATTGATGAATTATTACTGACAAGTATGAAAATTATTCAGTGAATTTAGGTTTATTTCAGCTTGATATGATGTGTACTACTGATATCGACACATGTTAGTAGTATGTATCATCAGTGTCTGACAGAAGAAAGTTAAGGTGGTGAAAGAAAAAAGGAAGAATAACAGAGAATGATTAGTGTGGAAATGAAGTAACAATGAAGTCTGAGACAATTGATTGACATTTTGCAAATGAAGTATTTATTGTACAGATTTCCGAGGTTACTAGGATATTGTGTAATTTCGTACTCAAGTGTATTTGGTTGATCCCCACTTCTGTTCTCGTTCACTACACTATTATTATTACTAAATAAATGAATTTCATGGATCTTGTAATGCGAGTGAAAGTAAATAACTTAATTAATATTACAATAGTTGAAATCATGAGTCAATTGAAGCTGGATCGTCATGGAAAACCTGGAAGCACTTGAAAGTTGCTTCGTCCCATTATGGGACTCCTCAGCAGTGCGCACCTCCGATCCCTCCCCACACGATATTCGAACCCAGAACCTACCAAAATCTCCACAAAACCCCTTCTGATAATAATCATCTGTTCACTAGTGACTGACTTCAAGATGCATTTCCTGGAGTTCTAGTGAGAAGCTGTTACCAGGGAAGTTCAACCAGGTCTGTTGTGAGATATCAGCTTAGTGAATACATTGGTGTACGGTGGCGCAATTTCGTAGATTAGTCGAAGTTAAACAGTAACACCGTTGGATACCGAACGACTGAGTGGTCTAATGGTCAAGCGCTCGCACACGAGACTGTTAAGTCTTGGGTTCGAATCTCGTGGGGGGTGAGCGGGATCGTGGATGCATACTACTGAGGAGTGCCAGAGTAGGACGAAAGGGCCGTCCAGTGCTTCCAGGTTTTCCATGGTGATCTAGCTTCAACTGACTCATGATTTGAACTATTGAAACTACTACAATCTCCACAAAACCCCTTCTGTTAATTAATATTAGTTTGATCCTGTAGAAACTAAACGACTAGAAATAATACATAATAAGTACAAAGTCACTTTTTAGAATAAACATTCGTGTTATAATCATGTTCCAGTTTGTTATCACAAATAAAGTTTCATAATCTTTAGCTTAGAATTAGACATATACAATTGTTGAAGTAAATAGGTTGAACAATATCAAATTGAAGTTTAATGTTCATCACATTCAGTCTACTTATCTTTACTATTCATGATATATGAAGAGTACAAACTATGAAGGTGGTCAATGCGGGTTTAAATCACACAAGATATTTCAGCTCTCTGAAGATTACAAAAACGTCTTATTGAAGAGTGTCATCTACCACAAAACCTTAGGTTCGTCGTTTTCTATTAACTACCACTAAACACTTAACATTATTTCACATTGTTGATAAAAGAATGACAAAAAAAGAACAGAACATAATGTAACTTGTTTACTACGTACATGTAAGCTTATTTTCAAATCATAAATACAGACTATATGAAGCTGATCAGGGTAGTCATATAAAAGTATTATTAAATGAGAATTATCCTCATTTTCTTATTTATTTTCAGCTTCATTTCAATTGTTTAGATTGTGTAGATCATTTGCCAACAAACTAATACTCTTATAACACATTACTCAGATGAAACTAAATTGAAAAGATTAATCGGATTCATTTATTGCTTCATTAACTAATGACTTTCATTATTAAAGAACAATTAAAGAAATGAGATTTTGTTTATGAATAAAAATTACTTCTGGAATTATTTCAGTCGTATTGTTAATAGGTGAATTTATACAAAGAAGCATTCATTACTTATATATATCCTATAAGCACCAACAAATGCGGGTGAAGGCATCCAGTGTAGCAGAAACCTCAGCATCAGTAGGTCTCAACATGCACAAGGGAAAAATCAATATCCTCAAACACAACACAGAGAACACCAACCCAAACCACACTCGACAGAGGAGCTCTAGAAGATGTTGAATCTTTCACATGCCTGGACAGCATCATCAATGAACGAGGAGGATCCAATGCAGACGTAAAGACGAGGATTGGTAAAGCAAGGACAGCATTCATACAGTTGAAGAACATATGGAACTCAAAACAACTGTCAACTAACATCAAAGACACAATCTTCAATACAAACGTCAAGACAGTTGTACTATATGGAGCTAAAACATGGAGAACTACTACAACCATGATCAAAAATTTACAATTGTTTATAAACAAATGTCCACGCAAAATACTCAATGTCCGTTGACCTGATACGATCAGTAATAGAGAACAAATCAGCTTCCGACTGAAGAGATTAGGAAAAGATGTTGGAAGTGGATGGGATATATATTATGGAAATCACCAAACTGAATCACGAGGCAAGCCCTAACTTGGAATCCTGAAGGGAAACGGAGAAGTAAAGCAAATTCATTACAAATAGATCATTTATATGGTCAGGTTCTGGTGACAATCTCATAATCGAAAACTGTAATTCAATTGATAGTTTGAAGTTGATGATTGTATTTTAGATGGTAGAGAAAAGAAAGAAAACTAGCTTGCCTGAAATCATACATTCAATGTTGGATTATGAAACACTGATATAAACTTGATATAGTACGTCTAGTGTTTATATTAGATTATTAGATCGTTCAACTTACTGTGTCTCTCACATAACCCAACTACAGTTTATTACATTGTTTTAATTAAAACATAAAATTAAATAGATAAGTATCAAACACAGATATAAATTATCACTAGTGTATATCTTTGTGCAGGTATCATTATCAACGCTTGAAGATATTAGTTGACATTGACTGATTGATGCATATATCAATTTATTCTTTGTCTTGCCTTAGATACTGTGTTTTGGAATTGTTTCATATATCTATTTTTCGTTCCGAAGTTTTTTTCTTTGTTCTCAAATCATAGTGTCTGTACCTAATCATTTCCACTATCATTAATATTATTACCAATTCCACTACATTAGAATTTTTATTGATAATTTCCTTACACCATACTGAAGGTTCTACGTTAAGGTGGTAGTTGGAGATAGTCGACAGGAAACCCTGGATCTAGGTTTCGTGCTAATTAGCACTCATCAGCAAGATGTACCTGTGATCTTAACGGAACTGATACTCGCTGACGTATTCGATCCCGTGTCGTTCGGCTTCACAGCCGCGACTGACATCCTGTAGGACTAAGATGTATTTACAATTGACTGATCACTGGGTGGTGATCAATGTTATGTATGTCAGGTCTTTCTTAGTGCAGATCAGGGAGCATCAGTTCCCTCAGGATTACAGGTACACCTTACTGACGAGTTCTAAGTAGTACGAAACCTAGGTCCAGGGTTTTCTGGTGATTACCTCCAACCACCATCTTATTTCAACATAGTGCATGCAATGTCGAGTCACTTAGACTAGTGGCCACATTGCATCTTAGACGATAGCATTTGATCTGCACGAAGAAGGTTCTACGTTAATTATGTACTACTATTATTATTACAATTGCTGTCATTATTAATAACTCATCTACCAAGTGCAAATGCATATACGTTACTTCTATTCATACTCCAAATGTAAGGGTTAGTCATCAAAACCGAAGTGGACTAGAACTTGGATTTTGAATTCAGTGGTTGGAAATCAAATAACATGACTCCCGGACCATCATTCCATAGTCAGAATGCTTACAATATACATATAAATATATAAGCGAAATGCTAAACTTCATTTCAGAGATCATTGAAAGTTGGTTTTGTGTATTATTTAATAAAAGTAATTAATAAAAGACTAGAATAATATCAAGATTTGTTTTCTACCCATCAGAGAAATTATAATATAGGCTAGGTGAATAGTCTTTAATGGTATTATAGTTGATGAGTTGTTCCAAATTAAACGAACACTCATCAAAATTGGCTGTTCGTTCAGTATTATTGAATGAGATATTTAAATAAAATTAAAGTTTCAATAATCCTCATCATAAACTTCTCTTCATGAAAATTGAGTTTGTAGAGGAGAGAACAGCATAAATTCTGAAAACTCGACTTACGGCATCTGTAGATATATAGCAGTCCAAAAATAACTCCTAGCAGTCACTATTTATTGATTCTTTGTTTAGATGTAACAGAAACATTATCACTCAGCCATTTCATTCTCAACTGGTCTCCTGTAGAAGTAAAATATCTACAGTTCATTAATCACTGGATAGTATGATCAGCGTCATGTTTGTCTAATTTTCTAATGTTCTTCCTATCCTATTATGTTAATAACAAGTTCCATTATAGTATTAGACCAACATGACATTGACTACTACTAAGTGATCAGCTGGTGATAAGCAAATAAGTAGTATACAATATTACTAAATATGACGGTTAACAATAACTCTCTTTAGTACAACCACTTACATCACAGACGATCGTATAATAATTTGATCAACTAATAAATGTTGTTTAAAAAAGTGGAAATGACGAAGTATTCTCTTAGGTTCATGCATAATCGTTTGAGACAGAAAAAAAGCCCATTTCAAAAGTGATACTAATCGTTTTCAGTTTTTGTCCGTCAAAATAAAGCGAAAAGTTTTGACATTTTGTTAATAAAACTACAAATCATTCTAAACAATGAAAACTTTATAAGGTTTTTAAATGAACACAGACTGATACAAAATATTTATTCCTACAATGGATTTGTAGAGACTGTTTGACTTTAGAAATTACGTCACCAACTGATCATAGTCAGAAGAATCACTAATCAGCTGTTTCTTTTTTATATGAAACTCATCATAAGTGCGTAACCTTGAGCCCACCAAGAATCAAATAAAAAATAGTTAGGTATCTTGACAAATATTCAGTCTTTAGTCTCTTGAATCAGGATGCAGTTGTTTGCATGTTTGGAATTTTGAGTAGTCATCATGCGATATCATCGGTTAGTAACTATCTCGTAGCTGGCATAACTGAACTCAACATTAAGAATGACTTGATATACATGAAACCGATCACTACTCAGTGATTAATCAGTTGTAAGAATATCTCAGTCATGCATGAGGTTAGTTGTGGCCCGCATAGGTTAGTGTAACATCTCATTACTTAAGCCTGTTACTCCCAAGGGAGCATAGGCCACCGACCAGCGTTCCCCAGTCCACTCTGTCATGAACCTTCTTTTCTGGTTCTACCCAATTGTTGTTCATTCTTCTTATGTTTGTCTTCATTTCTCGGCGTAATGTGTTCTTTGGTCTTTCTCTTCTCCTTTCTTTAGGGATTCCATCTGAGGGCTTGTCTTCTGACGCATTTGGGTGCTTTCCTCAATGTGTGTCCTACCCACTTCCAGCGCTTCTTCCTGATTTCTCCCTCCGCTGGGATCTGGTTTGTTCTCTCTCACAGTAGGCTGTTGCCGATAGTATCTGGTCAACGGATCCGAAGTATTTTGCGTAGGCAAATGGTAATAAACACTTGTATCTTCTGGATGATTGCTATTGTAGTTCTCCAAGTTTCTGACTCATGCAGTAGAACTGTTTTGACATTTGTATTGAAAATTGTGAATTTGGTGTTGGTTGACAGATGTTTTGAGCTCCAGATATTCTTTAAATGTGAATATGCTGGTCTTGCTTTGCCGATCCGCGCTTTCACATTTTCATCAGAGCCGCCGTGCTCATCAATGATGCTGCCCAGATATGTAAAGGATTTAAAATCTTACAAATTTTCTCCGTCAAGTGTGATTTGATTGGTGCATACTGTGTTGTACGGGAGAATCTTGCTTTTCTGTTTGCGTATGTTGAGACCTACTGTTACTGAGGCTGCTACTACACTTGTCCACTTCTCCTGTATTGGTTGTTGCATGTGCTATAGAAGACCTGATCATCTGAGAAGTCTAAATCGTCCAGTTGCATCTTAGCTATCCACTGTATTCCATGCTGACCCTCCTCCAGATTATTGACGTCTTCATGATCCAGTCGATCACCAGGAGAAAAAGGAAAGGTGAGAGTAAGCAACCTTGCCTGACTCCTGTCTTTACTTCGAACGAGTCTGTCAGCTGTTCTCCATACACAATTTCCATCATAGGAATTTCGTATAATATTGACGTCTCATAGGTACATGTAGATACATACATATACCTATGAAATGATACTGAACAGTGTAGATATTGTACTAGAGTATTTCTTTTTTGAAGAAAAAACTCCTTCTTTTAATCTGATATACTCAAAAAACAAAAACAAAACAACAACATGAAATCATAATTTTAAATTACAAACATAAACAAAATTACTTAAACTATTCCCTTGAATTTGTCACCTTCATTTTAATTTTAATTAAACTAAATTAAATCATGATTTTTTAAAATATATTTTCTTAATTAATGAGTATTTTTTTCAGAAGGGATTTTGTGGAGATTTTAGTAATTTCATTGATTGAAATCATGAGTCAATTGAAGCTAGACCATCATAGAAAACCTGGAAACACTGGACGGCCATTTCGTCCTAGTATGGGACTCTTCAGCAGTATTCATCCACGATCCCAACCCCCAAGAGATTCGAACCCAAGATCTATCAGTCCTATTAGTCTTATAGTAGGACGAAACGGCCGTTCAGTGCTTCTAGATTTTCCATGGTGATCTAGCTTCAATTGAATCATGATTTCAATCAGTGGAATATGTTTTTTTTTGTTGATAAAAATAAAAAAAATATTGATTGCTGTTTTTCGTTGTTGTTGTTGTTGTGATTGTGGTTACTTATTTGACTGTATGGATATTTTTGTTAAGAGATTTAAATATAGAATTTTATCACGAACATTTAATGAACAAATCTTTTTCAAAAAAAAGCAGCAACAACAACAACAACCAAGAAGCATAATGAGCAGTTATTTAGCTCTAATTTAGAACTTTGTATTACTGTTTTGCTCTTTACCCCCAAAACCAGTCTAGCTATCAATAATAGCTATACTGAAAGTAGTAATAGTGGTGAGACTATAATTTATGGATGACCTTTCAGAGACGCTAGAGTGAACTTGAGAGTGTTCAACTAATAATTAGGACCAAATGTAGTTTATAAACCAGTGTGAGGAATTCTAATTATGATTTACAGTTGATGGTTAGGGTTATAAATTAGATTTAGGGTTTTCATCACAAACTAACATTAGCTATAATGCCAAAACTCTATTTACCCAAATGGATGAGTGAATTTGGCGCCAAAATCCGAGACCTGTTATCTTATATGGGATTGGTGCGTTCAGAAATTTTCGTCTCGCCGTAGTAGTAATAATAATAATAACAGTAATGGTGACAATAAGGATATGATAAATAGGTTGTGATTAACAATAGGATACAGGATCACTGTTTTGTTCAACTTGGAACTCATCAATTAGGTGTACTTTCTTTTTAGTGGTAATGTTTACATTGAGATGTAAACTTAGTACAGTTGACTTTTAAAAATGGTATGTAATCCGTTTGGCTACTAAGTCCTGATAGCCACTTACATGTGTAATGGTACTGGGTTCGAGTTATTGAGTGAACATCAACTCTGGAATGAAAGCACATCTAGCTGATGAGTCCCAAATAGGACGAAACGCGCGTTTTGGATTCCACTGCTAACCACCATTCATCTTTGCTTATAAAATATAGTTGGTTAAAAACTTGCAAAGTTTTCGGTAAAGTAAAATAATAACACTGACGTGTTATTCACCTAGATACTGAGTTCAAATAGCTATTCACGTATTCAATATGAATGGTATTTCTATTAATTTTTTTAATTAAGTGTATGAATTAACTCGTTATTCATATTCATGATATAAGTTCGACTGGTCTTTTTCAGCAATAGCCATTATATCACAAGTTTCAGTGAATAAATGAACTGTGTCTGCGTTCCACTGGTAGCCACGATTCATCTGTTTGATAAATTATTTGTCAAACTAACTGTACCTTGGTAATTCGTACAGGAAGCTGATTAAAAATGAATAATTCAAATATTTACTAATTATGAAATACTATTAATAATGATAATGATAATAACAAAAACAAAAAAGATATGTCTAGTAAGTTTTAATCACTTTTTCAAATAGACGCAGTTGAGATATGTGGTTTTAATTGTTAATACTATTGTGCTGTCTGCTACTTCTGTTGACGCCCCAAAATGCCTTGGTACGGCCGAAAGTGGGGAGAGTCCGCTCTACCTCTCCAAATGCTCTCAAATGACCACGCGTATTAGCCTCTGCCAGGGAAGTCCTACTCATTGCCTTCTCCTAGCGGAGGTGTTGTTTACGAAATTGAGAGGACGAAAAGTGAATGTCTGGCGCTTTAACAGGGTTGGTGAATACGGAGAGTTTACCTAGGGGAGTTGGAAAACCCTGATTCTAAACCAATGGTGCACATGGGCTCCAGTATCCTGAAGGAACAAATGGCGAATGAACCAATCGTTGGTCACCGGCTAACATGGGACTGCATCTCCTAATGTTGCTGCACTACCTTGTGGATCAGACTTTTAGACCGAAGGCTCCGGGTGTGGCCCCCTAAAGAAACCACCTACTTAGGTTTGGGCACCCGGGCAGTATCACAGCCCTCACACAAATCAAATGAGATTTGTGTTGCGCATATGTATTTGGTGCCTCCTTGTACCGATATTTATGTGTTAAAATAAAATAAAAAATAAATACTTGTGTTGATGGATATAAGTAGTATGTAATACCGCTCAGAAGTGGAATGCATGTCTGCAGAAGATCGATAAGATCAAATAGAATAGAACAAGAATGTAAACGGATAGTAATTATAATAATGACAGAATTGAAAGAAATATGAAGCATGTAAAAGATAACAGAAGGAATATGTATAAATGATGTATTTAATGTATAGTTTTTATATTTTACGAAGGTATTCTATAATTTTGCATTAAACAATAATTTAGTCTTTTCCAACTGAGTTCTCGTTCACTACATTGAGAATTACAGTTATCTGAAATACTGCTTTGCTATGTAAATGGATACTAAGAGTTGAGATTATCATCCGGTATACTTAGCCAATGTAATGAAATAGAGGACTTCCATAAACATGTTTTTATTGTACGTCTGACAGTTACTGAAAAAATCAGGCATAAATCGCTGTTTACATAGTTTATTTAACTTATTCATTACAGGTATGCTTCAGAATCATACTATAAATATAGAGTTTGTAACACACCCTGTTCCTAATTAGACAATCACTAAAAACCAGTAAGTACTGGATAGATATAAGGAGCTCTTTAGCAGTACACATTCATAATAATGATCTTTCAAATGAACATTCTCGTACTTATATTGATTTAGAAATGTTGTTTATTGGATAAAATTTGATAGATATTGTTAACTCTACGAAGGCCTTCTGTATGATTAGTGTCCAAATATAACTTCTTGACGATTAGACTGGGTACTTATTAATAACACCTAACGAAGGATTTTTCATTTTTTTTTGGTCAGTAATAGGTCTTGGTGTAGCAGCTAAATCATTTCACGTTATTTGTGAACTCTCGATATCTTAATCATGTTTAATCATTTTAGGTGTTAGGGAACATTGATATCATCCATATCTAGAGCGAGATAGTTACTCATCATTGACATTAAAGTGCAGTTACTTGAAGTTAGAAATATAAACCAATGGATACCAACCAGGTAGCCTAATAACTAAGGACTCACTTCAAAACTTATGGGTCCTAGGTTCGTTCTCTAATAGGGTCATAGATATACACTGCTTAATAGTCCTACACTATTGTAGTGAACAGAACACGGATAGGGACATTCGAATTATATTTACCACAAAATTACAGAGTTACTTGATAAAATTAAAAAAACCATACTATAATACTTAATTTTCAAAATGTTCAATAATTGTCTCGAACTTCATTGTTCTTGCATTTCCATACTAATTGCTTTCTATTCCGGCTCTTCCTTTCTTGATCTTCACCATCTTCTGCTGCCAGATATTACATTTCTGACTCGCATTATATACTACATATATCAATATAAGTAGCACGCACCACACTATGACAGATCAAATTTCCATGTCACCAAAGCTTTTATTAATTGTTTATTTAAAATCAAGTCAGTGATCTGAACTACAACATTCAATAAGCTTCATAAACCCCTTATATAATAATGTTACAAAACTATCCCGAAAATTTGTAACCATTTACAAGTAAGTGAATAGTTTCCATATATATATATATATATATATATATATATATATATATATATATATATATATATATATATATATATATATATATATATATATATATATATATATATATATATATATATAGGAAGACAACAACTCAACGGAATTTAGGACCTCCGAAAGGAGTAAAATATCAAAACTCCTCTTTTTTTTTTTTAAAAAAACAGTTAAATTCTATATAAACAAATAAGTAAAATTTCACAATTATTTACTGTAATATGTTTCTTTTTAAGTAGTATATGAATACATAGATAAATTTCTCAAGGCACCTATTCAATAATTTTCATTTTGAATATATAATTGTGCCAAATTTTTGTCACCGTTTATTACTTCCTCATGAACAAATATAATAATGATGATTACTTAGATAGTGTAGACAAGTATACACTTATCAATATAACATTACTCAAAATGAATTCACACATTTCAAATTAATGTAAAACTTATATTATACACATGAATTAAACATATCTTGTATAGTTGTTAAAGAATTTGTTGAATAATCTAAATGATGCATATATTCATTATGTTCATCATTTTTTTTATTCATATCATTAAATAATGAACAATGATTATTTGTACAATATAATAAATCATTACTACTTATAATTGAATGAGTAGTATGAATTGGATCTGTATTACATGTAGTTATCATAGAACAATCATTTGATGAATGGGGTATAATTTCATGAATAGGAGGTGTTGGACTATTTCTTAAATTGATTAATTGACATTGTGTACATATTTCTGATTCATAATTACTCATATAATCACAGCATGAAACATTTGATGTTTCTTTTAAATAATGATCATGATTATGATTAGTTCTTCTTTCTTGATTGATATGATCAATAGTAGAATCATTATTATTATTATTATTCCCGGTAGTAGTTTGATTTACTGTATGAAATAATAATCCTAAGTCTGTACATTTTGATGAATTAGGTAACTTATTTATAGTTGGTAATGTACAATGACATGGTTTCTCTTTTGAAAACATGGTATAATCATCATTTCTATTATTTCCTAATAATGAATTTATATTACAATTTGATTGTATTGACAACTTTCTTGTACATGGTGGTGTTAAAAATCGATGTGATAATGGTGGCAGCGGAGGAGGAGGATGAGGATGAGGATGAGGAGGCAAATGATTTTGTTTATAAAGAAAATTTCTTTTATTATGATATATAGATAATTGTGGATTTATAAGTTGACTAGTTGGTGAATTATGTTTTGTATCATTTAAATGTAGATCATCTATTGTGACACCATTAGTATAAGCTAAAATATTTGGATGTGATTTAAATTGATAAAGATGTTGGCGATCACAAATTTCATAGTTTCCAGATGATGATTTTAGTATAGAACTATTCATATGGTGTTCATTATTATTACTATTATTATTACCTAGTGTCTTTTTTAAAGGATAATTGTCAAAACATGGCATAGACGGTATAAAACTGACATTTTTTGGTATTCGTTTGATAGGACTGGATTGTTCATGAAGATCTATACATAGAAGAAGGAGAATTTTTTTAATTTTACAAATTGTTAGCGGGACATAGACAGGATTAAAGCATGCTCAATGCACGATCGCTTTGGTGCATGCTGATTGGCTAATTCTTATCCAATCAGCATTAGGCAATACTTAGTGTACACTTTAGAATCTTCTCATGTGAAAACTATAAATATACTAACGTTTTACCTATTGTGCTTCTTACTTGCTTCTTACTTCCATCTAACTTCCATCTAACTTTGTTACTTGGAATATAATCTCTTTCCTGTTCAACCGTGTTCTGATTTGGGGACTTGTCGAGTGAATCGGTGTCCGAAAATACTCTAAGCAATAGGAATAGCTGGGTCATAACCGTAAGAAAGAGATTATAACACAAATGAAACGTTTAACATTGATTAGTGATATAACATTGATTGGCTATGCATAAATTCAGTATACTGATATCCTAATTCAGTGACTTGATATGATAATACTAATTGGCCTGCTTAGAGTTCATCATTTCTGAAGTTGGGAGTCAGGATCGTAGAAAAGGCAACCGATATATCATTCATACTCAATATTTTACATTTCTTACTCAAGAATTACTTAATAGGTATATCGAAAAATTTTACTACTAAAAAATATCAGAATTTCGAGGTAATTTATGGAGTGTATGGTGTGAGTTTAAGCCCGGGCTAGTTATCACGTGATTTATTCGTCAGTCAAAATACGACTTACTCAATCTTAGTACTGTGCAAAACCAATGACATTCAACCGGTATGTGCAACCTAGCGTCCTTATTGGTCCTTTATTCTTCTAGCCTTGCCAGTTGAGTTCAAAACACAAATAGCAGCTTCCACTATACAAATCATTTATCTCAAACATAATTGGTTTATATACCAGCCAAACAGACCGCATCACAACATAAAATAGAAAATAACATTTATACAAGATCAAGCCAAAATGTGGCTGTGAACGTGACAGACTGTAATCAATAAACTGAACATAACATAAGATCAGTAAATCGTATAATAATAATAGTCTATAGGTCAAAATAAAGCTTATAATATGAGGAATATAGATATACATGATTTAGTTACTGCACAGTTATACAATGGGAATATATATAGAATATTGGTCTATTAATAGTACTCGGAAATTACTCGTAATTTAATCTTCACTAGGACATAACAGTATAGTTTACTGATAAATTCGGTCTTGAAATATAAATTAATCAGGTGGTAAATGTACATTTTGTTCATAATTTACACCAGTGATTTGTATAAGTTACTACTTTCTTACATCCATATTTTGTGACAGTTGACAAGTGAATGCTTAATACAGCGTAGATTTGTATTCATGAATATATGACAGTTTGTCATATATATGTATATATTACTCACTCTAGTTAGGTTTAAATTGAAACTCGCTGATTAATGTATTTTTAAGTGATCAGTACTGATATACTAGAAGATACTAGGAGATTCTTATTCAAATTCTAGACAAACCCTAATATTCTTACTACTGTATATTTGTTGAAGTGCATTTTTGTTCTCCACTAAACTTCTCTTAGGATTTGGCATAATTAGAGTAGATTACCATGGCCAGAGAATACTTCATAGTAGAAGAATTTAACAGTAGTGATGAGGTTGAGATTGTGGTAATAAATGAGTATCTAAAGATACCTACAGAAGTAGTTAATTAATATTATTTGAGGGATATTATAATGGAGTTTTAAAAAACTAAATAAGTAAAGAAACAAAGAAGAAACATTCAAAAACTTCGTGAATTCTCTCTTTATTTCATCGTTTGTTCAGTTTATAGTTGAAATCATGAGTCGATCGAAGCTAGACCACCATGGAAAACATGGAAGCACTGGACGACCCTTCCGTCCTAGTATGAGACTCCTCAGCAATGTGCATTCATGATCCCGACCCCCACGAGATTCGAACCCACGACCTGTCAGTCCAACTACTCTCATACTAGAAAGAAATGACTGTCCAGTGCTTCCAGGTTTCCTATGGTGATCTAACTTCAATCGACTCATGACTTCAACTATTGAAATTACTAAAAATTTCCACAAAACCCCTTCTGATAATATTCAGTTTATGTTTTGTACTTTCCAGTCTTCAAAAATGATTGACATACATAAATTTTACACTCAAGTTGTTACATATATTATTGAATACCATATATTTGATGAGACTAATTAAATTGTTTACATCTAAACAACTAATAATTCAGTTCATACAATCAAACAAATTTATACCTAAAAGTAAGACTATAGATGTTACCTTAACATTCTAATCATCTTGATGTATTCAAGTTACAATAACTGAACACTTGTTTCTGTAAAATGTATTATATTAGACAGATGAGGTTGGTGAAAGGTAAGAGTTAAAATAACGATTTACGATTTGAACGCTAAATCCTATTTACGATTTCATAAAGATATGATGGTGGTAAGGTATTTGCCACGGATAACTAGTACTTGAAGCAACGATGCTTTCACACAATCGAAGGAAGGAGTTAGAAAATGTCAACATTCAAAACTGCAAGCCTCTATTTGGTTTAGAAGTTTTCATCACCTTCGGTGATGTTTTTAAAATATAGGACTAATATGTCCATAACTACTCATAAAAAAACGTTTGTGATTAATCTCAAGATGAGGGCTGAGATGACGCTCTCAGTCTGCCATGACCACTGATAGTCTCGTTTTTGTTACGAGTACCTTAAGTAAGAGGGTCCTCAGACAATAATGACAATGGGAAACGATAACTACCAACATACCATTAAAACCAATCAATTATGTTCAATATAAAATTTCACTACAAAACCGTTCGGCTACAAATTAACATGTTTGTATATATATATATATATGTGGTGTGAGCTACTTATATTGATATAAGTAGTATATAACGTGCGTTAAAGGAACGTAATGTCTGGCAGCAAAAGACGGCGAAGATCAAGAAAGGTAGAGCGAGAACACAGTGGAATTTGTAAGGAAATGCACGAACAATGGAATGGGAGACAATGGATTGGTTTTTGCAACAGAAACAGTCCAGTTTGGTTTGATGCATGAATATTTTGCAAATTGACGATTGACTATATGGTATTCAGATTTGTTGAGATAGACTGTAAGTGTTGTTCTACATACATCCGCTTGTCCTCCACCCGTGTTATTGTTCACTACATAAGTATTTATCCATTGAAGATTCACTATACATTCATTGTTGTATATATTCTTTCAGTTTATGCCTTGTACAATTACACTACACCAATGGTGTACATAGGCTCCAAAATCCTGAGGAAACAAATGGCATATGAACCAATCGTCGATCACCGGTTACCATGGGACTACATCATCTGACGTTGCTTCACTGCCTTGTGGATTAGACCTTTAGCTTAAAAATTTGGGGCGTGGCGCCCCTCAATAATATCACTTGCATCGGTTTGGGCACTAGGGGAGTATCCCAGCCCACACATAAGTCGGATGAGTTATGTGGCGCATATCTGTTTGGTGCCTCCGTGTACATGCAAATAAATTCATAGGAGTGGAAAATTGTAAATTATACGAATAGGGAAATCTCACTTTGTGTCCAGTGTGCAGTTTGAGAAGTATTATTATTATTATTACTATTGTTATTACTAATATTCAACAGGGATCTGGATGGTGGCCTACCTAGAGGAGGTTTTTCATAACCACATTTATTTATCTGTAAAAGAAAAAGAAAAGAGAGAAAAGTTGTTCTATAAATTAGCAAACCAATGAAATGAATAAATACTTTTGATATTGTTTACTTGAATCGTCCCATTGTTGTTTAGGACTGCAATTGATCAGTCTCTTATTAGCGTATATGCATATTGTACGTAATGTCTCGATATAGACTTAATTCACAAGCATTATATACAAAAATGGATAGTGATTGGTACATCCAACTGACTAGTCTCAAATAGGATGAAACGCGAGTTCTGGAATCCACTGCTAGCTACTATCCATCTTTGCATATAATGAAATAAATTGTTTAAAATGATTAAATAATATCTAAGTCAATATGAATGAAATATTATCTCTTCAATAATTTCTCATGAGTTTCTATGGTTACAAATGTAAATAAACGATTCGAAAGTAATGACCAGATAAAGAAATGATTTTAAAATCATTTCATATTGTTATGACCTTGAATCGCTTTTACCCCGTTGATACTTGTTATGACTCGACCTTGATCTGTCTAGGCTAAACTATGACCTTGACGCGATAGGGTGAGCGGCTTAACCTTGAGCCTATCACGCGTGAGTTCGAGATGGGGTAGAGAGAACTATTCTAAATGTAGAATAAGATAGGGACAAAAATAAATATAAATGTTTTACAGGGTTTCAATGAAATGCAATAACGTCCCAAGAAAATAGCTTTCGTGATTGTCTGGACTTCTTAATTCCCCGTTCATAACACATATGAATTCAAGATTGCTTATAAAATAATTGTTTTGAAGTTTAACTAACTTGTATATAATGCTGATTCAGTTTATAGGTTGATTAAAATTGTGTAAATTATAATGTGAGGAAACGTGGATGATAGAAATAATAATAATCTTATTATATATCACATGAAGTATTTGATCTAAGATCCAACAGTACAACACAGGAAGGATTTATTATTAAACAAGTATACCATAGATTTCAAAAGATTAGGTTATTTTTGTTATAGGTTTGCGCAGTTCATCACATAAGATCGTAAGATCGTGAATGAACATTTCCATTGAAGAGTTCATTTCTAGGACAAAATAACTGATCAGTGCTTCCTGGTATTCAATAGTTTATCCAACTAATATTAGTCCATGATATCACACAACTGCCTCCTTAAACAATTTTCCTACTTATTTTCCAACTTTGCAAATACTATTTGAGATCATGAATCGACCAATGTCAGACCATCGTTGAAATTCCGGAAGCACTGGATGGCAGTTTCGTTTAATTATGAGACTACTCAACATTAGGCATCAACAATCTCACTAGAACCCAGGAATTTTTGTCTGGTACAAACACTTAACCTGTAAATCACTGAGCCGGGAAAATATTGTGCAAATACTGTAATTAACCTATCTATTTAAATCTTCAATAGTTGAAATCATGAGTCCATTGAAGCTAGACCACCACGGAACAACTAGAAGCATCGGACGGCCCTTTCATTCTATTATAGGACTCTTAAGCATTGCACATTCATGATCCCTCATTCAAGGCTCGAACCCAGGACCTATTGGTATCGCGCGAGAATGCTTAACCTTTAGACCGCTGAGCTGGCATCAATTGGTGTTAATGTCTAACTTCAACTAATCCACGAAATTGAGCAACACATCCACCATTATTTTTAATAAGTTATTATCTCACAACAGATATTTAAAACTTGTTTAAAATTTTAAATGTTGACTGTATATGTGATCACACACTATCATAAGATTACAAACTATTAGAATATTAGATACTGGTAGACTCAAACAGAAACACTGAAGTTATCCTTTGATAAAACAAGTGATGAATATATTCAAACTAAAGCATCTTATATATGATCGACAGAAAAATAGTTGAATTGGCTGAAGTTGTAAAAAAACTTTACAAGCAGAAGATACTGATTGTTAAAAACATTTGCTGAACGTATTTTCAATAATTACGAATAGGATACATTTTTAATGGATATTTATTGTTATATTGCACCAGTGGTGCTGAGAATTCCATACTGGTACGGAATAAAACCACTGAGCTATCCGAGCCGCGACCAACCCCCTGTAGGACTGGGATGTAGTCATAATTAATTGATCACTGGGTGGTGATTAATGTCATGTGTGTCAAGTCCTTATTAGTGAAGCTGGTTGACACGGAATCAAATCCGTCAAAGAGTACCAGTTCCCTCAAAATTACAGGTACACCTTGCTGATGAGTGCCAAGTAGCACGAAACCTAGATCCAGGATTTTCTGTCGACTACTTTCAACCACCATCTAATCTCAATATATAGTGCCTGCAGTATCGAGTCACCTAGACTGGTGGCCACATTGCAACATGGTTGATAGTATTCGATCTGCACTAAATAAGGTCTTGACATACATGACATTGGTCACCACCCAGTGATCAATCAGTTGTGATGACGATGTATTTCACGAAAGACTAGTAACTTATTAATTGAAAAATATGAGATATAAGAATTGTAATAAGGATAATGATTCTGTTCATTCAATATTATCTTATGGTGAAAATTGAATTCATATTGTGAATAATATTCATAAATCTCTTAAATAGACAATCACCACAAATAAAAAAACAACCCAGTAAAATTAACATTTACATACTACAAATTAGATATATAATTAAGTACAAAAGACTAGACATTCTTTTGAGTGACATTTCTGATCTTGTTTACGATGTTTAATATGGGTGCAAGTCAGTTGGTTGAAGTTAGTCAACAGAAAATACTATATTAGTCTTGATTGAGTGAAAGTTGGCACTCTTTAATTAGGCTTACCTACAATCTTGAAGAAAACGAACATTTTTGTGTTAACTAAATTTGACCCATGACATAATATAATTCAATGGTAATGTCACAGACAATAAAGCCTAGATTACGTAGATTTTAATCCCAAATTAGGCATTAGTTTCATCAAGATTTTAGATTAGCTTTGCTCGTTATTTATTTTATTTTATTTATTTATTTATTTATTTGAACACATAAATATTGGTACAAGAGAGCGCCAATATATATGCGCCACACAGAACAATGAAAATTCGAAGAGAGAAAAGAAAAAAAAAACTAAGGAGCACAAAAGAAAAAGAGAACGATAACAAAGAGATTGGTGAAAGGTAGTGCGGTCGTAACGATGGAACGGAAAGGTACAATCGGAAGAAATCTTTCAAGTAAGGGAGACACAACCACTTTTTATGAAGAAAGTAAAAGAAGGTTACAGCAGGATCGCCACTGGCTTCTATTCTGAGTCATATCTGATAACGTCTCTAGCCACTGTGTAGAACCATCTCTCAGACCCCAACCAGGGAGTCGTGAAGTACCAACAGAAGCCAGTCCTTTGCAGCTTCCTTTCTTGCCACGACACCATGTCATGCACTGACCACCTCTCCGCTTCTTCCAACCAGTCCTAGAGTCGGCAAATAATGCACGACGTGGAATTCTCTGGGACGACATTCGTAGAACATGTCCAAGCCACCGAAGTCGGTGTTTCAAGATGGTGACACCGATTGAATTATCATATCTGTGCCCAAACACACGATACCGAACCTCTGCATTACTGACATGGTGTTGCCACTGGATGTCAGCAATCCTTCGGAGACAGCGATGATCGAGCACAGAGAGTCGTCTTACGTCCTCAACTCGGAGAGGCCAGGTTTCACAAGCATAGAGCAAAACTGCTCTCACCGACGCGTTGTAGATCCGACCGTTTACAGCCAGACTAACATCACGAAGACGCCAAAGGTGGCCCAGATTGGCATAAGCCGCTCTGGCTTTCACTATACGTGCATTGATCTCATCACTCACACCCCCACCAGCACTTATGCAGCTACCCAGATACACGAACTTCTCGACTACGTCTATCTGCTCACCATCCAGGGTGAGTACAGGATTGGAATCCTGCCAGTCTTGTAGAAGTACTTTGCATTTCGAAGATGCAAAGCACATACCATACCTACGGACACTGATCGCCAACTGATTAAGTGCGGATTGCTTTGCTCGTAATTGTAAACTAATATGAAACCTTGACCTAGAATTTCTCATTGACCATTTCCAACATAGTATACCTTATATCTATTCACTTAGACTAGTGTTTATATTTCTACTTAGTCGGAATTCAATCATTCATAGAAAACTAGGCAAACACAATATTCGTTACTAATCACTGATTAAACAATTATAAGACTAAAGAATGTACAAATACAATTTCCTTGTAAATCCTAACAATAATCAATATAGATTCTTTCTTGAATAAGATGACAATTATGTAACCATTGAGTAAATGGTAACTTACTTTATATAATAATTCTAGATAAGATTTTCAATTGAAATACGGAATATGACTTTTTATACAATAATTTATAGCAGTTTCTCATGAAATTGTTAATGAAGTCTGAATTACTTTTGTTTTGTTAAAATAAACACCCCATGGTTATATTGACAAGATAATGAATGATTCATTAAATTGAATAATACTCGTTTATAGATTTTTCTTCCTAGAGAGCATTCTATTTTATATCTCATAATAATAATAATAATCATAGTTATTCTTATTGTTAGTCTAAAAGTTAAGTTGACTAATATGGAGATAGCATGCTTTAATCATTGATCCCTTAGTTACAGTAATAATATCGAATGTTTTCCTTTTTCTTTTATTTTAGAACGAAATATATTACAAATTTCTTCCTAGAACGGTTTTATCTTCAAGTTTATTCTGATATTGTATTTCAATTTGTATCAGCATAGGATTGTAGAGATTATTATGTTATTGATTGAGATTATGAACCAATTGATGTTAAACCACTAGTGAAAACCTGTAAACACTGGATGGCCATTTCGTCGTAATATGGGACTCCTTAACAGTGCACATCCACGATCCTGCTCGCGAGATTCGAATCCAGGGTCTTCAGTCATGCAAGCGGACGCTTAACCTCTAGACCACTGAGCCGGTATTCAACGGTTTTCAATGGTTGTCTAACATCAATCTGTTCATTATCTCAATCAACAACATAATAATCTCCAAAACCCTATACTGATAATTACCATGTGCTGACTAGTGACAAGCTTCTTGAGGGAATTCTTGGAGTTCTATTGAGAAGCCGTGACCATTGGAGCTAATCCGTGTCGGTTAGAGACAGGTATCTACCTCAGTACAATGTAAGGTGGTTGAGCAATTTCATGGATTGGTTGAAGTTAAACATTGACACCGTTGGATGCCGACCGGTTCAGTGGTCTAGAGGTTAAGCGTCCGCTTGCATGACTGAAGACCCTGGATTCGAATCTCGCGAGCAGGATCGTGGATGTGCACTGTTAAGGAGTCCCATATTACGACTAAAATGGTCGTCCAGTGATCGCAGGTTTTCAATGGTGGTCTAACATCAATCGGTTCATGATCTCGATTTCAATTTGTCGTTTTTTTTCTGAAAATCTCATTTTTATCATCATAGAAATGAGATTTCTTCACATAGTCATTTTGTTTATCTCGTTACTTCATGATTATTAGTAAATCAATAAAATAATCTCGAGGGGCGGGGTAGTTGATGCTCATTGCAGAAGAATCCCACTCTAGGACAAAACGACCGTACGGTACTTTCAGGTTTCGCATGGTCGTCTAGTTTCAATCGACTGATGAATTCAAGTATTAAATTACTGTAGTATCCGTAAAACCCTTGACTGATATTTTATATGTGTTCATAATCGGTATCAGATCTCGGAATGAATTCAAATAGGGCTCTTGGCCTTTGTCACCTTACATCACCTGTTACATAGGTGACTAAATCAAAACAGAATATCATTTCATGAAGTGATTGAGCTTAGTTTATGAATGAGTACTATTTTGTTAGGAGCTTAGTAATCATCACAATCAACTGTAGGCGATGTTTTATGGCATGGCTCTGAATTGATCGGAATGATGTAGATCTATTCACATTTTGTCTTATCTAAGATCGTGAGTTGTAGAATTTTCTTCTACATTTATATACTGTAAATAAATTCTTTCTTTTAGAACCACATTATGAATGATTAATTTTTTCGATATTTACAGATACTGTCACTTCTTTCATTACTCTGGCATTTATCTTGATAATTTCATCTCACCGTACTGATATAGTCTGGCAACTTGAACTGATACATATACACGGCAGGTTCCATGTTGTTTATAACTGACCAACTAACCGACATTTTGTAAACTCTACATTAAAACAGATCTCAATAATGAAGAGGATTGTTGAATTGGATTCACTATCAAAATAATTAACTTAGTCAGTTATTTAACTAGTTAGCAAGTTTATATTTTTTACTAAAGAAATATATGAAAAGTCTCAGGTCTCTGTGTACTCATCCTCTCTCTTTGAACTCAGTTTGTTCACTGAAACTCAGATCGTCAACAATAGACAAAATAAAATTGGTGCCTTGAACTAATCAGATATAAGCTAAATGATAAACGAGAGATGATGATAAGCGAACACTATTGGCTAATATTTGGTTATCTATACTAAAGTAATCGACATTCTTTATTGATTGAAAATGTGGCCCAATTTTTTTGAGGGATATGTGTCTATATTTCTGAATGAATTGTGTATGGAATCTGAATATGTCTAGCCCAGAAAATCTTCCTGTTCACCAGAAGTTTTTACATTCAAGTAACCTGTTTTTGCATACATTTAGGAAGCTTATATATCACTATCAGTACTCAAACTAGTTCAGATTATAACAGTAATATATGTTATAAGTAAGAAATATCTTTTATAAGTGAACAGAAAAATGATGATTTTTCATTAAGTTGACTAAATGAAAATAAATCTAACATGTTCAAAATAATCCAAATAGTTTCTTCATAATACTAATAAAGTTAATAGTTATAACTTGCGGTCTTGTGCCCTATTAATATCTAACATAATGATACCGCCAATTACAGAACAGAGACTTGTAGACCGGATCAATGACGCGTAAACCCTTATGAACAGTCTAGAGTCATTATTGGTTCTTCTTCTTACCTAACCCTGCCTGTTAAGTCACTCTTCTCTAATTGGCTGTATCATTACGTTATATATTATAACATCATTATTCTTTTAACTCAGATAAGTTTAAACTATCCATTGAATCACTGACTATTAAAAAAAACAAGTAAATGTAATTTGAAAATTGAATCGTTACACTATGTGAAACAGTCTAGGTTTTTAAACAAGAGTATTCACTAATTAATGGATCTAAACAATGATTATGTAAGTTATTGATCATTCATTTATTGATTCAAGTTCAATTCCTAGAGATATTTCCCTTTTGTTAAGCTAATATCTTAAACCATAGAATTGATCTAAATGTACGTTCAAGTTCAGTTATTATTATGATTGTCTTAGATTGTTTTTATGCATAAGTACTGAAAACAGATTCAGGTTCAAGTCAGTTTGGGTTTTAAAAAATTCACGATTCGTTTCTTAACCAAACTATATCACGTGGCAAGCGGTTATTTGGAATACTGAAGGGAAATGGGAAAGTATAAGATCGAAGAACATACTACTTCGGGAAGCAGATATGAAAACAATGAATAATAACTGGAAACAAGTGGAAAGGATTGCCCAGGACAGAGTCGAATGGTGAGTGTTGACGTATTCTTTCCCGTGTCACCCAGCTTCACAGTCAGAGAAGTTACCACTGAACTATCCGGGCCGCGACCGACCCCCTGTAGGACTGAGATGTAATCACAATTGATTGATCACTGGGTGGTGATCAATATCATGTGCGTCAAGTCCTTATTTAGTACAGATCGAATGCTATCGACCATGTTACTATATCTATAGTTTTTATATAACAATATTCTAAAGTCTTCTTCAAGTGTTCGCTAGCTCTAATTAGATAAGAAATAGCCAATCAACATGCCACAACATAATCCTGCACCGAAGTGCTTTAATCCAGTCTATATTCTGCTAACACATTTTTCGGTTCTAACTACACTGATATACGGAATTCTTGAAATTCAAACTCATCAACTAGAATATTCCCCGCTTTTTATAAGTGTCAACATAATTTATTGATTGCTAATGTCGAAAATAAATATCGAGATAAATATTATGAGGCGAGACTATAATTTCTGGACGATCCAATCACGTTTAAGTTAACCGGTCTCGGAATTTGCCGTGAAATTCACTCATCCATTTGTCTAAATAGAGTTTTGGCATTATAACTGGTGTCAGTTCGTGATGAAAACCCTAAATCTAATTTATAATCCTAACCATCAACTGTAAATCATAATTATAATTCCTCACACTGGTTTATAACCATCATGTAGTCGTAGTTATTGGGCGGACACTATCAAGATCACTTGAGCTTCGCTGAAAGGTCATTCATAAATTATAGTCTCACCTATTATGACAAATCTTGAAAGAACGATTAATTTGATTACTTCAAAGGGTTTGTGGAGATGGTCAAATTTTAAAGTTTATATCACCAACTGACTTTCATTAGTGATACAGATACCTATCAATAACACTGAAAAATAATGGCTTATTATAAGGAGTTGATTAAATTTATACATGTAAATCATTAAATACCTACTATATGGTTTCATTGTTAAGCATTTACTGCCGTTTCTGAAAATTCTAAGTTTAATGCCTCTTTGGACTATGTTTAGATACTACTGAATAGTTTCAGAACAGAACAGCTATGCAATTTTTCCTGGTTTCTAATAACCATTTAGAAAAGATCAGTCTGTGATGAAGACGCTAAAGTTTATCAGTTAAATTCAAGTTATACATGAGGGAATATTCTTAAGTTTTCAATTTCACAAGTAAAATGATCCAGCTGATTTGTAATATGCTATCATGATAAAAGTGTTCATACGTATAATTCCTTCATGTAATCAAATCATTCATTTCCGAATTGGACAGGTTTGATTTGAAATAAACAACCGAATATACAATTAAACGAACGGATTTTTCACTGTCATATATAAATAGAACAATACTACAACCAAGTTAGTTTGACGTGTCAAATAAAGAGACCAGTCACAAAGAAATGAGATTAAATGTCACAAATTAATCAATGATCTATCGTTATTTCCATCGACATATTCAGTCTTACAAAACTACATGCGGTAATTAAATTAATAATCATTTGTTAGAATGGGGGGAAGTTGTGGAGATTGTAGTGATTTTAGTAGTTAAACTCATGAATTGATCTAAGCTAGACCGCCATATGAAACCTGGAAACCTTGGATGAACGTTTCGTCTTAGTATGGGACTCTTTAGCTTCCAGGATTTTAATATTGCTCAAGCTTGCATCGACTCATGAATTCAACTCTTGAAATTACTACACTTTCCGAAACCCTATTCTGATAACAATCAACATATGCTCACTAGTGACTAGATTCAAGATGGATTTCCTGGAGTTCTAGTGAGAAGCCGTGACCAGTGGAGTCCAATCCGTGTCGGGTAGAGACAGGCATCTACCTCAGACAACCGATGAACGGTTGCGCAAGATCATGGGTTGATTGAAGTTGGGCATTAACACCGTTGGATGTCGGCTCAGTGGTCTAAAGGTTAAGTGTTCACGTGCGAGACCGAAGTTCCTGGGTTCGAGTCCCTTTGTTGCACGATTGTGGATGCGTACTACCCAGGAGTCTGATAGTTGGACGAAACTACCATCTAGTTCTTCCATGTTCTCAATGATTATCTGACTTACATCGACTCATGAATTAGACAATATTGACTGATATACAATGATCTTGTTTCGTTTCAGGTAAATTATAAATAATTCTAGATGAGCTATATTAGACGGATGCAAATATTGATCATGTCTACATTCAAATTATACTTGATTAAAATCCCAGTTATATTTAGGCAATAAGGATGAATTATGGTTGTTTATAAGTGTAGGGTTAAACAGAAGAAGATAATATGATATACAGTTGAATAATAATAATAATGTTTTAACAAATGTCCCTCTTTTAGAAGGACCTTTTTTACTTGGAATAAAACGAAAAAAATGTCATCTGAGTGGATCATGTAAGTCTAAGTTAGATTATGGGAAATAATGAAAAAAGCCTATATCATATGATAATCATGAATTACACATCAGTAGATTTATATTGCCTACATGATGGCGCACATAAAAACATACCTCGAATGACATTTTAATCGGTGTAAACTAAAAATACACATGATGTATATATAGTGGAATAATACATTTACAGTTGACTTTCGAAACATTTTCCATATTAAATTTATTATAAGGTTATATCCAATGGAACAGATTCAGACTATTTCAAGACACTAATCGATACCATCAAATAATGTGTATCGTCTACTTATTTTGAGTTACATCATCACTATGCTAAATAAAACCCCAGAAGTTATTCTTTCAAAACATCTGTTAATGGTGTAGTGATCAAGACCACTAGTGGGGACAACCAAATCTCTTAGTAAAATCTATGAACCATACGGTAAATACTTCGTTTGCAAAATGTCAATCAACTGTCACAAATTTGATTGTTCCTTCATTTCTATGCCACTTACTCTCAGTTCTCATTCTCTTTTTGATCTTCGTGACTTTCTGCCGTCAAACATTCCACTTCCGATTAGTGATACATACTACTTATATTTGTCGACATCAGTAACACACACCACAGTGGTAGTATTAACCTCTCTGAGCTGGATGCTTTAATTGTAGATCTTTAAGCATCATTCTGCAAAACTCGATTAGCCACTACTTCAGATGAAAGTAATCTTCCCGATTATTCAACCAATATCAAGTAAATTCTGTATGATGACCTACTTTTCATTTCATGTCTTATGATCTTTATTTATCCTCTTGTTGCCGTTGATTAATTTTGCTTAGTTAACCTTTGATCATGTGATTAATTGGTTATTTTCTTTAAGGACTGATGAACTGACTCGATATCGACGTGTCTGTTAATCGCAGATTGATATAAGACGTTCTGTATGATACCATGTAAGCAATATAATGAGTTAAATATTTTCAGTATTGTATTTAAAGACTGTTTTTATAGACAAGATATCAGAAGTCATCAATAAAATAATTGAGTTTTAAACTATAAATCAATTAGTTCCATGTATACATTAGTGATTACATTCAGCCAGATTACTTAATATAGTAATATGGAGTTTTGTTAAGTCTGGGTCAGTAATATTAAGCTTTACGGTACTGCATGTTAATATTCAAATATTACGTAAGAGTATGATTGTCATAATTATGATGAAAATAAATTAATATGCATAATCATAAGTGATTTCTTAAGTATTTGTTCAGCTAGCGTACTTCGGAATTGATGTCTACAGTTTGATTGTAAACACTCATATACCCAGAAGAATAAACGGTAATAACTAAACGGTAAGCTTATTAAGAATAAGTGACTACTAATAATCAGTAACTTCAAAGGTTCTGTATTGAAGTCTATTATATATGTACGTAACCTTTAAACAAACCCCAATCACTTAGCATCTGAACATAATTCACATGATTTCAAGTCACTTAAACTAATGACTATATTGCAACTTGTTTAACCAATAAAAATAGGTCAACACTAACAGGGACGTTTATAGACATGATATTGGTTAGTACTCAGTGATCATTCATAGTAGATATCTTAGTTTTACAGGATTTTAAGCGTGGGCAGAATAACGTCTTAGAATGTGAGTTTGGACGATGAGAGTTGGAATCCTACAATAAGCCTCAGTTCCCTAAAGATTACAGATACACCTTGCACTGACAAGCATGAAATCTTGACTTGCCATTATTTGTCGTCTAGACTCTATCAATTAACATCAGTTGGCTTAAATATATAGAACAAGTTACTCTATATCTCCATTTATTTCAATTACTTATTTAATAGATGAAGCACAACCATACATAAACAAACAAACTGTCACAATGGTACATTTTGAAGATCTATTTATGATTTCTACATTATAATTGAACATACCCGTTGATAATCTTGTGTAATATTATATTTATCATTGTCTTCAAATATTTGCTGACTTTCATTCAATCTTCCTTGATTATTGTCACAATGTGATTGAATATTTAATTTTACTGGGATTGGCGGTATTCGATCATTTTGTTGTATGAATGTTTTTAATGTGGGTAATTCTCTTTCTGCACAATTCGATATAAAACAACCTGGTGTTATCATACAATTATTTCTATGATCAATAATAAAATTAGAATTATACTTTGATTGATCTCCAATACAACTTTGTCGACATTCTATACCAATTGGTGATGATGATGATGATGAAGTTTGTAATTGTTTCCTCTTTTGTTGTAATGGTGATAATGATGGAGTAGATAATAATGATGATTGACCTAAACAACGTGTAGATAAAAAACTAGGCAGATGAGCACCGGAATAAAATGTATAATGTTTATTATCATTATTATTATTATTATTATTATTATTACTGTTATCTTTTAATTGTGGAATATTCACACTGTTTGAATCATGAGCGCAATGATGTAATCCAATAGAAGTATGAGTTATATATGGATTATATACACGTGAATGAATTCGAACATTACCTGAAAAGGTGAGAGAAGAAAAAACTCAATTAAGGGATTAATTTATCAATCATTTTTCTGATCTGCAAAGTGAATGAATAAAAACATTTACAGAGAGATTGTAATGAACAACCATTGACTTTATAATAGAAATACTTAATTTCTAGTATGGGGGTTGTGGAGATTATTACGTTTTTGACTGAGATCATGAACCGATTGATGTTAGACCACCTTTAGAAACCTGGAAGCACTGGACGGCCGTTTCGTTCTATTGTGGGACTTCTCAGCAGTGCTCATCCACGATCCCGCTCGCGAGATTCGAACCCAGGGTCTTCAGTTTCGCGCGCGAACGCTTAACCTACTGGACCATTAAGTTGGCATCCGATGGTGATAATGGAGCTAATCCATGTCGGGTAGAGACAGGTATCTACCTCAGTACAATGTAAGGTGGTCGCGCTATTTCGTGGTTTGGTTGAAGTTAGACACTATCACCATTGGATGCCGGCTCAGTTGTCCAGTAGGTTAAGCGATCATGCGCGAGACCGAATGCCCTGGGTTTGAATCCCGCGAGAGGGATCGTGGATGCGCACTGCTGAGGAGTCCCACAATAGGACGGAACGGTGGTCCAGTGCTTCCAGGTTTTCCATGGTGATCTAGCTTCAATTGACTCATGATCTCAACTCTTGAAATTACTACAACCTTCACAAAAACCCCCAATGACTCTTTTCATTATTATTATTATTATTATTATTATTAATGGCGTTATTCAATATTCTTTTTTGATACAATATAGAATTCTCAACAGAAAGTGTTTCAACACTTTTCTTCTTCTTATATCTTGATCGATCCTGACGATAAATATTGAATGACCTTCAGTTACGTGATAGCGATTCAAGAATCGATTAATGTATATTCTTTTTGATGTATAATTCCAGCCTCCACGATTTCTCTGAGCGTACGTTTTTATAATTTGTACAGCGTAAGGTTGTAAACGTTTCATAAACATACCTGGATAGGTTATAAGATTAATCGACATAATAATGTGTTAAAACAAACAAGAAAACAGATAACTTGTTGAATTATTTAGATAGCAGGAACAGGAAGCTCAGATATTCAAACAGGTCACCATGTTTGTCTAATCGTTTATCAACCGATTAGATTGTAATTAAATCACTAATCTAAGCAATTCAAAATAGAATACACTATGGTAAGATGTTAGGTGTTTCAATATGGTCGATAGTCAACTCTTGGCATATGTTTCGCTCTATATGGCCCTCATCATTAAGACGTATTTATAATTTTAAGGGAACTGATGAAAACTTTCATTGACATTGTGTATCATAAGAAACAACAAATGGAAATGATTCAAAATCTTTCTTCACAAATGAGGAATACTCTATAAGAGATCAAATGATATACTATAAAGTTTATTAAATATATTAATTATGATATCGGAAATCCAGTATTCACTGAAGAGAGTTATATTTGCAAAATGTCCATCAGTTATCTCAGATTTAATTGTTCCTTCATTTCTACACTAATCACTCACTGTTAACATTCACTTTTCTACACACTATCCGTATATATATATATATATATATATATATATAATCATGATACTACTATCAAACTACTGAAATAAGATTTTATATTTAGATAATTATCATTGTACACTTATTAATTTACTTATAATTCTCAATTTCAACCAGTCCCTACAATGATATATTTACTTATTCTTTTATATTCAATAGATGTATAGTTATTTCATTAACACCCATAATTAACTGTAATGAGTTTGAAACAAAAGATAAATCTTTTTTGCTAATTTAAATAATTTAATCTGTCAATCAATGAAAAAGTGAATAATTCAAACAAATCTATTAACAGATTTAAACAAAACAAAAAAATATAATCCATTTCGAATGTACTTAGGGAGAATGTATAAAGACTTTGCGTGTAGCACTTCTAGGATTACTGCCTGTCCCAAGTCTGGGTAAAACAGGAGGGTTAGGCATGGGGTTAGCTACCCCATACTGTAGAAAACTAAGTCGCTTAAAAAAAACGCTGATCAGAATGTATAGAACATTTATCAATTAATATATATTTCAATAAACAATAATGAAATTTTTAATAGTTTAAATCATGAGTCAATTGAAGCTAGATCACCATGGAAAACCTTGAAGCAATGAACTGCCGTTTCGTCCTAGTGTGGGATTCCTCAGCTGTGCGCATCCATGATCCCACCTCGGGAGATTTGAACCCAGGATCTATCGGTCTTGCGCGTGGACGATTAAATGCCAGATTACTGAGCTGGCATCCATTAGTGTTAATGCCTAACTTCATCTAATCCGTCCAGTGCTTCCAGGTCTTCCACAGTGGTCTCTCTATAATTGACTCATGATCTTAATCATTAAAATTACTATAATATCCAAAAAACCTCTCTGATACTAATAATGAAAGTGTTTAGAATTCAATCTTATATGATAGAATGATAAACAAGTTGTTATGTAGTAGTTTATAGATTATAAATGTATATTTAATCTGTTCCAAAGTGAAATTGTCATTTTTATTTGTCATATGCTTTGATGATGTTTATTAGGAAATATTGTAATTATAATATGCTATTATTAACGTGTGAGGATAACTGTTCTTTTATTTCAGTGTTTATCAAAAGTCCAATATCTAGAATTTTTTCATTCATTTAGCTGGTAAAGAATGCATATAATGGTATATTGTTTACTAGGGATTTCATTTTATCCAACCAATCCTAGCTACATTGTAGTGTGTGCTACTGATGTCAACAGATATAAGTAGTATGTATCATCAATCCAAAGTGAAATACCTGGTTGCAGAAAGCAAGGAAGATCAGAGAAAATAGAACGAGAACAGAGAATGACTGGTGTAGAAATAAAGGAACAATTAAGTCTGAAACGATTGATTGACATTTTGCAAATGAATTAATTATTGCATGGTTCTCATATTTTGCTAAGAGATCCTGTAAGTTTGTGTTTAAATACATTCGATTGTCCTCATTTGTGTTATCTCTTTCACCATAATATGTCTTCTGTTAACACTTTAGTGTAGTACATCTTGACTTTCCAGATGAACGAAGTGTATATAATGAATGTCAGAACTTGAAATGAACTTTCTAATAATTATTATGTTCTTATTTGTTGTATTCATTCATTGAATGAGCGTTAAAGTGATAAATATTCAATGCACTCGGTGAATCGAAAAACAGATAGATTGAAAATTCACGCACACTTATCCCATCCTACATTGAGAAACTAATAGTAGATTTAGGAATATTGCCGGAACATTCAAAATAGAATGACAAAAAAAATTGTATCTCATTTAGAGCTAGATGGAAATTTACCGTATATTTAGTTGTTAAAAGTCTTAAGATTAATAAGTTTATCTGTTGTACAAAGACAGTTTATATATCATAATAAATAAGCTACATGAAACATCACTTCTTGATGTGAATTGTACCTATAATTTGTACTTAATGTTATTCAGCGCATATTCTAAGGTGTTTTTACGGTCTTTCAAACTCCTTCAGATATTATGAAACAGCCAATATGCATTTATGTATAGTGTGTGCAATTAGGGACTACCATTTTATATAGATGTTTAAAGAGAGTGAAATAATCTTCAAATATACGGTTATAATTATCGGTTTGTAGTTGATAAGAGTCATTCCGTCCACTCTACAACTGATGTAGTGAAGATCAAAGGAATAAACCAAAACCTTATGAATTCTCTACAGTTAAAATGATCTATGATCATACTGACAAGTGTTTATATCAGTCACATTTTGATTTTAATACTAAAGAACTTTATTATGAAAATTAATATGTTTATTAATCACACATAAAGTACGTGTCCCTACTAACACTTCATTTATATTGTACTGAAGAAGAATACGAGTGAGGACAATCGAATGTCACTAAACACAAAATTACAGAACGTCATACTAACATCTGGAACAATACAGTATATACTTGATGTGTAAAATATCAATTCATTGTCTCAAACTTGACTGTTTCTTTTGAACATATCAGTCCATCATCTCAGATTTCATTATTCCTGCACTTTCATACCAGTTGTTTATTGTTCCTGTTCTTTTTTACTCGATCTACTACTGATATGCATTCTATTTCTTGACTATCATTATATACTACTTATGTGAATATAAGTAGCTCACACTACAATCTCACTAACATTCTGATTGAGTAATAATCGAGTAATCGTTAACAAAGTCTTTTCTAGGGTCTCTATGTAGATTGTCAGTAATAATATGGTTTCAAAGATTATATTGCTATTACATATCACAATTAATTGATCACTGGGTGGTGATCAATGTCATGTGTGTCAAGACCTTATTTAGTGCAGATCGAATGCTATCGACCATGTTGCAATGTGGCCACCAGTCTAGGCGACTCGGCATTGCGGGCACTATATATTGAGATTAGATGGTGGTTGCAGGCAGTCGACAGCAGGTCCTGGACCCGGGTTTCATTCTACTTGGCACTCGTCAGCAAGGTGTACCTGTAATCTTAAGGGAACTGGTGCCTGCTGACAGGTTCGATCCCATGTCACCCAGCTTCACAGTCAAAGACGTTACCACTGAGCTATCCAGGCTGCGACTTACCTCCTGTAGGACTGATATGTAATCACAATTGATTGATCACTGTGTGGTGATCAATTTCATATGTGTCAAGTCCTTATTTAATGCAAATCGAATGCTGGGTGACACGGGATCGAATCCGCCAGCGAGCATCAGTTCCCTCAAGATTACAGGTACACCTTACTGAAGAGTGCCAAGTAGCACGAAACCTAGGTTCAGGGTTTCCTGTTGACTACCTCCAACCACCATCAAATTGTTAATACATATTCCTACTACAAACATTAAAAACATTCAAAGATTTTTTCAACATTACTTCTAATGGATAACTTCTAACTAGTAACTTCTCCTTGAAAATTCTTCTAGTATTATATACCTTGAACGATCACTTTTAATTTGATAATGAGTTCAAGTTCAGGCCAACCATCATCAAACATAATTTGAATGGGTTTTTTTCCTTCTCTTTCATCACATTCATCAATATTTACATCATCATTTAATTATAAAAAAGAATTTCAAATTAAAAGTACCGCATCAATACTTTCAATGGTAATATTAAACAAAATGCATTTTATAACAAGTATTAAGTAGAAGAGGAAAACTAAGAGAATATACCTATTGCTTCATTAATCTAATGATGTGTTATGACTATTTCTTTGTGTTTCTCTTATTATAATGTTGTTTTGTTATATATGATGAAGTAGTAGTAGTAGTAGTAGTATTACTAATAGTAGTATTAAAAGTAGAATACAACTACATTTACACATGTATACACATAAATAGTAGGTCATTGTAAATGAAAATCGACACTATTTCTAAAATGTACATCTCTCTCTCTCTCTCTTTCTCCATATATACATAGGTGTTAATCAATTTCTTTGTATGAAAATGTCAGTACAAAAGCATCTGTCTAATAGGAACACCTGAATACAAACTAATATAAATAATAATCATAATTTATCATAGATACATGTTGTATCCTTGATGAAAAAATTTCAATAACATACATTGTTCAATAAGAAAGAAAACTGATGTATATACATACACCTGTACACTGAATTTTATGTTACCCTATCAACACAATTATTATTCATAATAAAATATCAGGTTATATACATTTCTACTATATATAATAAGATGTAGTTAATAGACAAATATTTATATGGTAAATTAGATTGTTTTCATTGGAATATTTACAATAATAATATAGAAGGAAAAAAGAACCAAACATGATTCGGGAAATGAAAGAATCAGATTAAACGTTACCTACTACTACTACTACTACTACTACTACTACTACTACTACTACTACTACTACTACTACTACTACTACTACTACTACTACTACTACTACTACTACTACTACTACTACTACTACTACTACTACTACTACTACTACTACTACTACTACTACTACTACTACTACTACTACTACTACTACTACTACTACTACTACTACTACTACTACTACTACTACTACTACTACTACTACTACTACTACTACTACTACTACTACTACTACTACTACTACTACTACTACTACTACTACTACTACTACTACTACTACTACTACTACTACTACTACTACTACTACTACTACTACTACTACTACTACTACTACTACTACTACTACTACTACTACTACTACTACTACTACTACTACTACTACTACTACTACTACTACTACTACTACTACTACTACTACTACTACTACTACTACTACTACTACTACTACTACTACTACTACTACTACTACTACTACTACTACTACTACTACTACTACTACTACTACTACTACTACTACTACTACTACTACTACTACTACTACTACTACTACTACTACTACTACTACTACTACTACTACTACTACTACTACTACTACTACTACTACTACTACTACTACTACTACTACTACTACTACTACTACTACTACTACTACTACTACTACTACTACTACTACTACTACTACTACTACTACTACTACTACTACTACTACTACTACTACTACTACTACTACTACTACTACTACTACTACTACTACTACTACTTTTTTAGTCATTTGGTGTTGTTTTACTTGTATCTTTCCTTTGTTATTAAGAACTGAAATTGATCAATCTCTTGTTGGTATATGTATATCCTGTACAGATTGCCTCAATTTATTCTTAAGTCACAAGCTTCATAAACAAATCTGAGAAGGAGTCACATAAAGCTGACAAGTCGCAAATAGAACGAAACGCGTGTCCTGGCATCCACTGTTATGCATCCTTGCTTATAAGGCTTATGACATAAGGCAATATCGAGGCAATCCACACAGAATGCACATATGCCAACAAGAGTGATCAATTGCAGTACTAAATAACAATGGGAAGATACAAGTAAAACAACACCAAGGGAATATAAACTTCACCTCATTGCACAAGCAGGTAGCTATCAGGACTCAGTGGCTAAGTGGATAATAAGATGGTGTTTGAAGAGAACGATACTGGGTTCTAGTCTTAGATTGAACATTAACTCTGAGACGAAGGTACATCCAGCTGAAGAGTCCCAAATAAGACGAGATGTGCATTCTGGATTCCACTGCTAGCCAAAATCCATCTTTGAAATTTTTTTAGTTTTTATTCTGACTAGAATTTAAACTTGTAAATTATTAAATATTAGCTCAATGGTTTAAAGTTTTAAGATAGCATAATGATACCTGAAAGAATTGAGTTCGATCCTTGGTCGGGTGGTGAAATCTTATTGTTGTAGAATGACACAACTGGATGAAATTGATGTCCGATTGCGTCTGAATATTCAGTGTTTACACGGTTAACGTCAGTATGCAATGTAAACTATGTGAAGTGAATAAATGCATGGTGCTTGGTCTTTCTAACTTTCGTGTAAAACCAAGAGGTACATCCTGGAGTTCTAGTGAGAAGCCGTTAACAGCCCAGTTCATCTAGGTCACTTGTGAGATAGTAACTCACTGATGACAATGGTGGATGTGTTGCTCAATTTCGTAGATCAGTTGAAGTTAGACATTAACACCGTTGGATGCCGAACGGCTCAGTAGTCTAGTTGGTTAAGCAGCTGTCGCGAGGCCAATAGGTTCCAGGTTCTAATCGTGCAACGCGTGATCGTGGCTGCGCACTGCTGAGGAGTCCCATAATGAGACAAAACGGTCGTGCAGTGCTTCCAGGTTTTTCATGGTGATCTAGCTTCAACTGACTCATGAGCTCAACCATTAAAATTAGCATAATATCCACAAAACCCCTTCTGATATTAATTAGTTTCAGCCAACGTTTTTTATTAAATGGAATAATTTGATGGTACTCTATGGCATAGACTTGCATAGACTTTAATTACTTCAACAAAAAGCCCCCTCATTATTTACAATTCAGAAGTTGAGCTATTTCATTAAGATCAGTGTTGATTTCTCATAAGATCAATCAATCAATAGTTGTATTTTTTTCCTCTAGAGTTTTGTCAAATAATTTCAGATTAAAGAAGAATGAGTTTTGTAATGAGAAATAATGTGACATATCTCCTATCTCCATATTGAATCAGCTATCAAGATGTTTTAAAGTTTACATGACAGACTGATCTTAGTTAGACTATCAACGAAAACTGGGAAACACTATAAAGCTGATTAATCTTAGTATGATACCTCCAGGCAGTACGCAACTTCCTGGAGTTATTAGTCAGAACCCTTGGCCAGCGGCGTTATACCAAGTCGGGTTTATATAGATATCTATATATTTCGTATAATTTATTGACGTTTGTTAGACAACAATTGAAAGCTGAAAACAGTTGAACATCTATTTCCACCTAATACGAGACTCCCCAACAGTTTGAATTAACGACCACACAAGAGGTTTAGCCCAGGACGTTCAATTTTCTCAGAAAGCGTTTAAGAATCAAGCCGCTTAGTTGGAATTCAATAGTTTACATATCTGATTATAATCTGTTCACGATATTAGAAAGTTATACCTACCTTAAACCTAACATAGTAAAACTCCGCTAGCCAACGGTTCTGACTCAAAACTCCAGGGTTTATCTTCTGAAGTTAGTCACTAGTAATTACATGATTACCATTAATGTAGGAGAGGGGATGGAGGTTGTTTGCTATAATCATAATATCTGCTTATATATGTATAAGAAATAGGATTAAACCTCATTAGAAAAAATGTAATAGTACACGATAAACCACACTGAATGCTTTAATTATATCTACTATATTGTTTTTGATTGGATCATCATCATCATCATCATCAACAGGTTTTACTCTGCTATACAGTAATATTTATATGCATATACAAAATTATTAAACTCATCAAGGCAGTTTATAAGTCAATGATAACAGTGGAATAGATTGACTGGTTTAATAAATTCGTATATGCATATAAATACTGCTGTATATTATAGTACAGTCTAATGAGGATTTAATGGAAAACAAAACTATTCGCTTTATAGATATTGTTCTAGATTATATTTCAGTCTCACTAACGTTAATATTATTAAGATAAGTTTGTTTACTAGTAAAATACACTTAAATAACTATTTTTGCGCTACCTATGTATATATATATATATATATATATATATATATATATATCATAATTGATTGATCACTGGGTGGTGATCAATCAATTGTGATTACATCTCAGTCCTACAGAAGGTCGGTCGCGGCCCGGATAGCTCAGTGGTAACGTCTCTGACTGTGAAGCTGGGTGACACGGGATTGGATCCGTCAGGGAGCACCAGTTCCCACAAGATTACAGGTACACCTTACTGACGAGTGTCAAGTAGCACGGAACCTAGGTCCATAGTTTCCTGTCGACTACCTTCAACCATCATCCAATCTCACTAATATATAATACTCCATACAAATGGTTTCTATCACAAAATTATGCAAAACTTAAATGAGTGTATTTTCAACATTCAATGAATTCATGTTGTATTTGTTTGATTTAATTCTTGAAATACACATAAATTAATAAGTTTGATTAGTTGTAATTAATACTAACATAATCCATTTAGAAGGATTTAAATCTTTCCATTTTTAATGATAACCATTGAAACTGATCAGTTAATTTTAGTATATATGAATCCTGAGTTGTTTGTCTGAACTTATCAACTAAATTGATAACATTTATAATATTTAAATTGTAAACTACTTAATTGTAGCCTTGATATAAACAACATCAATAATGTAATGAATGATAAACTGTATCTATAACCTAAAAAAACTTTCTCACTATTCATAAACAAATTCATTTTACAAATCTAAATTATTTTGACAATATATATATTGTAAGCTTGAATACATACCTTGTTCAGTATGACCATAATAATGATGGTAATGTTGGTGAACATTATCATTATTATTATTATCATCAGAAGTAACAACAGTAGAAAATTCATCATTATTGATTAATTTCGGTTTCAACATACAAGTTGTTTCTATGTTATATTCATTTGAATGTTGATTATCATTATTATTATTATTGTTATTAATAGTAGGGAATAAGATTTTATTTAATCCCCCCTGTTTACAATCAATACAGATTAAATCTTCAATTGTTGTATTATTATTATTATTATTATTATTATTATTACTATCATTGTTACTATGTTGACTATAAATAGTATTATCTTTAAAATGTAATTTTTTTAATATAAAAAATGATTTTCTATATTTTGATTTATTATAAATCATTAATATAATGGATATAATTAATAATCCAATTAAAAATATAGTTGAACTGCCAAGTGTTATACTAAGTATCGTTTTAATTGTATATGTATTATTATTATAATTATTCATATTATGATTAATTAATTTATTTAAATTGAATATATTATTTGAATTAATTTTCAATTGTTGATTATATTCTATTGGCGATTTCATTTTTATTGGTATATCATCTAATTGAATGATTAAATGTTCAATTGTTGAATGTTTATTGATTTTTGGACCTTGATCATCAATCATTATTAATAATGTAATCATTTTACCACAATAATCAATTAATTGATTAGTATTTACATATAATTCACCAGTTTTATTATTTAAATAAAATAATGATTTTTGTATATAGGAATTTGTTATTATTAAATTATATAAAATTGTACCATTTATACCTAAATCTGGATCATAACCTTTAATATGACCAATTAAATTACCAAATATTTCATGACATGATATAATTAATCGATTACCAGCTGATGATGTAACATTAGGAAATAAAAATATTGGTTTATTATCATTAATATCATTAATATGTATAAAGATTTCTGTTTGACTTATTAAATTATATTGTGTATTATTATTATTATTATTATTATATAAGTCATAATGTATATCTTGTACTTGAATATAAAAATGATAATTTGCACATTCTTCTCTATCTAATACATTTTTTAAATATAATTCATTATCTTTTAATAAAAAATATTTTTCAATTAAATTTTCATAATTATTAATTGATTGATCAAATTGTGATATATTTAAATGTTCAATATCAGTTGTTTGTTTTAATGAATTATTAGTTCTATTTTTTGAAATAATTTGTGGCGGTTTATTTAATGAATCAATTAATATATTAAATTTAAAACCTTTATTATTTGAATCTAAATCATTGACAATAAATATAATAATTGGTTTAATATATAATTTATTTTCATCTAAATGTATAATATAATGATTATATTCAAATTTTGGTGGATTATCATTAATATCATCTAAATCAATTAAAATTTTTGTACAAGTTAAATATAATTGATCATGAACACATAATGATAATTCTAAAGATGATTTTTTTTCACGATCTAATTCACCTTTTGTAAATATTTGACCATTTATTGGATTAATTGAAAATAATTGATAATCTAATAATGATAATGATGATGATGATGATGATGATTGATTATTTAATATATCGATTGATTCTAAATGATAAATCAATGTACTATTTAAATCAGGATCTATAGCTAAATTCATAATTGGATATTGATTATTAATTGGTTGAACTGGTGTACCAGGATAACTATTTTCTAATACATGATAATGATATATATTTAATGGAAAACTAGGTGGTGTATCATTTACATCAATTAAATGAATAATTAAAGATTTTATATTATATAATATTGGTTCACCCATATCATTACATTTAATGATAATCGTATATTGATCCATAAATTCACGATCTAATAATGATCTTGTTTCAATTCTATATAAATCAGATAATTGTTGTATATGAAATAATTCTGTAAAATTTAATAATTGACATGATATACGACTATTTTGTCCGGTATCATAATCAATTACATTAAAAAATACAATTGGTGTATATTTAGGTATATTTTCTTTAATCCATATTTCATATGGTTTATTCATTGTAACTAAGGTATAATTTGTATTAGTTATATTGTTATATTTATTCTTTAATATATGATCATTTTCAAATAAGATAATTGGTGAATTATCATTAACATCAAGTACAATAATATCAATTAAAGCTGTAGAAGAATAAATGATTTGTGATGATTTCTTCATTGTTGATGTCATTGAATGATATAATAATTTAGGAGTATTTTTTTCTTTCTCTTTAATTGGACCATCTTTTGCTATAATAGTTAAACGATAATTTTTAACTTTTTCATAATCTAATGATTGTTTTAAAGTTAAAATACCAGTTTGTGAATCTAAATGAAACATTTGTGTTATATCCCAATTTAATTGATTTGAACTAAAATGATATGTAATTTGATTAATTGTTTCATTAGACATTAATAAATCATAATCAATCGCTTTTAATTGACCAATATGACTACCTATATCTAATGATTCTTTTATTTTATATTGTTTTTTATAAATTTCTTGATTAGTATATAATGAATATAGATGTGGATCTTTCAATTGATGAATATCATTTGAATCGACAAAAATTGGTGGAAATTCATTTACATCATCTACTTCAATAATTAATTGTATTGATCCACGTAAATCTCCACCATCTTGAGCAATTAAACGTAATTTATAAATAGATTGTTTTTCACGATCTAATTCTTCATCAAGTTGAATAATTAAATTTTCTATAGATTTTGTATAAATTAATCGAAATGGTCCAAGTTTAGACCATATTTGATCATTTGTATATGTTATGGTAGATAAAGATGAAGATTGATATGAATTATGAATTAATTCATTCCATTCAATCCAATAATTTATAACACGATTTATTGGTGAAACATCTGCATCAAATGCTCTTGGTAAATCATGTTTTGTATGAACACCTAATGAACCTTCTAAAAATGATAAATATATTAAATTTGATTGTAAATTCATTGAATCATCTGATATTATATTAAATTTTGGTGGATTATCATTTAAATCAATAATATTAATATGTAATTTACTAATTGGTGAAATTTTCATATTATGATCTGTTGAAGCTAATATAAATGTTGTTAATTTACATTCATATTTTTGTTTTAATAGATGATTATCAATAATATGATTCAAATCATTAGATAATTCTTCTGTATCATCATCATCATCATCATCATCATCTAATTGATTGATAGAATATTGATTATTGATTAAATCATTAGATAATTGATCATATTGATAATTATAACAACATGATTTTTCTATATTACATAAATCACTTGTTTCTAAATCAATTGATGATATACTATAAATATTACCAGTAATATTATCTAAACGAAAAAAATGTGTTAATGAACTTGGACTTAATTGAATATAATTTGATTTAGATATACCAAGTAATGTATGTATATCATTAATAATAACTTGACCAATTGTTATATTTTCATAAATTTTAATTTCTGGTAAATCATTAATATATTGAAAACAATGATAAAATGTTAAAAGATAAATAATCCAATAAAATAAATAGATTAAATAGAAAATTATTTGTTTATATGTAAATGTAATAAAATTCATGATTGATTTTAAAGAAAAGAAACTATCTATTTATGATATAATCAATAGATCAAATGAATAATAATAATAATAATAGTTGATTTAGGTAGTAATATACTACTCATTTTGTTGAAATACAAATTGCAGTTTCTTTTTTTTTGTATGTTTGTTTGTTTATTGTCAGAAGACGATATTTTATTGGTTACATTTATATGAATAGTAGTATGAATGATAAAATAAATTAATAATCAGCTGATGATTATCATCACATAAATACAAACATACAATCTCATTGTGTTGTTCGTTTTATTAACCAATCAATGAATGAATTTTGATTTAATAAAATTGACCAATCATATTGCAGATCACCATAATTTATTTCAACCAATCAAAATTCAAATAAAGATAAGGATTAATAAAGTAAGGATAATATTTCTACGGTTCAAAAATATATGGAACTTAAAATAATTAATAAAGTTAGGATCTTCAATATGAATGTTAAGATAGTTCTGTTGTATGGAGCTGAAACTTGGAGCGCTACTACAACTATCAACAAAAAGGTACAAGTATTTATAAACAATTGTCTATACAAGATACTTAATATCCGTTGACCGGATACTAACAGTAACAGCCTTCTGTGGGAAAGGACAAATCAGATCTCAACTGAAGAGGAAATTAGGAAAAAATACTGAAGTTGGCGGATAGGACACATATTGAGGAAATCATTAGGCATGCGCTAGCTTGGAATCATGAAAGGAAACAGAAAAGTGGAAGGTCGAAAAACACATTACGTCGGGCATCAGAAGTAGACATGAATAGAATGAACAACAACTGTAAAGGACTAGAAAGGATTTCCCAGGACAGGGTTAGATGAAGAATACTTGTAAGAGTTCTATGCTACTCCATGAGGGGTAATAGTAAATAAGTAGTAATAATCTTATAAATTCATGTAGAATATTGAACACAGAGTTTGTGAATACACACATATACATACATACAAAGTGCAGATGTAATGCATTTAGAAAGAATGAGTGATGATACACAAATTCTTTTTGATTTTTTATTACTTTTTTTCATAACTATTATCAATTTCAATGAGAAAGAAGTGATGTTTTAAATTTTCTGCTAACAGTTTCCAATGGCGCCATAAATAAATGTTTATGCATTTGTTGATAGGTTATATATTTTGGATTAATATATAAAAACCTAGTCTGTTAAATTATACACTTGTCAAATTGATTATGATTTTGCATATTGTTATTTCCTAGATGTTTTTATTATCTTATAGTTTCAAATGGAAATCATTTATTGACAAGAGAATAACATAAAACAATCTATCTTGATTGTGTTCAACACAATTCATTTCAATTTCATTCAAAAGTCAATTAAAAATAAAACAATAACCAGTCGTCTATTTACGTTAAAAACGAAACAAAAATAAATCAGAGTTGTAAAATGTATGAGTTAAATAATTGTAGTAAGATTAACATTTTTGTTACCAATTCAGATTTTTAAAAATCACAATAAATGAGCACCATTTTAGAATTCATACAAAGATTTCAGTAATCAAACCACTAGATCTAGTGAAGATTTCAAATAAATAATGCTGTATCAGAAGGGGTTTTGTGGAGATTGTAGTAATTTCAAGAGTTGAGATCATGAGTCAATTGAAGCTAGACCACCATGAAAAACCTGGAAGCACTGGACTGCCGTTTCGTCTTATTGTGGGACTCCTCAGAAGTGCGCGTCCACAATCCCGCCTCGCGGGATTCGAACCCGGGACTTGTCAGTCTCGCTGCAGGCGCTTAACCAGCTAGACCACTGAGTCGGCATCCAACGGTGCTTGGTACCTGTGTGATCGCGCCACAGGAATGAGCTGTACTATTCACATTGCAGCGTTAAAGCCCACACTGTGTCTGGTTCTCTCGTGAAGCGGGATTGAGCTGTACTGCTTGGTTTATAAAATTCAAGCCTGGGTAGTGTCTGGCTCTTCTGTTAAGAGGGGTTGATTTGTACTGTTTGGGTTGTCACGTGAAAGTCCGGATGGTGTCTGGTTCTCCTGAAAACCAATGTAACATGACCCTGGCCCACAAGGGTATATTACATAACTGTGAAGTAATATTGTCGACGAGATCAAATGCCTCAATAACTATGGTCATCTTAGATATTGATATATAGTGCTGCTGAAGCTAATTTTATCTAGATAAACACATCCCAAACGTTCTTGTTCTACTTTTTAAGAAATCCAAACGACTCTAATCAATGGCTTCATGAAATAAAACTGTTTAATCTTTGTATTAGATCATTTCCAAAAATTTTATTTTTAAAAACACATTTATGACAAAATTATAAAAGAATGCCTAAAATGGATTTGTCTAACAAATGCCCGCCTCATATAAAAAAGAAATGACGAATAGCAAACATTTTATGTTTACCTAGATCATAATAATGAGCTTATTAAGTTGGTATAGTTTCCATAATTCCTTAAAAATATAACTTTAAATATAAGTAAATGTTTTGTTAAGAGCATTTATACTATTTCTTCTTATCTTAAATGAGACATCAGATTTCTACTGGAAAAGTATGAAAAATGTAAAAACAAATTTTCCAAATGTATATTTATAATTTCACCATATTATGAATATGGGGTTCATAGAAATTGATGAATTCTATAGTTTACACTACAAACTGATCTTAGTTAAAAAACCGTTGAAAAACTGATAGTATTAGATAAATCTTTTATTCTAGATATGAAACAATCACCAGTACGCATTCACAACTTTATCAAAAGTCCAGCTTCAGGTTTTTAGACCTAGTGATGAGAACTTAATCTTTAGAACAATGATTCACTGTCGAATGGTTTTACACTTTTAATCACAATTGATTGATCACTGATTGATGATCAATGTCATGTGTATCAAGTGCTTCTTAGTGCAGATTGAATGCTATCGACCAAGTTGCGATTTTACCACTAGTTTAGTTGACTCAACATTGCGTGCACTATGTTGGGATAGAATGGTGGTTCAAGGTCGTCAACAGGAAACCCTGTAACCGGGTTTCGTGCTATTTAGCACTTGTCAGTAATGTTTACCTGTAATCTTGAGGGTACTGGTGCTCCCTGACGGTTTACACTTCTATTTACACTTCTAACTTTAATCAATTTATGATATTGTGTAACAATCTTCTGATATCATTAGTTGATGACTGCTACGCACACAACATCGACAAACTTTATTGGTCATAGATTCTTAGCAAAACTTCAGACAATATAGTTACTAGTGAGCACATAGTTATTATTCCTATAGATGTATTTGACATGATTGTTATTTCATAGTGTACATCATGTAACAACTGTGTAGTGCTTCCCAAGTTTTAATGTTCGTCTAACGAAGATGATGTAAACTATGAAATTTGACCTGATAATTTTTTATGTAATTAAAATTTCTTCTATTTCTCTTCTCACTTCAGCTTGATTAAATATTTTATTATCACACTTTTCAATTAATATTATCATAGTACCCTTCCTCCTTCTCCTCCTCCTTCTCCTACCACCACTACTACTACTAATAGTAATAGTGATATTAGTAATAATAATAAATGAAACTATTTCTCACTATCATTGTTTACGGAATTAATCAAAATAAAAAACAATTTTATGCATTAACTATTTTGATAAAAATTCCAACTTAACAAGTAATCGAAAAGAGAGAAGGAGATAGGGGAGAAGGAGGAGGAGCTGAAAACGCAAATAAGCATACAAGTAAAAACAAACTATTGAAATTTGTGTTATACAACAACGATGAGCAACTCACATTATTTTGACATTGTTTTTTTTCTGCGATGTTAAGTAAATACTCTTTTCTATTACTATGAAACTTAATTTCATTTGAATGAGAATAATCACAAGGTAGGGTCTTAGTGATTATCCAGCTGAACTATCTATTGCATGAATAATCTTAATAAATAAACAATTAAATGGTTACTATAGTGAGATTAGTGAAGTATTGGTTGAGATTATTCATAATATTTTCAAAATCGAGGTACTCAATAACTTCATCCATTTCTCCGTTCATTAGGTGCCGCACATTGGGATGTAATTTAAACATTTTTATTTAAAGCTATCTTATTCACTGTTTGTATTATTTCTATCAGATATTTTGTTTGTATTGCATCAAATTATTCATAGAAGACAGCTGTCGAAAACTTCAGTCTACTAAAATGAAATGTTTGATGTGAAAGCTACAACTAAATATTCAGCATTCACTAATTAAATAAACATAAAAACTGGTTAAAACATCTAGGAACAAGTCAAACGTAGAACAATGAAGACACTGATAATGATCTAAATCTGAAATATTTTATTATATGAGTTTCTATTGTATACAATCAGGTACATTTGTTAAACACAGTTCAATCAAACTTAATAATCAATAAATAGTGCTGAGGATGTAAAAACTTTCAGAAAGTGTATACTTTTTTTTCGCACTGTACAAAATTGGTCTGAATTGATAATGATATTTATTTCTTGATAACATGTGATTGCATAATTTCAGTGTTAAATTCATTTTTGTATTCCAACTGTTAATTATCTAATGATATGGATTGTCTTCAATTATCAGTAAAATTTATATTAAAAATGAGTGTCTTTGTGATTAAGTTCATGAACCGATTGATGTTAGATCACAATTGAAAACCCGGAAGAACTGTACGACTGTTTCATCCTAGTATGGGAATCCTCAACAGTGCACATCTACGATCGTACACATGGAACTCAAACCTAGAACCTTCGGTCTCGCGCGCAAACACTTAATTCCTAAACTACTGAGCCGGCATCCAACGGTGTTAATGTCTAACTTCAACCAATCCATGAAATCGCACGACCATCTTACATTGTACTGGGGTAAACACTTTTCTTTAACCGACACGTATTAACTCCATTATTCACGACTTCTCACTAGAACTCCGAGGATTTCTTCACAAAGCTAGTCACTAGTAAGTACATGGTAATTATCAGTATAAGGTTGTGTAGATTATTAAGTTATGATATATAGTTTTGAAAGAATCAATTAAATTTTTGTCAATATTCTCGTTTCAGCACATTTATTATTAGTTTTGGTTCAGTTTTAAACACTAACAGGCATTACCATAATGATACTAATAAATCTAATCAACTTGTAACACAGAATAGATTGTTCTTTAATAACTAGTTGAAAATATCAAACAACTTAATAAAATCTCCATTGTGATACAAGAGAATATATAAGGTTCTCGGTATGAATATCAACAATAGGATACAGAAAAATCAGACGAATAGATGGAAAATTAGAGGAATTGCAGATCTGAATATTGTTCCTATCCACAATCTGTCAATTCTAAATAACTTATGTCATCAGTGACTACATAGACGCGACCAGCACAGGATATATATATAACAATATTCATCGAATTTCAGTCATTAAAATCATCAGCTGATTGACTCAATTTTTTCTTATTAACTATATAAACATAACACGATGTTTCAAAGCAAGATGTAAAGTGCTTTAAGCCAATACCTGAATTAAATTATGAAATTAGTCAGTATTATATTCGCTAGGTCAATTGACGTGCTTTCAGAGATAACACGTTTCCGCATCTAAATTTTAACTTGTACCAGGAGATTCACTTGTTGACTTAGAATGTGCCGATGACATAGTTCTATTTGGTGAAGACGCCGAAAAAATGCAGAGTCTTCTGACCACTCTAAGCAACAATGCAAGCATGTTCAAGATGTGATTCTCGCCCTCGAAATGCAAAATGTTGCTTCAGGATTGGGTTGCATCGACACCCGAAGTAAGAGTAGGGAGTGATGTAGTTGAGCGTGTTGACCGCTTCAATTATCTTGGAAGTATCATCAGCCCTTGTGGTCTGGTGTGTGACGAAATCTCAGCACGGATACAGAAGGCTCGACTAGCTTTTGCCAACTTGCGTCATTTATGGCGCAGGCGAGATATTTGTCTACCAACCAAAGGACGTGTTTACTGCGCAGCAGTTCGTTCCGTCCTACTTTATGACAGTGAAGCATGGTCGGTAAGAGTAGAGGATATTCGTAGGCTACTAGTATTCGATCATAGATGTCTTTGAAACATTGCTCGTATATTCTGGGACCATCGAGTAGGTAACGCAGTTGTTGGGAAACGGGAACTAGTTAAGGATGGCAAATCGATTGGTAAAGAAGTGAAACTTCATCAGTTGAGATGGCTAGAACATGTGTTACGTATGCCCAACTATCGACCGCCTCGACGTGCGATGCTCAATACTATAGGAGTAGGTTGGCCAGACCAAAACATGGCACAAATCCATGAAGTCACTGACAAGTGGTCTGAGTCATGTTGATGGGTATAGACTACCTGGTTGGGGACCGCGAGATGATAGCAACCGATGGTTAAAGACCCTGAATGACATGGCTCAAAATCGTTTGCAATAACGCAGTTGCATCCACTCTTTGTGTTCTCCCGAATTCTAATCTCCTGAATCCTCCTTGTCTCTTTTTTCTCTTTCCAAATTTATTTCATCGTATTATACTCTTTAAATAACATCTTCAAACCCTAATCTTACCGCCTCTACCACTATGGGATTTGAATCGACCATTGTATCTCTGTGCTAATGTGGTATGGCAACTCGAACTGATGTACGTACGAATGAAGTTCTAAGTTGTTACTGGTTGACTGACTAGGTCAATTAATATAAATGCAAAACCTTATTCGCAATGAAAAAAACAGAGAGAAAAGTCAATAAATCTCTGGAAATATCATCAGGTCAACAACACATATCTGACATTTAACATAGAATGAAAGATATTTTGATTATTATTATTATTATTATTATTATTATTATTATTATTAATAGTAGTAGTAGTAATGGTAGTAGTAAGACTTAAAAGTTAGTATTAAATACAAAATTAACTTTATATCATACTTTATCATTAACGCAATAGTTTCTGATAATTAATCATCATTACATCCCAGTATCTTCAACGACCCTTTGACGACCCCTTTGATGAAATGATTACATTTACTTTTAATCAATAATAACACCATTTTTTTCTAAATCATATCTAATTGAATATACCAAGAAATGATAGTAGTTTATCTATGAAATTGAAAAGAGAAAACCAAAAGAAAAATGTATCTAATTTATATTTTGATAATAATCTGACCTCATTTTTTCATGTATATAATGTATGGTTTTAAAGCTACTATTAACTTAACCACTAGTATGTAGATCCATATATATTATGTTACGTCATTGTTTAAATAAATTGTACTAAATTGTTACTGAGGTAACAAAATATATCTCAGAATACACGAATTTAAATGTATTCAATTTAAATGAGATGTCAATTAAATAGTCTATATCGTCAGATAATGAATTAAAATGAAAATCATTCATGATGTTAATGATAACTCAAAAATCTCTACAATTGTATACTGATCATTATGATGTACTCATTAGTGATTAGATTCAAAATGGATTTCCTGGAGTTCTAGTAAGAAGCTGTGATTGGTGGAGTTCGATTGTGTCTGTTGTGAGGCAGTTACTCTCTGAGGGCAATAGTGGACAGTCACGCAATATCGTGAATTAGTTGGCGTTAGACATTAACACCGTTGGATGCCGGCCGGCTCAGTGGTCTAGAGGTTAAGCGTTTGCGTGTGAGACCGAAGGTCTTAGGTTCGAGTCTCGTGATTCAGGATCGTGGATGAGAATCGCTAGAACGAAACGGCTGTTAAGTCCTTTCAGATTTTCAACGGTGGTCTAACATTGATCCATTTACGATGTCAATCTACATTTTAAGAAAGTTCATAAATCACAATAACGGTTGGTGTTTATTATGTTCTACTGAATACAATCAAATTTGAATAGAACAGATTTATAATGTTCCCTCTTTTCACAATGTCTTTAGTCATATGATTTTTTCTAAATCACACTACTAAAAAACCATTGGATTCCTACTGAATTTCAATGTGAACATGAAATCTGAGGTTTATATAAATAGAGATGACGATCGTTTATGATCTCATCTTTATCTTTAATTCATCTATATTGCAACAATCTTCACAGGGTATTAACTAAGATTCATGAAAATTTAGTCAATAGCATCAATGAAAGGATCATTCAAATATGTTTAAGAACTTTGTCTAATAACTGACTGTAAAAAGTATCTGGGTTCATTGTCTTTATAGGTATTCACTTGTTTTGTGTCTAATTATGTGTCTATTTGTTACAAAAGGATTTTTATGTTTTTTTTAGTTTATTTGTTCTCAATCTTATTCACTATTAAAATTGGTTTTGTTAATTTATACATTCAAATTTATAATACTGGATCATCGTTTTGAACACCATTCAACATTTAGTAGTATTATCATTCTTTTTATTATATCCTCTCATTAAATAATTATTGACAATCTGAAAATAATGAATGATCGTTTTGTCCTATTGTAGAGCTCCTCAGAAGTGAGCATACGCGACCTTGTAACACAAGACCTATGATCTAACAGGTAAACCCTTAACCCATAGATCATTGAGCCAATAATCAATAATGCACGAGTTTAACTTTCATCAACCAGAAATATTTTACAATCGTCTTTCATTTTTTTCAGTAAATACTTTACCCCCATAATCAAAACGGTTGAACTCCACTGACCACAGTTTCTCGGTAGAACTCCGGAAGCATTGTCATCAGTGAACAGATAATAATTATAAGATTATGAAAATTACTCAATATCAATGAAATAATATTTTATCTGTGATATGAATTATCTTCCTTTTTAGATCTACTGCTACTATTGTAGTGAACAGAACACGGGTGGGGACAACCGAATACACTCAGCATAACACTACAGTTACTCGGTAAAATAGAGAAACCATATAGTAAATTATTAATTTGCAACATATCAATCCATCATATTAAACCGAACTTTTCCTGTTGCAAACATTAATCCATTGTCTTACATTTCATTGTTCATGCGTTTTCTTACAAATTGCATTGTGTTCCCACTCTTTCTTTCTTGATCTTCTTCCATCTTCTGCTGCCAGACATTACATTTTTAATTCGCGTCATATACTACTTACATCAATATAAGTAGCATGCACCACACTATTACTGGATAAAATGTAAACTTTCTAATTGATTGATTTTACTTCAGACGTTTTTCCGAGTCTTATAAGTGGTTTAAATAAAACAATGATGTTAAATTAAAAGAAAAGAATTCATTCTAACATATATATGTATATCTAAATATACATTCAATTGATCACATTTTAAGGGAAAAAAATTGTTACATAACATTGAAACAGAGACTATGAAACAACAAAATATCATTTTATTCATGTAACCATAACATATTGACTTAATTAACATCAAAGTAATTTCGGTAAAACAAAAAGAAATGGAATGAATGCAAATTTCGAAACGTACCACAGATAAACAGAAAAACATAGATTTAGTTTTGAAAAAAAAAGAACAAAAAGAAGAAAACAAGACGTTTTATTTTAAAAAAAATTACCTCTATAATTCCTTGTTTATATGGAATTTATTTCCAATGCCTCTGGGGGGTGAGGTGGGGTGGGGGTGAGTGGGGGGGTGGTTGGGTGTTTTAAGCTACATAGGTAATATTTAATCGGTAGTTAGCTTATTGTAATTCTTTTTTCTTGTTTCTGTAATTAATTCTTCCCATCAAACAAGATAACTAATTATTGTTTGTATATAAACAAAAAAAAACTATTCATTTTGAAATGTCAAACATCAGTTCATTTTTTTCTTCTTATGTAATAATCAATATAACTGGTTAATATACTGATGTGGTTCATTCAAACACTATAAGATATTTTATTTTCAAGATGTATTTGTTACAGAACTATTTTATTTAAAGTAAGTTTAAAGTTCAAGGAGTAGTCGATAGTAATTTCGTACTATCAGTATGGAGTTATAAAAATTGTTGAATTTTTGATTGAAATCATGCATCAATCTATGTTAGACCATCAATTGAAATCTAGTTTGGCATACTACAGTAGTGTATACCGAAAATCCTTCAAAAGGATTGAACTCTGGATCTTCAAGTCTCTGGGTGAATGTTTAACTATAAATGATATAATATCTAATAAAGATCATTTTATGGTTATAAACTATGGAAATTAAATTTTATAAAAACTATAAAAAGAAGTTCTTTGGCTAAGTGAAATTGACTGACTCAATAAAATTAGATGATGGTTGGAGGTAGTCGACAGGAAACCATGGACCTAGGTTTCGTGCTACTTGGCACTCGTTGGCAAGGTGTACTTGTAATCTTGAGAGAACTGGTGCTCCCTAACGGATTCGATCCCGTGTCACTCAGTTTCACAGTCAGAAACATTACCACTGAGCTAGCGGTTAGGATTTCTGGCTCTCACCACTGAGCTATCCGGGCCGCGACATGCCTTCTGTAGAACTGAGATGCAATCACAATTGATTGATCACTGGGTGGTGATCAATGTCATGTGTGTCAAGTCCATATTTAGTGCAGATTGAATGCTATCGACCATGATGCGACCCGGGTCCAGGGTTTCCCGTAGACTACCTCCAATCACCATCTAATCTCACAATAGTGCACGCAGTGTCGAGTCAACTAGACTGGTGGCCACATTGCATCATAGTCGATAGCATTCGATCTGCACTAATAAGGACTTGACACACATGATATTGATCACCACCCAGTGGTCAATCAATTGTGATCAGTAAAGTTAATTTCTCTTCAACTAATGTGACTTTGTAGATGTTTCAAATATTGTGATAATTACATCAAAGGTTATCACTTTCATTGTGTATGTTTCTTTTTAAAAAAATACGCGTCTCATTGAGATGGTTAAGATGTGCAGAAAAATATACCAATAATTATCATGTTAAGTCTAATGGTGTCCTTGGACGTTAAATGCACATTTCCTATTGGTCAATGTTTACTTCACTTGTTAAATATTGTACAAATGTTGTTTTCTATTTTTATGGTACGGTGTGGTTTGTTTGATTGGTATATAAACAGAGTATGTTTGAAATATAATGATTCATAATTCAGAGGCTGAGACTTGCGTTCTGGACTCAAATGGCTGGGCTAGACAGCGAAGCAGGGCCAATCAGGACTCTGGGTCGTTCGTGCGTGTCTAAGTGTCACTGTAATTGATCGATAATACGCTGTTCATCTAATCTGCAGTCCAACCCGTTACAAAAGAGATTAAGACTGAGTATGTAGATAAACTTAGTTTAGAATGAGACCAAAGTCTGTATATTGATAAAATCAATGAACTTTATAAAATATTATCGTTAAAAGTGAAAAATTAAAAAAAAATATTTTTGAGGAATCCTAACTGGGACGAAAAGTGCGTCCTGGTTTCCACTGTTAGCCAGTATCCATCTTTGCTTGAAATCTACCGTTCTTATCCGATAGAAGTATTGAATATAGGGATAGGACAGTGGAAGTCAAAGAAAGTATCTGTTGGGTTTTCTATAAAATGTATAATGAGTAGTTGAAATTACTTTTTGCACTGCTCAAAGCGCTTAAAATGATAATGAAAAATAGTTTTTACCACTGTAAGGAAGAAATAGTAATGTTCAACTTACCAAATACTCTCGGTAAATTGTATATCACAGATAAATAGCAACTATCACTAAATACTAGTTATATACTCTTATTTTAAAACTAACCATAACGTGATGGCACTATTTTTTGTGGACAAGCTAAGAGCCTCTTAGATTTTATATTGCTAAATTCATTCATTTATTTAGTTTCAAGGCACTTTTTTTCATTATAGCTTATGTTAGTTTGCGGTAAGAATCCTAACCCTGGTTAGAAACAATGTGAGGATTACTAAAAAATTTATTTGAGTTCTTTTAAAGGTTGAAGAAGATGGACACTTTATCCATGAGGACAACCTCATACGTAGTGTTTGTTGGTTTACGGGCAGAATAACACGTAGATGTTAATAGAATGAAAATATGTTTGCTCTCTACAATATTATTGTTTTTTCCATAATTTATTTATTTACAAAAACTATCCTCTAATTGGCTAAAAACTGATTGAAGTTCACTGTGGGTTTTTTTAAGCTCATCCCTATACTAGATTTCGGATACAATAAGTGTCCATGAACGTGTAATGTTCAATACTCATACAGAATCAAGCATTTTTGGTCATTTTTTTTCCGTTCATTTAGTAGATGAATGATGTATATAAGAGCATAATTTCTACTGAGGGTTTTGCTTCAAGCTCGAGCTTTCATTTCGTTTGGGATAAGTTACAGTCTCATACTCATAGCACACAAAAACAGGTGGCTTAGATGATTGAAATAAAATCCCTAGTGCAGAGGTGTTGCTTTTAGCCATTGAATAAATTAGAATGTATCGGAAAACGTTTTGTGGATGTTATAGTAATTTTAATAGTTGAGATCATGAGTCATTTGGAGCTTGATCACCATGGAAAACCTGTAAGCACTGGACGGCCGTTTCGTCCTATTTCGGGACTCGTCAGAAGTGCACATCCACGATACCGCCTCGTGAGATTCGAACCCAGGCCCATGAGTCTCGTGTACATTCAAATTTTGTGTGGCTGAATCGTGGATGCGCACTTCTGATGAGTCCCACAGTAGGACGAAATGGTTGTCCAATGCTTACAGGTTTTCCATGGTGATCTAGCTTCAGTTGACTCATGATCTCAACTATAAAAATTGAAAAATGTTCAAAAATGCTAGATGTTTCACTTCTAGGGAAGATCGAAAAAAGGATGGTTAACTTCACTTCTATATTCTTACCCTTGTCTTTACCCTTCATCACATAAAATGTTCTATAGGAACATTTGTTACGTTCCATGAAACTGTTAATATATCACGTGACTAAATTGTCAACAGAACACTGACTTATATGACCTTGGAATTGTGGCAAACCAGTACGAACAGCTTACAGTCAACTCAGAGTTCATATTGGTCCTCTGTGATAATAGGTTCTCGCCTAGTCTTCAGCGTTTGAGTCCAGAACAAAATCTCAGCTTCCACTTTATGAATCATGTATTTCAGACATACGCAGTTTATATACAAGCAAATCGGACCGCATCATACCATAAAATAAAAAATAGCAAGTATGCAAGATCAGGTCAAAAGGGTTTGTAAGTGTGAGAGACTTTAAATTAAGAATAACTTAAGAATAGTAAATTATATAACGGTAATCAATGGGGCAAGTGGAAGCTTATAACTAAGGGAATATGAAGATATACATAGTATAGTAACCTAATAGTTATATGTAATAATAGTACATAAATGATTCCTAGCAGCTATCATTCATTTATTCTTCAGTACGATATAACAATATTTATGTTAAATTACTCGGGCAGTATAAAATTACTAACAAAAATTCATTTCGTCATCAGAGATTGAAAATGGTAAGGTTAAACATATCAAAATACTTACATTTTTATGTATAGATTTTTTTATAAAATGTAACTGAGTCAATTTTTGTGTCAGTTTATTTTGTTCATGGTAAATCCTTCCGAACTCTGCCTGGAGCTCCACTGGGGCTACTGCGGTCCCAAGCCCAGATGAAGAAAGAGAGTTGGTCATTGGGTTAGCGGCTCCATCCCGTAGAAAACCAACTCGCTAGAAAACGCTAACCAGAAAAAATAATTCAAACCATTTAAACTCTGCCCTGGGAATTGAAAGGTCTTCATTTAGAAGAAATATGACGCCTCATGATGAAAGCAGAGCTCCTTCGAAAGCCACAAGGCTGATGCCTCTTCTAACAATCAGAGTAATCATTAATTTAGGTACATGGAATACTCGTATGATGTGGGAGACCGAGATAGTCTTCCAAATTCCTTCCCCCCCTCACCCTCATTACTTATTTTTAAAAAATCATCCCATTAATTTATCACTGAGTAATCAGTAAACTAGTGATATAAAACTAATCAAATTGACAATGATTGTTATTCATAACTTTACTAATATTGTTGTTGACTTATAATACCATTTAGCTAATCTCTAAGCAAATTTATTCATAAAAATGTGAGGTGATGATAAATTACTTTCAAAAAAGAGAAAATCTGTTTACATCTTTAATAAAAGATTGAAAACAATCCCATTGACATGAATTCATGTTCAGTTAGATAAACAAGGTTATGTAATGATGTTTCTTTTATGATACTTATATTGGGAAAACTGGTAATACATAATGGTAAACCAAGTAATTGTTGAATACAATTAAACTCTTATAGATTTCCTTATTTGTGTTTTGATTTAATGGCCTTAAATCTGATTCCATTTGTATTATATGGTTGATTGTTATCGAAATATACATGTCACTAATCCTTGAATATAATGATCAACTTAATTTATGTTAGTGAATAACAGAATTAAATAAGTCAGTTGAAGCTAGACCACCATTGAAAACCTGGAAGCACTGGACGGCCGTTTCGTCCTAGTATGGGACTCCTCAGCAGTGCGCATCCACGACCCCGCACCACCCTGGGGTCGTGGATGCGCACTGACTCATGATTTCAATCTGTGAAATTTCTAAAATCTCCACAAAACCCATTCTGATAATTAAATAAGTCAAATATGAGAATAAATTTAGAATATTTTTTTATATGAACACTAATCCAGACAAACAACTGGAGAAACGAAGCGAAATGATGCACAGTTAAGAAGACGTATGAGCCAACTCGATTTGACCAAGCGTAAAACGATATTTGTAGTCAAACAAAAATAAGTTAACTTCATCTGTAGCTCTTCTAGAGTTACTGCCAGTCCCAAGCCCGAGTAAAGGAGTAGGGTTGGGCAGTGTGTTAGTGGCTCCATCGAGTAGAAAACTAACTCGCTAAAAAACGCTAACCAGAAAAAATAATTCAAACCATTTAAACTCTGCCCTGGGAATTGAAAGGTCTTCATTTAGAAGAGTTATGACGCCTCATGATGAAAGCCGAGCTCCTTCGAAAGCCACAAGGCTGATGCCTCTTCTAACAACCAGAGCAACATTTTTTATAGGCACATGGAACGTTCGAACAATGTGGGAGACCGGAAAGATCAGTCAAATAGCAACGGAAATGAGGAGATACAACTTGGCAGTACTGGAAATCAGCGAAACCTATTGAAATCCAAGCTAGACAACAAAGCCTAAATACGGGAGAGATGCTGCTGCACTCCAGTCACGAAGAGGAAAATGCCCCACACACTCAGGGAGTTGCTGTAATGTTGTACACAGTAGCACGAAATGCACTTGTAGGATGGGAATCTCACGGATCCAGAATCATCAAAGCATCATTCAAAACAGAGAAGGAGGGGATCACAATGAATATTATCCAGTGTTATGCACCCACCAATGATAGCAACGACAACATTAAAGATCAATTCTATGAGAGGCTGCAATCAATCATAGAGAAGTGCCCAAGAAAGAAATTCACCGTTCTGATGGGAGATCTGAACGCCAAAGTCAGAATAGACAACACCGGATATGAAGATATCATGGGACAACATGGACTGGGAGAGAGAAACAAAATGGGGAAAAATTTGTAAATCTGTGTGCATTCAACAAATTGGTCATAGGCGGCACAATATTTCCACACAAACGTATACATAAAGCTAAATGGCTCTAACCGGACCACACCACGGAGAACCAGATAGATCATATTTATATCAGTAAAACATTCAGAAGGGCAATGAAAGACGTGAGAACCAGAACAGGAGATGAAATAGATTCAGATCACCACCTAGTTGTGGCCAATTTAAAACTGAAGCTAAAGAAAAACTGGACAACTGGAAAAAACAGCACTACAAAGGTTCAATACAGCATTCCTTCGAGATACTAACAAACTCAATGAATTCAAGATGGCTCTCAACAACAGATTACAAGCCTTACAGGATATACTGCCTCAAAAAGCATCATCATAAGGAATGGATCAAAGTAATGAAGAACAAGAAGACAGCAATTAACAATAGACGAACACGAGCAGAGAAAATCCAAGCACAAGCTGAGTACATAGAAGCAAACAAGCAAGTGAAGAAGAGCATTAGATCCAACAAGAAGAAATACGTGGAAGAACTAGCAACGACGGTGGAAAAGCTGCAAGAGAAGGAAATATAAAACAGCTTTATGATACAACGAACAAACTAGAAGGGAAATATAGTAAACCAGAGAGACCGGTCAAAGACAAAGAAGACAGACCAATCACTGAAATTCAACAACAGTGCAACAGATGGGTAGAGTACTTCGAGGAACTCCTGAACAGACTGGCTCCAATGAATCCACCTGAAATCGAAGCAGCACACACAGATCTCCCCATAGATGTCAGTCCACCGACGACGGAAGAAATCAGAATGGCCATTAGACAAATCAAGAGCGGGGAAGCAGCAGGACCCGACAACATACCAGCTGAAGCACTGAAGTCAGACATAGAAGTAACTACAAACATGCTTCACCTTCTATTCAAAAAGATTTGTTAAGAGAAACAAGAGACGACGTACTGGAAAGAAGAACACTTAATCAAGATTCTAAAGAAAGGAGATCTGAGCAAATGTGAAAACTGCAGAGGCATTAAACTACTGTCAATACCAGGGAAAGTCTTTAACAAGGTGTTTCTAAATCGGATGAAAGACGCAGTAGACGCCCAACTTCGAGATCAATAAAGTTGAATTCCGTAAGGATCGGTTGTGCACAGACCAAATTGCGACACTACGGATCGTCGTCAAACAATCAGTTGAGTGAAACTCGTCACTATACATCAACTTCATTGATTAAGAAAAGGCACTTGACAGTGTGGGTAGGGGGGTGTTATGGAAACTTCTTCGACACTACGGAGTTCCTGAGAGGATTTTCAACATTCTCCGGAACTTATACGACGGACTACAGGGCAAGGTCGTGCATGGAGGACAGCTGACAGACGCATTCCAATTGAGGACCGAAGTCAGGCAAGGCTGTCTACTCTCTACCTTCCTCTTTCTTCTGGTGGTCGACTGGATTATGAAGATCTCGACATGTGAGCGAAAACACGGCATACAATGGACAACTCAGAATCAACTAGACGATTTGGACTTCGCAGATGACCTGGCCCTCCTATCGCATACACACGAACAGATGCAGAAAAAGAAAGCCAGTGTGGCAGCAGTGTCTGCATCAGTAGGCCTCAAAATACACAGAGGAAAACCAAGGTCCTCAAATACAATACGGATAATAGCATTTCAATCACTCTTGATGGCAAAATTCTGGAAGATGTAGAATTATCCACATAACTGGGAAGCATCATCGATGAACCAGGAGGATCAGATGCAAACTTAAAGTCGAGGATTGGAAAAGGAAGGGCTGCATCCCTACAATTGAAGAACATATGGAACTCAAAACAACTTTCAACCAATATCAAAGTGAGGATCTTCAATACGAACGTCAAGACAGTTCTACTGTATGGAGCTGAAACTTGGAGAACTACAACAACTACCATCAAGAAAGTACAAGTATTTATAAATGGTTGTCCAAGCAAGATACTCAACATCCTTTGGCCGGATATTATCAGCAACAGGCTTCTGTGGGAGAGAACAAACCACCTTCCAGCTGAGGAGGAAATTAGGAAAAGACGATAAAAGTTAATAGGATATGCATTACAGAAATCACCAAACTACATAACGAGGCAAGCCCTAACTTGGAATACTGAAGGGAAGCGGAAAAGTGGAAGGCCAAAGAACACATTACGTCGAGAAATAGAAGCGAACATGAAAAAGGTGAATAACAACCGGAATGAGCTGGAAAGGATTGTCCAGGACAAGGTTGGATGGAGAATGGTCGTGGGCGGCCTATGCTCCTTCACGAGGAGTAACAGGCGTAAGTAAGTAAAAATAAGTTACAGACATATGTTGAGTAAGATATAAAAAATGTGCCCACACATACACTCATATAAAAACTGTCATAGTTGATAAGCGAATAATTAACAAGATCAAAATATGACTCAAGAAGAATGAAGAAATTGGTCTGTCCAAGAGCTATGTGAGCTCAACATAAGCTTAACCACTACAGTGAAATACTTTTATTTTATACAACTTTCATCTTCATTGGCTGAAAAGTAATTTCAAAATTCTGCTAATAATTACTCAAAGCCGTTAGAATACGATACTCTCATTTCTCAGCCTTCATCATGAATAGATTTTGACTGATAATTTCATCTGTTCATGCTAATGAGTTATAAAACTGATGTACATACGTCTCAGGTTCTACTATAGCACCTCACGTGCAATTGAGTTTGTTCTCTTTTAATTCGGTCAAGCCCTTTTGTTAACTTATTTAGCGAATAGAGGTACCCGTACTTATAACAACTTATTGTGCCTTTATTATTGTTGTGCTTGTATAAAATATGTATGCTGGAACATTACTTACCGACTACGCATATATTCACTCAGCTAGCTTTATCATTAGCCGCTTAATTAAATGGATGGTCCATTCATTTCCCTATATACATACATGTATATTTAAACCTACACTCTCTCTGCTCTTTCGATTCGCTGACTCACTCATTTGCCTCTCTTCTTTGTGGTCTGAGTTATCTGCTAATAAAACTGTAGATCGCTGCTTCTCTTTGCCTTCTGATTTCAAACACCGTTGAGGATTATATGATGACAGTTACTAGGGTGATTGGTTAACGAAGCACAGCCACTACAGTACGTTATGAATGACTGGATCTCGATTTAAAATAAGTATTAATATTACGGTTACAAACTTGAGCTTAAAGACTACATCAAATTCAAGTGTTATATTCTAGTAAATTAAAATCATAGATAAAGGCTATTGTCATTACACTAAATGAATGAGTTAAATAGTTCTGATTTCCTATTTCAACACATAGAACAGCATTATTCTTAACTATAAACAATATCCATATATTATAGCCTTATAGTTTTATCATATTATAAAATCTATAACCATTAAACACTGAACTCCGCCTGGAGTCCCTCCGGGGGCTACTGCCGGTCCCAAGCCCGGATAAAGGAGGAGGGTTGGGCATGAAGTTAGCGTTCTCATTCCGTAGAAAACTAACTCGCTAAAAAAACGCTAACCAGTTAAACACTGGCATATTTGATAGATGTAAATAAATTACGCCTAATCATTAATATTTCTTTACATCTTCCTACCATCTTTATTCATGCAAACCATTAGAATGAATTCAGTCAATAATAATAATAATAATAATAATAATAATAATAATAATAATAATAATAATAATAATAATAATAATAATAATTTCCTGTCATGATATTTAATTAAATTTATATCCGATCAGTTTATTAATCTTCGTCTAATCTATTCACATTTTATACTCTCACACATACAGTTTTACACATTACACTTCATTAAGGCAATTATTGATGCGTGAAAATATACTACTGAAATACTATTAATGCAACAACAACAACAAAAAGAAAGAAAGAATGTATTGCATCACATTTAAAAAAAATCTATTTAGATGCTCAGATAGGTATTTGATCATTCATGCGTATTTATATCATAACATCAAGTCAACATATTATTTGCTTGGATTCATTTTAGAGAAATATGCATTATATATATAGTGAGTGAGAGTGGAAGAGTTCCTTTGGTTGCTGATTTATTTTTGTTTTATTTGATAGACGAGAAAAATAGCAAGAGAAAACAGAGATGATTTATGTTTTGAAAATAATTTCATGTGCAACTTTGTATCTGAGTATCAGCGGATATAATATGTAGTATCGAAGGGTCTAAAATAAGAAAATCTAGGATTGTTCAGTAAATATTTATAGTATATTTAGAGAATTAAAGATTAAGTGATTGAATTATGATAATTGATCAGTTACCAACTAAACAATTATATAATTTTAAATCTATCATGAGAGGGAATGGAATAAGCTATTTAGCACAATTGATTGATCACTGGGTGTCGATCAATGTCATGCGTGTCTAGTCTTTATTAGTGCAGATCAATTGCTATCGATCATAGTGCATGCAGTGTCGAGTCACCTAGACTGGTGGCCACATTGCAACATGATCGATAACATTCGATCTGCAATAATAAGGACTAGACACTCATGACATTGATCGCCACCCAGTGATCAATCAATTGTGATTACATCTCAGTCCTACAGGAGGTCGGTCGAGGCCCGGATAGCTCAACGGTAACGTCTCTGACTATGAAGCTGGGTGACACGGGATTGAATCCGTCAGGGAGCACCAGTTCCCTCAAGACTACAGGTACACCTTTCTGACGAGTGTCAAGTAGCATGAAACCTAGGTCCATGGTTTCCTGTCGACTACCTCCAACCGCCATCTAATCTCAGGCTATTTAGCTCATAATGCTTAACCTAAGTAGTTTAACTGAATATGCTACAAAATCACTTGATAAACGATAAGATGGAATCTTTATTATTTCCAAATTGTCCCTACTTTTTATTCTAAGCACATAAAATGACACTCTGAGTAGATTAAAATGTAGATCTTTCAGAATATTTGATCGTAACGTGTAAATAAAATCACCGAGAGAATTGGAACCCTTATGTTCCAAAACTAATATATTTTGAAAAATACCAGACATGATTAATATCTCTCAGCCATGTTTAAAGATTGAAGTGATTGTGAAGAAGAAAAACCTTTGACAAAATGCTGTAAGTAGCTGATTTTATATGACCAGGTGAATATCTAATTGGATATTTGATTGGACAGTTATTGCAACTTCTTCTTGGTAAATTAACATGCAAACGTTGAAATACACGAGAGATAATTCGAAGATTTACTGCATGTTATATATTTCTGAAAAACTCATCCAGATAGCTGCTGACTTGTACAATTCTATTGGTTGTTGTTTGTCTTTTCTGATTGTTAATGTTAAGGACTAATCAATAGACGCTGAACGGATGGCCTATATATTTCCATCTAGTCACTAGTTTTTGTTAAAGTCAAACAGGACAACACCTTTTGGAACACATTGTATATGCTAAATGACAGCGAATGATCAAATAGTTGTTAGAATTTATTTCAGTAATTCAAACCTTAAAATTGTCTCGTTCTCGGTCAGTCAGTCAGTCAGTCAATGATAAGCAATGCAGAACCTGGAACATAGGTGAAACAATTCAAGTTGCCATAACACAACAGCATACAAGGATGAAAATATTGATACAGATACCAGAGTAATAATAATAATGATATTAATAATAATGATAATAATAATAATAATAATGATAATAGTAGTAATAATGATAGAGATTAAGCATAGATAGTAAGGCTGGGGATAAAATAATGAATTCGAGGGATAAGAAGTATAATATAATTCTCATACTTGTGGTGTAAAGGTAGATAAAGAATTGATGTATCTGTGACATTGATACCGATTAGGATCCATGTCATAATCAGTCATCTTTAACTATTGGTGATGATACTGGCACAGACCATAACTAGGTATTCTTTATCTGCCAAGATTGTTGACAGTAATAACTTAATGAACTAATACCAAGTTTTGGTTTGGTTATTTCTAGCTTTTTCCTGACATACGCTTACACCAGTAAATGTCTCTACACCATTATTATCTCAGGAATCATAAATTCTGTTAGCTATTGACATGTAATTGGAAGATTCAAGCAAATAATACCAAGCGAATTTAAAAACTTCACCTCATTGAACAAGAAAGTGGCCACCAGTACTCAATAGCTAACTAAATAACGTGATGGTACACTGGGTTCGAGTCCCAGAATGAACATCAACTTTGGGATGCAGGTACATCCAACTGACGAGTCCCAAATAGGATAAAAAGCGCATCTTGGATTTCACTGCTTATAATATTTGTGAGAAATGTTATTAGAAATGAATTTATAACTGTTTAGTACTCTTAATAGTTGAGATCATGAGTCAATTGGAGCTACACCACTATGGAAAACCCGGAAACACTGGACGACTGTTTCGTCTAATTGTGGGACTCCTCAGAAGTGCGCATCCACGATACCGCCCTTCGGGATTCAAACCCAGGACCTACTGATCTCGCGCGCGAGCGCTTAACTAATAGACCAATGAGCCGGCATCCAACGGTGTTAATGTCTAACTTCAACTAATCCACGGAACTTATTACTCTTTTAATTCTTGATAATTAACTTGATTGCATCAAAAGTTTCTAAAAAGCGTTTTAATAGATTGATTTATTTCATTTTGATTCTTTCTATAAAAAATTTTGACACTTCACTCTTTAAATTTTTTTCGTTTTTAGATTCTTTTGTTTGAAATTTATCAATCCTTTCGTGATTGTTTTAATAAAGTCATATTTAACATTGAACGTTGAATGTTCAATTATTGATTTATTTCATGAAAAGTTCCTCAAAATTATTTATATTTAACAAATAGCCAATACAAATATTTTTTAAATTTGAATTTTTTTGGAGTGATTTATTTGACATTTATTGGTTTGTAAATTAGTCTTCTATGAGGAAAATTTGTTATAATTTTCCCAGGTACACCCGAGAGTGGGGAGAGTCAACTCTATTGTTCGAAATGCTCTCACATGGCCATATGCATACAGCTACTGTCAGGGAGGTCCTATTCACTGCTTTCTTGCGGCGGGGGTGTTGTTTAAGAAATTGGGAGGACAAGAAGCGAATATCTAGAGTTTTAACCTGGTTGGTGGATATAGAGAATCCACCTGAGGGGGTTGTAAAACCCTGATTCCAAACCAATGGTACACATAGGCTCCAGGATTCTAAGTAAACAAATGACGTACGAACCCATTATTGATCACCGGCTACCATAGGACTACATCTCCTGGCGTTACTCCACTACCTTGTGGATTAAACCTTTGGGTCAAAGGCTTTGGGTGTGGCCCTTTAAGAAAACCACCTATTTCGTTTTGAGCACCCGGACTTTGTCTTCTTGTACCAATGTTTATGTGTTTAAATAAATAACTACTCGTGAGCAACTAGCATTTCTTGTATTTTATCGGTTAGTGGCAAACTAACGGTTTTCTTATTTGTTGGTGATGCATATTGGTTAATATTATATTGAGTCATTTTTGTTCTTGTATTTTTTAAGTGAGTGAACTGTTGTTACTGAGTTTATCATCACGAATTTGAGTATATTGCGAAACTATATATTGTTTATAAGTATTCCGAGAAGTCAGAACAGTGATAGTGGCTATTAGTGGAGTCCAGGATGTGCGTTTCGTCTTATATGGGACTAGTTGTTTGAATGTGCTTGATAGCCACCATTTAACACTGTTTATAATGCTTATGACTTAGTGTTAACATCGAGGAAATCCACATAGAATGCATATATGCCAAAACAGAATGGTTGATTTCGGTCCATAAGATCAATGATAAGATTCAGTTAACCAATACAAGTAAGTTAAAATAGTCTTTTAAATGTAATCATCCTTTCAGTGTATTATTCTCCTAATGAATTTAACCATGAATACTTTGATGTGATTTACTGTGATCTCAAATTATGATTCGAAATTGAAACTATTGCAATTGAAGAGTTAAAAGAATAAAAACTTTCAAATAACGGCAACTTGCTTTTCATCTCTTTATGTAGTGACATAAATATTAAGGGACTCCTCAGAAGTGCACATCTACGAGCCCGCCCCCCTACGAGATTCAAACCCAGGACTTGTCAGTCTCGCGCCAGGCGTTTAACCAACTAGACCACTAAGCGGCATCCAACGGTGTTAATGTCTAACTTCAACCAATCCACGAAGTTGCGCCACCGTACACCATTGTCTTCAGTGAGTTCCTATCTCACAACAGACTTGGTTGAACTCCACTGGTAACGACTTCTCATTAGAACTCCAAGAGTGTCTCCTGAAATCAGTCACTAGTGAGCAGGTGATTATTATTATTATCAAAATGGGTTTTGTGGAGAGTTTTAGAAATTTCACTGGTTGAAATCATGAGTCAATTGAAGCTAAACCACCATGGAAAACCTAGACGCACTGGACGTCCATTTCGTCCTATTTTAATAATAAATATTAAGGTAAATATTTAAAAAAACCTATCAAAATTGGCTCAGAGATTAATTTATTTATGTATACTAGTTTATAGCAATTTAAAGGTCTTCTTTAAAATTCGGTTCTTTCTTTTTTGTAGTCTAACCTAAAGTGACATAGACCACTGATGTTTATGAAAAACCTTGGTGGGAAATAATGATCAAGGTTTTATGTTTCAAAATATGAAATCTATTCAATATTTTCAGTTGGTTTAGTAAACATTTAACAACAATGTTTTCTTCTTTATTTTAATCTGTATAGTGTAACTCTATTGGATAAATCGTGTTAGTGGTTTCAACTGTGAATAAATTTAGTTTGTTTTAACTATTGTCGGGGAGACCCAGAAAATTCCTTGAAATAACCCTAAAAGGGGCCCTGGGAATGTTGAGAAACATCTTATCTAATCAGTATTCAATAGACGTTTTGTCAGAAACATCTAGAAAGTAGAAAGTTACATGTCACATTTTTGAATGGATGATTAGATAACCTGATACTATGTTTAGAAGGGTTCGAGAATCTTGAGACTATATGATATGCTATAAATACCTTAGATTTTCTGTACATAAACTATACTTAAAGTAAAACATTCTTTCCATATTTCACCCCTTTTCTCTAATGTTCAAGTTGTCGTGTAGCTGACTGTAAAACCATTGATCATCTCTTATCAGATCTTTCATAATCTTTTCATTCTTACACAATAAAATCACTCTTCAATACAATTGTAGTGAATGAGAACATACATGGGGACAATCGAATGTAATCGAATACAAAATTATAGAATATCTTAGTAAAATCTGAGATCCATCTAGTGAATACTTCATTTACAATATGTCAATTAATCATCTCAGACTTGTTTGTTCCTTCGTTTCAAGTGGGAACAGTCTAATGTATTTGTTTATAAATATTCCGAAAAGTCAGACCAGTGATAGTAGCTATCAGTGGGATCCAGGATATGCGTTTCGTTTTATGTGGAACATCTTAGTAAAATCTGAGAACCACACAGTACATAATTCATTTGCAAAATGTCGATCAATCGTCTCAAACTTCACTGTTTCTTCATTTCCACAGGAATTATTCACTGGTTTCGTTCTCTTTTCTTAAATCTTCATAACTTTCTGCTGGTATGTGTTTCAAATTCGATTGATGATACATACCAGTTATATCTATCGACAAGTGTTTATTAATAGTTGTCTAAGCAAAACACTTCGGATCCGTTGGCTAGACACCATTAACAACAACCTACTGTTGAAGAGAACAAACCAGATCCCAGAGGAGAAAGAAATCAGGAAGAAGCGCTGAAAGTGGATAGGACACACATTGAGGAAAGCACCCAACTACGTTACAAGGCAAGCCCTCACATAGAAACCTCAAGGCCCTAGGAAAAGAGGAAGACCAAAGAACACATTACTCCGGGAAATGGAGATAGACATGAGAAGAATGAACAAAAATTGGATGGAATTAGAAAAGAAGGCACAGGACAGAGTGGGTTGGAGAATGTTGATCGGCAGCCTATACTCCATTGGGAGTAACGGGAGTAAGTAAGTAAGTAATCAGTAACACACACCACACTAATAATTACAAAGTTTTCCTACATTATAATTATATTTATTATATTCGATGTATTTTCAATTACTGTCATAAAATGAAGTAGTTCAGTTGTTTATCAGATTCCAAAAATTATTGAATTAAATCCTTAATTTATAATCTTAAGTGTTTTGTTTGTATATTTTCACAAATAATAAAGAAATCTGTTCATTATTATTATTATCGTACATGAATCTTAAAGATCTTGGGATAGCTTTGAACTACTTAGCTACTTATTATTATTATTATTATTATTATTATTATTATTATTATTATTATTATTATTATTATTATTACCGTAGTGAACATAACACGGGTGGGGATTAATCAAATGCATTGAACACAACATTACAGGACTTGTGAATAAAATCTAACAATCATAAAGTGAATGTTTAATTTGCAAAATGTCCATTGATTGTCTCAAAATGAATCAGACTTCATTGTTCTTGTATCTTCATACAAATTGCTTTCTTTTTTCATTCTTTACTGTTCGATCCTCTTGTCTCTCTGCTTCCAGATCTTCTGTTTATGACTAACATCATATACTACTTATGTCAATATAAGCGGCACACACCACACTACTACTACTACTACTACTACTACTTATTTTCGTCAAGAAATAGTTATTCTAATATAAAACAAGGATCTCGGTAATTTTTTTCCTATTTGATCTTGGCCACCAACGGATTGGTTTTTTTCACTTGAAGTTTTGAGAACTATGTTGTTGTCCATCAAGATCACACATGATAATATATGAAAAGAGTTATTTTAGTATAATTTTGATATCAATTAGGAATATTAAGCCTCTTCTGAAAGTACTATCTTTTCTTTTTTTTCCATCTTTATTCTAGTATAGATTATTAACGTTGAATTGTTTTGATATATTAATCATCTGAATTATCTAGGTTAAGTAGATCCTGTTTCTCTGATTCGGTCTGGGCACTCGGGCAGTATCACAGCTCTCACACAAATCTCATTTGATTTGTGTGACGTATATCTCTTTGATGTCTCCTTATACCAATATCTACGTGTTCAAATAAATAAATAGATCGAGTTTCATATTAGAAGAATCTCTTAGTTCTTCTGAATTCCGAATTACCCTTGAGCTGTCTTAATTCATAACAAAATAAAAAAATGTAATTGTTTTATAACTTGACTCTAAGTATAATCTCTAATCAAAAATAATAATGAAATAGGGAGTTTAGGAGATAGTTATAACTTTCACAGTATGTTTCTAACACTATTTAAGAGATAATGGTAAATTAATAGAAAATAAACCGATAAATTAAATATTATCTAAGGAGAAATTCAAAAAAAGTTAATCTCTTGTATAAATTTCGAGTGCATAGTGAGATTATGTAACAATCGTATTACAGATATGGTTATTAAAGCATTTTTTATGTAGAAACCAATGTAGCTCAATCCAATAAAAAGTCAAATGAATACAGATCGATAATTGAGATGATGAAGATTTGTAGCTCAGATGGATGCTTTTAATGGAGTTTTATTCTCTGAGCTGGATGGTTTAGTTGTGCAGCTTCCACCGTTCTTCTGAATGACATCATCAGAACAAACGTCGGGTAGAAGTGAAGTGTTCGAATTTCTTCACATGTGGTTCACAGCTTGTCCTGTATACCTCGATGTTGATCAAAATCGATAATTGAAAAAAGAAGGCAGATAGAGAGATGATATACTGTGAGATAAATTGTTGGAGCGTTTACCCCGGGGTTTAAATGGATTAAAAATTACCAGAGTAGGCTCTAGTTGACGATTAATTGTTTTTGAACACGTACAAGAAGATTCAGTTTCCAGTGATGAAGTTTTAATGAACCTATGAGTGAACCGTTGACATTCCCTATATGAAGTTTTAAAGCTGTTTTAGCTCATATCATCAAGCCTCACTTGTATAACAACGAACATTATTATGTCTATCTAATAACTGAGCCATATCAAAGTTCGTATCGTACATAACTAATATATCAACCACATGTCTTCTATCTAAAGTAAATTAACAGATGAGTTGACTCATATTTTCAACAGCGGCTAAAAGCAGTTTTAAGTGACCACTCTGACTTTCTAAAAATGGTTACGATTAAACGTAAGACGAACCCTATCAACATAAAAATGTCTGTTTCAATAGCTCAAGGTAGAAAAAAGAAAAAAATAACGGGGAAAATAGTCACACAATGGATATCAACAGTTGTAATTAAAAATCTGCAAGTAAATAGAGACTTTACATGAAAAGAGTGCATAATACTTTCCTTAATATAAATATCATCATAAATTATTTATTTATTCAACTGAATAAAAGGGACTTCATACTAAATATCAAAAGCCGTCATGTGTTTATCAATGAGGAGGATATTCCTGGATTTCTAGTGAAGTGTCGTAACGATTGAAATTCAGTCATTTTGAGTATGAAGAAACTACCCAGTAATGAGATTAGAAGACAGTTGCTCAGTTGATTAAAACCAAACATACAAACCATTGGATACTAACTCATAGTTCTAAATGTTAAGCACTATTCATGCGAGTCCTAGATTTGATATCAAGTAGGTTTTTGAATGGAAACCCATAATCACTCCCATACTTGATCGAAATAACTGTTCACTTAGTGATGTAAACTACAATGTTCTATAGACCTCCCTATACTAAACAAAAGAGACTTAATACCCTTATTAATAACATACTTTCCCAAGAACTTCAAATTATTAATTTTAATTAATGTGTTGAACATTCCAGTTACCATTTTTAAAAAAACTGATTATTCCGTTGATTAATGAAAACTATTTTCTATATTATGAAAAATATCTCTTTTCTTAATGATATATGAATGTTATGAAACAGTAGGTAGATTAACTGGTAAACATGCACACACACACACACATATATAGATATAATGTTCAAATAAATATTGTCATGACTATAAAACAATTCACTGATTTATATCAACAATTTAATAACATGACTCGTTTCCCCTTAGAAACTATCATATATTCATATAAAAATACATTGTATCTTATTCTTTCCTTCCTTCTTTCTTGCTCTCTCTCTCCTCTCTCCCTCTCTATTTTGCACGTTATGCAACGTTTACTGGTTATTTTCTTTCTCGTTTAATTGAAAATATTTTGAAATTATAGTAGTATTGAAATAAGTAACTTGTTAAATGGGTTAATTGTTCATAAATGTTAGTTAATATTGATATAATCAGTAAAATGTTTTCCGTCTTCTTTTTTTTCTCTCTAAATATAAATGGTTAAGTACCATTGTATATAAAAATCAGTCTGTCTGTGGTTATCTATAAAGTATTCAATGTTTACTAATGAGTTTCATACAATATTGGTTATGTTTCTTATCGTTTAATGAATGAGTGTTGGATAGTGAAGTGTAATTTTTATTAAGGATTCCATTTCAAGAGATCACTATTATTGTATTCATGTTTTTCTTCTCGTATGTCATGTTACAATATGCTGATATTCTCATATCGGATCATTTCGAATAAATTGAGCATTGGGTAGATTGTTATAAATAAAAATAGTATATTTGTAATATCCCAATGAGTAGAAAATTAGATTTTATGACGTTTCGTGACTTAGTGTAAGTCACTTCTTCAGAGAATAAATAACCAAATTAGAATTAAACCAATTTTAAATAGTACAACGGGACAATAAGAGTAATATTTAGTGAGCTACCATTCTTGGATTGCTTAGTAAAAAGAAATCCAAATGGAATTCTAAACCTATCCATTTAGCGAAAACCGACGCATTCAAATCGTTATATTGACTTTCATTCAGCACATCCTTTTAGTGCTAAGATCTCGCTAGCATTAGATCTTTTTAGAAGAGCTAACAAGATCATCACATCAGAAGAAGACAGACAAAAAGAACGAAAGAATGTAATCAACATCTTACAATTTAATAATTTTCCTACGAAGATTATTAGCAGTATATTAAAACAAGACAGTTTAGTACGTTATAACAATGATTCGAATGAAATACCATGGATTGGTACTGCAGTTCCACCATACCGTCATGGCACAACAGAAGAACTCCAAAGAATCTTAAAACATCACAGAATTAAAGTATATTACAAAACAACGAACACACTACGAAATACTTTAGTTCGCCTAAAAGAAAAAATCCCGTTCATGTCCACACAGAACTGCGTCTACAAATTAAATTGTATCGATTGTGATGCCTTCTATATTGGAGAGTCATCCTGCGAAATCTTGACTAGAGCCAAAAAACATTAGGTACACAAAGAAACCTCCTAACAATCCTGTAGAATTGAACCAACTTCAAATTAAATCGGCAATAGCAGTTCATGCCATTTTAAACAACCACCAAATTGATTTTAAAAATATCAAAACATTGCAAAAAGGCTTTTCTAATTACAAAGAAAGGAGGGTAGCTGTAGCGTTCCGTATAATGCTTAATCCTACTTCTCTCAATAGAAAGGAAGGCCTCACCATACATCCTACTTGAACCATCTATCCTAGCTATTCAGTCTGATCATATTTACAATTTCACACTATCATATTACAAATTAAACTCTATCCTTTCTTACCATAAAGGTCACACAAGTTTTCATTCTTAAACAATACACATATACATACACACAAATTTACATACATATCACTTATGAATCACCTTGACAGAAATGACAAGACATCAACTTGTTCAGACCTGTTTTTTGATTGATCAAATATTATTCTTGCATTGTTCCTTTGTACTATTTAAACTTGGATTAATTTTAATTTGGTTATTTATTCTCTGAAGAAGTGACTTACACGAAGTCACGAAACGCCAGAAAATCCAATTTTCTACTCATTGGGATATTACAAATATATTATCATATCGGATAGTTCCAGCTGATCTAAGCTTCTTTGTCTTAAATTACAAAGTATAATGCAGCAAGTTTCATAATTGTTGGGATTTCTCAAGAATTATTCTACAAGGTCCTGAAGAGTCGAGAAATGACTGAGAATATTTCATTAAATCAGCATATGCCACGAAAATTAATGGGTTAAATGCCACAATCTGATTGAATGGTTCTTTACTTTGTCGCTAAATGTAGCGCATTTCCAGAAGTTTCTGGGTGTCGAACATTATAGTAAACATATAAATACGGTTGTTTTCTGTAAATTAACGGGCTTCAGAATAAAGCTCCTATTTTTGCTGAGCACTTTCGCTCTACATTCGGGGCTTATGTGAAAGAGGAGTCTAAGGAAGTTAGTGTTAAGGGTTCGAGTAGCAGACCTTTAACTTTATTTAGAAAACCTATCCTCTGGTTAAACATACTCAGACTGTTCAGATAACAAATAAAAATGCATCTAGCTTCCTTTTAAAAAATGTGCGTGCAACAAAAAGAAATGTTTTTTTCTTAAAACCAGTAACTGCTTCCAATAATAGTGACGTACTGTTCTATGATAGATGACACTGATCCACATTGACAGATGCATACAAAAACTGCCTACTTCTTGTACTAAATACCTTGTTATCAGCTGAATATTTATTTGACTAAATCTAGTTGAATAACTAATAAACCTCGAATATCTGGCGTAAATTAGAGATAAGCATAACACTTCCGTTTTGTCGGCTATAATGTAACTAATCTCAAAATATTCAATTCGAAAGATAGTGTTATGTTTTTTACGATCTATGGAAACGTCGAAAAGTGTAAATTATTGAATCGTCTAACAGTATATCAAAATAAATCATACAAATGTATGTCGTGAACAGTGGAGATAAACCATGTTGGATGTAAGGCAGTTACCTACCGAAGACAATGAACGATGGTTGCGCAATGTCGTGGGCTGATTGAAGTTAAACATTAACACAGTCGGGTGCCGACTCAGTGGTCTAGAGGTTAAGCTTTGGCGTGCGGGACCAAAGATCCTGGGTTCGAGTACCGTGCACAAGGTCATATATACGCAAAGCTGAGTCCTATACTAGGGGGAAACGGCCGTCTAGTGCATCCAAATTCTCAATGGTGGTATAATCTAGATCAGTTCACGATTTGAATAAAACTCAGCAACCTCCCAAATCTCTTACTGATTAAGAAAAATTTAGTTGGTACAGCACAGATTCGTTTTATATAATCTTAATATTAATGATTCGTGTTTCTTTTGTGAAAAATGAAACATTTTAATGAATGAATCGTTAACAACAAGAAAAATCATAGGTTGATTAATGTTCAATAGTTAGTATTGGTTTTCATGTAAATAGGTCATTTGAATTTAACAACCAGATGTTTAAATGTCTGGAAACATATGGTGAATAATTAATTTTACCATTTACTAGTTATTAGAATATTTGTGATAAACAGTACACATTTGTGATTTTTTTTTCTCTCTCTAATTTCATTTAAAAACTTATCCATTTACTGTTACTAAGTGATTAATTTAGATTTCATACTCTATTTGATGAATTTTATGTAATGATATTATTATGGTTCCCTTCAAGCTCCGAAATTTTCCTAATATTTATCGATGTTTTATAACAATTGAATACAGGCAAGTGGATTATTTTTTCTGTAATAATGTTGATTAATGAGGACCTTGATCATTAAACTGACTTCTACCATTTTTATTGACTCATCAGGTGCAAATTCGTGGAATTAACTTTGAGGTTAGAAATACTATCCGGTTCCCAAGACTAAATTAGATGGAGAGAAGTTTGAACCCGAGGCTTAGCGACTGAATGTTGAGTACTTTAATCACTTAGACAACGCTTCACTAGTGAGACAACTATATCACTACTTTGATGTAATGGTTTAATTAAACGAATGCTTATAATAAACAATATGAATTGTTGATAGTTTAAAAGACATCGGATTTCAAAACTTTTATGTCTGGTTAAGATACTCAAATAGATGTTTACAGCCTGTAATCATTCATTTATGATGCCGATCATCCAGGGTCCTAAAATTATTTTTAGTAAACAACCTGTTTTGTTTGATCAACAATAACCATACATGAAACTTCTGATCTTCGAAACTTCAGTGGAATCGAATATCTTGAAGGTTTGTAACTAAAAATTGTAGGTCAATAATAGAATGGTATATATGGCCCTGATTCAGGTATCATGAGATCTTCATCTTGTAGAAATATGTTGTGGTATCTGTTGGTGATTCATGTCATAAATTTTGAATTATAAATGTGAACAAATCAAAATCATTTTGATTCTGATTCAGTGATATTAACTTGCAAACTTTGAACCTAATGACATTAAATTCGTTTAACACAAATTAATTCTGCAAAACAATACCATACCTTGAACAATAAGATTGGCATACATGATAAAACTTTTAGGATGGTACTTATTGAGATTAAATTTCAGGCACTTGCTCTATATTGTGCCGGATTAACGTTACGGTACATTTATTTTAGTTGAAGGCGAATGTAAACACATTTGATAATCAATCGATAGATAGATTATGGACTGTAATGATAATCACCATTTGAAACATCAAACAAAGTGACTTCAAAAGAAAACATATGTTTATAACATTCTTATTCAATAATCCCCTTTCTCATCATCTAAGTAACAAATAACAAACAACATATTAATGCTCTTATATTTGATCATTTTATTAGGAAAAACAAAATATGTGCTAGGTAAGTTCAAAGAAAACAGAAACAAATATTCACAAGATAAATCCCATTCAATTCTTTAAATCTTCAGTACTGTCATTGAAGATGGTCCAATTAATTATTCGCAGCATATTCACTAATTATACCTTTTAAAATGATTACATATAAGTTAAGCAAGTTGTATAATTAAATAGTTCTTAGTATGATTCAAAATCTATTCAGATAATAAAGTTAATGTCTAAACTTTTCATAACGTTCAGTAGGAATCAGCAATGAATTTCAAAACGTATGTCCACCTCTATTCAGAACTCATAGTTAATGGAGAGTAACTGAAGACACATAAAACCACTAATTTATCGATCACCTAACCTCTATAACTTGAATTACATTTAAACCATAATGTTGATCACCGGGTAGCTCTATAATTGTTAGAAAGGGGTCAAATATGAAGTCACGTAAATAATCTAGTGAAGGATTTTGTTCAGTATAATGTTTTCTTGGATTTCATTTTGTACTACTTCGAGTTTTCTATAGAAGGCATTTTATTCCAGTCTCTTTACCTTCTATCACCGAACAAAAAGATAACGGCTGTGATAGACTTTGTAAACTTTTGTTAGTAGGTCGTTTTGAAACATTATATTAAAATATCCTTGATCTTGGGGATGAAGCTTAGAAGCATCGTGATGTATATGGTGATTTTGAATGGTGCTTTTTTAAACAACAGATCAGCAAAATGAAACCCACAGATTCTCGGACTTCACATATACTGATGGTACATAAAATTGCAACAGGGAGAGAACATCGCTATACGAGTTTGTCACATTAAATGACTCTATGAAGGTGATACCGGTGGTGTTGAGATTCCTAGTCAGAACTTCCAAAATGATTTCCACGCTTTTAGCTTTTGTTCGATGTAGTGTTTTGGCCGAGATTTCTAATTGAAGAAAATCCCGTCACAAAAATTGCCCCATCCACCAATTTCCCAGAAACACACTATGTATTATACCCCGTTCATTTCAAACGCAACGTTCTTCGGTGGGCGCGTTCATTTTATTATGTTAACATGATTTTTAACAAAATATTTCAGCTAGCAAATTTCGATTCTATCTGCGTCTGATGTACACGAAAAGCACCAAACGGTAAACATAGACCTACCCCAGTGACATTGATTTTTGTATATTCTGTTCTAACTTACAGGACCTTGAAGAAAGTCTCATATTTTTTATGTATCTTCAAGATGACATGCTTAGCGAAATGGAAAAGTCGATCACAGCATTTAAACGAGTGCTGCTGGTACAAAGTAATCCTACATACAGAGTTATCCAAAATGAAAGTGAAATTCTAAAACGAGACCCAGGTCACCAGGGACTGGATAGAAGCAGACGAAATATGTCACAGAAAGTATATGATCAACCAGAAATTTTGATGATTATTCAACATCTGGATGATATATTTCGTTGTATCGAGTCCAGTCGGTTGTTTGTATACTGTTGTATTCAGCATTTATCGAGCTTCACATATTCACTAGACAAAACCAACCCTCTCTCATATAAGCCAGTTCGACTGACCGTATCATTAAACTGAATAGCCTAATCAATCAGATACCGACATGATAATCGCATTTCATATTTGAAAGAGTAGCTGCACTCCATCATATTCGTTACGATAATATAATACCTCGTAATGTGATGGGTGACCGGAAAAGTATTTTCTGACAATCTGATTATTTGACCAATTTATTTACATATTTCAATTCCGAGCATCTGACAAACTTTCAGATTGATACAGTTCCCTAAATCCCTCAAATCTGGATTACTATAGATTACCATCCTCTTATGAACTCCCTTTTTAGTCAACACAGTCTTGTGTGGAGCCAGTAGCCACTTCGTAAAAATAATTGGAATACACAACGCGAGACGTAACACTCGTTTTAAGTTGTGTTCTGTTAAACGATGTTTTGATTTAGGATGAACAAATCAATGTTCGTATACAACAGTACTTGTTTTGTATTTCGGGTCCAACCATAAGAAATTTCATTTCGAGTCATATTATTGAGTTCTGTCCCTCAAGTCTTAGCTCAAGTTATAACAACCATACGCATAAATGACGATTCAGTTAATAAAATATATGGGGAATCCGATTATCGACTACTTTCAGCACAAATTATATCAGAACTTACCTGAAGATCATGAACGACAAAATGAGTGTCATATATTCAATTGTCTCTAGATTCTGAAGGATGTGTACAATGTCTTTTGGAATTCGAACGATGAAATACAATCCTAATTATAAAAGGCAATGTAATAACAAGTGAAGATTTTACTCACACGCATGGGTGATCAATGAAGTGAAGTAAGAAAAAAATAGAAAAATGTTTGAGATACGATTTCCTTTAACACTATTTCTACTGGTAATACTTAGTACAGTTTAAATAAACCAGAATACATTAACACTATAGTGAAACTGAGGAATTTTGAGTCTTTAAGATTAATATTTGACTATATATTTATCAAGATGATAAATTTTTCTTATCAATGTATAATTTAGAATAAAATTCAGTATATTCTTTAACTGATAAATTTCAACCTTTGAAGCCCGTCTTCTGAGTTTATACCAATGCTGCGCACACATAATTACCGCCTAACATATAAGGTACAATTTTGCTTAAAGTGTAGATAAATTTTAGAAAGCTTAGTCTAGTAAGCATAATAAAGTCTACCTCTGTGCATAAGATTAGCTTACTGACTATAATATCAATGTTGAGAACTCAAGGATCCCTAACTAGGCTCTCGTTCTAATAGAACCCCAAAACCATTAGAAGTGAAACGCTGTTGGTTGTTAGATATAGAATGAGAGGTATATCTCTTGAATAACTAGATAAATTCAGTTGATCAGTTCAAATACACTTATAAGTAAATAAATAAATATGACATATGACACGGTCTCTAAAAATGAGATATGATGCCCAAAAGTTAGTTCTAACAATCAGATTTTAAGTGATTAGGGAGTGAGTGACCTGCAAACTGATTCTTCCAATTTATCATGTTTATTTTATGTGAATATTTTGTGTATAAGCATTTCATTTTATGACATAAGAAATTTATATTTCTAGCTAGCAGTCGAGGGATTACGTCAATAATTCCTTCTCGTTAGTAGTCAGTACTGTTACTTTGCATCACTGGATATTGCCTATTAATCAGCATTCATTCCTTTTATTTCGCTCATAAAATCATGAAAAACGTTTCACAGAAAAATAAATATATATTTACACCGTGGGAAATATCGATATCCAACAAATTAGCTATAGTATACAAGTGAACTGAGTCCTCAGTAGCTAAGTGGATAACGCGATGGCGTTTGAAGCGAACGGTACTGAGTTCGAGTCCCAGAGTGAACATCAACTCTGAGATGCAGATACATCCAGCTGACGTGTCCCAAACAGGACGAAACGCGCGTCCTGGATTCCACTGCTAGCCACTATCCATCTCTGCAGACCAGAATATGAACAAAATCGTTCGAATGTGCATGATTCAGCTACAAATATGGCATTTTAAACCAAACCTCTAGTGATTAAATGTGAAGGGCATTTCGATCAATGTACAGGAAAACGTACCTATCATCTAAGCACTTTATATGAGACCAACTTGTATTATGGATGGTAATATTAACTGAAATCAGTAAAAATAGGTAGAATTGATTTCTTTTAGTGAAAGTACAAGAAGTAACCCGAAAACAGCAGTAGCAAAGTTTCTTAATCTCCTGTCTTAATGTCACTTTTTGAAGCTTACAGTCGTATTAAAAATCGCTGACTAACCTTGTTCGATCAACAATATTTTCCCTTTGATCTTGTGTTGACGGTAAACTTGGTCCTTGTTTGGGACCTAATGAATAGGCTAAGCGTTTTAATTCACCTACAGAAATAGGGGCTGTTGACTTTGATACTTGTGGAAGAGCTTCTGAGTTTGTTGAGTGTTTTTTTCTATATTCTTTACTAATTATAACGCGTGGGATTAAGGAGTTAGATGAGTAGTGCTTCACTGTTTTGTTAGTGTCAGAGGATACCTTGCTGACTAACAACGATGTATTAGGTTTCGAAATATTCTCCAAGTATGGTCGACAACTTAAAGCCTGTTGGACAGAAAGGGGTATTGAACGTCTAAACAAAAACAAAGATAGGAAAGGTAACAAGTTAACAAATAAATTACAAATACTCTAACTACTCCATACAAGGTAAAATATGAAATGCTACATTTATTCAGTTAAAGGTCATGAGTGAAGCTTTCATGCTTATTTGTAATCTGCATCAAAGTACGTGGTATCTCGGGTAGGAAGAGGATTTATTGCTACTGTAATCTGCACTTAGTTAAATTATTTGATGATATTGCCGCGGTAGTAAACGCGGTTACTTAGCACCCGCAATATTTTTAACCCAGACCCCAGATAATAAAAAGACATCTTATGGGAAAACAGCATTCATTACATACAGATTTCTTTTCCAGTGATCAATAATTAAATTTGAATAATCATAGCTCAAAACGGATTTTACGCTGAACAAGTGTTAAAACAGCATGAAATGATTACTAGAATATAGTGGAGTATAACACACTGAGAAAATTAGTGATTGGACTTGTCGAAATACAGTCGAATGTTAGACTCAGCGATTATCACATAGGATTAATCTTTGATCCCACTCTAAATCGGTTCCTATCATAACGTATTTTCAGAAACTAGTTTACATCTACCTAATTTGCAAGAGAGCATTAGATCCTTTGGTTTGCTACTTATGTATCAGATCATATGACTATTTTTTACGATTTCAAGATATATATATTCTCAACGCACAATAGACAAAAAGACAAATATACAACCATTTTTTGATGTGGGATAATGTACAGACAAAATGAAAATCAGAATCTTCAATGAAAATGTCAAGATAGTTCTATTGTACTGAGCTGAAACTTACAGAACTACTACAACCATCATAAAAAAGTACAGGTACTTATGAACAGTTATCTGCGTAAGACTCATTATCCGTTGGCCGAAACCCATCAATAACAGTTTACCATGGCAGACAACAAACCAACCTCCAGCTGAAGAGGAAGTTAGTAAAAGACGCTTCAGGTATGTAGGAAATATATTGCGGAAACCACCAAACTGCACCACAAGGTAAGTCCTAACTTGGAATTCCGAAAGCAAAAGGAAAAGAGGAAGACCAAGGGACAAATTGCTTCGGGAATTGGAGGCAGACATCAAAAGAATGGATAATAGTTGGAAACAACTAGAAATTTCAGGACAGAGTTGGTCGGAGAATCCTGGTGGGTGGTCTATGCTTTTCCATAAGGGGTAACATGTGTAAACAAGTAGGTAAGTACAGATTATTTGCCATACTTATAAAGTGGGTATTAGATTTGAGGAGTATATGACATCCAATACCTTACGAGCCCAGAAATTTTCAGATGATAAGTGCATGTGATTGACCAAGAGATGGCTTTTACATATATATAAAAAGTATACACACATTCCCAATTCGGTTTACTCAATAAACTTCTCCATTTTTAGTCTTTTTATTTGGGCCCGTGTCAAGGAAGATTGTGTGTCAGTATCAAATCGAACTCCGCATCTCAGAACAATATGAATATCAAGCATTTAAAGTTTTAAACTGAAAATAATTTTGTAGTTGCACATATCTTTGGTAGAGACCCTCTAAAACATAGCAGGAGAGATATTTTCGCACAATGGAAGTTGAAGCAAGATAAGCAAGCACCAGAAACGTTAGGATCGACAAGACGTTTATTTGGTTGTAAGCGAAGTTCTATTCTGATTGTGAAGCCTGGACAAAGATGTTTACCAACTAGCAACGTATGATCAGGATGATCATTTGAATGCTCTGTGGTAACTCCATGTAATCAACTCTGAAGTTGAATGGTATGCTTTCTGATTTAAGAAGTGGTGAGTTATTGTCGTAACGTGTGGACTGCAGATTTGATGCGCAGCGTATTAATCGATCGGATCAATGACACGTAAAACACGCACGAACGACCCAGAGTCCCGATTGGCCCTGCTTCGCTGTCTAGCCCAGCGAGTTGAGTCCAGAAAGCAAGTCTCAACCTCTGAGATATGAATCGTTATAAATCAAACATACTCTGTTTATATACCAATCAAACAAATCACATCGTACCATAAAAATAGAAAACAACATTTGTACAATATTTAACAAGTGAAGTAAACATTGACCAATAGGAAATGTCCATTTAACGTCCAAGGACACCATTAGACTTAACATGATAATTATTGGTATATTTTTCTGCACATCCTAACAGTTATGATGAAATTAGAATCAGGAAATAATATCTCACCTAATAACAACCTGATCCGTATCTGTGTTAATGTAATATTTTCATCAGCAATGTTAAGTTTATTAGATTTAAAATGGGGTAGTTATATTGAATGGTTACTGACAGTTATATAATGAAACCAAGGAGGGAAAATCCGACCATAAAAAAAATGATCATTTTACTCTTGTCGTGAAACTATAACGAAAATGAGTATTCTCATTAAAAAATTAAAAGTTACTGCTGCTAAGATGATAAAGAAAAATGTAGCAAAAACACAGTAAAACCTATAGTGTGCAATCCACTCACTTTGGGGCAACTGATAAATCACAAGGTGTAGAAATGGATGGATAATTGGTGGTAGTAGTAGTAGTAGCAGTAGTAGTAGAACAAGAAGCACTGAAATTACAGGCTGTTTGATGTTTGTCAAATAATGTAATTCCAAGTTTCCTCCAATAAAGCCGAGAGTCATCTAGAGCGTCATATGACTGATAGGTAGCGGACTCATTAGAATGCATTGTGTTTTGTTGCGAAACCGGTAGAACAGTTATATCCCGATTAGTTGGTATTTCTGATTTTATAGATTCTGACAAATCAGATGTTACTGATGTTGATGATACAGATGGTGACGGAAGAACCGAAGAATCCGGATCTGATGTTTGACATTTAGTAGAGAATTTCTGAAGATACTCATGTTCTGCATAAAAATAATGTACAGAAAGACATTAAGTAATACGCAGTTTATTTTAAACACACCCTTCGAGATTACTAGTATTTGACAACTTAACAAGAAGCCTTTCACATCATATAATAATTATCGGTCAACTGTAAATAAAAAGCCCAACATCAACCAGTTCAATAGCAACAAAGTGTGACTATAAATAGTATATTTAACTTAAAGGTAATATCAAGCAAAAGTAAGTCTTAGTAAAAAATAATTAGAACAACACATATAAGCGAACAATTGTTTTCAATTAGATCGTCATCAGGCTTTACTCTAATATACATGAATATTTATACGAAAATGTTAAACCAATCAAGGCAATATGAGTCAATAATCACAATGAAATAAAATAAGTCTCTAGGTAAAAGTACAAGTTGATAGTAGGAAGACAGGTGAACTGATAATAGTGAGAATAATAAAATACAATAACAAAACTCTTATCAATAATTAAACGTTGGAAATAGAAGGTCAAATAAACATGGGTAAATAGACTAGGAATAGTAATCACAAAACATTAAAATCATTACGTAATAAGATGTGTGTAAATAATTAGATAGTGAAGAATACAAAGAGGCGGAAAATTACAAACAAATAATGGATGTGAAAATAAGGTCAATGATAACACAAATAAAATAAAATGAATAAGGATAATAATAAAATAAAATAAATAAATAAAAAGAATTGTTAGTTAAGTTATAACTGGCCATGGAAGGGATAGGGGGGTCACGTATTTCTTCTGTACACATAAATTGGGGTTATATGTACGAATTCCAATGGCTTCAGCTATATATAGGAGACGGGAACGGACTCCGTCGGGAAATGATGGAGGTATACGATAGATAACTCGAAAAGATTTCGATTTATCTACTGCATGACCGCTATCAATAAGATGTGCCAATATAGAACTCCGAATAGATTTCCTCTGGCCCTTTATGTACCAAGTTGGTAGATGTTCACTCATTCGTTGGTTAAGTTGCCTGGTAGTACGCCCTATATAGCTATCTCCACAGGAGCAGCTGAATTTGTAAATGCACATGGAAGAGGCCAACTCAGGTAACTTATCCTTCGTTTGAGTAGACATCGCTGGTCGACAAGAGAAGGTCAACGCCAGATTGGCTGTAATTGTAATTTTCCGCCTCTTTGTATTCTTCACTATCTAATTATTTACACACATCTTATTACGTAATGATTTTAATGTTTTGTGATTACTATTCCTAGTCTATTTACCCATGTTTATTTGACCTTCTATTTCCAACGTTTAATTATTGATAAGAGTTTTGTTATTGTATTTTATTATTCTCACTATTATCAGTTCACCTGTCTTCCTACTATCAACTTGTACTTTTACCTAGAGACTTATTTTATTTCATTGTGATTATTGACTCATATTGCCTTGATTGGTTTAACATTTTCGTATAAATATTCATGTATATTAGAGTAAAGCCTGATGACGATCTAATTGAAAACAATTGTTCGCTTATATGTGTTGTTCTAATTTTCACAATGGGAATCTTTAATATTCTAAAAAATAATTCACTGAAATGAAAAATACTGAAAAATGTACAACTTAGTTGCTGGATAATCTTATATGAGCAAGCAGGAATACGCAAAATCGTTGCATAACCTCGTATAGAAGACTGAACAATTTGAATAGTGCCTACTATACGATAAGTACTAGTTAACCGACGGTTTATAGTCACGGATGAACCATAAATTAGACGACGAACAGTTAGATGAATTTTTTCTGTGAATCTAAATTGATGATTTAGTAAGAAAAAATATGCCAAAATAGCTTTATCTAGCAGTTAGCTATTCTTAGCACATGAATCATATTATAAAACAATGAGGACCGACTAAAATGTATGAGAAGAAAAAGAGGTGACTTCAAAAATCACCATCTGTATATGTTGCAACAAAAAATTGCAAGTACACATTTTCTATTGCGAAAGTGACTTTAAGCATAATTATAATTTAAGGACTAAATATGTAGAACAATACAGTTGTCTAATAATTAAGTTGACTCGTATGTGTATTGTGTGAAAGCAGTTTTGAGACCTAAACCTGTAGTAACAGAACATATAGCCATTGAACCGAACGGCATGTAAAAGCATATGCAATTACAAGACATTGGCAATAAAAAGACTCGAAATAGGTGCACGGCTTTACATTACTCGGGATTTTACTTAGTAGCACTAGTTATTCTTCGTTACATTACCATATACTATTTTATAATTTCTAGCCAACCGATTGTTTACATTTATATTTTACCCCTTGATAATCCTGACGTTTATTGGATTTCTAAACGACTTCTCTTGACCTTAATTAACAAAAACAAACGGAAAATCCAGGCATAGAAATAGATTTTAATAGCACACCAAGTTAATTCACCGAATCATATGTTCAAATGTTATGGATTTTTTTAGTAATGAAAATCAAATATTATTGTTAACCCTGACTAAAGATTTAAGATATCTACACTTCATTTGATAAAATCCAACGGATTATTTCTATTTGTCTCTTCACACCAACCACTCGTTAACAACCAAGTAACCCTAAAAGTATCTTATTAAAACTTATTATACCAACCACTACAGACAAGTGAAAAACGTCCAGCGGTTTAAAATAATAACCAGTGTGGAGTTTGAGTTTATCCGATAGTCTTACCCACTTTCCTGGAAATTCTTGCATTTAAATGCCTGCATTCATACAGCTTCAAACGACATTCAGCCACAGTTTCATATTCAGGTGCATAACAGACGTGCAAAGAACCTCCGTAGAAAGAAGAATCATCTAATAAACGCTTGGCATATCTAGATAACATTTAAGGAAAAATCTCATGAATTTTCTCTACGAAAAAAAGTGAGTTGTCAAGTTTAATTCTCACAAATATGTAAAAGGAATACGTTCACACCTTGCGGCTTTGAGATTATCATATTTTACGACAAAAACATCAGTGAATGTTTCTTTGTTTGGATAATCAATAATTTTCACCAAACTTTGGACATTCCCATACTGTTTGCACTTCTCCTTTAAAGGGTGCTCCAGATCCAGTGATGGGACTCCGAATATCAGGAGATAACATGATTCATCAGCTACGGTAAAGACCTGGGAAATAAAAAAGCTACGAGTTACCTTTACAGCTGTTTTGCGCCTACCATCTCGATAAGCAGGGCGAGTGAAACATGGACCCACTTTAACGTGATGAGAGAAATGTTTGGTCTGGTTCTCGAATTTCATGAATTTAGAACTAGGAGATACGAAATAAAATAAATTGTTAGCATTGATGACGGTCAGAACGGATCATTTTATGGGTTTTGAGCGGTCTGAAAATAAAAATACAGCGTGCATAGAATAGAGGACATTTGATAACAAACCATAAGACGTTTCAAGTTGAAAAACTAGATCGTACCTAGCTTTTTGTGAATTTATTCAGCTACTAGTGCCCTTCGTTTTGCATTACACATCTATTCAGTATTTAGAAGTCAATTAGGATCACTAAGTTAAAAAACGGACCAATTTTTCATTGTTCATAGAGATGACTGATATGAATACTAAAGGGACTGGATACACGATACCGAAACCTGTGATGCATAGCAAGCTTCCTGAATTAGAAAATGAGTATCACCAGTGGCTTTAAACATCGTACCAACCGTAGCTGCCTTTTTGATGCAATCATTATGACAGCCTATTATAATCACGTTTTAAAAAATAACTTGATATTTTACTATGCCTGACGGGTAAAACGAAAAACGGTAAAGTTGGAGATAAAATAACTCATATCAGAATAAACATATTGCTGAATACCTTGCTTAAACGATAATTAAATGATCCTCACGGAGCCAACACTACGAGCTATGCCGCCTACTCGTACGTGAAGTGAGGCTAGAAAAGGTCGTAACTAAACAAATCACAGCTCCTCCCAAATGAGGTTTTGTGTCCATATTAAAAATATACATTGACCACAGGAACTTGTCCTAAAGATTTCTCTTAATGCGATTCACATAACTGTCTTTTAGGCTCCCAGATTCACAATTAATACTAATCCGGGCTTTTTTATCCCAACATAGTAACTATCCGTTGGTCTATATTTTGGTACACAGCAGTATTTTGGTCGCAGTAATGCCTACTCGTAATTTCCCCTTGGTGTAATTATTTTAGTTCTGGCTATATTCTGTCTCGTTCCCACTACTAATGATGCTTTTATTTCGACCTCTCCATATTTCATATCTTCCCTTTCGTCTGAACGTTTGCGTGGTGTGACTTGTCCTTAGTAGTGAGATTCTTGATTTAACTAGTGGGACATACAAATTTATATTTGGAGTGTATACATTTTATAATGACATGCGTAAAGGTAGATAGAGAAGGGTTGCACAATTAAAAATGTTACCGCAGAGAATCTATTGAATTAGTTGTTTTTAATGCAACACTACATCACTACAGACTACACAATACTTATCAGATATATGATGGTTCGGATTTGTACCTTGTATACAGACTTACCGTAGTTAACATAAAAATTCAACTGTTTGAAAGACGAAGTGGTGTACCAACAAAAGCAATTCTTGTTATTAAAAATAATGCACTTCTAACGCCCCAATGAAAGGTTGATTTTTAAAGATTTTCTAACATTTCGTAGCTCAGTGACTCAAGATGTGATGGCCGTGGTTGTGCACGAAAAAAACGTTAAGGCTAATTCAAATGAGAAATTTCAGTGACTTAATACAACTCGTTTTTTCATGTACTAGCATGCAACCAAGATATCTTACCCACACAGTACTAGTATTAAGTGATCCTCTCACTAAAATTTTGTTCAGTTTAGTCTCAAGGATAACCATCCATTTTTGAAGTAACAAGTCACTTGTTACTGAGTAACCAAAAACAGTGAAATTCAAACGTCGAGACGGCGCACAATTTCTGAAATTGAGCAATGTACAAGATAGAAAAGAGTAGCGATGAGATTGGTAAAGAAAAATTCTTGATTTATCAATCAATTGAGCCAATACTGTTAATAAGGCAGTTTTTGTTAAATAGACACTTAATAAACAAAATGTTTACACTCATCTGATCGAGAGATTTACTCCAATGATAATCCCAGTCTTCTGAGAGAGTTTCACATTATAAAATCTATATGTAATGCGAAATATCTGGTAAGTCTTGGATTTTAGTGTAGCAATGAACATTTTCGTTCCGGAAGACTGAGATAGAGAGCTGGGTAATCACTTCAATTTCTAAAAATCTGTGGGAGGTTTCAAAATTCAACTAACACACTTAGAGGTAAAGAGGATACCTATCTTCTTGGAGCAATGACCAATTTCGCTATCGTTTAGGGGGAGTTTGAAGATCGAGTTAAGTGGAATGAGTCGATAAAGGGTTAAAAAATCTATTTGAGCCGTCTGGTTGGCCAACTGGAGTAAACCGGGCTAACCTCATTGTGACTCATTTAAAGGCGGATGGAAAAACATCTGCAAGTTGTAGTGACTATCGCCGGACACAAACTCTTCCGCTATCGCAACAGAGCTGTGTCACTGAAGAAACTAGAGATGCCCCATATAAATTATGAGGGTCAAGTTATTTTTCTAAAATAGACCTGAAACATGAGTATTTGCAAATTAAACTAGAAAGAATATTTGGTGAACTAACGACTATTAAAACATCATTCGGTGTGTTCAGACACAAATCCTTACCGTTCGCATCAAACGCTCGTCTGTGATATTTCAGAAGCTTGCATATCAGATTATCACCGGCCTTGATGGTGTTGAATCGTATCAGCTTGATATCGCAGTTCATGCTAATAATATTAAGATCCATAATGAACGTTTTTTAAGGTTGATCAGACGCTTTCGTGACACAACTATGGCCGTGAATGTGTCAGTTTCAAACTAATTCCATCAATTGTCTTGACTATGCCGTAGATACTAAGGGTTGTAAATCTCATATTAGTCATCTAGCTCTATCGATTCAAGCAACGCCACCTACGAATATCTCTGCACTCAGGTTATGAATTGTTGCTCTTCAATTTTATTCCACGTTTACTCCTAGCTTTATACAATTGTTATCTCCGTGTTTTGACTTGATTTCTGGTAAACAGTCTCGACGAGAATAACAACGTGAGGATACGACATGAAATAGTTTTTGAATAGCGTTGCTTTTTCAGACCTTAAACGACAGCTGGAAAAATTATCTTCACTAGTGATAAACATTCACTGGTGTCAGGTGGTGTTTCAGAGCAGAATGGCAAACCTGTTGTTTTATTTCGAGACATTTAGATAAAACAGAGCAAGTATGTCTTTATACCAAAACGACTGCACAAATAGTTGTTTGGTGTAACATTCTATATTATAACTGATCACCAGCATCGGTAACGCATAATGGAATTCACGTAACAGAAAGAGTTGGACATACGGCTTACTGATGTTGCATGCTTACATTTCTTTACAGCTTCACGAGATCGTCAGTCGAATTCCAACGATTCCCTTGTTAATGACTTTATAGACGGCCCTGAACTTCAGACCGACGAAAAAATCCGAATGCTAAACACCTGAGAGGTGCTAGTGCAGTTGAAGTAGACCCAAACAATATTACAGAAACAAACGGACAAGCAACGTGTGGCAGATATGGTGTATAATCAATCGATGTTTAAGATTTGCTTATATAATTAATATTTCGTTATAGTACTTCGAATTCCTACAAGACTTAACGTAAAACGTGATCTTGAGTCATCACTCAGAATTTTGATTGAAAACTAAAGGTTTACTTCTAAACCAATCACACTCGATAGGTAAACTCTGGAAGGAGTGGAATCTTTCACATAGCTGCACGGCATTATTAAAAAACAAGGAGGCTTCGGCACAGACATAAAAGAAAGGATTAACAAAGCAAGGATAGCATTCCTACAGTTGAGGAACACATAGAACTCAAAATAACTATCAGCCAATATCAAAGTCTGGATCTTCAACATGAACGTTAAGACAGTCCTACTGTACAGAGCCGAAACTTGAAGAACTGTCACAACCATCATCAAAAACGTACAGGTCTCTATAAGCAGTTGACTGTGCAAGATACTAAATTTTTGTTGGCCGGAAACCATCAGCAAATCAAGTTCCAGTTGAGGAGGAAATTATGAAAAGAAAATGCAGTTGAACAGGAGATTTATTAAAAAAATCACCAACCTGCATCATGAAGCAAAAACGAACTTGGAATCTTGAAGGGAAACGGAAAAGAATAAGACCGAAGAAGACACCACGTCCGTAATCGGAAGCAAACATGAAAAGGATTGCATAGGTTGGATGGAGAATAATGGTTAGAGGCCTATGCTCCCCTAAAAGGAGTAAAAGGCGTCAGTAAGTAAGTAGGTAGGGTGTTTACTTGTGTTTCATCTGTCCCATCCATGATTACTCAACTTGTTTGTCTCAAAAGGTGTCACGAACCACAATGGCTCTGCTATTAAGCAGATCCTGACGAAAGCCTGATAACCACGTAATTCCCCATATCTTACCGTATTTCAGCCGCAATAACTGCGCCCGATAAGTGATTAGAATCACCATCAATAATAGGATCACTGTCATTAATCCCTGTGTACCCACTTCAATCTTTGACATCTCCGTTTTTATGATATTCCAATAATTTGTTAATGTATGTTGTTAGTTTACTTCTGACATCTGTCTTCTCTCTGATCAATTACACCCAGGCTTGATGATTTTTACATTGAAACCAACAAATCTTTCTCCTGAAAATGTGGTATTTGATGGTTCCAGAAAACTTACGAACCTGACACACATTAAATCACTAATATCCAAGATGTACAACAGCTATGTGTGACAGCTCTACTGGATGAAATATCAGAGCAGAAGTTCATAATAAAAAGATATTGATATATGTCTGAGCAAAGGTCGATGTATCAGGGTATATGCGATCTAAGATGATTACGTGTCGTAGGAATTGCGCAGCACGGATTATCATAACGCCTCTGTTGCTGATGCTACAACAGTCAAAGTCAACATCAATGACCTACAAAACTATTTATCTTGGGAATTTATTTAGTTACATCCCACAGTAACACAAAGTAGCGATCTCACAGAAGTTAACTGGCCCTCTCTTCTTCCTTCTCTACGTTAACGAGTTACCGCTGTTACTTAGGTCGTCGACATTATTGTTTGCGGATGATGTAAAAATCTGGAGAACAATAAAAAGTGCGGCTGATCATCTGGATCTTCAAGCTGACTTAGCCGATTTAGTTAGATAGACTCGAAAGTGGGGCCTAGAAATAAATGCTAGGAAGAGTGTGCTAATGCACATCGGTCACGGTAATAGTTACCATTACACTATTGAGTGTAAACCTGTTCCATGCGTTCAGGAGCATAAAGACTTAGGAGTAGTATTAAGTCATGATTTAAAAACAACTGCCCATTGCAAAGGAGCCGCTGTCAAAGATTTTCGTGCGTTATGGTCACTTCGCCGAGCGTTCAAATCTTTTGACGAGGAAACGTTTCGAATTTTATATCCCATATATGTTAAACCACATTTAGAGTACTATATCCAAGCAGCTAGCCCATGTCTGATAAAGGATACTAACTCCCTTGAGCGTGTCCAGCGTATGAGAGCGAAATTAGTGAAGGGTCTTTCTAGACTCCCTTACGATGAGCGTTTAAAACGCCTAAATCTTTTCCCCTTGTCGTATCGTAGGACACGAGGTGACCTTATACTAGCATTTCGTATCTTTAACTATGATTTGGGTGTTAATATGTCTTATATTTTTGCTCCCTCCAGCACTAATAATCTCTGAGGTCATAGCAAGAAGGTTCATAAACCACGATCTAATAAACTTAAAGTGGGGTCGCGTTTTTCTCATCGAGTAGTCAATCATTGGAACGCCTTACTCGAACAAGTGGTATCAGCCCTATCAATGAATACTTCCAAGGAGAAGCTGGACCTTCACTGGAAAGCAATGTGTCAGGATTAATACAGGTTCATCAACCTACCATCCTTATTACTGAAGACTAAAGACTGTGTATTAGTTTGTCACAAAAATACCGGATTTGCAGGATACTGTATTCCGAAGCTGCGCAATATTAGACGTATGCGCTACTAATCCTCGTGTAGTATGAGTTGTTGATTACATTTGTGTTTTCATCAACAGTATATTATATCTGCATTGATTTGCCTCATTGTAATTTATATTTGTATTTGATATGGTAGATGTAAGTTTGAAGATCTCAGGTTGTTTAGTACATATGGAAACTAGATGTTTTGAAATATCTGTTTGTTGTTAGTATTACGTTTGCCATATGATAAAAAATAACTGCTATCATATTTTCCGACCTTTTTCGTAGCATTGCATCATTTGTCCATCAAAGATGTACAGCTTTGTAAGCTCCAAGATTATGAAATATACTAGCCTACTTTTAACTTGTATGAATTATCTTTTTATCCTAAACAAAGCACCGTTTATTAACCCATGATTCAGAATTCTGCAGATTCTAGACTGGTGGTTAGTTTACCTAAATTCTGAAACGAAGGGAACTTCGTAAATTGGGGATGTGCCATCTATAATAACTAGCTTGCATGTGTTTTGAAAACAAAGGTAAGCGTAAGTCCCATTAAGTCTTTGTGTTTGTATAGTGCATAACACAGTTATTAGTTGACTTGGTCGGCGCTAAGGTGTTTAGTGTCTTAGGTGGATTTATACCCGACTTTATACAACTGCCATTATTTTAACGTTCCATGACACTTTATGGTCTTCCATGCTTGGGTTGGTGCTTAATTATAAGCAGAGAGCTGTCACAAGAACTTAAGAGTTTACATCCGTAGACTATATGCGGAGTCTTAGGCTTCATAACATTCACTTTGCTAGAGTTTTAGAGATCGTTTTTAAAACGCAGTGTTAACTACCTTTCTGATAGAAACTTACGCCTATCACCCTTCGTGGAGGAGCATAGGCCACCCACCATCATTCTATATCGAACTGTGTCCTGGGCGATTTCTGATAGAAAAAAGTCTCGACATACTTTTGTAGCTTTGTATTCAGTCAGAAATTCCAACTCACCTTTTTAGAACTGCCAATCGTTTTCTAAGGTGATAATTCGAGATTAGTTTTAGCCAATTATGGGATTTATGCTATTTAATCGCAGCTGTATGAGTTCTGCCGAATATGTATGTGAAACTACCTCAGGATTAAGATTTTATAATAATGTTTGATCGCAATTGACTCCAATACTATAATCTCGAGTCGCGTGCACTAATTTCAAGTAAGGGTGTTGGAGCTAAAAGAAGTTTGATACAAGAAATATGAAAAAGTAGTTTGGATGATGAGGTTTGATAATTACCGTGGCACTCAGGTCAATCAGCAATCAACAAACATATTGAAATCAATCCAATTTATCAACCAATCAGAAAAATCATGCATAAATATAGGAACGAAAATCAAACCAATGGAAGACACAACCAAAACAAAGAAGTAAACAATGATAAATTTAAGGTCAACAAGAACCAATCAACATCGAGGTGCACAGAACAAGCTGTGAAACACATATGGAGAAATTCTAACACTTCACTTCTATTTGAAGTTTGTGCTGATGATGTCGTTCAGAAGAACGATGAAAGCTCCACGACCAAACCATCCAGCTCAGAGAACAAAACTCCACCAAAATCATCCACCTGAGCTACAAATCTTCTCCACCATCTCAGTATGGTTACTATTCTGCAATTGTCTTGTATTTTCTGAACGGTAGGATGTTACTTTAAAAGAAACGTAACCGGTCTCTGTTGTTTTTGAGTTTGAAATATATCTTCCCTCAGTTATTATACCTCTTTGTAATTCCCTTCCCCTATCCTGCCTCATCACAAAATTATCTTTCATTGTTTTGTGCGTGTCTTGGTCTATTTTATATACCTTTTTTGGAGGGATAAACAGCCAGTGATTGGCCATCGATTACGTGTATATGTGTAACTTGTTTTGCAATGTAAATGTACGAAGTTGAGCATTTAGAGGTGCATGAAAACAATCACAGGCTCGTATTGTATATAGGTAGTTCTGTTCATTGAAATAGATTTTATTTATTGCTAACCGTTAAAAGTGCCGGAACATGACTTCACTTGTAACGAATGTCTTACTGAAACCTTTCACTGATTATCTTCATATTCTATATTTTTGGATGAAATAACTGATTTAATTTTCATAAAATTTATCTTAGATGAATAATTTATTTTATCGATACTTTTCATTTAAAGGCTCTGATATCTTTATGACAGTGATAATCTCTAATATAATATGGAAGCAACAGTTGTTACTCCACTAAATGGTTAGTTATTAAGCTTTTTAACTTTTCATATAAACTAGCCTCTTCCTTTTCGCGTCATTTTTCTATACCTTATGAACAAGTAAAAGATCAACGATGTCCAGAAGTAACTATTGCTGTAGTAAGTAAATAATCACATAAAAGCAATATGTTTTTCAGAATCCGCATATAGGATGGTATAAATCAAGTGCTGACCGTAAAATGTTTCCGTTTCTCAGTACAAAGAATGTTAGTAAGCTTATCAATGTGTATAACAGTTACTGATTAATTTTAGCCAATCGAACCAGATATCAAAGCAGAGGATTTTATTTTATACAAAATGGTAACAAATTATGAGGTAGTTATCTCTTCTACAAGAAGTGTATTCTATTCATAAATCTAGGATGTATTTTATTGCCGTCGTACACCTGAAAACGAATCAATACGTCTGCTGTACTGTTCTCATGCTTTAAATCATTCGCTTAAGTAGGTCATTCTTCTGAGTAGAAATGGAAAAAATTCGTTAATATAGGTGTCAAACGCTTGTATCGAAGAATAATGAAAAATAGGGGCTGTTGACTTTGATACTTGTGGAAGAGCTTCTGAGTTTGTTGAGTGTTTTTTTCTATATTCTTTACTAATTATAACGCGTGGGATTAAGGAGTTAGATGAGTAGTGCTTCACTGTTTTGTTAGTGTCAGAGGATACCTTGCTGACTAACAACGATGTATTAGGTTTCGAAATATTCTCCAAGTATGGTCGACAACTTAAAGCCTGTTGGACAGAAAGGGGTATTGAACGTCTAAACAAAAACAAAGATAGGAAAGGTAACAAGTTAACAAATAAATTACAAATACTCTAACTACTCCATACAAGGTAAAATATGAAATGCTACATTTATTCAGTTAAAGGTCATGAGTGAAGCTTTCATGCTTATTTGTAATCTGCATCAAAGTACGTGGTATCTCGGGTAGGAAGAGGATTTATTGCTACTGTAATCTGCACTTAGTTAAATTATTTGATGATATTGCCGCGGTAGTAAACGCGGTTACTTAGCACCCGCAATATTTTTAACCCAGACCCCAGATAATAAAAAGACATCTTATGGGAAAACAGCATTCATTACATACAGATTTCTTTTCCAGTGATCAATAATTAAATTTGAATAATCATAGCTCAAAACGGATTTTACGCTGAACAAGTGTTAAAACAGCATGAAATGATTACTAGAATATAGTGGAGTATAACACACTGAGAAAATTAGTGATTGGACTTGTCGAAATACAGTCGAATGTTAGACTCAGCGATTATCACATAGGATTAATCTTTGATCCCACTCTAAATCGGTTCCTATCATAACGTATTTTCAGAAACTAGTTTACATCTACCTAATTTGCAAGAGAGCATTAGATCCTTTGGTTTGCTACTTATGTATCAGATCATATGACTATTTTTTACGATTTCAAGATATATATATTCTCAACGCACAATAGACAAAAAGACAAATATACAACCATTTTTTGATGTGGGATAATGTACAGACAAAATGAAAATCAGAATCTTCAATGAAAATGTCAAGATAGTTCTATTGTACTGAGCTGAAACTTACAGAACTACTACAACCATCATAAAAAAGTACAGGTACTTATGAACAGTTATCTGCGTAAGACTCATTATCCGTTGGCCGAAACCCATCAATAACAGTTTACCATGGCAGACAACAAACCAACCTCCAGCTGAAGAGGAAGTTAGTAAAAGACGCTTCAGGTATGTAGGAAATATATTGCGGAAACCACCAAACTGCACCACAAGGTAAGTCCTAACTTGGAATTCCGAAAGCAAAAGGAAAAGAGGAAGACCAAGGGACAAATTGCTTCGGGAATTGGAGGCAGACATCAAAAGAATGGATAATAGTTGGAAACAACTAGAAATTTCAGGACAGAGTTGGTCGGAGAATCCTGGTGGGTGGTCTATGCTTTTCCATAAGGGGTAACATGTGTAAACAAGTAGGTAAGTACAGATTATTTGCCATACTTATAAAGTGGGTATTAGATTTGAGGAGTATATGACATCCAATACCTTACGAGCCCAGAAATTTTCAGATGATAAGTGCATGTGATTGACCAAGAGATGGCTTTTACATATATATAAAAAGTATACACACATTCCCAATTCGGTTTACTCAATAAACTTCTCCATTTTTAGTCTTTTTATTTGGGCCCGTGTCAAGGAAGATTGTGTGTCAGTATCAAATCGAACTCCGCATCTCAGAACAATATGAATATCAAGCATTTAAAGTTTTAAACTGAAAATAATTTTGTAGTTGCACATATCTTTGGTAGAGACCCTCTAAAACATAGCAGGAGAGATATTTTCGCACAATGGAAGTTGAAGCAAGATAAGCAAGCACCAGAAACGTTAGGATCGACAAGACGTTTATTTGGTTGTAAGCGAAGTTCTATTCTGATTGTGAAGCCTGGACAAAGATGTTTACCAACTAGCAACGTATGATCAGGATGATCATTTGAATGCTCTGTGGTAACTCCATGTAATCAACTCTGAAGTTGAATGGTATGCTTTCTGATTTAAGAAGTGGTGAGTTATTGTCGTAACGTGTGGACTGCAGATTTGATGCGCAGCGTATTAATCGATCGGATCAATGACACGTAAAACACGCACGAACGACCCAGAGTCCCGATTGGCCCTGCTTCGCTGTCTAGCCCAGCGAGTTGAGTCCAGAAAGCAAGTCTCAACCTCTGAGATATGAATCGTTATAAATCAAACATACTCTGTTTATATACCAATCAAACAAATCACATCGTACCATAAAAATAGAAAACAACATTTGTACAATATTTAACAAGTGAAGTAAACATTGACCAATAGGAAATGTCCATTTAACGTCCAAGGACACCATTAGACTTAACATGATAATTATTGGTATATTTTTCTGCACATCCTAACAGTTATGATGAAATTAGAATCAGGAAATAATATCTCACCTAATAACAACCTGATCCGTATCTGTGTTAATGTAATATTTTCATCAGCAATGTTAAGTTTATTAGATTTAAAATGGGGTAGTTATATTGAATGGTTACTGACAGTTATATAATGAAACCAAGGAGGGAAAATCCGACCATAAAAAAAATGATCATTTTACTCTTGTCGTGAAACTATAACGAAAATGAGTATTCTCATTAAAAAATTAAAAGTTACTGCTGCTAAGATGATAAAGAAAAATGTAGCAAAAACACAGTAAAACCTATAGTGTGCAATCCACTCACTTTGGGGCAACTGATAAATCACAAGGTGTAGAAATGGATGGATAATTGGTGGTAGTAGTAGTAGTAGCAGTAGTAGTAGAACAAGAAGCACTGAAATTACAGGCTGTTTGATGTTTGTCAAATAATGTAATTCCAAGTTTCCTCCAATAAAGCCGAGAGTCATCTAGAGCGTCATATGACTGATAGGTAGCGGACTCATTAGAATGCATTGTGTTTTGTTGCGAAACCGGTAGAACAGTTATATCCCGATTAGTTGGTATTTCTGATTTTATAGATTCTGACAAATCAGATGTTACTGATGTTGATGATACAGATGGTGACGGAAGAACCGAAGAATCCGGATCTGATGTTTGACATTTAGTAGAGAATTTCTGAAGATACTCATGTTCTGCATAAAAATAATGTACAGAAAGACATTAAGTAATACGCAGTTTATTTTAAACACACCCTTCGAGATTACTAGTATTTGACAACTTAACAAGAAGCCTTTCACATCATATAATAATTATCGGTCAACTGTAAATAAAAAGCCCAACATCAACCAGTTCAATAGCAACAAAGTGTGACTATAAATAGTATATTTAACTTAAAGGTAATATCAAGCAAAAGTAAGTCTTAGTAAAAAATAATTCACTGAAATGAAAAATACTGAAAAATGTACAACTTAGTTGCTGGATAATCTTATATGAGCAAGCAGGAATACGCAAAATCGTTGCATAACCTCGTATAGAAGACTGAACAATTTGAATAGTGCCTACTATACGATAAGTACTAGTTAACCGACGGTTTATAGTCACGGATGAACCATAAATTAGACGACGAACAGTTAGATGAATTTTTTCTGTGAATCTAAATTGATGATTTAGTAAGAAAAAATATGCCAAAATAGCTTTATCTAGCAGTTAGCTATTCTTAGCACATGAATCATATTATAAAACAATGAGGACCGACTAAAATGTATGAGAAGAAAAAGAGGTGACTTCAAAAATCACCATCTGTATATGTTGCAACAAAAAATTGCAAGTGCACATTTTCTATTGCGAAAGTGACTTTAAGCATAATTATAATTTAAGGACTAAATATGTAGAACAATACAGTTGTCTAATAATTAAGTTGACTCGTATGTGTATTGTGTGAAAGCAGTTTTGAGACCTAAACCTGTAGTAACAGAACATATAGCCATTGAACCGAACGGCATGTAAAAGCATATGCAATTACAAGACATTGGCAATAAAAAGACTCGAAATAGGTGCACGGCTTTACATTACTCGGGATTTTACTTAGTAGCACTAGTTATTCTTCGTTACATTACCATATACTATTTTATAATTTCTAGCCAACCGATTGTTTACATTTATATTTTACCCCTTGATAATCCTGACGTTTATTGGATTTCTAAACGACTTCTCTTGACCTTAATTAACAAAAACAAACGGAAAATCCAGGCATAGAAATAGATTTTAATAGCACACCAAGTTAATTCACCGAATCATATGTTCAAATGTTATGGATTTTTTTAGTAATGAAAATCAAATATTATTGTTAACCCTGACTAAAGATTTAAGATATCTACACTTCATTTGATAAAATCCAACGGATTATTTCTATTTGTCTCTTCACACCAACCACTCGTTAACAACCAAGTAACCCTAAAAGTATCTTATTAAAACTTATTATACCAACCACTACAGACAAGTGAAAAACGTCCAGCGGTTTAAAATAATAACCAGTGTGGAGTTTGAGTTTATCCGATAGTCTTACCCACTTTCCTGGAAATTCTTGCATTTAAATGCCTGCATTCATACAGCTTCAAACGACATTCAGCCACAGTTTCATATTCAGGTGCATAACAGACGTGCAAAGAACCTCCGTAGAAAGAAGAATCATCTAATAAACGCTTGGCATATCTAGATAACATTTAAGGAAAAATCTCATGAATTTTCTCTACGAAAAAAAGTGAGTTGTCAAGTTTAATTCTCACAAATATGTAAAAGGAATACGTTCACACCTTGCGGCTTTGAGATTATCATATTTTACGACAAAAACATCAGTGAATGTTTCTTTGTTTGGATAATCAATAATTTTCACCAAACTTTGGACATTCCCATACTGTTTGCACTTCTCCTTTAAAGGGTGCTCCAGATCCAGTGATGGGACTCCGAATATCAGGAGATAACATGATTCATCAGCTACGGTAAAGACCTGGGAAATAAAAAAGCTACGAGTTACCTTTACAGCTGTTTTGCGCCTACCATCTCGATAAGCAGGGCGAGTGAAACATGGACCCACTTTAACGTGATGAGAGAAATGTTTGGTCTGGTTCTCGAATTTCATGAATTTAGAACTAGGAGATACGAAATAAAATAAATTGTTAGCATTGATGACGGTCAGAACGGATCATTTTATGGGTTTTGAGCGGTCTGAAAATAAAAATACAGCGTGCATAGAATAGAGGACATTTGATAACAAACCATAAGACGTTTCAAGTTGAAAAACTAGATCGTACCTAGCTTTTTGTGAATTTATTCAGCTACTAGTGCCCTTCGTTTTGCATTACACATCTATTCAGTATTTAGAAGTCAATTAGGATCACTAAGTTAAAAAACGGACCAATTTTTCATTGTTCATAGAGATGACTGATATGAATACTAAAGGGACTGGATACACGATACCGAAACCTGTGATGCATAGCAAGCTTCCTGAATTAGAAAATGAGTATCACCAGTGGCTTTAAACATCGTACCAACCGTAGCTGCCTTTTTGATGCAATCATTATGACAGCCTATTATAACCACGTTTTAAAAAATAACTTGATATTTTACTATGCCTGACGGGTAAAACGAAAAACGGTAAAGTTGGAGATAAAATAACTCATATCAGAATAAACATATTGCTGACTACCTTGCTTAAACGATAATTAAATGATCCTCACGGAGCCAACACTACGAGCTATGCCGCCTACTCGTACGTGAAGTGAGGCTAGAAAAGGTCGTAACTAAACAAATCACAGCTCCTCCCAAATGAGGTTTTGTGTCCATATTAAAAATATACATTGACCACAGGAACTTGTCCTAAAGATTTCTCTTAATGCGATTCACATAACTGTCTTTTAGGCTCCCAGATTCACAATTAATACTAATCCGGGCTTTTTTATCCCAACATAGTAACTATCCGTTGGTCTATATTTTGGTACACAGCAGTATTTTGGTCGCAGTAATGCCTACTCGTAATTTCCCCTTGGTGTAATTATTTTAGTTCTGGCTATATTCTGTCTCGTTCCCACTACTAATGATGCTTTTATTTCGACCTCTCCATATTTCATATCTTCCCTTTCGTCTGAACGTTTGCGTGGTGTGACTTGTCCTTAGTAGTGAGATTCTTGATTTAACTAGTGGGACATACAAATTTATATTTGGAGTGTATACATTTTATAATGACATGCGTAAAGGTAGATAGAGAAGGGTTGCACAATTAAAAATGTTACCGCAGAGAATCTATTGAATTAGTTGTTTTTAATGCAACACTACATCACTACAGACTACACAATACTTATCAGATATATGATGGTTCGGATTTGTACCTTGTATACAGACTTACCGTAGTTAACATAAAAATTCAACTGTTTGAAAGACGAAGTGGTGTACCAACAAAAGCAATTCTTGTTATTAAAAATAATGCACTTCTAACGCCCCAATGAAAGGTTGATTTTTAAAGATTTTCTAACATTTCGTAGCTCAGTGACTCAAGATGTGATGGCCGTGGTTGTGCACGAAAAAAACGTTAAGGCTAATTCAAATGAGAAATTTCAGTGACTTAATACAACTCGTTTTTTCATGTACTAGCATGCAACCAAGATATCTTACCCACACAGTACTAGTATTAAGTGATCCTCTCACTAAAATTTTGTTCAGTTTAGTCTCAAGGATAACCATCCATTTTTGAAGTAACAAGTCACTTGTTACTGAGTAACCAAAAACAGTGAAATTCAAACGTCGAGACGGCGCACAATTTCTGAAATTGAGCAATGTACAAGATAGAAAAGAGTAGCGATGAGATTGGTAAAGAAAAATTCTTGATTTATCAATCAATTGAGCCAATACTGTTAATAAGGCAGTTTTTGTTAAATAGACACTTAATAAACAAAATGTTTACACTCATCTGATCGAGAGATTTACTCCAATGATAATCCCAGTCTTCTGAGAGAGTTTCACATTATAAAATCTATATGTAATGCGAAATATCTGGTAAGTCTTGGATTTTAGTGTAGCAATGAACATTTTCGTTCCGGAAGACTGAGATAGAGAGCTGGGTAATCACTTCAATTTCTAAAAATCTGTGGGAGGTTTCAAAATTCAACTAACACACTTAGAGGTAAAGAGGATACCTATCTTCTTGGAGCAATGACCAATTTCGCTATCGTTTAGGGGGAGTTTGAAGATCGAGTTAAGTGGAATGAGTCGATAAAGGGTTAAAAAATCTATTTGAGCCGTCTGGTTGGCCAACTGGAGTAAACCGGGCTAACCTCATTGTGACTCATTTAAAGGCGGATGGAAAAACATCTGCAAGTTGTAGTGACTATCGCCGGACACAAACTCTTCCGCTATCGCAACAGAGCTGTGTCACTGAAGAAACTAGAGATGCCCCATATAAATTATGAGGGTCAAGTTATTTTTCTAAAATAGACCTGAAACATGAGTATTTGCAAATTAAACTAGAAAGAATATTTGGTGAACTAACGACTATTAAAACATCATTCGGTGTGTTCAGACACAAATCCTTACCGTTCGCATCAAACGCTCGTCTGTGATATTTCAGAAGCTTGCATATCAGATTATCACCGGCCTTGATGGTGTTGAATCGTATCAGCTTGATATCGCAGTTCATGCTAATAATATTAAGATCCATAATGAACGTTTTTTAAGGTTGATCAGACGCTTTCGTGACACAACTATGGCCGTGAATGTGTCAGTTTCAAACTAATTCCATCAATTGTCTTGACTATGCCGTAGATACTAAGGGTTGTAAATCTCATATTAGTCATCTAGCTCTATCGATTCAAGCAACGCCACCTACGAATATCTCTGCACTCAGGTTATGAATTGTTGCTCTTCAATTTTATTCCACGTTTACTCCTAGCTTTATACAATTGTTATCTCCGTGTTTTGACTTGATTTCTGGTAAACAGTCTCGACGAGAATAACAACGTGAGGATACGACATGAAATAGTTTTTGAATAGCGTTGCTTTTTCAGACCTTAAACGACAGCTGGAAAAATTATCTTCACTAGTGATAAACATTCACTGGTGTCAGGTGGTGTTTCAGAGCAGAATGGCAAACCTGTTGTTTTATTTCGAGACATTTAGATAAAACAGAGCAAGTATGTCTTTATACCAAAACGACTGCACAAATAGTTGTTTGGTGTAACATTCTATATTATAACTGATCACCAGCATCGGTAACGCATAATGGAATTCACGTAACAGAAAGAGTTGGACATACGGCTTACTGATGTTGCATGCTTACATTTCTTTACAGCTTCACGAGATCGTCAGTCGAATTCCAACGATTCCCTTGTTAATGACTTTATAGACGGCCCTGAACTTCAGACCGACGAAAAAATCCGAATGCTAAACACCTGAGAGGTGCTAGTGCAGTTGAAGTAGACCCAAACAATATTACAGAAACAAACGGACAAGCAACGTGTGGCAGATATGGTGTATAATCAATCGATGTTTAAGATTTGCTTATATAATTAATATTTCGTTATAGTACTTCGAATTCCTACAAGACTTAACGTAAAACGTGATCTTGAGTCATCACTCAGAATTTTGATTGAAAACTAAAGGTTTACTTCTAAACCAATCACACTCGATAGGTAAACTCTGGAAGGAGTGGAATCTTTCACATAGCTGCACGGCATTATTAAAAAACAAGGAGGCTTCGGCACAGACATAAAAGAAAGGATTAACAAAGCAAGGATAGCATTCCTACAGTTGAGGAACACATAGAACTCAAAATAACTATCAGCCAATATCAAAGTCTGGATCTTCAACATGAACGTTAAGACAGTCCTACTGTACAGAGCCGAAACTTGAAGAACTGTCACAACCATCATCAAAAACGTACAGGTCTCTATAAGCAGTTGACTGTGCAAGATACTAAATTTTTGTTGGCCGGAAACCATCAGCAAATCAAGTTCCAGTTGAGGAGGAAATTATGAAAAGAAAATGCAGTTGAACAGGAGATTTATTAAAAAAATCACCAACCTGCATCATGAAGCAAAAACGAACTTGGAATCTTGAAGGGAAACGGAAAAGAATAAGACCGAAGAAGACACCACGTCCGTAATCGGAAGCAAACATGAAAAGGATTGCATAGGTTGGATGGAGAATAATGGTTAGAGGCCTATGCTCCCCTAAAAGGAGTAAAAGGCGTCAGTAAGTAAGTAGGTAGGGTGTTTACTTGTGTTTCATCTGTCCCATCCATGATTACTCAACTTGTTTGTCTCAAAAGGTGTCACGAACCACAATGGCTCTGCTATTAAGCAGATCCTGACGAAAGCCTGATAACCACGTAATTCCCCATATCTTACCGTATTTCAGCCGCAATAACTGCGCCCGATAAGTGATTAGAATCACCATCAATAATAGGATCACTGTCATTAATCCCTGTGTACCCACTTCAATCTTTGACATCTCCGTTTTTATGATATTCCAATAATTTGTTAATGTATGTTGTTAGTTTACTTCTGACATCTGTCTTCTCTCTGATCAATTACACCCAGGCTTGATGATTTTTACATTGAAACCAACAAATCTTTCTCCTGAAAATGTGGTATTTGATGGTTCCAGAAAACTTACGAACCTGACACACATTAAATCACTAATATCCAAGATGTACAACAGCTATGTGTGACAGCTCTACTGGATGAAATATCAGAGCAGAAGTTCATAATAAAAAGATATTGATATATGTCTGAGCAAAGGTCGATGTATCAGGGTATATGCGATCTAAGATGATTACGTGTCGTAGGAATTGCGCAGCACGGATTATCATAACGCCTCTGTTGCTGATGCTACAACAGTCAAAGTCAACATCAATGACCTACAAAACTATTTATCTTGGGAATTTATTTAGTTACATCCCACAGTAACACAAAGTAGCGATCTCACAGAAGTTAACTGGCCCTCTCTTCTTCCTTCTCTACGTTAACGAGTTACCGCTGTTACTTAGGTCGTCGACATTATTGTTTGCGGATGATGTAAAAATCTGGAGAACAATAAAAAGTGCGGCTGATCATCTGGATCTTCAAGCTGACTTAGCCGATTTAGTTAGATAGACTCGAAAGTGGGGCCTAGAAATAAATGCTAGGAAGAGTGTGCTAATGCACATCGGTCACGGTAATAGTTACCATTACACTATTGAGTGTAAACCTGTTCCATGCGTTCAGGAGCATAAAGACTTAGGAGTAGTATTAAGTCATGATTTAAAAACAACTGCCCATTGCAAAGGAGCCGCTGTCAAAGATTTTCGTGCGTTATGGTCACTTCGCCGAGCGTTCAAATCTTTTGACGAGGAAACGTTTCGAATTTTATATCCCATATATGTTAAACCACATTTAGAGTACTATATCCAAGCAGCTAGCCCATGTCTGATAAAGGATACTAACTCCCTTGAGCGTGTCCAGCGTATGAGAGCGAAATTAGTGAAGGGTCTTTCTAGACTCCCTTACGATGAGCGTTTAAAACGCCTAAATCTTTTCCCCTTGTCGTATCGTAGGACACGAGGTGACCTTATACTAGCATTTCGTATCTTTAACTATGATTTGGGTGTTAATATGTCTTATATTTTTGCTCCCTCCAGCACTAATAATCTCTGAGGTCATAGCAAGAAGGTTCATAAACCACGATCTAATAAACTTAAAGTGGGGTCGCGTTTTTCTCATCGAGTAGTCAATCATTGGAACGCCTTACTCGAACAAGTGGTATCAGCCCTATCAATGAATACTTCCAAGGAGAAGCTGGACCTTCACTGGAAAGCAATGTGTCAGGATTAATACAGGTTCATCAACCTACCATCCTTATTACTGAAGACTAAAGACTGTGTATTAGTTTGTCACAAAAATACCGGATTTGCAGGATACTGTATTCCGAAGCTGTCCATTCACATAAGGCTCATACAGAAAAACAGGACGAAGCTCATGCGTTCCAAATTGAAAGCATAAACTGCTTATACACGAACGCCTCGAGTCTACCAAACAAACTGGACGAATTACGTGAACTTTGGAACGCTAATAAGGCCCACCTGATAGGAATATCTGAAACCTGGATATCTTCTCAGTTCTCGGACCAAGAGTTATCATTACCAGGGATGACTTTGTTCCGCAACGACAGAACAACAGGAATTGGGGGTGGAGTAGCCATTTACATAAGCTCTTGCTTGGAGGTGCACCAAGTTCACAACCTCGAGTTTAACAATCTTGAGGAATCCATATGGTGCTCTGTAAGATTGTCTAGCACTTCGAGGTGTCTAGTCGGTGTCATTTACAGGAAGCCAACTGCTGACATCGAGTACGATAGTCGTATGCTGGATGGTCTATCCCGCTCTACCCGTCTCGGTTTCACACATATCCTGATTCTAGGGGACTTTAACCTTCCTAGAGTCAACTTCGTGGAGCACACGTATACTGGAGGTGACAACTCAATTGAAGCTCGGTTCTTCAACCTCATTGATGACTTGGGCTTATATGAAAATGTCAGGTCGGCAACTCGTTGGAGAAACAGTCAGACACCATCGCGGTTAGACTGTGTATTCACAAACGAAGAATTCCTAGTTGACAACCTCTCAATCTTGGCTCCTCTGGGAAAGAGCGATCATGCCGTCATAGCCTTCAGTTTTGTCACCAAAACTAAGCTAAGGTATCCCAACAATAACTTGCGTTGGAATTTTAAACGGCTGAATGTGCCAGCTCTTCACGACTATTTACAACAGGTGGTTTGGGATGTTCACCCCCAACTCGATGTGGACGGTCACTGGAACTTCTTACTGCACACGCTCTTATGTGCTACAAACCATTCAGTTCCCCAAACGGTTCCCAAAAGCTGTAAGCCACCTACAATAATCAAGAACCGTACCCTTCGCCTGCTAAGCCGTAAAAGACACTGTTGGGCGGAATACAAACGAACTGACAACGACGGAGCGTATAGGCAATTCAAACATATCAGGAACATATGCACGAAGGCTATAAGAGAAGACAGGCTTCATTATCAGACAAAGCTTATGGACAAATTTGCCTCGAACCCTAGAAGCCTATTCCGTTATGCAGCCTCTCTTCGTCAAGCCAAAACAGGAGTTTCTCAACTGCTAGGTCTTAATGGCCCAACCAACAACGATGGTGACGCCGCTAACCTTCTGGCGGCACACTACTCTCAAACATTTCAGCCGGCTGACATCAACTCTATTGACGACAGTTTCACCTGTAATTCCACAGGGCTTTCCGAAGTGGATCTAAGCGCTGACTTGGTGTTCCGGAAACTGCAGCACTTAAGACTAGATACTTCTCCTGGCCCGGATATGGTTCATTCTGCCATACTGAAGGAGGCAGCCTCAATCCTGGCAACGCCGCTTAGCGTGATGTTTTCACACTCGCTAAGCCAAGGCAAATTACCGGAAAATTGGAAGTTGGCTCACATCACACCAATTTTCAAAGGGGGTCGACGCAATGAACCTTCAAGTTATCGGCCTGTGGCTCTTCTGTCATTAATTTCAAAACTCATGGAGTCCCTGATATGCGATGGTTTAAACGATTATCTACTGTCCTTAAACTTCTTCTCACCCCAACAGCATGGTTTCAGGAAGGGTTACTCTTGTATAACCAACCTGCTGACTGCGGTGGACAGATGGACAAGCATCCTCGATCGCAAGGGAAAGGTTGATATCATATACCTTGACTTCTCAAAAGCTTTTGATAAAGTTAACCACTTGTGTCTTATCAACAAGCTCAAACGACTAGGTATCAAACCACCTCTAATCGATTGGCTTACTTCATACCTAGAAAATCGACACTTTAAGGTTAGGGTTAATTTCACTTTATCTCAGGCTATGGAATGTCCTAGTGGGGTTCCCCAGGGCTCAGTATTAGGGCCTCTCCTCTTCTTGATCTACATAAACGATCTTCCTCAACAGGTAACGTCAGACTTACTACTTTTTGCCGATGACGTGAAACTTTGGAGAGAGATACGCAACCAAGACGATACACAGGCACTTCAGGAGGACCTGACTCGACTTCAAAGTTGGGCAGACGATAACGGACTTACGTTTAACACTTCAAAGTGTAAAGTAGTCCATCTGCGACATGTCGCAGACTACAGTTATAACTTAAGAAATTCCTCTCTAGTAGTATCCCAAGTCGAAAAAGATTTAGGAGTCCTGGTGCCCCATGATTTAAAGTCTTACGCTAATTGTGACAAAAATGCCTTCCGAGCTAACCTTGCACTGGTAACATTGAAGCGCATTTTTGGCCAGTTTGACGGAAGAACTTTCCATACAATCTTCAATAGTTTTATCCGTCCCCATTTAGAGTACGGAAATATAGTACTCACCCCCTCACTCCAAAAGGACAAGATCACTTTGGAGCGTATCCAACGGCGAGCCACGAAATCAGTTCGCGGACTCAAATCTAAGCCTTACGAAGAACGCCTCCATTCACTAGACCTTTACCCATTAGAGTATAGGCGTCTTAGAGGTGATTTATTAATGGCTTATAGTATTCTTAACACTTCTGGACATCCTCTTAAACACCTACTCAAGCTTAGTTCGAATAATAACCTAAGGGGTAACACCCAGAAACTGGAAACTCAATATAGCAAGACGGGATGTAGACACAACTTCTACTCCTTAAGAGTTGTCAAAAGCTGGAATTCGCTGCCCGCTGAGCTAGTCCAAGCGACTTCTCAGGAGTCCTTCAAGAGGCAACTTGACCTATTCTTAAGGACCAAAGACAGTATCATACTATGATTTACCAATTTCTTTTCATCTTTTATTGTTAGCATACCTAGGTTCATGCCTGGAGGATTTGGTGATCCCCTGCTACTAGACACGGAAGCCTGTTAAGCGAAAGCTTCTTCTATTCCGTCCACAACCATTTGAACCATTTGAAGCTGCGCAATATTAGACGTATGCGCTACTAATCCTCGTGTAGTATGAGTTGTTGATTACATTTGTGTTTTCATCAACAGTATATTATATCTGCATTGATTTGCCTCATTGTAATTTATATTTGTATTTGATATGGTAGATGTAAGTTTGAAGATCTCAGGTTGTTTAGTACATATGGAAACTAGATGTTTTGAAATATCTGTTTGTTGTTAGTATTACGTTTGCCATATGATAAAAAATAACTGCTATCATATTTTCCGACCTTTTTCGTAGCATTGCATCATTTGTCCATCAAAGATGTACAGCTTTGTAAGCTCCAAGATTATGAAATATACTAGCCTACTTTTAACTTGTATGAATTATCTTTTTATCCTAAACAAAGCACCGTTTATTAACCCATGATTCAGAATTCTGCAGATTCTAGACTGGTGGTTAGTTTACCTAAATTCTGAAACGGAGGGAACTTCGTAAATTGGGGATGTGCCATCTATAATAACTAGCTTGCATGTGTTTTGAAAACAAAGGTAAGCGTAAGTCCCATTAAGTCTTTGTGTTTGTATAGTGCATAACACAGTTATTAGTTGACTTGGTCGGCGCTAAGGTGTTTAGTGTCTTAGGTGGATTTATACCCGACTTTATACAACTGCCATTATTTTAACGTTCCATGACACTTTATGGTCTTCCATGCTTGGGTTGGTGCTTAATTATAAGCAGAGAGCTGTCACAAGAACTTAAGAGTTTACATCCGTAGACTATATGCGGAGTCTTAGGCTTCATAACATTCACTTTGCTAGAGTTTTAGAGATCGTTTTTAAAACGCAGTGTTAACTACCTTTCTGATAGAAACTTACGCCTATCACCCTTCGTGGAGGAGCATAGGCCACCCACCATCATTCTATATCGAACTGTGTCCTGGGCGATTTCTGATAGAAAAAAGTCTCGACATACTTTTGTAGCTTTGTATTCAGTCAGAAATTCCAACTCACCTTTTTAGAACTGCCAATCGTTTTCTAAGGTGATAATTCGAGATTAGTTTTAGCCAATTATGGGATTTATGCTATTTAATCGCAGCTGTATGAGTTCTGCCGAATATGTATGTGAAACTACCTCAGGATTAAGATTTTATAATAATGTTTGATCGCAATTGACTCCAATACTATAATCTCGAGTCGCGTGCACTAATTTCAAGTAAGGGTGTTGGAGCTAAAAGAAGTTTGATACAAGAAATATGAAAAAGTAGTTTGGATGATGAGGTTTGATAATTACCGTGGCACTCAGGTCAATCAGCAATCAACAAACATATTGAAATCAATCCAATTTATCAACCAATCAGAAAAATCATGCATAAATATAGGAACGAAAATCAAACCAATGGAAGACACAACCAAAACAAAGAAGTAAACAATGATAAATTTAAGGTCAACAAGAACCAATCAACATCGAGGTGCACAGAACAAGCTGTGAAACACATATGGAGAAATTCTAACACTTCACTTCTATTTGAAGTTTGTGCTGATGATGTCGTTCAGAAGAACGATGAAAGCTCCACGACCAAACCATCCAGCTCAGAGAACAAAACTCCACCAAAATCATCCACCTGAGCTACAAATCTTCTCCACCATCTCAGTATGGTTACTATTCTGCAATTGTCTTGTATTTTCTGAACGGTAGGATGTTACTTTAAAAGAAACGTAACCGGTCTCTGTTGTTTTTGAGTTTGAAATATATCTTCCCTCAGTTCTTATACCTCTTTGTAATTCCCTTCCCCTATCCTGCCTCATCACAAAATTATCTTTCATTGTTTTGTGCGTGTCTTGGTCTATTTTATATACCTTTTTTGGAGGGATAAACAGCCAGTGATTGGCCATCGATTACGTGTATATGTGTAACTTGTTTTGCAATGTAAATGTACGAAGTTGAGCATTTAGAGGTGCATGAAAACAATCACAGGCTCGTATTGTATATAGGTAGTTCTGTTCATTGAAATAGATTTTATTTATTGCTAACCGTTAAAAGTGCCGGAACATGACTTCACTTGTAACGAATGTCTTACTGAAACCTTTCACTGATTATCTTCATATTCTATATTTTTGGATGAAATAACTGATTTAATTTTCATAAAATTTATCTTAGATGAATAATTTATTTTATCGATACTTTTCATTTAAAGGCTCTGATATCTTTATGACAGTGATAATCTCTAATATAATATGGAAGCAACAGTTGTTACTCCACTAAATGGTTAGTTATTAAGCTTTTTAACTTTTCATATAAACTAGCCTCTTCCTTTTCGCGTCATTTTTCTATACCTTATGAACAAGTAAAAGATCAACGATGTCCAGAAGTAACTATTGCTGTAGTAAGTAAATAATCACATAAAAGCAATATGTTTTTCAGAATCCGCATATAGGATGGTATAAATCAAGTGCTGACCGTAAAATGTTTCCGTTTCTCAGTACAAAGAATGTTAGTAAGCTTATCAATGTGTATAACAGTTACTGATTAATTTTAGCCAATCGAACCAGATATCAAAGCAGAGGATTTTATTTTATACAAAATGGTAACAAATTATGAGGTAGTTATCTCTTCTACAAGAAGTGTATTCTATTCATAAATCTAGGATGTATTTTATTGCCGTCGTACACCTGAAAACGAATCAATACGTCTGCTGTACTGTTCTCATGCTTTAAATCATTCGCTTAAGTAGGTCATTCTTCTGAGTAGAAATGGAAAAAATTCGTTAATATAGGTGTCAAACGCTTGTATCGAAGAATAATGAAAAAGAAAAACAATTCGGTGCATCTGAGTGAGTTATCCATCTACTTGTACTTCATAAAATATTTATCATCGTATATCAATTTAAATTTAAATTACTTTGTATTCATATACTCTTTGTATACACGTTTTTGTGCATTATGTGAGATGAGTAAATTAATTCTGCCCATCTTGTCACTTCGGGCAACGTATGTGCCAGGATATATGTGTCCCACAAACAAGTATAATATTACAAAAACAAAAACGGGAGAGTGTAACAATAGTAAGAATGATCGGTATAATCATTTACGAAGCAATCGAAAAGCGTTGATTGTTCGTCACAGCCGTTGTGAATGACATAGCTACTGATATCCCACTGATTGTTTTGTCAAATATTTTACCACCTCATGTTACTTAATTCCAGAGAATTTAGAACCTCATTTTGTTATATCCTAACGAAGATTAAATCACGAGTAACTTCTGAGACGTGTTAATTGACCAATATTATCTATATATTCTTATAGTATAACTATTCAGTAATTAAATTGTGTATATTTATATTCATCTTATTGTAAACTTCGTTTTGAACTATAGATTGTTATTGTACGGTTTACTGTTCTTAAGTTATACTCAGTTTATTGATTGCTGTTTCCCACGTTCACGGCCACATTTTGGCTTTATTGTGTATAAACGTTATCTCCTCTTTTATGGTGTTTTGTGGTCTGTTTGATTGATATATAAACCAAGTATGTCTGCAATAAATTATTCGCATAATGGAAGCTGTATTGGTATTCTGAACTCAACTAGACGGGTTAGGCGAACAAGGGACCAATAAGGACGCTAAGTTGTTCATACCGGTCAAATGTCATTGGTTTAGCACAGTGTGAAGATCGTATAGCCTTATTTCGATTGGTGGATAAATCACGTGATAGCTAGCGGGCTATAAAGACATAACACATTTATCAAGCCTTAGTACATAAACAGATAATAACCGAACATGCTATTATTTAATCCTACATAATTAGTTCTTAAACTGGACACAATCCATGGGAGGCAGCAAATAATTATCAACATAGTAACCCCTCAGATAGCTCTGGTTATAGCTACCCGAGGTGAGGGAGTGATTTGATCTTCAACAAGATGATCTCGGGTGCCGGTAGATGTATGAAGGCAGTTGTCATTTCCCGGTAGCCCCTACCGTGGGAGGATATTTCTTGAGGGACCTGAGATGAAAGCGAGATTAGTGGTGATCTTAGTGACTTGGGAGCGTGATCACAGAGTCCAAGGGACAGCTGCTTGAGGCCGGTCGCTCACAGCCTTTTTATGGGAGGTTTTTGATGTGTTAGCTCTGCACTTCAAAAAGCCTTAATGCCGTGGGTTAAGGTGAGGTGTGACATATTTAGGATTGACCTTTTCTAACCCCTTCCCTCCGTTGGGTAAAGGCATCTTCGCTGCAAATGCTGGTTGTCCGAGAGAAACACCTTATTGCAGTCACACCCCTCTACAATCGGCAGAACGACTTAGCCCTCGGATCCTAAGTTGCTACTTTCAGTCTTACTGTTCTCCAACCAACCTGGATGGCATGACAGGACCTAAAGGAACATGTTCCAGCCAACATAGTTCGGTCGAATCATCAATGTAGGTAAGCCTGACCACCACGTCAATGCAGCAGCTACTATCGGATGTTTGCTCTATGGACGTTACAGTTAGAAATAAATGATTGCGTAGTCAGTATTTTGTGATGATGGACAGTCAAGACCGATTACACTATACTGTTCTTTTGTAATCCGCTCTCCGTCTCGAAATGCTCTCACACGGCCACGCGTATACAGTCTCTGCCAGGGAAGTCCTACTCACTGCCTTCTCGTGGCGGGGGTGTTGTCTACGAAAATGAGAGGACGAAAATCGAATGTCCGGCGCTTTAACCGGATCCCAAACCAATGGTGCACATCGGCTCCAGTATTCTGAGGGAACGAATGGCGTTAGAACCAATCGTTGGTCACCGGCTACCATGGGACTGCATCTCCTCACGATGCTCCACTGCCTTGTGGATCAGACCTTTAGGTCCAAGGCTCGGGGTGTGGCCCCCTAAGAAAACCACCTGTTTGGGCACTCGGACAGTATCACAGCCCACACAAGTAAAATTAAAATGGCGATATTTACCAAAATTCTATTCTCGCTTCGATTCACAGTCAAACAATTCACATTATTATTATTATTATTATTATTATTATTATTATTATTATTATTATTATTATTATTATTATTTACTACGTCATTTATTCACTCCTTTATTCCCACTTTATGTATCCTTATTTTTCGACTTATACAGCAGCTCGCCTATGGTGGAAACTCGGTTCTATCTAAACGTTCTCGAGTCACTGCCTGCTTGAAAATAGTATGCTACCACCAAATACGAATACTGAAGCAGTTTTTCTGAAACCACGTGCACCATTCAAACTGGCTGCCTTCAACGTTGTCACACTTATGCAGGTCGGACAACAGATAGGGCTGGCTATGTCTTTGGAAAGTCTTAATTTCGACGTTTGTTGTCTATCCGAAACCTATATTCAAGACTCTGGTGAAGTACTACAAATTCCCTTTCCATCTGTCGCTTCAAAATGCTTGTTTTACGTGCGCTTATCCGGGGACCCTGTGGCATCTTCATCTGGTCTTTCTGGTGTTGGTGTCGCATCAAGCGCTAGAGCTGAGGCAGCACTAATCGATTGGATCCCCATTAACAGTTAATAATGTGCTTTTAGATTAGAAACGTCCATTAAAGTGAGAAGAAATCGGCGTGAGAAACGACGTCTTTTCGTCATCTCTGCCTATGCTCCGACAGATTGCAGCCCGGATGCAATCAAGGATGAGTTTTACCACCAGTTATCTGTTCTTCTCCAGAAAGTGCGTTCGACAGATATTGTAGTACTAGCCGGAGACTTGAATGTTCAGGTCGGGGGTCTAGGCACAGAAGAGAGTCGTCTAGGTGGCCGATGGGGACTTGTTGCTCGCAGGACAGATAACGGGGTCCGTCTACTGCAAATATGCACAGACCACAACCTGTTTCTGGCAGCACTAACTCCCGGCACAGTCATCGCAATGTGCCACCTGGCGTCCTCCCTCGGCATCCCAAGACTGGACTCAGAGTGATCACATCGCGATCAGCTACCGCTGGCGTGGTTGTGTACAAGACTGCCACTCCTTTTAGAGTACTTATCTGGACTCTGATCATGCCCTGGTCTGTGTCAAACTTACTTTACTTTTCAGTGGCCAACGAAGTGACCGTTATCAAAGGATTGATGTTAGCAAGTTGTTTGCAACGTCTGTTGCTAGTAAGTATCGAACCAAGCTAGCTTCTAGGCTAGCTACCATTCCACCGAAAAGTATAAATGAGCATTAGTTGCAACTTCATGACGCCGTGAAAATGGCGAGTAAAGCCGCTTTGCGCTTCACGAAACGTCCCGCTTATGAGCACTGGGTTTCTTCTGGTTCCTTACAATTCATTGAAGCCTGTCTGTGAACACCAGTTGACCGTGAGTTTGACCACAAACGAAGGATGTTACTTAATGAGATTGGGCAAAGCTTGCGTAAGGACCGAGAAGCCTGGTGGTCGAAGCATGCTAATGAGCTGGAAGCAGCAGCTGCATCTGGTAATTACCGGAAGCTCTTCCAAGTCATTTGAGCCACTGGCAGCAAGAAGTCTGGTGTGAACAAAACAATCTGTGAGGATGACGAGACACCAATCACTAACATCCATCGACGTCTTGGACGATGGGCAGAATTTTTCGAAGGACAATTCAACTGGCCTGATGCTCCGGCAACATCGAGCAGACTGTCCTGCCCTCCATGGCCGGTGACGACTGATCCACCAAAGGAGGAGGAAGTTCGCAAGGAACTCCAACTCTTGAAGCGTTACAAATCACCTGGCCCAGATGACTTACCCGCGGCTCTTTAAAGATGGTGGTGACTTTTTGAGTAAGGAATTGACGACGTTGTTTACAAAGGTTTGGGAACTAGAAAGTACCAACGTCATGGAATGAGTCGATAGTTGTCCCTATCTTTAAAAAGGGTTCACGTTGTTCCTGTAACAACTATCGGGGGATAAGTCTACTTCCGATTGCGTCCAAGCTATTGGCTTCCGTCATACTTGACATCAGGGCTGCCTTCGATTCGTTGGACAGGACTGTTCTCTGGGATTGCCTATTGAAGAAGGGTGTGCCTGCGAAGTTTATTAACATCCTAAAAGCCCTATATAAAAACACCTCAGGCTCAGTGAGGGCATACAACCACCTTTCTCCATTGTTCTATTCAAGCAGTGGGGTTAGACAGGGTTGCCCAATCTCACCATTCCTCTTCAACTTTGTCATCGACAACATTCAAGAAACAGCTCTAATGGATGTAAGTGATAGCGATGTGGATCTGCTGCCCGGAAAAAGACTTCTCGACCTTGAGTATGCGGACGATATTGTCTTACTGTGCGATAATGCCCAAGGCATGCAATCCGCACTTAATCAGTTGGCGATCAGTGTCCGTAGGTATGGTATGTGCTTTGCACCTTCTAAGTGTAAAGTACTTCTACAAGACTGGCAGGATTCTAATCCTGTACTCACCCTGGATGGTGAGCAGATAGAAGTAGTCGAGAAGTTCGTGTATCTGGGTAGGTGCATAAGTTCTGGTGGTGGCGTGAGTGATGAAATCAATTCACGTATAGTGAAAGCTAGGGCGGCTTATGCCAATCTGGGCCATCTTTGGCGCCTTCGTGATGTTAGTCTGGCTGTAAAAGGTCGGATCTACAACGCGTTGATGAGAGCAGTTTTGCTCTATGCTTGTGAAACCTGGCCTCTCCGAGTTGAGGACGTTAGACGACTCTCTGTGTTTGATCATCGTTGTCTCCGAAGGATTGCTATCATCCAGTGGCAACACCATGTTAGTAATGCAGAGGCTCAGCATCGTGTGTTTGGGCACAGAGACGATAATTCAATTGGTGTCACCATCTTTAAACACCGACTTCGGTGGCTTGGACATGTTCTACGAATGTCGTCCAAGAGAATTCCACGTCGTGCATTATTTGCCGACTCTGGGACTGGTTGGAAAAGGCGGAGTGGTGGTCAGTGTATGACATAATGTCGTGGTATGAAATAAGGCTACAAAGGACTGGCTTGTGTCGGTCCTTCACGACTCCCTGGCTGGGGTCCGAGAGATGGTGCAATACAGTGGCTAGAGACGTTATCAGATATGGCTCAGAATAGAAGCCAGTGGCGAAGCTTCTGTAACTTTTTACTTTCTTCATAGGAAGTGGTTGTATGTTCCTTAACTGAAGGATTTCGTCTGGTTATACATTTCCGTTTCCCTTATTATTATTATTATTATTATTATTATTATTATTATTATTATTATTATTATTATTATTATTATTATTATTATTATTATTATTATTATTATTATTATTATTATTATTATTATTATTATTATTATTATTATTATTATTATTATTATTATTATTATTATTATTATTATTATTATTATTATTATTATTATTATTATTATTATTATTATTATTATTATTATTATTATTATTATTATTATTATTATTATTATTATTATTATTATTATTATTATTATTATTATTATTATTATTATTATTATTATTATTATTATTATTATTATTATTATTATTATTATTATTATTATTATTATTATTATTATTATTATTATTATATTATTATTATTATTATTATTATTATTATTATTATTATTATTATTATTATTATTATTATTATTATTATTATTATTATTATTATTATTATTATTATTATTATTATTATTATTATTATTATTATTATTATTATTATTATTATTATTATTATTATTATTATTATTATTATTATTATTATTATTATTATTATTATTATTATTATTATTATTATTATTATTATTATTATTATTATTATTATTATTATTATTATTATTATTATTATTATTAATACATCACCTTACACTAATCTGGTCGTTATTGTTCTTTTTTTTTACGCTGCTTACCTTCTTTTTTTCTCTTCGAATTCTCATTGTTTTGTGTGCGCATATATATTTGGTACCCTCTTGTACCAATAATTGTGTGTTCAAATAATTAATAATCCAACTTATAAGTCATCCCTTTACAAATACTAGAATATGTTCAACCAGTTGTTTATTATGCTATTTGATGTTCAATTCTGAAGTACTAAAATCTTACTTACTTTTGAACTGTTCCAGGACTGCTTAAAAATATGTTTATCATTAATACTGTAAGAGAAAATATAATGAACCTGCTCTATTTTTATCCGATCAATCCATGCGAATTAAAATGTTTTTTGAAAGTCACACTTCTCGATTACAATCAGTACGGTTACAAATGTGATTGTTCTAAACAATCAAAGTGAGTGTAAATGAACTAGATCATAATTTGTCGTGCCCATCAAAACGCAGAATAATAACTAAGGAGGGTATGACCTCCATCAATATAAATTACTCTATTTAAGACTACTTTATTCTTAATTCTTTGTTGCATATTAAATATCCAGTGGTTTTTATTCATCATTCCTCTCAATTTCTTCTATTCTATTTAAAATGAATCTATTTCTAGTTCTTTACGAGATCAAGGATTTCACCGGGCACGTACTCTTATTTTAGCACCAACTAAAGAAGCGGCTAGGCGAATAGTTCATACATTTTTCCATTTAATGCCTAAAGGCTCCACAGTAAGTCACCGACGTCGTTTTGAACGAGATTTTGGTCCACAACCTGGAGATACTGACAAAGAGAAGAAAAAGGGAAGAAAACCTAAAGATTATGAAGAATGGTTCAGTGGCAAGTTTCTGTTATATAATTTTCGTAAATACGAAGTTATCAGCATTTGAATGTTATTGGAAAATCATGACGATTGACCTTTAGACTAATCATTTAGGGATCTATTTGTCCTGTGACTCAGTTATATTTTGAGTATGTTTTAGACAGTGTTGATCGTTGGTCAAATTTGAAATAAACGCACTTCTAAGTTCTTCTGAAATTTGATCCTATCTTATGACTTTACGGCACTTTGAAAAAGACATCCGAATAAAGAAGTCTGTTTCATTACAGATGCTTTATAGTACCGGGTAAATAACCAAATAAAATAACCATTCAAGAAATAATAATATGTTCTGAAAATGTTTACAGAATGCCTACCGAACCACAGGCGTAGTTAGGTCGATTCAAGTAGTAATGCTCCATATAAAACACAGATTTATGATTTTAGGTTGTTTGAAGTGTTATAGTTCAAAAATTGTCCATGAAGTACATTTTTTTAAAACATGGATTACAACAATGTGAGGCATTATCGGGTAATTATTACGTTAATTCCTTCATTAACCGATCCAGCTACTCTTATTACTCAGTATTTTTCGGATACCACTGAACTAGTACCCACATCAGAACACGGTTGATCAGGAATGGAATTACATTCCAAATGAACAAAGTTGATTGGAAATAGTAGTTACAACACGAAAACCGTTTTCGGATCTATAATTTGTACATATGAATATTTTAGAATCTTCATGCATCTTCTGGCTCTGATTGCCTAAAAATGGGTCAGTTAGCGTGCACCAACATCATCCTGCATGGAACATGTATCACTCCAATCTATGACTTACTAACACATTAATTCTTTGTAAGGGGACTAGGACATCCCATTGTTACATAAACAGTGTATCCATGGTCGTTTCCAGTACCATTACAAAGTAATTATAATCATCTACAATTCGAGAAAATAAAACGGAAACAGAAAGCACAGGACAACAACAGGAATAATTACTATAATAGTTCTACCGTTATTCATGTGCCAAGTTGTTTTATGATCTACTGTTCGGGATAAATACTATTTAAATTAGTTAAGTTTGCTTGGGACGAAGTGTAAAACATCAACAGGAATAGAAATTTAATGAATGGACTTCGTAATGATAATGATTGAACATTTAATGTTCGTATAATTTCACTAGTGGAATGTGATATATTTCAAGGTGTAAACTTACTTAAGTCAATTCCAGAAAAGTAACCATCGATACAATGAAAAAATAATGGGAATGATTTTTTTTCATGAACAGTTTGCGGCAAATTGTTCCAGTATTTCGAAAATTTACTAGTAAAGTAATTCTTATAGAGAGATATCAAATAAGACCGATTCACTAGTGTTAACATGTTACGGATGTTATAACTAGATGTTTTTGCCTATTAGACTGTGTCATTAGGTGTAAGGTAAATGACAGAAGTAACAGTGATGTAAGGTTGGGTTTGTAGTGTTGATTTCCTTTTAAGGACCTGAAGTTAATTAAATACATATAGATAATTGTGCACAGTTTAAATTGTAAATATTTCCCATCTCATGTAGATTGAATACAGGTAATTCTGCTATACAAACGTGTTGAGTTCACGAATATCCTTTGCATGTCAGATCTTGAAAAAAGTTGCTATGTAAAAGCCTTAAGTAAATCTACTCTTTAAAATGTATCATACATGTGATATCTTCTCATCATATTAAGTACAATTTTCAGCTACTTTTTCCTGTTCGCACTACTACTTAAGACAAGGAGTGAGTAGCATTACAAGTTGTTGTACCCTTAACTAAATTCTACATAAAAAGTCGCTCTTTGTTACATGTTCGTAAGCGAGTAATCGCCTTAAGTCTTTGAAGTAAAATATTATCATCTGAATGTTTTGTTTCATATTATGTGTAGATATGAGATTTTAATATTTTCTACTGAATCATACAGAACATTTTGTAAAATTAACATCTATGCTACATTAGATTATGTTTGATCATAGATATTCTACAATAACATTGGGCAATGTTTTATGTAATTGGATAATCCTACTGTGGTTTGTACTACTTGTACTGACAGTTTTAAGTAGTATGTAACAGAAATTGAAAATAGAATTCTTATAAACAGAATGGGAAAATAAAGAGAAGAGAAAGGGAAACAGAAAGCAATCGAAATAACAACAGGAATGGAAGGTACAACTCAAGGAAAATAGGGAAATAATGCATTTAATATATTGATTTCATATTTTACAAAATGTGTAGTTTTGCATAATACAGTAAATTGATTTACTATCCAAGACTTCGTTCATCACACTTCTATCGTAAAAAGGTTATTAGGTATATAAATAATGTAAGCAGAAGTGAATTTGCAAGTGAATATTTTTCATTGTAGATTATGTAACTTTTGATTACTTTACACCTTTTTTTCAAAATAATTTATTAGGTAATTCAAGTGACAATTTTCGTATTGGTATGGCATTTTCTAAAAAGTCTGTAAAATTGTATTCTGCATTCCGTGATTCCGATATAATTTTAGCTTCTCCTTTGGGAATTAAAACTGTTATCGATGATGAAGTGTAAGGATTTTTTTTCTGTTGTATTGCTTTATGTTATCCTTCAATAGTTTATTTTGTGTGTGTGTATGTGTGTGATATAGTGCTTGTTGTATTTCAAGCACTTACGTAACTTATCTTTTATTCAATTAGACCATTTGGTGTACTTCTCATATCTTTCTTAAGTATGTTCTGATGATACCCATAAATACGGTAAAAGAATCCAGTTTTTTGCTACATTGGTTAGAGAACACAATAACTTTAAAATCATCTTCAAAACATATTAATCTCCACTACTCTAGACTTTTTCTGAAATAGATGTCAATCTTTGCCTTGTGTCATACTACATTGTCTTTTGAATTCATAATGAGATGAGAGGTTTTGATCTCGGTTGTTATCTGGCCTTTAAGAATCATGGAAATGTTAAGAAATGTGTTCTTCATGTTAATCACTAGGAATATTGGTAACAAGTTTCATAAATGCGTAGTCCTGAAGTCTAATTCACATCAGTTAGTTTAAATCCCCTTTAACAGTTATCTCTTCACTCTTAGACTAGTTAATTCGAATAAAGTCAAGATTAAATATGGAGGGAAATTGGCATTATTGAATGATATATAAATTGAAAGCAATTACAGTTGTACCTTATTGACATGATCAATTTCTGTTCACAATATCAGATGAAACGTACAAAACTAGGTATTATGAATATCCAGCATACTCATCACCAAAATACTATCTAGCCTGCGTTCTTTGTCTCTGATACTTGAACCGATGAAGTTATAATCTAATCAGCTCCTGATGGTATAAGTGTACATGTAACTACCGCTCTTCCTAAAGTATCTATACAGGATCCTGCTTATAAACGTTAAGTATTTACAAGTGCTTTAAAATCAGTTCATTCTAGTGGACAGGAAGTACAGAAGTGTCCGTTATTTCCTTCAGATCATTTCGCAATCTCTAAACATGGAATGTAATATCTGATATGACACCAGGAGCTGAATCTACAAACTTTCAACTGCCCCAGTTTATTTGAGCCACTTATGGTGAAATGGTAATCTAATGTTAGTAAAACTACTAACAATCTTTAAAGGTTACTAAAACATTGATCATGTATCTTCAAAATAAGAATATTTTGTGCTATTGTTTCAATGAAGTATGAAAACTTTGTGAGGGACTAGACCTAGATTAAATGAACTGATGTTAGTCGTTTGCGCTGGTTATAGTTTATTTCTATATAAATGTAGTTTCAGTGATGCGATCGGAATCACTTGATACTCTTGAGACTGTTTACACTACAGTTGAAAAGCGGTTACTAAGCAAATGGTAACATGATCCTGAGTGCAACATTTTATAGTATTGTAATATTTTTATAAATGGTATTGATTTTAGTTTTGTCTCATATCACATGATGATCGTTTTTGTAACTTGTTTTGTTTGAATGTAACACAATAAACACATGAGAATTCTCAAATATTGAGATAAAAGTTTAAATCTATTAAATTTCTTTGTCTATCTGAGCACTTGGACAATGTCATTGTTTCTCTGCACAGCAAATTTACTCTACACTGTGCAATACAACGATATAACTGATCATTGAGTTAGATTGATTTTTCCATTCACTATTTGCATGTATAACCATATCTTGAGTAATTCATTTATTGTATTCATAGTTACTTATCATATTTTATGATCCTATCACTATCTAGAACTCGTTAACTTTTTTAACAGTAAACTACTTATTACTCAGTCATAGTTGTAGCCAGAAACTTTTCATTTGTTATCATTTTCTTGTTTGTATGTTTACTAATTTACACATATTCCATAATATATTAGAGAGAAAGAAGCTGATGTTCAATATATCATAGCATCTATCGAATTGTTGATTATCGATCAAGCTGAAATGTTATTAATGCAAAATTGGGCTACTGTACAACAGATTGTCTCTTTACTCAATCAACGTCCAACTGTTCCTGTGTTTGCATCAGCTGCACGTATTCGATTATGTTACTTAGCTGGTTATGGTAAACGTTATCGTCAAACTTTACTATTCTCTGCCGTATCAAATTTTTTGATCACATTATTATCAGGTGAATGCGAAAGTAAGTTTATTCAACCAACAACAAAAAATCAAGAAATATAATAATCAATGCTAAAATATAATCGATTAATTTTCATTATGAAATGACAGATCATCGTCATGACCATCATAAAGGTTGATGTGTTAAAGTCTGGTCAAAAAATCTGTCCCAAATAAATTTAGATTAATTGTTGGGATTACTAAGTTTTATTGGGATCTCATGAACTGATCTAAGTTAGATAACCATTGAAAACCACAAAGCACTGGACGGCACTGTTGATTAGTTCCATACTACGATGAAATTGCCATCCAGTGCATACAAGTTTTCAATGGTTGTTTAACTTAGATCGACCCATGATCTTCATAAAATAGTATAACGATATGATTATAAATGCTAAAATATGATTGATAGATTTACAAATAGGGTTTTCTTTTTAAAAAATTGGTTCCAGTACATATGTGTGAATAAGAAATGCATGTTGTGGAATAGTAATGGTTCACTAGATAATATATTCAATAAGTGTGTCAATCATGTTCTCTCCATATACACAACTACCACTACCCTTTCCTTAGTTAAATTTTTGTAATTAGTCATTCAAAATCGAAAATGCTCTTAAAATTAAGGTACGAGTATGTACTGTGTACCATGTGATGGATGTGACGATGTAAGGTAAATTGTAGACCATTTTTTTAATCCTCATATATCTTTTCTGTATATATATATAGGATTTTTCATACTTATCTATATTTCTGTTGTGAATTGAGTTTGGAGAGGAACTTCTAGGAAACTTTGACTGTAATACTATGACTATATATGGATAAACAGTAACTTTGAGATTCTCCAACGACAGTTATACTGTTTCATGAACTTAGATCTTCCTCGATAATGCATTCCTTCTTCTGAATTATATTTGATTCTAAATTGATAGTTTGTGAGTGATTTTCAAATTTTTTAACTCATTTAGAAGCGTTTCCATAAGTTACATCTACGGCTCTATTATTAACTGAATTCATAATAGTTTCTATGCATCCATAGTGAATTAATCACACTCATTCCCATCGTCAACGTTATGAATTAAAATTTAATAATTTGCTGAATGAATTATTCTTTGTGTTAGAATGAATGCAAAGAACACTTATTCATAGATAAAATGGAATAGCCGAGAAATGATAAAGTTGACCGATTGATCAGAAATTAGAGACATCATCAATAAACACGATAAAATGTCATAGGGTATTAGTTTGTAGATCACACTTAATCTCTAATCAATTAAGACTTGATTCTTTGACATTTTATCAATTTTAGAGGGTTTCTTTTATTTTCATTGTATTTTAGATTTTCAAGGCATGAATTATATACCACCATTATCACATTACCCTGATTTATATCCAACATTTTTACCCGATTGGGTACGTATTCCTGGATTGAAAGCATCTATTCGAACTGGACAGAAACGTCAACATTCAGATATGAATGATATAAAAGAAGGAGATAAATCATTAACAAATTATAACTTCAAGTTACATTTAATTTCATTTGTAGTTCCTGGACAAATTTCTGTTAAATCATCTACAAAATTGGTCAATGAAAATAATCAATCAGATTCAGATGATGAAATAGAAATATCACCTAAGACGACAACTGATAATTCTCTTCATTGCCTTTCTAATACCTTAAAAATAGATTCATCAACAAATTCATTATTATTATCTACTAAAACACTTGGATTCACTGATTACGCATATTTATGTAAGTTGTCGTTTAGAATGTTAAGTTAATTATCATCTTAGTATCTTAGTAGTATCAGTTAGAAAATTGAAAAACTCGATAAGATTGGATTATGATCTCATATAAGTGGTGTAGTTCACCGTTTCATTTTCAGTGTTAATTGTTAAATGACTGAACTAAACAAACTAATGTAGTTTGTCCTGAAAAGACTATAATCTTATTAGAATATTGATATGTTCTCATCTATGCCATTAAGTTCACATTATTCTTGTTAATTGTATTCATCACACAAGCGATCGATATACCACTCGAATCCTCACATATCCATACCCTCTAATCAGAACATCAGAAAGCCAATTAATTGTTCATAAGTACCTTTAATTATTACTTATTACATATTACTCACATGTTTATATGAATAAACTATAATACTCTAGTTAACAGACCTCTTATAGGTAAAAAATAACTGAAATATTGCTGATACAAAGTTGAGTAAAAGTCTTATAGTTAGTTGATTACAATTAGTGTGAACGGTAATACTACGATGACAAATAATCAATTAAAAAGTAGCTTATAATTACTACTATATAAAAAGTACCATAAGACGACTAGTAAATGTACATGTTAATTTTTCTAGAAGAATGAAAACCCAAATTTCTGATTTCCCTTTCTTTCATTAAATATTCATGGTTAGTTCAATGTAAGACTTTTATGATAAGCTTTGGGTTTTAATGACTGTTTTTGTTCATATATTTACATAATCTTTATTTCTCTCTTCTGTATTACATTTTTTACTCAGCAGGACGTAATGTTTCTATAGCTCGATTAAATGCCTTTAAACAACGAATATTACCTAGGCTACGTCGAGGTTCAGATCCTCGTGTTCTTATATATGTGCCAGATTTCTACGATCTTGAAGAATTGCGCCAAATTTTACTTGCTGAATCTTTGGATTTTTGTTGTATTAATGAGTGGGTTCTTTTTAAAAAAATTTAATGTTAATTACCCTGCTGTTAACTAATCTTATTATACTATTAAGGTGAAAGGTAAGCTTGCTTCTCTCCAGGTGTTCAGGGAGTATCATATCCTTCTTACACATTACGATGTGAAGTTGGATATTTTTGTGTAATATATTCGACTTTCAACCTCAGTAAGCTGAATGTTCAAACCCTGTTCTGTTTACCCTGGTTTGGGTAGCTTTACAATATCAGTAACCCCCATTAAAAAGCGTGGATTAATATTGGATATTGTACTAGGTAAATAATCTACATAGTTACTAATGCCTTATGATATGGCGTAGGAGGTAGTCACAAAGCCTATTTTTTACACAATATAAACACTTTTATCACTATTTACCGTATAAATTTTCAAGTGGATGTTTTGCCCTATCTTTTTAGCTTGTTAATTAAATGAAGTAAAAGGTGGAGAACAACTTGGTAGTCAGTTTCTTATCAACAGGCTTACAAAATGGTCTCAACTACCTCACACATTACCATTTCCATTTAAACCTACCATTAAAAATGCTAGAAACATCGTTAAACTGAATTGTATAGTGATAATGTAGACTTGTTCTATAGTGAGTGAATGGACATTATCATTTTACTCTGAGATACAGTGTAAACGTATCAAGTCCCAGAGTATGTGGGTGTTATGTGATTAACACTATTCAAGTGAAATGTACATATAAAACGGCGTTTTGTTTGGATTCACTCTTAATAGTCAACTTATAGAAGTAATCAAACTATTCGTGTATCTGACCAGTTTTAGAAGTGCTACTGAGAGTATAGCAGGAAAATGTCAGTTTACTTATTACCAGTATAAGGTTGTGGAGATCCTTCAGTTTTAATTGATACCACGAACCAATCAATGTTAGACCACCATTGAAAGCCTTGAAACACTGGACGGTCGTTTCGTCCAAGCATGGGATTCCTTGTAAAAGTCTGATTAGTATATACTAATGTAGGTCATTTTGGAAACAAAACCACCAGTTTACATTATCATGACAGTAGCAGCTCTATAGGTTGATAAAACTTGATCCTGTTGAAATAAAGGTGTTCGATTATTCACAACATATGCGCAAGTCGTTCTAAGCTCACATCTTGCATATGTATAGACCATGTTTTTAAGTATATTTGTTATTTTATAGCTGATTAGACATATTTCTGTTACCACAGCTACCCTATCAATCATTATTTCTTTAAAAATTTATACGTAGTAGAATCTTCTAGTTAAATGAGATGATAGCCTAAACAAGACAAAGCATCAGTCTATCACTTTAAGGAGGTGAAAACTTTCTCATCGGTGAAACGGTCTTAATTATTTTAAAGTGGTGTTCAACATATTAGCGTGCACGAGCATAAATATAATGCCAAATATTTTTATTCGGTTTGTACATCTCGTATTTTCGTTGAAGTATCTGTGTGCACTAACCACTTCACTTATCTTAGACGTCTCAGGTCTGGTAGATTGCTGTCTAGCGAAATCTGGGCTCGGATTCAGAAGGGTCAGTTGGGGTTTGACTATTTGTATCACTTGTGGCATAGGCAAGATATCCATCTGCCAAGCAAAGGGCTTTAATACTGTTCATCAGTTCCCCCTTTTCTACGTTATGGGTGTGAAACATGGCCTTTACTAATATTTGATCGTAGGTCCCTTAAAAGCATTGATCGCGTATGGTGAGATGACTGAGGAAGTACTGTCGGGGCTAGACATATGACATTTTGCAGCTCAAACCAACGCACATATCTGTGCCAAAAACCTATGCGATTGATATTTGTCTCTTTTGCATTACTGTAACTTCAAATTACTTTGCTAGGGGTTTTTACATTTTTCTTCAGATATACAGAAGACTCAGAAGCTGAACGATTTCGTACCTTGTTTGGTGATGGTCGTATTCGTATTTTGTTAATAACTGAGCGTTATTACTTCTTTCGAAGGTGAGTACTTACTATTCCTATTATGGCTCGCCAGTATTGATTTTACTGTTCGTTTCTACCATCACTTCGCATGTTTTTTTTTGTACTGTTGTGTTGTATTTCAGTTTAAACTGTACATTTACTGCTTGTTAGGGTCGTTAGATTGTAAAATTAAAACGGTCATTTGAATAACGAAATATGCCTAGTGGTATATCTTAACTCAGTTGAGTACAATAATTCGCTACCATCTCAATGGTTTGTGAATAACGTATACTCTCCTCGGAAATCAAGCATTTTTAGTTAAAATTCAAAATGATCGTAATTACATAATCAAGAAATGGCTTAAAATAGGTTAAACTAATTTCTCTTCAAGTTTAATACTAATCCTTGATTTAGAGCGTCTCACTTTCCCTCCTCTATTAACTTACAGTTGGTTTGCATTTCTTCAAATACTTCTCATTGAGGTGAGCGAATATATGCTAGTCATTAGGAGTGAAGAGTGGTGTCAGTTATCCATGATTGTATTCCATAAAGTCCTCATGCCCGTACTGAGTCACAAATTTTCACTCTTCATTGCTTTGATCACTGGTCTTAAAATCTATTTTCTATAGAACGAGTATTATTTATTGAGATGGTTTATTGTTCCCAGAGCATTCTACATAAAACAGCAGTCGGTACTTGTAAATCACAAATATAATGTTACGATACCGTAATACGTACATACACTCTGAAAAGCCTACTTCATACAGATGGAGCCTACTCTTATCCAAGTATATCGCTATCAGTTCGATAGAAAATCCCCGACCATTCTGAAGCACATGTCTAGGCTCTGACCGTATTCCAATACCAGGATGAGTTTGTTTACCTCTTACTCGACGCTAAATGACCACAGCCAGAAAACCATTTACAGTTCGACTTAACGGCAACAATATCAAGAGTATATCTCGGGAACATATAGAAGAGCGGTTGGTTAATCGGTATAGTGATGACCAACCCGGTGTAGGTTGGAATGATATTCAGACAACTATGAAAACAGTGGTATCTACCAATGGCTATAACCAAAGAGTTATGAAAGATCAGGGGATTTCAGCAGCGTCTACTAAACTCACAAATGCCCGGAAACTCGTACTGTCATGCTCCAAACACAACGAAGAGTGTAGGCAACCTAAAAATAAACTGACAAAAGTCAGTCCAATGATTGTGAGCAGTAGCGGGTAGCTAAGTTAAAAGAGATGGAAAAGGGGACGGCTATAAGCAACAGTAGACAACTTTTCGGATTTATTGAAGAAGTAGCTCATGAGTATTTGGTAAGTAGTAAGACTATTTCTGGAAAGTGGGACAGTGATCCACTCATTTTGGAGATTGCACAGATGGGCAGAACACTTTAACTGCTTTCCAGCTACCCTTCATTTGCTTAATTTTACCACGTAAAATGAATGGGATGCCAATATAAATCCCCCGACTCTTATGGAAGTAGAAAAAGCATGGCTGATCTAAAACGAGAGAGGGTAGTAGGCTCGGGTAAATTATCTCCTGAGATGTTTATGGACGGTGGTCCAGTTTTAGCTTTTAAGTTGAGTGAGATTTTAACTAGGGTTTGGAAATTGGATTTAATCTCATCTGACCGGTTATGATCGCTGCAGTCTATGAGAAAGGGAATAAGTTTTGCTAACACAGTGTTTAAGATATTATCCTCAATAATACTCCAGCTCTTAACTAGGGCTTGTAAGAAGTGAACTCGGGAAAACTGGTTTAAGATTTACATGTGGTTGTATGGACAAATTATTTTCACCTCTCCAGGCTCTGGAGCACAGACGTACCTACAGAACCTCAATCATAGTTGTATTTCTCGACCTAACGTCAACATTTGATTCTGTAGATCGATAGGTTTTATGGCAGTGTCTTTCATTGGAAGGCGTACCAAACAAGCACATGTTCTCTACTCAAGCATTATTGGTCAAGTTAGAGCTTCTGACGAACTGTCGTCGGAGTTGATAACTTTAAGTGGTGTTCGTTAAGGTTGTCCGCTCTCCCCATTTTTATTTAATTTTGTCATACACATGATTTCAGAGATAACACTCATTGTCTAAATTATCAGGAGTCGATCTTCTATCAGTTGATTCTCTTTTTGACTTGGAATACGCAAATGGTATAATTCTATTTCGTGAAGAAACTGAAAATATACTATCTCCTGACCACCTTAAACAAAAATGCTGTTATATTTGGGATGCACCTCTGCATTTGAATGCAAATATTGCTTCAGGGCTGACTAGTTTGTGATAGCAGCTGAACTCATGATACGGAGTGAAGTAGTTGAGTGTGTCGATCACGTCATTTATTTCTGAAATCTCAGCACGGATTAAAAAAACCCGGCTGACTTATGCCGGATTTTCATTCGTGGCGTAAGGAAAATATTCGTTTCCCAACGAAAGGACGAGTTCACCACGCAGCAGTTCGCTGTGTTCTTTTTCACAAATGTCATACATGGTTTTTAGAAACAGGATATTCGTAGGTTATTGGTATACGACCATAGGTCTCTACTAAACATTGCTCGTATATTTCGAGACCATCGAGTTAGCAACTATAAGGTTAGACGCAGAATGTTGAGTATGGCGAATCAATTGACGTCGTAGTGAATCTTTATCGACTAAGGTAGTTAGGACATGTATTACATATGCTCATCCATCGACTACTTTGACGCGTGGTGATGGATAATGTATGGGGTTGAAGAAAGTTGGGGGCACCCAAACTAAAACAAAACCAGTACATTAGGAACTGCCTATTCGACTGAGCCATGTAGATAGGTCCACGCTATCTTATTGGTCTTGGCATTATTATCGTAACCAATCATAAGACTTTGGTTAACATGACTCGGAATCATTCGCGATGGCATAGGTGCATTTACTCTCTGTCTTCCCGTAGATCTTAAGTTTCTTATTTTACTAATTTATACATTCTTCTTGAATCGTGTGTTTTATATTTAGCTTTTTCTAATACCACTTATAAATTTACTATCTCTACTACTGATACAACTGAGGGTAGGGAGAGTCAGCTCTCCCTCTTCAAATGCTCTAACATAGCCACGCGTATACAGTCACTGCCAGAGAAGTCCTACTCACTACCTTTCCGAGGTGGGTGTGTTGTTTGCGAAATTGAGGGCGAAAAGTGAATATCCGGCGCTGTAACCAGGTTGGTGGATACGGAAAGTTCACTTTGGGGAGTTGGAAAACCCTGATTCCAAACCAGTGATGAACATGGGCTCCAGGATCCTAAGGGAACAAATGGGGTATGAACCAATTGTTGGCCACCGGCTACCATGTAACTGCATTTCCGGACGTTGCTCCATCGACTGATGGATCGAAGGTTCCGGGAGTGACTTCCTAAGAAAACCACCTATTTCGGTTCGGACACCCGGAAAATATTACAGCCCACTCACAAATCAAGTGGCTTGTGTGGTGCATATACCTTCGGTGCCCCTTTGTACCAATTTTTATGTTCAAATAAATAAATAACTGTGAGATTCGCTCCAACAATATCTTCTAGCTGTGTTAATAGGGTATGGCAACTTGAGCCGATGTACTCATATACTATGTTTTATGGTACATTTGGCTGACTGATTATCCATGTTGATTTTTATTCCTGAGCACTTATTTTTGCTTATCTTGATGGTATAAACCAAATTACGTTAATTGGAGATTGATAGTAAATCAAGACGTTTTTTTACTAATAATGTATTATCTAAATGGAACTCTGCGACTTCCTGAAAAGTCAGACAACAATTCATGATAACCAGAGTACTTCAACAAGTTTCCGTTTCTTTCTTTGTCGGTCCTGGCGATAAATATTGAGTGATCGCCAGTTAGATGTTAGCAGTCCAGTAAATGAACATCTGAATAATGTACATTATTTTCGTTGTATATTGCCAGCAACCAAATTCTCTCTTATTTAGCTTTTTATAATATTGACAACGAAAGGTTGTACACTTTTTAGAAACGCAGCAGAATAGGTTATGTGATTAATAGACATAATGATATATTAAAACAAACAAAAATAGATAACTTGTTGAAATATTTAAATGGCAGAAACAGGTAGCCCAGATGCTCAAGCAGGCCGCCGTAGTTACAAAGCCATTAAAGGCTTTTTTCCAGTTTCTTTTAATATCTTAGTTTATTAATGTAAACTAGAATCTTGACCGTCTATTTCGTTATATAATAAAAATTAGTTCTTCTAATTGTTTTATATTTATTCTATGAATGCAGACGAAAAATTCGTGGTCCTCAAACATTTATTTTTTATGGTCCACCAACATTTCCATGGTTTGTCAAGGAATTATACGATTTTCGACATTTAGAAAGCGAAATACAATACAATATGACTATACTCTATTGTCATCCGATAGAAACTCATATTGTATCTATGATAACTGGTTCAGTAGAATTTTAATAATAATGATACTTTCATGTGCAAATTGTTTGTTTTACTTCAATACATTTAACCATGAGTAAACTGATTGTATTCGTTTTGATGATTCTATTTTTATAAGTTCATGAGTATGTAAAGTATATCGTTTCAGAATAATAGATAATTTTACCGTTTGTTTTTAAAGCTATATATATACCTTCAGGTGGAGATATTGTTATATCTTACGTGATTTATTTCTTTCTAGCTTACGAGTAACACATTTCCACACTTTAATAACAATTCAACTATAGTTTACAACCTATTGTAAGAAGGTAAATCTTCTTCATAATGTACAATATTTCTCTTCTAAAGTGTGTAAATCTGTTGTATGTCTAAGTGGAAAATGCATTCAACTGTCAATGTGTCAAGTGGTATTCTTCTTCCAATCATCCATATTGAATTTCATATATTTTTATTATTAACCTTTGTGTTTGGTAGTATGTGTACTTATAAATATTCAAAATTCATCCCGCTTCAGTGGTTATTTCTCTCGAAGGTAGATGTTGGGAATTTGTAGTCATATATTTTTGTTAAACATACAAATAGTGAATGATAGTTAATCGTGGACCACGTGTCATAATTTCGAACACTGATGGGAAATTCCGTACTATAACGAGACATATCTAGTGCACCCTAATGCCTTTTAATAGTACTTTAACTGAGCTCAATCTGTGACGAATATAACTTACAAATGATGAAATGTTGCTTTGCTTCATTAGTCGTTATTGCCTATTGCATATATGTATAAACATAAATTCAAAATATTTTATACGGTAATGTATTTACGAATTGATATCTCTGTTGTTGTTGTAAAATACCAAAACTGATGTGGTTATTTGTTCATTTTACATGAAAGATAGAAAAAAACATTAAAAATTTAGTAGCAATTGGATTACTACACTTTTTTTAAACGCCATCTTGAAAGAAAATATCAATTTGTTGCATTAAATGGTTATATTTAGTGTATTTTAATCTATTAAATCATAATTAGACAATGATCAAATCTATTTGTAATTAACATTTTACGAATACACGTATCCAATAATATACGTATCTAACTGAAATCCTTAGAATTTGCCTAAATAGTTACTTATAATCAAAAATGATACATGTGATGCAAATAATTTTTGTGTTAAAAGAATAGTTGTTTCGTTTTAAAAGATAATCAGAGAATGTTATATTAGAAAACAGAATATCTCATATTGTCTGTATATATATATATACAAAATAGAGTTCTAGTGAACAACAGTTCAAGTTATCATAGTATCACAGATAAATGGAATAGATAGATATGCATCACAATATTTCTTCTTCTTCTTCTCCTTCTTCTTTTTTTGCATGATAAACAATCATAAGTAAATAAAAGTCAAAGATTTAAAAATCATGAATTTGGAAATAAGTTCGAAATCAGTCTTCTTTCATATCACATTTAAAGAAGTAAGATTTCTTAAATTGATAAGGTCAGTATTGAATACTTGAATATTATAATACACTTAAAAAGGTATTTATATCAAAAGTACTAAGAAAAATATATATACCAGGTTTAAATGATAAATTCCAGTTATATCTGTTGTCTAATAACACAATCCACTCTTATATCTTGATTAACTTTTTTAACATTACCAATTCGATTCATTGTACATTCGAAACGTCCAATTGGTTGACAATGAGATTCTTTACAAAATTTCATAAAATTATTATATTCTAGTGATTTGAAACGCCAAGGTATTGAAAATGGTGTTAAATGAGTGACATACTATGATATAAGAAAACATGAAGAGAAAAAGTTTTCATTAGATTAGTTAATTTGATCAGTAAATAATGGATACAATATAAAGGAATTTGTGGAGATTATAGAATTTCTATATTCTAAATCACTTACTGTTTCTAACTAGGTCACTACTAAAAACGAGGAAGCACTGTATAGTTGTTTCCTTTTAGTGTGGGACTCTTCAGCAATTCATATCCACGACCCCCCTCCCAAAGTTAGCCGAACTTGGAACTTTCGTTTTCATATGAGACACATTAACTCCTAGATCATTGACCCGGCGCATCCAATGGTATGTCTAAGTTGAATCATTCCATTGTATTACGTGTATATCTCCCATTGTCTGCGATGGATCACTATCTGACACCTAACATTATTGAAACCTATTGATCACAGACTCTCACTAGAACCCTAAAATTGCTATTTGAAGCTAGTCACTAGTGTATACATGATTATGTGGAGATTGTAGTTTTTTCATAGTTTAAATCATGAGATGATCTTAATTAGATCAGCAATGAAAATCAGATACCTTAAATAAATGACTATTTCTGAAAATGAAATCCTTATAGTGCATGATGGTATAGAAGAAAGATTTACATGAAGATCCTCTCCTACTTGAATATGAATCAGCATTCAGCAAAATAACAAACATAAAATACATAGGATAGTAAGCCTTTGAGATGGTGGAGAAAATTTGTAGCTCAGGTGGATGATTTTGGTGGAGTTTTGTTCTCTGAGCTGGATGGTTTGGTCGTGTCTCTGAGCTGGATGGTTTTCTCAGAGAACAAAACTCCACCAAAATAGTAAGCCTTTATTATTACAGTTTATTTGTACAACCTATTTTTTCCAGGTCACAAGAAAAGCCTATTATAGTTTAACATTAACTAATTACTGTAATTTAGACAATTGATTCACTTTTCATAACTGTTTTTGAGTTTGATTGAACATATATCTGCACTTTAATATTTATCTATCCTCTCGTTGGTTGTAAACACAGATAATCAGTGAAAACTCTGCCCACTTATTGATCATCACTCAGAAAATATACATTCAATTCTTTGGACTCATTTCCTTTCCGGTGGTGCTTGCTCATAGGGTGTTTATCGAATTAACCAAATAGTAACAACACAAACTCTCTCGATAATTAATGTTCTGGCCTCTGCATATTCTTAAGTAAATATTCACAGAACTATTAGAAGAATACCCAGTTAACGTGACATCATCCATATATTCGATTCATATTGAAAAATTAATCTGAATAACAGAAATTATTCTTTTTTCTGATATAGATAACGTACAACAATATTTCATGATTCTATAAAAGTGACTAACATTGCAAATAAAACAATTAAAACTTTTATGTGCACATATGCTAATAAGAGATTGATTAGTTGCAGTCCTAAACATCAATGAGAAGATTCAAGTAAACAATACCAATTGAATTTAAACTTCACCCCATTGTACAAGCAAGTAGCTATCAAGACTCAGTAGCTAAGTGTCTGTGTGCTAATGTGGTATGGCAACTCGAACTGATGTACGTATGTACGAAGTTCTACGTTGTTACTGACTGACTGAGCTAAGTGGATGGCGTTGGCAGCGAACGGCACTGGGTTCGAGTCCCAGATAGGACGAAACGCGCGTCCTGGATTCCACTTCTAACCACTATCTATCTTTTCTTATAATTAAAACTTTTAATTTTAACATTTACAGTTTGTTGTTTATATTTGACTAAAAGGGGATGTTTAAACTACTCATCATTCTATGATGCGACTGTACAAACAAAGAATTGAAAGGATTATAATTACTAGTTTTTAACTTACATCCATCGACCAAATCATTGTTTAAGAGAACAATGATCTCAGTTTCTTGGATAATCTTTTTAATAACAAAAGAGTTACGAGGGGAACTATAAAATTTTACTATTTTGATATTTTACTGAAACGATAAATAGATAGCTATCTACAATGATCAAATTTATTGGTCAAGGGAAGGAAGAACTTTTCAAAATTTCTTCAGTATATCATTCTGTGATCTTAACCAAAGAGGAAATGATCTAGTATTCACAATTAAAAATAATTTTAGCGACTAAAAAATTGAACATATCTTCTTGATATGTGCAATTTAGAAGTTTTCCTATAGTCAACTCAGCATTTCCATGTCTTGAAGATGTATAACTTGAATATTGTGAAAAAGTTTCAACCAATAAATACCGTTAATAAAGTATGTGGTGATCCGAAATATGAGGATGTGGATGATAACCACTGCCTACACCATAAGGTAACATTGAGTTAGAGATATCTGCAGAATTAAAAAACACAATAACAATACAGTAACAAGGATAAACATACAGCCTTGGTGATTCTATTGTCCAGAAGGTCACCAGTTAAAGATTCAATGGTTTCACTGACAGTATCATATAATTTGTCCGCGGAACCTGTTTCTAGGACATCATTTTTAGTAAAATCCCCAGTAATTTGATGATTATCTTCCACCGAGAGATAGCTATGTGACTTCAGTTGACGATTATAAGGTTGATTCTGACCATTTGAAAAGGAACTACTTAGTGCTAGACGTCTGGATAAGTAAAGTTTTGAAGCACAAATATAGAATCGCATATTAGACAATTCAAATGTTATTGGGTCTTTGCAAAGTAGATTTTGACTGCAGTATGCTTCTGGTGTTATAATTGAATCTGGGTCAGTGTCCACACAAGTAATGTTTAGACTGAAGATAACGCTAAAGTCAAAGTGTGGATAAAAATGAACAACAGAAAAAGTTTTAATTTTGGTTAGGAAGTATGTGGTGAAAAGTTGTATCTTCCTGAAAACAATAGACAAAAATGAATGAGCGTCTTTTTTAACTATCTTAGGTTATGGCAGTATAAGGAGCTGAAAAATTTAGAAAACGCATGTAACAGGAGAAAAACTGACCAAGCGTTTGCGTCGGTAGATATATTCAATATGTTTATCAATTGACTTGGAACTATTCGGTACAGCTTACTTACATACGTCCGTTAACCCTCTTGGAGCACAGGCCACTGAACAGTAATTTCCAGCCAACTCTGTCCTGGACTTCACTTTCCAGTCATTCCCTAGAGCTATTCATTCTTTTGGCGTCTGCCTGAAATTCACGACGCACTGTCCTCTTCTATCTGCCTCTTTTCTTTTTATCTTGACGATTTCAACGTAAGGTTTGCCTTGTGATACAGTTTGTTGGTCTTCGTAAAATTTGACCTATCCACTTCTAGCGTCTTTCTCTAATCTCTACTTCAACTGGAAGTTGCTTTGTTCTCTGCCATATTAGGTTATTGCTGATGGTGCATGTCCAACGAATCCGCAGTATCTTGCATAGACGACGATTTATGAATACCTGTACATCTTTGATGATGGTTGTATTAGTTCTCTTAGTTTCAGCTCAGTACAATAAAACTGTCTTGATGTTTGTATTGAAAATTCTAACTTTGGTGTTGTCTAACAGTTATTTTGAGTTCCATATGTTCTTTGATTGTAGGAATGTTTGCCTTGCTTTGTCAAATAGTCCATTTACATATGCATCAATGCATCAGATTGTTAATATTCTGTGGGTAAATATCATGATAGGCTTTTCGATGTCATAACTTATTAAGTGATAGTTCTTAAAATCTTTTCAGATTGTTTCACTTCAACATAGAACATTCAGAAACACTAATTCACTCTAATCCTAATTCAGGATTGTGGATGGTTTATCGCGTAGCACGAAATATGAACGAGAACTAACATATTGATAAACATATTTAGGGTCAGATAAATACCACAAATTAAATTTAATAACGCTTCATAGTTGCTTCTAAATATCATTTTTACAAAAGAGAATGTAACAGTGAAAATTTTTTCAACATGTACAACACTTATCTAAACTAGTACGTAAAAAAATGTGATTGTCGTCAACTTATTCTCTATTTATACTTGCAAATCTGTTTGTCGAAAAGAGAAAATACTGGCTCGAGCATATGAAAATTATTGAGGGTTGTAGAATGCATTGTAAAGTCTTTAGGATATCAGAATGAACTGCAGATGATGTAGACGCTTAGAAATTCATTCATCTGAATCTTAACTACTTTGTCACAAGTTTAAATACGGTTGCTTCGGTCGAGTTAACTTAGTGACATCAATAAATCGGCTTGAATTTTCGTAATTTCTTGAATAGGTATGAAGTTTATGAGCTGCCTGACTTTTATTTACGACCTACCAAGTGAGTTGACTATTATATGGATTAAATATTTGTAGTAGTGAAAACTGGTTGATGAAACATGGGTTTGTCATTATTGATAGACGTTCTAAGCTGTGAGATCCTCGTGAATAAGCACAGGGCAAAAGTTGGTAACAACCAGGTTGGCTTTTCATAATTGTACAGCTTATAGTCAGACTGAGGAGTTAACAATGTTGAGCTTTAAAGCAACATTCTGCAGTTAAAGCAGGATTAATGAAACTCGAGAATTCGTGCAGAGTGGGATGTAGAATACTGGTCGGTGGCCTATGCTCTATTGGGAGTAACAGGCGTAAGTAAGTAAGTACTTAATTTGTCAACATGACTGCGTCGTCTTCGTATTTCAGGTATATAATTGAATATCCTAATAGTATTTCATTCCCTAAAAAGTCAGACGATCTCTAGGAGCGTATCTATAACGTGGCCAGTACAGATGATGGTATATCGTAAGCCTTGACTCAATCAATAATAATTTGGGTAAATAACCTTCAAGTAGGTGTATGCGCTATTCTTCACATGATGTCCAACAATAATGGAAACTTCTTAATATAGCATTCAGTACAAAAAATGCAACACAATTTGGAGCATATTCATTTTTGAGGTATATAATCTTCCCAACACTTCAAGAAGTAATGTTTGTTAACAATAAATATATAACTAGTAAGCATATTATCATTCACTTACTATGTTTTAGGTAAAGGGAATATATTCAAATTGAATCCAAGCGGTTTGATAATATCTATTGGTAGAATACAATAATGTCCACTAGGCATTGAAAGTGCAAACTAAAACAAAAAAACTCTTTATTGATTATAATGAACATTCATTCGTTTACACTAAAATTCATTATTTAACTATTGAGTACAAAAACAGTATAAGCTGAGTATGATTATAAGTAAAATGCAAATAATTTGAATAAATAATGCACCTTATTGTAGGAGGGGCTTGTGATACATACCACATAGTCAAATTGAATCACTGGGTTTTCCTAGGAAATAACCAAGTCACAGAAACAATCTACAAAACAAAAGACCAACAGCAGTAGATTCAATTACTACATATCTTGAAACCGATATGTTGAGAATCAAGGAGCAAGATATATCATCTACCTTAATTCTTTATTTTTTGTTGAAAGAATCCTGCCACGTTAAGCGAGCAGAAAAGCACTTCTCTTGAAGAGACTATCAATTCACGGTCGTATAAGGACGTTTAAAGATAAATGAACGGCTTTTCCCCATTATCGGATGGATAAGTACTTAATAATGACGACTCTCGCGTCACATGGGCATAGTCTGTCAGACAAAGTTAGTAAATTTTATCCTGCTGATTTTCTTGGTTCAACCAGTAAAAAAAAGATGTAAAGCGTATGGAAGACATGAAGCAGAAAGTTTGATTACGGAAAATTTGCATATTCAAAGTTGGTTTTAGAGAACAAGAGCTATCATTGAAAAATGAAGAGGGATGTGCTGTTTGATAATAGTCAGGTACTCATGCATACGATAACTTGACTATAAGCTATTATGATGATGCATAAGTTTATTTCACAAGTCTTCGAGGGTAATTTCAATGGTATAAATTCTCTAGAATTATAGACCTAAACGTTTTCATATAAAAAAAACGATATGGCAAGGTATGAATAATGCCCTGGTACAGTCGAGAGTGGGGGAAGTCTGCTCTCCCTCTCGAAATGCTCTCACGTAGTCACGAGTATATAGCCTTTGCCAGGGAAGTCCTATTCACTGCCTTTTTGTGGTGGGGGTGTTGTTTACGAAATTGAGAGAACGAAAAGCGAATGTCCGGCGCTTTAACCGGATTCCAAATCAATGGTGTACATGGGCTCCAATATCCTGCGGGAACAAATGGCGTAAGAATCAATCGTTGGTCACCGGCTAACATGGGACTGCATCTCCTGACGATGTTCCACTGCCTTGTGGATCAGAATTTCAGGTCGAAGGCTCGGAGAGTGACCCCCTAAGAAAACCAACTGCTTCAGTTTGGGCACCCGAGCAGTATCACAGCCCTGACACATATCAAATGAGATTTGTGTGGCGCATATGCATTTGGTGCCTCCTTGTATCAATATCTATGTGTTAAAATAAATAAATAAGAATAACTAATTATTTACATAATCAATATACTGATGACAAGGTTCAGCGTAAATGAAAATAATAAAAAAAAACATCATTACAATGAAAAATAATCAATTTACTTAAAGAAATACATATATATATATGTACTTACTTGATCATTACAAGATGTAGCCGATAGATATAATGGTCTACTTAATTGTAAACAACAACCAGGTGGAAATGTTGGCATAGGATGATTAATTTTACATTTTAAACTTTTTGATAACGGATTATATTCTCGTATAAAATCAACTGGTCCATCTTCTAAAATAAATTGACTAAATAAAGTTTGATGCTTTTTATGCAAATGTTCCTCTTGATGATTTTCTAATGAATTAGAAATTAGTGAATAATCATTTTCACTATATTGATTATGTATTTGATAACCACCATCAATAGTGGTACTGGATTGATTATTGAAAATTGTTTCATTTCCATCATTACCATTAGTGTTGTTATAAGTTTTCATGAAATTTGTTTCCTCTTTAGTCTTGAATACAAAATTTTTATTATTTGAACAAATACGATATAGACTTGTGCTTAACTTACAATCTTCTGATAAACCCAGTTTGCCTAATCTTAATTGAACTGGAATTGGTTGACATGTACCAAACACCACTATAGATGATAATTAAAGTAAAAAAAAAAGAGTATACTTTAAACTAAGAGATTAAGAATAAGTTCAAAAATGATTCACAGAGTAGATAATTAATATTTTAAGTATCTGGGTGTTGGATATCTAAATGAAAATAGTTCAAACAATCCAACAAGTAAATTGATCTAGGCATAATACTGAAAAGTTTCACATTCAAAAAGTGAAACATCTTTCACATGTCTCAATAATTCTGTTGAGGTTGTTGATAAGTCAGTCAAGTCAAACCGTGATTGGCTTATGAGAGAAGACAAACATATCCGGGGACAATAAACATACAAGACTATTTCATACATAAAACCGATTTCAGTCTCGTTCCACTTGTTGATTACTTTGAACTGGTCTGCTGATAAATTCATCTGCAGACTTAATCTGTTTCTTGATTGTAGTTGGATAAATGAGTTGAGTGGCTGGATTGATCGAGTATTGTGTCTTGTTAAGCCTATTAATCTAGTGCCCAGTCCCACTAATATCATTATTGAGTATCAAGTCTACAGGATAGGACCGACAAAACCTGTTTACTTTGTCGTAATAGTTGTTTAAACAGATATGTAGCTGGAATATATAAATAATGTTTAACTGCTAATAATATTTCCTAGTGGTTCATTTTGTTGGTTGTATGAAGATATCACCTTACAGTTGTCACACACTAGTACAGTCAGCAGTGCAACTCCACCCAATAATTTTAAGACGCTTCTTTTAGTCTTACAAATACTTCAGCCCACATAGATAAATTGGGTCACCAATATAAACAAACTGGACCAACCTAGCAAGGTAACAGAACAAAATTATTCAGTCGTCCCTAATTTTAGGAAGTTATTTATGCGTGAACAACAGGCTACATGATTAATTATACGATTAGAAGGTACCGGTGACGTGAATTTGACTTCCTCATTGAAATGATCCAGGTGTAGTACTTTGGTGTTTGAATGAACTAATGATTCCTTTGTACTTGTTGAATGCTTGATTTCGAATTCTAAATACAGTACATTCGTTCGTGCTTAATGAGTACTTCTTGATCTAATTGCGTTATTTCTGGGATTCTTAGTTCGTACTATAATTCAAATACTCCTAATTATCATAAGTACCCATTGGAAAAAAATATTTTTTAACATGAATTTATTAAAGTAGTTTAAGGCATGTACAAGAAAAAGAGATCATGTTAAGTCAGTGATTTGAACTGTATAGTAAAAAGCAAAGCAGCCAATTCTACTACTCATGAGAAAAAGTTGGTTATTAGAAATCTTCAGGCAATAACTAAACTATTGCTGGTCATAATAATGCTAATAGATATTGAACATATTGTTTCATAACTGTTTATTCGGATCAAGTTATTCACCTTAAGCTACACTATATGCCAGGCTGAAAGAAAAGGGGCTTCATTATGAAACCTTTAGCTGTTTTCAGTAGTATCTGTGAAAACACAAAGTAGTGAAATACGTAGATATTGAATGAAAATGGAGAAATTTTGGAAGAAATATAAGACTACTACCCATTATTTTTATTCACTAAATTACCTGGATATCGTTTACCACTCGAGTTATTTGATATTGAAATCTCTGGTTTAGGTAACAATGTTTTCATCATTGCAGTATCACGCCAACTAGATCCAAAAACATCACCATCTATATCTGATACGAAATTTACTTCGGAATGACTATAAATTGACGGTTCTAAAGATTCTTGTTCTGTTAATGGTTCTTTTAATTCGATATTGATTTCATCAAGACAATTAATGAATATTTTCTCTGGAATTAAAAATCCTGGTGCCTAAAGTATATGGAAAAAAAACGACAAGACAAATATTAACAATCTAACAAATACATAATGACGTTTCCATAATCTAACCCATTAAACACTGTTATATTTTATTCTAAATGTGCGTATAAAAGTATCGAATAATTTGGGAAATATAACTCAAAGAATAAATTGTATTATTCACTGTAAGCTACTTCAGAATATAAAAGATAAACGAAAATACAAGCACAGATATATTGTATTTAAAGTTCTAACATAAGCTGCATATAAATTCTGATGACGTTGTCAGAAGTAGAATGACATGTACTAGACTTCTAGTATGTGACATATTTAAACATTTTCAATTAGTTAACAATAATGAAGTAGAAAAAGCGGATTCAATAAGAAACTTCACTTTGTGAATAGTGACAATGACATATGCATCAATTAAATATAAAAGATTTATGATAAAAAGGAAAGCGTATTTAAAAAAATACAACCTGCTATAAATAAGATGCATTTACGAAAGTTTGGCTGTTATATGAAGTTGAAATTTGTCAGTCCCACTGTTAAATTATCTTTATTCAGGTTATATTGTGGTGTATGCTACTTATGTCTGTCTACATAAGTAGTATGCAACATCATTCAAAAGTGGAATGTCTGACAACAAAAAGTTGAGAAGATCGAATTGAAGAGAGCAGAAATGTAAATATACAGTAATTGTAATAACAACAGGAATGAAGTAACCATGAAGTTTGTAAGAGAAAACTGGTGGATGATGTGCAAATGAAGTATTTAATGTATGGTTGTCATATTTTACGAAGACATTGTGTATATTTGTATTAACTAATAAATTGGTCTTCCTCACCTGAGTGTTCGTTCACTATAATGCGATAGAAAAGCTTCTGTGAAATCACATGTTCTGTGAAAAAATTGTATAAGCTGTTAAGTCATTTGTTTCATGAATATGAATGATTATTTTCAATACGGTGAAAAGTATTAGCGACATTTTAATTAGTGGTCTTCATCTAGATATATTCTATACATCTAAACAACGATTCAGGTGTATTTTGTTTCATATTCTTGAATAACTTTTGTATCCTTAGTTTGAAGTAAGTCGGCGGAAAACTCTATTACCATAGGAAGCATCCGTTCAGGTATCTATTGTTGACGATTATCAACTAGCAAGAAATTTAGGTTCATAGGCTTTTCAGTTAACTATTTTCAATCGTGTTACATCAAAACATAATGCATGTGATATCGAATCAATTAGACTGGCGGCTATACTGAGACTTGATCGGAAAATTTGGTCGGCTTTATGGACTAGACCAGAGATATGAGATTGGTTACTAATAATTAATCAACTAACTAACTCTCTAATGAACGTTATAGTAAATTCACAAGAAACCAACTGGTTTAACCATTATGCTATTCATAAATCATAAACCATACACATATTATAGGTTACGTAACTACAAGAATCGGTTATTTTCGTCCTACTATTGTGCATTCTAATTTTTCGTTGGAAGTAGACTAATCATAACTAGTTAACCAATCCACTATCATAAGGTTAAATATATCATAGTTTTAACCGTTAATTTGAGAAAGAATTAAAATATCAGTGATCTAATATGAGCAGATGATAAACGCACATTCTTCTCTATTGCTAAATAATGAGTTCAAAAGTACCATAGGATTAATCTTGAGGAGCTAAACACAGGGCCTTGGACAAATGAGCACTGACTGAAATTAGGACAATAAATTCGGACAGCAACGTAAGGTGGAAAAGCCAAAATTATAACGATATCAGTGTCTGAATGAGGCTGAACTCAATCATAATATTTCGAAAAAAGGAGTTTTAACAACGAATAAAAAATGTCAGGATTAAAAATTAATATCTAAGCGAAAGAAAATGAATAAAAACTTATTGGAAGTCAACTAGGATTCTCCAACTACTAAAGATCAATAGGAAAAAAAAGAACTTTTGTCTCGAATTACGAATAAATAGATGCGACACAATTACGGTAAATAATATATTTGATCTTAAAATTAACCTAGTTGGTTGCTATGCTTCAACCGGATGCTTAAGCGGTGAAAACAAAGAGGAAAATTATTATTCGAATCTGAGAAAGATGACCGACAAGAACTGAAAGTAAATAGAATTCCTATAGTAAAGATCTATACTTTTGCCAATATTCAACATCGTATTAAATGGTTACTTGACTAGCCGAAAGGCTATCTAAAAGAAGATAAATCATACCTCACGATGTATAGAGGAGTAAAGCAGAGTAATAAATAAGGCATACTTCTCTCAAGTTTGTTTTCAAGTGGTCCACTATCGAAGAAATGAATATAAGATTACAACCGAAATGGAAAATTTCATATATTAAACATGCTGACAACCTGTGTCTAATGACAACAGCCACCAATGACGCCACAAACACACTGAACAGTCTTTAAAATTTACCTGAAGAATTTGGAATGAAGATATCATAGGGAAGAACAAGAATGATAATCATTAGTGCAAAGGGTGTGGACTTAGTAGTCTGATATGTTTGAAGGGATTACGAGTTTACCTAGTCTGCGAATGGAACTAAAACTCTGTGATCACAGATCAATAAGCTGGCTATTCTGATGTGTCCCAGCCCCGCTAACTAGAGAAAAGTCCATGTTCGAGACGGGGAAATTTATTCCGCAAGCAACCAGAAGCACGAGCAATCACGAACCCGTGTAGTCGGAAATACACTCATTTATATGTTGGTTTGTACACCCTTTTTTATTAATAATTCATACAAGAATGTCGTATGTTATACAGAATAAAATGTCATACGGGAAAACGAAACAAACACTATACTGAGTGATCATTAAATTGCATCAAATGGAATTAATGTTGAATAAAAATCACAATAAGTAAATCAATCTAATTTTGACCTTTTATCCCGTCATAACATAGTCCTCATTGATAGTTATCTTAGTGAATAACTGAGCTCTTTCAATTATTTAGGTCGGACAGTCCACAATCACAGCTTATCGGATGAAGCGACTAACTTGAACATCAAAAAAGCAAAGCATGCAATAATAAAAAAATATGCCCGAACTTAAGATTGAATAATATCAGCTTGTTGTAAATATACCGTGCAATAGGATAATTTCGAACTGGTTTTTAGTAGAACCAAACACTCCGGGTTTTTACATAACTTGCATACCACAGCTTATTCCTGGAGTACAAACACACTGGTACCAAGAACCCTGGTAGACCAATCAACTTGCGTACTAAAATTATACTGATTGAATCTATCATAGTTCTAACCTCAATCTATGAACTAGAGATAATAATGATAAGATGAAATGATAGAAGTACTCAGGGATTCTTCATTTCGAGGCGGTATAGACTGTGAAGTTCTAATATTATAATTATTATTTATCAGTAATTAATATTTATTCGTTTTCCTTGCATCTTATTGGTTAAATTAATCAAACTGTTCTCTTGTTGGCTAACAAATATTTTGTTTGGGTAGTCATTTTCAACCTATCATTCTTTGGCTTGACTGCTTTGAGGAATAGACTGTTGTAATTGTTTTTACCACATTAAATGTGAGTTTAAAATAAGCTAATTATGACTTTTTTTTGCAAAATAATCTCTTATATGTTCTACACATAAATATCTCTGAGCAACGAAGATAGTTATTTGACTTAACTGACCTCGAGTGTGTTATCCAAGTGAAATTCTCAATGGCCATGTCAATCAACTTAGTACTTCCATCTAAAACCTTACACTTAACTCCCATATTCACCATTCCATCATATTCAAGCAAGATCTCGAGAGTATTTATGATAGAATACTAGCAATCTAGGTATGTTGGGGTCGCCTGAATCACGTGTACTCGGCCAATTAGTCTGACCGTTTATTCAGGAATTATATAATGATATTAAAAGAGTATATTGACACAAAGTTGAAACAGGTGACGGATCCGATTATAATATATATGTGATGCATAATAGTATGTGTATTTAAACTCATTTACCAGTCACGGGTTACTCTGGTCGGACACACTAGTTTTACTGTAATGTATAACTGATTTGCAACGCAGTTACTTAACAATGTATTCTATCAAAGACAAAATACCATTTAAATGTAGTTTTGTTCTCTGAACTGGACTAAACCAACCAGCTTAAAAAACAAAATTCATCTGAGCTACAAATCCTCTCCATCATCACAAAATATTATTGATATAAATAGTTAAATGTATTAGAAAATAGAACAAATCGACTTACATTAGCTATAAATGACAATTTATTTAACCCAGGTTTTATCATTACAAAAGAATCTTCATGATTTAAAATAAAAAGTGGATTTTTAGTTGAAACAGGAGTAGATGATTCTCTATTTTCATTTCCAAACATATCGTGTTTACCATTAATACTGAATGATATACGTGATCGTTTTTTCGTTGGACAAAGTGAATGTTGTCTTAAAATTTGTATTGAACTATGAATATTTGGTTCTGAAAGAGAAAATAAATAAAGTAATACATATAAGGGTTTGAATCTTTCTGTTGTTGATAATAAGGACTGAACTTGATATTGCGATATATATTTACATCTTGAGGTGATTACCTCGATATTACCTTTTAATTATAAATTTTAGTAAATTTGGATTGTAGCTACTAGTGGAATTCAACAAGTACTTCTCGCCTTATCCAAGACTCATCAGTTGAATGTACCTGAATACCCATGTTGGTATCCATATTGGGACTCAAACTCAGTACCTTTAAGTTCAAACGCCAATATGTTATTCATTGACCTATTTGAGTTCATAAAGCCATCAAGTTGTTTAATGAGTTTTAAGTCAGATATGAGGATTTAGGTCTCCCTGTTATTGATATTAACAATAAGTTTGAATAGGTCCAGACTTGCATTCTGGGTCCCATTTCTAACAACATTATAGCACCACATTCGTAAAGCATAGATTTTGTAAGAAAGTAATGATCAAACATAACAAAGTTTATGTGGGTTTTTTTTAAAAAAAAGGTTTCTGATGAACTGAAAAGCGAAGAGATTCACAAGTTAGTTTATAAGATAGAATGGAAGAGCTAAGCATAGATATGATAAGAATGTTTTATAGCATTGTTTGATTTTCATGAGCATATTATTCATTACATACATACATGTATAATTTAATTTACTGATTGATCATTCATACATTATAATGATAAGTCAATTTAGAACGAGCTGGTGTGCGTTCACCTATGCTCCTCCATGAAGACTAACAGGCGTAAGTAAGAAAACATACAAAATTTCAAATAAACGATGTATACTTGTTTTATGAAATTATGGTTTTGTAAATGAATGACAAATTTCAAAGCATATAGCACCTTCATAAATAGTTAATAGTAGAGTTAAGTTGGAACGAAAAACAAAGACACATGAATAGTCAGATAGTTATATATTAGTAAACAAACTATGAAATTTTTTTCAAGTGTTTGTTTAATTCATTCAAAACTAAACTTTATGCATAAAGTTGATTATAACGAAAAGAGAGACTAGTCGGAACGAATTAATTCATTCATTGTATTTAATTTAAACTTCTTTGAATTAGTCCATTTCTATGTCGGTTAAAATGAGATAAATACATAAAGATGTTATAATTTAGAAGATAATTTGTGAACAATCTGTATTTTTATATTCATTTAATTGTAAATCTTGATTTGACTAGTCAACTGTTATCTTTTACTGTCTTGAAATTATTGTAAATTAGTTACAAGCCTGATTTCCAACTTCCCTAAATGAATTCTCCGTACCCACTAACCCAGTTTAAGCGCCAGACATTCGCTTCTAATCCTCTAAATTTCGTAAACAATACCATGGTTGTGAGAAGACCGTGAATAGGATTTATCTGGCAATGATCATATACGTCTGGCTATATGAAAGCAGTTCGAGATGAAGAGTGAACTCTCCCCATTATTGGCCATACCAGAACATTGAGGGGCTTTATTCATAATGGTAAACGTTGTAATTTACTACTAATCGTGCTTTGTGGCACTTTAATTCATTTACATGATTGTGTTTTTGAATTAGGATAAACAATAGTTACATTGGCTGTATTATTCTTTTGTTCTAATTAGCATTTATGAATATGGATTTCGTGTGTACCAACAAATGTTAGCATATCAGATAACTTATTCGAGACATTGATATTTTTGGTTCAATCAATAAGGGACTAAGGTCACATTAATATTATGCACCAAAATGTCTGAATCAAATAAGATATATTTTATTACATCCACAAAGAATAGAGAACAATTACCAATGTTTAATTGTGTGAATTGAATGACTAATTTTTAGTTTATCAATTCAAACGTAAATATTTGATTGAAGACATTGATGAAAGCGAATAAGAAACTTTCACACAACTGGAGAAAGACTGCATACTCATTAACTAAACAAGTTAAATTAAATATTGTTAGAATCTGATACTAAGGATGTAAATACTCGATTATTTATGGTATAAAAATAGTTTTAGGATTAACACAACAACAACAACAAAAACACAACAGTAATGGATAAGTCATTAGATTCGATGAATACAGACCGACATTCTTAAACAACTATGACTTAATGATGTAAACAGTTGGCCTATGAGGTTTAACAATAGTAGTCCTATAAATCAAAAAGAAAGAAAAAACATTGAGTGATTGTATGTAACTTATAATGTCAACTAGTTAAAAGATGAATTACAGTAAACGAATAAAAGTAACTTTTAAGTTATACATAATGAATATTCTCTATCTAATAATAAAGTCGGCCTGTTTGAATACCTGGGCTACCTGTTCCTGCCATCTAGATATTTCAGCAAGTTTTTGTTTGTCTTAACTATTAGTCTCATAACGTATCCAGGCGCGTTCATGAAAAGTTTACGACCTTTCGCTTTACAAATTACAAAAAAGCCCAATCAAAGACGTCATGATTGTTGGCAATATGTATTGAAAAGAATGAACATTATTCAAATATCAATTCCTGTAATGTTAATATCTAACTGACGACCACTTAATACTGGTCGTCAAGATCAATCCAGAAATGAGAAACGGAAACTTGTTAAAAGAATTTGTGCTGAGAATTCTATATTGTACCAAAAATATAATATTGAATAAAGTCACTAATAGTAATATTATACATAGTTTTACAAGAATATCTATTTTAACATATGATAATTGATAAATATACGCGAAAAATATTGTTGAGGATCTCATATATTCTAGCAATCATACGACTAATATCAGTTAGCTATTAAGGAATTATTCGAACTTATTCTTTGATGAAATCTTTTTTTTTAAGAAATGGATTATGGTATATCTAAAATTTGAAGGATACGATCCATGAATTAATTTCTATGTGAAACTAAGACGAATTGGGAGCGAAACTCTATATGGATTTCATAATTATGATTACACGGAATGATGTATGAAATTCCAATGGAAAATAGTTATCATATGAGTGTAACTTGTGATATTGTCCCGCTGTTGAATAAATTATCTTAATTTAATATTTTCCTTAGAGAAACTCTTTTCCAATGAGGGATTTTCAGGTCGAACAGCCTAAAATTACAAATGATATTCAAAGATAGAACAGTATTCTAAGTTCGTCAAAATCGTAAACCGATCGAGGTTAGAGAATTATAAAAAACCTGAAAGTATTGTACGACCGTTTCTTCCTAGTATGAGACTCCTCAGCAGCTCGCACGTGGGATTCGAATCCGGGACTGAGCAATCCCCACAACCCTATACTGAAAAGTATTCTAGCTATTCGTTGTTGGTATTGCCAGTATCACACAAGGTGAGACAAAGAAGAGAAGAATCCGACTAAACGAAGTAAGCAGTAACCGGTAGTGAGCTCTAATTGATCGGCATGATATTTATGTCTGTGTAAGGTACTTTACATCAAACAAATTTACAATCCATATAAAGAAGCTGAAATATCTAATCGTAGTACAAGGAATTTATGAAATGCGAGAAGAAATGACACTTGCAACGAAATGATTACTTTTATTCTAGATCGTGTATGTAATAATCATAAAGCAAAAGCAGCATTCACACAATTAAAGAACATATAGAACTCAAAACAACTGCTCGACAACACTTAAGTCAGAATTTCCAATACAAACATCAAGACAATTCTATTGTACTGGGCTGAAACTAAGAGACCTACTATTGTGGTGTGTGCTACTGACGTAGACAGATATAAGTAGTATGTATCATCAATCGAGAGTGAAATGCCTGGCGGTAGAAGATCAAAGAAAAGCGAACGAGAGCAGAGAATGATTATTTTGGAAACGAAGGAACACTAAGGTCTGAGACAATTGATTGACATCTTGCAAATGAAGTGTTTATTGGTTGGTTCTTAGATTTGACTAAGACATTCTGTAATTTTGCAATAAAATACATTCGGTTATCCCTACATATATTCTAGTTCACAACACTACAACCATCATCAAAAAAAGTACAGGTATTCATAAATAGTTGTCTACGAAAGGCACTCCGGATCCGTTGGCCAGACAGCATCAGCAATGACCTACTATGGCAGAGAACAAAGCAACTTCCAGTTGAAGTGGAAATTGGGAAAAGACGCTAGAAGTGGATAGGTCAAATTTTACGAAAACCAACAAACTGTATCACAAGGCAAGCCCTACCGTGAAATCGTCAAGACGAAAAGAAAAGAGGCAGACCAAAAACAACACTGCATCATGAATTGGAAGCAGACACCGAAAGAATGAAAAGCTATGTTTGTCATGTATGTATAAGTTAATACATCAGAATTTGTTTCCAATAAGTCATACATTTAAATAATGAAGATACACTGCGGAAAATTTATATTTTGATAAGATAAATGTGTAGCAAAACAAACGTATCCACTTTAATCAAGTTTTGATTAGACCACCATAAATTATGTTATAATTACTATAGATTTCATGTTTTTCCTTTTACATTTTCGAAAGTCATTATTTCATTAAAATCTTAAATAATAAAATAGTATAAATGTATGCTTATAATGCCTTCATAATTTTTATGCTTACCGATTAAACCATCAGAAGGAATCCGTGTAATTCTGCCATTCTGTATTATATGTGGGGTAGAAATAGGAGTATTATTATGCTCATCACTCATAACGCCTATAGTATCTTGAGATTTCCATGCTGGTCTACTGGCCAATGATGCAGCAACGTTTAACAATGAACCTAAACGTGACTGGCTATTCATTTTACTAATTCTCAATTGATTTCCTTTAAGTGCTAAATTTTTATTCAGATATTCTTTAGAACTATCTGTTATACTGGAATAACTTCGACGAGTAGAGACAGTCATTTCGGTTGTTGGTAAATGGTACTTATTGTATTGTCTTGAATTTTTTTCAGATGAAGTAGAGAATTGACCACGTAAGATAACTTTATGACTGCCAGTGCTAATATTACTACTACTATTACGATTATTATTATTATTATCACTACCAATAATTATTGGGTTATTCACATTAATACCTGCTAAGCTTTTGACAACAGAGATACTAGGAGCAGTAGTCAAATTGATCAAATGTAGTTGGCTATCTAACTGTGGCATCAATAAATGATTAGTTTTATCCATTACATGATAAGGTAGAAATTCGTTTGGATTCAACAATGTTTGCCAGTCGATGTACGAAGGTTCTGATCCACTAATGTGTACTCTGTAGTCATAGAAAAAATTGTACAGTAATATAAGTTGTCTGGATATAAAGTGTACAACTTTATAATGCATAAACAATTTATGATATAGTGAATAACTGAAAAACTGATTGAAAACTATTGGGATATGATTAATTTGAACGGAGTTTACACAAACAGGAAACAGAAACCAATGAACACTTTTGAAATGATGGAGATTTGGAGATCAGATGGCACCTTTAAGTAGTGTTGTGTTATCTGAGAAAGATGACTGAATTCCTGGACTTCGATTGTCATTTTGGACAAAATTATCAGTACCTACTTCACATGTATTAACTTGAAGTTAGTCGGAGTAATGGACATATTGTTAATACACCCTAAATCTGTGGTTTATCATTAGAGATTAAGAATTAAATAGCATATGTCATATTATTCGTTGCTACTTATGTTTAGTTGAAACTACATTTTCTGTTCTGTACTTCAATTATGTTCAGTACGACTTATAAACCAATAAATTTTACAGATATTTTTCCAGACTCAATTAAAGGCTTCTTTAAGAATAAAATTCGTCGTCATTTTGAAGATATATAATTTACATTCAACTCTGTTACATCTTTTTTTGATGGTTCAAGTATTAAAAATATGGTTAGTTATGCTTAATACGAATGTCAAAACGCTTTACAAGTAATCATTTGCAAAATACGATTACATAGGAGATTTAAGTACTGAGGTATTTGTATCAAGATTATTTTTGTAAAAATGAAGTACTCCTATAAATATACAAGAACATCTCATTTCCACATCGAGATGTCTGCCTACCAACCAAATATTTTACCGAGCAGTAAATTGTTCTGTCCTACTTTATAGATGCAAAACATGGTCGCTAAGAATAGGAAGACATAGGTTACTAGTATTCGATCATAAGTGTCATAGAAATATCGCTCGTGTATTTTTGGACCACTGAGTGAGCAATGCTAGGGTAAGATGGAGACTACAAGGTAAAGATTGGCGAATCATTTGGTGAAGTAGTGAATCTTGATCAAATGACGTGGTTGAGACATGTACTACCCATACTCAAACATCGTCTATTAAGACGGTGTTGTGACAACATAATAACAGTATAAGCATTGGCGAAATAGAGAAACTAAAGCAAATTATAGCACTAAGGTTTCAGCTGTATTCACTATCTGAATGTTAAAGATATCATAACACCGTTAACACGAAAATATGTTGAGTGAAACTTCAACTTAAGATATAATGCTCAACATCCACAAGCTCCACACACAACAAATAGATTCAAATAACATCTTTGTTACAAATCAGTTAGCATACTTCTATTCCAGCGTTCAAATGAATTATCCCTTCATTCAATTTACCTTTTCCCAATAGGCTAATACAAATACCTCAGCAGCAGATGTAAATTATGAATAGACAGGGAGCAAATTAAACAGGACTTATCAGTTAATATGATGATTTAAACATTTTCAAAGAATACAGATCATTGGAATGGTGAATAGTTAGAGATGATGAGGAAAATGGACTGTAACCTAAGCATTTCTTAGGTGAACGTTTAATAGCTGCTTTACGTAGTCAAAAATAAACATTTTATAAATTGAACTAATTAAAGCTCATCTGTTCTAGTGATGCCCAATGAATGGTTTGAAAAAGTTCAGTATGTGCATATCTTCTATTCATATAGACTATTTTTCACATCTATAGAACAGTACAGAGTGGACTGATGAGCAGTACATTTGCCCCTTGATCGCCAGACAGACATCTGAACTATGCTACATATGACACGAATTAGCAAAGGTTAACCCAGCTTTCCGAATCCGTGTCGAAATTTCGATAAACACCAACTCTTAGAAATAGTAAGATGTGTTTCATAAGGGATTTCATCAACAAAAAATAGATATTCTAAAGAAAAAAACTAAACATAATGTAACATACGATGCTTTAAATGTTCGATCCGAATTAGACTTTAATTGAATAAAAATCAATTGATAACCACAATTACAAACACCTTCCAATTCAACAGATTTTAAACGAAACAATGGTGACATTTGATAAGGATCCAAAACAATACATTGATGATATGCTAATAAAGAATTACGAAATTCAACAGCTTCTTTCCACCAATAATTTGGGTTAATTGAATCATTAAATGATGGTATTGATAAAATTTGTGTAAAATCTATTGTTTGATACCAAAATTGAATTTTATTGTAAACATGAATAGCAGCTGTACGTAATACAGAATGTTTTGTACCAGCTAAGATGAAACAGATTTGAATGTATCTATATAAATTAAGAAAATCATTTAACTGAAAATGAATACACATTCATTTTAGAAAATGTTAACAATGAAATATTTTCTTAGTTAAACTATTTAATTAGTCTATTACAACCATCATCAAGAAAGTACAAGTATTTATAAACAGTTGTATAAGCAAGATACTCAATGTCCGTTGGTCGAAAACCATCAGCAACAACCTACTATGGGAAAGAACAAACCCGCTTAGATGAAGAGGAAATTAGGAAAAAACTATGGATGTGAATAGGAAATACAGTACGGAAATCACTAAATGGCATCACGAAGCATGCGCTAACTTGGAATCCTGAAAGGAAACGGAAAATAGGAAGGTCAAAGAACACACTATGTTGAGAATCTGAAGCAGATATGAAAAGGATGAATAATAAGTGGAAAGGATTTCCCAGGACAGAGTTCGATGGAGAATGCTGGTGGGCGGCCTATGCCCCCCCCCCACGAGGAGTAACAGACGTAAGTACGTATATAATTAGTACTTAATCCACAAAACACTAACACAATGTTGTGTAGTGTTTAAGAAAATGGCAATGACTGGCACTAATTCACTAAGTCATAAATAAATATGACTAATTTCGTTTTCCAGTTTTATACTGTGTAAAAAAAGAATGCTTTTGGACTATAATCATTTATTACTATTTGTAACATATTTTATATCATAAGAAGTTAACTGTCAAATCAGATAAATATTCTTTGTTTTAAACACATACGTTGTATTTAAGAGAAAAAGATGAATATAAAATTCGATGAACATGGATACATTAATATGTATTAAATTAACTTATTTACTGGGTTACATGGGTATGAACCACACTCTAAGTGTGAAAATTAATGATACTATTCAGTTGTCCAAATTAAAGCAGGTGTAGTTGGATTTGAGTTCAGGACTTAGTCGTCGAAAATTGAGCACCTTAACTAATAAGTCAATGCTCAAGGCTGATAGATTGAGAGTGTTAAGTAATAGTACGTGCCTGTGCAAAAGCCAGGCACCGCATATACTGTCTCGAAGTTAAATGATAAGCGACAAAATATGAACGAGGCTTGTTACTGGATGGATTTAATTATCCACCTATTCATCCAACATGTCGTTATCTCGTTCAGAGGGGATAAATGTATAAATAATTATGATTTGTGTACATTATCATTCAGTTCTAACAATTAAAGCTTCCTAGCAATTTCTTAGTTTTTCCACTCTCATTGATTTGTGGGTAAACGTATGGGAAGCGTGAGTTTTTTGTAACCGAATGTGACAATAACATAGAGCTGAATATATAAAACCCGACGTTAGTAACCGAAGTAAAGAAAATTAGATTTGTGGCGAACAACCCTATTATTACACTGTACATAAGAGCTATTAAACCACTGTTTGATTTTTTGATATGTAATTTTCGACCTTATTGTACAACAAAAATAGATCAATATAGGAAACAGATTGAACTCATTTTTTTTTAACCAAACGATAAACATGAACGCAGTTTATATCATTATTAGTAAGAGTTTGAATTATCACATTGTAGATATTCGGGACTGAATTTTGACTAATCTTTTTGTTAGTGTATATGCATCCTCTAGGTTGAATGGCCTGATATAGCCGTTTTGACATAAATCCCCTTTCACAATAGACGGATTGTAGCTAACATTGCTAGGTGTACTAATACGGATATCAATACTGGGATTTGACAGGTACATCCAGTCGACGAGTCCCCAAAAGAACGAAACACGAGTCGTGGGTTTTACCACTAGAAATAATTTATCCGTCCTAAGAAAACACAAGCACAATTATTGAATATATGATAATGATTTAGGTATATAAAAAGGAAAAAGAACAAACTTCACGTGTTCACCTACTTTCGAGCAATTTCATAATCATCTTTAGTTTCAAAATGCTTCTTTACACATAAGGAATGGTAGCACCATGCCAAGCATATACGTGTACTTGTTACTAAACCAATCCACGAAGACTCATCATAATGATTTATTAGTGACTCATATAACCATGAAGCTGATTCATGAGCTCCTTGTGAACTAAATGATCAGTAAAAATTAAGAAAATAAGGAATAAGATTAGATGCTGGCTAAGTGGTCTAGAGGTGAAGCGCTCGCTGCAAGACTAAAGGTGTTGGGTTTCATCGCCGGTGGGGTCATGGATGAACATTATTGAAGAGTCCAATACTCGGACATAACAACGCATCTGGTGATTATCTGCTTTCAATGGTTGTCTAATAAAGATTAGTCTATGATGTAAGCTATGATAATACGACTGTAGTAGGCAGCAAAAGAATGCTACAAAATAAAACTTACTGGGAGAAAAAAACCAACTAAGCACCTAGATGCCAAAATAAAGACAAACGGTAGCGTTAAATTGTGATTTACATGACCCTAGAAAATTGACAAAGTAATCTGTTCCAATCAACAATATGGAAGCGTTAAAACAAGAGGGTAATATTTGTGGTTTTCCAACCGAGGCGCAATCTAAAGCTTAAAAGAGAAAGTTTAATTAGAAACAATATGATTTTCAGGAGGGAGATAAAAGGGTTATTTATTTATTTGGACACAAAGACATTGGTACAAGGAGGCACCAAATACATATGCGTCACACAAATATCTGATTTGTGTGAGAGCTATGATACTGCACGGGTGCCTAAATCGAAGTAGGTGGTTTTCTTAGAAATCCACACCCGAAACCCTCGACCTAACGGTCTGATCCACAAGGCAGTGGAACAACGTTAGGAGATGCAATCCCATGGTAGCCGGTGACCAACGATTGGTTCATACACCATTTGTTCCTTCAAACTACTGGAGCCCATGTGCACCATTGGTTTGGGATCAGGGTTTTCCAACTCCCCTAGGTGGACTCTCTATGTCGACCAACCTGGTTAAAGCGCCGGACATTCGCTTTTCGTCCTCTCAATTTCGTAAACAACACCCTCACCACGAGAAGACAGTGAGTAGGATTTCCGTGGCAGAGGCTACATACGCTTGGCCATGTGAAAGCGTTTTGAGAAAGAGAGCGGACTCTCCCCATTCTCGGTCATACCAGGGGCATTTAGGGGGCAAAAAGGGGGGTCAACAATCTGACATTAATATGTTCAAATTAACACTATTCACACCAACGAGATAATAAGTCAGAAGAGAACAAAAGTATAGAAATTACCGATAAAATTAATGGGCAGCTCAAGAGTTACGAAGAATGGAAGTGAGATGCTAGAGAGTTGACGGTGAACTGGTGTACGTCCTGCATTCATGTTTTATAATTCTTGACTATCCTTAAGAAGGAGCAATCGCAACCGTGAGAAAGTTTATGCAACGTCAGAGATACGAAAAGTATCAATGCTTCAGTACGAGAAGTTACTCTTCTAAAATTCCTGGGAATTTATTGAACTAACCATTCACTCTGTAATATTATAGAACAAGATAATAGGCAGGAAAAATGCCCATTTTTGTGAGAAGTTACAAAGTATTTACATAATACATAAACATAGCCTTCAGTCGTTTATTTGTATCTTTCAGTGTGCTCTGCCAACGCCGCGATTTCGATGCACTGAAACTTCACTCCGTCTGACAATTGTTGTAACTTCGACGCCACGTTCCGCTGCACACCTACCTACAAACATCTTGTGAGTAGCATCAACTACAATATTACTATCTTTATAATTAGCAACTCATTTACCGGATACAAATTTGTTTACTTTCGATTAAGCCACACCCTAAATTAGAGAGCTAATCATACAAACCAGCTACTCAAACTGACATATATAGATTGAAATTCAAACATTATTTTCACTGGCTAAAATGAAAATGCCATAACCATTAAGCAACCATTTTACTATATAGTAACCACAATCACGTCTATTTCTTCTGAGTGCTGATAAAATCCATTTACTCAATTAGTTGATGCTGTCAAAAAAGGATACATCTACAACCACTACGATTAAACAGTAATTCCGAATGGTAGCAACAATTAACATATGGGAACTAGTCATAAATATATATCAATTGTAATGATTAAAATATAAATCAGTATATTGAAAATGAAACCGTTATCAGGGAGGAAATGCAACACTGGAACTAGGGGAAAGGACAAATGTAGTGAAAACAAATCAACGGGTAATTAAATTGTAAAATGTCAAGTAAAAACAAGTAGTAATTTTAAGACAGAGGTGACCAAAAAATGAGTGCGTCTACATTGAGCTACATATAAAACTATGGGTCTACAAACAATTTTGAGCTATATTTCGCAATATTTTTCGAATCATATGATATAATTATTTCGTGAGTCTCAACTTGGAAGCCTAAACTTACCAAAAAACAAGGTAGAGACTAACAGTCGATGACTTCATAAGCTGATCCCATGTATTAATCTACTGGCTCTTGAATTTTTTCAAATATGTATGTCACCTTCCGATCATTACTAATTTTCAGATAATCATTTAGTGCAATGAAAAAGAACAATGTGAAAAAATTTATTCAAGCTGGGTGAATCTAGGTATATAACGCGTACCAGTGTTTATAAGACATTTCCACCGATTACTACGACGTGCAATGCTGACTAGTGTTGGAGACGGTTAGAAGAAAGTTAGGGGAAGCCAAATCAAAACGTGGCATCAGTGCTTGAAGTCACTAACTTCTAGTCTGTACGATGTTGGTAGATGCAGACTACTTGGTTGGGGTCCACGTGACTATCGTAACCAATGGTTGGAAACTCTGGGTGATATGACTCAGAATCGATCACAATGGCGTAGATGGCCACACTCTTTGTCTTCTTTTAAACTATGAGATTAATATTAATTTATATCTTTCTTTCTACGAAGTAATTCTTTCTTCCTATACTATATACTTATATGCAATTTTTCTTTTATATATTACTACCATTGAAGTGACTACTATGAATTGTGTGTTCATTTTGTTGTGCTAATGAGATATGGCAACTTGAACCGATGCATATATATGCCTGGTTCTACGTCATAGCTGATTGACTAACTGATATGACATTTCAATATCAAACAATTGGTGGCAGATCATAAACGAGACAAGTTGTTGGAAGAAATCGATTACACTTGTAATCTAGGTCTCATTACATATTTCCTTGATTGGATCAAATATATATATATCGATGATATATACACCTCTTTATTCAAATTTTCCAATTACATCTCCTTACTTATTTATTAATCTTTTCAAATGGATAAATTTGGTTTAACAAGCATATTAAAAAACAACATTGATATCAAATATCATATCTACTAACAGAAATCAATCAAAAAAATGAATATAAAATAAAATATCATTAATATATATATATATAAACTTACAATAAGAAATCAGCTAAATCATAAACAATTTCATATGCACGTTTAGGACAATGTATTAATTTAAAGAAACCAATTAATGTTTGTCCAATTGATGTAAATATTTGTGAATAAATTAATGTTGATGTAAATAATGGAATTAAATGATTATGAGCAAATAATATAGAATGATTTAATTGTATTTGTTCTACATTGATTTGTTCTATGTCTAAGTTTAATTGATTTTCAATATTATTTTGTTGTTGTTGTTGTTGAATAGAATCTTTAATTATTGATTGTTGATTATGGATTAAATGATCAGTAATTATTTTATTGAATAATGAATATTTTTCATGATGAATAGATAAATTTGATTTAATACACCATAAACCAATGAATTGTCCAATTTGTTTTATATAATTAAATATAATTAACCATAATTCAATAGAATAATTTTCTGAACAAAAATAATCGTTTTCATTATTGATTTTATTCAATGATAATTTATGAATTATTGATGAATTTTCTGTTGATGTACTAGTAACATTATTGATAGATGATAAATGAGAAGTATTACGTAATAATGGATATTCATAACAACGAAAATGAGTGAAGATTTTATCAACTATATGACTCATATACCAAATAGTAACATTTGAATCTTTGTTAGCATCAATAAATACACTTTGTGTTGTTATGGTCGGTGATGAAGACGATGATGATGATGATGACGACGACGACAACTGCCTATTAAATGATAACTTTGAAAGGCGTGTAAAATTAATATTCTCTAAAATATTATTGCATGAAAAAGCTGTATCCAATAATTCAATAATTGATTTATTGACATCATCCATTGAACGATCTGAATCTAGTCGGATATTTGTTAGTGTATTTAAACAAATACACAGAATCCAAACAGCGCGAAATAAATTATCCGTTTGAATCTACTTTTCAAAAGTAAACGAATTTTTTTACAAAAATGAGGGGGGGAAAGTAATAAAACGATTTATTATCATGATTGGTGTTTACTAAGTAATTTTTTGACTAAGATTAATCATATCAAACAAACAGTGAGAAAAAATGAGTTGGTTGAAGAAACAGTTATTATACAGGTGATTTTCTTGATATACTAATGACACTGATGAGATAGATATTAGCGACAAATGGCCAGTCAAACACTATTCGACAGTTATCAAGAAATCAATATGTTAGTTAGTTGGAAGTTGTCAGGAGAAAACCCTAAACCTAAGTTTCATGATGGATGACACTCGTTTGCGAGATGTACATGCGATCTTGAGGGAACTGACATTCCCTGAAAGATTTGGACCCGTGTTCTGTAGCCTCACAGTTCGAGACGTTACCACCGAGTTATCTGGTGAGTGACTTGGCAACTCGATCAACAGCATAGGCTCAACACTAAGGGATCAAACAAACATAACACTGGTCACTACTTAGTTATCAGCCAATCACCAAAATGAAGAGGTTAATATTATTTTATAATGTTGCTTAAACTTTGGCTGAGCGTTTTGCCATTATATTAAGTGAAAAGAACTAGTAAGAGAAACTTGAACATTGGAGAGAGAACAGATTGGGTTTAGGGCAGAAAATAAACATTTCCATGGCAGTTATAGTCGTTTACTACGTCCCTTCTCCTTTTTTGTTTAGTAGAAACTGAATATCACATGTACATCGATTTGTCTGTTGCATTTTTCTTGGATATTATTTCAACTATACTGAATACATAATATATCTAAGTGACCCTTTAATAATAGAGCGAAATAATCATAAGACCTACAACTTAAACATATTTGCAGATATCCATATCTTAAAGTTCTTGCATTTTTATGGATAAGAAATTTAGTATCGTGCCAGATATGCATAACAATGCAACTCGACTTATGTATAAACTAACAAACGTTGTGTGCTACACTTTATAGTTAATCAATTTAGCTAAGCAAAAAAGATCATAACTGAATAGGAAACTTTCTTACCAAGGCCCGAACACTCATGCTTACAAATCAAGCATATGCATACAGATATATAGTTAGTTAAACTTATCTGAACAGGGATGTGTAGGTAGCGACCATGTGTAGATGAATAACTCACAACGGTCCGTACTCACTTGACTTTTAAATACTACGTAGTCTTGAAAAAGGATATGAGATGTCAGGTCATGGCTGATATATATATATATATATATATATATATATATATATATATATATATATATATATATATATCGGAAATCATTATATCGTTAAAATAAGAATTTACTTACATCTAATATGTTTATTTCAGTCAATGTAGAACAAATGGTATGATAAGCAAATGCAGGAAATTCATTTAATCGATCACATATACATAATATTGACGCTTGTCTTGATAAAAGGTAATTTTTCAATTCGAATAATGTAGCGTTACGATTTTTTAAACGACTAGACTGTTTTATTTCTGTATTCGTCACATCTAAAGAATAATCACACACATAATGTGATACTTCATCCGATGATGACAATTGTGTTAATCGATCTAACCATTGAGGACGTTTAGATCCTGAATAGAATGATAGATGCAGACAGAAATTCATGAGATTGTGAAAATCAACAAAAAGGATTTGATACTTTTAAAATTGTTTAATCTGCAAAGTGTTCAATGGTCACTTAGTGCGTTGTGCCGAGCACTGGTAGTGATTTTTCCAGTTCATTTAGTGGGTCAGTACTACATAATGAAGTACAGTTTTTACTAAGAATTTCGTTTAAAGCAGCTGGATTTACAATTGGTCAGTACATAACGCGATGGAGTTTGGAGTGAAAAGTATTGGGTTCAATTCCCGGAGTGAACACCAACTCTTGGATGCAGATACATCCAGCTGACGAGTCCAAAACAAGGCGAAAATCACATCCTGGATTTCACTGTTATCCACCATCCATTTCTGCCCCAAAAACGCTTGTGACTTACTGGCAATATCGAAACGATCCGTAGAGAATGCACATATTCCAAAAGAGACTGATCAATTGCAGTCTTGAACATCAATGGGAGGTATTAAATAACTAATATATATGTGAATTAAGACTAATTACCTAATCTATGGATCGAATGCCCAGTTTAACATTATTGTATTTTGTATTGAAGATAAATCAGTTTTAGTCCATTTGTTACATTATTTTGTCTCTTGAGATTCATCTTAATCATGAACAGTGTAGATACAAGTTAAGATTACAAATCGTTTCACTTTTCGGCAATTCGTACTGTTTACATTGTTGTTCGAATTCTATATATTTGTTTAAATAAAATGTTAAGAGATCTATCAGTAAACATCACAATACTGTTTTAATATCCTTTTGACAGATAAACATATCAAACTATAAAAAAAACACCAGAAAACTATTAAAAATTTAAACAAAAAATTGCTAACCTTGTTGTGTTGACGCTTGAATACATTTAGAAAGTAATTCAGTTGCTTCACGATACTCATGTAAAGCATGTTCATGTCCACCAAGAAACAAATACATATGCGCTAATTCTTCCTGTATAATTGTTAAAGAATATAAAATATAAATAGGTATACATCAAAACATAAATTAATATTAATTTAATAATTAACACAAATTACATGTATACGGTAAACACTATCACTTTCAAGTAAATTAATGAATCCAAGATAGAATTTTATCAGATATTAGGAAAATGAGCATACTTAATTTAAACACTATGACAAAATAGATATCTGGGGGGGGGAGAAATAATTCAAAACAATTTTTAATAACAGTATTAACAATCTATGGAAAAAGTAGAAGAAACATTTCAATTGAACTAGTCATTTCTACTTAATCCAAGTTACTACTACTGGATAGTAACAAGGATAAATGGTAAATACAAGAAGCATTTACTTATTAGAATAATTCTTATTTAGTTATACAGAAATTAATTCAACTTTGACATTAGTATAGTTATAGAAAATAACAATAAAAACTGTGCAAAATAAAAATATAAATGAGGAGATACTTAGAAACATTAGGTAAAACAATACGATACTGATGAGTTTAAGTCAACTAATTAGATTGAAGATAACGGTTTTTGAAATTCGGCACTAAATGTAAAACACAATTACGAATAGCTCGTTACTCAAAGCAATGGTGTTTGACTATATTTCCTATTTTGACTGATTTTGAAGGGGATGTGATTGTATTGAAATTGATTAGACCGTTATCCGTAAAAAAAGGTATAATAGAGGTAGAAATGTAAAAGCGGATTGAGTAGGCAGTATTTTGATAAACTATTATTACCCAGTTAAAATGCAGGTGATAACAATGAAGTATTAACCACGAAAAATCAGAAATAGTAAAATATACATATAGAGTTTCCAGAAGATTAGTGAATTTATTCAGCTTAAGTTTAAGTTCATTGGGATTGAATTCATAGTAAGAACGATATAGGAATTCGTCCATATGACTTCATAACATTCTTCCTATGGAGCTCTTAGACAACCCAAACATTTCTACAAATCTGATAGCCTGTGTTCATCATTGTTTCAAGCCGGATATAACTTCTAGTAATGGATGTGAGAATTAACGTCACTTTATTTGGATTATACTCAAAATGACCTTTTCTGCAACGTCCTATCCCATATTTCGAAAACCAGTTAATTAAATTAAAGAAATTATAACTTTCCCAATTTACTTTTACATTTCTACCTATATTATACCTTTTTTACGGATAACGGTCTAATCAATTTCAATACAATCACATCCCCTTCAAAATCAGTCAAAATAGGAAATATAGTCAAACACCATTGCTTTGAGTAACGAGCTATTCGTAATTGTGTTTTACATTTAGTGGCGAATTTCAAAAACCATTATCTTCAATCTGATTAGTTGACTTAAACTCATCATCATAGTATAATTTCACAATAATCGTCATTACCTTTCTATCTAAATACTCAAAATAATCCCATGTAAAGGTTGAACACGAATCGGTCAGCATTTGTAAATGTATATCATAATCAGCAATAATTGACATACAAGCCGATATGATAGATTTACGAACAAGATAAGTTAACTGATTCCATGATTCATTGAATAGTTTTTCTTCAGCTGAATTAGGTGCTGGTACTTCTAGAAATTGTCTTTAAAAGATATGAAAACTGTATACATGGATTACATCATATTAATATATGTTTGCTTTGACAAACTGATTATCTAAACAAGCAATCAGGTAAAAAAACAAGCTTACGTGAGATGAAGAATTTAAAAAATAGTGAGATTCTTTGGGTTGAGAATAGCAATAAATTCGGTTTACAAAAGTGATTCGAAGAAAAGTGGTTAATGAAGAAAGCACTAAACAAACAAGGCTCCCAGTCAATCGAATACAGCTGAGCAGTATCTTTAACATTAATATGTGGATTGGATTCAAATAATGCTGATCTCTGGATATCTATTTTACGTTTCACTATGTCTATATACACAAGTTCTCAATGACTGATTTGCTAAATTTCGAGAACGTGAACAATACGTATATCATGCGATGTTGGCAAGGAAAACCTTATGACAATTCAGGTGAAAGATCTAATTAAGTTCTCAATATATATTTGATGTCTCGAATTGGAGAAACTGGAATGTTGATTTATACACCTATTTAGTCAAACAATTTGAAGCGATGTTACTGATTACTTCACCGTACATGAGATAGTAGCAACAGATAAGGTAGACCGATAATCAAAGAAATATGGGAATAAGCACAAATATTTTAGCATATTTGAACCATTATTTTATTTTATTTATTTATTTAAACACATGAATATTGATACAAGGAGGCAACAAAGAGATATGTACCACATAAGTCATTCGATTTGTGTGAGAGCTGGGATACTGTCTGGGTGCCAAAACCGAAGCAGGTGAGTTTCTTACGGGACCACTTCCCGAGCCTTTGAACTAAAGGTCTAATCCACAAGGCAGTGGAGCGACGTTAGAACATGCATTCCCATGGTAGCCGGTGACCTACAATAGGTTCATACGCCTTTTGTTCCATCAGAATCCTGGAGCCCATCCACTCCATCGGTTTGAAATAAGTGTTTTCCAACTCCCATAGGTGTATCCTCCGTACCCACCGATCAGTTCAGGCGCCAGACATTCTCTTGTCGTCCTCTCAGTTTAGCAGACAACACCGCTGTCGCGAGAAGGTAGTGAGTGGGACTTCCTTGGCAGTAGTTGTATGTACGTGGCCATGTGAGGGCATTTAGAGATGGAGAGCAAACTCTCACACTCTCGGCTGTACCAGGGCATTTGGGGGCAGTATATTTGAACTATGGCTGGCAGTAAAGCCCATGATAAGTGTTTTGTTATATACCAAAAAGGCGATTTCCAGACGATTCGCTGAGGATACATGTATGGTAACAGAAGTTGATCGACTAGTATTAAAACTCAGCAACATTTCTGAACCATTTCCATTCAATACAACAAAATTCGGTGTCTTTTTTGAGACTACGCAACCAGCATATTACTTTTATTTATCGTTACACATGAAATACTACAGAACTATACAATTACCTGGCTTTTGTACATTTCCACAGTCCTATAACAAGACAGCAAATAGAATACACATTTGACCAATATAATCCAAGATGAGATATACACACAATATAGACTACAGTATAATCTTACGGTTTCAGAATTTTGAACTGGTAAATCGAATAATATCATTATACCTATAAGCGTTCTGATATTGCAGGTGTTAACTGATAGAATCAACGTTCGAAAAATAGTATGTGTTCACCTGACACCTCACAGCCCACACACAAATGATGACATCAAGAGGAATAATCACAGGGAATAGTGTAACTGATGAGTTTTAGGAGAAAAAACAGAACACCCAATACTTTAATTTCAAATATTTGTTCCTTCGAAATTAACATATTGAGTAATTCGATATAACACACTAAACAAAGTGAAAAACATCAATCAGAAGGCTTACCGGTCGCCTGTACGAACATTAAAATCACTTCTAATTTTGTCAAGTACATTTGATTTTTGTAGAATTTTTGGTGTGTTATACTGTGGATCCGAATTAACCATAATAATAAGCCAGTCAAATACATTTCTGGCACGTAAATGGCCTAACCAACTACCGATAGCATTCCGTCCACCATGTGATGTATAATGAGAAACATCCTAAAATATTCAGTGAAAAATCAAAAAACATCGAAGTTCTAGTTAATCATTGAACATCTATTAACAAAAACAGTGTATGATAACAGTATTAAAAATAATGACATATTTGAAGTTCGAAGCATACATTGTCCTTTTGATAACATACATTCACATCAATATGTTGGTAGTTCACTTTTTAGAATTCAAATCTGGAGTTTTGAACGTGAATAGTTCAGAGTATTCATATTTCCTGATCCATCTGTAGAATTCTACCATATAAATAAACCACAGAAATCTTCGATTGAGAAAAAGAATCATTAAAAAATGGAAGGGAAGAGATCATGAATAGCAGAATGTTAAAAAGTAAAATAGTCAGCAGTCAGAATGCATTATAGCAGGACAGTACCACTTATCCTTAGTCATACATCAAATAATTTACAGTTGATTGAATAGTGAACAATATCGTGTATGTTAAATTGTTCTTATTGTTTATCGAATTGCATTGATTGAGTTGCAATGTAATCACTAGTCCAAAGTTTACTGTTAACCACCGCCAATTGCCATCAACTAATTTATTCCATCATTAGTTTCACTACTGTCTAGTAATAAGGGGTCAGAAAATATATACTTCCATACATACTGTTCCAATTACAGTTAATTACTTCATAGAATGATACAACTTAATCATATAAATATGAGGGATTTACTTCCTAACCCCACTGTAAATGATAATACATCACGAGATAAACACTAACTGAACATTCGCAACATATAATCGGTAATGTACAACATATGAAATTCAGCTGGAACATGTACAAATAACCAAAACCAAAAATTGAAAATGGTTTTTGAATCTTAATAGAAAGTTTGTTAGTAATCACTAATACAGTCCGGAGATTCCGTAAGATTTTGTTGTCCCTCATTAAACCAACAAGACGATAAAGTTTTTTTCGAACAAAACATTTTCATTTGTATTGGTTATTTGAATCTTCCCACTGATGTTCAAGACTACAACTGGTTAGTCTCTTTTGACATATGTGCACCCAGTGAGGATTGCCTCGATATTACTATTAGGTCACCAACACTTTAGATGTGTGATTAGTTAACTGAGCCTACTAAAACTAGTAAGAAAGGTTTATATACAACTTTAGTAGGATAACTACGTGATTTAGCTGATTAAAATCCCTCTTTACACTTTAAAGTATATTACATTCTTAGGAACTAAGGTGTACAAAAGAGAGTAATAGTTGAGTTAAAAATCATATATTTACCTTTGAACTTACTATTCACTCTTCTCTGTACGAATAAAAGAATTTTAAGTTAATGAACCGGAATACTTTACTATGACCTATCCATTCAATTAATCAAACGGTCATATGATTTGATATCTAATTAGACGTAGAGCACATTCACATTTTATCAACCCCATACGTCAACAAATATTCATCCTGCTACCGAAAATGTATCTTCAGGCACACTTAAAATGCAGTTAAACATGATCAACTAAACACATTAAAAGATTTGTATCCGTTAAGTTTTTGACAATTTTTCAGGCTTCGACTAGGGCAATTAATAAAGCCACTTAAGTTAGGCGAATCACAATAAACAAATAGAATAAAAACAGTGAATGTTACTTACATTTGAAGTCACATAAATATAAAGTAATGGTTGAAATGTACCCACAGGTCGAATAGGTCTTCCACTTGATAAAACTTTGACGTTGGACTGTAACTGGCTAACACGAAATCTTGTAAAACATGCTCCTAATCGTACAGAATGAACCATTGACAGTTTTGGATGTTTCCATACCACCTGCTGACTCCCCAAAGTCGATAAACAGCGGCTTTCGAAATAAGGCAAAAGATTTTCATCACCAGCACCTAAATTTAAAACAAATATAAATCTCTAGGTGTTTATGGGTTAAAAGTAATTTAAATGAACGATGATGACAAAATAATGACATTCTTTCCAGCAAAGTTCAAGCAAAACTCACGAAAATCTGATCCGAAAACAGCTACCGTCCTAAAAACCTAGATGAGGTTAATCATCGCAATGATCTAACCAAACACTTCTTGGGGTTACTTGGATATAAGGCAAAAAGCAACATGTTTCAATTCCGACGGTGAAGTTGTAGCGGAAAATAGTGGCAGCGTGGTCTTCTTCACAAGCAACTGCAGTGGCACTACCTTCACACATATGGAAGGACTGGTTATGAAAAGTTTGTCCTATGAATAGTACTCACACTTGCTTCGTGAATCTTAGGTGCAAGTGTTAAAGTTTGAGAAGTATACGAGGCTACGTTAACAAAATGGTAACGTTGTGATATATCAAGGTGTTTGAACATAGTAGAAACCATGATTCAAAAGGGTTAAGACTTCTTACATAATCTGCATTTCAAACTTTATACTACTTTCACTGTTTTATTTATTTGTAATATTTCCATATTTCCTTTCGAGCATTACTTAGTGTCGAACTCTATATTGTAGAGGAGGGAAATCTTGTAATATTTCGATCTTACACAATGATACAAGTTCCGGCTGCCGTGCTCATGTTATAGCATTTCACTGGTCTACTTAGACTATTGTGAAACCAATGAGGATGAGGTAAATTTCAAAATAAATTTATCGAAATTTTGATTTCTACAGGTTTACCGGCTAAAATCAATTGCTGATGAAATACAACAAAATTACAGACAACTTACATAATTAACAAGCAAACAAACCATAGTATAGAGAGTTCTACTTCAGGTTATTTATAAAATAACCATCAATTAAAAAGTTAATCTTTGAAACAAATGTAGCAAAATCATGGGAATATAATATTAACCAGTTGTTTAGTGGAGAAATTCATATTTCGAATGACTTACATGAAATAACTGGTTTCAATATAAAGTCCATTGAGAGTGTACTCAACTTGATAGTCAAGTAAGGTGGTTTCTAATGTTCTAATGAATGGAAGAAATCAAGTTGTAGTTTTGTTTTGATAGGAGTGAGAAATATTAGCAATCTGACAATGACACCTGAAAATTCAAATGAAGTAGGTATAATTCTTCGACGATAAGTTCTGTATAGTTACATATTTATGTTAGAATATTTGGAAAAAGCTGTAAATTACGCATAAAAAATGCCATAATGATAAGAACAGGTTTTGTACATTCAACTAGAAAGTGAATATCTTCACATTGCTGTATGCTATTATTCAGCCTTCCAGAGAGATATTAGCTAAGAGCATTTCGCTCGATTCAATCAAACTCTGAACTATCTGGAAGTTTTACACTCATTGGTGAGCAACTCATATTTTAGAATTAGTGCATTACTGAACAATTTGAGGTAGGATGTCAGTCAGTCAGTCAGCTACAACGTAGAACCATGCACTTATGTGCATCGGTCCAGGTTGCCATACCGCATCAGCACAACAAGATGAACACCGGATTCATAACAGTGGTTAGGTAAAAGGTGGTAATATATAAGAGAAAGATTGCATATAGAGATATAGTACAAGAAGAAAGAATTGGTTAGTAGAAAGAAAGATATGAAGCGCTTTTAATCTCTTAGTTTAAGGGAGGAAACCGAATGTATACACCTACGCCATTGTGATCGATTCTGAGCCATGTCACCAAGAGTCTCCAACCATTGGTTACGATAGTCACGCGGACCCCAACCAAGTAGTCTGCATCTACCAACATGGCTCAGACTAAAAGTTAGTGACTTCAAGCACTGATGCCACGTTTTGGTTTGGCCGCCCCTAACTTTCTTCCAACCATCCCCAACACCGGATAGCATTGCACGTCGTGGTAATCGGTGTTCAGGCATACGTAACACGTGGCCCAACCATCTCAGTCGATGAAGATTCATAACCTCATCAACTGATTTACCATCCTTTCCTAATACCCTGCGTCTAACCTCACTATTACTTACCCGATTATCCCAGCAGACGCCAGCAATATTTCTAAGGCATCTGTGGTCAAATACTAGCAGCTTGCGAGTGTCTTCTACTCTTAATGGCCATGTTTCGCTACCGTAAAGTAAAACAGAACGGACTGTCGCGCAGTATACTCGTCCTTTTATTGATAGACGGATATCTCGCCTTCGCCACAGGTGACGTAAGTTGGCAAAAGCCAAACGAGCTTTTCGAATCCGTGCTGAGATTTCGTCCGATACCAACCCATTAGTGCTGATCAGACTTCCAAGATAAGTGAAGTTGTCAACGCGTTCGACTACTTCACTCCCTATCCTTAGTTCAGGTGTTAACGCAGACCAGTCCTGAAGCAACAACTTGCATTTCGAGGGAGAGAAGCGCATTCCAAACATTCTGGCATTGTTGCTCAGTGCTACCAGAAGACTTTGCATTTTGTCAGCGTCTTCACCAAACAGGACTATGTCATCTGCGTATTCTAAGTCGATAAGTGGACCTCCTGGAATGAGATCAATACCCGAAAATTCAGTCGACGAGAAAGTTATTTCCATCAGTAGGTCTATGATGAAGTTAAACAAAAATGGGGAAAGTGGACATCCTTGACGGACACCACTTGAGGTTGCAAAAGTAGATGACAGTTCGCCATAAGCTCTCACTCGACTAGTAGTGTTCGAGTAAAGAGCCTTCACAAGGTTTATGTACTTCTGAGGTACGCCTTTCAATGACAGACACTGCCACAGAACCTCGCGGTCTACCGAGTCAAATGCTGCTTTTAAGTCAAGAAAGACCACCATCGTCGGACGCCGATAAGTGTGCCTGTGTTCTAGAACCTGACGAATGGTGAATATGTGGTCGATGCAGCCACGACCAGGTCTGAAACCAGCTTGGTTTTCTCGTGTTTGCAGTTCACGAGTCTTAGTTAGGCGTCTGATAATTATCGAGGCTAGTATTTTAGATATTATATTAGTTAAACTAATCCCTCTGTGGTTGTCACAGGATGATTTTGACCCTTTCTTATATATTGGGACGATAAGTGATTGTGACCAGTCAGATGGAATAACGTCTAACTCCCAGATCTTAGCTAAAATATTAGTCAACCTAATCGCTAAAATTGGACCACCATCCTTAAAGACTTCTGGAACCAGTCCATCTGGTCCAGCTGCCCTTCCTCGTTTCAGATTATCTATAGCCTTTTGAACTTCAGCAAGAGTTGGGGGACCTACTTCAATGTTCCATTCACGCTGTCTGGGAATGGAGGGTAGTTGTAGAGTCGCTGAAGGCCAGCTGAACTGTTCCCTAAAGTGTTCCGCCCATCGTTCTAAACGTCTGGACTGAGAGCAGATGAGAGTATCGTCTTTTTCCGATATAATCTCACTTACACTTGACTTATTAATTCCAGTTTCTTTTATTAGTCTGTAAAGTTGTCTTGTGTTCCCTATAGTCGCCGCCTTTTCCATCTCTTTTGCTTTCGTTGCCCACCACTGCTCACGGTCGTTTCTTAAACTTTTTCTTAACCTAGATCTGATTTGTTGTCGCTCTTCATCATGTTCGGAACCTGATGGGACGAATTTGCGAGAATCCATCAGTGTAATAGACTTTGAAGAAATCCACTGGTTCTTGGAAACTCTGTGGTTTAAGTTGCTAATAGATGTCACTGCTGCTTCCACAGCTGCTTGTATGTCTTTCCAAGCAACATCTGGGTCAGCCTCGTGTTCAGAACTACTTAAGTGTGAACTCAGTTGTTCTTGGAACCTATTTTTGGTTTTCTCGTTACTCAATTCAGTTCTAATTGGTCTTTTTAATGTGGCTTTTTTGCGTCCGGTGAGGCGCAAGCAGATGCGTGCCCGTATTAGGGCATGATCGGAGTCCAAGCAGGTACTCCAGAATGAGCGACAATCTTCTACCGATCCTCTCCAACGATGACTGATGGCAATATGGTCTATTTGAGTCCATCGTTGGTTTGGTGTAGGGGGTCGCCATGTTAGACGATGTCTCTCCTTATGCTTAAAATTTGTGTTTGCTAAAAATAAGCGATTGTCTGAGCACAGTTGCAGCAGACGATCACCATTATCTGTTCGCTGTGCCGGAATGCTAAAATATCCACCTAAATGCCTTTCTGTTTGGTTTAAGCTACCTATCTGCGCATTAAAGTCACCCCCTACGAGTACTATGTCTGAGCGTTTAGCTTTCTGAAGAAGTTCAGAAAGCTTCCTGTAAAATTCATCCTTCACTTCATCGGAGCTGCAGTCAGTGGGAGCGTAGGCAGAAACGACAAAAAGGCAACGACGTGTGTCCCTATCCTTCCGAGTTCTTACGGAGCCGTTTAGCCGAACAGCACATAGACGACTGTTGATGGGGATCCACTCTAGCAGTGCTTGTTCCGCCCTCATGCTTAGTGCTATGCCTACACCTGCCAGTCCACGAGAACTGGCCATCGGGTCACCAGATACACGTAGGGTGTATCTCGTTGGCTCTTTGTTTTGCCGAGGTGAGGTCAAGTGAGTGACCACACTGGAATCCTGTATGCGTGTTTCGGAGACACAGCATACATCGATGGAAAGAGACTCTAGGGTTTTAGCAAAGGAAGCCTGCTGACCGATTTGACATAAAGTGCGTACGTTGAAAGCTCCAATGTGTAGTTTGGAGCGAGGTTTCAGTAGACCTGGGACAGAGTTTTGAGCACTAGAATCGTTGGCTATGGTGACACTTGAGGAAGAAGCCGAAGGAGGAAGTTTAGGGTTGAAAGTCGATGTAGGAGGGATAATAGGAATTGAAGAGGAAGGTTGATTATGAATACAGTGGTCTTGGGTGCTGTTAGAGGTATGAGGGCGGTTATCACTTCCCGGTTGCCCACACCGTGGAAGGGTTCTTCTGGAGGTACCTGAAAAGGAAATTGGATTAGAGGCGGTCTCGGCGACCTGAGAGCGTGACCGCAGTGCCCAAGGGACAACTGCTTGAGGCCGGTCGCGCACGGCCTTTCCGTGGAAGGTTTTTGACATGTTAGCTCCGTTCTTCAAAGGGCCTTACCGCCGGAGACGGAAATCCGTGAGGTAAGGTGAGGTGTGCATTTTTAGGGTCGACCTTTTCTAACCCCACCCCTCCTTGTGGGAAGGCAGCATCGCTGTCATGCTGGTTGCCTGAAGGAAACACCTTACTGCTGTCACACCTCTGTACAGTCAGCAGTACGACTTCGCCTTCGGACCTTAGGTTTGTTGCTTTTAGTCTTACCGCTCTTCAACCGACCTGTCTGACATGGTAGGACCTTGAGGAACGGTTGTTCCAGCCAGTATAGCTCGGTTGCTTCATCACGATAGGCAAGCCCGACCACCACGTCAAGGTAGCAACAACGGTCGGGTTGAGGTAGGATAAAGGCTATTCAAACTGTCTTTGATGTCAAGCGTTTATGATTTTAGTGAGCTCCGAGGCATCCAATAGTGTACATTCTTAAGATCAACATGAACACGAATCGACAGTGTAAATTACAGGGAATGATGAAATTTGTGAACGTAAATTGTCATGTATATGTTGGAAAAAGGAATGTAGCAAATGTAACACACGTGTGTAGCAGATTAAGTAATCCATATCTGTGTATATAGGTATGTAAGGTTGACTGAGACCAGTTTGTAGGGTTTTAGTTACTGGATTTTCTGGATGTATATATGAGACAGCTAAAGTAATTAAAAGTCTCTGCAGTTGGGATAAAAATTGATTGCACTGATCTACATAGCATCATTTACAATTTTAAAGCAGTTAATACTTTATCAGTCTGTAAATAGCCCCCAAATGCCCTGATACGACCGAGAGTGTGAGAGTCTGCTCTCCATCTCCAAATGCCCTCACATGGCCACGTACATACAACTACTGCCAAGGAAGTCCCACTCACTACCTTCTCGCGACAGCGGTGTTGTCTGCTAAACTGAGAGGACGACAAGAGAATGTCTGGTGCCTGAACTGATCGGTGGGCACGGAGGATACACCTATGGGAGTTGGAAAACACTTATTTCAGACCAATGGAGTAGATGGGCTCCAGGATTCTGATGGAACAAAAGGCGTATGAACCTATTGTAGGTCACCGGCTGCCATGGGAATGCATCTTCTAACGTCGCTTCACTGCCTTGTGGTTTAGAACTTTAGTTCAAAGGCTCGGGAAGTGGTCCCGTAAGAAACTCACCTGCTTCGGTTTTGGCACCCAGACAGTATCCCAGCCCTCACACAAATCGAATGACTTATGTGGTGCATATCTCTTTGTTGCCTCCTTGTATCAATATTCATGTGTTTAGGTCAAATAAAGTCTGTAAATAATTCTATCATTTGTGATGCTATTTCACCTGATTTTCAGTTCTGTACTACCACTCTTATAAACATTTCTTACTTTTGTTTTTGCCTGTCACTGAATTGTCCAACTGAGAATACCCAGACAGATAGATTGTATCTGCCACTGATGTTATTTTCTATCTTCGGGGCCTAATGCAGTACACAAACAACTACAGAAAACATAAAGGGACAGAGCTGAATTCTATTTAGCTAACTACGATCTGCCATCGTAAAATGTTTTAGCTTGATAAATTGCGGTTATCGAGACAAATGCTATTTTGTTGGACTGAGTACTCAGACCTAGTGAATTGGATAAATAGATACAAAAACCTTTAGTTGGAAGATGGATTAATTTAATAGCTAATGTGTTGGCTTGAGAATAACTCCAGAGGCCTATATGGCCAGTTAACACTGTCCTTAGAAATGGATAAGCCTAATTTTAATACGAAACAAAAGTTCTGGGACACTACCAGTCGTCGGAACATCAGTAACCGCTCAAAACTACGGAACGCTCTGATGAACGTTTTAAAACTGAGTTTACAGAGGGATCTAATATGCTGACTAGTATTGGAGGACATTTTCGATATAGTAAAGAGGTGCAATGCTAAGCACATCTTTGTACCTAGACCAAAATAACATAATTATAGCAAGTAAAAATACAGATTACTTCGTAACCTTAATTCGTTCTTTATGCAAGACGTATAGGGAATAGATAAGTAGATAGTTTTAGATATCAGTAAGCAGAGACGATTGAATATATCAACCCATCTTTACGTGAACCATGGGTGAGTTAAGGTTCACTTTACCAAAAGGGCTTTTCCAAAAGAATACCACAAGCCACGTAAACCGTCCTTTTGTAGTCTCTGGTATTTTCGTAAGATATAAAGAATTAAGTCATAACACAGCCAACCAATGATTCTCCCAAAGTTATTCGTAAACGCTATTTGTATTATGATGTGCATATACTATGTGAAAATTGTCACATACGAACCTAGATATTTAAATTGTCATCTCCATGCGGCAATTTTGGTCTGAAGGTTTAGTCATGGCGCTTCGGTGACTGTCCCAATGAAGAAGCCTTTATAGTATATATTACAAACCAAGCCCGAATCCACCATAAGAAATATTATAATATGCTATATTGGTTCGTGTTTAGCTTTTAATAATCTGGGTTTTAGGGAAGCGTTTAGAGCAATGTGTGTGAGGAAATCTGAGAATAGGAAAAAAAGTGAACCAACGACTCAGCTATTTTATAGAATGCACTTACATTTATAAGTGAAAACAACTGATAGCAATCAATAACAGCATGTACCAAAGTCAATTCGACAATCACAACTAGGAAAGCTAGTGTGAGATCTTAAATTCGTCACAATGTATTTACGCCAAACTGTAAACAGTGTAAACATATCGGGCGGGTGAACAAAAGGCCCATATCCAATATCTTTATATCCAGCTTGAACATTCTGATTACCTTGCGTCCGCTTCCTGATGTTACGCTACGGTCCCAGGCCTTTAATATCATCCAATGTGGATATTCCAGACATTCGACTGCACTAACCCCAATGGATTTGATAGCTGATAACGAATTAATTTGTCTTGGATATAAATGTATGGGTTTGTTCTAGGGTAGTAGGGTTGCTAAGATCAGCAACTGCCACATTACTGAGATGAAAATTAGTTTGTTGAAGAATAAAGTATAGTTCAGAGAAGTGAATGCAACAGTTAATACCTACTACCTTTGTTAAGACCTTGTGTAGACCGATTGATTTCTTTGGGATCACTTCTTGTTGTTTCTGTACGGTTCCAGGTGTTTCGTAATGCCCAACGGCTGGTAGTCTAGCCGCTCGACTGGACTACTTCTAGTTAGTTCACTAATTATTTATCAAAATGTATAGTTTAAAATTTGAGTGGGTTGTAGGGATTCTGGATACCAGCAGCCATCATGTTACCACGCAAAAGATCAGTTGGTCGTAATGTGAAAAGTGACAATGGAAAAAACTAGAATGCTTAGAAGACACGATTGTTCTAAGAAATAATAACCAAACAGATAAATAAGTAACTTAATTAATTGGTAAAACATACGGTATGCAATGTAGGAATTATAAGGATACAAATGGGAAACAGTGATGGTGGTAAGCGAGATAAGAATACGTTAGTTTTGTGTTACAACGATAATTTCAGGTGAGGCACAGCTGGTCTAAGCGAGAGATGATAGTCCATAAGCTCGTAAATATTTGTCAAGTCTCTTCTTGAAGTTATCCATTGTGGGGGCCGTGGGCACTTCGGCTGTGATAAAGTGGTAGCGTAACTTCGTTTTCACACTTTGATGTGCAGTCTTGAAAGGTGTGGTGTTGGGTTTCTGGTAGGATACTCGTATCTGACTTGATTTGGCGTACTTAGTACGTCACCTGCTAATATCAAGTCACCTCTCATTCATTCGTAGCTAAGAGAGGATAATCCGACTTGTTGGAGTCTGTCTTCGTAAGATTTACTCTTAAGCTCTGTTATCCACTTAATTGCCAGTCTTCACGCTGTTCCTAAGAGACTTATGTCTCTCTTGGAGAGAGGTGGTGAGACAGCATAGTGGACTCCACAATGGCCCCGTGAGTACGTTATAAAGAGTTAAGAACAATTTTGAGATGATTGTTTCTCACAAACTGAAGAGTTGGGTTTTCTTTGGCTACCTCTTCTATGTAGTTTGAACTAGTGTACAAGCTCTTCAAGGTTACCAGCCTAAGATCGTACTCTGAAGAGACAGCTGGGAGTGGATTTCCACGGAGGACATGGTCCTTTATGTCACAGGTGCAAAACATCCATTAAGTGACATTTCAACAGGTTGATTTTCAACCCAATATCCACTGTTCAATCACAGGTTGTTTTCACAATCCTGATGAGTTCAAATAAGTCCCCTTCACCTCTTGTTGGTGTCCATATCTTTGGGTAGTCTGTGTAGGGTAGTGCCGCTGAGCTAAATGGTCGTTGTTGAAGATCGAAAGCAGAGATAGGTCAGAGACTGTCTTTTGTGGAACTCTTGATTTCAAAAGCCTGCAGCTGATGTGCACTCCATTCACCTATATCCAGAACATTCTGTTTTTTGGCTGGTTTCGTTACCGAAACGGAAGTGAGTTAGTGAAACCCATTTTCGCAATCTTCCTTATAAGGAGTACATGTGGCAGTGTCAAAGACTGCGAAATCATGGAATATTACATGGATCGGTATTCCTTACTCCAAGAAGGTCGACCAACTGTCCCATGTTATAAGGAGATTCAACACACAGGTCTTGCATTTACTAAGCCTGTGTTGGGTCTATTGATAATGTTGTTTTCATACATGTATTCTCTCAAATGTTTATCGACTGGTCCCTCTATTACCTTCGACTCTATTGGCATAAGCCCATCGCATTGCCTAGAAACCGAAACATTACAATAACGGTGAGCCCAGTTATCACGCAAACTGCATTTGAATGCTGAGTCGCCACGGTTTTCCCGTCTTGTTTTCCCAGTAGACTGTGTTAGCCGGAGTATGTGACATCCTTTCCCCCTAATTTGTCATTGCTTACTGCTCTGACTAAGAGTAGAAATCCAGGTATGAGTGTGATTTGGGTGATTAGTTGGATACTCGTTTATGATGCCCGAGTCGAACAATCAATGCTGTATACAATGCTGTACGTTTCGTCACCTTGTGTCATTTTAAGTTTACTTATAAGCTTGTTGACAGATAGAAGGGATTTTTAAAATTATTATTAACCCCATGCATTAAAACCTCTACTAGTCGTCCTTGTAATGATAGTGTACGTACTGGTAGAAACGCTATTACCGTGCGGTTTATTCGGCAGACTGAGGGTCGAATGTGAAACAATATAGGGACTGAGTGCAAAAGGCTTAAGTTACGAAAGAGAAAATTGTGAAAACAAATGGATATGGGCTATATAAGAATGAAGCTTAAAGGGTACTTAAAATCACAGCACAACCTCTAACTGTTCTACCCAACAACTTTGCGTGAACCCAGTAACTTTACATAGGTTGTATGTTTGAAAGAAACTCACTGAATGTCACAGTTGAAACAGCTAAGAAGAGAGCAGTCGATTGATGTGGCTAGACCTATTACACAATGGTTCAACCTTGGTATGATTACGGTTATCAGATATGCCATTGTGCTTGTCTACCAGTAAGGAAAGAAGCAGTTTGTGTCTTCCGGGGGGTAAAAATACTGATCTGGCAGTTGAAATTTGATACTTCATGTCGTTGGTGTAACAATAGATTCAAACAGCGCGTGGCAGAAGTAGCAAACTGTTATCATTCGCCATATGCATCTTCATGGTATTGAAGCACTCTTGATAATGAAATAGTATGGTCCTAATCATATCAATTCTGGATTCGAGGTGTATAATAAGTTAATAGTTAGTAGTTAGTTAGCAACACTTGGACTAATCATTCTCTGTACACACGGAACTGACGTAAACGTCTGGTCCCCTTTTGAAAGGTACTGTATAAAGTATCTTCTCTACCATCTTCGGTGAGGAGTTCATCAAGTTAATTGGGTTTACTTTTTAGTTCGATCACACTTTTAAGTACTTGTCTCTGTACATATTCCAGGAGGGTAATGTTCCTCCTGAAGTAATCGCGGGTTTTTATTTTTCCCTGAATTGTATTCAACATGTCCTTTGGTTTCGGTACAATTCTCTATGAATTTCGGTGAATATAGGTTTTAACGAATGCATGTATTAGTGAAGGTATGCTTTTCTTTAAGGTTTTCCTTCATGCTGAGTTTACTAGTGTGGCCAAAAAGGGTTTATGGGATCCCCTTGTGGCAGCTTATTGGACAGAAGCTGTCGTAGTTTAAATAAATTCTGCTGGATAGGCCCTATTTATCAATACCTGCAATCATATTTACCGATTAACTTGTACATGCCAAAGCACATACATTGGGAGCACAGAGAAGAAAAATATGTCTACCTTCCCGACCTCGTTTTGAAGAATTTGAGAGTGAGAGTCGAAATAAACTTAGGTAGTTCAATAACTCGATGTACAGTCGATAGAAGGCATCTCCCTACAATAACTGCGATCTTCCAGAGTTAACATAAGACGAAGATACACGGTGTCTTATCGATTTGCCAGAGTAGCAGCAATAAAAAGCTCAAACCAGATTTACGTGTCTAGTAAGGGACATTTGAAGAATTATGGTCTACTATGATATTAGTACTGCTCTAATAATAGACATAATCCTAAATTTGTAGATTTGTCATGATATAACTGCCTAATCTATAAGATCTTACGTGGAAGTCACACCATCGACTACACCAACTCACTGTATCATATCAATTACCGATACATGGTGTAGAACAAGGTTAGGCTAGAGAAAGAACAATGTATTAAATATGAATAGAAGATATGAGGTAACATTCAGCAGAGACCACGCCTGCATGGCCGAGCCATGCCGTTCGATCAACTCTAGTCTATTCAATTCATTGTTCGTGGGATCGTCGCGCGACGGAGGTTACCAAGCATAATAAGAATCCTCCGGGTATTAGTAAGCTGAAGGATAAATCAAAAAGAAAGCGGCAGCATCTGGTCGGAAAATACATGTAATAATTTTAAAATATCTGCCTTCATGCTTAAAACGCTTAAAATGAAAATTTGGGTGAATATTATTTGAACTATAATGAATGGCATAACAATAACAATAATAATAAAACGATGCGTGTTAATAGCCGTTGGTTAATAACTTAACGTATAGGTAGTAAGTATTTTGTGTTTAGAAATATTAAAGTAATGAATATTGTAGAGATGTTAATATTGGTATTAGTTTTGGTTTAAATTATGAAATCAATTTACAATTATGCCGGTATGTTGTCCATATGAGTTGATTTCTAATTGCATCTGTATTAATAGGCTAACTGAAGGAACAAAAGTATTACCGTGGAGAAGAATTCCAACTAGTGTTCCAGTTAGTTTGATACGGTTTATTTATTTACGGGGAGATTTTCTCAGCCTCATTTTTGCTTGACCGTGATAGAATTTAGTAATACTACTAATACACATGAATGGTTATCAAAACAAAATTTAAATACGTGAGTGATAATTATGTGAATTTTGGACAGATAGCTAGAAACAAATCGTTAAACATGAGTGTATTCGTAAGAGACATGCTCTAGACTCAATGTCCTGATCTGCGGCAGACTATTTATTTATATTTATACTTGCCGGCTGATTGGACATACAAGTTAGTTGCACGTATGAAGGCAGAATACGACTTAATTGAGATATAGTGGTTATAAGTTATTAAAATCAGCTAAGCCCATGTGTCATATTACTAAGTGTTGTGCTGCAATATGTATTTAGCTAAATAAGCTTTTACAAGATGATTAACAGTGAGAGATGCTCATGTGATTATCAGGAAAAACATAAGTTGTAACCAAGGGGAATACACTCCCAACTCACGTCTATGATAATGGCTTGAACCTTAGTCAGTGTTGGGGTAAATTCGACATTGATATTTTCAGTTTGCAGGATATTTGCTCGACTGCTTATACTGATTATTTGCATGCATTATTGTGTCGCTAAACTTCCAATTAAACTGACAAGGTTTCAAGATATTTACTGAGTGAGCAACTGATAGAGAAACATACCGTAATCATCTGTAGTGAATGGAGATAAAAGAAAAACAACACTAGTGATAATTATATGTCAATTTGCTGACCGATTTTGTTAATAGTTTCATTAATTTTATCAATCATATTACGTGATTGTCAAGTCATGACAATGCTTTATGAAGATATCCTGAAACTATTATGTTTAACTAGTCATGGTGTTGATGAGGACTAGTCAGTGGAAAAATAGGTATTGTTGCTTTAGGTGATTCGAAATCATCAGAAATTTGTAACGTTAGAGAATCCGAGACGCCTGATTTAATTATAAATTATAATACAGAAAGATTCGTTTAGTGTTAATTCTAGTAGGCTACGGAGTTTTGATTTTAAACGTTTGTTTAGCCAACAGCTACCTAGGGATTTAGTTATTTTACTAGTGCAGTTGATAGTACCTAAATTTTTAATCTTATTATCTAAACTATGTTCGCATTTTAGGCTGCTTATATGATAAACCTATCCATTAATCCATATACGATTAGCAACAACGACTATGATGGGTTTATTAATAAATGTTAAAGGCGATCTAGATGATTTCGAAATTTAGAAGACATGGAGATATAGTGTAACGTATGTATGGGCCAGGTTAACATGCAGGTTGTTGACGTATATGACGATTTAAAAATAATGAACATGACCAGAAAATAATTTTAAAGTTTAGACTGCTTGTGAAACTTCAGGCCGGAATATGATGCGTTATAAACATTCCATAAAAAGTTACTGCATTTAGCCTAAAGACACTTACAAATATGTGGCAAACGCAATTGGAAAACATATACATGTTAAGTACAGAAAAGTCATCCAGTAAAATAGTTTAACTCGCCTGGATTATTTTTGAAAATTAGATTATTCAGTGGACGACATATATAACGCCATTCGTGGGGAGTAGAAATGATCCGAAAGCATCCAGAATAAAACATGCAGTATGGCAATCACTTCCAGGCTGCTTGATGCTGTTAAGGTTTTTGGGACTCTCTCTGATCAGAACAACTGAATGAATCCAGATAATTGTGTGCCATTGAATGAGCTATCTAAAATGAACTTATGATTGCAGAAAACTTATAGCTGGAACTCACCGTATTTTTTGGAGAAGTGTCATCCTTGTTGTTTGGCCACGGAACTCGAGAATATGAAATTAGGCAGGCAGTGGTCGGAAGAGAAGATATTACAGGATAGTGCAGTTTAAAACAGGATGTGTTAAATGAAGGAACACTGAGAATTAGATCCAGATAACTATTTATTCCTTGAGTGCATTGTTAGTCAATGTATATTTACGCCATTTACAGGTCATATTTGCTAGATCTTGATGTTTAAACAAGTCTATGTCGCTGAAGCATGTAAATGCTATTAAAGCTTGTTAACGAACCATCAAAGCTAATTAGTTGATAAAGATGATCAACTTATATTATCGATTGAGCTAGTAAGTTATGTGAACTAATAGATATAACATTACGATAATATATGTGACCATTATTCAAGGGACTATACGAATACTGGGTTTACAAAAATAAAAACCGATTGAGAAGGTTAAGGTGGAAATAAGGATTAACAGCAATGGGTTGCATTTCTTTAGTTGGGCTCACCAATGTAGAATTATGGTCTACTATGATATTAGTACTGCTCTAATAATAGACATAATCCTAAATTTGTAGATTTGTCATGATATAACTGCCTAATCTATAAGATCTTACGTGGAAGTCACACCATCGACTACACCAACTCACTGTATCATATCAATTACCGATACATGGTGTAGAACAAGGTTAGGCTAGAGAAAGAACAATGTATTAAATATGAATAGAAGATATGAGGTAACATTCAGCAGAGACCACGCCTGCATGGCCGAGCCATGCCGTTCGATCAACTCTAGTCTATTCAATTCATTGTTCGTGGGATCGTCGCGCGACGGAGGTTACCAAGCATAATAAGAATCCTCCGGGTATTAGTAAGCTGAAGGATAAATCAAAAAGAAAGCGGCAGCATCTGGTCGGAAAATACATGTAATAATTTTAAAATATCTGCCTTCATGCTTAAAACGCTTAAAATGAAAATTTGGGTGAATATTATTTGAACTATAATGAATGGCATAACAATAACAATAATAATAAAACGATGCGTGTTAATAGCCGTTGGTTAATAACTTAACGTATAGGTAGTAAGTATTTTGTGTTTAGAAATATTAAAGTAATGAATATTGTAGAGATGTTAATATTGGTATTAGTTTTGGTTTAAATTATGAAATCAATTTACAATTATGCCGGTATGTTGTCCATATGAGTTGATTTCTAATTGCATCTGTATTAATAGGCTAACTGAAGGAACAAAAGTATTACCGTGGAGAAGAATTCCAACTAGTGTTCCAGTTAGTTTGATACGGTTTATTTATTTACGGGGAGATTTTCTCAGCCTCATTTTTGCTTGACCGTGATAGAATTTAGTAATACTACTAATACACATGAATGGTTATCAAAACAAAATTTAAATACGTGAGTGATAATTATGTGAATTTTGGACAGATAGCTAGAAACAAATCGTTAAACATGAGTGTATTCGTAAGAGACATGCTCTAGACTCAATGTCCTGATCTGCGGCAGACTATTTATTTATATTTATACTTGCCGGCTGATTGGACATACAAGTTAGTTGCACGTATGAAGGCAGAATACGACTTAATTGAGATATAGTGGTTATAAGTTATTAAAATCAGCTAAGCCCATGTGTCATATTACTAAGTGTTGTGCTGCAATATGTATTTAGCTAAATAAGCTTTTACAAGATGATTAACAGTGAGAGATGCTCATGTGATTATCAGGAAAAACATAAGTTGTAACCAAGGGGAATACACTCCCAACTCACGTCTATGATAATGGCTTGAACCTTAGTCAGTGTTGGGGTAAATTCGACATTGATATTTTCAGTTTGCAGGATATTTGCTCGACTGCTTATACTGATTATTTGCATGCATTATTGTGTCGCTAAACTTCCAATTAAACTGACAAGGTTTCAAGATATTTACTGAGTGAGCAACTGATAGAGAAACATACCGTAATCATCTGTAGTGAATGGAGATAAAAGAAAAACAACACTAGTGATAATTATATGTCAATTTGCTGACCGATTTTGTTAATAGTTTCATTAATTTTATCAATCATATTACGTGATTGTCAAGTCATGACAATGCTTTATGAAGATATCCTGAAACTATTATGTTTAACTAGTCATGGTGTTGATGAGGACTAGTCAGTGGAAAAATAGGTATTGTTGCTTTAGGTGATTCGAAATCATCAGAAATTTGTAACGTTAGAGAATCCGAGACGCCTGATTTAATTATAAATTATAATACAGAAAGATTCGTTTAGTGTTAATTCTAGTAGGCTACGGAGTTTTGATTTTAAACGTTTGTTTAGCCAACAGCTACCTAGGGATTTAGTTATTTTACTAGTGCAGTTGATAGTACCTAAATTTTTAATCTTATTATCTAAACTATGTTCGCATTTTAGGCTGCTTATATGATAAACCTATCCATTAATCCATATACGATTAGCAACAACGACTATGATGGGTTTATTAATAAATGTTAAAGGCGATCTAGATGATTTCGAAATTTAGAAGACATGGAGATATAGTGTAACGTATGTATGGGCCAGGTTAACATGCAGGTTGTTGACGTATATGACGATTTAAAAATAATGAACATGACCAGAAAATAATTTTAAAGTTTAGACTGCTTGTGAAACTTCAGGCCGGAATATGATGCGTTATAAACATTCCATAAAAAGTTACTGCATTTAGCCTAAAGACACTTACAAATATGTGGCAAACGCAATTGGAAAACATATACATGTTAAGTACAGAAAAGTCATCCAGTAAAATAGTTTAACTCGCCTGGATTATTTTTGAAAATTAGATTATTCAGTGGACGACATATATAACGCCATTCGTGGGGAGTAGAAATGATCCGAAAGCATCCAGAATAAAACATGCAGTATGGCAATCACTTCCAGGCTGCTTGATGCTGTTAAGGTTTTTGGGACTCTCTCTGATCAGAACAACTGAATGAATCCAGATAATTGTGTGCCATTGAATGAGCTATCTAAAATGAACTTATGATTGCAGAAAACTTATAGCTGGAACTCACCGTATTTTTTGGAGAAGTGTCATCCTTGTTGTTTGGCCACGGAACTCGAGAATATGAAATTAGGCAGGCAGTGGTCGGAAGAGAAGATATTACAGGATAGTGCAGTTTAAAACAGGATGTGTTAAATGAAGGAACACTGAGAATTAGATCCAGATAACTATTTATTCCTTGAGTGCATTGTTAGTCAATGTATATTTACGCCATTTACAGGTCATATTTGCTAGATCTTGATGTTTAAACAAGTCTATGTCGCTGAAGCATGTAAATGCTATTAAAGCTTGTTAACGAACCATCAAAGCTAATTAGTTGATAAAGATGATCAACTTATATTATCGATTGAGCTAGTAAGTTATGTGAACTAATAGATATAACATTACGATAATATATGTGACCATTATTCAAGGGACTATACGAATACTGGGTTTACAAAAATAAAAACCGATTGAGAAGGTTAAGGTGGAAATAAGGATTAACAGCAATGGGTTGCATTTCTTTAGTTGGGCTCACCAATGTAGAATTATGGTCTACTATGATATTAGTACTGCTCTAATAATAGACATAATCCTAAATTTGTAGATTTGTCATGATATAACTGCCTAATCTATAAGATCTTACGTGGAAGTCACACCATCGACTACACCAACTCACTGTATCATATCAATTACCGATACATGGTGTAGAACAAGGTTAGGCTAGAGAAAGAACAATGTATTAAATATGAATAGAAGATATGAGGTAACATTCAGCAGAGACCACGCCTGCATGGCCGAGCCATGCCGTTCGATCAACTCTAGTCTATTCAATTCTTTGTTCGTGCCTTCTCCATTCTTAGGTATTTCTTTGTGTTAAATATTGAATATCTATTTTCTGAGGAGTCTTGTGCTTAGCTTTGAAGATTGTGAGGTTATGGTCTAATGCCACTACACATTAATTAACTTGTCCTTACCCCAGTAAGTTTGCATCTTAGACATAGTAAACTGAACTGTTGACAAGGAAGGTGTTCAGGATGTTTATATTGTGGTTCATTTCCTTACATTCATAGGAAAAGAAGTATTGTATTTCGACCTATTGGAATTATAGCACTAACTAAGAATCCCAGAAATAACGCAATTGAATTAAGAAGACACAGACACAACCGAATGTACTGTATTTGGAATTCGAAATCGTGCAATCAATCAGTACAATAGTATCATTAGTTCGTTCAAACACCACATCCGCCACAGCCTAAATTGGAGTCTAGGTGTTTGTAATCAATCGTACGTCTTCTTCTCAAATTCATCCTGGGTCTGTCTGCCATTATATTCGAAAAGGATTCTGTATTATCTAGAATTTGCTCATTAGCATTAAAATTAACAACGGAAATTGGAACAGACTCACCTGGTTCCTGAAATTGTATTTGATCAACATGTCGACTGTGTGTACTTAAGTCATTGATGTCTAGAATTCGCACCATCGATTTTCCGACATTCTTCAGAACAATACCCGTAGATGGTCGAAGATCATTTCCCCGATAGTATGTAACTTCTGCAGACTCCAAACATCTCATATTCGACCGAAGAATTCTTCCTTTCAATAGCTTCGCTGGAGTCTCCTTCGTCACCGAATGTCTGGCATTTCTATATTGCAATAGAAAGGTATCTACTCCCCTCTCCAGCTCATGAAATGTTGAGGCGGCTATAGAATCAATAGCAGTCTTTAATGTCCTGACAAAATTCTCTGCCTGACCATTAGAACACGGATGTCTGGGAGCAGTAAACAGATGTTTGCACCCTATACCGTTCAACCAGTTAGTGACCGCATCTGCAGCAAAGTGAGAACCATTGTCAGTCACTAACACCATAGGAACCCCTTCTCGACTAAACGCCTTTCTTAATGCTTGGATTGTGAAGTCAGAATTAGGTGAAGTTGTAAAAAAAACTTCAGGCCATTTTGAAAAAGAATCAATAACTACTAGTGCATAGTATTTACCAAGAAACGGACCACAATAGTCAGCATGAATTCTCTGCCAGGCCTCAGACGATACTGGCCATGGCGTCCACTTCGAAGGATGACTTTTCAACTGATGACATTTCTCACAATTGTTTGCTGTACGACATATATCTGCATTTATCTCTGGCCACCAACATGTGAGCCTTGCTAAGGACTTCATTTTCTCAACACCTAAATGACCACTATGAAGATCTTCAAGAACAGATTTACGCAATGGAGGAGGAATGACAACACGATCATTTAAACACAGAATACCATCAGGAGTAGTCGATAGCTCATCCCTCTTTGAAAAATAGATAGGAAATCTACGTTTCAAATTAGCAGTCCAGCCTTTTCGTATAGCACTGAGTATACATCCAAAATATCTGCGAGTTTCTCCAATGAGATCTGAACGTCTCACTGGTAAGGGTTGCACTAACAAACAGTCCGAAGTATTAATAGGTCGATCTTGTAATGACTGTCGAGAAATGTAGTCAACATGTTGAATTTGTTTGGCACTTCTGTGCTGAACCGTATAGTCATATGCACTCAAAGCAATACTCCATCGTTGAACCATAGCAGCTGAGGAACGTGCTAAGGATTTTTCAGGATGATAAATAAACTTTAAAGCTTCATGATCAGTAACAATAGTGAATTTCTTTCCGAATAAATATTTATGAAGTCTTTTAACAGCCCAAAACACAGCTAATGCTTCTCGCTGAGTCTGTGAATAACCTTGTTCAGTAACAGTGAGTTTGCGTGAAACACAAATAACTGGTCTACCTTCCTGTTCCAAAACTGCACCAATTCCCACAGGTGATACATCAGTAATAAGCACAGAATGTACACTAGGGGAGTACGTTCGAAGAACAGCATCACTTTGAAGAAACTTTAGTAGATTACGTAAGCATGACTCTTGTTCCTCACTCCATTTGAATGAATTGGATGTCAAAATATTAAATAAACAATTTGCACGACAAGAAAAATTAGGAATAAAACGGGAATAGTATTGAAGAGCACCCACTAGTGAACGTAATTCCGTAAGATTTTTTGGAGACGGGGCATTTGTCAGCGGAGCTAGTCGTTTCATATCTGGTCTAAAACCATTACCATCAACTAGGTATCCAAGGCATTCAAAACTAGATACACAAAACGAACACTTATTTGGATTCACTGTAATATTCTTCTCAATTAAACGACGCAATAAAGCAATAAGTCTCTGGTCATGAACTGCCTTATTAGAACCATGAACAATGAGATCATCTTGATAAACTTCAACACCTTCAAGATCACTAACTACTTTATTCATAACTTCCTGAAATATGGCTGGAGAACAACTAAGACCAAATGGAAGAAAATTGTATTTGAACAGACCAAATGGAGTGTTAATTGTCGTCAAAATAGATGAAGATTGATCTAAAGGAATTTGAAGATAAGCATCTTTTAGGTCAACTTTCGAGAACACTTTAGAACCATGAAGTCGATTTAGAATATCTTCAGCCTCCACCGTCGTGCACGTTTGCTTCAACAAACGGGAATTCACAGTTAATCTATAGTCACCACAAATTCTAGGGGTCTTGCCGTCCGACTTCAGTGGCGTAACGATAGGAGTACCCCATGCTGAAGACTGAATTGGTTCAATTATGCCTTTCGCACACAAATCGTTTAATGTCTTATGTACTGCTTCTCGAAGACCATAAGGAATTATTCGTCTTTTAAGAAAAACTGGATCACCCTGTACTTGAAGTTTTATAGGCTGAATTTTCATACCTCCACTGCACTTAGCACACCTAGCTATCAAATCTTTAAGTAAAGTATCAGAATTCTCCTTAGAAACTAAGAAGGACAACTCCACTTTAAGCCTTTTCAAATTCTTTAAACCTAATATTGACAGTCCTGTTTCGCTAACTAAAAATTCACAAGGTATGTATGAAGAATTATCATCTCTTATTAGCAATTCACAGCATCCTCGTATGGGCAGTCTGTGTCCAGTAATCCCCAATATTGATACTTCAGTGGGTCGTACTACAATGTTAGGATCTAAGAATTTCAAGTTCTTGAATGAAATAATGGACTCTATACTGCCTGTGTCCACAATAAAGTCATGAAATGAACCAAGCGATGTATATAGTCGCTTTTGAATATGAGCATTTCCTTTCGAAATAGTAGACAAAGATAAATGATCGCTAGAAACATCCGAATTATTGAGATTTAAATGACAAGATTTAGTACTACTTGAAGCAAAATGGACAGTAGCCTTGCATACCGACTGAATGTGTCCCATCTTACCACATTTAAAACATTTAGCATTACGAAATGCACATGAATTACGAGGATGAAACTTTCCACATGATAAACATTTACCAAACTTCATCTCACCTTTGTGATTTGCTTTGTAATTCCTTGTTGAAACACCTTTCATATTTACACAAGAATAGGATTCACCGTTAAATAAACGCAAGTTCGATTGACTCTGAGATTGTAGTTCATCAGGACAACTAAGCAAAGTATTAGAAATCTTCATTGACTGGATATCAAGTTCATTTACCGCTTCATAGTTAATACACGCAGTTCTAGCATCTTGAAAGGAACAGTTTGGCATTTTTAACAGCTCTCTTTCCAAACTCGGTATGTTGATTCCTGCAATTAATCGATCTCTAAGTTGTACATGAAGTTGATCACCGAAATTACACTTGGCAGCTTGTTTCTGCAATTCAAGGATGAATTCCCGAACTTTTTGATCATTTTGACGAACCATCTTATGAAATTTCGCCCTTTCACGGCATTCGAAACTGGTGCATTTTACATGATTTAATAATAGCTCTTTCAGAGTTGCATAAGGAAGTGAGATAGGTTTTTCTGGATATGCCAAAGTTTTTAATAAGCTGTAAGCTTCTCTCCCAATGAATGTCAGGAAATGTGCCACAATTTTATCACCTTTGACATCTTTCTTAGTCATGCTCCAGATTTCAAACCTTTCCAAATAATCCTCAAATGCTTCCGAAGTTGAATGAATGTCCAACTTTTCCATTGCAGGTTCCATCACGACGCCAGTATTGTATTTCGACCTATTGGAATTATAGCACTAACTAAGAATCCCAGAAATAACGCAATTGAATTAAGAAGACACAGACACAACCGAATGTACTGTATTTGGAATTCGAAATCGTGCAATCAATCAGTACAATAGTATCATTAGTTCGTTCAAACACCACAGAAGCCTACAGTTTGGCGATCCCAGAAAAGCCGATTTCATTCCTTTATGCAACTCTCAAGTAACTACCAGACCATGTAAAGTGTACACAACTTCGAATACTGTAAAGAAACGATTCGTCATGACATCAGGAGTTCCACCACATTGATACGTCATCTCAGTCCAATGCGTAATCAAGATTATTCATTGAGAAGTTACGAATCAGGTCACGAAGATAACCATAAGTTTGGCAAGTGCTTGTTTTATAGTAAGTTTCAACCATGTAATTTATGCGTATTTCGAAATTCTAAATGTTTGTACTGTGGTATGATTAGACACACAGGCAGTTTCTAATACTACTACTCTTTTCGATGCAAGCAATGCTAAATTTTGTGATTCTGGTCCTAATAAGTTGTGTGTTTCTGACGATCAATTACCTTTATCCGCGACTTAGAGAAACAGCATAAAGTTGTAGTGTGGTATCGATTCGCCGTCGACTTTGATCACCACTAGAGGAAGACTACGTGCCAGTTACTACATTAGATTCCCCCGTAGGTCAAGTATCAGAAGGCAGTTGATGGCTGTAGTCGAGATGTATTTGTTAGCGATCTCGTGGTATTGAAATAATCTCGAGATCGTGCCAAATTTTGCAAATGGGGTTACTGAGCGTGACCGAATTTGTGCAAGGTCACAACCAACGGAAGAATGTAGGGTTTCAGTACAGTTAAACAAATGGGTACAGTAAAACAATCACTGGTGCAATTGGTTATAATAATAATAATTGTTTTCATTATACTAATCGCGTTCTTTTCATAAAAGTAGGTCACACAAGAGTTGAGTGAATTTCAGAGTTATTGTGAAACAAAGGCTTGTAGTTAATTAACTTATTATCGGATTTTTCATGCTAGTGCACCTGATGTCACAGGTATTTGCAGTTTGATGACGTTTTAACCAGTAACACCTATTATGAATCGTGCCCACATAGTCAAGTCAGAAGCGAGGAGGCTCGGTGATATGTTTGATAGGATATCGGTATATCGAGAAGCGACTGATCCAAAATGGCCAGCGATTGCATGAGTTGAGCATGGTGTTCCCACTCGTGCCCCGGTGCGGATGCATAAACGAGAGCCTTCAGCTAAGTGAGTTCATTAAAACTAATGTGGTCAGCATCCAATGTCGAAGATTTACAGCGCAATTTATTTTGCAGATTTATTTACCTCTACATACAAAATATGGTATGTCCTAACGATTCACATATTTCTGATGAGATTTCTTATAAATCTGAGGAGAATATGTTGAGTGAATGAAATCATGATTTAAAATCTGATTCGATTTTGATAGATGCTGATTTTTCTAGCGATCCATTATTCTTTGATAAATTCTCAGTAAATTTGAGGAAAATATTTCGGAGGAATTACGTCCTGATGTCATATCAAATATTATTTATCCCCATGATGTATTTGGTACTTGTGGGGAACGTGTTCAATGCGAAGCATGAGTACCGCATGAGCTCGATTTTAATTACGATAAGGATGATTTAGTAGCAACTGTTGTTTCTTGTTATCATGAAGTCACTTTTAATGAACACTTTCGTCAGTGTAAGAAATACGTTTTAAATGAAGTAACATTATTCAAAACTTAGGGATATGAAGATACAACGTCATTTCGTGAAGGAGGAAAATCTATGGTTCAAATTCTAGATATCAATTGTTTCAGTACACAACCGACAGGTTGATTGTACACGGCTCCAGGATCAAGGCGAGTCCGTTCCCACTTTAGGTGTTAATTCTAGATCAAACAGAGACTACATCCAGTACACGATCGGATAGATTCATGGTGAACTTTGGTAGAAAAGGTACAACTGACTGCGAAAATTCGAATTTTCATTTAAGCTATTGCGTATGCGGTGTTTGTATGAACTAATGATTCCTTTGTACTTGATCTGCTTGATCTGGAATTCCAAATACAATACGTTTGTTCGTGTTTACCTAGTAATTCTTGGTTGAATTGCCTTATTTCTGGGTTTCCTAGTTTGCATAATAATTCAAATACTCCTAATTATCACAATTTTCTGTATCTTATACTTATTCATGGAGTGCTTAAGCTGCCAAGAAAAGGCAATTAAAAAATTCGTTTATGATGTCAGTACTGTCTAGCTCCAAGATACACGTAACTGTTCAGGTATTTGTTACCTAAACAACTTTGTTCTGCATATGTACGACCCGAATCCATACAGTCAGAGAAATTGACTTTTAACTCAAGAATTACTACAGCTAGACTGCAAAATAACAAGTAGGGAAATATATAAGAAATACTAACCATACAAAAGAAGATAAGGTGGAAGCCACCAAGTATAAACGTCAAAAATTTACTTTACGCATGAAATGACTTATGTGTATAGCGGTCTGCAGTAAGATAAGATTACTATGATTCATTTAACCATAACACAAATATATTGTGACTAAGCGGATCCTGACTCAAACCAAACGTACTTATCCACTAGCAACAAACTGGATAGGGTAACCCAACCAATCAGACAAGACAAAATTAACTCACTCATCAAAAACACAACATCAAGGAAACCACTGGAAAACAGAAACTGTGAACAAAAAACTAAATAGGACCACCTTAATAAGACTATGAACATGATATACGTGAATAAACGGGATTAAGGAAGTAACGTTACACATAGGCGGAAGGACAACAAAAGGTATACATGACGGATTTTCAATTCAGGATTGTCCTATAAATCCCTTAAAACCGTTTCGTTTGGTATTGTTATTTTTTGAACCGTTGTCTAGAATTTATTTTTGTGAAATTTTCATTTGTGGAACCACGGTAGGTAACCCTAGTTCTATTGGTAGAAAAGGCTAGACTAGTAGCGAGTAGGTCTTTATATAGCTCATTGCACAGCACATCGTGCAGCGGGGTCATCTGTTCAAACGCACAACGCTTTTAAGCATTCGAAATAAGATAATAGGAAGTATGATACCCATACAAAATGAGGGAGTGAGTGAATACTTGAGCCCCATTCTTTTGACATATACTTATTTGTTTGAGGTCAACCCTAAAGTAATCGATCCTAAGTTGTTACATATTTTACAGTGTTTTTTAAACTAAAAGTTTATCAGTTGACTCTGGTTAAGATCATCTGTGGCGGCCCGTGATCTGACTCCAATTAGATTGTATGGAAGATGGCTGGGAAGCCAACTCCTTTTTAAGCTAGGCATTACTCAATATTTATAGGCAGACAAAATAAACCACAGACATGTGATGAGTCATGGGACATGAAGTGTACATACATACGCTCATATGAAAACAGTCAAGGCTAATAAGCGAATAATTAACAAGGTCAAAATATGACTCAAATAGAATGAAATGTCTGAAAACTAGAATAAGATATATTATGGGCTAAAACTTATGACTAACACTACAAAGCCACCTCGTAGAAAATAGCACATTTAAAAAGTGTCTGTTTTCGAAAATAACACTGAAGTGATATGAAGTTAACATTAACAATAAGTAGCCAAAAAAATTATACAACACTCAATAAAGTATAGTGTCACATGAGGGGTGAGTGTATTATATGGAAATGTCATACTTATGTAAAAGAATTCATGAATATCGAAAAGGCGCAGACAAAATGGAAACGTTAACTTGCGTATATGAGCAAATTAATGAGCGTACAAAAATTTAACATCTAATAATGCTATGACTGTCTGAACCATAAAATAAAACGTTCATATGAGCGATTCAAAATATCGTGAAAATAGTGATAAATTGTTTGTGGGTATGACGGCGAAATAAATCGTAAAAATAAGTAAAGTAGAATACGACAGAAATTGGTCTGTGATGCCGATAGAATAGTGAAATATGTTAAACATATGTTCTGTTGTGCCGCAGTAGAATAAATAGCATCGACTAGCGATGAGTGAATTCGAATTTAAATGCGTAGTTCCCGTTCGTAGGATGATAATAGTCAAGTCGTGAAATGATATCTACATCAACGGGTGATATTCGTTGCTGTACTGCAATTGATAATAATCATAAAATGCAAAGTCAGTGAACGTTGTCGTCTGCGTTGTGACAGATGCATTGAGTTATCATTAAATATGTAATGGTAGAACGACCAGAGGAACAGAATAGTGACTGAGTAGACGAAGTACGTAGAGTCGTATTCCTTTTTGGTCATGAAGCCTAGAGTGGTTTGTATGGTTTGAGGGAGATGCGCTCGATCTCGTTTGTTACAAAACCGTACCAAGGCATGACAAAAATACCAATACATATGATTAGCGATGGCGACATATGAGACTGACTTGGATGAAAGGAACAAGAGTGTATCTTTGAGAGACTAGCTCTTAACTCTATGTTCTGATATACCGTGCGATGGGTATAGAATAGTAGTTGCAGTACTCGAATAACGTTTTTGGTTGATAAATGATGCGGCATGCAGTTATGCATGTGAAAGAATCGATGAGATGAACGTAATGGTTTCTAATCAGCTAGTTAGAGGCATCCACAGACATAATAGGAGGCGATTTCGAAATGAAGAATGTGTGTTATGATAACATAAAATAATGACCTTGACTAAGTGAATGAATGTAATATTAGATCAAATGACATGAAAAAAATTAAAACGAACTCATTTAAAGCAGGAAAATTTCACGTTTTTGAATAGTAAAAATATTCCAGTGAGTTTTGAATGTCATGAAGTGAAGTGTTCATAAAATGATAAATTGTTCGGTGAACAATACGATTACGAAAATGTCATAATTTAATGACAGCACGAACAAGATTAATAATTCCACATTCAGTCATGATATTGAAAATAATGTAATAATAAGCATATAATGATAATTCGAATAGTAATGGAGCAAACCGACGAATGAATCAATGAGAATAGTTGACATGAGGACAAAGTAACAATAAGATAATACGACTTGAGCATGTCCATGTCATGTTGCACAGGCTTTGCTGAGTGCGTCGGATTGGAGATTGTGCTGGCTTCGCTGAATTTGTTCGTCGTCCGCGGGTTTACTATTTTTGAGAGGTTTCGTGGTTTTGTCGTCGTTTAAATCGGGCGATGTTCGTCGAAAGGTGCATCATTTTAGTCGTCAAAAATATGGAGTGCCGTTGTTCATGCATCGACGTAGCTTGCTGCGTTGCGTTCGTCGTCGTCGGGCTTACCAATGTGGCGGCCCGTGATCTGACTCCAATTAGATTGTATGGAAGATGGCTGGGAAGCCAACTCCTTTTTAAGCTAGGCATTACTCAATATTTATAGGCAGACAAAATAAACCACAGACATGTGATGAGTCATGGGACATGAAGTGTACATACATACGCTCATATGAAAACAGTCAAGGCTAATAAGCGAATAATTAACAAGGTCAAAATATGACTCAAATAGAATGAAATGTCCGAAAACTAGAATAAGATATATTATGGGCTAAAACTTATGACTAACACTACACATCAATATGTTTATATTTGTGTGGCTCAAGACGACTGGTAATAAAGTCACTTTTGTTTAAACTCACAGCTGTGGAGCTAGGAGGTTACTTCTTTTCGATCTTAGAATGTCTGCTGGAAACGTTTATTGTTTGTCTTGAATCTTAGAGACAGAAACTTGATCACTTTCTGTTAAGAATATTATTTCCGATTCTAGGGTGCTTAACAGTTGTATTTATTTACCACCTTTTGTTTCACAGTACTTTATTTGTGCCATGTAAACTTCTGACTGCATAGTGGGTGGGAGGCATTGTCGAGGTATTCAAAAGTTTTTTATGTTATTTATTACTACTAATTTAATGTAATGCAAATTAGCAACAGAATCTGTGATTTGATGTAATCATTGATCGTGAGTGGCCCGTGGTTTGAGTGATTTCACCAGGTTATTGGGTGGCAACAGAGCATGATGAGATATCATTCACAAGACAAACTGAGATAAGGATCAATGGGCACAGTGACCTCCTAATCTTAGTACGCATACATTCAATTGCTATCAACGAGAAATAGAATATATGATGATTTCATAAGACCTTATCCACCGTTCTCCAGAGGCTGCTGATGCTTACTGAGTTAAAGTGAGATTTTCAGTCGTTGTTCCACGAAACGCACTTGCCATGACTACTCATTTTGTTGTCTACCATGAAAGCGTCACCTCTTATCCTCCCACCACTTGAAGAATATAGTCGCTACGAAGTCAATCTTCACAAGGTTTTTTCCTTGATTTTCCAAACCATTATGCTCAAATTCTCTAGACTGGTTCCAAAAGGTCATCATCACTTTGTTGATGGTACAAAGTTTGTCTCAAAATACAGAGGAATGAAGGTTCTGAATTGTTGTCAGAGTTTTTGCTCTCGCTCGTTACTGGAGCAAATTATATAGAGTTACTGGTAACTCACGATTCCAAAATTAAAAATACGACCAAACTCAATTTCGGGCATCAAAATTTATCCGAAAATTATATATGATTGACTCAAATATCGTCCTAAAGTTGGTCATAATAATTACGAAACAAACCTTTAATTTGTTAGTTCCTGGTGCAAAAACTGAAATACTAAGCCAAAGACAAAAAGAAACCAAGATTTCCGAAGCCAAACAAGCTCATAAGTTGAATAAATCGAATAAATCCAAAACACAGTGAAATTAGTCATATTCAGTATGACAGTTTTAATCAGTTAAATTTCTTCACTTCTGTAACATCAAATAATACCGGAACTAACTAAGTTGAATTAATTTAACGCAAGTGCAACTTTTAACACTTTAGCAGGAGTTGTAGTGAATGAGAACATAAGTGGGGACAGCCAAATGTATTTAAATACAGTACACAGTAGGTCACTAAAAGGTTTGGTACTAATTTGATGCAAAGCATAAACAGTTTAACTGAACGGTTTTAACAAAGAACGACTGTATAGACAATTTATATTTTCAAAACATGATATAAATATACTGTAAAGCATCAATTGCAGATATACTTAGAAACTCCAGAACTTATTACTTTTCAGAGAATGAATTGTCTTATGAAGTTTAGTCTATTTTAGGCCACGCAAAGGTGAAAACCAAATCTGGAAGATAACAAGTAAATAGATTAAAAAGCTGTTCCAATAGGCTGAAGAAGTACTTCACTCCAAAAATAATTCATATCAAGTAATTCAAACAAGTGAGATCAGAAGACGGTTAATCAACATGGCGGTCGCTATGATCAAAGGCCAAGTAATGCTAGGTAGCTATCAACCATAAGATAACAAAACAGTGATAACATTGCAATCAAAAACAGTTATAACTAAATACCAGCTTTAAACCAGTCCTAGATCAAAGGTTTGACATGGCACACAAAAAAACAGATCATTGGTTTGGAAGCACTGTAATAAAAAAGAAACAGAATTCTGACGTCGTTATATAGCAGGTTTTTTTCGCTATCACACATATATGCACAATTGCATACCGAAAGATCATATAACAGTACATACGGAGAGCTTGGTTCTCCCTGATTACCATAATCCTTTTATAGTTGTCTGTGTCAGAGGTATAGAGAAGGACACGCAAAAAATTTTACACACAGCATAAAAGAATGAAGATTAGAACATCAAGTCAGTTTAAATGTTTGGACACTAATTAGATATAACCGTGTCGCAAACTTAATCATGTACTCCGGAACACAGTAGATGACCTGCCGAGTTTGTAGTTGACACTTGTTTAGACTGTGACAAATTGCAGAGGGTGGCTGATACGACATAGAGGCTATATAGTACAATGAGTAGTGGGCATAATACATCATGATATTTTAAATTTGCCTGGCCAACACTATAATGCTCACTTGGAGGAAACTGTTGTTATAAACCATGATGTAATTCATGACTTTAACTTGCTCTTTATGCTGGATAAGAAAATTACTACATTTTTTGTCACTGTATCTATCACCAACATGTTTGCGAAGGACAAGGTCTTACTGCTGAAATCACTTTTAATAACGGCGGATTACCTTTAAACCTTCAAGAAAACACTACATAATGTTCAGTAATTCACATAATTGAAGAAAGAAAACTAAGTGAAATCACGAATTGTGTAGCCTAAAGACCGTATAAAGTAACTGTGCTACAGCCGTAGCTTCCATAGTCTTTTAACTTGGTCATTTCATCTCAGTTCTCAGGCCTCTGTATTCTGAATCTAGTAGAAAGTTAGAAGTCAGTATTCATATATGTTTAAAATAGATTTAGATTCAAAATCTTGGGTATGTTATATCAACAAGTTCATATTACATCAAGACGTAATATCACGGATTATTGGTCATAATTACAAAAATCTAGACTCCGGTGTTGATGAAACGGCATGGGATTTAACTAACTTGCTTAACTGACGACATCTCAAACTGACAGTTCATACAGTTCATTTTGTCTGTATTACTAGCAAAAGAAATCAACCTCTAATATAGCTTATAACTTTCAGCACTCTAGATTAATCCCGATTAATCGGTATCCAAAACTCGTCGTCGTATGTTGACGTATATATATCGGCTATATGAGGAAGCTTATCAAATGATCCATCTTTATGGAACATTACTCCTTCTGGGATAAAATCTCTCGGATTAAAAACAACTGACTTGTAGTAAGAACCACTACCTGTAGATTCAAATCGTTATTTCCATAAGCTGTCCTCCAACTTTCAGTATAATAACCCCTTTAGATACCGATCTGAATTATTAAAGAACCACATAACTCCTTACTTTCAGTCACCTTAGTCATTTCTTTTCTTTGAATGTAGATAGAGGAGGAGTCTTAAAATGTTATTGAGTAGCATGAACCATGTATTGTGTTTGCATGCACTAATAGACGTCCTTGTTATTGTTTCACCAATTATGAAGTTATGCTTCGACTGGTGGATTATGCTGTGGTTGTTGGATATGATTTCGAAAAGTCAGGTATGTTTCCAACCGAGGTGTTCCATTTAAAAAAGGATGTAGAACTCGACAACTTCTTCGGGTTCAAACTGTGGACACTTTTCTACATGTTTTATGAAACATTAGTGAGTGGTTATTTCTGTATGATGCTGAAGTACTTCAATTCCACCCACTTGTTGTATGATGATGGATTCCTTGAGGCGCACTATCTCATTTAATATATAGAGGTTCCATGAATTAGTTGCTGTAATGATGCACTACACAGTGAAAGTATTATCACCTATGTTTATTCGACGTGTCTCAAACCGCTTACCAATATTTATCTCATTAGTACATTCGTAGCTCGCAAGTATCAGCTATAGGGCACTATGTCGGTTAAATGCATTAATCTTGGTCATTACGATCAGCCAAAAGCAAATTATCGTGTAATGGGTTTAACTATCATGACTCACGACCCTAGCTCTAGTTAAATTTGTAGTCTTCGTTTTCCCACGTCACTTAAATGAACCGGACATACTAGGTAATCGCAAAATTTTTTAAAGGCTTTCCAGTAAAACACTCATAGGTGAGCTGTAATGGACATTTCACTCATTCTGTATCTTACTCCAGTATTCTACCATGGGTTCATATTTTTGCTTCAGGGTATGTAGATCTTCTTAGTAACCAAAACCTAAGAAAGGATGTCCTACTGTTAAGTGCATTAAAAAAACAGCCAACACGTCGCACACATCCATCTTCGGATTCAGAAATGTAAGTTGAATTTTAAGTGCCGCACTGACTCCCACCGCAAGTAATCAAAGAAGCAAAAGTATGGAGTAGATTACGATATAAGTCGTCCGACTGTAAAGTAAGGGTTTGGAGTTAGTGCAGTCTTCTTGGCTGAGGCTGGTACAATACCTGTGATCGATGGTTGATGACGGTCAACAGCATGAGATCGGTGTAAATGACATCGTCTCATTCATTCTGTATCTTTTAATTTATGTGTTAAGTGTTATATCTAAGTTTCCATTCTTCGATCGTGTTCGGTTCTTCAGAACTGCATTTTCCACGACTAGGTTTTTATTGCTGTTGGAGTTATTTCCTCTAACTCGCTTTCCATCTGGTGTTAGGTGTGTCTACTGAAACCAGTACACATGCAAGGTTCTACACTGATGATTACCGATTGACTGACTGCATTTGCCGATCACGTCACTTTTTCCGCCCCGGACGAATAAATTCTTTAAACCTAGTAGTCATAACCACTGGTATTCGTGGGACCAACTTAAAGAATGGCAAACAACTATGATGGGAAACCATGAGAGTAAGCAGACATTGCTATGAAAGACGCATGAGCACCTCATAGATATCGACGACGGGAAACAAAAGGATCAGTAACAAAGCTCATCACCCCGAAATGAAGATTTAACTTAGTTCCTGTGAAATCGGCTAAAAATATACATTAACTATGCACTTCTGTGAAACAACAGGAAAGTCTCTGACTGCTAAAGTGCAAGTAATCTTTGAATTCATGGTCTAATATCACGTCTTTAAAAGCAGGTCTTAGAGGGAATCATTTACAATCGAATAATCACTGGATGCTGATCAAGGTAATGTATTTCAGGTCCTTAGTGCAAACCAAATTCTATCAGTCGCGACCCGGATAGCTCGGTGGTAACATCTCTGGCTGTGAAGCTGGGTGACACGGAGTCAAACCCGTCAGGGAGCATCAGTCCTTTCAAGATTACAGGTATACCTTGCTGGTGAATGCTGAGTAGCAGAAAATCTAAGTCCAGGGCTTCCTGTTGACTACCTCCAATTACTGTCTTAGGGGGAATCATCTTGATTTAGTTGGTTCAAATGGCATTTCATTATAAACTCCACATTGCTTCGTTTGACTGGCGATGTCCGAGTGAAAGGCTTTCAATAGGTTAAAGTAATTTATCAATGCATTTTTAACGCCTGATACTGCCATGAAGTTTGTTGACTAACATCCAAGTTCAGCCGTCAGGTCAAGAAATACAAATTTAATCGGACATCGGTATGCATGTTCCAAGACCTGACGGCTGGTAAATACTTGATCTGTACACCCATGTCCATGCCTAAAACCAGACTCCCATTTTTCTTGGTTTCCGATAAGGCGTTAGATGGTCACCGAAGCTAGTATTCCAGATACATCATTGGTCGAACCAATTCCTCTATGGTAATCACTATAGAATTCCTGTCCCCCTCTAATTCACAAGTATCAGTCTGACGGGATCACATCTGATTTTTGGATAATCTGCTATCTGAACCGATCTAACTTAAAGCTAGGTTATTGTCTTTAGAAACACTCATATATAACTCATCCGAACCAACTGATTTCCCTGATTTAATTAGTTATGCTCTTTTTCAACTTTTATGAAAAATTAAAGGCCTTATGTTGATCTCTTTTTCACACTATGAAATGTGGCTGACAACTAAATAGTAACTTAATGGCAGTCAAGATGTCCTTCAACATTTTGCTCCCATCGTTACATTTGAAAGTAGTCCCATCGATTCCATCGTTATCAGAGTTCCCGGAAGAGCTAAAATATTAACCACAACTCCTTTGGTCAGTTTAAACCAGTTGCTTATCTTTCCCATTCCCTTTCTGTCGTTCATGATGAGTTTTAGTCGATGCTTCTCATACTGATTAAGTTTTCTTAATCTTTTGGTTCAGGTTGCTGACAAACTTCATTGTTATTTTCATAACCGATTACGAGTCATATTAGGCTACCTCAGTATGAACATCCTCTTCTTGGTCGGTCAAGTTCTTAGTTGGTTTTAGGCTAGACATGCACTAGATATTCTTTCTTTTAATGAAAATTGAAAAGGTCTTGTTCCTGTTTATCAAGCGGCAGACAAACGCATATTGTCGTCTGGATGTGGTCTATCACCTCAGATGTGTTCCGATGGCAACAACAATCTCTTACTGATCCTTTCTAGAAGTGTATGATAACGATGTTACTGAATTCCATAGACGTCAGTTCCCCCAAGATTACAGATACACCTTGCTGACGAGTGTCGGGTAACACAAAATCTAGGCCCAGTACTTCCTACCAATTAATTCCATTCACCTAACAAAACTATAATTTATCTTTGTTCATCATTGAGTTAATGTTAGTAATCACCAGATCATATTAAATCGCTACGCTTAAAGTCGATACTTGTTATAAATAAATGATATTCTGATTATATTTGCAGCAAGCACACTGTTATCTGTCAGCTAAGGAAACCGAAGGAGCTGTTCAAGAGTCCTTCATACTGGCTTAATCTATCTGCTTAAGTGTTGAAACTACCCATCACAATTAGATTTAAGCGTTTAGAGTTCTGTAGGCCAGAGAGTTCCTGACAAAACATATCTGGTTTAGTCAATATGTCGTAGCGTAGGCGTTGAGAAAAAGCAACGAAGTATAATCTGATTTTATCGAGTTCTTACTGTCCAGTTTAAAAGGCAAACTCAGAAGTGAGTACCTACTGTAGTCTCATCTGACGGTGCGGGTTTGCACTAGTTCTCCTTATTGACTAGGTGATATCAAGTGGATAATCATTCTAGACTCTAGTATGTAGATCGTGTAGACAAAATACGTTAATGATAAGAGTTTCTAAAGTCTTGAATAGCTAAGCATATCATTCGATCTGATACTGAATTTTAAGGTCGATTTTTCTAAATCCTTTTGTTTGTGGGAGGTAATATCTCTAAATATATTGGTTATTCACGTGAGAACTTACTGTTGTACAGCTGAGTACAGTCGGTTTTGGAGCTTACGTTTTCTGCTTTTGAGAGTCCCTATTCGATCAAGCTACTTGTTATAATGGATCCCAACGAATAAGTGTTCCAGCTTTTACTGTAGTTTTTATTCTCACCCATTTTCCATCCTCTTCACAACGTGGTTTCTTGTTATGTGCATGTTTTGGTGCTGCATTGTACCACCCATCTTTAGGTTTACTTTTCTAATACAGTTATATACTTTTTATCGAGTTACATCTACCTTAGCATTTTTTCTTGACTATAAACTCTTTATTTTCAATAATTATTCCCCTAGTTGGCGGTGAAAGTGAAGGGCAGGTCCTACAGAGATTTCCTACAAATTGTTGGGATGATTACCCATACAATTTCAAAATTGAAACAGTAGGTTATTTGTTACCTTTCATATTGATAATTAAATTTCAAATTTAGTTTTGTCAGCCATGTGGTTGGTATCTCAGCCGAAGTAAACCACCACCAACATTCTTTGTCGCTTATTTGACAGATGTTGATGGAAATCCTTATTTTGCCGCATGTCTAACTTTTCATGAAACTGTGTCTCCTAGTCAATTGATAAATTTGAAAATCCCTCATCACACTCCTCACAGTAGAGTTAGACCTACAGGAAATGCATTCGGTAGTTATTCTCAAAATGGACCTATTAATAATGGTTCATTTGTTGTAAATAAAAATAAAACTTTCTTGCCTACTACAAATTCTGTTTCTAATGATGAAAAGTATCAAATTGATTCTTTAGTTCATGTAACGAACTTGAATAGCAATGCTAGTTCACCTGCCAACTCACCAACCGGATTCCAAGATCAAGTATTGAATTACTCTGGTTTCAAGTCAATTTATAATGATACTGATGATCCAAATTTAGTACGTCCACCAGAATTTTATGCACCAAAATGTTTAGTGTTCCTAGCTCGTCATCAACATTTTGATGTATTGAAAGTAAGTTATTGTTTTCAGTGTTATATCTTTCGATTTTTCAAAAAATTGGGGTTTCTGAGGTTACTGAACATTCCTTCAACAAGTAGTGGATTTTTTGGAGTAGTTTTAGGTTTTATTAATATCTTTATCCCCTCTTAGTGAATAAATTAGAATTATTTTTTATTTAACTGTAATTCTTTCATATTTTATACAGAATGTATAACTGGTATAGACTTTATCGACTTATACATTAGTGATTTGTTACTATATATATACCTTTGAGAATAAACTAGTGGGATTATGAGTTTAAATATTACACCACTCGTTTTGCCTTGTTTAGTCTATTAGTATGAAGAATTTTCACCCAATAATTACGATGCGTAATTTCTTCTACATAGACGTAGTCACTGAAAATTTTTATTATATATGAACATATACTGTATAAAATAAGTTGTCTGTAAAATCGAATCTTTTCGTGGAGATAAACTGTAATCCAGATAATTGCAAACTGAAGAGTAAGAATATGTAAACTGGTTTATAAACTTAAAGATTCAGTTGCGAAAATACTATACTTGTGTCGCTAAAGGTAGGTCTTTGAACGTTCAAAAGTTTTAAACACCTTTAGGGTCGCTTAAACACTTATGATTCTCAACACGAAATATCCAGTGTCACTAAATTATCCCATCTTGTATATATAAATAAATATCCATCAACGGTAGTTAGCTACTATTCATCTCCAGCCACAAAGGTTTCGACCAGTTTTGCTCCACTGATGTCTTAATTATTGTCGTTTGATATATTCGAAGTATGAATTTTATCGTCTCTTGTCTTTTCAAAGGACAGATTCAGGACGAAATCTACCAACAACTGTTATATTGCAACCTGAATTTCTCTATGATTAGTTTTTTTCATCGGTTATGTCGCATAAAAGCGTATGAGTTCATGAGGTTAATATACTTGTTCAGTTAAAATAAATCTAAAATGGCACTTTATCACAACATTTACACAGTTGAAAAATTAGTGGCCCAAATTCTTGACTGTCATCGTCAGTTTAGAACTATATCAACACTATATCAACCCGATCAATATGTTCTTTTCCACATATTGATACGAATACGTCGTTCATTATGTAAATCAGCATCGGTGCTTTATTGTGGTTGGTCTTAATCCTGTCTGTGAACCAATTCAAATATGGAAGTAGTGATTTATTGTCACGTTTTGTTGTGATACACATTATAAATGTTCACCGATATTATATATATGTTAATGTATATAGGTCAGTATATAAAGATCCTTAGCACTGATCAGCCACTGTTTAATGAGCCGCTGTGGATAGCCTTAAACTAATCGTATCGATTAGCAATACTTTTGGTTACAGTTCGGTTTTTTTGGTTTACTTGTTTTCAAGTTTTAAGGCAAATGATATAGTGTCATCTGAATGCGTTATTTTTCATATGAACCAAAATTAAATTTGCGCAATCAAATTTCACCTAGTTGCTTAATTCTCATTGCTCAATAATCCAACAAACAGTATTTGTGGTTATAAAGGTTGAAAGGCTGAATTAATATTAAAATATGACAAGTTATTAGGAACAATTAAATAGTGTGAGAAGATTTGTAGCTCAGATGGATGATTTTGATGGAGCTTTGTTCTCTGAGCTGGATGGTTTGGTCGTGGAGCTTCCATCGTTCTTTTGAACGACATCAGCACAAACACTTCACTTCTACCTGAAGTTTGTGCTGATGATGTCGTTCAGAAGAACGATGAAAGCTCCACGACCAAACCATACAGATCAGGGAACAAAACTCCATCAAAATGAAATAGTGCCCATTACTACTGACCAGACAGAGACAAACAAAACAAAGAATGACGGAAACATTTCTATGTTTCTCAACAATGAGGAGAGAAGAAATGAGCTGTAAATGTCATGAGTATATGTTGAATAGTAAGAAAAGTTGTTAGTGGCCCTTCAATGTTAGTTATTCTTTGATTGTTGTGGAATTGATTGTTAATAAGATTGTGAGTTGTAAAGTAGCATGATGCAGATTTTTCACTACTGTTCTATTGTGTCCCACACGATGGTACACTTAGTAGGACAGATTAATTTGTTTTGCCTCCATGTATATCTAACACTTCAGCTGCTGGTGCTGTAATTTCACGCTAGACATGCAGTTAGGAAAGTTCATTATCTGATTTCGGATCATTATTCATTATGATATGACAGAATGCTAGAAATGGCACAATTATGTATCTGCTCAAGTTTTCATATCAGTACAGGAAGTTAACAAGGATGCAGTGATAAGTGAAGACTAAAAGAAATATATATTTTATGTCCCAGGCTCAAATAAACATATGTACCATTACAGCTGATTATGAGCTATATCATTCATTTGACAGTCAATGATTATGGCCACTGTACCTTGATACTTACTTCAAACTAAGAATCAGTGATTTCTTAAAATGATATATTTTTATTGGTTTACATACTGCTGTTAACCTTTTTCTAACCTACTATACATATCGAGTTGAGGTAAGTATTAGCTGAACATAGGTGTTCTTTTTCAACCTTACTGGTTAGCAAAGAGGTTATTGTGAAGGTATACTTTTCTTACCTTTCACAAACCTCTTTCCAAATCTTTGTCGAGTTAACTAATGTTTACAGATTCATTTTTATTATACCGTCACGTTATAAGTATATAAACACAAACTTTTCTGTTTCATTGAGTATATTATTATTTATATTTTTATTTAGAACAATCTCAGCTTATTGTATACAGTGTTTGCTGATTCACTACATCAGTATTCGATAGAACAAATGATCGCAACTTTATTGGGTGGCATAGAAGTTCCACCAACTGGTTAGTTGAATTCTTTAATATATTCCTTATCCATTCTTACTCGAAGTAAATGAATACTTTACAGTATCTTCTCAAAGTAGCATATAAGTACTACGACAATGCAATAATACATATTATGTAAACTATAAAATTCAACTCTTCCTACAAACTCCCCTATACTAATGATAATAGTCATAAGGTACACTCTAGTAACTGATTTCGAAAGGTAGTTCTCAGTTCTAGTAAGAATCTGTATCCATCGGAGTTCAGTCACGTCTAGTGTTAGGCAGTTGCTCTCTAATGTCATTGGGAAATGTCGCGAATTGATTGAGGTCCACCGTTTGTCTCGAGACTTTAAGATCCTGAGTTTAACCCATGGAGGAGTCGTAGATGTGCATTGTTGATAGGTCTCATTTTAGGACGAAACAGCTGTATATCACTTACTTGTTTTCAATGGTTATCTAACTATGATCGGTTCGCTGTGTAAACTATTGAAAATCAACCGTATTTGTTTTATTCATTTTTACGTGAATTCCTAAGATTTTTAAAGTGTCTGACTCTGCCTGTTTTAATTTTATGTGTCCTAATGATTTACTAAATTAGTAAGGTAGATAAAATCAGTCTAAGATAAAAACAAAAGACCTATTACATTCTTATATTTTTTCTTACTGTGTTGACAATTGAAGATCATTTATTCATCGATTACAAGAAATATTCATTTTGTTCAGTATTATACTTAAATATAGAGCGAACTTTGCTTTATTTCACTAAAATACATTTAACACTTGTATGAAACTTATAGTTTATTATTTGATAGGTCTATTTTTTGATTATGAAAACTCAAAAGCAAGTGGCATTATGTAGACAGACACTTGAGCATATTTTAAACCTTACCTATTAGGAATTGATGTAAATATTAACTAGGCATTATATTGATATTCAACAAAATGATGTGAAGATAATATATATTCATTTTATTGAAGATTCACTACAATTTATGTCCTTAAATACAAAAGTTTATCATTGTGTACTGTCTGATGTCATACTATTTGCTTACCAGAACATTTTCAATGTGAATGTATGGATAACTTCTTTTTCAACTACATTCACTAGATACTTTAATTCTTCTTCTACTTCATTTGGCTTAGTTTAAAAGTTTATTTATCCTTTTTTTTAAGTCTTAAAATGTCAAAAGTTCAAGGATTTTCACGGTGGTCGGTAGTTTTCCATAAAAATTTATATCATTTGGATGGTAGTTTTTCTTAATAAAGAAAAAGTCATTTTATCTGTTCATCTCTGACTTGATTTTAATCCCTATTTAAAAGTAAATACGAGAATTGAAAGAATAGTATATATGTTAGTCAGTTCGTAGCACAGCCTCTTTTTAATACTGAATCTGCGTACTATTTCAAGCGGTTCTAAGCATTTTGGGATTTATCTAGTGGGTGGGTGCTGCATACAACGTTTTTTCAATCCTGTCTATTTTTTAGATCAGGCTATATAGATTTAGATAGTGCCTTTTGAATATTTAAAATTATACTGTTTATATGATTGACAGCCTAATACCCCAGTAACGCTTACAATATTATTTATGACATAACAATTGTGTAGTATGTTTATCCATTTTCGTTTAGTTAGAATCATTACCAAAAGTTTATTAGTTTTAAAAAGTGTTGAGAAATAACATTGTAAAGAGAATACGTTAAGGGGTTGGACTCATCTTCATCAAGTGTATAACACTTTTTATCACAGTGAAGGGTAATTATGATTTGCAGGGAAAAGTTAGTCTTGTTAATTTGTTAAAGATGATTGTTAAGATACCTTGCTCGATCTAAGTTTCGTGCTATTTGGTATTATCTCTATGGAATTTGGACCCGCATCATCCAAACGTCACAGCCTAAGACGTTACCACTAATCTGACATTGATCACTACTCAGTTATCAATCAATCAATTGTAAAGTATATCTCGTTCTAGGTATCATTACCAAGGTTCGACTTGATAATTTCGAATAAATTGAGCATTAGATAGATTTTTATAAATAAATATTTGTAATATCCCAATAAGTTGAAAAATTAGATTTTCTGACGTTTCATGATTCAGTGTAAGCTACTTCTTCAGAGAATAAATAACCGAATCAAGATTAGTCCAAGTTTATATAGTACAAAGGAACAAGAGAGTATTCTTGTTCTGTTTGTGTTATGTCGTAGCACTGACCAATGCTCATAGAAAACCCTAAGCAACGAATAGGCAACAAGGACAAGGAAACTTACTCTGTACTTGGCCCAATGCTAACTAGCTTCGAACGAAGAGAAGAAACACAAGACTAATGATCACCAGTCTAAGATCGTTCTTATATTTTATACATACGTAGTTTATATACAAGCAGATCAAACCGCATCACATCATAAAATAGACAATAACAATTATGCATTATCAAGCCAAAAAGTGGCTTAGAGTAGGAGAGACTGCGAATAAATTGTATAACAGTGTTTAATGGGTTAATCGAAAGCTTATGAGTAGAGAAATATATATTTAATAATAGTCCATAAATTAGTCTTGGAATTTACCGTTCTTTTAGTCTTCGTTTGGATATAATAGTCTGAATTATAGAAGAAAGGGAACTATTAGATTAGTCAGTCATAGTAGATATTCATTAAAATTTCATAAGATGGCGGTTGGAGGTAGTCGACAGGAAACTCTGGACATGAGTTTCGTGTTATTGAGCACTTGTCGAAAAGGTGTGCCTGTAATCTTGAGGTAACCAAGGTTCCCTGGCAGATTCGACCCTGTGTCGCCCAACTTCACAGTCTGAGACGTTATCACAGCTGTTTGGACGGCGACTGACTTCCTGTAGGACAGATGTATGTACAATTGATTTATCACTAATCTGTGATGAATGTCATGTATCTTAAATCATTCTGAGTAATCGAATTCTATCTGTTCCCTCAAGATTACAAGTACCCCTTTCTGACAAGTGCCAAGTAACACAGAAGCTAGGTTGATTAGGTTATTTCGACTATCTTTAATTACCACCTAAAATTTCAATGTAGTGTAAGCGATGTTGAGTCTTTTAGACTAGTGACCACACTGCAAACTGATCGATAGAATTCTGTCAACAATTGTGAATTAAAAGATATTTTACATTATGAGATTTTGCTGTTTGTTGTTCATTGTTTAGGTCAGAAACTTCATGGATCTTCTTTTCGATATGATCACACTTAGTTTTTAAGTTTTCTTCTCTTATCACTTGAGGATTACCGATACTGCACTATCGACATACTACAATTTTTCTATGTTTTCATAATGTGAATTGTTTGTTACACATTCAGATAAAATGTAAGATAACTGAAAACATTAGAAGCTAAGTTTAACTATATTTCACATAAGTCTGTATAATTACTAAAGTTAAATTTCGAGCATAATAAACTTAGTAGGCTTCGTGCTAATGAATTTGTGATTAGTGGTTAACTGTTTTTAGCTAATAATTTAAATCCCGCCTACTGTAACATCCAATGTTGACTAGCATAATAATAAGTGTAAATGTGGCTGGGTATAATCAACCCGATAGTATCATCTCTCTTTAGAGTCGATCATTAATGTGATTCATATCGATAGGTTCTGAGTTTCTACTGTAGTTTTGTGCTATAGTATTGACTAACGTTTGAGGATTGTAAATAAACGGTTCAATGTCACTGTTTCATTCTTTACCTTATAGTCATCAATCTTATTTCGTATGTTAGGTATGCCTAATCACCATTTACCTTGATGAGCAATGCTTTTCATTGTGGAAGTAGGGTAAAAGTAAACCGGAGGCGAGTAACAGAAGGACAAGTCATTCGTTTATAAAGTCATTAATATTTGATTAAAGCCATATCGGTAGATGTAGACTACCTATTTGGGGTCTACGTGATAATCGCAATTGGTAGTTGAAGATTTTGTGTTGAGATGATTCAGAATTAGTCACAGTGGTGCAGATGCAAGGACTCTTTGTCTTACGTTAGATCTTCAACTCCAGCATTCCTTCATACATCCCTTCTTCTTAAACTATATTCTCAATAGTTAGTTCCACACATTATCATTAGTACTAAAATTGTTTCGACCGTTTTGCTCTTCGACGACTTGCTAATTTTTCTTGTTATACAGATATTTCAAATATAGCAACTTAATTTAATGTACATTTATGCTGTAGTTTAATGAAATGTAAGCCGATTAACCTAACCAATGAACTACAATGTGGAATAAAGTACTAAGGTAACTAGATTATATTTAAACTTATGGCTCAGCGGTAGTTTTATGGTCAGAACTTCAACCAACATCGTAATTTCATTGGTCGAAACAAATGAAATTTCTTCTGTTTTATTATTTTAACCTCGATTGGTAACTTTTTTTTTCAAATGTATTTTTTATATTTTATCTGTAATAGGTGGTCCACGAATTACATTCAGTTTAGGGGTTGGTGATCGACAGACAATTCAACCTGCTCATTGTAGTACTATACCTGTGACACGGAATTGTGTAGCTTTACTATTTAAACATTTAGGTAAGATGTTGTTTTAAATGTATAATTTAATACTAGATTTTTTATTCATCTTTCTTTACATAAGAATGTGTATATATGATGACTATTTACTTGTTTGTTTCTGCTTGCTTTTTGTTCCCGTTACCCAATCATTTATTTACGTTATGTTCATACCTACTTCTTATAAAATCAATCAGTGTATATACATACATGATGATTTTCATTTATTATACTTTGCTTTTAGTTTTCTGAATAATGAAAGCAGATATTTAGTTAAATGATGTTAGATAAGTAGAATGTCAGAAAATCGTTATATATTTTTTTGATTTAGTGTGGAGTTAATGTTCGTTCACTTTATTGCTAAAGTGATTCCCATCTGTAGATATGAGAGATTCCTTGTATTTTTATTTTCTTCATCAATACAAATATAAACTGAAGTCATTGTATGCGAACCGGCTCGTGTAGATGCGTATCGTATTGGAATATAGTCAAAAAGCGTATGAGTGTTAAATTTGGAGTAGTAGCTGTAAACTCTGGATTTTTCAAGACTATTAATGCTTTATGTTTCATCCTATGTTATCTGATTTAATCAACGATATAAAGTGTGTTCATAATTTAACACGTCATACTTAAGTTCAATGACTGATATACACAAGTATTATTATTTAAATGATCAATTGCTATATACTTCTGACTTCAGAAATTAAACAGAACAATAGTGTAGTGATTGTTAATCGACAAATATGAAATAGTATAAGGTAAAAGACGTTACTAATTTTTAGCATTGACACATAAAGTTTGAGTTTTCAGATTGGCAGAATATAGTTAAGAGAAATATATCACCAGTTTGATTGTCAGTATACAAATCCTATTTATAAGCAAAGATGGATGGTGGCTAGCAGTGGAATTCAGGACACGCGTTTCGTCCTACTTGAAACTCAGCTGGATATACCTGCATCCCAGAATTGACGTTCACTCCGGGACTCGAACTTAGTACCATTCGCTTCAAACGTCATCACGTTATCCACGAGTCCTGACAGCCACCTGCTTGTGCAATGAGGTGAAGTTTAAGTTCATTTGGGTTCGAATCCCGTGAGCAGGATCGTGGATGCACACTACTGAGGAGTCTCACAATAGGACGAAACAGCCGTCCAGTGCTTCCAGGTTTTCAATTGTGATGGTCTAACATCAATCGGTTCATGATCTCAATAAAAAAAATCATTTGGTATTGTTTGTTTGAATCTTCCCATTGATGTTTAAGATTGCAATTGATCAGTCTCTTATTGGTACTTATGCATCTTGTACGGATTGCCTCGATATTGCCTTAAGTCATAAACATTATAAGCAAATAGGACGAAACACGCGTCCTGGATACCACTGCTAGCCACCATCCACCTTTGCTTGTAATGCTTGTGACTTAAGGCAATATTGAGGCAATCCGTACAAGATGCATAAGTATGAATAAGAGACTGATCAATTGCAGTCCTAAACATCAATGGGAAGATTCAAACAAACAATATTAAATGAATCTAAATCCTATTTGGTATTAATAATTGAATTACTTAAATGATACTTTTCAAAAAGTAATTAATAGTGTATTTGAAATCTACTTCGATTTAGGTTTTTGTTTGTTTAGAAAAAGGCGCCCATGGTTACAGTAGTATAAAATGTGACACCAGAAAATCCATCAAGTCATCTAGAATTTCAAACTAAATAGTTCTATCATGAATTAATTTGATCATCAGCTTAGGTGTTTGATAAATGTATTTGTACTATTGTTCATCCTTTTTTGCTGCATTATATACATATATTTTATTCATTTCTAGGCATACATAATGTGATTTTATTATTCACTGCAATTTTAAGTGATCAAAAAGTACTGGTTTGTTCACGTAGTGTAAATCGGTTAACGGAAGCATGTCATGCATTAACTTCTATACTATATCCTTTAAAATATAGGTAAGTTGATTCGAAATAATACTAATAGTAATGATGGTAGTGTAAATGGTTGTATATCTTGGTTTTAAAATTTCCATTTCACAACAAATATGGGACGATTGTTTATTATTCACATACATGAACACATGCATATCTTCATTGAGGTTTCAGTAGTGTAGACATATATACGTAGGGAAATGTCAAGAGAGATTCATTCTAGTTTCAAACCTATATTTTTGTCTGGAAAAACAATTTTTTTACTACATAATGTTAAAAACATTTTTGCGACCATATGTATATTCGTTCGTTCGTTGGTCGTATGTAATGAACTAATTGTGTACGTAAATGTTCGTATGCAAGTTTTCAGTTTATATGTGAAAGAAAAGTTTGTTTCTTTTCTTCTTTTCGTTGATATATAAACTTCCTGACAGTAATCATAAAAATAAGCAGTCAAGGAATTCTTTTGCTAAAGTTTACTGATGGATAGTTTGATCATCGTGTGTTAGAAACTACCAAATTGATAGGTACTTGATGTTGGGAAGATCTAGAAAACTCGAAAAAACCCCCAAAAAGGCTCTGAAAACATTGAGAAGCATTTTATCCAATCAGCATTCATTGGGAGTTTCGCCAGAAACATCTAGAAAGTGAAAAGTCACATATCGAGTTTTTGATTGGATGGTTACCTATACTTCTACTGTATTTAGTATCGTTCCAGAATTTTCCGGAAGCTCAAGGCCATCAAAAATACTATAAAAACCCTAAATTTTCTGTACTTTTGAAGTAAAGCGTTTCTTCCATATTTCGCACCTTTTCCACGTGTACAAGTTGTTGTATAGATCTAGCCTGGGGGTTACTTGAAGATCTTAGGAACCGAATCTAGCGTTCAAGAAGAAGAATTACCACCCCGTCAGGCTCTTAACACGATTAGGTGCGAGATCAGTTAAAATGTAAACTGGCAAAAAACTACACAATAATCATGAGTATTGGTGGGCAGTGAAAGCAGAAAAGATGGAAGAGATGAGTCCTCGTGATTATCGAAATCAATGATTGCAGACGGGTGAATTAGTTCAAAATCAGTTGGAACGACTCAAATGTATTCATTCTCTGTCTATCTCTACATCCTGAATCTTTGATTTGTTTTATCCCTACTGTTATTCCACGAATTCATTCTTTTCAGTTTACATCCTCAATGTTTAGTCTTGATTTGTATCACTAATTTTACTAATTTATAATTTGTTGTATCATATCTTCTATGCCCGATCTTTCCTATTTGCACTAGTACTGTTACTACCTCTACTACTCTGAAATTCGCCCTTAGAATCCCTTGTCTGTGCTAATGGTGTATAGAAACTTGTACTGATTTACTCATGAGCCAGGTTCTATGTTACTTATGACTGATTGGGTGAAAGACTATTACTACTTAACATATAAGTTAACATTTTCTCTCTTATTCCATCCTACGATGTACCCGAGGTAGTCACTAAACATGTGTAACGTATTTCAACTACGATGGTTGGTGAAGTTTTGGTAATTTCATCAACCGACTTACATTATCACCCGATATTCTTTGCTCAACGTCGATGTTACTTGTTTATTTGTCCCGCCATGAACAAGAAATAATTCCATCTATTCCCTACAAGCTTATGACATAATGGCTTTCGAGGCAATTCGCACTGGATGGACATTGTGTAAAAGGGACTGACCAAAATAGTCGAAATATCAACGAGATACTCTAAACCGTTACAAATGCAATTACGATACCCCTAGTATATTTGAATCCGTGTGATCGGGCTGTTATTTACGGAAGCAGTTGTATTATCTGGTCTGATTGTTGGTTAATTCACCTACATAGTCTGTGTAGGACCAATGACCTTCCGTTAACTAGTGATATCATGGTCTTTTTTATTTAAACTACGGTTAGATGATAGTGTGAAGCGACCAAGATCAATACTTAACACATACTGATTCAGGATACAGTTTTCCACACTATTTCCCTTTGTAATCAGAACATAACAAAGTACAGTAGTTGGAAAAACTTTTATTGTACAAGTTCAGTTCATTACTTGGAACTTGTGTGATCATGTAGATCAATTACCTTATCTCATAACAGTATGAATAAGAAAATATAATGTACATATAATTACACCATAAGGGCAGAGGAACTAAATAACAGATCTGTAATAAGTTAGCAACAACTTAAGAAAAACTCAACATACTCAGTGAATGCAGGCGAATATAGGAATACAATAACCCAAATATCTAATTATCATTGTTGTAAAAATATGAACAATGATTCATTATAACTAAGTTTGGGGATTTGTGGAGATTGTAGTGGTGTTAATAGTTAAATTCACGACTCGATATAAACTAGACTACCACTGAAAATCTGGAAATACTGGACGGCCTTTTCGTCCTAGTATGGGACTCCTGAACAATCCGCATCCACGATATCACATGCAGGACTCGAGTCCTGAACCTTCAGCCTCGCGCACGAACACTTAACTTTTAAACCACTGAGCCGGTATCCAATGATGTTAATGTCTATCTTCAATCGATTTATGATCTTGCGCAAGTGTGAGGTTACAACTTTTACAATATTAGCCCCGTTATAACAATATTGTAAATCCGACTTCTATAGGTAATACTACACTACATATGTAACATATTCTACGTAATTTCCAGAAATTGTCTAATTTTATTTTTGTCCATTTTGTTTTATTTATTAACATTTTGTAGTCATACATACGTTCCTATACTTCCTAAATCATTGATTGAATTTGTCAATGCTCCAACTCCATTTCTTTATGGCATTCATTCAGGATATCAGCATTTACTATCTGATATGGTAAGTTTAGACGGTTTTTCATTCAATGAACATGTTTCTTTTTGTATGTTAAAAATGGAAACATTGAAAGTAAAAAAACATCAAACAACATGAAAGTTATAGTTGAATAAAAATAGCGTAAAACGTTTTCAACTGTTTCATTTCTTTGTAAGGTAGCGCTATGTGATCTTTATGCTGACAAGTTTAGAATTAGAGAAAATTTAAAACTTTTTACTAGTATAAGTTCTGTAATCAAATGCACTATTAAAATACAACTAAGTTGGCTTTCAAATGTTTTTTAGGGTACTAGTGGTCTTCATCAACGCTTAGTTTGACCATGAGGAGTGAAGTAGTTGTACATGTTGACAATTTCACTTTTCTTGGAAGTTCCATCAATGCTAGTTTGATTTGCTTTATTATGACCCAATTACTTTTATGGCTTAGTATTCTTGAGCATTATTTCTTTCGACAAGTCCACAAATGAGAACATGGTTTAACAGGAACGCAATTATATTCCAGATGGATGGAAGTAGGTATCGTAATAAGAAAAACGTTAGTATATTTATAAATTTTACATGAGAAGATTCTAAAGTCTTCTCTAAGTATCCACTAGCACTGATTAGTCAAGGGGTAGCCAATCAGCGTGCTCCAACGCAATCACACACGGAACATGCTTTTATCCAATCTACATCCTGTTAACACCTCTCCGTTGAGCGGATTCGTTGGATCTGGTGTTATGGTCCACTTGAAACCGCGTGACTGGTATGTACTTTCGATTTGTCCACCTAGACAATAAAGAAGTGATATTATTCTTTGCTTGCACAGAGACTGACCTGCCTGTTCCAGGAGTATTGATTTCAAAGGTGTTCAGCAGAACATCAAGAGGTATTCTATGTCAGGTCTCGTTGCTGGTGATCGAAGTTGCTTTCGGTTGGTTAGTATGACACACCCAAACCTCTGAACCAATTGTCACTTCATAGACTACACTTCCTTTCTTTTGTGCGATTCAACTAGCTATCCATATAGGATGTTTTCCCCGATAGTCCATAGCAAGTAATTTTTGACCCACAGTGAACAATCGTCTTTGTGCTTCATGATGTCGATTGAATTGCTTCTCCATCGTTATATTTCGTTGAGTTTCAAGAGCGGGCGTCGGGCGAATGACATTGAAATGTATTCGTATTTTCCTACCAAATAAAGCTTCTATTGGAGAGACCTGTCAATTGTCTGAGGATTCGGTGTAGAACGATAGATAAACAGGAACCTCTCTAAAATCTCTTCGGTGGTCCGCCCCCCTTTTGACTTTCGCGGAGTATTTTTAAATGTACAAAATTAGCGTTCTACTTGGCCATTGGATTGAGGATGGAATGAAGGTGTTCGGACATGCTTCATTCCGTCACACTGACAAAATGTACTGCGAAAATCAAAGCTGAAATCATGGCCAATAGCGCAGTCACATTTGAACTTCTCTGATCACTTCATGGAAAAACTTACCGTTCGGGAGTTGATGCATACAGCGAGTGACCAGGAAGTTTTCACATGGGACAACCTACACAGTCAGAAAACTACGATAACTGTTTTGTCGTTTTGGGGTTCCAGAATTAGTAGTTTGCGACAATCGAACACAGTTTACGTCTGCTATTTCAGAATTTTGTCAGCAAAACGGAATCAGTCCAAATGACACAGATATATCTACCTTTTGTCTATCCCTAGATTTCGAATCTGAAATTTATTTTATTCCTACGTTTCCACGAATTTATTCTTTCTTCTTAACTAATATACTTTATGTATCACTGATACTTGAAATATTTTTTCTAGTTTTGTTATTCATTTTAGTAATTTCATCTAAATGTTCTGATTAATGTAGTTTAGTAACTTGAACCAATAGATATACATTTATTTATTTATTTATTTTAACACATAGATATTGGTACAAAGAGGCACCAAATACATATGCGCCACACAAGTAACTTGATTTGTATGTGGGCTGTGATACTGCCCGGGTGCCCAAACAGAAGCATGTGGTTTTCTTAGGGGGCCACACCCCGAGTCTTCGACCTAAAGGTCTGATCCACAAGACAGTGGAGCATCGTAAGGTTTTGCAGTCCCATGGAAGCCGGTAACCAACGATTGGTTCATACGTCATTTGTTCCCGCAGGATACTGGAACCCATGTGCACCATTGGTTTGGAATCCGGTTAAAGCGCCGGACATTTGCTTTTCGTCCTCTCATTTTCGTAAACAACAGCCGTGGTACGAGAAGGCAGTGAGTAGGACTTCCGTGGCAGAGGCTATATACTCGTGGCCATGTGAAAGCATTTCGAGAGGGAGGGCGGGTCCACCCCACTCTCGGCCGTACCAGGGAATTTGGGGGCAATGGATATACATATATATTGCTTTCTACTGGAAGCTGTATTCATAGGCTTATGTTATGAACAACTCCTTAAAAAAACAATGCACTGTCAACTAGCTTCCCTTAGCCTCCTAATGACCACATTTATCACTGAGATTTGATCAAACTTACAGATTAAATATTGTAACCCCAGTAATTACTGTTTACCACTAATACGGATAATCGGATTAATTGATTATAATTTAGCATTAATTATTGTCTGATCGCTACTTGGCGTCATGTAATTAACTGATTAACTAACTAACTGCATAATTCATTGATTAGTCTGTATCAAATACATTTTTCTCTCTCTCTCCATGAAAAAAAAAAGAATTAACTAATTAAATTAAACTGGTTTATATTATTGTATGATGCTTCATGCTAATATTTATGTATTGATTGAGAAATACATTTGGTTACAAAAAAAAGAACGATGTGTTGTGCATACGAACCATATACATATATAATGACTAATTTAAAATTCGGATAAACTTCACCTTTTCAACACGTCCTAGTTTCTACTTAATCTGTACGGTACTAATAACACTTAGTGAATATATATATATATATATATGGTAGTACCTGTCATCACCCCCAGGGTAAAGATAAATGTGGATGAAAGTGGGAATATAGAATGATTTTGTGGTTGAATTATTCATTGATTGGTTGGTTGTCCATTTCAAAAGTTTATGGGCAGTTATTTTTTTAAAAAAAAGAAAAAGTCATAGAGCTTTGTTGAAAATAACGATGTGTTAATAATAAGATTACTATGAATGAAATGGACTAGTTGTTTAAAACAAACAATAAGCGTTTTTATCAGTATAGGGGTTGTAAAGATTATTAAGTTTTTGATTGAGATTATGAACCGATTGATGATAGACCACCATTGAAAACCTGAAAGCACTGAACGACCGTTTCATCCTATTGTGGGATAGATCAGCAATGCGCATCATCGATCCAGCTCGCGGGATTCGGACATCTAACGTCAATCGGTTCATGGTCTCAATCAAAAACTTAATAGTAAGCGTTTTGATAATAATAATAATAGTGTTGTAATAAACGTATTATATATAATGTCCAAAACCAATGACCACTTTATAATCTTTGTCTAGGTATTATAAACACTTAAGTCTAATATATCATAGAATGCTTATAATATTATGTAGTTCTATTTTCGCCGACAAATAAAGCATTACTATTAGTGTTAGTAGTATTTTAAGAGATTATAGTATGTGTTTACTAGTGATAGTGTATCACATGTATTGTTACATAGTTTTATATCGATTCTTTTGTTCTCTATATATGAAGTGCAGGTTTGAGTTGATGAGCGGTTTTTTGAATCTTCTTGTTGTTGATGTTGAGGTCCAAAATTAATCTATCCCTTTTCACATACGCACATCTTGAATTTTACTGATAACCACTATCCAAATTTACTAAAAAGTGCTCACAACTTAAGAACAATATCTAGACAATCCACACAACATGGGTATATGTCAAAGAAGATTGATCAATTGCTTTCTTTAACATCAACAACGGAAACATTAAAAAAAAAACAAATGGGATAAAATTCACTCTTGTTGCACAAGCCAATAGCCAATGGAATATATAATTTGTTAGGTGTTTGAATCGAAGGATACTGGGTTCGAGTCCCACTTTGAAAATCAACACAGTGGTCATAGTGTATATGGCTGATTAGTCCTATACAGAGTGGCACGCTCCTTCTGTTATATTTCGGGAGTCGTCGCTGTTATGTACGTACTGAATTTTTCACGTCCTCAGTCTTACTACCATAACTTGACAGGTAGGAACCACTTAAATCCCTCAATGCTGCTTGTTATACTAGTAGACAGGAGCCATTACTATTCCCGCGACGCAAGGCGAGAACACGAAAAACTGATGCAATGAAAGTTTATTGACTCCTTAAAAACACCTCTTTAAACAAGTCTTAAAATCACGTCATCCTTAGAGCACAATATAATCATTTATATACCAGATTTTACACAAAATGATATCACATAGAGGGTAAATGCATGAATACCCGAACGTTTCTGCTACATTGACGCGGTGGTCGGATTTGCCTATCGTAATGAAGCAGTGGGGCTATACTGGCTTGAACAATAGTTCCCATCTCATAAACTTCTAGAACGTGAAGACTCACGTGTTACGTGCCTAATTGGGTATTTACCTATACTGCTATCACATTTAGTACGGTTCCAGAAATTTATAGAAGCCTAAATCCATGTGTAATTTCGTAAATTCCCCACGTTTTCCTGTACATGAACTAACTTTGGAGCAAAACGTTATTTTCGCTCTGGAGGTTACTTGAAACGGCTGGAAAATCGGACTAAGCTTCGGTTTAGTATACTTATCAGTTGAGAATCAAAATTTGAATTCGAGATTATGCTTATAATGAATTATTAGCTTTTAAGGTTAAGGTTATCTTGAAAAGTGCGTAAAACTTAACAAAATCTAAATACACTTATTTTGTATATATATATATCATGAAAGACTAGTCGGTTTCCTTAATTGTCATTTCGGTAATCGCTTGGATTTTTAGTTTTGGCATGTTTTTTTTTAAAATTTAAGCTGAATATTATTAGGTTTTACTTAAATTCTAATAAAGTACAAGCTTACCATTACCATGTTTTGAATTTCGCGCAAAAATGCTGTAACTGCTACCTTAAATCTGATTGGTACGTTGTAAAGTATATATTCGGTGTTAATTAATATCGATTGTAATATATTTGATACAAAAAATCATTTTCAATGCATAATCGGTTTGTTTTTTCCTGTACATAATCATCCTCGTGAAATCGGGAGTTAGTCGTCATACTGTCTACATAATCTTGCGTAAACTAATATCTGTTACTTTCGTAGTTTCATTCATGAATTAAATTACAGCTAGACCATCGTTGAAAACTGTGAAGCACTGGATAGCTGTTTTGTTATGGTACGAAACTCCTCAGCAATGCTCATCCAAGTTCACTCATTCACTGATCTTCCTGTACTAATAAGGATTAGACATCCAAAAGAATAGACAACTATTTTTACATCTATTTCTTTCCTTTAGATTACTTTTCAATAGTATTTGGCTTTGAATTCTTTAGAAATCAGATTCGGACACGATATTCAGATACGCTACTACGATAACATATGCTTCTAATGATTATTGAGAAACAAATTTATCAGAAATATGAAGTTGTAAAATAATTTTTTTGTAGTTTGATTTCGAATCAAACGATAATATTCATGGCAGGTTTGGACAAAAAATGATACATATATGCTTTTATCAGTCTTTAATATGATGTTCTAACATATCGATTTGTATAAGATTGGATTTAGCTAGTAGTGGAAGTTAGGATGGACATTTCGACCCGTTTGGGACTCATTAATTGGGTGTATCCCCATTTCAAGAGATGTCTGTTGCAGATAAACTTGTAATATAATGGGTATACTGGGGCAATCAGCATATGGTGAACTTAAGTCGAAAGATGGTAAAAATTTGGTTAAAATATTAATAACGGGATAATCCAAACCATTGAAAATTAAAATATCTAATTATAGTTGGTGTTCAAGATCAAAGGATCTGGGTTCGATTACCGATGATGGGGTTATGAATGTGTCACATTAAGGAGTCGCTTACAGCGAATATACTGCTGCCCTTTGCTTCCAAGTTGGCAGCAGTTGTTTAACTTAGATCGGCTTGTTTTCTCTAGGACGTTTAGAAATTTCCACAACCTCCTTACAAGTTAAAGTTATAAATTAGCAAAATAATTGTGTAATATGATACTTTAAATCCAAACAAATAAAGGCTTTAATTGTTTGTTTTTTGTTATCATTTTCGTGGTCGTATGTAACTAGGTTGATGTTTTTGTTGCGGATCTTGATGGAGGAAGTGTTGTGTGCCCGGAAAATATTCCTATCCCTCAACTGCCTGATCCATATTTTACTGAAGTTGTGGAAAATTTATTCCAGGTAAGTAAATAAGTGTACTGAAGTAGGTAATTGACTAGTTGATTATCTCGTTTTAATGTTAAAAAGATGACAGCATTTCTATCCTTTCATTCATACGTCTGTAAATAAAAGAAAGGCGGTTACTTGGAGAGTTGAAGATCCTCCTTTTTATTCCTGTTTGATTACTTTTGGAATGTTGTGCAGTTTATAATTATTGGGTCACTGAGTAGTATCCAATGTCTTGTTTGCCTAGTCTTTCAAATTTGATGGAATTTTATCTATATCGAGCTACTTAGACTTACAGCTTCATTGCAACTTGATCGGTAGAATTTCATGTGACGGACAGAAATTAGGTGTAACAATTAAGTGGTAATTGATTGTAGACTGGTAAGTGATTTACAAAATGATTTCCAACTGCCTATGTTATTTTTTGTAGGATATTTTGTATGTGTGTTATTTTATTATATAAAAACGTATTCTTCTGATCAGTACTTTTGTTTTTGATCTCGAATCCTTCGAAAAATAATGTTAATAATTTGGTCCCATAAGAGGCCATCACTCAGTCATATCGTATTATTAGATGTCACTGGTTGGTCAGCATTCTTCTCATTGATTTCGACAATTGAGAACCCGTTCATCAATCAACAAAACAATTCATAGAAAAATTCAATTGACACTAGAGGATTAGGTAAGCTTGACACTACTCAGTGGTCAGATATTTGGAAATATCCTGACCTTGCAGAAGTTCAGTTGCTCCCCAAATATTTGGGGAATAACGTCTTAGGTTATGACGCTGAATGTAATATTGAAGTGGTGGTCTCTATCATCCTATCTTCAATTAGGCACATTAATTTATATTTGAGATTAATGATGAATACTAATCCAAAGTTCAACTGATGAGGTTTATATGATTACTTAGCTCTCAAATCTATTACATAAAAATCTCCACTTTTCTACTGGATAAATTTGTTATATGATTCGTGTTGGTTTTGGGAAAGGTCCATGTATTTAATTTATACCTTGTGGTGTTATTTACATTCTGTTAGTATATTTAAATGTTGAAGTGAAATTACGTAAATAAGAATATAAAATTCGTCCTAATACGATATATTTCGCTCTAATTTATTCTAAGGTATAATGTGTTTTTTCTCTCGTTATTAATAAAGAAGACAAATACACAGTTGTTATTACTATGGGGGGATTGTGAAGATTGTTGATTTTCAGAAGTTAACATCATGGACTACTGATTTCATACAACCATTTAAAATCAGTAATTCGTGAACGACTGCCTCATTCTCTATTATGGGACTCCTCAATAGTCCACATCGACGATCATATTAGGAATCGGTTTCTTGTCAAGCTTTTAATCCTTAGATCATTAAGTTGGAATTCAAATGATTCACATGTCTAATATCTTTCGTTTGAGTTCAGTTATGTTACGTTTGATTATGTATCTTGGTTATTACATTCATCAAGTATATTTGATAAATATCTCTATAATGTGACACTTTAATTATTTCTTCTTTAATAATGTGTGAATTACAGTTGATATGATAAGTACACACATATCTCTTTATTATTTCTTATTATATGTATATAATTTCTATTTGATACATATTTCAGATTTTAAGTCCAGAATTAATGACAGCTGATTATATCTATCCACTTGTTACATCTAATCAATCAGGTGATTTAATTTCATTGGATAAACGATTACGAGCTGTATTCCTTCGTTTATTTACATCTTTATTTGCTGGTTATCGGTCGTGTTTAACAATTACACGTATTCATCCTAAACCAGTGATACATTTCAATCGAGTAAGTAATATACAAATAGCATAAATGCGTAAATAAATTCTTTCTTCTATACAATGTATATATTTCATATTTTGATGTCGTGATTTGTGGGAACGTGGTACTTTTTCTTTTTACTTAGTATACTATTATACAATATTTTATAGTACATCTCACTAGAATCTGTCAATCTCACTAATGATAGTGTTATAACTTGTGACCTGTGTGCCCTGTTAATGTATACATAATGATACGGCCAATTAGGGAGCTGTGAATTATCCATCGGACTAATGACGCCAAAACCCGTTTGAGCAGTCTAGAGTCCTTATTGGTCCTGCTTCCCACCTAGCCTTGCCTGTTAAGTCCAGAACACCAATGCGAGCCTCTGCGATGTGAATCATTTATTTCAAACATACTGGGTTTATATTACCAACCAGACAAACCACATAGTACCATAAAATATGAAACAACATTTGTACAAGAATTAGCCAAATGTAGCTGTGGATGGGGAAGATAGTGATTAATAGACAGGGAATAATTAAAGAATGGTAAATCGTATAGTAACAGTTCATAGGTTAAAATAAAGCTTATAATAAGAGGGAAATGAATATGAACAGTTTACTTATTTAACAATTATACGATAAAAATATATGCAGATTATTGATCCATAAATGGATCCCAAAAGTTACCATTCATTATGCTTATCGGGACCTAACAGATAGATTCTTCTTCTTATTGTATTTTACATTTTTATCAGTTGACTTTGAAGAGTTCTTTCTGAATAATAATCTAGACAGATTTATACAAAATGAATCCAATCTATTAATCAAAAGGTGTTCAAGTGTTAATTACTGTATTGTAAGATGGAAATTAGTTAATTTTTGGGTTCAATTAACTTCAGTGGTTTCTGTTTATAAAATTTCTATATGTGTGAATACAACCTGTTCAAATATCACTTGTATTATTTTATACTAATTTGTTAACATTTTTGTTGTTGCTTACTTCGGTTTCAAATTATTTCTGATTGTAATAGTAATTAGGGGAATATAACTTCACATCTGCATATAGTTTTATTATTATTTTTCTGTTTTTCTGTTACCGGTATTCATTCATGCCAATAAACAAAATGATTATCTCCTTAACTACATATCTACTTACGGATTTACTTATCCATATGTTAGACATTTTCTGTTTTTAATTGAATGTTACCTAAAGTTATCCGACTGGATCGATTAGTATTCTGCACTTAAAACGGCTATATTTGTAAATACTTTTTTGTTTGTCAATACGTTACATTAGATGTTTGTTATTTATCCCTTTTTATACTATTTATGCATCTAGTCATCGATTCGATACCAATGATATATGTATATTCGTACAAGGGGATCATGGAGATTGTTTAGTGTTATTAAAATCATGAATCGATTTTATTTAGACAACTACTGGAAACCAGGATGAACTGAACTGTTGTTTTGTCTCGGTAAGGGACTAAGCAGTGCATATTCATGATTGTATTGGGGATCGAACCAAGGACCTTCAAGTTTCACGGCAAGTGGTTGACATTTGGACGGTATCGATTCGGTGGCTTAGATGTTTATTTTCAGTCATTTTACGAAACTATCTAACCATCTCCCTTTGGTCGTGGTGGATAACTGTCATACCTCAGTCAGTCAATCATACCTGTCATACCTGAAATGGTGTAACCCCTTTAGTCATGACTTCTCACTAGAACTTTGGGAAACTTCTTGAAGTTGCGCACATGATTATTAGTCATTTAGAGAGTTTTTGGTGATTGCCGACATTTCATAGCTTACATCACAGACTGATCTTGATTGGACAAGTATAAACTACTCAGATTTTTCTTTGAAGCGGACAATTTTTCCTTATAGCATTGATCTCTTTTTACTGTTCAGCGTCTAAACATGATGTCACTAACTATTATGTGGTTAAGTTTAAAAATGACGTTTTGTGGAATTCCGTTGAATACAAATTAATTTTACAAAATTATCTCGTTTGTTGTCTAGTTTTGTTTCAATAAAAGGTATGATGATTTTTCTTCACATGAAAATTGAATTCATTGCGTCACGGAGTGATGATCATTGTCGCTTTTGCCTAATCCTTTAATGTTGACTAATTTCCATTGATAAATTTGCACCGTGGTCACTAATTTGGCTGACTCGACATCTCATGCAGTAGATTGAGATGTTGGGCTATCTGGTCAGAGGTAGTTGGTTGAATACTTTGAACCTGGGTTTCGTGTGTGTTGGCACTTATTAGTAAGGTGTACCTGCAATCTTGAGGAAATTGATGCTAACTGTAAGATTTAAACATGCAGTACCCGATCTTACAGTTTGAAACGTTACTGTTGAGTTCCTAAGCCCTTCTTAGACCATAAAAATGGTGATGTGAGTTCGAATTTACTAGGTGGTACTAGTTCCCTTGTGATTCCAGGTACAGCTTGATGATGAGGGTGAACTAATACGAAACCTTTAGACTAAGGTTTTCTTCTGTTTATCTCCAACTACTTTATGTTTAATGAAATGTTAACCTCACTCTTCCTTGAATTGAAATTGGATTGTTTTAAGAAAATTTTTTTTTTAACCAAAAATATTATTAGAATAAATTTAGTAGTGTTTACAGTTGAATGCTTGTTAAATTCCATTTTGAAAATATGCAAGGAATATCATTGTCATACTGAACATTTATATTTATATAAGAATAGTGTTAATTATATTGCTTGATCAATAAATTTGTATTTTTCAGCAATTTTGACATTAAGATGCATTCAGGACATTTATCGTATATACCAAGCCATTTCCTACCTCGATGGAGGATGTGCATTAGTAATATGGAGGAAGGGTCTAAGTCGTTTTATCAAACGTGGTATCGGTCGATACATTTATTAAATGTTGGTCTATGCCATATTGATATGTTCACACCATCTGGTCATAATCGGATCGTTGACACTGCGGCTAGTGGCTTGAGACGTTGAATTAAATAGCTTGGAGTTGACCACAATGGTACAGATACATTCACTCATCTCATACATATATTTTTACATCGCTTCCTATCGAAATATATTTTCAATGTACCATTTTTCTTGGCATTACTGCTACGATTATTTTGACTCATTTATTATTAATATTGTTAAATTTATCTCGTACTAATGTTATGACATAGTAACTTGTGCTAACTCATAGTTATGCAAAGCCCTATATTGATTATGATTGACTGACTTAATTATGTAAATTGTCTACTGGCAGTCCATATTATTCCAAAATTTTTGGTTGAGTCTGTTTTAGATAAATCTATTTGTGATTTTAATGACTATTTAGAGAAAGTTTATGTTAAAATATAATGCAACAGCAAAAAGAACAGCTACTTGGATTGTATTGCATCCTGTGTAATAGTATCGCTTTTACACTTGGAGTTTTATTCTTTAGTCCAACTATTGATTGGTGCACCAATCTTTGTTCTTGCTCTCTTTAATAAAGGGAACTATGTATATGAAACTTATTTGTATTTTTCCATGTTTTCTTAACTTTCAGACATTATATTTACTTCTACGTGGAAATAGTGCACATAATGAATTCTACGATCGTTTATTATCTAGTATGCGTTTTCATCAATTCATATTAGAACGTGGTCCACCATTTCGTGTATGTGATATATTTGATGAAGTATATGAATCAAATGTCGATGATCATTCACTGTTTGATAGTAATAATAACTGGACACTGAATAGCAGAGATTATGAATATGATATGTTCAGTAATCATAATCCATCACAAATGATCACTGGAAATACAGCCAATTTCAGTTTAATAGAACGACTAAGCACAAAACTGTTCGATAATGTAAGTGACACTTTATTTTTATATTTAATTTTTTAAAGCTAATTTGGATAGTGGCTAGCAGGATAGTCTAGAACACGCGTTTTATATTGGAGACTCTTTAGCTTTTTGTTTCTGTACGTTAGCGTTAATGTTCACTTTGGGACTCGAACTCGGCTCCTTTCTCCACAAGCACCTAACGCACTACATCCAGTTAACTACTGGCTCGTGCAACAAGAGTGAATTTTAACTCATTTGTAAGGTTTGTTTGACTGTTTCCGTCGTTTATATTAAGAACAGCAATCGATCAATCTTCTTTGATATATATCCATGTTAAATAGTTGGATAGGATCTATCAATCGAACACATGATGCAACCTTCCCTGGATGTACATATGCCGAAATGGACTGACCGATTCCGACCTTGAGATGATTTAAACAACCATTACAAATGAACAGTTTTTTTCTTAGTTTACAACAAATCTTTATATTTTGTCGGTTTTGGAAAAAAAACTCTTTAATCTTTCTTCACTGAATTCTTTATGTATATTTTTATCTGAAACACCTCTGCATATTATCAGGATGTTCTGATTAGTTTTCCATTTGAAATGTTGATTTTATGTGTTATGGTGAGAGTTTTGTAAATGGTTTGAATAGTTTTGTTTTACGTTAATAATAAGCATTTACAGAATGCTGAAAATGGAAGATGTTTATGTGAACTTATCGAGAAGTCTGTTGGTCGGAGTATGTCTATGAGTTGGAAGCAGCAACTTCATCTGATAGCTACCGGATACTTTGTCATCTCATCCGAGTCACTAGCAGCAAGAAGTCGGATGTGTGCGAAATAATCTGTGAAGATGGCGAGATGCCGACTACTAACATCTGCCGATGTCTTGGACAATGGACAGTTTTTGGAGGAACAGTTCGACTGATCTGCTGGTCTGTTTTACCTATACGAAAAGCGTTGAAGGGATTTTGATGTTTTTCTGAGTGACGTTCTCTCGAAAGCCGATACAATTACATTGTTTCCTTCTATGGATGCTAAAGTGTATGACAACGCTGGACGAAAATAGCAATGTCATATTAAAGTTACGTTGCATCACTGCTAGAAGTTTTACTCTGGACAACATACCACCTCCGTCCATTCATACAGTACAGCATTGAGAACTGCAATGAAATAAAATTATGATAGAAACAAGTTACCGGAATATTACAGAATCTGATCAAATACCCCATTGTTTCTTAAAAAATTATATGTACACATAAGTAAGATTATCCGCTTAATTTAATCTTGTCAATAACTTAGCTTTATCTAATCTCATTGTTAATCTTAGTAAAAATAAAGTATATCGCCGAACGGCTATGAAATTTTAATCTCTTTTACCTGACTGGTAAACGGTAGAGATAAATGAATGTTGTGAGTGAAAGCTAGGATATGGATTTTAGAGACCTTGTATTATGGGTGATATCAGTTGGTTATGAAGACACTAATCCTAGATTCTGACCACCATGACTCTGAAGTTGCTTTCTTTTGTTTAGGTTTGGCATTATATTGTTTGTTAAACCTAAGCTTTACTTCATTCTTTTTATTTCAATTTTGACTTAGAGGCATCACAGTTCCAAATCTTCTCACGGAATCTCACTAAACAAATTTCTAACATTTGTAGAATCCTAGGAAATGTTCTGTTTTTCATAACATTCATAACTTTCACACACTACTTCTCATAGTTTTCTTGTTTTTAAAAATTTGGATTGTAGGAATGCGGTGATCAACCAGCTACACAGATTCTTCCAAATGAGGCTATTGAAGCTCACAAACGCATACATCAAACACCATTTCCTGTTTTAGACGCTAAATTAATCGATGAACTAACTGTTCAGTATTCTCAAAAGAAAACTAAGTAAGTTTTTTTCAAATTGCTTTAAACTTTTATCCTTCCATGTTGTTGAGTTTTTCCATAGTTTCAATTTTCACGACCACAGAACGTTATATATATATGGTGATAATTATGACATGTAATATCTAATTTTAATTACTATGATAGTAAGTGGTTTCCATAGTTGTTCTTATTTTCAATATCGTGCTTTTTGAATATTGAAATAATACACTAAATTGTTTCATCAGTAATTACATGGGTTCGGTGATTGATTTTTTTCAAAAAAATATCAACATTAATTGCATGGGTTGATTAAATGAATAAAGCATTTCGTTGAATTGAAATGTTATTACCGATTATGGGTGATTAACACGTTATATTGAGTATTTTAATCTGAGAATTGTAAGGTTTCGATTCGGCACAAACTCTTTTTTTTTGCATTTCGCATTTTTATATCAGGTTAATTATTTCTAAGTGTTGTTAAGATTTCCTTTATTTATTTATTTATTTGAACACATAAATATTGGTACAAGAATGCGCCAAACATATATGAGCCACGCAAAACAATGAGAATTTAAGGGGAAGGAAAAAAAGGAGGGTAATAACGAAGAGATTGATGCAAGGTGGTGTAATAATAATAATGTTAAAAATGGGGGAACGGAAAGGTACAATCAGAAAAAATCTTTCAGTTAAGGAAGATACAACCACTTCCTATGAAGAAAGTAAAAGGTTACAGAAGCTTCGCCACTGGCTTCTATTCTGAGCCATATCTGATAACGTCTCTAGCCACTGTGTTGCACCATCTCTCGGACCCCAGCCAGGGAGTTGTAAAGGACCGACACAGACCAGCCCTTTGTAGCCTTCTTTCATACCACTACACTATGTCATACACTGACCATCTTTCCGCCTTTTCCAACCAGTTCCAGAGTCGGCAAATAATGCACGACGTGGAATTCTCAGGGACGACATTCGTAGAACATGTCCAAGCCACCGAAGTAGATATTTCAAGATGGTGACACCAATTGCATTATCGTCTCTCTGCCCAAACACACGATGCCGAGCCTCTGCATTACTAACATGGTGTTGCCACTGAATGTCAGCAATCCTTCGCAGACAACGATGATCGAACACAGAGAGTCGTCTAACATCCTCAACTCGGAGAGGCCAGGTTTCACAAGCATAGAGCAAAACTGCTCTCACCGACGCGTTTAAATTCGACCTTTTACAGCCAGACTAACATCACGAAGGCGCCAAAGATGGCCCAGATTGGCATAAGCCTCTCTAGCTTTCACTATACGTGCATTGATTTCATCACTCATGCCACCACCAGCACTTATGCAGCTACCCAGATACACGAACTACTCGACTACTTCTATCTGCTCACCATCCAGGGTGAGTACAGGATTGGAATCCTGCCAGTCTTGTAGAAGTACTTTGCACTTCGAAGGTGCAAAGCACATACCATACCTACAGACACTGATTGCCAACTGATTAAGTGCGGATTGCATGCCTTGGGCATTATCGCACAGTAAGACAATATCATCCGCATACTCAAGGTCGAGAAGTCTTTCTCCAGGCAACAGATCCACACCACCATTACTTACATTCATCAGAGCTGTTTCCAGAATGTCATCGATGGCAAAGTTGAAGAGGAATGGTGAGATTGGGCAACCCTGCCTATCCCCACTGCTTGAATGGAACAATTGAGAAAGGTGGTTGTATGCCCTCACTGTGCCTGAGGTGTTTATATATAGGACTTTTAAGATGTTAATAAACTCCTCAGGCAAACCTTTTTTCAATAGACAATCCCAGAGAACAGTCCTATTCAACGAATCGAAGGCAGCCCTGATGTCAAGAAACACTACGACCGTTGGTCTTTGATAAATATGGTGGTGTTCTAACATTTGGTGGAGGGTGAAGATATGATCAATAAATCCTCGACCAGAACGAAACCAGCCTGCTCCTGGCGTGTCAATCTTTCTCGGGTTTTGAACAACCTACGAAGTATGACGGAAGCCAATAGCTTGGACGCAATCGGAAGTAGACTTATCCCCCGATAGTTGTTACAGGAACGACGTGAACCCTTTTTAAAGATAGGGACAACTATCGACTCATTCCATGACGTTGGTACTTTCTAGTTCCCAAACCTTTGTAAACAACGTCGTCAATTCCTTAGTCAAAAAGTCACCACCATCGTTAAAGGGAGCCGGAGGTAAATCATCTGAACCAGGTGATTTGTTACGCTTCAAGAGTTGGAGTTCCTTGCGGACTTCCTCCTCGTTTAGTGGATCAGTCGTCACCGGTCATAGAGGGCAGGACAGTCTGCCCGATGTTGTCGGAGCAGCAGGCCAGTTGAACTGTCCTTAGAAGAATTATGCCCATTGTCCAAGACGTCGATGGATGTTGGTGATTGGTGTCCCGTCATCCTCACAGATTGTTTTGTTCACACCAGACTTCTTGTTGCCAGTGTCTCGGATGAGTTGGAAGAGCTTCCGGTAGTTGCTAGATGCAGCTGCTGCTTCCAGCTCATTAGCACGCTTCGACCACCAGGCTTCTCGGTCCTTACGCAAGCTTTGCCCAATTTCATTAAGTAACATCCTTCGTTTGTGGTCAAACTCACGGTCAACTGGAGTAGACCGACGGACTTCAATGAGTTGTAAGGAGCCTGAAGAAACCCAGTGCTCATAAGTGGGACGTTTCGCAAACCCACAACTGACTGTTCCCGCCATTTTCATGGCGTCATGCAATTGCAACCAATGCTCATCTATACTTTTCGGTGGAATGGTAGCTAGCCTAGAAGCTAGCTTGGTTCGATACTTACTTGCAACAGAAGTTGCGACCAGCTTGCTAACATCAATCCGTTGGTGGCGGGCACTTCGTTGGCAACTGAAAAGTAGGGTAAGATTAACACAGACCAGGTCATCCTCAGAGTCCAGATAGGTAGTCCAAAAGGAGCGGCAGTCTTGTACACAACCACTCCAGCAGTAGCTGATCGCGATATGATCAATCTGAGTCCAGGCTTGAGATGCCGAGGGAGGACGCCAGGTGGCACATCGGCGATGACTGTGCCGGGAGTTAGTGCTAGCCAGAAACAGGTTGTGGTCTGTGCACACTTGAAGTAGACGGTCCCCATTATCCGTCTTGAGACCAACAAGTCCCCATTGGCCACCTAAACGACTCTCTTCTGTGCCTAGACGCCCGACCTGAGCATTCAAGTCTCCGACCAGTACTACAATATCTGTCGAACGCACTTTCTGGAGAAGAACAAATAACTGGTGGTAAAACTCATCCTTGATTGCATCCGGGCTGCAATCTGTCGGAGCATAGGCAGAGATGACGAAAAGACATCGTTTCTCACGCCGATTTCTCACTTTGATGGAAGTTTCTAATCTAACAGCACATAACCGACTGTTAATGGGGATCCAATCGATTAGTGCTGCCTCAGCTCTAGCGCTTAGTGCGACACCAACACCAGCAAGATCAGATGAAGATGCCACAGGGTCCCCGGATAAACGCACGTAAAACAAGCTTTTTGAAGCGACAGATGGAAAGCGAATTTGTAGTACTTCACCAGAGTCTTGAATATAGGTTTCGGATAGAGAACAAACGTCGAAATTAAGACTTTCCAAAGACATAGTTAGCCCTATCTGTTGTCCGACCTGCACTAGTGTGACAACGTTGAAGGCAGCCAGTTTGAATGGTGCATGTGGTTTCAGAAAAACTGCTTCAGTATTCGTATTTGGTGGTAGCATACTATTTTCAACCAGGCAGTGACTCGAGAACGTTTAGATAGAACCGAGTTTCCACCAAAGACGAACTACTATGTAAGTCGAAAAAATAAGTATAGACAAAGGGGAATAAAAGAGTGTGAATAATGTCGTAGTAAATAATAATAATAATAATAATAATAATAATAATAATAATAATAATAATAATAATAATAATAATAATAATAATAATAATTTGAATCATTTGATTGTTAGTCGAAGCAAGAAAAGTAGTTTCCATAATTTTAGACAGTTCATCATCTGTGTGTGGGCTGTGATACTGCCCGGGTGCCCAAACAGGTGGTTATCTTAGGGGGCCACACCATGAGCCTTTGACCTAAAGGTCTGATCCACAAGGCAGTGGAGCATCGTAAGGAGATGCTGTCGCATTGTAGCCGTTGACCGAAAATTGGTTCATACTCCATTTGTTCCCTCAGGATACTGGAACCCATGTGCACCATTGGTTTGGGGTCCGGTTAAAGCGCCGGACATTTGCTTTTCGTCCTCTCATTTTCGTAAACAACAGCCGTGGTACGAGAAGGCAGTGAGTAGGACTTTAATATTTAAGTATTTGTATGTGGTTTCAGTGAAACGATAAGTACTCATTATATTAATAATTGATGTATATATATAATTAAAATGAAAATTGTCTGGACAGCTGATGAATTTTTATATAGGACGAAATGTACATTTTTCATTCCATTACTAGATACATACCAAATATATTATAAACGTATGATTAAAAGCTTTATTGAGGCAATCCTTTCGGAAAAGACATTAAGGAACAGAAATCGATTATATGCTGCAGTTCATGGTGATAAATTGATTGATTTTAGTCTTATTATCACATACAACTTGAACGTCAATTATATTTACTACTTATAATGATTTTAAATATTTTAACTATTCCAACTCTATAGAATTCCATGTTGATAACAGTTTTTAAGCAATAAAATATTAATCATTAATTTGGTATATCAGTTAAGATGTAACAATATAGATCAATCTATGTGAACATTTAGTTGTTTTTTTGAGATACCTTTTTATTTTATTGATTTTCAATGTTTTCACAATATATATATATTTAGACTTTTAGATCTGGTTATATAATGTTTAATTCGTTGAATTATTATTATTATCCAAGATGATTTCTGTTAAGTTCAACTTTTATCACTTTTCATTCTTTAAATGTTAAAAATTCCAGTATCCATGTTGGTTTTTACCTTCAACTGGTGTATATACGAGTAATAATAAGTATGAAATTATTTGTACAGATAATTCACAATATATACCGTCTATTTTTTCTCTTTATGATGATATAAAGTTAACTTGAACAAAAAAAAGAAATAAATGTATCTATGGTGAAAAATGAATAAACAAAAGAATGTCTATTCTCTGTTTTGTTATTTAGTAGTATATTGTTATAGTTTAAAATCAAATTGTTCAATTTAGTCAATGTTTCTTGATGTGTTTTAAACGTTTTTTGTCATATTTTGTATTTGCTTATTTGATCTTGTATAAAGGTGGTGAATGATCTCTGTAAAGAATATTTTATATGCAATTATATGATTTAGTTTTCTATTCACAATCCTGAGTTCTGTATTGAAGCATTCTTACTTGGTATAACACAAGATGTAGATATTTTGTAGCTAGCGGTGAATTGAACTATGCGTACTTCGTGTTATTTGGGATTCTTCAACTGTATATACCTACGTTCCAGTGTTGTTGTTCACATTGAGATTTTAATCCCAATACCTTTTGTTTAAAATGTCAACACGTTGTTTACTGAGTTATCGAGTTTAAATAACTGCTAACGTTTTCAATGGGTATGATAATTACATTATAATTAGTAAGAGGTTGTGTTATAGCGTTGTTGAACTCTAGCTCTGGGATACAACTACATTCTACTTACGAGTCCCAAATCAGACAAAACGCACATCCTTATTTTTACTGATAGCCACAGTTCTTCTTTTTAAACAAAAATACTTGTTAACAAATCAAGAGAATCTAATCAAACAAAAGTGTCTTCTGAATATCAGTAGCGGAATAAAACCTAAAACTTTATTGATCATGATATAAAAAAACCCTGTATATTTAGAAGAAATCTGGTTTAATATTTCCACCATATTTTTTCATTGTTCTTTAATCAATAAAAGGAATGTTGTTTATCATAAACCGGAACCACGTTTTGTACCACAAGGACTACAATTAGATCGACAAATATTCAAAGCAGAAATGTTTCCTGATAAATATCGTGTAATTCATGAATTTGTTGATGATATTTTTAATCAACATATTACTGAAGCTTTAAAAGTAAGTTGGATTGATTTTAATTTCTAATAATGTTTTCAATTTTATGACAATTTGATATTTATATAATCTAATAATTAGAGCATTAAACATTCAACTTTGTTATAATCTCTATTTGAGTTACATTTCTTTCTTTCTTTCTCTCTCTCTCTCTCTTTGTTCATCTCTTTCTCATATCGTCCACTTTACTATTTTTTTTTAAAAATGATTGTAAAATGTCAATAATAAATATGAGTTGCTTAGTCAGTATACTGGAATCTTCATTTGATATTCTATATGTTTACTATTATTGATCAAAGAAATAACAAATTGGTAATGTGATAACTGTATTTCTATTAAATAGATATTTTCTACAAACTATTAGCTTAATGAGATTGATGAGTAAATTAAACCTTTTTCTTGTTGTTGTTGTTGTTGATTTGTTATAGTTAGAAATGTAAATTTTTATATTGTGTGTATAAGTTCTAGATATTAGAAGAATTGATTTTATAAAAAAGACATTTGAATCATCAAAAGAAAAGTATTGCGTGGAAATAAAACTTTTGATATTGTATATTGGTAATAAACTACTTTTTTTTTAATACTTGGAGACAATTGTCAAAGTGTGTTATGTTACTCAATTAAATTACACTTTATTAATCGATAGCTCGAGAAAAAAAAACACAGTAACCTAAACTCTGGTTTATTCCTCTTGAATTCATATATGGTGGTTCACTAGTAGATTGATCACATAATTTGACCAATGAAGGGTGTAGACTAGCGCAGGTCTAGTGAACGAACAAATCAATTGCGGAAAACCAGTTTATTTGTTTAATACAAAATTATAGAATGTCTTCGTAAAATATGAGAAGTATACATTAAATACTACATTCACACATTCTTTATCAATTGTCTCTTACAACGTTCATCGTTTCTTTATTCCTGTTGTTATTACAATTTCTCTCTATTGGCACTCCTTTTCTTTTCAGTTCGATCTTCTCAACCTTTTGTTGTCAGACATTCCACTCCTGATTGATGTTACATACTACTTATATATGTCAACATAAGTAGCGTACATCACATAGATAACCCTGACAACTGGCAAGATAATCTTGACTATTACTCCCCCCCCGATATGAATGTTTTCTTTTTTCCCTCAGTATTGAGTCCGGATAGAGAATACCACAGACAAGCTTCCGTTACCATATTTAAAAGTACCTAGTGCATTCATCTTAAATAATCTTTAATCGTCAGATTGCAACAAACACCAAATAAGAAAACATACTTGAAGCACAATCACATCGTAAGAGACAGATAATAAAGCAAACAATATAAATTTAATGATTAATAATTAAGAAATAATTAAACGTATAACAATAGTCAATAATTTAAATGAACACTCACAGTGTAAGGAATATAATAACCTAGTTATCTATCTAGTTATCTAATTGACAATAAGAATGTATGCAATGACAGTCCGTAAAATAGTTCCAAAGGTTACAAAATTATTCATTTACAATTTCATTTTATATATATAAATAATGTAAACTGAGGCTCAGTAACTTAACCCCATCATGACAATGTCTACTTACTTTCCAGTGATCAGTTAGTTGTGAATGTCTTACACGTACGTATATGAAGTCATTCGCCAGCTGAACAGTTCAGTAGCAATGTCTTGGATTGTGTAGTTGAGTGACGCAGGCTCGAATCCATCAGGGAAAATTAGGTCCCTCACATTTGTTGGTGCACCTTTCTGACAAGTACTAACTAGCTCGGAACTTGAGTTCAGAATTTGCTATCATTTAATATAATGATCTTCAAAATTATATGTCATGAATATAGTTATCTACAGTATAATCCACCATGATATTACCAACGTTTGGTACTCTCCTTTTTATTATTCTACTAATATCTAGATAATTTTTCTATTTTCTATTTTTATTTTGTAGAGACGAAATACAATTCGTCAAGATTTAAAGTCTAGACCAATGAGACGCTTATTCGTTGATGAATTACGTTCATATATAATTCCGGAAGCACCAGTATCACCAACTGTAGCTATCAATAACTTCCTTGGTAATATGACAATCAATAGAAGTACATATGAGAGACGAGCTGTTTTGACATGGGAACAATTTGAATTGATTGTTGACCTATTAGATGAAGCATTAAGACAAGAGACACAATCAAAAGACAGTGGAATTACACCAATTATTATGGATATAAGTACTAGACTTTGTACAGTAAGTGTGTGTGCATCTATGCATTTATCATGACTCCTAGTAATTTTGATTTATCCAGTCTTGTGGTGAATATATGGTAACGTTATAAGAATATAATATTTATTTTATTGTATCATTCTAAGATACTGTACTTTATAGTAGTCAGTTGATTTGGATCATGGTGCATCATTAATCCAACAAAAATGATCGATAAACTCAATAAATTGAGGATGTAATCAGTTATTGCATATAGGATAATATAAAACACTTCACAATTCGTTATACTTGAACTATTACCAAAAAATATGTGTTCGAACAGTTTCTTTAGATTAAAAATGTCACCATGCATTGTCTCTTTTTCTTTAACTGTAACAGTCATGACATCGACTGAGGTTTAAAACAATAGCGTACACTGGTTCCAAAACTGAATTGTCTAAAGAGTGAATAAACTAATCAGTTAACATTTGGGCGTATGTAATCTCTATGGATAAATTTGAAACAAATTTGAAACTTATGTTGATCACTGAGTACTAGTGGTCAATGACATGTTCATCTAATCCTTGATACTGACCGAATTCTATCGATTAAGTTACTATGTAGCCACTATTTTAAATGACTTGGCATCACACGTTCAGATGCTAAATGGTTACAAATTGTTCTGTGCGATTCATACAGCACTAATGAATATACAAATATGACATTGGCCATTACTCATCGATCAATCGATCAATGAAAATATCTCTATCTTACAGGTGATCATTAGCGATATGAATATCTCAGTAGTAGTTTTTCCAAATTGTAAAGCTGGTTGAACCTGGTTTGAATCTACTAGGAATTATTAATCCGCCCAAAACTACGTATTACATCCTTCTGATGAGTGCATTGGTTAACTGTTTTTTGCCAGTTACCTCCAACACTCTTCATATTTGAAGTTACCACGCAAAATTTCAATACATTTCGTAACACAGTGTTCCGGTTGTGTTGAGACGGCTTCGTAAAACACGTCTAAGCCTTCAGAGTCTCTAAAGGAGCCGAAGAGATTCCATCTAATTAAAACTTAGTAGATCCTTCAGGAACATCAACACTGCATGCTACGATTGGGCGAATCGACTAAATTAAAATGATGTTGTAGCTAATACTAATAACTTTAAATACCCATGTTTTTCTGTACATTTATCATTCTTACCTGATAATCATTTCCCCCGCTTCTTCCATCCTCTGATTTGAGACTGTGGGGTTCTACACCTTCAAATGCCGCTAGTTATATATCTTATTCTACCGTAATCAAGTAGATGACGTAAAAGGTTTGAGTTCCCGAAAATAAATTTAAACAAATAGTGTAATAATATATCCTAGAAAGTATCAAATAATTCGAAATCAAATTCGAAGAGTAAATGTTTGTATCTGAGTAATAATGCTCCATTAAATGTTGGAGCGATAATTTCTTGTGACTAATGAATATTTGTAATATCCGTGGTCTTTTATTCACCGTCAATTAATAGTAATGAAAAATTCTAGATTATACCTCAAATTTCTTCTACAAGAAACGGCGACCTTTCGAAACAAACATTTTTATTAAGTTTTACTAATTATCTGGATTTTAAGTGTAGTTGGACAGTTCACCATTTTTGTCTGTCATTGACTTTTGAGTGAGTTTAACATTTAATCAATTTCTTTGTATCTGACACTGTCATTCATTTTGTAAACTAACTATGCTTTTCAACTTCAATCGTCTAATGATTATCACTTTGATTTATAAATAGCATGAAATCAGTAATGCCTATTATCAGTATAGTCAGTCAGTCACTAACAACTGACTATTATTAGAATAAGGATGTAGTGATTGTTGAGTTTTTGATTGAGATCATGAATCGATTGATGTTAGACCACCATTGAATATCTGAGAGCAATGGACGGCCGTTTCGTCCTAGTATGGGACTACTCAGCAATGCACATCCATGATCCCGCACGCTGGATTCGGACCCAGGACCTTCCGTCTCGCACGCGAACGCTTAACGTTTAGACCACTGAGTCGACATCCGACGGTGTTCATGTCTAACTTCCATCGATCGATGGAAGTTAGATTTTAGCGGAAAATCGAATAATATATGTGACCAAATAACATTTTGGCATTATAACCTTAACTCTTATTACCATCCGTATTTTCTAACTCTGAATCTTAATCTTATTTCCTCATACTAATGTTTAATCCTCTTTTGACCTTAGTAAGTGGTTGAATTTTCCAAAGGTTATTTCAGCATTTTTCATTGACCGCTTTTGTTATTCACTAACTTACCTTAATATAATGATATATTTGTTAATGAATTAAATCTGAAGGAATTAGGCGATGTTCGTTATTATGCTAATATGAGTCATCAAATTCAACGTCATGAAATCTGGCGTAATATGCCATTTTGGGAGAGTCTTTTTAATGAACAAGTTAACAATCAAATTCGTTTGTTATATATTGATTTTTGTGAAGAGGAACGCAAATCTCATAAATACCAACAAGGTAATCAATATCAACATTCGCACACAATGAATATATCCAATGGACATTCATGGTCATCATCGTCGTCGTCACCATCTGACAGTAGGACAAAACAATCTATTAATTCGCCTGAGAGAAATGATAAATCATCTGTGATAATTGTTGGACGAAAGAATAGTAATAATAATAATATTAATAATAACAATCAGAAATCGAATGTAAGTCTGATTATTATTCTAAACCTTGGTATTTTTGTCTTTATAAATTACTTATTTAGTATAGGATAACCTGTAATACAAATAATCAGTTGCTTCTTGATAAGTATTTCATCTGAACCACTAGGGATTATTTTTGTATCCGTCTAAAGCTGTCCACAGCGACTAAACATCCATGGTTTATAGCAATTTTAGTACACAGATGAAGTGATCAACGTTTTCTACCACCTTAGTCCCTATGATCATGTCTGGAAACATATTAACCATGAGACAACATTTTATGTTTAAAGGCAAATAAATAGGATATCTAACTTTTGATTGTTTGTTACTGTGTTTGAAAGATTGAAATTATTAAGCATATTCATTGGACAGAACTACTTCGTCTGTTTAATTTGGATTGATAAATGAATTTTACCATAGAAGGTTGATTACTAAAAAAGAAAACAGCTCTGACGAGCACCATTTTTTTGCATTTAATTCAAGTGATAGTTTGTCTTAATATATGACTCAACTCTTATTGTTGAACTGGCGAACCTTCAATGGCGGCTTTATATGTTTTTTTTTCTTTCGGTCCCCATTTCTAATGACAAGCACTACCCTTGAAACTCTTGATCATTCGAGTTGTATGTTGCGTTCAGGTTATGAAATTTGACTACGATCAATTGTTGCTTTGCATGCTTGTGTTTGACGACCTAACGAATGTTGGATAATCCGACAATAGATCTATGTCCAGGCCTATAAATTTTCCCGTCCCATCGAGTATTCCTTTCCTGATCTCTGTAATCATCATTCCTATCACAATGTGATTACTATCCTTTTTCATGGAGTAGAATGATAGAAACAATTTAAGTGAAATAACTTCCAGCTCTTAGGGTCTGTTTATCATCAATGCTTTCCTTGTTCCTTGCTTTCGTTGCGCAATAATATTTCACCAACTGTTCTTCAGTCCATGTTTAAGTTTCCTCCGTTTCCAACCAAGCTTGATGATTCTCTGTGTATCTATGTATTCGATAGAGGCTTTTGAGATCCAATAGTCTTGCTTGACCTTTAGCATTAAATTGGCGACAGATGCCACTCCTATATTTTCAACCACTTACCGAGCTACTTCAGGACAAATATCTTTAAAACTGTTTGCTTAACTAATTCTTTAAACCAGTTCTTAGGATTTGTCTTTTTACGTTAAGATCTTAGGGGTCTTTCTGTAGTAACGTTTCTACACCTAGAAATATTTGGTTGGATGTATAAATCGTATCTTCGAACCCTAATCTTGTCTATCACCACTCATGCTGTTACTACTTCTACTATTCGTTGATTTGGCATGACAATTTCATCTCCCTGTACCAATGGTGTATGGAAACGTGAACTGACGTACTTGCGTATCAGATTCTACTTTTTGACTGACTGAGATAGAATCTACAAAGAGGAAAGCTTCACATGTTTCTGTCTTTAGTTCTTTTAAAGTGCTAAAGTATATATAAAGTACAGTGAAGTCATAAATTTGCCTAGATCAATAATAAGTAGATACTGATGTCGAAACTATTGTATCTTCAATCGATGATCGATAGTTTCAAAAAACAATTTTCATTAAGTTATCTGAGATTCTATGTTTAGTTCTCTTTTCTAGTGTAGACAGGAGGACAACTCCACTTAAAAGCTAATTCTGTTTTTAAAGTCTACCTTTAATTATCTCATGTCTGTTATAATATATATATATATATATATATTCTTCTTTCTACATATCAATAAGATTACAATTCAACAACAAAGTTATACATCAAATATGTCAGCATTAGAAATCGCTGCGGAAGAAATGCGAATTGGTCATATGCGTCCAAAAGAAATACAACAAATATTAGAAACACGTGAAGAAAGTACTATCTATTCTCAAATTATACATTTTGTTAATTTAATCATTAATTTTCGTATACCAGTTCATATTGGTGCAGCGGTGGCTGATATATACGGTGAAGATACTCAGAATAATGATGAATTAAAAAATGATATTACTGGTATAAATGGTATGGTATCGAAAATACCTGACAGAATAATATCCGATAATGATAATTATAACAATAATAAAACAAATAATAATACTAATGATCATAATTATCGAAAACAATATACTGGCAGTACTAATTCATTAAATGATATACCAGTAACTAATCAAATTAATCATGCTCTCAAAATTATTTCACAAACTGAAGGATTTATTAAAAATACTAGTCGATATACTTCAGACAATTATTCTAATCATCTATCAATTTCAGATGGATTTTATAAGTGAGTAGTAGTATTATGGTTTACATTATATCAAACTCTTTATGTATTGACTAATTTTGTTTATTTAGTGAAATAATGAAAAGAATTAAACTGAAGTAATTTATTATTTATCATATATGTATTTTCATATTTTGAACGGAAATAATTCGAATTTATCTATCCAACGTTTTATACTGAATGATTGTCTCCTTTTGGAAATAATGTTTTTATATGTCATACTTATATTGTCATTGTGTAAGAAAATTTTCTCATTTTTAAGCTGAAATTTTTGTTCATAAACTTATCACTATATAAACTGTCTTGCGATTCCTTATCAGAATAAATGGATTGAAACTAGTAGTAGGAACTAGGATACGTATTTCATCCTATTTGAAACTCATTAACTCTATGTAACTTCATTCTAGTGTATATTTTATTCACATTACTAAAAATAAATACCATGAAACAGTTAGGCAACATTAACTTGAATACGTGATTATTTTCCCAAACGGCGGTAATCGGCATGTATGCATTTCAGTTTTTCAACTCTATTTTGACAATTGAACATATCTATTGCATACATTTTTGAGTTCTTCATTTTTTTTCTTCATAAATTTGACTAAGATCTGATGTTACCTTAGTATGAAGAGATAGATAGGTGTACGTATCAATAAAAATCCATGTGGGTAGTGATTAGATCGGTGATATTGTGGGAATTAATCTGTTTTCTTTGAAATATACATCTTTAAACTAAATTTTTGTGATTACCTTTTATTCCATCAAATCCTACAAATAAATCTTTGTGTTCTAGCTGTAATGGCTAGATATGGTTTTTAGGACATCATTAAAACCATTGAAAAAATCTGCAGTTTCAGTTTCATTTAGCTTACGAACAATCACTATAGTAGCTGATAATCATATTGTTTAACTGTATGATAAAATCATTCGGATAATCTTTTATGTCATGTTTTCTCTTTTTACAAAATATACATATTCAGTTACTAGATAGATTCAGTCAGAAGAAGTGTAGAATTTTTGATCACTTTTGTAGTTATGCACAATTCCAAGGTCAAATTTACTGTTTGTCATTATTATTATTATTATCATCACAATGGGAGTTTGTTGAGATTGTAGCAATTTAATAGTTGAATTCGTGAGTCAATTTAAGCTAGACGACTATGGGAAACCTGGTAGCACTGGATTATTATTTCACTCTAAAGATCACAAATATTCAAGTATCTACGAAATGATCAATTCTCATTGTTCATGTCATTTACATAAAATCGCATAATTAATTGATTAATCTTTTTAACCTTAAAAATAGCCGGAATATTTCAACCGATATTTCTGTCTATTGTCCTCAGTATTAGATCATTAGATTTGTCAAAAAAAAGAATGAAATTTTATCAATGGAACTGTCAAGTTTGTTGTTGTTGTTGTTGTTTTTGACTAAAACGTGCAAATAACGAATTGGTAATGAACTGAAAACTTTAATTTTGTATCCCTTTTAGTAGGTCTATTTGTTTATGTGAATATATAGTTGGTTATTTCAACAAACAAATTAATTATTGTGGTGTATGTGAAAGTATAGTTTATCTTATCAATATTAGAATTATTCACTTTCCAATTGTTTGATCTATCGGACATTATTTGAAATTTGTAGTTATTAGAAGAAAAAGCGTTTTTTAAAAGGAATATTCTGTCTCCAACTTTTCCCTCGGTTACATGTACTACATTTTTTAAAATAAAAAAATCTTTACGGGTAATCTATTCCTGTCCGTATGTTATTGATAAAATCTAACTCCTTTTTATGCGAGCATCATCTAAGCGGATGTATTAGAAGTAGAGATAAAAAGATCTATTCATAAATGATTGTACAAAAAGGAGTTATCGTTTATTAATGATGTACTGATAGAAATATGGTACGTAGGAACCTTTTAAAAATACAACGTTATCATCGAATAGGTTTCGTTTTTGACAAGGTGCATGCATGTATACACTACTACTATCTATCGACTAAAGTCGTTAACAAATATTTCCTCATTGTTAGCTTTTTATATAACCCGGAACAAAATGTCAATACGTGAAAAATCTCTAACCAATGAACAATGTTTTTATATCTTTTAAGATATTCGCCCGTGAAAATTATTCTGATATAAACGTTTTTAATTTGGATAGAAAAATCACAGTGTTGGATCGTTAGAAGTTTATCAGTCAGTAATTTACAACCTAGAATCTGGCATATATTTGTAGTGAACGGTTTAAGTTTCTACATTACATAAGCATAGCATAAAGAAATTATGATAATTCTCATACTAATGAAGGTGTCACTACTAGTAAAAAAGGTGTGTAAAGGGAATAAAAGTCTTAAAAGAGGATTATGGTACTCAGTATCTAATGGTGAACAAATGTTCCACACATTTTCAAGAAAATCATGAACCTAGATTATGTGCTAGTTGACACTCTCCAGGAAGGCGTATTTACAGTCTTCATTGACGAAATTTGATCAACACTAAATTTCTTGACTAATATGACGCTTGTCACCATTCACTGATCAGTAAGCTGCAAATATTTCAGTCTTACAGCAAATCAGTCCTAGTTTTGATTGATTAGTGGTAATATTTTACACATTGTAGCTGGCCGATATCGGTTCGAATCTCACGGGAAGCATTAATTTCACCAAGGGTTGCAGATAATCCTTGCTGAAGAATTTCTATTTGAATAAAACTTGGATCTAGGGATTCCTATCGACTACATCTAACCCCCTAACATCAAAATATAGTTTAACCAATGTCACGTCACTGAGATTTTTGATAACAACTTGTTTGTTAGTATTCGATCAGCATTAAAGGGCTTAACAAACATTAAATCGATTAATACTTTTTGAACAATCAGTTGTAGAAGTCATTCGTTAAAACGTATGCGCCCTATATTTTGTGTTTATGATATTTTTACTCACATTAGTTTACATCTTGGTACTTAATTTTAAAGGTTTTATTGAATTTCTATTTTTCAAAATGATTCAGTGGTTCTTTAGGATTAATGATTGGATTTGAAACCAAGTCTGATTTGCAATGAGGAAAGTTATATTCATATTTCAGGTGAATGATCTTGCTAATATTTCGTCTTTTGTACTGCATGGTTTATTTGCTTGTTATGCCTTTATTTTCATTCAGTAAAAAATCTACAATATTTCTAATGGAAGTGATCTTTAAAAGTTTTGTTCTTTAACTGTGTGTAATCAATCAGTTCACTATGTAGTTTTACGCTTTAATCAACTGTTTTGTTAGTTTTACATATTACCAGTTGACCTTTTTCTCATTTATTGATCAGTCAGTTCTGTTTATTGATTACAATCTTCAGACCTTAATACTCTTAATACTTTTAGATTTTATTTAATCTAGAATTGTGATGTTTTTTTACTGAGTCAAAATTTATGTTCGTAGATTTCCACTTGTATTTGTTATAAATTATGGCCTTGAGCCCCCATCAATATGTGACGTAATGATACCACCAATTACAGATCAGTGATTTATCGATCGGACCAATGACATATAGAACCCGTACGAGCAGTCTAGAGTCATTATCAGTCCTGCTTCCTGCCTAGCCCTACCTGTTATGTCCAGAACTCCGATTTCAGCCTCTGCGATATGAATCATTTATTTCAAACACTGGGTTCATATACAAATCAAACAAATCACATCGTACGTAAAATAGAAAATAACCTTTGTACAAGATTTAGCCAAAAGTGGCTGTGAACGTGGGATATAATAATTGATAGACTGGACATAACTCGAGAATGGTAAATCGTATAATAATATTTTATAGGTCAAAATAAAGCTCATAATAAGAGGAACACGTATATGAATGGTTTAGTTACTTATCAATTATACAATGAAATATATGTATAGTGTTAGTCCAGAAATAGATTCCAGTTACCATTAATTATTTTATCGGGATATAACATCTCCCTTTTTTTGATGATTCGGAGTTGATATCCGGATTTTAAATTTTCCGACTTTATCCTCCTCCGCAAAATGATGTTGGATCCTCATATTCCCAAGTCACAACTTATATGACTATTCAGAACGAATTTGTCTCATTGAACAGAGAATCCATTAATAGTAGCTAGATGAAGAGGATGAACGCCATTTGACTTGAGGTCATCAGAGTCTGATTCTTCTGAAGGGTTTTCTCAGATTTATTGAGTATCTAATTAGTAGATAATGGATCACTAGAGTAATCAGTATCTATGAGAATTTCATTTTCTTGACCAATCAGAACATGATGGATCTTTCTAGAATATCAATGTGGCATGCTACTATCGAACAGTAGCATAACATGTTTCTTTGTGGATTGGCTGAATTATAATGTTGATATAATAAGCACTAATGTCTGTAAACATCCATAATTTTCTGTACATTTTGATTTTTGCCAAATAAGTGCTTCTCCAGTCTTCTTCTGTTTTTTGATTTGCGACTCTGGGAGTTCTATACGTTCGAGTGCCGTAGTTGTATACTGTATTCTGTGTTATCAAGTAGTGAACTTAACAGTATTGTGATATAAGCGACGGAATGTTATGCCACTTAACTGCTAATCTGTATTTATTTGATGAATGTTAAGATACGTTTCTTTAACTTTGTGTTTATGACTTCAGATTACTGGAGTGAGGAGTTTTGAGCTGCCCTAGGTTGTTTTTGCACACAAATTTGCTTTTCAATTCGCTATTGACTTGTCTTTGCTTTAGTTCTGTACTTGATCCATATGGCTAAATTTTCCACACAATGTAATCTCTGATCTTTATCTGTTTGTTTCATGAATTAAGACATATAAGAACGATATTTTCGTCCAAGTTTACGCCTCTTGAAAGTATATAATTTCGAAGATGTGATCGATCATCCTATGTATATTGTCAAGAATTACATTTTGGTATAACTTTTATAATTACTCAGTTACGATTAAGAATCGTTTCACTGAATAAATAAGGACACTTATTCCGTACATAACTCAGATTCTCTACTGTTACTATTATTGATTGGTTGTGCTAAGAGTTAGATATGGTCAAGGATGCCAAGCAAGAAAATTCTATTTTTAGTAGTTTACAAGCTGAACTAAATATTATTTCACATTCATGTTGGGTTAATAATACAGACCAAAGATGCTAGCAGTGCAATTTTCACAGCTAAATAAAATGTAGTTTAGTCAATGAAAATCAACTTAAATTCTTCTATCATTCATTTTCAAGTTTGTCATTTGCACATCGAGTTTTTATTTTCAAACCAGTTTTGAATTTCCTCATTGTTCTGGGCAAACGTTTTGCTGTTTATTTTCACGTAGCATAAAATTTATCGTCTGGGTGTCGTGTTACTAAGTATTTGTAATACCTCATTGTCGATATTCAGGATTGTAGTTGGGCAGGTTTCCATACAGTGATCCTGTGCGGATCGGGTCTCATTCTAAAGAAAAAAACATTCGTCCTGAATTTTACTGATAGCCAAATATCAGACGTACTAAGATCAGATTACGATAGGGCTTTCTCAATCATCCATCCGTTCATTCATCCTGCAACAAAAAATAATTAGAAGTAATAAGTTTTCTTTCTGCAAGTAAAAGTTATTTTTGTATCTTCAGTCAATCAACATCACATGCCAAATTTACCTTTTAGAATTCTAATTTTAACTTTGTCTAATTCACATCTACTATTTCTTCTATAGCCTAATGCCCCAATTATATGCCTAACCAGAACTATTAATTTTTAACCAACGCCGCTAAAATTCTATTAGTCTACTATTTGTAAGCTCTTATGTATTCTTTGCCGTCAGTTCAAATCGTCAGCAATCAGCTTCTACTATTATTAAATTTTAAACATATATGGGTTTATATACGTACATGCTCAACCTCATTGCTGAATAAAATATAAATCATTACTATACATAAATGAGCCAAAAATGGTTTTGAAAAATCGATTGGGAACAACATACAAGATAATAATTAGTTTAATAATACTTAATAGGTTAAACGGAAGCTTATGATAAACAGGATATATGTACATAGTAATCCAGTTACTCAGTAATAATTCAAAAACCAGTTTTAACGTTTACAATATACAGCTCGTTATATCAGTTATCATGATCTGCGTATGACATAATTTGAAAAGAAAAAAAACTTTGTTTCAGATCTAAGATTTTAATATTAAATCGTTAAACATAATCGAGCCCCGCGTGGTGAGGGATCGTGGATGCGCACTGCTGACGAGTCCCATACTAGGATGAAACGGCCGTCCAGTGCTTCCAGGTTTTCAATGATGGTCTAGCTTCAACTGACTCATGATTTCAATCTGTGAAATATTTAGGAAAATCAAGTAAATATTTATTTTTATTTCATATTGTGTTGTTGTGATTATCTGAAATTGATCATGAAATGTTCAGTGTAGTTCATGAATTTACAATTCTACAGCTTTAATTATTGTTGTAATCTTAATGTCAGTTGTTTGATGGTTAGTTAAATGACTTATCAATATATAGAGTTATATCAGATGATACAAAAATAACTACTATTGAGTTTTTATTTAATAGTTAACAGTTCAGTGTTATTATCGTTGGTACAACAAAATGAAGAAATTGAAAGATGTTGACCCTAAGAATAGTATACGGATATAGTAGGTCAGTTAGAAATTGTTTAAATGAAAAATGTATGTGATTGATCAAGAAATAACTTGAATTTCTAAAAATATGATCTACATCTTTGGTAGCTAGATCTTCTAAAAGACATATATATGAGAATACATCCACCGATTCAGTTTACTTCATAAGCGTCCCTCTCATTCAGTTTTTTTCACTTGAGTAACTGATTAGGCTCGTATATAGGAAGATTGCATATCGCAGTCGAAATCGGACAAAGCACACCGCTCACCTTACTATACGGATTTCTGTCGCTGGTGATAAGGCCTCACATGTGCATAAACAGCACATCAAGAAAAGACGGGGGTACAAATATCATTAATCAATTGTTTCTTATGTAGTGCGATCACATTCTCAGCTTTCCAAGATCACTTCTTATCGAGTTCGCCTTTCATATTCACCTCATGAATACGTATCTTTTTACAATATATGTAGCCTGGAAGTGACAGTGGTTCACATACCCTTTATACCACTCGAGATCACTTTGTTCATGACTTACCAGCTGATAGATTGGATATTTTTCTATATCGTTCCACACAACACAATAGTATTCTTTAAATGTACTCCACTTTATTTGCTTATTTGTTTTCTTCTTTTCTTCCCCTATTTATAACAGTCGTTATAGTGCTCAGAATTCTGACAAATTAAATCAAGCCACATTGTTAAATCATATCACTGTTTTAGAAAATTGGTTATTAAAATTTGTGAAAATTGTTGGCGAAGAAAACAATCTTGTACGTGAACGAATTACTGAAGTCGAAGGGAAAATAAAAGGTAATGAACTTATTAGTTAATAGTATCACTATTATTATAATTATTGCCTCCTCTCAAACGATGTATAAATAGTTTCATTACATAGTGTACTCAATTTATAATGATACCATTAGTTATTCATTGTTTACAGTTTTCTATCATATAGGGTGTAATTAGTTGTCTTTTACTAATTATATGTATATATACATAATTACTTCATGTAGATTTCTTCCACATCTAATTATGCAATAATATTACTCATACTTTGAGCGGTTTTAGATTTGGAACACATGATTTTGCAACCTTTGCTTCACTAAAGAATAAGTGATATATATAGAACTATGGATTTTCAGTCTCTGTTTCTTTTATTTCTACTGTTTGAGTTTCATTAATCTGTAATTAATTAGTGATTCCTTACTTTATATCATCATTATGTTCGATACATATTTGTTAGGAATGCTATATTCTTCATTATAATGTATTACATTAAAAAATAACTCATTTCAATTATTGGATAAAAGTGAAAACAGGATGTACCTAAGTAGAGTAATGACTCAGGGATAAATGCGTTTAACGTTTATTCACAAAGCTATATGCTCAAATACTATTACACTCAATTTGAGTAATGTCACTAGACTTGAGATTTAGTGTGTGACTTGCAATAACTAAGTATACAAATCTATACCTTATAAGTCTGTATATAAATATATTACCTTATTTCCTACACATAGTTCCCTTTGCTTTGGAACATACCTTATCTTAAATATTCATTGATGTGACATATTTAAAAAAGAATTCATTTTAAAAAGTTAAACTCTGTTTGCGTACCCAGACTAAATTCTGTACTAGTTAGCTAGTCCTGTTAGCATAGACCAGAGATCAGGTTTCTCCAACCAATTTTATCCTGTACTTTCTTTTCTAGTCTTTGCAAAATGCTACTCATTCTTTTTATGTGTATCTCCAATTCTCGATGCAATATGTTCTTTACTTTTCCCCTTTTCTTTTTGCCTTAAGGATTCTAAGTTAAGGCTTGCCTCTTGATACAGTTTAATGGGTTCCGAAATATGTGTCTTATTCATCTTCAGCATCTTTTCTTAGTTTCCTCTTCGCCGGAAGTTGGTTTGTTTTATCGTACAGTAGGTCGTTGCTGATGATATCCTGCAAACAGTCATTGAGTATCTTGCGTGGGAAATTGTTTATAAATACCTGTACCTTTTCTATTATGGTTGTAGTAGTTCTCCAAGTTTCAGCTCCATACACTCGAATTATCTTGATGTTTATATTGCAGATTCTGACTTTGATATTGGTTGACAGTTGTTTTGAATTCTGTATGTAATTCAACTGTAGGAATGCGGCTCTTGCTTTCCAATCTTCGCCTTTATGTCTGCATCGGATCATCTTTGTTCATCGACGATTCTGACCAGGTACGTGAAAGTTTCCACCTCTTCCTCACAGTCAAAGTAGTTAATGTATAGTGACAAATTCCATTCGACAGATTTGTTCTGTCCTGATGCTTTCACACTTTTGATTTGTCTGATGACCATCCTGGTTTTCTTGATTATTGGTGAAATGACATCTATAGGAAGGTTTGTATGTGCTGCTTCTATATTTGGTGGGTTCGGTAGAGCTGGTCTACTCAAGAGTTCTTTATATTGTTCTATCCACTTGTTCCTCTCTTCTTGAATCTCAGTGATTGGCTTGGATTCTTTCTCTTTGACTAGTATCTCTGGTTTACTATATTTCCCTCCTAGTTTCTTCGTTCTTTCATATATCGTTCTCTATCAGCTTTTTCCACTGTTGTTGCTAGGTCTTTCACGTATTTCTGCTTGTCAGCTCTAATGCTCCTCTTCACTTACTTTTTTCTTTCAGTGTATGCAGCTTATGCCTTGACCTTCTCTGTTCTTGCTCGGCTGTTGTTAATTGCCGTCTTCTTGTCCTTTCTTGAATCGTGTTCAGGATTTCGATGGAGATCCACTCCTTACTATATTACCTCTTGCGCCCCAGAACCTCCTGACTCGTTAAAGTTAGTGCTTCTTTAGTTTCTTTCTGTTGTTCTACATCCCATAGTCTTCAGTCAAAGGGATCCAACTTCTCGTGATCCATGTTTTTGATGTTATATGGTGGTTGTAGGGTAACCAGTAGAATACCTTGACTGTAATTTCATGCTACACATCATTCGTCAACAAGGTGCGTCTGAACTCGTGAGGAAACCTATACTACTTACTACCTGTGGGACTATAACTCATGTTACATAATTTCACAGTCCCAGATGTTACCATCGTGCTCTTCACGTTCTCTCGGCAACTACTTCTAACCATCTCTTTTTACATAAGATTGAATTGTGATTAATATTCAAGGTTTTAAAAGAACACTCTTCTACAATTGCGTCTAATCCTAATGAACACTATTTTTAATCTGCACTGGTTGTACTTTTTACTCATCCACCTCTGCATCATGTAATGCTTTTACTCTTAGAATGAGGGGTTTGTGGAGATTGTGGTGATTTTAATGGTTGAATTCATGAGTCGATGCAAGTTAGACCATCATTGAAAACCTAGAAACACTGGACGACCGTTTCGTCCTAGAATGGCACTCCTTAGAAGTGTGCATCCACGATCCCGCATGAAGGACTCGAAGGTCCTTTTATTCGTCTAATTCACATTTCTCGTTCTGTTTGATTAACTGTCATCAAAGAGTAAAATTAAAGAATATTAGGTATAGAAAAGTTGACAACATTAATCAATATTACATGATTAAAATATTTTTTTACATTCAATAGTCATAATTTAACAACATACACACATACGTATATACACATACATGGATACATACATACACACGAATGCATAGTAGTCACCATTATGTCTGTTACATTCTCTTTCTAGTGATTCTTGATTAATTACTTTTATAAGTGTAATGAATACTTTTTATGTTATAATGTCATATGACAATAACAGTTTAATTGTCACCATTTTTTTCTTGACTCTACACAAATAAACAATACACTCAATGTATGTGTATATGTTTGTATGTGGTGTTTACACTCATGAATATCTAAGTGACATTCTTCCACTTTTTTACCTTGTATTGTACCGAGTGTATATTTAATATATATATATATATATATATATATATATATATATATTTGAAACTTTGAGATGTCAATAAAGTATATATAGAATCTATTAACGGTTTATGTGTAATAATATTCAGGTCAGTCATTATTATAGCTATTACATTGACTGTATTGGATTATTGATAAATCATCGTCAAATTACGACACCTGTAGCCGTAAGCGAAATGTATTCATCTGTCAATTGAAGAATGAGTATACTTTAAAAGGAGTTTGCTCTTCTGTATAATCTATGGCTGTGATGCGCAACTTTTCGAAAAGTGGAGAATGTATATATAGGTTACTAGTTTTGAGTCACAGATATCATCACAGTATGGTTTGCCTTTGTTGTAACAAACGAGTAATCAATGCAGAGGTTTGACTCATTATTAGGTAGAGATGGCAAATCAGTTGATGAGTTAGTTAACTTTTATTGACTGAAGTCGTTGGAACCTTTATTATGTATACACAACCCGTCACTTACCTCTACAAGTAATTCACGATGGTGTAGGAGTGGGTTAGCAATAAGATAGGGATGATCAAAACAAAACTTGGCATCAGTTCTTGAAATCATCAACTGTTATACTGCGTCATGTAGGTAGGTGTAGGCTACTCTGTTGTGATCCACGCGATAACATGAATCGACGAATAATGAAAGGAAAGGAAGTAGATGTCTCAAAACGATTTATTTCTTGTCGTTGTTAGAGGAGACATGTGGAAACTTAATACAACTAGCATTCGATTTGATGTATGATTTTCGAGAAGTTTAGTCTTTTTTGTTCACTAACTATTACAGATGATCACTGATATGTCTCTTGTTTAGTTTTATACATCTAAAAAACAGGTTCTTTGACAACTGATTGTTATATATGCGAACAATAAACTAGTCAGTATAATTTTTCGTTTATCTGATAGCTTTCAAATTTAATACACCTACATATATTATAACCAATTCGTAATATACTCCTACCGATTGAACTATGTAATCTTGAATTTAGTAACCCTGAAAGTCATATATGCAATGGTAAGGTGCGTCATGATAAAATATAATGTTTACTTTATGGATAAGTTTACCTTTACATACAGTCGCGTGCTTCTGAGAAATTGTATGTTTTACTACAATGTCTGTGAACCTGCAAACATGTATACAATGTGTAACACTAAATCATGTCAATCTAATAGTTTTATATATGTAAGTTATATCCGTCACACGTTCATCCCATTTGGGGCACCACTGAAGACCAGGAAATGCTGAACATAGATTTTATTCTAGTATGTAGTTTATTAATCGTGTGCATCCACAATCCTACTAGGGGTAGAAGCCAAGACGTTCAGGTAATATGGCGAGCTTTTACCATCAGGAAAAGTGGGTACGCGTTCAATATGTAACCTCAAAATCAAATCAATCTTTACAAAAAATTTTCAACTGAAAGATTATATTATTTCACAGGTTGAAATCATGATAGGTTTTTGGTTTGTGGTTTGTGGTTAACAGTTGAACGAAGGATGCGCTATTTACCCTACTTATAATTCGTTAGCTAGATGTATTTTTCATCATCAGTCAATAATACCCACTAGAGAATAATTCAGATTCTTTATAATAATGATATAAACATTAAACCCACTGAACAATGGTTAGGGGTTATCTGGACTCCAGTAACTCAGTGGATGGTGCGTTGGTAGTTTGAAGCGAAAGGTTTTGGGTTTGAGTCCTAGTATCCACAATTCAACATTGAGATGCGGCTGTATCCAGTTAACGAGTCCTGAATAAGAGGCAACGTATTTCTGTATCTCATTGTTAACCGTAATCCATTTATTCTGTAAAAACGTGTGATATAATCGATTCATTGCACACAGGATGTACATAATCTAATTTAGACCGATCAAAATTCAATCACGAGTGTGGACCATTAAAATTGCTTATAATTATGAGTATTTATTTCTGATACTTTTGTTTGTTTTTTTATAGGTGTTTTCTACTTCTGATCATTACTGTTATTGTTAATGTTTTTCTCTTACTTGTTTTGCTTTAAACATATAGCCATCATAGAAAGTCATTTAATCAATTTACAAGATATTTACCCTAAGGTACAAAATATTCCACATATGAAAAAGGTATGAATTTTATCATATAGTCTACTAAATACTTTTGATTATTCATACTAAATCCAATTTAAATTTACACATTCACCAAGTACTTGTGTATATGTTATGCTCTAAACACAAAGGCTAACAATATTATTTAGTTACGCAATTCAAAATAGGGCGAGGCACAAACTAAGGACGTGGTAGGTGAAAGTTGAATACTTTAACCACTGAGGTGCCTCTGTATCAATTATTCATATTGGTAATGATTACTATTATCGTTACCAATATAGAATAGTTAGATCTGTTAGACACAGTTTTTTTTTCCAAAGAGTTTATTAAAAATTCTGCATATGTTTCCGTTTCTACATACTTTGCGTGTAGTTACATGTGGGCTTTATTTCTAAAACCATAACTTCTGTCCTCAAATTCATGTTTATATTATTCGGATTTTGGAACAAAAAGATTGGTTTAAACTTCAAATTCATTCATGCTTTGAATATGAAAGCTTTTATTATTTCATTCATGAAGTGTATTTATATATTAAGGATTGATTTGCTGACAGCTGGTTTCACATGGTCACTTTCCGCTGAAACAGGATTTTGATTTGGACTTAAATGGTCAAAATGAGGCTGATGATAGTATAACTGGTGATAATAAGATAAATCAGTACAAACGTAGATAAAATATACTTCACATTTAGAGGTTATTAAGGAATATCGCGGTATTGAATTGGATGTTTCCAGTCATATCCATTATGGAATCATCAATAAATGTTATGATTGAAAAAAAAACTATTTTTTTTATTATTGCTCAGGATTCATTCATTTTGAAATTTGTTGTCAAAGTTGGATTTAATATTTGAGATGTCGTACATGAACTCATACCAAAATAACATTTTGACGAATTAGTCAATTAACTAAACTATTGTACTTAATTATCTTTCTACCGAATTGTCACAAGCTAATTGTTTACTTAGCAGGAACTTAATCAATATTTGTTCTATAAATGATCTGACAATGTGTTATGTCTGGTGTATTGTGGCTGTTGTGCATGGATTTACTCGTTTAAGTTCTCAGTCTTACTACCTAAAATTGACAATCAGAAATCACTGGGATTCCTCGATTCTGTTGCTTAAACTTGAAAACAGGAACCATTGCAATTCTCACAATGCAAAGTAAGAACACGAAGGATGAGTGTGATAGAGATAATATTGGCTCCCCAACTATACGTCATCAAATAAATCTCAAAAATCGTCACTAGACCGATATAATATCGTTTATGTACTAATTTTTATACAATCGTATCACATAGGAAGCAGACGCACTGTAAAAACGAACAGGTCCAGTATAGTTCACCTGGATTGTGATGCACGGAATATAAATGTAATCTATTAATCCTGTCGTATCATAATCATATTTGTATGCTTAGGAGTTGACATTGGATTCTGATTTCTTTCACATGTATTTGTGTGTTTTGTAGCCTGAGATTGCCAATCCAGTCCTTCTACCTGGTGAAATCGCTATTCCAATTGGTGGTTATGATTGTTTATCATGTCAATTATTGCCAGATGGACGTTATGAACGTAATGATTATCAACTATTGGATCCATTCAATAGTAATATTATTAATCCTAACATCAATAATGGAGGTCATGGTAACGACAGTAACGACAATATCAATACTAAACAAGATTCACTTGGAAACTTGGATGCAAGTGATTTAGATGTAGATCTTATGCTTAGACCATTATTACCTGCTCAAGGAGCGTTATTTATTACCAATTATCGTATAATATTCACAGGTGTACCAAAAGATCCATTTCGTAAGTTTTTTTTTTAATGCTAACAAATTCAACCAGTGAGATTGTTGTCAACATAGGGAAAATTCTTAGTAAAAGTATTAGGAAATACTTATTGTGGTAAGAGTAACTGGGAATTAATACAAACATGAGTTGAAAAGACAACGCAGATACCATTGAGCTAGCATTTTTATGTCTTTTACTAATAAACTTATTTTAATTTGTGTATACTTCTTTTTTCCATAGATTAGTGATTGTGTAAATATGATCTAAATTGAACCACAGTTTTATCCAATAGCTTGTGTATTTCTTGGTTAAATGAAGCTAAATATTTACCAAATACCATGGGCTTATCAACTTTACTCTTTTATCATTTGATCCTATGTCTGATTGGACTAGCGTATTTCATTTATATATGTATTATGAACATTTGAGGCATTCAAGTGATTGACTATTTCCACTTCGTTTTTCTTCTTACATGGAAAACGAATTATACATTTAAATACACACTATATAAACCAATAAGTTGATTAGTGTGAACATTTTGTAAATAAGGTGAAAAAGCAAACACAACTAAATTTACATAGTAAGTTGAATTCATTTGTATTACAAGGCTTGTCATTATCATCTATAAACACATTCAATCTACGTTAGTATTATCATTATAAAAAGGTTTTATATACCATAATCAATGAAGTTTTTCTCAAAAAAAATATATGTGAAACAAGATGAGGAAACAAGATATTCAATATAACAATTAAGATCAATTTGTATTTGTATGTTCAAGGTGAAAGTATGAAAAGAATGCGGTAAAATTATAAATGATAATAAAGAGATAATGAATAAAAACAATTTGTTTTAACAAATAAATGATAATTAAGTTACATAGTTCACATAAAATGAATAAAGTCAATATCAATATGAGTCTTTTTTTTATTTTGAAGTTAAAGAATACAATAAAACAATAATGTAATTTACCAACTTGAAAATTATATACCCATCTCACCATAGCAACAATATGTTTCCCACACTTTCTTTCTGTGTATAAAGGTCAGGTTGGAAGCGCATGATAATGATGGTCTTCGCAAAGTGGAGTTAAAATGATGTTCTCTTATTGATAACATCCTTGTGTTAACCACATTGGTTTCTCTATCCACTAAATATCTAGGAATTGCACTTGTGAATACTGTACTTTTAAACTCAACTTTTGAGAAATATATGCAGAAACCTTGGAGATGTGCTCTTCTTTCATTGTTTCCTATGTAACGAACCCCATAAATATTCTAGTTTTCCCACCTTTACCTCTTTTCCAACTTATTGCTACACGAAGAGGTTACATATGTCCTAACCACCTTACATGGTGATGGAGTACTGGAACTTAAGTGAATATTGATCAATGTTAAATATTTTATATCCATTATTTTTTGTGAGGGATCGTTAATGACTGCACGTAATAATTATGATTCCATTGGTCCATTTAACACTTTTATCTTATCCTCCAGAGTCTAATAAAGTGATCAATCGAAGTTTCCCTATATCTGCATTAAATACTATCAAAAAGCTTGGCTGTGTTCAAATGATTACTGCTTTTCAATCATCATCAACCAATCCTAGTTCATTAACAACAATAACATCTGGTTTCCGTTCAGCAACATTATTTGTTGGTAAAAAATCTAAATCAAACACAGTGTTTGGTAAAAATACTTCATCAAGATATCTATCGACAGCATTACGTCCAACGTATTCAGCTACTACAAATCGTCATGGTGTGGTTTATCGTACTGAAAATCTGGATGTTCTATTACTACGTGCATTAACTTTTCAAATGCTTAAAATTGGATTTGATGTTGGTGAAATACAACCGGAAACGAGAGATGAATTACGTAGTCTGCTAGAAGAATTGCGTTATCCTTCAATGATGTGCATGGGATTTAACTCAGCCCCATTAGGTTTGCTCTTCTCGCGATCTACGAATGCAGTGGGTAATCGTTCTACACTTACAGATCTAAATAATGATACTAGTAGTAATACAAAAGACTATGTTTTACCAAATATGGTTCGTATGAGGCATTTGAAAGGTAAAACCCATAGAAGCAATATGTTAACAGATGCAAATTATTCTTCAATGACGAATGGGGATCGCAGGTATTTAAAATTCAGGTCATTAGCGTATTCCGAATTTTGTTTGTTTGTTCAAGTTATTCCTTTTTTATTTTATTATTGTCATTCTGTTGGTTACAGTAATCGAGATAACCGGATGAAGGATTCTAATCTTAATCAGATCACTTCAGAAGGTTCCTTCTTTCTACCTTATTTCGTTTTGATGAATTGACCAGAAAGAATCTTCTTTAGTGTCTGTCTTCTTCGTAGTTGTAAACCAGTATTTATTTTCAACTGGACTGTCGTTATTTTATGGTCTTGAATATTTTCTACAAACAATATGTTTTTTCGAATCCGTAGTTTTTTCAATTAGTCTCTCTGTATGTGTACCAATGGTATGTAATCGCATACAATATAACATAATTATTCACTGTTATTATTGTACCAGTACTAGCGATTAGACAAGAGTGAGATGAAACAATGTTCAGTGGTTAATCAAAGTCGATCTTTTCGCCCTATAGGTTCGAATGACTCAACCATGTCAATAGTAACACTAGTTGACTCTCATTTGGAGCATGCAAAGAGCATTAGTTCTTTTGTCTAAGAAGACCCTATGTTATCTAGTTTTTTGACTATTTGTTGACTGTTTATTGTAACGATAACCATAATTTTTGTAATTCACATTTCCCCGAAATGTTTAGATACACGTTACCGACCAACAATAAGTCTAGGTTCATAGCTTATTGCTAATTATCTCCAACCTCCTGGCGGCGTTAATACATTTTATTCATAAACGTATAAATAAATAAATATATAATTTATTCTGTTAATCTTTCTATTTTTTATTCCGGTCTTTAGGCGTAACCAGCAATTTGTTAACTCAGACAATAAAACTCTGATACATCAATCGTCTTTGCGTTCTCCTAAGAACCCTCGTTATAGTCAACTGAATTGTATGCTACCTCCTGCTTTTCAAAATAGTAAGTTTGTAGTTTACATTTTATATTAGGAGATATACTTTTCTAATTTTCAAAGATTATAATTCGGCATATGTTATTATGTAAAGCGGTAGCTCAGTGGTTGATCTATTCACTTTTCAGCTACCAAGTTGCATGTTCGAATCTAGTTCTTTTTTATTTGATTTGGGCAATCGGGTGGTATCATTAACTCTCACGCGTTCACTGTAGCTGAAAGCCATGTACAGGAGTCTATACCCGACGAATGGGTAGATGTGGTTATTCTTTGTAAATGTAGCATAACCATTCTGGACGCCTGAGTTAAATTCATACTGTATTTCAAAGAAATCTTTGGAATACTTATCGATTAATTTTTCTCTTCTTATTTTAATACAACCGAAACCAAAAATGAAGGCTATTGAGTTATTGCAAAATTTCTATCGTACAATATAATGTAATCAAAGAGGTTTGGAGGAGACTGATTGAATCTTTTTGTTGTGTTTGCTAGGGATCGACCTCAGCTTGCTGTATCATTGAAAGTTAAGTAGTGCTAGACAGTTGTTTCATTTTAATACAAAGCTCTTTAGGGGTGCATGTCCATGACTCTTTCATGGATCTAACCTAAAACGTTTAGGTCTCGTCAATCGTAGATTATCAATTAACATATAACTTTTTAGACTGTATGTCGACCTTGAATTCATCGAATATTCTATACTGCATACAACTAAGTGATATACAGAAACTCAAATCAGATTCTTGTTTACCTTACTTCATTGGAAAAAAACGTTTTCCATTCTAAAAGATGAGGAAAGAGAGATCTTTATTCAGTTGTCAAAAGTTTTTGTCTACTTATTTGGATTATTAATATGAGCCAGAATTACTGTTTATCTTTTCACGATTTCCAATAAGCAGTCCCATCAGTATTCATACATGTGATTGTGAATTATTTGCATACATCTACATGTCTACCTTCTTTCCAGTGGATCTTCTTGATTAAAAAGTTTTTTATCTTTGCGAATAATAACTATGTAATAGTTTAAACCTTTATTTTAAACTTTCATGTTTAAAAAAAACAATTACAGCTATTTCTCCTGAAGAAGCAGCCGCTAATTTAGCTGCTGTGTTAAAAGCTTTTCTAGTACCTCCGTGTGTATCTGCATCATCGACAGCTTCAACAGCTGTTGACCCAAATTTTATAAGACTATTAACACAATCTGCAGGCTATTTGGACATGGCACGTTTCGGAAGTAATTTGAATCCGGGAAGCACTACTGGTGCTACAGTATTGGCTGCAAAAACTTCAGCAACACTGACGGTACCGTCAAATAATCTTCCGGCTGGACTGGATGAAAACGGCAGTGGTTCTTTGAATCGTTCTTCTGTCGGAGCTGGAAGTAGTACTGGTAGTCGAGGATATTGTGGTGCTCGTCTTGTTGCGTTCAATGTTCATCATACTTTAGTGAAATCTTATCCAAGTTTTTTCATCATACCACAGGTAATTTTATTCTATTTGTAAGTAGTATTTATTCTATAGTTTTTGATTATCATTGAAATAATAGTTGGAAATTACGTAAATTAAGATCAGTGGAAAATAAGTGTTTACTCATTTATTCATTATTCATAAACAATAATGATGCCATTCAACGATTTCATATGTAATTTTTTATCGAATCATTCTGTTTGTGCTTAACCTTTTCTTCATTCTCTATTATCACTACAACTTCTGCTATTCAAGTATGTAACCTTATAATTTTGTCTCACTGTACTAATGTGATAATGAAACTTGGAAAAACACTCCCTACCCCGCATATATACCAGGTTTCAGATTGTTTATGATTGATACTGGTTTATTGTTAACATTGACAGAATAGTGAATCGTTTTAACTAAATTATTTTATTTTTATTTTTTATAAATGTTCCATAACAAGATCTTTTGTAGTCTAGTTTAACATATTTCAAACAAATAGTTTTTATAGTAAGTGACATACAAGTGAATACTTCGTAAAAACAGTCTAATATGAAATTGATTAATTATATGTAACTTCCCTGGACACCGATTATCACAATGCGCAATGCTGACTAGTGTTGGAGACGGTTGAAAGAAAGTTAGGTGTGGCCAAACCAAAATATGTCGTCAGTCATCGAGGTTACTAACTTTTAGTCTGAGCTATATTGGTAGATACAGACTGTTTGGTTGGTTTCTGCGCGACTATCGTAACCAAGGGTTGGAGACTCTAGGTGACATGGCTCAGAATCTATCGTAATGGCGTAGGTGTATACACTCTCTGTTTTCTCCAAACTTGCTTTATACCTTTCTTTCTACTAACTAATTCTTTCTTCCTGTATTATATCATTATACACAATCTTCCTTTAATATATTTCTACCATTGAAGTAAATACTTCGGTATTGTTCTCGTTGTGCTAATAAGGTGTGACATCTTGTACCGTTGCGTGTATGTGCCTGGTTTTACGTTATAGTTGACTGACTGACTGTCTAGTTAATTTATCTATCTGCTTTATATACATATATATATATATATATATATATATATATATATATATATCACCAAGACTAAATCACCAAGTGAAACATCGTCTAAAATTTATTAATTCTTAATTTTATAGACATTAATTTAATTTTCTACATTACATTGAAGTATTATTCAGTAATATTCATATGATTGATTGTCTGATTTTCCCGTAACACTCATCATCACCATCGTGTTTCACTGGATTTTAGAAATTCTGCAATACCGATTTGCATAGCAATACTAATACTAACACTTTTACTGATAATAGTTGTATTGTTTAAAGTTTTGTGTTCATTATAAGCAACCTCACTTGACTCCACTGATATTCTTTGAGAACAAAACCCATCATAATGGTGATCTTCATGATTCTTTCTGTAGGGAATGATTCTTTTTATGTTTAATTATTCTTAGATTTCATTGTAAAAGAAGCTGAACTGTATTTTGAAAGTTCAGTTTGTCATTTTTTGTTTTAAGTAAGTTAGTTCATAAATTGACATATGGATTGTTAGCTTCAATGCAGTTATCTATATGTAACAGTATATCAGTGAACTGAGAGAACTAATATCTAATGAAAACATAAGTTCTCTCGTAATTATTTAAATTGTTAGCACCATCTTCAAATTAGAAAGTATCGTGAACAGAATGCTTAGATACTTAACTGCTCACTTGTTCAAATTTTTAGACCAACCATTATCTAATTCTGTAGATCTGATCTTAGCCTATACCTCGTAAAGTACTTTAATTGTCATTAGAAGTAAATATTTTAAAGAATTTGTATAGATTGAACTCCTTTATTATCAATTTTATCTAATATCTTACTCCTAATTAATATATTACTGTTCTTCATTTTTTCCTATGGATACTAAACATCCAATACAACCGATGCGATACCACCTCAATGTTTTTTTTTTCATTAGTCTGTCGGTCATTAATCAATTAATAGTAGTAACGTTTGTCAATCCTCTTTGTGCCTTCCTCTTCACTTTGTTGCTCATAGTTTTTTTTATAAAAAAAACGTACTCTGTAATAAGAGTTAAATTTCCAAATTCATGGAATTTATATTCGTCTAGGATTTATTCGGCTTGTTTTCTATTTCGTTTCCATTTTAACACTACTGAATGCTTACGTTAACGATTTATTATTCATAACTGAGCTTTTTTATTCTATTTATTTCATTTCATCATGTTGTTGTATTTACACTATCGTTCGTAAAGTAACTTACAATTTCTGCTATTCTAACATTGTCATTTATAATTTTGTCTTGTTGAATCAATGTGATATTAAAACTTACACAGAGATCCCTGTATGTGCAAGGTTCTACACTGTCTATGAACTGCCTGACTTACTAGAGATAAATCCATTAATATGTCTTACTCTTTACTCTTAATCTTTTGTTGAACACTCTGAGTAACACATACTTATGTCAGATTCGACTATTTAGTTTAAATGATAACTTTGGCATTTACTTCATTTTTCCAATTTCTATATATTTTTCTTAAAGGGTATCACTCAGAATTGTTTAGCTAAAGTAGCTCGTTCACATAGACGTGGTCGTTTTCCAGTGGTCACATGGCAACATCCTGAAACTAAAGCTTATCTATTACGTGGGAGTGAAATACAATCAAATGTAATTTTGAATACTTTCAAAAATATTAAATCTTCATCTAAAACCAACACTGGAGATTATGGTATGTAAATTCTTTCTTTCTTTTTAAAAAAACAACAACATATATTAACCTCAATCAGTTTTTCACTAATGTTATCAGATTATACAAATGAATTATTTGAATACTTAACTCAAACTTTACTACAGTACCTCCTAGTTCATATTCAGTTTAATCATGATATATTGAATGTTTATTTTTCATTACAAGTAACTATGTATTGAACTTAAACATTCAATAGCAAATTTGAAAGTTATTTATCATGGACATATTGTACAAAATTAAAATTCTTTAACGAACGGAACATTATGTTTGAAATTTTCAGTCACAGTGGTACCCCTTCATCAATGACCATTAAGTGATTGAACATTTACAATGTAAGGAAACTTAATACACCTATTTTTTTCGATCAAAAGTTCCAAATTAGTTGAAAGTATGCGTGTCGGTAATACGATGAAGCGAACCTTTTATTATGACATAATTAGTTTCACAATTGGATATGTAATCAATACGAAATAAATGATAGCAGATTATGATTAACGGTATATATTTGATTTTAAGGTTTGTTATCTGTAAAAATAATGATCATATCCATTTTTTTAGTTAAAACGGATACTCTAATTAGTTGATTAATTAATTATGGAAACTGACTATTTAAGTAAACCATTTATAATGTTTTATCATAGTACTATTGTACAATTGGTGATTTCAAACAAAGACAAAATCACGAATTGTTTTAAGTTAAAATAGTATCATTAAATGCTCGTATCCAGTAGTTCTAATGATTAAGCGTTCACCTGAGACCTGATGCTCCTATTTTCGATCGCTGATCTAGTCGTGCGTACTGACTACTATGGAATCTCGCACTAAGACGAATCTAGCAAGTAGTGCTTCCTAGTTTTTAATGGTATTTCAACTGCGGTCAATCTGCCACGGATATAGTCTTAAATAAAACACAGTGGCTGTTTTTTTAACTCTTGAATTGATCATTCGCTATCAGTTTTCGATTAAGCGGTTTTAACTCTTCTTCTAATAAAGCCTACAATTATCTTTGAAAATTCTTCTTTTCATAGACGATAATGCTGATTCTACACTTTCTCACGCGACAGTTTCTAAAGAACATATACGTTATATTCGTGCACTAATCGATATGTCTTTATCAGCTATTAATAGTAGTCGACCAAGTAGTGTTATTACTTCAGAAACTGGTTATTCAGCGACAGATGATTTGTCAAATTCATCTCAGCTACCTACTGTCGCTTCCCCTAAAATTCCATCAACAGATCATTTATCAAAAGAGTTCAAACCAGTTATCAATAAACCTAGTCCGGTTGTTTCACATGTGACTAATAATAGAACAAAATGTAAGTTGAGACTTTCTCTGTTTGTTGAAGTCAATTGTATGTAAATTGTTGTTACCTATAAAAGGACTGTAAATTCCAGTTACATTATATCTATCTATATGTATTTTAATGTAAACACTCGTTTTTTTATGTCACGGACTGACTTTAGTTATTCAACTGTTCAGAATCAAGATGTTTTGTATGATTCCTCATGAGTACATATCCACGACGTTATTAGATGTTGAACCCAGAGCATTCACATCTCGCGATATGCATTTAATACCAAGAATCATTGCAATTTTTACCACAAAACATAATAACGTCAAAACTGATCCAATGAAGATTTTATTGACCATTCCGAAAGCACATCGTCTATAACTAAACGTACACTCATCTATATATGTGATTTTTACACTAACTTGATGATCAATTAGTAATACCACAAAATCACTGAAAAAAAGCATACTGTATGAAATTCATATTGATTTAATTCACAAAATATGAACCTGACATAAATATTACACTATACATTCTGCCTTATCACAATGGTTCACTTCTCTAATTCCAGTCAATTCACAATATTATTCAACGGTTTTTCTAGTTGTTAGTAACTTGTTAACTATTACACATTTAAGAAGATTAAACTTTATTTATTACAGCTTTTAATTAGAACTACTAGAATTACCTCTGATATTTAATTCATAGTAAGTATATAATTATTAGTTAGATTCATGAGTCGATCAAAGCTATATCACCATGGAAAACCTGGAAGCATTGAACAGCCTTTTCTTCCTAGTGTGGTACGCGAACCCAGTATTTTCAGTCTTGCGCGTGAACGCTTAACCTGTAGACCATTGATCCGGTATCCAGTTTTTTTAATGTCTAACTTTAACCAATCCACGAACTTGCGCGACCGTTCACCATTGTCTTCAGTGAGTAGCTGGCTCACAACACACACTATTGAACTCCACTAGTCATGGCTTCTCACTAGAACTCCCGCAAATCCATCTTGAAGTCATTCACTAGTGAGCACATGATGATTATTATCAGGTTATCCATGGTAATCTATCTTTCATCGTTTTGTGAACTCAACTATTAAATTACTACAATCTCCACAAAACCACCTTTCACATAATTATTACATGAAGGCTATTGAATTATCATTCGTGTTTTTCTTCGACATCTATATCATTTACCTGTATTACCTCAACTTTTTACAGTTAAAAAACACAAAGGTAAGTTCCAAATCATACGCATATCACAACCAAAAGAAATTTAATAAAGAAAACTAACTTATTTGAAAAGTTCAATTATTTCATATAATTTTTTATTGTTTTTCTGGTGTGTGTACATTTTGTTTTTTCTCCTCCTCTTCCTTCTTATTATTATCATCATAATTAATAATTGTCTCCATTCTATGCTAACTTGAATTTCCTTTTAAAATACTTAATTGAACTATATTTTACAAAATTATACAAAACAATACACTTTCAAGTCATGTTTTATATTCTTTCGAATATAATTAAGTTACTTGTTAATAATAATAGTAGTATTGTCTCTTTCAAAAAAAAATAATCTGCCTATTTGTTATCTAATCGATTAACTGTCAAAAAAATTTCACATAATCGGTTAACTTTGATTTCAGTAAGATCAATAATCTGCCTAACTGTTAGCCGTGTTTTTTTTTATTGTTGAAAAAAATTCTATTGTTTCCGGTTAAGGAAAGTACCAGAATCTGTAGTTAAACAATATTATAAGTGTTATTGGACAAAATCATCATTTCTACTTAACCATTATAATAGTTACATAAAAGATAATTTGTTAACTTATTCATTTTTTAGTATTAAAAACAAAGTTAATGGAAAAATACACTGATAGAAACAAGTTGTCTAAATAAAGTCTATACATTTCTCTTCTTTTTTTCTTCTTCTTGGAAACAGTTGTAATTCTTCACAATTATTTAATAATATTAGCTTACAAGTTTTTCAGAAACTGTTGAATTTCATAGTCCACATCATTAACTGTTTCTAGTTAGAAAAAGCTGAAAAAAAACACTCCAGAAAGCATTGAATAGATATCGAATGTTTGACTATGAAAGTTGAATCCATTAGTATATATATAACCATTGAGATGATAGAAACTGATGATTAGAGACCCTGAATGACATGGCTCAATATCGTTTGTAATGGCGCAGGTGCATCCACTCTTTGTGTTCTCCCAAATTCTAATCTCCTGAATTCTTCATATCCCTTTTTTCTTAAATTTATTCCATTGTATTATACTCCCTGAATAACATCTTCAAACCCTAATCTTTCCGATTACTGCTTATACTCTTACCACCTCTACCACTATAGGATTTGAATCGACAACTGCATCTCTGTGTTAATGTGGTATGGCAACTCGAACTGATGTACGTACGTACGAAGTCCTACGTTGTTACTGATTACTAATTTAGATACATTCGGTTGTTTATCTTTCTTTTAAAGTCATTTTTCTCATAACATCTCACACTGTGTGTAGATTGTTGTGTAATTTATGAATCAGTAGCTTTGTAAGAATGATAATCTTGATAGTAAAAAGAATGTACATCTTACATATTGTAACCAACGTTTATGTATATTGAAAATAATATCTTCTTGTTTTTCAGTAGAGAAAGAATTCAATTAATTCATTGTTTGAATAAGAAATTATAAACTCATTACTACATTTCAGGGTTTCTAATACCATGGCTTTTTGCGTGTTTCAAACAGATAACATCAATTACACAGAGATTATGTGTAAAGACGAATGAGATAATTTTTATGACACAATAACATCCTTCCAAACGTAATCGATGTATCGGTAATTAGTCATTTATCTTTTTACCAACTGAACTTAACATTAATGATTACACCTGGCTACCTATTGACTGATTACTCAACAATTAGCCTATCCATCATACAATTGACCAAATGATTTTGTGTCATTTAATTTCATACACCTTCCTTATGTTTTCTTTTTTTAAGACTTGCCGTTTTGCCTTCATATGTTTTTTTTTCATCTAGCACTTCCTTTACATAGGTTTTATACTTAATGTAGAACTATCGTCTTGTTACTGTAAAATGTTTTTTCTTAATGATATCAACAAGAGTTTAGTTTGATCATTTAGCTAAACATATACGTTTTCGACTTAGTGTGTACTGTGTGCGCGTGTGTGTTCATTGATGTGAGACAATCTTCACTTCCTAACATATCATAACTAATAATCCTATTTCTGAATAAAGCCTTTTTCTCTCTGTATTTGTATGTTCTCGACGTATTTATCAGTGTTAAACTTCGAACCCGCTTCATTTCTCTATATTAATTGACAGTCATGATTTGTGAAATATTCTATACACTCAATTATCTCTTTACTTATATTCACATTATATATGTATAATAGAATTTTATTACTGTTGTTCCTTGAGTCACATCAAACTAGTCTCATTGATTTTATGCTCAGTTAACTGTAGAATCGACAGCCTGTTGTATATTAGTTTACATCGCAAATGTTCAAAACTATAGTAGTTTAAATATGAGCAGTAGATAAAATGACAATTTCGACATTGAATTGCAATAAAAGTGATGTAATTGTGGATTAAAAGGTTGATACATAGATTTAAAGGGTTAATGCGACTACAAAGGTAAACACTACAGTCAATTGATTCATTCCTTTTATGCTGAGTTGGTTTATATACAGATCTGTTGTGAGGTTTGTTTCATTCAAATTCATTTGAAATAACAGTGATTTTCGTGTTTCTTTTTTATGTACTTCACCACTTTGATTTTTTTTACAAATAATTGCTAGGTGGATGTCGTTAGGTAACCCGTTTTTGAATTTTTATTATCATGAACATTTGTATGACTATCTTGTTTAATGATTAATCCTTGTGTTTGTGTGTTGCGTTTACCTTAGAACTTTCACTCATCATCCAGTCCTGGCTAGCTAAGTCTGTTTGTGAACCACTTTATTACATTTTTTTCATTGCAATATCAGATTTATGGTTTATTTTTGCTCATTGACATCTAATGTATGGTAATTGTGATTGATTTGACACAATTATGTATCTGCTCAAACTGCCTTTACTTAAAACTTTGTAACGAAAGAGATAATATGGAAAATGTGAAGCAAATATTCATATTGATTTTTTTAATGTATTAAATACTATCCAAAGCCGGATATAGAACTGTATGACTGATCCTGAGTCAATATCAACTAACCGGTTTTTATCGACCAAATAAGTCATAAAGATCTTATCACTTTTACAAAATAACACCAATTTATGTAACAAATAAATGTCATTACATTTAGTGGCAATTGTGTTGTCTGAATTCCAGTCGGCATACTTTTATCCTAACCATATATTTCTTACTTCTTTTCTCTTCTATTTGTTTCAGTTCGTGATGGTAAGATCTTTTTAATGAATTTTAAAAATTACTTTTCCTATATATACATACAAGCATTTATTCATTCATTCAAGCTGTACGAATCTATATTACAATGATTCTTATTTGAGTGTAGTTTCTTTATAAAATATGTCTATAGGCGAACAATCTATGATTGTATTTGTCTATTTTTTATACATCACTTAGCTGTATCCTCCCTCATTTACAACATCTTATTATTCGAAGAATATAGAATAATTAGGTGTAAAAGAAAGTGATTTGTCTCTTATTTATTTATTTATTTCATTCATTTTATGAATTATATTAAATTTCATACTGGATTTGATTTGTATTTGTGTTTTATGTGTGCGTGAGAGTTTGCGCGTTTGTTTTCTTTTCTTTTAATGCTTTTTTTCAATTTATGCGCTGCTCTCTCATATTTACATTGTTGTAATAGTTATTCTTTTCCCAACTAGTTTAATAATACCTTTTGTCAAATTGTTCTGAGTTCATTGACGATGTTATACATGTTTACCTACTGAATTCTTGATTGTTTTCGTCGTTGTTGTTGTCACCGTCGTTGTGTTGCCAATTATTTTGCTTACATTTTCGTTTATTATTATTATCGTTAGTGTTTACGTTGTAATTATCTGTTATAAAAGTGTGTTGTTATGATTAATTTTATTTACTGTTATTTTTGTGTGTATGTATATGTGTCTTTTTTTTCGTATCCTCTCCATCGGTTATTACGTTTTGTTACATTTAACCTTAATAGTTCACTATTTTTATATTTGCTTATTTCAAATTATAAACTTGTAGTTTGTTTATTAATATATAAATCAACATGTAGATTTTATTGTCCAGTGTTAAATTTCACAGTAAAACTTAGTTTTTTTGTGTTTTGTAACTTACTGGTTATGTACCAGTACATATATGTTTAGAAGACTAACAATAGCTCGTTTTGATACTTATTCTTTGTGGTTAGTCGTTAGAAGTAGTTGAAAACTTATATTTGGGTACTTGTATGAATGCTGCTGTTGGAATGCTTGATTGAGATTTATCGACTTATAGTGATGACCAGACACTTTCATAGGTTAACAGTCATAACAGTTAGATTATTATTTGTTCAATGAAGAATAATGTACATTGAAAGATTATCTTTCTCTCACACATTACTTTATTAGTATTTCATGTGAGGTAAAGTTATTTACTTATGAAACAGTAAAAAGTAGGATGTAATGCTTTCAATAATCGCGAGGATATTTCCACTCTTAATAACATATTTGAACATCAATAATTAATTAGTTTACAATGTAGTTTATAAACTATTTTGAGATACGATTTTATTTATTTATTTTAACACATAGATATTGCTACAAGGAGGCACCAAATACATATGCGCCACACAAATCTCATTCGATATGTGTGAGGGCTGTGATACTGCTCGGGTGCCCGAACCGAAGCAGGTGGTTTTCTTAGGGGGCCACTCCTCGAGCCTTCGACCTGAAGATCTGATTCACAAGGCAGTGGAGCATCGCAAGGAGATGCAGTCCCATGGAAGCCGGTGACCAACAATAGGTTCATACGCCATTTGTTCCCGTGGGGTACTGGAACCCGTGTTCACCATTGGTTTGGAATCTGGTTAAAGCTCCGGACATTCGCTTTTCGTCCTCTCATTTTCGTAAACAACAGCCGTGGTACGAGAAGGCAGTGAGTAGGACTCCACTGGCAGAGGCCATATACTCGTGGCCATGTGAGAGCATTTTGAGAGGAATAGCGGACTCTTCCCACTCTCGGCCGTACCAGGGCATTTGGGGGGCTAGATACGATGTGTTTGGAGGTAGTCAATAAAAAGCTTTTTGGTGCTTGTTTGCAAGGTGTAAACTGTAATTATCTGTGTATTAAAGCTCCATATGCAATTCATACCTATGTCACTCAGCTGTATAATCCGAGACATTATCACTTTTCTATTCGAACTGTGACTAATCACCTAAAAGATCGAGATATAATAATTGATCACTGAGTAATAACCTATATTTTCTTTGTATAGTCCTTAAGCTCTGATACCAACGTAGTTCACTTGATGTTGAATCACTTAAATTATAGTAGGCACACTTAAAGTTGGCATACAGCATACAATCGTTAAATGTTTGTAATAAAATCATTCAAAGGACATGAGAGCTTTGAACTTTTTTTTACCGGAAATTACTTCCTAATAATCCTTTTCTCATCATTGAAAAATTGAGTATGCATGTCAGTTATCCTATGTGAATTAAACTATTTATACACTGATTTGGTTATTTCAATCCCTTTATATTATTGCTTCAATTTTGTTCAATTGATTATTCTGTTAACTTTTATCGCAAATAATTATTTAATGGATCTAATGAAAGTCCAGTTGTTTTATTGAGTTAAGAATTTACTATGATTCCCAATATTGGTATACTCACTATTTTGAATTGATTGATAGTGATTTTACAGTATCTCGTTTATCATTAAAACGTTTGTTTGTTTGCTTGAAAAGAACTTTGAAAAATGTAACCAGTTGTGAAATATGGTTTTTTTCCCTAAAACATTCAATTATGTTTTACGAGTTTTTAGTGAAATTAATCATCTGTGACAGTGAATTTATTGTTTGTCTTCAGTCACCATCTTGAAAGTCTGTTTATATGGTTTCGTGTATATATTAATCCAGTAATATGATGCACGAAATCTTATTTCTGTATTCAAACACAAACATTAGTACAAGGAGGCACCACATAAACCATTCAATTTGTGTGAAGGCTGGGATACTGTCCGGGTGCACAAACCGAAGCATGTGGTTTTCTTACGGGACCACTTCCCGAGCCTTTGATCGTAAGGTCTAATCCACAAGGCAGTGGAGCAACGTTAAGAGATATAGTCCCATGGTAGTCGGTGACCAAGGATTAGTTCATACTCCTTTTGTTCCATTAAGATCCTGGAGGTCATCCATTCAATTGGTTTAAAATATGTGTTTTCTAACCCTCCTATGTGGATCCTCCGTACCCACCAGCCCGGTTAAAGCGCCAGACGTTTGCTTGTCGTCCACTCAATTTATTAAACAACACAGCTGTCGCAAGAAGGTAGTGAGTAAGACTTCCTTGGCAGTAGTTGTATGCATGTGGCCATGTCAGAGCATTTGGAGATGGAGAGCGAACCCGTACCCGGGAATTTGGGAAAAATGCACTGATCCAAACCTTGACATGATGATTGTTGAAATCCGACTCGGTGTTGTGACGGTCAGTCATAAGTCACGTACAGGCTCTTGCGAATGTCAGTCAATCTTAGTGCCAATAGTACAACGTTGTGAATATGATCCAACACCACGAAGTGAAACGGTATATATACAAAGGAATACTGCAGCATATAATTTACAGGAAAGTAATGAGTGAATGTATCTGTTTCTACTTTACCGACCTTGAGCCATATCACCTAACACCTACAATCGGTGATGGCGTTCATTGTCCTTACCTCCATCAGATAGTGTTTATCTATCAACATAATTCAGACCGACATTCACTGGACTTCATTAACTGACGTCATGTCTTACTTTTGTCACATCTAGCTTTTCAACTTACGCTTGTGCCAGTCAACGTTACTCATCAAGCAAGGTAGAGGGATTTTTAACATTCCCTTCAACTGACATAAGTTGGCGAAACTCCAGTGACATTTCGTCAGTTACCAATCCACCAGGATGTATTACACTTCCAAGATGAGTGCTGTAATCAAAGAGCTCCATTGTTCCATTCCTCTTGACAGCGTCTTAGGCCTTGGTTCAAACCAGTCGTAAAAGCAATATTATATTGTTGCAAAAATTAAAAAAACTTCCAAACATATCACATGAAATACAGCTCATAGCTAAACCTTATTACTATAATGGATGTATATAATTTTAAAGTACACGGTAAAAAAGATGTTTAAGCAATTTTCCCAAAATATCTTCGGTATTTTATCATGTTCGTGACATCTATTAGGAACATCTAACATTACTATTAGCATATTAGAACTGTGATTGTATAGGAAGTTCACTATTTTACTGTTTAATTCTGTTCTTTCTTTTTCAAAATGTATCATTTGATGTATACTAGTATTTTATCAAGTATTTTCTTTTCAATATTGGACTCAAAAGTTTCATTGTTAAGTCAAGATTATTGATCTTTTTAGATAGTTCCAGCTGCAAGTTCTCCTGAATTGAACATCTGTGTTAGCGATTCGGAATTAGTCGATAAGATATCCTAATAGATCTAAACTTCTTGTTAGTCAGCACTCTTCAGCTTGATGTACTCGAAATTTTGAAGTAATTGACAATCCTCATAGGATTCAAACCTAGGTCACTCCGTTTTACAGTCTGAGGAGTTACCTCCAAGCTATTTGACTCACGAATGACAACATATAGGTCTTAGTTTTTGATGACTGACCAATCAGTGCCATCTTTTTCTATTCCTTAATGCTGACCAAATTCTATCAACCAGTTTGTAAGGTTGTCATTGGTCTGAAAGACTTGACATCACATGAGCTGTGCTGAAATGTCGAGTCACTTAAACTAGTGGCCACATTATAATTTGATTGATAGAATTTAGTCAGTATCAAGGAGTGAAAAAATAACACTAGTCGGCACCCAGTAATTAATGAATTTTAAATAGAATATTCATTATTAAAGAGTATCGAAAATTGGACAAATAATTATGTATCTATTACTTTGAGCTTGTATTACTTATGACCAAGTTATGTGCATATTATACTTGTTCAATTGTGTCGCTGCGTAGCCAGGCATTGCAGGTATATTATTTATGTGAGTTTTGAGTTGTGATTGAATGGTATGCAATCTATCTTTGTTTTCTGATTGAATACTGGGGTTAGAAGAAGCTCGATGACTAATACCGCATTCATTTTCTACTTATTGTTTATTAGTAGATGGGTCATTTTGCAAATAGAAAATAACCAGTCTTACTGACATATAGGTGGATTAATCGATGACGAGAGATAATACAACCCGTCTTGTCATTACACCTCGGTCAAACTAGATCAAATACAACCTAATCAAGAAATCTGCTTTTCTTCAAATTAATATTATTCTGATAAGAAAATGTACACTAGTGTCTATTTTTCTCTCATCTGTTTTTCTTAATCTATTTTTGCATTATTGGTTTTGCGGAATTCTAATTAAACAGTTTTTTCTGTCTATCCTTGTACATGTGTATATTTCATTGTGTTTTTTTGTCAATTATTATTTGTATGTTTCAGCTTTAGGAAGAATTGGAAAATTTGCTGCGCGTCGTAATCGTTTAACACGTTCTGGTGTTTCACCTATGGGTAGTGTAGCATCTGGATTAGATGAAGATTTACTTAGTATGGATAGTGCATCACAAACTAATCAGCATCATGCACGTCAGTCATTACATGAGTCAAATTATCCTGGTATTGTTTCCAATGCTGGTAGTAGTAGTGGTATATCCAATTCACAAAAACCAATATGTTTATACGTTTTATGTGAAAAACAAATGACAAAGGTCAGTGTTTGTGAAAACGATGTGCTATCGATAGAAATTGTATGGTTTTTAATAAAAAAATCTTAATATGTCAGGTTTGTGGAGACTATGATCTTTACTTAGTTGAAATCACGAGTCGATCTAAGCTTCGCCATTATTGAAGAATTAGCATTGTAAGTATGCCTTACATGAACATATAGGATGCACAAGTTAGAGGGTTATACACACATGTAAGCATAAATGCTTTTGGTCGCAAATATACGTCACATTCAAACATAGAATGCGTAGACCAAGGCCTATATACTCCATTGTGTACACAGGTTTGGATGCGATTTGATTTTTTGCACCGGTCTGGGGCCCGGTAGTATTGTGGAATAAATGATGTACTTCGTTTCAAATCATTGGATTAAAATTCACCTACTGACGACCAGCTCCTCCACGTTCATACCATACCTCCATGCACTGGTTATAGCATAGTTTATGGCCATCGCTTCGGTTGAGGTCAAATTTAATGGATATTCCTTTAGATAATCCAGTTAGAGACCAAAATGAATACACTGTTTTTACAGTTCCGCATTACACATTTATCTTTGTTACATGTCCCTTTCAGCTAGCACATATACAATAGAGTGGGGGACTAATCTTCTCCCCTCCTAGCATCTCATATTTGTTCATGAAATAAAGTCCCCATCATCTGTGGGATAGCTCAAGCAGGTGTGAGTCCGACTTTAATCCATTTCCGATTCCCAGTAATTAGAATTTTGATTGATTAATCAATCAGTTATTATAGATCTGTTGCTATTTCAATTGTTTGATTTATTAATTCCATTTTTTAAAATTTAAAAAAATGAGATTTTACCATAGTTTATTCATTCAAAGTAAGTAGATATTGACTAAATCATGTATATGAATTAATTGTCAATAGTATATGATGTATGTTAGCTTGTTTAAACTATAGCAGCATATAAGTCTCTCGGTAATATACGTGTATCTATGTTAACCACTCGATGTGACACCACTTCTACTTAGGAAAAAAATGTATATACTTTATAAATTGTATATAACACTCGATTCAATGTTTAATGATTACATAACAAAAAAACGTTATACTCCATTCAACGTTAAAATGTTTTTAGAACACACACACACACTTAAATTGTTTAGAGTATCTCGAATTATTTAATTATTATTCACTTATTGAGATTATGTAAACATATAATTATTAAGTTGTGATTATCTTTAATTTATATGATGGAAAATAAACAAATTCTTACTGAAATATATAAGTTTTATTGAAATCACGTATCTATCTAAAGTTGAGATGGCTGGGACACGTCTTACGTATGCCAACCACCGACTGCCTCGATGTGCGATGTTCAATAGTATAGGAGTAGATTGGAAGAAAGCTAGGGGCGGTCAGACCAAAACATGGCACAATTCCATGAAGTCACTAACAAATAGACTGAGTCATATTGGTAGGTGTAGACTACCTGGTTGGGGACCGCGAGGTGATAGCAACCGATGGTTAGAGACCCTGAATGACATGACTCAAAATCGTTTGCAATGGCGCAGGTGCATCCACTCTTTGTGTTCTCCCAATCCTGAATCCTCCTTGTCTCTTTTTTCTCTTTCCAAATTTAATTAACTGAATTATACTCCTTGAATAACATCTTCAAACCCTAATTTTTCTAATTACAGCTTATAATTTTACTACATCTAGCACTATGGGATTTGAATCGACAACTGCATCTCTGTGCTAATGTGGTATGGCAACTCAAACTGATGTACGTACGTACGAAGTTCTACGTTGTTACTGACTGACTAGACAACCACCATGAGAAATATTGAACATCCATTATTTCCTGAAGAGTTCCATACTAGAACGAAACAAAATTGTACAGTGCTTTCGAATTTCATTAAGATTCAATTATCTCCATGACAACCCCTTACTAATATTTCCTTTTTTTCTTAATATTTGATAGATGTCGAAAATATTTAATTCATCATCTGTTCTTTTATCACCAATTGACTATCCAACTACAGCAACAGTGACTAAATCTTTTAAAGGATTTTTTAAAGCTTGCCTTCCAAATGATTCGAATCGATCGAAAACAGCTACAAAACTTTTATCTGCAGCAGCGTCTACAGCTAATGGTGTTTCATTTGATCATGCTAATACTACTATTAATATTGGTAATAATAGTCATCATCATCGTGGAATTAATTCAACACTAGGCGGTCATTTCATACATCATCAAAATGAACCTTATTCTTTTCATGATAATACTAGTAATAGTAATGTTAATGCAGGTGAAACTATAGAGACGGAAAATATTACAACATCTAATATACCAGAATCAAATAATTCTAAATATATGAATGTTTTCACTGAAGCACATGAGAATGGCTGGTTTTTCCAATTGAAATCATTATTGGAATTAGCTGGAACAGTGGTAGATTTGTTAGATTTACAGGGTGCTAGTGTAGCATTGTGTTTAGAAAATGGCAGTGATGTTGTTGCACAGGTGAGTTGAGAAAATTTGTTATTTTTAAAATTTGATGTACACTGACTTAGTCGGTTTCTTTTCACTTCAATACAACCCATGTATGTAGACTGGTGATCCTTTTTGTTTGGTAGACCTCATCTTCTAAATATTCGATACACCAGAAAATGTTGTAGGCAGTAATTCATGAGTATAAAAATTGTAGAGATGATAGAATGATCATTTCTTTTCATAAACAATCCATAATCATAAGTTCATGAATTCCTAATGTATTTTGTGCAAAATATATATTTGAATATGGTGCAGTAGTTAGTTTGATTTACGGATTTTACATTGATGTTTATTTACTCTATGATTAAGACACAAATATCCCTTGTGATTCACTTAGGGGCTATCGGCTAGTGGATTTCGTTATAGTGTCGTGTGAGGTTGACCTAACCTTTTAGCATTTATAAATCATCCCAGAATCTTTATCACTTATATGATATTTTATGTGACAGTCTATAATACAGATGTTAGTGTCTTATGAACCATCATCTTGAATACGAGCGATTTCTACCTCTTGGTACATATGAAGAGAGAGGTAGTATACGAGAAAAGACCTGGGATCAATACAAACTAGTACTGTTAGCATTAATGCATTAAGTACCGATACCGTATTATTTAAACAAGGTAAACAGTTTACGTCATAGCTCCTGTAATGTTTGTTTGTTTGTTTCATCATGGTTCAAGGTGAAAAATTCGTGGATTATCTGACTACATTTTTAATGCAACTGCCTTTATTCAGTAATGGAATTGCCAAATTGAGGTTCACGAGTCTGTTTGTTGTAAAATGAGTTTACGTGCAATTAATAGATGCCTTGTTTACTCTTTCCTATTGTTATAATTAGATTCTATTTATCAAGTAGTATTAAACGATCCGATGCTAATTTGTATTGCATAAAATCTTACATTATTGAAATAATCATCGAAATCTATAAATTTACGTTTCACAGTTACTAGTTACTACCTATTTCATCAACTTTATCCCATTTTCCAGTAAACTATTGATTCCACTGGAAATACAGATTTTTAGTACTTAGACTTATTTACAAAATTGTTACTGTTTAGTTATAGTTTCATTTTCTTATAGTTAGAAGTTATGTAATTATCAGTTAGTCAACTAGTTATTTTACCTTCTGAAACATAGAATCTGATACATATGTGCATCGATTCAAACTGCTACACATCTTATCAACAAAGCGATATGATTTTATCATGACATGTTTCAGAGTGTTAAACGTAACAAAGTATCAGTGGTGGTAGGAAACATTGGGCATAAAAAATATTATCCAAGAAAAAATGACTTTGTGAAATAAACTGTTGAAAATAAACTTAAAAGCTCTAAATCTCATGCAAACAGTGAATGCATCTATACTACCATGACAAATTCTTAGTTATTCGTACCAACATCTTTAATCGATTGTTTACCATAATTATATGGACCTTAACAAATTATCCTACTCCTACAGTCAATGACTTCATAGAGTAATACCACATCTCTCTTTGTCATTCTCGCAGTCTATTTTTACAGTACTTAACATCGTAATTCGAGTTCGGTGATATATGTGTATATGTCATTATATGTTCTAACTATCTCAATTGATGAAGATTAACTACTTTACCAGTCGATTAATTGTAATTACCAATTATATTTATTTATTTGAACTCATAAACATTGGTACAAGGGGGCACCAATTAGATTTGCACCACATAAATCATTCGATTTGTGTGAGGGTGTGAATACTGTCCGAAGCAAGTGGTTTTCCTACGGGACCACTTTCCGAGCCTTTGAACTAATTGCCTAATCCACAAGGCAGTGGAGCAACGTTAGGAGATGCAGTTTCATGGAAGTCGGTGACCAATAATTGGTTCATACGCCATTTTTCCCTTAGGATTTTGAAGCCCATGTACACTATTGATTTGGAATCAGGGTTCTCCAACTCCCTTACGTGAATCCTGCATGTTCACCAACCCGAATAAAGCACCGGAAATTTGTTTTTCGTGACGAAATTTCAGCACGGATACAGAAGTCTCGACTAGCTTTTGCCAACTTGAATCATTTATGGTGTAGGCGAGATACCCGTCTATCAACCAAAGGACGGGTTTACTGCGCAGCAGTTCGTTCCGTCCTACTTTATGGTAGTGAAACATGGCCGGTAAGAGTAGAAGATATTCGTAGGTTACTCGTATTCGATTATACGTGTCTTCGAAACATTGCTCGTATATCCTGGGACCATTGAGTAAGTAACGCAGTTGTTAGGAAACGGGTACTAGGTAAGGATGGCAAATCAATTGATGAAGTAGTGAAACTTCATCAGTTGAGATGGCTGGGACACGTGTTACGTATGCGCAACCACCGACTGCCTCGACGTGCGATGCTCAGTGTTATAAAAGTAAGTTGGAAGGAAGCTAGGGGCGGCCAGACCAAAACATAGCACAAATCCATGAAGTCACTGACAAATAGACTGAGCCATATTGGCAGGTATAGATCACCTAGTTGGGATTTGCTAGGCGATAGCAACCGATGGTTAGAGACCTTGAATGACATGGCTCAAAATCGTTTGCATTGGTGCAGGTGCATCCACTCTTTGTGTTCTCCCAAATTCTAATCACCTAAATCCTCCTTGTCTCTTTTTTCTCTTTCCTAATATATTTCACTGTATTATACTCTTTAAATAACATTGTCAAACCATAATGTTTCCATAATATGTGCAAATTATATTTGAAATATTTTCACATATATTTACATCTCTATACTCTGCGCTCAATTACTGTGAGACTTTTCGTTCTAATCTTGATGAATATCCGTATAGCTAATGTTTCTGATTACTGCTTATACTCTTACCGCCTCTATCACTATGGGATTTGAATCGACAACTACATATCTGTTTCCTAATGTAATATGGCAACTCGAACTGATGTACGTATGTACGCACGAATTTCTATGTTGTTACTGACTGATCCCCACCACATTAAATCAGTGAATAAGACTTTCAATGATCAATAATTTTTTAAAAAAAACATAATAATCTTTTAATTCTTCTTGTTTTATCTCACTGCATTCGTTTTTCTTTCTTTTTCTCTTTTCTTTTTTTTCTTATTTAGACTGTATCATTAGTACAAATAATGCTTGATCCATATTATCGTACAATTTATGGTTTTTGGAGTTTAATTGATAAAGAATGGTTAATATTTGGTCATACATTTAATTCTAATTCAAATCAAACAATATTAAATAAAACTAATCATTTTTCACCAATATTTTTACAATTTTTAGATGCTGTACATCAATTATTAAAACAATTTCCATTATCATTTGAATTTAATGATTATTATATACAATTTATTGCATATCATTATATATCAAATCGTTTTCATAATTTTAAATATGATACAGAATTTGAAAGATTTACTATATGGTTTCCTAAATTAATTGATAGTTTATTAAATAATTATAAATATGGTACAAGTATTATATCAAATATAGATGAACATTTATTAGAATTATATAATTCACATTCTATATGGCCATTTATACAACAACAACATTATGAATGGCCTATATTTTTTAATTTTCGTTATTCACCTACACTTAGTGAAAAGGTAATATATATATATATATATATTCTTAACTTATTCATTATAATCTTTCATTTTAATAGGTAAGATTATGAGTCAATTGAAACTATAGACCATTATAGAGAACCTAGAAGCATTTAGATGTCCATTTCATCCTATTGTGTATAATATTTCAGTAGTGTGTGTATCTATGATCCTCGAACACATTCGGATACTAATCAATATGGTCTTGAATGCTGTTAGAGGTATGAGAGTGGTTATCACTTCCCGGTTGCCCACACCGTGGAAGGGTTCTTCTGGAGGTACCTGAAAAGGAAATTGGATTAGAGGTGGTCTTAGTGACCTGAGAGCGTGACCGCAGTGCCTAAAGGAGAACTGCTTGAGATCGGTGTGTTAGCTCCGTACGTGTTGAGACCTTACCGCCGGAGACGGATATCCGTGGGTCTAACTTTTCTAACATCACCCTTCCTTGATGGAAGGCAGAATCGCTGTTATGCCGGTTGTCTGAAGGAAACACCTTATTGCTGTCACACCTGTGTACAGTCAGCAGTACGACTTCGCCTTCAGACCTTGGGTTTGTTTCTTTTAGTCTTACCGCTCTTCAACCGACCTGTCTGACATGGTAGGACCTTGAGGAACAGTTGTTCCATTCAGTATAGCTCGGTTGCTTCATCACGATAGGCAAGCCCGACCACCACGTCAAGGTAGCAACAACGGCCGGGACTAATCAATATATGCTTATTAGTGACTGGTTTCAAGAGGTATTTCCTGGGGTTCTAGTGAGAAGCAGTGATCAAGTGGAGTTCAACTGAGTTTGTTGTGAGATAGTAACTCACTAAAGACAATGGTGGATGTGTCGCTCAATTTCATGGATTAGTTGAAGTTAGATATGAACACCGTTGAATGACGGACAACTCAGTGGTTTAGTTGGTTAAGCGCTTGCGCACGCGAGACTGATAGATCTTGGGTTGGAATCTCTCGAGGTGGGATCGTGGGTGTCCATATTAGGACTAAACGGCCATCAAGTGCTCCCAGGTTTTTCAGGATAGTCTAGCTTCAATTGACTCATAATTTCAACTATTAAAATCATATTTTATTGTTAATTTAGTTTAGTTATTACTATTTATATAGATCAGTTGTATGATGATTTGAACTGATTCCTTCATCGAATTCTTTAGAAGTTTAATGAACTCTAGGAAATGTTTTATCTAATCTGTGCTCAACGGAGACTTTTCATGAAACATTTAGAAAACTAGGGAGTACGCTTTTGATTGGATAATTACTTATACTATCGTTAAATCTAGTGTATTTCCAGAAAGTTTTAGAAGATCACGGCCACATGGAACTCTATAAATAATTTGTTCATAATTAACCTTGGTGCAAAGCCCTTACTTTCGCTTCCCATCTTTTCTATGTTGTTCAAGTTAAAGTGTATAAGTAGATGGAAGCGGCTAAAAATTCAGCATTGAGTATCCAGTAATAGATTTATCAATTTTTAGTTCAGATTAAAGATTTATGAGTTCAAAGAGCACATCACTTAGGAAATTCTTATGAGTAATTGAGCTTTGTCAATCTCAAAAATACCAATATAAAAAGATCACTATATGTATAGTTGGAAATTTCCGGGTAATTTTTTTCTTTGACCTTGTAATAAAACTTTACCAACGAACTAATTGGAGGTACACATAGAATTAAGGGATTTTTGAATGATACTTGTTTATTCCGTTGATAGATAGGGTTCAACCACCAGTTATATAACCATTTCTATTACAGATATATAGATCCAATGTTATAGTCATTAAACTGAGGTCTTTTTAAAAACTTCAATTGCCCTCTTATCCAAATATCTCACATGAGTTCATTTTGGTGTGGGGTTACTGTTATGAATTCAACTTTTATGTACCTGAATAATGAAATCACTAAATTTTGGAATCTCTCAATAAGTAATTCGCTTTCTGTTTATTATACTAACGAGCCTCGTCTTAAACTGTTGTGCTCCATAAGTATGTTGATCTTGTTTGACCCACATGATTTCATTCTGTTCTCTATTTGTTCAATCGGAATACTAGAACATCCAATCAATAATTCTGTGCATATTATGATTTAAAAACTTTGAATTCATTAACAGTAATATTTAATCTCTGAAGAATATTATCAACAGTTAATGAGTTTAATGAAAACTTGCAACTAGGGTAATATAAAAAAATTTGAGAGTCATATATTTAATGGATGCATAACATCAACATATATATTACGTAATCTTCTATAATTTCACGTAAAACTGGATCACCTACTCATATTGCTTTCTAAAAGACTGAAAATTCCCATAGAGAAGTCTTCAGCAGCTGGCGAAAATTTGAGAACATTTTATCCAGTCAATCACTTCTATACAAACGGGCAATAATATGTCATGTCTTAATTAGACAGTTATAGACTTTTTTTATTATTGATTTTAACATATTTTCAGAATATTACGTTTCTTCTCATACTTCCCACCTTTTTTTGTTTTTTCCGTTCGATAGTTGAAATGATGAAAAGAGATAGAACTAGAAAGCTGTTAAAATTCAATGTTAAACATTTCAATAACATCAGAATGGGTTTTGTGGAGATTTTAGAAATTTCACAGATTGAAATCATGAGTCAGTTGAAGCTAGACCACCATTGAAAACCTGGAAGCACTGGATGGTCGTTTCATCGAGTAGGTTCTGGGTTCGAGCCCCGCGGGATCGTGGATGCGCATTGCTGAGGAGTCCCATACTAGGATGAAACGGCCGTCCAGTGCTTCCAGGTTTTCAATGGTGGTCTAGCTTCAACTGACTCATGATTTCAATCTGTGAAATTTCAATAACAGTTAAAAATCTCTTTTCTTCATTTTTATACTCAATATTCCTAAAAGATTGAGCAATTCAATTGTAACCATTAATATGTTATTGAATTATTTTCTTGTTTTATTCAGTATTGTTTTTCTCATTCTTCTTCTTCTTCTTTACACAATACATAACAGGTTCTTAGACCAGCAACATATTTAGCTTCATTTGATTTATGGAAATTTTATTTAACTGAAGATTTGGCTTGTGGTTCAATCTATGATTTAGATCATTTCTCACCTAGTTATCGTAAAAATACTAATCGTCCATATGAACCGGTTTTACGACAGGGATTTAACAACAGTCATATTGTTAGTTATGAATTATCATTATTATTATTATTATTCTATTAAATGTTTGCCAATTATTTATTATTTCTGTTATGTTATTATGCCCGATTAATTATATCACCGCCAATTAGAGACACCATCTTATATGATTTATCTAATGACGTATAAACCTGTACGAGCAGTTTAAATTTCTTATTGATCCTCTGAAATAGTAGCTTCTTTCCTAACCCAGCCGGTTCAGTTCAGAACGCCAATATCGCCCTCCATTAAACGAATCATATATTTCAAATATACTGGGTTTATATACAAACAAACCAGTCCTCATCATACCATAAATAGAAAATAACAATTGTACAAGATCAAACCAAAAAGCGACTGTGATTGTGAGAGACTCTTAATAATGAGTTAGGAATATCTTATGAACAATAAATCATATTATAATAGTTAATAGGTTAAGTGGAAGCTTATAATAAAAGGAATATGAATATACATATAATATAGTTACTTAGTAGTTATACAATAAGAATATATATATATGTAAATAATAACGGTCCATAAATAATTCCTGGCGGTTACCATTCATTTATTTTTCATCCAGATATAACAATTTCCTTCCATTTAATTAATATGAAATAAGGAATTAATTATTGAATAGGAATTTCGTCTATGAAAGTTCCTATATTGAATCGGTGTGTTGTTTGTGTGTAGTACTCCTGGTTAAATAATTCAATATATGTATTTGATTTGATGTTCAGTATCTACCAAGTGAGAAAAAATGGTGGTGTTAATCGGTTTAGTAAATTCTTTTCCCGACCATGCTGATACATGTTCTCAACTAAACGAGTAATTATACAACAAATTAAAGATAGGTTACCGATGATGAGCTCTTCCATGTTGGTATGCACCAATTCAACCGCTCCTGTGTAGCTAGTTATATAAACCGTACTTAAAGGGCTTTATCCTTGCGTGTTTTTGAATATATTTAATTGTTAGGGGATTATAGATAGTTGCAAAGAAATTTTATGGCTGACATTAAAACGACTATAATAATTTGTCCCTTATTCTTCAACGATATATTTTGTGAGTATGACCATCAATATTAGAAATATGTTAACTAAATAGCTGCTTCATCAGTTTAAGTACATACTTTTCTTCTTGTAAATGTATCTATATAAAGATGTACTATGCTGAGAAATCAATTATCTTTCCTTGTAACCATGTTAGAAATTGAATCTGAACTAGTAATTACACAAATACTAGGGATCATTGTTATTAAAACAGTAATCACTGTATAAATTATTCACTTTTATTTTTATGTTTAACAGCAATGGTAACCATATATATCATTTGTAAAATTATTGGTATTACTGGAAGACAGGTTAAAGGAGTAGAAAGTGTGGGGAACTGTGAAAAATTGTTAATTAAGGAGAGTTTGGATGTGAATAATAAACGTACATCACAGTTGTCTTAATTTTATTCCAACTTTATAGCTAAATTTCACGTTTGTTTGGCACTCTTCAGTGTAGTGTTCCTGCAATCTTAAAACAAGTGATGCTCGAGTAATTAGATGGTAGTATCTTAAATTGTGAAATTTTACAACGCGTATCCTGATCCCACGATTGACACCACTCCCGTTAACATTACAAGTATGCCTTGTTGACAAGTGTCAACTGGTATAAACCTTAAATCCGGGGTTGTCAATTGACCTATGATTTGAGCATTTCGTGTGCTGTGTTGAGTCATTTAGACTTGTGTCCACATTGTGTCTTACTCAACATAATTTATTTAACACTAAGAAGAACTAGACAAACATAACACTAGTCATGAGCCAGTCGGCGGTCGATCAACTGTAACTATGTTTAACTGTTTGTACAATTTATTCATTTTAAACTGTTTATTTATTTTGAACGCCGAAGTATAACATTTGTATTCTTGTATGATTAGTTACAGTTATTTTCAATTTCTTAAGTCGTTCGTTTTTGGTTATTTTACACAATCAGTAAGTTGAATTTATATGACATGTAATTATACATAGATTATCTGATAAGACAAAAACATAAGAGGCTTAAAACATTATCTCTTGGCAACTTGGAAGAATTCATATAATCAGGATTTCGTAATTTTATTACCACAAGTGTATTACTACAAGTTTCAATCAATAACTATTTTGGGTATCACAGTCAGACTTTTACAACTTTCACAGCTTAAAATGATAACTGGTAAATATTTATTTCTTTTCCTTTCTCTTCTATACTTAAGGAGCAAACATATGCTGTTTTAGGATTACGTGAAGGAGAAGAAGCTATTGGTTGGCAAGAAGCATGGGAACAAGCACAGTCTGAACTGCTTAACTTATATTCATCACATCCACATAAACATATGACAAAACATGATAAATCAACTGTAAATATTCAGTCAACTTCGAATATTCCACAATCTGTTGTAGATACTTCTTCTTCTGCCTCTACTACTACTAATACTATAAGTAGTAGTAATACTGATAGCAAAATAAACACTCATGTTAAAATAGTTCATCATTCCAATCAATTACCATCACGTTGTACACAATATAGAGAAAGCAGTGAACCAATTGAAAGTTTATCACATCATAAATTAGTCACATCTGATTATTCAGTGTCTAGACGACGTGCAGTATCTAGTGGTTTATTAGATACTAATCAAACGAATAGTGTATTGGTGTCATCATTAACCACTACATCTTCATCAACAACTTATCCACTAACTAATGAATTAACTCAAACATTAACACCACAAGGAGAAAGTAGTGCTAGTATTGATTTGGATAGTACATTTACAAATTGCCCCGAAGTGATTACTACCAGTTCAATCCCAGTATCTGAACAACATTCAAATGGAACAACTCAATCACATGTCATTATTATAAAAGATTCTACCATGAATGATAATGTTGAAAGTCAACTGAGTACTGACATGAATCCACCATCTACAAATAATACAACTATAACAGTACGAACGATAAAAGATTGTAATCATTCAAAATCTAGAGAAATATTAAAATCCAATGATGATCGAACAATAAATGGAATTGAAACAAAACATCCACGTACCACTAACAGTACTACTGATAATAATCTCAATGCTTTAAAAACAAATTATAATGGTAATAATATACCGAAATCTGAGCAAACTTCAGAAGATGAAGCATTTCATGAAGATAATGATTATATTTATGGTGATCGATATGATTCAGTTGGTGAATCCTCACTAGATGATTATCATTTTACACGTCATGCTATACTAGAATATCACCGAACAACTACTTTGAAGCGTTTAACTCGTCGTACTGCATGTAGAATCGGTATCGGTGGTAATATTGGTGTTGAGAGTAATGTAGGATTATCATCAAATGGTCAAAATTACCATCAATTGGTGCCTGATTACTCATCATTGGATACTGATTTAAGTACTGGATATCGAGATCTGGCGATTGAATATGAATCAGATAGTGTAAATAGCCTTACTGGTACTGGGGGTGGTCTAGGCAGTACCATGTTACATGATACAATTAGAATTGATGGATTCGATATCAACGCCCCTGTACAAGATGAAGTAAGTTAGATTGTGTTTATTTTTCTCTCATTCGTTTTATCGAGAAAATATGTGCTATAGAATTATGGTTTCATGCATAAATTTATGAAATAACAAAGTGATTACAGTTAAAATTTGTCCAGATTAGTAGTTGACTATGTATATTAAAAACAATTCTTATTAAACATTGAAACTTGATCTTGCATTTATTACAAACAACATGATCAGATCACTGCAAACCCTTTGTTTGTTTACATTATAAAAGGAAATCTGACTCATTTCACCCTCATTGTTGATTAATATTTGTCCATTCTCTGAAGTAGATTTTATTCCGTTTATCTACCATGAATATGTTACATTTGATGAATTCACTTCATAAACTCTTATAGCAAACTATGTGACTTACTTACTTACTTACGCCTGTTACTCCTCGTGAAGGAGCATAGGCCGCTCACCAGCATTCTCCATCCAACCCTGTCCTGGGCAATCCTTTCTAGCTCCGTCCAGTTGTAATTCATCGTTTTCATATCTGCTTCTATTATCCGACGCAATGTGTTCTTTGGCCTTCCTCTTTTTCGCTTCCCTTCAGGATTCCAAGTTAGAGCTTGCCTCGTGATGCAGTTTGACGATTTGCGTGATGTATGTCCTATCCATTTCCATCGTCTTTTCCTAATTTCTTCTTTAGCTGGAAGTTGGTTTGTTCTCTCCCACAGAAGGCTATTGCTGATGGTATCCGGCCAATGGATGTTGAGTATCTTGCGTAGACAACTATTTATAAATACTTGTACTTTCTTGATTGTGGTTGTTGTAGTTCTCCAAGTTTCAGCTCCATACAGTAGAACTGCTTTGACGTTGGTATTGAAGATTCTCACTTACCAGAAAAAATAATCCAAACTATGTGAAGTATCCAATATTCCTAGTTAGATCATTAATTGTTAACCAAAAAAAAAACTATTCCTTAAAGAATCTACATTTCATTTACAATATTCATTTGTTTCTTTGATTAGTCATTATTGACATTGTTGAATTGGTTTCTTTTCTAGCTTCAACATCATCTGCATAAATTTACTTCATCTCAAATAACTAACAATACAAATGTACAATGTGAATTATGCCAAACCATATGTCAATCATCAGATAATATTGTTAAATGTATTAAATGTAATCTATTATGTCATACAAAATGTTCATCATCTATAAATTCAAAATGTTTTCATTCATCTATAACAAATACTTTAAATCAAATAAATAAAACAGGGAATTTACTAAAACGACATGGTTCTGCATATTTTCCAAATGAAATAGACAATGAAAAATTAAAACAATCTAATGATATAGAAAAATCTTCTTTAACGTTTGGTGTAACTGGTGTTGGTGGTAATTTATTTAATTCAACTTTACCATGGCGTACTGAACGAGATCATACATTCAGATCATCTTTAGTTTTAATGTAAGCAATTAATATTTTGATGTAAAATGATTTTACACCTTGATTAATCGTAATTAAACGTTAATGCCTAGATTGTAGTAGGGAAAATGTATGTTAAGCATTGTTTATTCTATATTTTCATATCAGTTATTAGTTCGGTTGAACTTTAAAAAAAAAAAGAAAATAATAGATTTTAGAGATTATTTTGTTTCTAAAGTGATTCGTATTTCTTTTTTTAAATTTTCGGTGAGACTCTAATTTATGGACGACCTTTGAACGAATCTTAAATGACCTTGAGAAATATTAACCAATCAGCAAACAGTCAATATAGAGTAAAAATATATTATACAAAAACAAGGCTACAGAATAGTCGACCACTAGAGTCATGATAAAGTCCGAAAAACTCTTTCAGCCTCGACCACATAGCTCCAATATTGTTTGTGTGTATTTATTTATTTATTTCAACACATAGATATTAGTACAAAGAGGCACCAAATACATATGCGCCACACAAATCTCATTCGATATGTGTGAGGGCTGTGATACTGTCCGGGTGCCCGAACCGAAGCAGGTGGTTTTCTTAGGGGTCCACACCTCGAGCCTTCGACCTGAGGGTCTGATCCACCAGGCAGTGGAGCATCGTAAGGAGATGCAGTCCCATGGAAGCCGGTGACCAACAATAGGTTCACACGCCATTTGTTCCCGCAGGATACTGGAACCCGTGTGCACCATTGGTTTGGGATCTGGTTAAAGCTCTGAACATTCGCTTTTCGTCCTCTCAATTTCGTAAACAACACCCCCTCCACGAGAAGGCAGTGAGTAGGACTTCCCTGACAGAGGCTATATACGCGTGGCCGTGTGAGAGCATTTCGATAGGGAGAGCGGACTCTCCCCACTCTCTGTCGTACCAGGACATTTGGGGGCTGTTGAGTACACAAAATGCCACTTGTGGATAGCGACACGATGCACATAACCAAGCCTATGTAGGAGTCTGTACCCTTTTCAATCATCCGTATATATTGTAGTATCTGGCTGCAGCCGGTGTTACTGGTACTTTTATTATCCAGTTCTCAATAATTGTCGTAACTTGCCTTAGTTAGGAATTATATATGGGGTTTTCATCATGAACTGACAGAAATTTATTTAGCCGAATGGATGAAAGGCTTTCGCGTTAAAAGCCAAGATTTATTATCTTATGCCTAATTGATTCGTTTACAAATTATAGTCCCGCCGTTTTATTTGTTATAGCTGCCCGATTATCATGTTTAGTACTAAATTCCCTGTGAACCGATCGTACGTTAGCATTAAGCATCGAAGTAAGCGTCGGGACCTTGAATTCTCTAAAACGCTTCTGATTAGCTCGTCCATAAATCAGAGTCTCGCCAAAATTTCTAGTTTACATTTTAAAAAAAACATGTAATTTTTATATTCTCCTAATTGTAATTTTCTTTTCTACCGTTATGCTTATTCTTATTTTGTTCCGAAATTGTTATAAATTCATTCTAAGCCTATTTTATTCAGATTATAAATTTCCTAGTTAAGTATATGTTGTAATTTGTTATGTATGGTATGATTTGGTGTGGTGTATACTACTTATGCTGATAAATATAAGCAGTATGTAGCCACACTGGGAAGTGGCATGCCTGGCAGCAAAGATTGATTTGAAAATAACAGAAAGGAAATCGGATAGCAATCAGAATAACAATAGATTCAAAGGAATAGTGAAGTATGTTAAGGACAACACAAAGAAGATGTGCTAATAATGTATTTTATTTATAATTTTCATATTTTACCAATGCACTGTGTGATTTTGCATTAAACAAGTCTTCATTCGCCATAATGGTTCTGTAATTTATTTGTATACTCATATGAGTTTTCTGAGTATAGAGATTATTTATAGACTTTCTGATGTGGGATTGAAGACAGGTAAGTTTGACTTGGACCAATAAGTTTTAATATATCACATCACTTACTGGTGGCATGACAGAACGAGGTCACAACAGGTCGTTTCTGTCTTTAACATTTATTTAGATATTATGTAAAGTGTCATCTTTACACCAATTATTATTTTATACTCATTTTGATCTCGCATATAACACGTCAATACCTTACTTTCCGGCATTAGATATCCTTAGTGCGTTTACAAAAAACAGAAACAAATTACAAAGTTTAAACATTTTATTGCTTAACTTCTTGCTAATCTCGAATCGTTCTAACAAAATATTTCCTTCCAACATTTGGGTACTTAAACAAGAAGATTTAAGAATGCTCCTACACATATTTTGAGACTATAGATAAAGATAAAACCATTGAACAGATAAATTTATAAGTTCATGCAGTTAAAAAAAGTCATTATTCTAATGGTTCTTATACCTAAAAGTTGTATATATTTCGATAATTACAAAACTCTACAGTTGATGACTATTAAATTACGAAGTCAGTTGTAAATATTCCAGTTCTACAGAGGGTCAGTCCTAGTATGTGTAAATCAGTGGTAACATATTAGATTGTGAAGCATCTGAGTTATGGGAACTCGAATTTTATAGCGAGTTCCAATTTCCTCAATATCCCATGTACACCTTACTGTTGTTGAGTGTCAATTAACTTAAAACTAAAATCCCAGAATTTCATACCAGTTACCTCTAACCTTCTGGAATATTCCTGATTTCTCTTTTTTTTTCTTGAAAAATTTACAATAACCTTTTCACATCTGTTTGTCATAACCCATTTTCTCTTTTTTTTCCCTAAATAAAACAATTTTAATTTTAGACATGACAAACGTGGGAAACGTAAACTAAGTGAAAGTTCTTCATCTTTGGCACATACTAACACATCTGATTGTCAATCACAAAGTGGTCATAGTCTACCCGGTGGTGGTACTACTACTACTACTACTGTTGAACATCATCTACCGGAACATTTAGCTTCAGCATCATATTATGGTTATTTATATAAATTAGGTCATCGTAAATTTTTACAACAATGGAAACAACGTTTATTCGCTTTAGATACAAATCGGCATCAATTGAAGTATTATGAAAGTTATGCTAATGCTTCACCTCGTGGTTGTATTGATTTACAAGATGTTAGAACAGTGAGAATTATTAAAAATTTTGCAATTCAACGAAAATCACCTGCATTTGTTGTATTTGAAGTGAGTTATTGTCTGTTTGATTAATATTGATTTTCGGTATTGTAGCAGGTCCTAAGTATGTTTACAACTTTCAATTTTGTCAATCAATAATATAGTATAGGGGTTTTATAGAGATTATTTAATGTAGAGATTCACATCAATAACTAAGTGTAACCATTGGAAATAAAAAAACTCTGGTGGACAGCTGTTTTGTCTTAGAATGGGACTCACACTAAAGTTCAAACCTAAAATATTCAGATCTCATAGAGAGAAGTTAACTTTTATACTACTAAGTTGTTATTCAATCGTTTACATGTCCAACGTTTATCAGTTCAGGATATTGTACAACAATCTTCTAATGCTATTGGTAGGTAACAACAGGTGAGCAATTTGTGAAACTCGATAATCTCCACAATTTACGTACATTAATACTAGTTGTATGCTTACTGAATAGTTGTTATATTTTGAAACCCGCTGACCAAAATCACTTGCCGCCACCAATGAGGGGCTTGATTCTAATTTGATCGATTTTCTATGTACTATTCACTCTGTAGCTTATTGTTTTCCGATTAGTACTATTGATCTTAAGCCAAGAACTAAATTTTTACTAGTCCAGTATTCATAATCTTCTCTTTATGTACAAAAGATTCACCAACCAACCTATACTGTATTTATATTTGAGCTAGAGTGCCTTATATTTACACATACTAGATCTCATTACATTATAAAATAGAAAATAACGATCATAGTGGCTGTGAATAAAGGAGACTGTGAGTAATCGAATAGCAAAAAAATTAGTAATAGTAAATCATATAACCTTAGTTAGTAGGCTAACCGAAAGCTAATGATAAATGGAATTTATACATAAATAGTAATGTAGTTGCTCAGTAATGATACAGCATAAATACAAAGAATAATAATAATAATAATACATTCAATCTATACATTCTTTTTCCATAGCTTGAGACCAATAATCGAACATATAAACTCGGTGCTATCAATCAAGAAAGTGCTATGCAATGGATTGAACGTATACAAAAAACTATTCAATAAGAGAAAACTTTTCTAATTATGATTTAAATTTGTAGGTAATGCAAATTGTTTCATATAAGCGAAACATGCTTATCAATGGTTATACATATATAATCGTCTAATTATCATCAAGTAATATTGCTATTGTTATGGGGAAAAAAAATTCTCTTATCTTAAATGTTGTTTGTTTCTTGACGAAACTGTACAGATCTTATAATCATTATTCATGTTCTACAATTTGACTTGAATCATTACTTCTTATACTGTGATCAAACAAAAAGAAGTACACAATGAACAAGATTTGTATACTTTATATTCAATCATATTTATACACTGATATATTATACATTCTTAATCATCTTCTACCCCCCAGACATGTTCAACTATTTAGGCTTCTATTCTTTAATATTTTACAAAATAAAAGTGAAAATGATGCGCCCAATATCTTTTACAGAAATTTAATCTAACTACTACTCACACACACATTTTTCCTGCTATTACCACTTCTCATTCTTCTTCTATACAAACTATCTACTTTTGTTCTCATATAATTTTACAATAACTCATGCATTTTGTTGTCGTTGTGGCTTATTTAGCACTTAAATCTTTTATTCAATTCAAAGCAAAGAATGAAGATTTTCTTTTTGCTCATATAAATCTTTGTATAATATATGCAATCTATATATATATCACTTTGTTCTATCTACTGTTCTACTCATGAGTAGTACAGCATCAACATTGTCATCATTATTCATAATGTTATGTAATTAATTATTATGTATTTGTGTTGCAAACACCCATTGTTCATGTTGTACCGTATTGTGTTGATGTGATATTTGTTGTTCATGTTTATTCATCATTGTAAAATGTGTTTGTTTTTATTTTCTTCTTCAATAATAAACTTGATCGATTACTACTCACCATGACCAATTCATGCTTATTGTGAACACTAATTTTTCCCCTCTTTTGTCTACGTTGATAAACCTGGATTCATGAATATAATAATGATTGTTATTATTATTATTCAATTACTATTCAGATGCATCGAATTTCAGTTAATTTTATTGTACAGTTTTTATTCAATATTTCACATATAATGATGATGATAATGATTAATAATCTAGTAAATATACATGTGATTTTGGGTTTTTTTCTCTTTTCTTCTTTATGTTACTACTATCATAGAAGTAAGTAGTGGTGTGATGTTTCACTAGATTCGTTTTTCTTTCTAATCTCTTTATGGAAGTGACTGATTATTACGTCATTAAGTAAAATACAGTTCAGAGAGAAAGAACTCTATTTTGAACGATGTTATTTATTATCAAATTCGTACAAATTATTGTTTTATAGTTATTTCACAGGTTGAGATCATAAATAAGTGGAAGCTAGACTACCTTTGAAAACCTGGAAGCACCGGACGGTCGTTTCGTCCCAGCATGGGACTTCTCAGCAGTGCGCATCCACGATCCCGCACCACGCGGGGCTCGAACCCAGGACCTACTGGCTTCGCGCGCGAGCACTTAACCATTAGACCACTGAGCCGGCATCCAACGGTGTTAATGTCTAACTTCAACCAATCCACGAAGTTGCGTCATCGACATATTGAATTCTATAATAAAAATAGAAAATTGTTGTAACATGAAAAAAGATAGTGAAAGTTCTTTCTAAATGTTAAACATCTTTACGTAATATCCAACTGATGTAAATCACATATAGAATAGATGGACAAGATCGGAAACAATTTGCAAAATAAGGTGAGTATCAGGATCGGGATAAAATAAGGGATTAAACTTTTCTGAATCCGAAGACTAGGCTTAAAATGACGTAGTGAGAAGAGAAGCTCCCTCTATACACAATTTATTACCCAGCTACTTTCTTATAACCAGTTTGTGTGATTTCGTGAATATAACAATAGAGCTTATTGAGTCGGTATTGAAAAACGTATCAGTATATTCGAACGCGAATGTTCCTAGTTTTGAGATAACTTTAGATTCCATTGGTCAATTCAAGTTTCATCTGAAATATGAGGTTACATATAAAGTGTGATCCAAACGTCTTAGGGACTGGTTCATTCACGATTGTTTGTCAATATCGGGTAGTGGAGATTGTTGAGTTTCATTAAGATCATGAGCACTGACCGGCCGTTTCTTTCCGGTACTGGAGTCGCATCTACTATCCTGTACACGGGACTCAAATCCAGAGATTTCAGTATTGCGATCATTGAGCCAGTATCCGACGGTGTCAAATATACAAGTCACACCCAAGTAATGTGATAGAATGTTTAACATTTGGATTAATCGGTTTTTAGTCATTACTTAACATCGTCAATTAATAACATTCTTTAAACCTGATCTATAAGGCTCGCTAGGAAACTTAGACCAAAAACTTCATGGGTTAGTACTATATGACGGACTATTCGGAGAATTACTAAAGCTCTCCTAGTCCAAGTTAAACTAGATATCACTGTATTTCTGTCCAAATCAATTCAGACTACCTAGGTTTACAGCTAATTCACTACAGCCTACATATGCAACATAGTGTTAACTCAGTGCTACTGATATTTTGTATTGTTTGCAAATAATTCATAATTGTGCTACGTGCTTTTCCGCAGCTGGTATAGCAGATGTGCCATCATGGTCTGTTGTGGGAAATAGGAATCTCACCTCATAAAGAAATCCGCCAATCACTGAGTTTTTCTTCAAATTATTAGTACGTATACACTCTAGGAGGTGAATAGAAAGGCCATTATTAACCGCTGACTAGTAATACGTCTGACTTCGCTTCATTATCTTGTATATTAGACACTCAAGTGTTCATCTAACAACAACTGAGGCTACGAATATCACAGCTTTTAAATACCATGAAAATACGGAATCGAGAATCTGACTAATCACTCTCATCTACATTCTTCTACTATCATATTATAAACAAGCTCACTCCGTATAATCATGCTTCTGCCCTACTTTGCACACATCGGCGCTTTGCTAGCTTCAGTATATCTTACAACTGCTAGAATGAAAGGATGAACACCACCTCATCTTCGATTCCGGCAACTATATAACAGCAATGATCTTCATAAAAAATGTGTGGCTCAAAGACAAGAATATAAACTTATACATTATAAGTGAAAGGCGTGATTTTAATTTAGACCTCACTCAGAAACTCGTGTTTTTTACAAATACGGACCTGCCTATATATAGTCTGATATCGCTGGTTACTTCTAAAAGCTCTCAGCTGATTTGATATAGTAATACCCTTCTGAAAACGGTGCTGAAACTCTAATAAAGATAACCTGTAGCATCAGTACTAATACTGCACTAAGAGTTGAGGGGTGGACACAACATAGATCGCGACCTATTTGTGACCTGGCGCACATTCTTTACAACTCAAGTCTGGACTCAAATAGGTCTTGTCAAAACCAGTAACCGATGACTCATCCACACAGGACTAATAGACATTTTGAAGCGCATGGCAAACGTATCCGGAATATTGGTGACCAAAGGAGAAATTGATGTTAAGATGCTGATTACAACTAGCATTACAGATAAAGTTAAATTCAAGACAAGATTTAACCCCACTGAGGATAGATGAACATTTTAGATAGTGTTTGGAGGTAGTCAACAGGAAACCCTGGACCCGGGTTTCGTGCTACTTGGCACTCGTCAGCAAGGTGTACCTGTAATCTTGAGGGAACTGGTGCTCCTTGGCGGATTCGATCTCGTGTCACCCAGCTTCACAGTCACAGACGTTACCAGTGAGCTATCCGGGCCGTAACCGACCTCCTGTAGGACTGAGATGTAATCAAAATTGATTGATTACTGGGTGGTGATCAATGTCATGCTTGTCTAGTCCTTATTAGTGCAGATCGAATGCTATCGACCATGTTGCAATGTGGCCACCAGTCTAGGTGACTCGACACTGTGGGCACTATGTATTGAGATTGTAGATGGTGGTTGGAGATAGCCAACAGGAAACCCTGGCTCGGATAGCTCAGTGGTAACGTCTCTGACTGTGAAGCTGGGTGACATGAGATCGAATCCGCCAAGGAGCACCAGTTCCCTCAAGATTACAGGTACACCTTGCTGACGAGTGCCAAGTAGCACGAAACCCGGGTCCAGGGTTTCCTGTTGACTACCTCCAACCACCATCTAAAATCTCAATACATAGTGCCCGCAGTGTCGAGTCACCTAGACTGGTGGCCACATTGCAACATGATCGATAGCATTCGATCTGCACTAATAAGGACTAGACAAGCATGACACTGATCACCACCCAGTGATCAATCAATTGTGATTACAAATGAACATTAGATCCACTAACAACGCGCAATGAAAATGAACGTAAAATTATTTCAGGTTTAGCAAGACTTACGTTTGATTGTCAACTGATCTCTGGAAGCTTCTTAGTTATTAGCAATGATCAGCTTATTGTAAGAGACTATGGAGTACAACAATTCGTGTAATTCCGTTTAACAGAAAACAGGTGAATACTTCACATGAGATGATCAATGTACTGTAAATTGGGGGCACTAACTGCATTTAGAAATTACTAGAATCCATTCCAGCTTATCCAACTCTGTGAGGTATCTTAAAATCTGGGTGGAATATTCCGAAAAGCAGCTAAGTTTACTGTCCCAACAACTTTATAGAAACCGTCTTGCACTCCGCATTTCAACTAACGAGGAGTGAATTTCAACTATGTTAGCGGGACATAGACTAGATTAAAGCATGCTCAATGCATGATTGCTTTGGTGCACATTGATTGGCTAATTCTTATCCAATCAGCACTGGTCGATTGTTGGAGAATACTCTGGAATCTTCTTATGTAAAAACTATAAATATACTGACGTTTTCCCTATTGTGCTTCTGGCTTGCATCTTGCCTCCATCTAACCTTGTTATTTGGAATATAACCTCTTTCCTGTTCAACCGTGTTCTGATTTGGGGTCTTGTCGAGTGAATCGGTGTCCGAGAATACTAAGCAATAGGAATAGCTGGGTCATAACCGTAAGAAAGAGATTATAACAAAGTACTTAAAGACACTCGACCTGAAGCAACAATCATTTCAGAGATGGAACATATTAGTCAAGAAATTCTGTGGATTCCTCATACATGAATGGAAAACTAAGTGCTTTGGGACTTCAGTATAAAGTTTTTACCATTCATATCTCCGAGAAACGTCAGAACAATTAGGTTACAAGTTTCGGCTGTTGCCAAACTATACATATTAGGTGGAATGCATAGAAGGAGCAAGTTAAGCCTCGTTCAGGTCATGCATCTATCACACTTTCACCATCAACTAAGAGCTTGAACATCGTAACATGTTTTGTACATCAAAAACCCTATATATCCCGAAATCAATAAGGCTCTTGTTAAACAAGAGTGAGGTTCACGACTATCTTGAGTTACATTACTAGAATCTTAAAAGTTATTTAAAAAACATAAGCCAGAATGAAGAAATCCAATAACCCACCTAAAGCGTTTAAAGACAACCAGGACTACTGTTTGAATCTTTACATAAGGTTAGAATAAAAACGAATAGAGATCCTACTGTAATGCTGTTCATAAAAAGTGGAATAAATTTTTGAGAAGAACTAACTCTATATCGGTTGCATTCTTCGTCAAGTTAAACATAGTAGTACTAGCATTTTTGTTTACATTTCACGCTTTCCTTGTAAATTCACAAAATCGATGTCTCACACCAGGATAGGCATTCCTACACGTCCTCATTTATACTGACAATTTTGAGTGAAATAAATAATTTTAGGTAACGACCAGGAAATCAAAACCATACTGTGTTCAGTTGCTTCTCTTTTTATTGCCAATTAATATAAAGTACTTAATACAATATAAAATATCACGTTTGAAAAAAAAGTTAGTTTGATTGTAGCTCAAGTATACATTTGGTCTGTCTTTGCACGTTCACTATTGCAAACTGCAGTAATACACATTTCCTTGAGTTTTTCACTTAATAAATTACTGTCCCATTGATTGTTGGATGAAAATTGCTTTTGCATAATTTCAATACCAACTGGTAGTAGACTGTTGAATATCTCTTTTACTGCAGACCATTCACAAACACTAACGTGTGGTAAATAAAATACAATATATACATTGACTGGTAATGACTTGAAATAAAACCAATTCAGCGCTTCAGCTGGCAAACCTGTCAGAATTGTCGGTTCTTCCAGCTTTGAAAATCGACTACTTAATCCAGAATAAGTTGGTATACATTTGATAAAAGGGGGAGATGTCTTCAATTTAGAAGAATACTGGGTAACTGGACGACTACATAGTACATTAATATCTTTGATAGTAATTTTATCCTTATCGAAATTCTCATTATGACAAAAAGCAAGTTGAAAGTATCTACAAAGGATATACTTGTGTTGATAGCACAAATATTTCGGTTCATGTTCAATACAAATAATTAATGTGTTGTCATAATCTGGAAGATAGTAACTGTTGAATACTAGAGAAATCTTCTTATATGATACTTTAATAACAGATAAACTTTTATGGGTTATACCAGTGCCAATAGTTACGAATGCACTTGTTAATGGTCCAATAGCTAGAATTACATGTGATATTGTTGTATAATCTCGAAATATTTGGTAGGTGTTTAATTCTTCATCTTGCTCATTTGTGAATAGCAGGGAATTATCGGGAGCATCGAGACCATTCTGGTCAACGATTGAGTCGTCGTCATCATCACTGCCAGAGTCGATATCACCTAATGCACGACTGAAGGCAGGGATTCGTTTAAGAAAGTATTCCATATCTGAAAATAAAATGATGGAAATGGTCAACCAACTATTTAGGTATTTTTTCTTAATTTATGTCACACTTACTAAGGAACATTACTTACACAAATTTGATAACGATCTACTCTTCAGTTCAGACCTTTTATATATTATTCTTGACTGTGTCTATATTCCTTATCACGTTATAAAAACTAATCATGTTTAATACGCTCAGTGGAAAGTAAGCCAGACAACAATGTGGCCTGTATTGAATACTGCTTCGACTTGACAGTCACTTATAATGGTATGATTCTGTTGTCCGGTTGATGAAAGCAGAAACTGCCAAGTCTGGGCCTCACATTTGTTGAGCGCGAATGCCTGTTATGATTATAGAATGGTATAATTTAGTTTTTTAACCATAAGTTGGATGGATATAATTTGGAAGCTTCTTAATAAACTCAACTACGACTGCTAGAGATGCACTTAGTGCATAACATGAGATCGAAACGAGATTAAATGACTAGTATTCATAATTAATATGACAGAAAATAAGAATACTTCTGAAGAATAAGTGGGGAAATCAGTTGAATCCCTCATAAAATCAAGTCTGTTGAGTACGTAATTATAGTAGGGTTCCATGACTGATGTTTCCCGGAATTCCAACAATTCCCAAGTTTCTAGATTAGTTTTAGAACTATAATTTTGTTTGAAACACCAAGAAAGACAGTTCTTTGCTGAGAATCACACCAGTAGTGGTCGACTTTGCACTGGGAAAACTTTCTCTGGATCCATTAACACACACCACGATCAGAATATTAAGGAAATCCTCCCAGTTGATTACCTATAATGTTATCTCAATACATCTACGTCAACTGTCTGCATCATGAGTATTACGGACTAGTTAAGCTACCGAACCCCTCATCACAGACAAGTACGCCTGCTCGCCATGTAGAAGCACAAGTTTATATTGTTGGGTATTAAACTAGTCAAATTTAAAACTTATTAATGTGGTGAGGAAATTTCTCCAGACTTGGGGAAAACTTGTTTTTGTACCATTCCCCCAAAATTGTTTACTGTGGCTTTCCCAAAGTCGGCCGACAGATTGGGATACTGTGATCATGTGCTAAACAATACATTCAGGCATAGAGACGGTATCACGAACTGCAGATGAAGTCCATCAAAGTTCGTAGACATGGAAATTATTCCTAATAGAAATCATAACCAACTATGACTAAACTAGAAGAAAATTCGATGGACGTCCATCGATACAATAAAATGTACATTTTATTGTAATAAAATAAAACTGATCAGATAAAAAATTAGGAGCTATACAAGCTTACATTTTTAGGAGGATATTTCTAAAGTGTTTAGCAGCTCGATTCAATATTATGATAGTAGTTCCAATCTATTAATTTAGCAGGAATCTGGGACGAACCTAAGCTGAAGCACCAGTCACAATGCTCACATAGCCTTGACGGGACGCGGGCTTTCCAAAAGTTGATCTTAGTAAGCTTTGATTATTGAAATTTGTGAATAGCTACAGAGTCATAAGAAAGACATATAATTGATTGCTGCCATTCCTAGAAGTAAACATTCACATAAAAACTGAGTCTCAAGGGAAAACTATTCATCCGTAGGATTTGGACCATTTGTTCGAGTATGATGATCCAGAGAACTACTCAGCGAAAATAAAAATTTCCTACTATGTTTTCTGAAACCTCAAATGATGATACAACAGATTATTGTGCATCTTAATACCCAAATAATTATTTAACATACAAAATGGCTATCACTTCGCGTACTGTGATATTGGAAAAAGTCGACTTTTTCTATTGTACTCCATCCTATGAGTTAGACAGATTTATCACGGACTGTTTGCCGACTTTCTGGCGATTCAAATGATTCAAATGGTTTTGGACAGAATAAAAGGAGCTTTCGCTTAACAGGCTTCCGTGTCTAGTAGCAGGGCATCGCCAAACCCTCCAGGCAGGAACCTAGGTATGTTAACAATAAAAGAGGAAAAGAAATTAGTAAATCATAGTGTGATACTATCCTTAGTCCTTAAGAATAGATCAAGTTGCCTCTTAAAGGACTCCTGGGAAGTCACTTGGACTAGCTCGGTCGGCAGCGGATTCCAGCACTTGACAACTCTTAAGGAGTAGAAGTTGTGTCTACAGTTTTCGGGTGTAACCTCTTACGTTAGTGTTGGAACTAAGCATAAGTAGGTGTTTTAGAGGATGTCCAGAAGTGTTTAGGGTACTGTAAGCCATCAAAAGGTCACATATAAAACGACTATACTCTAATGATTGAAGGTTATGTGAATGGAGGCGCTCTTCGTAAAGTTTCAATTTGAGTCCTCGAACTGATTTCGTGGCTCGCCGCTGGATTCGCTCCAAGGTGTCCTTATCTTTTTAGAGTGAGGGAGGAAATACTATGTTTCCATACTCTAAATGGGGACGGATAAAACTATTGAAGGTCATATGGAAAGTTCTTCCGTCAAACTGGCCAAAAATACGCTTCAATGTTACCAGTGCAAGGTTTGCTCGGGAGGCATTTTTGTCACAGTTAGCGTAAGGCTTTAAATCGTGAAGGAGAATAGGCCGCTCAAGAGCATTCGCCATCCAACCCTGTCCTGGGCAGTCCTTTCCAGCTTCTTCTAATTGTTATTTACCCTTTCCATATCTGCTTTTATTTCCCGACGTAATGTGTTATTTGGCCTTCCCCTTTTCCGCTTCCCTTCAAGATTCCGGCTTGCCAAGTGATGCAATTTGACGATTTGCGTAATGTATGACCTAGACATTTCCATCGTCTTTTCCTAATTTCCTTTTCAGTTGGAAGCTGGTTTGTTTTCTCCCACAAAAGGCTGTTGCTGATGGTGTACGGCCAATGAATGTTGAGTTTCTTGCTTAGACATTTATTTATAAATACTTGTACTTTCTTGATGATGGTTGTTGTAGTTCTCCAAGTTTCAACTCCGTACAGTAGAACTTTCTTAACGTTCGTATAGAAGGTTCTGACTTTGATATTGGCTGAAAGCTGTTTTGAGTTCCATATGTTCTTCGGCTGTAGTAATGAAGCCCTTGATTTCGTAATCTTCGTCTTTACGTCTACATCTGATCCTCCTCCTTCATCGATGATGCTTCACAGGTATGTCAAGGACTCTACATCTTCCAGAGTTTCGCCATCAAGAGTGATTGGATTGCTGTTCTCCGTCTTGAATTTGAGGACTTTGGTTTTCCCTTTGTGTATGCTGAGGTTTTCTGATGCAGAGACTGCTGCTTCACTGTCTGTCTTCATCTGCATCTGTTCGTGTGTATGCGATAGGAGGGCTAGGTCATCTGCGAAGTCCAAATCGTCTAATTGATTTCGAGCTGTCCATTGCATTCCGTGTTTTCCTTCAGATGTTGAGGTCCTCATAATCCAGTCGACCACCAGAAGAAAAAGGAAGGGAGAGAGTAGATAGCCTTGTCTGACTCCGGTCCTTACTTGGAATGCATCTGTCAGCTGTCCTCCATGCACGACCTTCCGCTGTAGTCCGTCGTATGAGTTCAGAATAATGTTGACAATCTTCTCAGGAACTCCGTAGTGTCGAAGAAGTTTTCATAACGTCCTCCTATCCACACTGTCAAATGCCTCTTCATAATCAATGAAGTTGATGTATAGTCACGAGTTCCATTCAACTGATTGTTCGACGACGATCCGTAGTGTCGCAATTTGGTCTGTGCACGATGGATCCTTAAGGAATCCAGATTGTTGATCTCGAAGTTGGGCGTCTACCACATCTTTCATCCGGTTCAGCAACACTGTTGAAGACCTTCTCTGGTATTGACATCAGTGTAATGCCTCTGTAGTTTTCACATTTGCTCAGATCTCCTTTCTTTGAAATCTTGATGAGATGTCCTTCTTTCCAGTCCATCGTCACTTGTTCCTCCTCTCAAATCTTTTTGAATAGAAGGTAAAGCATGCTTGTAGTTATTTTCATGTCTGACTTCAGCGCTTCAGCTGGCATATTGTCGGGTCCTGCTGCTTTCCCATCTCTGACGTTTTGAATGACGATCTTGATTTTTTCCGCCGTTGTTGGTTGTACATCTACAGGAAGATCTGTGTTTGCTGCTTCGATGTCCGGTGGATTCATTGGAGTCGGGATATTCAGGAGTTCCTCGAAGTACTAACCCATCTGTTCCGCTGTTGTCGAATTTCAATGATTGGTCTGCCTTCTTTGTCCTTGGTCGCTCTCTCCGGTTCACTGTATTTCCCAGCTAGTTTCTTCGTTGTATCGTAAAGGTGTTTCATAATTCCTTCTCTTGCAGCTTTTTCGGCCGTCGTTGCTTGTTCTTCCACGTACTTCTGCTTGTCAGCTCTAATGCTTCACTTGCTTGTTTGCTTCTATGTATTCAGAATTTTCTTAGACTTTCTCTGCTCGCGTTCGGCTGTTGTTGAGAGCTATCACACACCCACACCAGATCACCAGTAGGTACGCCGTTCTAAACATCTTTTTCGGTTGTCAGCCAGCTTAGACTAGACGCTTTTGAACCCACCAAATATATCTTCTAACCCTTCTGTTCCTGACTTATGACTTGACTGGGTGGTATAATGGAATTATAAGGATTTTATGTGTAAAAGTGTTGTCAAACTTCGAACATCTGTCGTATCTTGATAGTTAGCCCGACGTGATTATTATTATTATTCACAAACAGCTTATGGGTACAAAAGTGTTGTGGAGAAATCATAATATTTGACATATTTGAAGAAAACAGGTTATGTGTAAATGAGAAGAATATTTAATTGACTTTGACGAAGGAAATAGAGAAAATATGTGGCCAGAACTCAAGGAAACGCGAAATAATTCAAGAGTTTAATTGACGTGTTTGTGGAAACAGAAAGCCTGGTTCTGCTACGCGGACGCTGATTTCCACGAGCATGAGGTGACAAACAAACGTGCACAATTACTCGCAGACGTGAAGGCACTGCTACACCATTTTAAAAGTTATGTTATGGAGTTATGCTCTGGTTCGTTATCCCAAAATTGTAGATCTGAAAACTTAATCCATATGATCTAACGTGAAAGTCACAGCCTTGTCTATTCTGACTCGTCGTATCATAAGATCAGCTACATAACGTCTAATATCTCTGATGATTGCGTTAAGGCTGGATTGAGAGTAATATATTTAATACAAGCTTCAGTAGGTTTTTCATAGAGTAACCACGTCCACATAGCCGAGCCATGCCATCTTGATAGAATCTTCTCTCATTCACTATTACCGACCTTCTCCAAGTGTTATACGTTGAGTGTCAATCTTTCGAATGATTAAATGCTTTGCTTTGAGAATCGTGTGGCTAGAAACCGATATCACTACACATCACAGAAAGCATTTTTTCTAGTGATGCTTTCGAGACTCACAACACTTTGAAGGATGTCAACTCTTCCAAAACTTTGAGCTTCGAAATGTCTCTGGAACAAAGCTGTTGCTACATATACGAGAGGTCAGCTGTTCTTGTTGAAATTCCTGAGAGCTTAATCTCATTTCAAAATACCACCGTAGACCAACTGGTTATATCCGCCTGCTGGATTTGGACGATCACCATAACACCCTGTTCGAAAGCATATTGCGTCAATGAAAAGGATTAGACAAAATAATATTACGTCACAGACCTCTGACACACTGATTCTATCTTAATATTCATCACAATCGTAGACGCTCCCAAAACCGAATAAGCCAGTCGCAAACAATATCCCTCTCTAGAACACAAGAAGCAGATATTCTCGAGTGGCCCTGGTACCGCAGTAAGTATGGAAAGTCATCCAGAATTTGTGGGCCATTCTTCGGTTTCCCAGTCTAAAGACCGTCTTATAAAAAAACTCATCCGGAAGCTTCCCGTCTAACACGCGTTAACAGCAACCGCATAGCCGTCATCTGTACACCACTGATGTGGTGATGAAAGTTTTCTATCTTATATACTGGGGCAGAAGTTAACGTTCCTCCAGAAATAGTCTCCAACTTACAGGCGGCAAACGGGAGACCGATTATCACATATAGTAAGAGATATGTTTATCTTAACGTGAGTTTACGAAAAACAACCAACTTTATCTTCTTTGTCGGAAATGTTTCTGTGCCAATCATTAGCATAGACCTGCTACACCATAGTCTACTTATTGACACGCGTAAATGATGGTTAGTAGACGAAAATAATAATTTGTTTGTTTGTGTAACTTCCTTATTTGGTTGTAGGTTATCCCCGATCAACGATTCATTCTATAAACGGACGTTCGACAATAACCCTCAACTACACCAAACACGGCCGAAAATCGCCATCTGTATCCAGCAATGTTACACATCACATCAAAACCACAAGATCATATGTATTTTCGAAAGCGCGACAACTAACCCCTGAAAGGCTAAGATTGTCTAATAATGAGTTCAACCACACGACAGTTTTAAGGCTCTTTTGAACATCGGAGAGCCCATGGGCATCTTGCATGCACCCGGTCCATAAAATGCACAGCAATGACTGAAGTGCAACATGAGACTACCGGCAACTGAATAAGAAAATCACTCCAGGTCGTTACTCGTTGCCATATATTCACGAGTTGACAGCTTTCTTAAAAGAGCACAACTGTCATTTTGAAAATCGATTTGGTTATAGCACATAATCGGATTCTCATGGCCGCTGATGACACTTCTAAAACTGTTACCTTGACCCCTTTTGGGGCTCTACGAATATTTACGCATAAGAAATGATGAACAAACTTCCCAGAGATTCATCGACGACGTCTTTCGAGGTCTAAACTTCGTACACGTGTATGTTGATGAATCTGTAGTGGCACTGGGCCCTAACACGAGACAATATGGGAAATAGACATTCAACATTTAACACTGTAGATGATCGATATTTTCGTTCAACATGCCCTATGTTATTGTACGCACATTTTCGTACGTCGCGATTCATTACGACGAACTTTCGATATGACGTAGGAGGGCCCTCCGAATTCCTTCAGCGTGAACTTAGTTACTATTTCATCGATGTTTTCTAATATACGCACACGTGTGTTTATTATTGTGCTTATATCTCCAGGAAAGTTCTCTGCGCAAAAATTATTATTATATCAAGTATATACATGTATACCAGCTTACGACTCTCTTTTCGCAATTTTGTGTTTTTACGCACGTTTAAGTGTATTTCGACATGCACTTACAATTTCTTTTTCTTTCTTTCACGGACGGCTGGTAAAGGTTAAAAAAACCGACTGAGATTACGATGAATTGAGATATTCACTGTACGATTTTTAAAAAAATGTTATATTGTGCTGCGAAATCACTTGTGTTAGGGAAAGATGGTCAGCTATTGTCAAAAATGGCAAGCCATCAGAAGGGTGTTTACCAACGGCACACTCGGGTTTAAACTTCTGACCGGCCAAGTACTAGGCTAATCACTACTTCACTAGGGCGGAGTGGGGTGTATTCCTGTAAATCCTCGACGTTGATGCTGAGCTCGTTAGTTTTACCGGACAAACTTAGCTGAAGTGACTCAGTCACGCAACCACACTAGATCATGAGTGGGTACACTTTGCAAAGCATCGCTTGCTAAAAGCTAGCCAGCTTCTTGATATATCGTAGCTTTTCAAATATATCTTTAGATCCCTTCATTTCCGACTTCTTGTTTGAATGAAATTGTATACTTTGACTGTAAAAGTCTTGTCAAACTACAAAAACCTGCGGAGTCCTCGAGCACGTTTTTTTGGAATCAATCTCTGCAGTTTAACTTTATTTGGGACTAAATAGTCCGTTATTCAGAGTCATTAATAGTTACGCTTTCAAATTGAAGATTGTTCACATATAAGAATACCTGTGAATAAAGCAGTTTTGATAACTTACTAAGAGGGTGAAAATAGTGGAAAATATGGGGAAGTATATTTAAAAAGTTTTCATCCTGATAGTGTTCGATTTACTCTCATGCTCTTCTTATAGTGGCGAACAAAGCATCTTAACCAGTTGTGGTGTTTGAATTGACTAATGATACTTTTGTACATGTTGGTTGCACAATTTCGAATTCCAAACACAGTACATTCGTTTGTGCCTGTGTCGTCTTAATTCAATTGCGTTATTTCTTGGACTCTTAGTTCGTGCTATAATTCAAATAATTCGAAACATTATACTGGCGTCGCGATTGAGCATGCAATGGAAAAGTTAGACATTCATTCAACTTCTGAAGCTTTGGAGGATTATTTCGAAAGGTTCGAAATCTGGGTCGTGACCAAGGAAGATGATGAGGATGTTAATATTGTGGCATATTTCCTCACATTCATCGGTAAAGAAGCGTTCAGCTTGTTAAGAACTCTGGCTATGCCGGAAAAGCCCATTTCGCTTCCTTATACAACTCTCAAGGAATTACTACTGGACTATGTCAAGTATGCAAATTTTGATTGCAGTAAATAAGGGGAATTTCCTAAAATGATTCATCAGGACATCAAAAATTCTACTACATCACGTTATCCTAATCCAGTGCATACTCAAGGTTATGCAGATAATTCATTGCGGAGTTGCAGTGCGTTTCATGAAGATTGGCGCAAGTTTGGTCAATGTTTGTCCTGTGGCAAGTTCCATGCTTTTAATTCATGTAAATTTCGTAATTCTAAATGCTTTAAATGTGGTGATATTGAACATATTCAGTCAGTCTGCAATACTAATGTTCATGTTATTGCAACTAATATTAAGTCTTGTAATTCTGATTCTACTGAGTCGAGTATTTATAATGATGATTTATCTTTATCAACTATTGCAATAGACAGTGTAGAGTCAAAAAGCAGTTCAGAGTTAAATGAAATCCAGAATTCTTGTGATACAACAGTTCCTAATCAACCGATTTATCAGAATTATCATGCTATTGTACCAGGTATGACTTTTCCTAATGATTCACATATTTCTGATGAAATTTCTTGCAAATCTGAGGATAATATGTTAAATGAACCTATTCATTATCAAAAACCTGAGGCAGTCATGATAGATGCTAATTTTTCTAATGATCCATTGCTCTGCAATGACATTCTTAGTCCATTTCATGAAAATATTTCAGTAGAATCAAATCCTGATGTCATATGTATTACCTATCCTCATAATGCATTTGCTCCTTGTGAAAAACTTGTTCAATGCAAAGCACGAATACTAAATGAGCTCGGTTTTGATTACAATTCTGATGATTTCATATCAACTGTTGTTCATCCTTATCACAAAAACACTTCTAATGTTCACTCTAATCAATGTGAGAAATATGTTTTAAATGAATCCACATTATTCATAACTTGGGAATATAAAGACCCAACATTATTTCGTGGGGGGGATAGCGTTAAAAAATCTATGGTTCCAATTCGAGATATGAATCGTTTCAGTACAAAACCGATATGTTGATTGTATACAATTCCAGGTGAGTCTGTTCCGATTTCGTTTGTTAATTCCCATACTAATGAGCACATTCTAGATACTACAAAGTTTTCATCCAGTACAATGTCGGACAGATTCAGGATGAACTTAACAAGAAGACATACAACCGATTGCAAACACTTATACTTCTATTTAAACTGTGGCGGATGTGGTGTTTGAATTGACTAATGATACTTTCGTATATGTTGATTGCACAATTTCGAATTCCAAATACAGTACATTCGGTTGTGCTTGTGTCTTCTTAATTCAGTTGCGTTATTTCTTGGACTCTTAGTTCGTGCTATAATTCAAACAATTCGAAACATCATACCAGTAATATCAGTTGGGAAGCTTTCAGTACATAAGTTAGATTAATCTTATGCTTTGATCCTTGGTTGAAATCTTTTAATGTCAATTCGACGGGCACACCGCTATCTTAGGCTGTCATTCCGTTCTCTCCGAAAGTGAGTAGGTTAATCAAAAAGAGGCTTTTCTCACAAAAACTGTGTTGATCTGAAGTTAATAGACTTGTTTATCGTGCGTGGCCAAGCAAATTATTACAAACCATTTAAACTGATATTTTAGCTACGATGCTGGTTGAACCTTTAGGTTGGTAGTAAGATACAAACTTCTGTTTCCATTCCTAGGCAACCGACTGACAAGAGTACCCTTCCAGTCATTGGAGAGCTGAGTTTAGGAAATATTATTTTGAACAGACTTACCAGTTGTACAGTTATGATGCCTGAAATGGGTGATAGCAACCAAACTGTGCTGATCTAAACACGGGGACCATCAGGTTTTGGTTCAATAGAACAACGAAGGACTGTTACATCCTCAAGGATAAGCGGTATCATATTCTATGACTAAAGAGTAGGGCTATGGGATGTAAATATATGTATCAACAAGGTTGGCCTCAATAAAGCATTCAGAATCATTTTAATGAATAGTAATTACCAAAGAATTTAGTGTTAGAACACTTAACATTCTTTCATTAATACCGGAGCTGAACTTCAAACGAACGTATGAGCTGACTTTTCAGCAATAATGCCCTTGTCAAGCTTTCGACCTGGCCAACGTGTGGAACTGTTCACATATGTAAGGCGATAAGAAAGTCCGGTTTGTCCTGACGAGAGCCCTGCTAAATGATGGTGAGCGTGTCCAAAGCAAGGGTCTGAACCTAAAGGTATTCCTTGTTTTTAGTCACCTAAAATTTTTGGCAACTAATGCCTTAGCGGTCCAGTCCATCACATCTTTTTTAAACTCAGATAGTAAAACGTTTACGCTATGAACTTAACGGTAGCTCGAACAACTAGATGAAGACATTTCTGCAACATACTGAAGACCTTTCAACGAAATGTTTCGACATAGTTGGACGATCCCTACTAGTGTGTTACATAGTAAAGTTCCCTTTCCGGATCCCTTTCTGTCAGATCCTTGGTCTTCGGATCGTCGACAACAGCAACAATGTCAAAAGCAGCTTAATTTTGTTTGTTTATTGCTGCGTCTACTGAAATACCAGTGTGTAACGAGCTGTTGTGATTTGTATACACAGTTGGCTTGACGATACAGTTCTTCACAGCAGTAAATCCATTCTCATGGACCCCATATTTTATGACTTGGACCTACACGAAATTGATATTTTGGTGATCTCATTAAGAACATCGTGATAAAACCCGCTAATCCGTTGATTTCACGTAGTATGAGCAACTTGATATTATATAATTGCTGTGTATTTCATGGTCTGGTGCGGCCTGGCTTACTTGCATATAAACTATGTTTGAAGTTGAGGATGATATTGTGCTCCTAGATGAACGAGCAGGGCTAACAGAGAATGTCCAATAAGGATCTACAGTTAACGCAAGACTGCCAGAGCTGTTTGATGTATCATTGGTTTGTCACGAGAATAAGGTCATAGAAGTCGGAATTCTGATTTGCAACTTGGCCACGCGTCAATTGATAGGAGAAAAAGCCATAACCTTTCCACAAAGCTCTTCAGGAACACGTTGATTCGTTGCCTGAGATCGTAAGATATGGTTCAGAACAGAGGGAAGTTACAAGTTTACGATATGGTTCACCTGTTTTCTTTAGAAACTACGGCGAAACCCCCCATCTGAATAGAATATTTCTTGTTTGTCTTGCCAATTGAGCACATTTACGCGTCCATCTTTTACATATTTACAAGTATATTCCACTTGTATGTCTTCACCATACTACTTATTTTGATGCTTTGCTATAGCAAGTTTCCTGTGCTGCAAAATGTTTTCGCAAGTTAAAAATACCACTGAACGACTGTGAAATCAAGTAAAATATAGTGACATCTAATCTTCTTCAGAATCCAAAAATGAGACTATTTTAGTACCAAGTTTAAAGGTACATAATTCGGTCCAGCAGATGAAGGATTACAAGTCGTAGGGATTAAGTGCTTCCCACCATCTCATATCCATTGTTACACAGTAGTTACTTCTGGAGACGGGGAAAGTTAGACTTTATTAGTACTTCGTAATTGAAGTAGATACTCATTTCCACTTATTATGGTCTAAATGGAAAATAACACACAAAACACAGCTGACATTAGTTGATTTTTTAATCCTCTAATATATGTTAGTATTGCAGAATCCACAGAACGAAATAGATCAATTTATAGGTGGCACCACGAGATAAACATAGTGGGATGTAGTATCATATCAAGAAACATTCTGGGAGATGTCAAAAAACTAAAGTATGTATCAAGACCTATTTTAACACGTTGTGATTAATACAAAGCTGAGAAAAGCGGTAAATAATCTTTAAACATCATACAAACAATTAGGTAAGAAATAATTGTATTAACGATTTAAATGTTGGTTAAAAAAATAGAGGTATATTTAAAAAAACAACTTCTTAAAATTATCAGATTAAAAATAATTGAGAATTCATTATGTACATTGCAAAATAATAAAGAATATAAGAAAATGTGAATAATCAAGGTAGTAATTATGAATAGTTCCACAAGCTATAAAATACTAAAACAATCAGAGATTACGTTCTGTACTAAAATTCAATTTATCATCCAATTGGTTCGTTATCAATAAGTGAACTAGATTCTTCTGAATCTGGACTACGGCTATTTATAGATGAACGAGAATAATTTAATCGAGAAAGTGTTTGGTTAACATCCAGTGCAGCGCAATGACATTGACATCCACTGACCGGACATTCTTTCGAATAACCATTATCTCCTAAATCAAACGAATCTCCATAAAACCAATCTGTTAAATGACTAGCATGACCGCCATGTCTACAAGCTTGACACCAGACAAACCAATCAGCTATCGGTATGGAATTTGGGATTGATGAAGATTTTTCAGGTGATCTGATTTTTTTTTCAAAAAGCGTACAATTTAAACAGTAACAATAATGTAAAATATTAAAGAGCAAAATAAAACGTTACTTAAATGATGGGATGAGAAGTTGAATAATTTATGAGAACAACCTCAGAGCAAAGAATACTGTCGTAATAATCTCTTCTACCTAAACTGGACGAGTCTAGACACAATGAGGTACATTTTAGGAACCAGAGAACTCACAAACCATCTCAAACAGAAGGTGGGAAACCACAAACGGGGCATTGTTGGAGGAAGTAAACTGAGGACCTAGTCAAAGGTGTTGTGGTGTGTGCTGCTGATGTCGACAGATATATCATCAGTCGAAAGTACAATGCCTGGAGGCAGAAGAACGAAGAACGATTGCTGTGGAAGAGAAAGAACAGTGAAGTCTAAGACGATTGAGTGACATTTTGCAAATGAAGTATTCATTGTATGGTTCTCAGATTTTACTAAGATGTTCTGTAATTGCGTATTTAATTACATTCGATTGTCCCCATTTGTGTTCTCGTTCACTTTAGTATTAGACAAAATTAAAGTCAAAAAAGTAGTATATACTGAATATTTGCTCGTTTAAAATATGACTATTCTTTAATAATCCTTTTAAGTGGAATTCCCTCATGTAAGTTGAGTTATAAGAAATAGAATGACCAAGATTTAGTACTATTCTTTTTCAGTTACAATTCAAATCATTAACATTTGACTACGTAAATATCTTAAGATAAAAACTTATAAATCAAGATGGAAAATTGAACTTTAGAAAAAAAGAAAGATGTTTACTTACGAATATAGATTTTTTTGATTACTTTTATTTATAGGATTGTTCTCTGACAGGGGTATGGACGAACTCGTAGTATTGATTTGCATAGCATTCATGAAATCAACAGATAATTTACCAGTTGATGTCAATCCTGTTTGTTGAAACATTGATTCAGCCGATTTTATAGCATTGGTAACAGACATGTATTCATTTAATGGAATCGATGTGCCTAAATGCATCAAACATATTGAACATCTAGGTAATGGTTTACGACAATGTTGACAGATTGTCAATTTACCACCACCTCCATGCATTTGTAAATTTGTTGATGTTGTTGTCGTCGGCGTTGGTGAACATGGTGTATCAATAATGGATGAACTGTTCATGGTATTACTAGTATTACTACCACCACTGCCAGCACCACTAATATTGAACACGTTCAATTTGTTACTTTGAGGTTCTAAACGCCAACCACAGAAACCGCAAGCAACAAATACCTAGTGAAAACAAAAGTGAGACAGAAAGAGATGATAATGTGAATATATTACTTAGTGGTTGAAAGGAAATTAGGGGCAGTCAAGCCAGAATGTAGCATCAGTCCGTGAAGTCAGTAATCGTTGGTTCGGGTCATGTCGGTAACTACGGATTACCTGGTTAAGATCCACATGATTATCGAGATTAATAGTTAAAGTTCTGGCTGATATAGCTCAGAACCCTCCACAATGTTGCAGGTGTACTCATTCATTGTCTTCTCTAAGGTTCTGAATTCATTAACTATCTCGTTTTTATTTTATATTCCGAGTCAATATTTTCTTCCTAAATCGTACCTTGTACACCCTATATTTTTTAATACCAATAATACAAATCTGGTATTTCACAGTTTTGATGTGGTGCGATAGCTTGAGCCGAAACACATATGTGACAGGTTCTACAACGCATATGACTGACTGACTGACTTAGTAGTCGATGACTCCGACTGATCAGATTACGCAATTCATTTGCATTTTACCTGTTTTTAGTGCTATTATTAACAATACGATAATTATGAACCTTTACAGTAATTAAGTAACAACATAATCAGATTGGAAGCTACTTAAAAACTACTCATAATTAAACCATTAGCAAATGTATACTTTATCAATAAAAGTCAAACAACAGCCCGTATAAGTTGGAAATTTTAGGTAGCATGATAATATAATGGAGTATAATGCATGTATTACATATTTTATCATTCATATACATATATACCTATTTGAATAATGAAAAATATGGCACTAAAAGACAAAAGATCACATCATATTTTCGTTATGTAATATCAACAACGATGGTTACTGAAAATTGCATACACTACTACTGATAAATAAGAACTTTCGTCTAAATTTGAACGAATAGCTTCACAATATTTGGGCGCCGAGTTAATGTGAGACATTAAAAAGGAAGAATGTATATGTAAAATCTCAGCGAAAGAACTTGAAGTAAATCCAACGTTTCGCCTGTAAATCTGGTTCAAGGAAAATATAATCCAATAACAAAATTATCGATTATATTTTCCTTGAAAAAGCTTGAACCAGATTTACAGGTGAAACGTTGAATTTACTTCAAATTCTTTCGCTGAGATTTTACATATACATTCTTCCTTTTTCATGTCACTACTACTGATGATTTAATTAGTAGATTTATCAGTTTTACAAGATTATATCAAGATTATTTTGTGTAGTTAAGATGTTCCTTAACATCATTCAGGATTTCACAAGAATACTGCCTTAAAACTTCTCAAAAAAATGTTTTGTATTATCAATTCTATTAAGTTTCTGTGATCTACTATAAAATTGTGATTATTAATATCAGAGTAGCCCATCCATTATACGTACATCATAAAAGAATATCAGATTAAAGTCTTAGGTTTTCTGGTCATATTGTATTTTCCGAGCTCAGTGGGTGATGGATTCAACTGCAAAACTATGTTTTTGACAACATTATTGTCTACTTCTTGTAGAAGTGAACTGTTTGATTATTTAATCAGCGTTAAATCAAACAGCTTTGATGATCTTGTATGGGAATGGTTATCTATGGAAGCCTTTTAGTTGTTTTTGTATTCCCATTGAGTGTTTCATACTGTTGACTACTGGCCATATGATTAGTTAATCATTTGGCGTAGATAGGATTGATGTTGATTACAGATTGACTTAAATAATATGCTTTCTGAAATTCTTTGAATTTCCTAAATCAAAAAGTTTGACTTTTTTTTTCTAATCGAAATTATGTCTATGGCTACTTGCGTAAAGTGATACGAGTGATATAACATTATGTCGTTTGTGTTAGTGTACGAGTACATCGAGGAAGTACTTAATTTGCCTAATATATTTGTCGTAATTTATTTTTTAAACATATAGTAGTTGTCTTCTTTTACTGCCGTATCTTATGGTCATCATAAAATGGAATAAATTGATTATGTTGCCTTATGAAAGACTTTGACCCTAAAGGGCTCTATAATCCTTGTGATGATTTCTAAAATATATGATAAAATAACTTGTCCTTTGCATTCTGGAATTGTGTAAATGTGTGGACTCGCTAGACACTTTTTGATTACAAGAATGATAATTTTGTGGGGATGAACAGAAAGTGAGTTTCTTTATTCCAGGTTTTTTGTGTAGTGAGAGTCCAGAGCAGTAAGTTTTCACTCTTTAGAGTAGTCTCTACGCAACTACATTTACATATTACCGAGTTGTTACTGTTGCAGGTTTGATTCGTGCGTCTTTTTGTAAACTGTGTTTTCGAATTCACTTTATTTTTTTGACTAGTACATTTAATAATGGTAATTTCTCTTCTCACTCGTACTTTATAGTAAACTCGGTGTCTTTGAAGATGTTGCTAATTACCTTATGCGCATTTCTCACTTTCGTAAAATATCCAAATCTCTAGCTCGATTATTGATAGGACTGTAGCTTTCACTCTTTCAATAACAGCTTTAGTGCTTAGTCTTGATATATGTAATCTCTATGGTCTTCCTATTGTCTGTTTGTAAATTTGATATATATAGTGTTAGGATGTGCAGAAAAATATACCAATAGTTATCACGTTAAGTCTAATGTTGTCCTTGGACGCTAAATGTACATTCCCTATTGGTCGATATTTACTTCACTTGTTTAATATTGTGTAAATGTTGTTTTCTATTTTTATGGTACGATGTGGTATGTTTGGTTAGTATATAAATAGAGTATGTCTGAAATACAATGATTCATATCTCAGAGGTTGTGACTTTCGTTCTGGACTCAACGGGCTGGGATAGACAGGGAAGCAGGGCCAATCGGACTCTAGGTCGTTCGTACGTGTTTACGTGTCACTGTAACCGATCAATAAAACGCTGCTCCATCTAACCTGCAATCCACACGTTACAACATATAGTAAGGGGCAAGGTTAGTGAAAATGTATAAAATACTTATTTCTTTCAAACATAACTCAAAGAACCAATGATTGACCCTAGGCCCTTTATAAATTACAAAATGAAAACATATGCTTTGATGAGAATTACCAATTATCAAGAAACCTAGGTTGAGCAGGGAATCTTGTCGACGATAACCAACAATTTATTATTAAAATATAGTGCGCAAAATATTGAATTAGTTAGAATAATGACAGCAACACTGAAATATAGCCAACAGAGGATGATCATTGTTAAGAAGGATGAAATAAACATTACATCGTTTAATGTACCGCTCAATGATTAGTCAGTTGTATATTATAGATATAAGGTCATTTGCTACCTTCACAAATGCCACCAAATGCTCTGGTACGGCCGAGAGTAGGGAGAGTTCGCTCTCCCTCTCAAAATTCTCTCACATGGCCACGCGTATATAGCCTCTGTCAGGGAAGTCCTACTCACTGCCTTCTCGTGGCGTGGGTGTTGTTTACGAAAATGAGAGAACGAAAGGCGAATGTCCGGCGCTTTAACCGAGTTGGTGGACATGGAGAGTTCACCTAGGGGAGTTGAAAATCCCTGATTCCAAACCAATGGTGCACATGGGCTCCAGTATCCTGAAGGAACAAATGGCGTATGAATCAATCGTTGGTCACCGGCTTCTATTGGACTGCATCTCCTTACGATGCTCCATTGTCTTGTGGATCAGACCTTCAGGTCGAAGGCTTGGAAAGTAGTCCCCTAAGAAAACCACCTACTTCGGTCTGGGCACTCGGACAGTATCACGGCCCTCACACATATCAAATGAGATTTGTGTGACGCATATGTATGTGGTGCGTCTTTGTACCAATATCTATGTGTTAAAATAAATTTATAAAATAACCTTCACAAATAAATCCCATAAAAATTCATTAACAATGTGATAAGAATAGGTGTAACCATTATATTCAATCACTTTTTTTTTAGGTTTATTTAGAGTTTGTTAATCTTTACAAAATTACACTAACATGTTTGATTAAGTGTATGTTTATAAAAATCTACTTAAACTTCATTCACAATTTCGAAACTAAAATATTGCAGGTTTTATAAACAGTTGGATAATATGAAATGTGATATATATACCAATGCAAAGGCAATTATCAAAATCTCAAAATAAGCAGACAAACTATGAAACGTACTTGATTAGCACCAGCGATAAATCCAAAATTTCGAACTTTACTACTATATGATGAAGAATTAGTGTTGTTTGTAGAAACAGTAGTAACAATACTATTGGTAGTAGTACTACTACCAGTACCAGAAACAGTACTAGTAGTGGGCATATCCGCTTCAACACTCTTTGATGATATCAACAATGAACTAGACATTTGAGTTCGAGAAGTGCTGGGATATAAATAATCGGATAAAAGACGTGATTTATATGTGATATCAAAGTCAGCTCGATAGAACCACATTTGCCACTGATCTAATAGGTCACGGTAGCTAAAGTGAGAAAATCATGAAAAATAATCAGACAAGTAGAAATATAATGAGTGACTAACAAAAAATCGCTGTATGCAAATAAGGTATGAGACAATTAATTAATAATTAAGCTTTGTAGGTTGTATCTGTCACAGATTGATTTGAGTTGGGTTATCAACGAAGAAGGGGGGGGTAGTACTGTACAGCTGTTTCGTACCAGTATGGAACTATCCAACAGTGAGCGCTCACAACGCCGCTAAGTGTCGGAGAGAACACTGAAACATAACAACTGTTTCACTCCTAACATACCTAAACTCCATTATCTATGATTTTTCACTAGAATTTCAGAAACATTTTGAATTAAGTCACTATTAAGCTACCTACTATGGTTTATTTGGATTTGTAAATCCCTTTTATTTCACAGATTGATTTCATTTAAGCTTTGATAAAAAAAACCATAGGATGGTAACGAATAAGTATTTAGAATAAATTGAATGATTTCGCATTTTATTTATATGATCCTGTTTGATTGACTAAGGAAAAAAACTATTTGGCGATAAATACTAGTCACAACAACGCTGATTATTGTTAACACACTAATTTGGCTTTTAATTGTATTACAATTTTAGAGAGAGAGAGAGAGCGAGAACAGTAGAAATAAACAGTTCAACTAATCTAGAATCATAATAACTATTCGTCCGAGTATCATAACAAAACTGAATTAAAAATATTTAGCCACAGATATGCATGAATAATTTGTGCATTTCATACTGTTTAACGATGAATATACTTATTTGTAAGAGAATGACTGAATTATATTTGTTTTAAGAGGACGAAAGGTAATATGGGAAAAAAACAACTAAATTTACTTATTTATTTGAACACATAAATATTGGCACACGGAAGCATCAAATATATATGCGCCACATTTCGTCGTTTGATTTGTGTGCTCAAACCGAAGCAGGTGGTTTTCTTAGGGGGCCACACCCCGAGCCTTTGGCCTAGAGGTCTAATCCACAAGACAGTGGAGCAACGTCAAGAGATGTAGTCCCAAAGTAGCTGGTGATCGAAAATGGGTTCATGTATCATTTGTTCCTCAGAATCCTGGAGCGTATGTGCACCATTAATTTGAAATCAGGATTTTCCGGATCCACCATAACCACCGACCGGGTTAAAGTTCTGAACATTCGCTTTTCGTTCTCTCAATTTCGTAAACAACACCTCCGCCGTGAGAAGGTAGTAAGTAGGACTTCCCTAGCAGTGGTTGTATGAACGTGGCCATGCAAGAACATTTCGAGGAGGAGAGCTGACTCTCGTCAACCTCGGCCTTACCAGGGGCATTTGGTAATGATACCTATTAAAAGTGTATTCCTATTACTTAAAAAAATTGAGATTTGTGAAAAGTTGTAAAATGACTAATACACACTTATAATCCAAGAAAATTGAAATCCAAACATTTTTAATAGTCTAAATTCTAGACAACTAGTAACATTGTAAACGAACATTCATTATTGTTATAACTATTATATAGAATAGATGGAATTTAGCTAGCAGTGGAATCCAGAGCACATATTTCGTACCGTTTAGAACTCGTCAGTTGGATGTATTTGCACCCCAGAGTTGATGTTCATTTTGGGATAATCCAAATCACTACAAATTAAATTATTATTATTATAGAATGACACAAAAGGATTAAGTGAGTAGCAATCAGTGTTATTCATACTTTTCCCAGCGTTTCTCATAACTCGACACTTACCATTGAACCCAATTAGCTATTTTAAGCCCACCAAGTTTAATAATCATAGGTTGTTGATCACTAGTACCCGCCCCAGACGAATAACCACGACTTGCATATCCTCCTCCTAAAGGTATGGACAATTTTTTATCAACAGTTGATGACCGTACACCATTTAACACAATTTGTACATGACGTGAATTATTCACATTATTATTATCGTTCATATCAGTTCGTTTTTCGTTGTTTACCATTGAATAGTTATCATTTAATGATAACTGACAAGCGTGTAAACCAACAATTGCAGCCGATTGAACATCACCAGTTGTATCAACATAGTTTTGTATTAGGTTAATAAAATCATTTGAACAGAGACCAGTTAGTAGAATCGACTCTAACTGTCCACGTTGAACCATAGAATTACAAGTTGAACGTAAGAAGACAAGAAGCTAGGTGTGTGCATGTTCATCAAATGAAAGATTAAAAATAGTGCTATTAATAAATTAGAGAGGAAAGTGAAAAGCATGATAATTTTTATTTGTAAAAGCTTTTTCACAATCAGGTCGAAATATGTTCAACGTTTTCACTTAAGAAAACCATAGACGTAAGACGTATCTATGGCTTAAATGTGTAGCGATCAATGTTATATACATCAAGTCCTTCTTAGTGTTGACCGAACTCCCGATCAAGTTACGGTATAGCCACTAGTCTAGTTGACTTGACAACGAATGTAATATACTGAGATCGTAAGTAGTCTGGTTGGGAGTAGATAGCCGGATACCCTGGACCTAGCTTTCGTACCATTTGGCACTCGTCAGAAACGTATACCTGTGATTTTTCAGGAACTGATTCCCCTAGACAGATTTGATACACTTCCACTCAGCTTCACAGTCAAAAACGTTTTTGCTGAGCTATTCAGGTGGCGACTAACTCCTGTAGGACTGAGATGTACTTACAATTGGTTGATCACTAAGTAGTGACCAATGTTATATATGTCAAGTACTTTCTAGTGTTCATCAAATTATATATATATATAAAGAACTATAAACTGATTAGTTGAAAAAATGTATACATAAGGTTTTTTTTACTTATACGACTTATTTAATCAACAGTGGAAATAAATAAATACTATCCTAATTGCAGGTTAAATCTTTTGATGAATCGACAGGTAAGGTATGATAGGAAATTTGCAAATTATGTTAATCAGCATTACCCTAGAGCTGGAACAATGAATAAGGTATTGAACAGATATAAAATATATATATGCATTAGTTCAAGTTACCATACCATAACATTATCAATACAAATGTCATAGAAGTAGTAGTAGTAAGAGTATCAGTCGTAGAAGAAAGGATTAAACATAGACAATGAAATTCGAGAATCGTGAATTTAAAGAATAAATGACGTAAAATAATTCTATATCTCAAAATATACAAGACGACAAAGAGTGAATGGATCCAGCCATAGCGATTGATTTTGAGCGATATCACCTGAAGATGCTAACCATTGGTTATGATAATCATATCAACCACAAAGAAATAGTCTGTTTCTGTCTATATGGTTCAGTACAACATTCAACGACTTCTTAGACATGTTGTTTAGAAGTGTTTCTTCGACAGCCTACAGATTTTCTTCAACTTACACCTACAACAGTAGACGTGTATCGAGGTAGGCGATGTTTGAATACACGCAATACATAATTCAATCAGTTTAGTCAGTGAATATTTACTGGCTTATCCATCAATTTACCTTCTCTGTCCAGTCCTTTTTATCTAATCTACTTAGTTCATCGGCCCAACACATCCGAACAATGCTTCAGTGACACATAAAACCAAATACCAATAACCCTCGAATATTCTGTAATTTTACAGACAAATAGTAAAACATAGCAAATTGTTGTACGATATACGCGCTCCTTGGTTAGCAAGTAGACGAACATGCCACCTACTGTACAGGTGATGCGAACTGATGAAAACTAAGTCAGTTTTTTGAATCCGTGAAGAGATTTCTCTAAACATCAACCAACAAAGACTGGTGAAACATTCAAGGTAAGTGAAGCGATTGATGTGCATAGTTATTTCATTCTCTATCATTAATTTAGGAGTTGACATTTACAAGAAGAAATTTGAAATATTCTTTTAGTGAACACAGTGAAAACAGTAATATTCGTTATGGGTATTGGACTTACATCATCATCGTTTAGATATAAACAGGCACATGCGACTCGGTCAATAAGACATAGGGCATCGTCATTCTACAGAGAAACAAAAAAAAATAAAAAAAAAGTTGATGTGTATTCGTACTCAACACGCATAATGTTGATGACAAAAATTCGCGGTACAAACAAAATGATAGCTCAATTAAATTGGCAAATACTTACACGACGGTTCTTAGACATGATAATCAATCATCCGTAAATATTATCAATAAAAATTCAACTACTGATTGTATTTTCTGTTATTAGTTAAATATCACAAACATAAATCAGTGCATGATATTCTTAAGTACTCATGTTTTTCGGCAATATACCTAATTAGATCCTCAAGTTTCATTTGTATTGATTGTTTGAATCTTCCTATTGATGTCTAAAATTGTAATTAACCAGTCTCTTTAAGAATATATGCAAACTTAGGAGGGTTGACTCGATATTGTGATTAAGTCACAAGAGTTATAAGCAGAATTGGATGGTGACTAGCTCTGGAACCCAGGATGCGTGTTCCATCCACTTTTGGACGCGTCAGTTGGATGATAGAGTGCAGTCACATTTCGGATGGACAACGATTTGTTTCATTACTGATAAATCTTTTAACTCAACACTCGATTCAATTTACTAGCTGCTTCTAATAATCCCAGACTAAATCTGTACAACTTGAACACAAGTGGAAAAGAGAGAAGTACTAAAAGAACACTTTGTTTCAAGGTTAATTTATGTAGAGAAAAACGGGGGTATTTATAGTATTACAGACAACCTTGAGTCTCTGGAACATACTAAATATGGTGGCACCATGGATAAAAATCAAATCAGAAACGTGACATATGACTTTTCAATTTCTAGGTGTTTCTAAGACGTTTCTATTACACGCTGATTGAGTAGAATGGTTCCCAGCGTTTTCTAGACCCCCATGGACTTCTCCAAATACTTGGAAAATCCCAGCAGTTACCAAATTTGGTTTATTTCCACAAGCGTAAAGAAGGTCATTTGTAACCCTATAAGTTAACCATGAAATAAAGCCTGATTCCCACGTTGCGCCTTTTTATACCATATGGTTCAAGCGCAGGAATGGTCCGGGAAAAAGAAAGCGGCTAGTAAGTCAGTAGCAAGAGTTCAAATAGAAAATATATCAAAACAGAATAGTTCTAGTAATATAATTAGAATGTCCGACAAGTATTATCGTATTCATATGAACGAGAGTTCAAAATATAGAATAATAATGGTAGTAATAATAATAAGTAATGTTTCTTATCTTTCTTTATATATAAAGTATAAGATAGTCAGCATAATACGGTAGAATGTTTACGATTTTGTGTTATACACATGAAATACAACTATATCTAGAGGCTGTAACTGTCTAGTATTTGATCTCTTACTCTGGAATGACAGAACTTCATAAAGACAAAATCAAAGGTATACATCATTGGGTTACAGACGCTCCTCTAAAAACACGGACACTAGGACTACAGACTACAAAAAATGATAACAAAGAATGGTAGCACACACTACAAAAGGAAAACATACCAATATTGATTGAAAATCACCACCTTGTCGACTTAAGAATACAAACATAACACGTAAGTAAGGGTTTTGCAAGTGTTTTATTAAGTTGGCACATGTTGTTCGCCATAATTCATTTCTTGTATCTGTGTAACCAGCTAAAGCCAATGCGACTAGATCGATGTCAGCATCTTTATTATTGATCGGCCGACAAAGAAAAGAAATTAACAAATATTATTGTATGAGCAAAGTAAAACAAAGACTAGAGTAAACAGACTTACATCTTAAAGAGAGATATGTCAAATTATATTAGAAAATCTATTCCAAGTCTGCTTATAGTAGATGAATCCCATTTCGGACTAATCGATTGAATATACCAACAAAATACATTGTTAATATATACACTGAGAGTTGAACCTAGTCTTTCAAAGCCCAACGCGTTATCCACTGAGCTAGTGAGTTCAAATAGCCACTGAGACTGATCAAAACTCAATCTTGAAGATCAATGAGATAACTTAAACCCTTACTAACTAGGGCCCAAGTATATTTAGACTTTCTTTAAAAGTTATTTGTATACATGTAAGACTAATGTGATAGGCACCACATTCTGCAGATATGAAAGATAACTAAGTCCAGCTAGACAGCATGATAAAACTTACGACCTTCTCAACGAGCTATTTTTTATATACAGAAATCATATTGGCGACTGACATGCTAACTTTAGTGCAGCTATTAGCACAAAATCAATCATCTCAACAATATCCATACTCTTGAATCCACATTATAGAGAAACAAGTACCCTGTTGACTGTGAACCATCCCGTTCTCATAAATTTCATTTTCTATACTAGTTAATAATCTGTGAATAACCAGTATCGCTCTCAGACAACTTTTAACTACGGTCCATACCTTTACAAGTACTTTCGAACAAAACCTCCTCTCACGATTGAGGAGTGTTTCTAACAAAGCCATTTTGCGGCTTGCTAAACGGACAAATATCACTCCATGTGTTCAGTCAATAGCTAAACAAATTTGAATTTAGTTGTTTGTATTTCACTGAATACCAAAATTCAAACAGTGACATTCTTAAGTTTTAAGACCAACTGCAGTTATTTCCAATGACGAAAGATTACGATTTCTCTAATACGAACGTTATTTAATACGAACTCGACAGACAGTACGACTGGTCCACGACAACTAAACAATAATTAATAATTAAACAACCAATCAAGTAATAGCGAAAGTCATAAAGGAAATGTGAATTGGAAAAATGTTGCTGAGATTATTCTTCCTCTAAAGAACTAACAATTCTTAACAAAAAACTAGATAATCTGAAGTATTTTTGACAGAAACATGTTATTGTGTTCATACGTATCATTGTAAATCTTATTTTGGAAGTGTATTTTAATTAAAAGATTCATTATATGAGAAATGTAGTTTAGAGGTTGAGCGTTCGCGAGCGAGACCCAAGGTTCTGAGTCTGATTCTTTGATGTGGGATCGTGTATTCACACTCTTTAGAAGTCTCATACTAGAACGGAACGGTCATCCAGTGCTCCCAGGTTTTCAATGGTTATCTAACCTCGGTCGGTTTATGATTTCAATGAAACATGAGAGATATGTTTCCTATTATCGAAACAAAGATATTATTCATTATTATTACCCAATGTACCATGTTATCTTATTACCATTTTAGATTCTATCAAAAGTACATCTATCGAAATTCAGGTTCATTAAAATCTTCGTGATGGTATAAAATGTTACTGCAGTGAATTTGTAAATATCTTTCGTACATACACACACAAGCACACATAAACAGCACCTATTTAGATTCCATTTTTTAATTTAAGGAGAAAGTTAATGCGTTGAAGTTGTAGAATGTAAAACTATCAATCAAGTGAAATGTATTTCGTATGACAAATGTAAATAAACAAACAAACAGTGATTCTCTATGGTAGTTTATTGTCCAAAATAAACTTAACTATGAGCTATTGAAATACCTACAGAGTACTAACAATCATGAAGGTTTGTAATGTTTAAACTATCAAAATATGCTATAACCGAAAATAAAAGAATGAAATTTACCTGATGAAGCTCGATTTAGAAAACTTAACGCCCAATCAAATTTCAAATTAATTAAAGCCATCGCAGCTGCTCGTTCATATTGTCCTTCAGAGCATAGACTGAAGAAGAAAGAATGTGAATATTAAGGCGAAAAACAAAATAAACTTCAACACGGAAATATAGAACAATATGAGAGACTAACCTTTCGAATACAGGACGCTGAACAACGTCTGTATCATCAAGTGGCCACATACAAAAACGTAAAACACGTGATCTATAAAAAAGAAAATCGGATCGCGATTTCAAGAATACGTAAATTGAAAAGAGAGAAGTAAGAGACAAAAAGAATGGTGTTTATTAGAAACAACTTTTACATTAAAATGATAAAAACGCAAAGGACATAGTACATGCAACTTCAACCTGTGGATTACACACTTGAATCTACGCTGTCAGAATCGACATGCGACCTGTAACAAATGTGCATCGGTTCAAGTTGTAATATAAGCAAATTGATGTTTCAAAATCTGATGGAGAGTACGTATTTGATCTACATATCAATGTCCACGTCTGAAAGCAATCACACTTTCGTGAGTTTAGCTATTATGAGTTCTAACCACTCATCAGGTGACTATGGGTAGTGGTATTTTAGACATTACTAGTCAGATTCTTATGTATTTTTCACGAGAGTTTCTTCTTTTTTATAAACTGACACAATTAGTGAGTGACCAGTCTTACAAGATTACATCTACCAACCAGACCTCAATCAGTCTAGTTATTAAAACTTGTCCGCTGTTCTTAAGGATTTCTGGGAACAACTTATTAAGAACATCTGCTTTCCCTGACTTTAAACTGTAGCCTCTTCAGCCATACTGAACATTTGAGTCACAATTTTCATTTCTTATCCAGACTGTTCGTGAAAAAACAAAAAGTAGGTATGGGAATGGAGGAAGTGAACATCTCATTGTCTCAGTTACCTTATTTGAAGGTAAATTTTGTTTCCTCTCCATTCAGAGATAGGTTTTCCGAACATTTGACTTCTTAACATGTCTTTCCAATCATTCTAAAAAGTTGGCTGGTTATAAAACCCGCTACCACTTAAGTTGGTAATATTACTAAGGTATACAAATAATAATGGTTCAAAGCAGACTACGTGCGTGTTATCAAGTTTATTGAGTCGATAAGAATCATGGATTAAACACTTCTAATGGTATATCCTAAGACCAATCCCAACGACGCAGCTATATCCAATTAAAATTTTTTCCTGAATCTTAAAAAATGCGTTTTGTTAACTTGACCCTTTTAATTGTGTTTTAATGAGCTATGAATGACACCGTTCCATTTCTCTCTACGGTGTCATGAATTTTTATCATATGATTCAATACAATTTTGAAGTAAGTTGTATACTTTTGTAGTTATCAACTAATAAATGTTTGGTTTGATTATTACTTATGAGTTTCTGAATATAACCATCATCACGAGACACTGCTACAAAATCATTTAGTCATTAACAATGTAGAAACTGACATAGATATCCATTGGCCCTAAGCTATCAAAGTCCAAATAAAATATAATAACAAATAAACAAGATGAAAATCGAAAGCATGTCACTCGAACAGTGTGGATTACAGTAGAAACTGGACATAAAGTAAATCGTTCGAAAAGAACAATATGTGACTTCTCAGTGGTGAGGGCCCACGACATCAACAGCGACCGAACCCAGAATCTTTAGTGTTTCGCGCCGGACACTTTAGCTTTAAGTCACAGTGTTCAGATCCAACGATTAACAAGTCTAGCTTCAATCAATTCGCGATACTGCACAACCATTTTCCATTGTTCTCAGTGAGTAACCGATCATTATTGACTAGTTTTGAGAGGAAATTCTCGAACTCGTAATGGGAAGCTGAAACTTGTACAGTCCAATCGTGTCGAAAATGAGGCAGTAACCCACTGAAGACAATCAAAGATCACCATGCAACATCACGAATAGATTAAAATTAGACATGTAAACCATTGGATGCTTGCTAAGTAATCTAAAAGTTAAGCGCTCACAATGAGATCTGCGGGCTTGACTTGCAACAGGATCGTGTATATTCAACTACGAGGAATCTTATACTAGGACGAAATATTTATCTAATGTTTTTTTGGTCTTATTAATGATATTCGATAGTCTCAATAAAACTTTCATGCTGATAAACATAAAAATCACAAGGAAAATGTTTTCATAAATCAAAAAATTGGGTTCAACTTAATTTACTAAAAGCATTAAGAGACTATTGTTAAAAAGAAAAGCACAAAAATATATGTGTATTTTTATTCATAATACCGTTCGGGACTCCGATATCGCGAAAATGGTAATTTCGCATCTATTCCTTGCCATTCAACATGCATTAAAATTTCACTTGTTAATTTAGTACCAGATGATGACAAATTGTCGCATAAAAGTGAAATCACACCTGAACCTCTGAAAGGTACACGACGTTTCGAAGGAATGCTATCACTACCATTTCTCTGATTTGATGTATAGTTTGATTGTGATGAATCTACATCCACTGGAATAAAAAAACCAACAGGAAAAGCCACAAATGTTATGGAAACCTTTATTTTTAAACAGCAATATTACGTTACATTTAGTAGTGAACTGATATTCTACAGTTAACTGATTTATAAAGCAGATGGTGAACAACTGGCAATTATCACAAAGAAACGTAACATTACTAATGTATTGAATAGTTTGTGTTGTTCCTGTTATTAAGTTATTTACTAAGTGCGGATTCATGTACATAACTTTGGATTACACATTAAACATGAAGTTTATTCGGCTCCCTAAATCAAAGTAAGTGGAGTGACGTCCGGACTTGTTACTAAGTAGCTAAAAGCCGAATATTTTAACTAAACAGTCATCATTCCACTGATTCAAATCAGCTTTAATTCGGACGTGATAAATCACATCGTTCTAGCATTTTAAGAAAAATAACGGACAAAATCTAACTAGAATTAACAAGTCAATCCATAAATTTGATTTGCAACTTCAACTAGACATGAAATATATGACGCACTGAAGGAAATAACTTACAATGCCGTCGAATCAATGGATCGTCCATGTAATCATTAATGTCTAGAAAAAAAGATAAACAGAAAGTAGAAAAACCTCTGAGAGAAACATGATGAACAATAAGTGATGCAAACAAACATTTCAATAACGTATAGATCTGACCAGATTAACAATCAAATATGTATGTTAATATGAGTGTTCGTTCCTCTTAGATATTTGTCGAAATCTTGGTTAATGAATTGGTATGCGAGGATGTCAAAACGAATAATAATTAAAGTTAGTGCTTAGACAACTAATGAGCCTCAGACTCGACAGAATTAAAACATACGGCTCAGAGTAATTCTAAGAGTGACTCTGCGGTTGGCTACTTCTGTTGTAAATGAGTCGTGTACCACAAGAAAGATAAGATTACAGAGAATATAGAGGTTTAAAAGTGTTAGGGCCTCATCCTAATCTTTTAACAATAAAAATCAGGATTCATATTGTGTGAACGACTGTAGCAGTGGTGACTTGTGTTCATGTAATCCGTTAAATCATTAAAACCACGATCTGTTGTATTCTTAGCTTCAAGTTTACCAAAAAGTGGCATTTCTAGAAGACGTTTTTTACCCAACATGAAGCGAACGGTAAACAACCTCTTTCATAAACTCCATACCTTTGATAGATGCCATTCAGTAAATAAGATGCTATTACTTGATAGTCCGAAGCTCTATAAGTGATCAACAATTATATTATCATTTGAATTAGCCAAGAAATGAAATCTAGTGCAAAACATGATTTCCAGTAGCAGCTTATCCGAATTGTATTTGAAAATATCACTTTAATTCATAATAGTCGTTTCTGCTATTTTTAAGGCCGTCAATTTGTAGTAGTTCCATCTGAGAAAGAGTTAAACCCAACAGTCGGATCTTAAATGAATAGAGAGTGAGTGACCTAGAAACTTGATTTCCTCCGACCCGCTGTGATATTTTATGACTGAATCAGTTCATGATAAAAAGTATATCGGCTGAAAAGATATTTATAACTATGCCAAATCTCAGATTATTTTCGTCTGGTATCTCATTCCCAAAATCATATCCAGAAATAAGTAGATTTAGAGCGAAATAAAGATTTGTGTATATATATACTATGATTTTTTAGACTAAATTTACTGATTCTTATCAGTTTAACAGTGGTTAACAACTCGTGTTTATTCCCAAAGTATTCCCTCAAAGTATTATACACTTAACCACTGGCTTGTACAACCAGGATGGATTTCAATTCATTTGTAAGGGTTTATGTTTCCCTATTCTTGAGGTTAAGGACTGCGATCGATTATTCTTTTTTTTATCCCCGTGTAATCATTGATACTGGAATGCGGGTAAATTCAGCGGACGAGTCCTAAATAAGATGAACAGTAGGTCATGGGTTCCACCACTAAATAATTAAAAACTTGCTTTCAAATGCTTGAAACTCAATAATAATACACAGGCAATCTGTTTACGATGCATATACATCAAAACGTTTACAAATGAATTGAATTTACCAACATTATCCACTTAATTCACTTGATATTGTTTTTACTTGAATCTTCCCATTGATGTTTTAGGACTGAAATTGATCAGTCTCTTATTGGCATATGTGCATACTGTGCGTATGCCTCGATATTGCCTTAATTTACAAGCAAGTGGCTATCAGGACTCAGTAGCTAAGTGGATAACGCGATGGCGTTTGAAGCGAACGGTACTGAGTTCGAGTCCCAGAGTGAACATCAACTCTGAGATGCAGGTACATCCAGCTGACGAGTCCCAAACAGGACGAAACGCGCGTCCTGGATTCCACTGCTAGCCACTATCCATCTTTGCTTATTATTCACTTATTTCTAAATTAGATAGAACTTTTTAATTCGAATTAAATATAGTAGATTATTAATTAGCACTGTAAAAGCAGGTTACATTGTGATTTGATATTTCGAGCTAAAATACAGTAATGAGAAAAAACCTATGATTAAACTGAACTAAACTGATAAAATATTCAACAAAGAGTAAGCCACTTGCTAAAGTCATGGTGTGGTGTGAGCTACTTATATTGATATAAGTAGAATATAACGTGCGTTAAAAGAACGTAATATCTGGCAGAGGAAGATGGCGAAGATCAAGAAAGGTAGAGCCAGAACACAATGGAATTTGTAAGAAAATGCATGAACAATAGAATGGGAGACAATGGATTGGTGTTTGCAACAGAAACAGTCCAGTTTGGTTTGATGCATGAATATTTTGCAAATTGACGATTTAATATATGGTATTCAGATTTTGTTGAGATAGACTGTAATTGTTGTGCTAAATACATCCGTTTGTCCCCCACCCGTGTTCTTGTTCACTACAATGGCATAGAATGTTGAAACACGATGACGATCATGTATGCATAAAGTTAAGTACAACGTTTTTAATGTTTAATAAAAGTGGGTTGTATCAAGTACTTTTGATCATTTTTTTTCCTGTTTGTTTAGTGAAATTGTTGAATATTACAGTGTGATTTTCATTTGAGAATTCACTTTAACCCCAAACTTTCTATTTATATTTTATTATTCAATATATTAAGTTGTACCACATTGATTTATTCATAGTAGACAGATATGGATATTTCCAGATACTTGAAATGAAATTTTTGCAGGGAAATAAAAACTCAATATACACAGCTCATTCACAAAATAGATAGAAACATGATCGGAAGTTCTAGATATAACACACTTATTGAACACTGAAAAAGTTGTCAATAGTCTCAGCTCATAGGATGGTTAATTTTATTGATCAATATGGTATTTATTACTAAAAGTTAAGGTTGGGAGGTACAGGTTAACAATAATTTGACTAAACACAAATCCTTATTCAAACCCCAGAAACCTTAACGGTTAAGAGATCGTAGACAAATGTCGTTTTAAGGGTCACTTTCAAGTTCGTTGACATTCGATAATAAACTAAACTAAACTTACATTTTATCCATGTCCACATTGTTCGAAGTTGTACATCGTCTTTGACAATCTCAACATAAGTGGCACCCGTAATCTGTAGAATAGGATGCGTAAGAAAATTTATTATTATGGCATAGAGTTAAGATAGTGAAAACATTGTTTTTACTCTATCTAATGTAGCTGCGGTAATAAGCTAAAATCTAGTAAGAAATATATTTCAACTTTAGTCCGATTACGATTCTGTAAGGTTACTACTTTACTGTTCATCTCACCGTTGACTATGATAGTATCAACTCATAAAGTTAAGATTAAGTAGGAGGTGAGATGAAAGTATGCCGGATACCCTGGATTAACATGTTCTTCTTTTTATGTCATCCAATCAACGATGTGGATAATAACAAAGTTTATGCATAATGAATATCATATTAGCATCTTATCACCTAAAACAACGTTGAGCTATTTATCACCAATCTAGTTATGTTTGAGTTTGGAAAATGTTCAACGCTTATATTAACCTTTGTTGATTTAAAATAAACGTGATACTCATAAGTCCAAAAAGTTCCTGAATTGATGAGATACAACGAAAGTTGGAGGTTAACAATGTTGAATAATAATTATAACAAAATAACTGAATAGTGAATATTGGAATGTCAGTTATTTTTAAATGATGTTTGTATATGAAGTTCAACGTTAAACATCTTGACCGTAGGTACTACACTAAAATGGCTTCAAGGTACGTATATCATGACAATCCCATCAATTTATAACGGCTAGAAAACTAGTTCCTTTGTGTACTACCATGCCAACCAAGTTGGTTGAAGAGCGGTAAGACCAAAAGCGGCGAGCCTATAGTTCGAGGACAGTCGTGCTGCCTATTGCATCGAATATGACGATAGTACGCTTTACCATCAGACAACTAGCATCTTCGGCGATGCTGCCTTCTTGCGACTGAAGGAGCATTTAGAGAAAGTTCGCCCTGAAAATAGTACACTTCACCCGTCAGACGCTGCCAGGCCTCTAAATTACGGAGCTAATATATTTAAGAAAGACTGAACTGAAGTCCGTGTATGGCCGGCCAAAAGCAGTTGCTCATTAGGCTCCATAATTACGCTCTTGAAATGGATACACAACAATTATAACCCAGTATCCTTTTCAGGTACTTTATGGAGAAGTATCCTTCCACGGTGTGGAGAAGCGAAGAGTGAAAACCTCGTTATACCACAAGCAGCACTAGAGATTACCTGGTTCACAACGAAATTCCATGTTTATTACCTAATATTTTTTGTATTTGCACTATTAATCAACACTTTTTCTCCTTCAATCCCCTCATAAATCCTACCAGTACCAAGCATTTAAGTTCACGAATGTCAAAACAATGAGTTCAATAAGTACAGAAAAGAAAACGTTATCATTTAAAGATAGACTATGGTGGGAACAAAATTAACAAAACTCACATCGAGTCCATAACCTAGTTCAGCACGTTTTCGCATAACGACTGCAATATCTAACTCCATGCAACGCTTCAACTGAACAAGAAGTGCTGTTTGTTTTTCATGGCAATACTTATTACTATTAACATTATCATTATTATAATCTTTGTTTTTAATATTCTGACAATTTGCAAGATATTGTGCATTTGAGAGACTATATGTAGTATTACCATTATGAACAGAATTTTCTGATCGTTTGTTTTCATTAACTGCATGTAAAAATTCCATTAGTGTTTGTAGATTACTGCTAACAATTCCTGTTAAATTGAATGCAGTCCAATCACAAGTATATGACCATACTAACGTTTGATTAGCTGACCATCCCTATTACAACAACAACAAAAAAAATACCAAACACAATATAAACAAAAAGACAATAATTACGATGTATAGCATATGAAACAATGATTACTAAACAATACTCATAGTGAAATGGGCAAAATGAAAAAAAACTGTTTCGAAATCCAATGTTGAATTAAAACAGAGAAATATAAAATCTATATGAACTCGAAATAGAAACGTGGTATCATGATTAGTATCAGTACACAATGAATTAGAAATTTCACAGATTGAAATCATGAGTTAATTGAAGCTAGACCACCATGGAAAACCTGGAAGCACTGGACGGCCGTTTCATCCTAGTATGAGACTCATCAGCAGTGCGCATCCACGATCCCGCACCCCGCGAGATTCGAACCCAGGACCCATCAGTCTCGCGCTAGGCGCTTAACCAACTAGACCGAAGTCTCCACAAACCCCTTCTGAGAATTAGAAATTCACTAAATAAAAATAAACAAGTCAAAATAAGTATTTTAATGATAGTACAGATCTAAACTATTATAAATCACAATGTTAATGTGATTTTACTAAACGAATTATCAATTGTTCAAACCAATAAGCAGAATGTTGACACAATTTGATTGATTGATGTGTAGATAAATGATAGCTGTATACAGAACCGATTTGTTGACTTACGGCCCTGAATAGGTTGCAATAATAATAATAATAATAATAATAATAATAATAATAATAATAATCACAATAGTAATGGTGATAATAATACCACTAGTCAAAAGAATAGATTTTTCTCTAATAATATGATTACACACAAAGTGTTTTGTCAGTCAGTCAGTAACAACGTGGAACTTCGTACGTACGTACATCAGTCCGAGTTGCAATACCACATTAGCACAGAGATGCAGTTGTCGATTCAAATCCCGTAGTGGTAGAGGTGGTAAGAGTATAAGCAGTAATCGGGAAGATTAAGGTTTGGAGATGTTATTTAAACAGTATAATCCAGTGAAATAAATTTGGGAAGAGAAAAAAAGAGACAAGGAGGAATCAGGAGATTAGAACTTGGAAGAACACAAAGAGTGGATGCACCTGCACCATTGCAAACGATTTTGAGCCATGTCATTCAGGGTTGCTATCATCTCGCGGTCTCCAATCAGATAGTCTACACCTACCAACATGACTCAGTTCACTTGTCAGTGACTTCATGGACTTGTGCCATGTTTTGGTCCGGCCGCCCCTAGCTGTCTTCCAGCCTACTCCTATACCACTGTACATCGCACGTCGAGGCAGTCGGTCGTTGGGCATACGTAACACGTGTCCCAGCCATCTCAACTGATGAAGTTTCACTACTTCATCAATTGATTTGCCATCCTTACCTAGTACACGTTTCCTAACAACTGCGCTACTTACTCGATGGTCCCAGGATATACGAGTAATGTTTCGAAGACGCCTACGATCAAAACAAAAGATTTTGTACAATTATGATAAGTGATTGGAAGAAATCAATTTACACGTCATACTTACTTTCTAATCAATAATCTTTGATTGTTAAGCCAAATTACTGGGGAAAATATCATGAATATAAGAAAATCGCTAAGATGAAACAAATGTGATTTATAGAAAGTAATGAAATAGTACTATAGACTTTAAATTTAGGGCACAATAAATGTATGGAGAATAACTAAAAGATAACTTTTTACACGACAAAATACTTACAATGGCTGGACGTTCAACAAGTTGAGCTACATTTAAACAACCATCACGATTCAAAGTAAGTAGACAGTTTACATTTGATGGATGCCAACTGAATGCCACCAGGTTAACATTTGATCGACTGGACGCTAAAGGGTGAATAAGAAATAAGAAAATAAGCCTTAAAAAACTGTACATTGTGTATTAGGAAAGAAATCTTTTATGGAGGAAATCTACTGTCGATAATCTACCATAGGAAACTAAATCACAATTTATAGGCAATGTCGACATATTAGCCAAAGTAGATTCCAGACATTAAAGATAGGATTAATGAAATTGTTTGAACATCAAAAACTAGAAAAGAAGTTCCCTAATAACCCAAAACGGTATGTCCACAATTTCCCCAGTGTTAGATCGGATATGGTGCAATTGGAGGTTTTATTGAATGGCACTAAATTCTGTTACTACGGGCACCAACTAAATGTGGACGTGAAGTCTGAAAATTTATTTTCACGAACAACGAACTTTGCCTTGAATCCAGTAGAGGAACTTACTAGGTTTAAAACCTTGTCGGTTGACAGTTGCCAACAATACAAGAATGATGAATATGCCATGAAATCTACACTTACCAAACAAAGCCGAGATGCTTTACATAAGCTTAGAGAAGACAGCACACTGACCATAAGCAAGACGGACAAAGGATGAGGACTAGTTCTAATGAAGTTAGTTTTGAATGGTTCAATTAAATTTCAAAAACTCAGCAACGTTAAGGACATGAATATGAAAGCAGAGAAACTACTGACTGATTCGCTTAAATAATAGAACCAGTGGCTATATAATAAAATCATAACCTATCAATGATGAGAAACACCTCTCTGTTGGTTGAAAATATCTGAATTTGATCAATGAATAATTCTAATCAACAATGTGTATTTGTATGGTTTGTTTTACTCGTTCTTTGACCTATGACCATATAACGTCTTTAGGGCTTTCCGCTTTTTCATTGTGAAAAAGATATATTTGAAGAATATCAAAATAACCTCTTAATGGAAGCATATCATTCATTTGTATTCACGGCAAGACAAAAACGATATAAACACATGAATTGTAGATATCAAAGTACTAAAATGAATATTTTACCAGCGCTGAATCACTTTGAGTTTGATGAAATAAAACAAATACATAAACTAAGATGGTGGTTAGTAGCGGAATACGGGACGCACGTCTCGACTTATTTGGGACTCTTCAGCTGCATATACTTGCGTCCCAGAGTTTATGTTCACTTCGGGACTCGGACCCAGTACCGTTCGCTTCAAACGCCCTCGAGTTATCCACTTAGCTACTGAGCCCTGATAGTCACTAGCTTTTGCTAGCCACCAACCTCCTTTCCCTGTAATGCTTGTGACTTAAGGCAATATCGAGGCAATCCGTACAGGATGCACATATGCCAATAAGACACTGATCAATTGTAATCCTAAACATAAATAGGAAGATTCAATCAAACAATATAAAAGAATTAAAGACATAAACTATTTATATGTGAGTGGAGGATGATAATATTCAATATTCTCTAGAAATCTAAGGAAGAAAACAAGATACTTACGAAATAGTAATCTTTCTAGCGGAATCTGTTCAGGTTCTTCTATAGACTGACAAAACATAGGGTATGTGTCGTACAATTTAACTGTACAAGAATCTGTTACCAGAACTCCTAGCCAAGCTTCTCTAGAATGTAAAAAAGGAAACTGAGTGTACACATATGATGTAGTTGAAAGTAACTTAGAATATACTGCCTTCAAGCTTATAGGACTTACCAATAATAACATCAATCACAAATCGAAGAACGCCCGCAAATCCCCTGGTATGACAGAGGGTGGGAAGAGTTCGCTCTCCCTCTCCAAATGCTCTCACATGGCGACGCGTATACAGTCACTGTCAGGGAAGTCCCACTCACGGACTTCTCGAAGCTGGAGTGTCGTTTATGGAGTTCAGAGAGCGAAGTGCGAATGTCCGCAGCTTTAACCGGGTCGGTAGATATGGAAGATTCACTTAGGGGAGTTGGAAAACCCTGATTCCGAACTAAGGGTGCATATAGGCTCCGGGATCCTGAAGGAACAAATGGTATATGAACCAATCGTTGGTCACCGGCTTCCATGGGATTGCATCTCCTTATGATGCTCCACTGCCTTGTGAAGCAGACCTTCAGGTCGAAGGCTTGGGGAGTGGTCCCCTAAGAAAACCACCTGCTTCGGTCTGGGCACTCGGACAGTATCACAGCCCTCACACATATCGAATGAGATTTGTGTGACGCATATGTATTTGGTGCCTCCTTGTACCAATACCCATGTGTTAAAATAAATAAATAAATACAAATAAATCGTTTAACATTTTCAAAACGTTATATGTACGATTAAATTTTTTTACCTTAAAGGACTCCACTTGATCTGTAGAACATCACCAGACTCCATAAATGTATAAACCTAAGGGTGTTTTTTCCCCAGTAATCATAAGAAAATGAAATATCATTAGTATCTGGTTGAGTTTGTTTGAAATATGAATGATTTATTTCATAACTTGATATATGAATTATGACAAATCAAGACTATGACATATACATCTGTAGATATCACTACCAAGAGTAGGTTTGATAATTTCAAATAAACTATGCACTAAATAGATTGTTTATGATAATAAAAACATACAATTGAATTTTTAGCGTTACGCAATCATGAAACATTAAAAATTTAATTTTCTATTCATTGAGATATTATAAACACATTATTTGATTATCATAACTCCGCCTGTAGCCCTTCTAAGGTTACTGCCGGTTTCAAGCCCGCGTAAAGAAGGAGGGTTGGGCATGGAGTCAGCGACGACATCCCGTAGAAAACTAACTCACTAAAAAAGCAGTAAATAGACTGGTGGGTAGCCTATGCTCCTCCATGAGGAGTAACAGGTGTAAGTAGGTAAGTAATTTAATTATCATAAGCATATAACACTATAATTAAATTCAAAAACCTATTTCAGATAATAATCAAGAAAACCAAATGTGCATTTTAGTGTGAATAAAACAGTTTAATTATGCTCCTTTCATTCAAACTATTGGTTCGTGAAAACAGAATCGAAAGTTTAACATCACTAAAAGTACCAATTGTTAAATATGGTTGCAAAATCCAAAACAACGTAAAGTTCCTGAATTATAACACTGTCAACTGAATACTTTAGCACTCCACTGATAACAATGTTAATTCCTCCAACAAATATGTATTCAAATGACTATGTTTTAATTTTTTAAAGACTGATACATTCATTATATAAGTTTCCTAAACAGAATTCTTTGTATCTATGTAAGGGTAATAAAGAAACATATAAGTTTCTAATATGATTGTAAACGGTAAATCTACTGGCTTATATGAAATCTAGGTTTTGATTAAACTTTTTTTTTAAAAAAAGCTGAAGGTTGACTATTCATTTTAAAGTTGCATATATTGAAGTCTATTGGCAGGAATTTAAGTTGGATATTCCTAGAATATTTCAAAACGACAGTTGATAATAGAAAACTATAATGTAAAGAATAAAGCACATTGTCATCATAGACAATAAAATGTGATTGTTAACAAGTTGAAATTTCAAAAATATCTCATAAGCCTTGTTCCAAAGAATTGATATTTTACAATCAAAAATGTGACCAGGAAAAAAAAAAGAATTTTCATTCAATGTTGATCTAACGTTGAACGGTTCATGATTTTAATTAAAAAAACACAACAATCTCCAAAACCCTATACTGATAATTTCTATACAATTATGACAGAAATAATTAAATACTAACTTACAGGCTTTTCTAAATTATCCAATCTCCATAGTGAAACCTGACGCTGAAATTCGGAAATACAAAATGTAAACAGAAGTGCAATTTTTTTAAGCAGAAAAAAATATGATTTATGCAAAGTTTCTAGGGTAAGAATAATTAATCAGTTATTCCTATTTTTAAAAAAATCCTTGACTTTTGAAAGCAGTGAGTTTATTAGCGTTTATGCAGTTGGATGACAAGTTATTGACAGTTAATCAGAGTGTACTTTCGATAATTCAGATGTGCAACCTGAGGGACGAAGATTCACCTGACTTAAATCAATGTTTTAGCTAACTAGAAAAATTATCAGGTTAGTCTTAAAACATGATAACCTAATGATCGTCTAACTTTATTCAATATTCCCAAGGTTTTCTATCTATCTTTAATGATGGATACTATTTCACAAGCCTTGTTGTTCAACAGACCGAGTCATTCGTACAATAACAACTTATCTATACCATTGTAGCATTATTGTTGTGCTTGTATGAATATGTATGCTTGATCATTGTTTACCGCCTACGCATATATTCATTCTGCTAACTTTAATGTTATTAGCTTAATTGATTCATTCATTTTCCTATGTATATAAACATGTACATTTTAATCTTATTCATTCGACTCGCTCGCTTGCTTTTCGACACAACCCTATTATTTTTGGTTTGTGTATCTGTGGCTTTGGTGATCTATGCGTGGTGCAATAATAAACGTGATCAACGCTTCGTATTCGTCTTCTGTTTTATAGACCGTTGGGGGTGTTATCTCGTAACGGTTATCAGGACGAACACCACACGAAGTTTGAGGATAATATAGAATACCGACCAAAACATTTAGTAGTTGAGTTCATGAGTCAGTTGAAGCTAGACCATCGTGGAAAACCTGGAAGCACTGGACGGCCGTTCCTTCCTAGTATGGGACTCCTCAGCAGTGAGCACCCACGATCCCGCCTGCGGGACTCGAACACAGGACCTATCGGTCTCGCGCGCGAGCGCTTAACCTCTAGACCACTGGGCCGGCATCCAATGGTGTTAATGTCTAACTTCAACCAATCCATGAAATTAAGCGACACATCCACCATTGCCTTCAGTGAGTTACTATCTCACAAAAGACCCGGTTGAATTTCACTGGTCACTGCTTCACACTAAAACTCCAGGAAATATCTCATGAAGCCAGTCACTGGTGAGCATGATAATCATTATCAGAAAGAAATTAGCGAACAGTCGGCAAACTCCCTTAACCATCAGTGATTTAAAGATTTGATACAATGGTATTTTATTCGATATCCCACTTTTCTTCATTATTGATTGTAAACAATATAGGTATTTAAATCAAATATAAACAGAGGAAAACAAATAATATTTGACAAAAGTTTTGATAGATATATAATATTAGTATAGATGTAGGTTTATTCAGGATGAATCTTCACAAAGATTCCTGATACGGGTGATAAATTCTAACAAACTTGAAAGTTCGAGCGGTGAAAAATTAGTCGACAACAAGTGCAGAGTTTGGATGTGAATCGTCAAGAGTACCGAACCGAATTTCACGATGGATATTTGAATTTAACCTAGTGTTTCTAACATTAAAAATACACACAAGCGACATTTAAATAATGTGTCGTCAGAAAATTAAAATAATGTGTAGAAAAACCTACCTCACAGAATGAAGCGAAACGTTTGCTGCATAAGGGATCAACTGTCAAACCATAGACTGCCCTAGTTGTAGTAATTTGACAAACTTTTGACGGATCTATCATAGGAACCAGAAAGGGTAGTAAAGAATAATTGAACTGGTGAAGGATGAACTATATAATGACAAAATTTGATGACAAAACTACTTTGTACGTACTGACAGCTAGAAATGTAAATAAGTGTTATCGCACTAAAAAAGTCCAGTCATCAAACTTCGGAAAAGACGCGTAGGCAGATCAGTAGTCGGATCGTGATTCTTATAATTTATATTGTGGTAAAAAGAGGAAATTGACAAGTAAAGGAATGAAGGGGTGAAACGTACAAGGCAAACAAAGGTGAATAACTAAAAGAATGATATAAAAGAAACAAAAGAATGGAAATTTTTAAGAATTCAACATATCAGAGAATGTAATGAGGTTATCTCCCCAACTCTAATCAGTCATGTATCATGTAACTTGATATTTCCAAACTTTGACCATCAATAAATCGCTGACCTTGACCAGAAACCTAAACTACTCTACATAGTGACTTAACTAGCTAACGTGACAGTAGTATTTGGTTTTGGTGACTCGTACCAAGATATATCGCATATCTTTCGAAAACTAAGCACAACAACCAGTTAGCAAATTTATCCACATCGAATTAAGTTTTTCTTCTGAAAGTTGCATCGCATTAATAAGTTAAAATGTTTGAACAACCGTTTAATACACCGAGAATCTAATTTTACCAGTTCGTTCATGTCGTTTAGATTTATTAATACTTCGCTCAAATATCTATTACCGTAGGAATCTCAAGAAGAATATTTTGTAATGCAATAAAAAACAGATTCTAGGTAACTCATGTAAGATAGGTTTTTAAAAAAACATACCAGATAAGTCAAACACTTTCAGGTAGGTTCCTGACATGCCAGCAATAAATGAACTTTTAGAAAGCCACGCAAATGATGCAGTATCTTGAATGCCTTTTGGTAAAAAAAAGACCCAAAAATATTAATATGATTACTGAATTCCTTACCATTGATAACTATCGACAGAAAAATCTATAAAATAGTGTGGACATTTGAAGATTTTTTAAATTACCCCCTCCCCTCAACTCAAGTAAGAAAATACATTCAGAGAAGGACTTATAGTCATAATTCATCTTATTACATAAAACGTCAGAGTGGCACACCAGACATTTTACAGAAGCTAAAGTTGATCAGTCCATATTTAGACAAATTTTATTCGTGTCGAATTAGTGGTAGCTATTTTAAAGATAAAATTTCTGGGAGTAAATAGTTTGGTTAACATTGGCAAGTAAATGAAACTTGTTTCTACATCTCTTAGTGGGTTATATTGTGAAACTATCTAATGTGACAGGGGAGGAACTAAGCCTGATAGTTACGGAATAAATCTGGAGAGTGAATGACCTACAGTTGCCATATATTCTAATCGTTTATTTGTTAGATGAATTCTAGTCATACTCACTATTGTAATCAGTATTTTATGTCCAGGTATTTTATTTTGTTAGAAGAAAAACTCATTCTACCATGTAGCTTCAACCAAAAGAGGGTAGAGATTGGAAACGATAGTAAGTTCTGATTAAAGGGAATGGATAAATCAGGTTTTATTTTAGGCGCTAAAGTAATAAACAAGTGTTGTTGTTTTTTATATATCAAAAATAACACTAAAGAAGTAGCTTACAACACGTCAAGGCTACTATGAAGTGTATGTGAAATACTTTGATCAACCTATATAATAATTTATAACCAAAATACAAGGTTTTGGATATCAGTGTTGTTAATACATATAACGATACCCCCCCCGGAAGTAATGGAGATCATATACAGAGGGAAGAACATTCTTGTCCTGGGGTCAGACTTCATAAGCATAAGCGGCTTTCATCAGGAGTTCTACCTCTGATCTTTCACAACTAGGATAAAGTGAAGGCTCGAAAAGTGACTAGGAATAACATAAAGTGCTTTGATCTTGATTTAACTCTATGGTCCAGTCCAGGTTAATGTACTCAGCTTTGAGTCGCACCTTGGACATGAAAGCTAGCAGGACCAATATCCTGTCCAAACAGGTGCTAGGGGGCTTAAGCCTAAAACCTAATGGTTGACGGTTAAATCATTTAATTGTGATGCTATCGCTTTCTTTTTTATAAACATAGGCTGACCTAGTCTATCACGGTGACTAGCATTCACAAATACTGTTCAAAACCATGTTGAGGTACATTTCTCGAAGTTTCCTAAATGGAATAGACCAAGAAACTTTAATGACTGGAACAAGTATCTAGTTTGACAACGAATGAATTGTACATTTTTCGACCGAATCAGTCAATTCATACTTAAAAGCTCACAATTAATTTGATCTCTCTACTTCTAACTATATATTCAAACTGGTGGGAAACCATTTCATGATGCTACCATGTCTAGATGATGGTTTCAAGCAGTGGATAATTATATTTACACAAAGCAAGCAAAATTACAAAAGTAAAACATGAAACAAAGTATGTTAATTAATGCATATAGATTATCTTTGATCAGGTATTTGAAGATGTCGATTATATCAAAATATACACAACAAACAAGTATCAACCAAAAACGTGTTGTTTTCGTCTAACATACCTAAGTCACACAAAGGTTTATCACATGTAGTTATATTAGATATCCATTCTTTTTCCGAAACTGAGGAATATACGGAAATAAGTGATGACGTAGCTTGAGTATCCGGTACACTATAGTCTGACCCATTTATTGCAAATGGGAGTGAATATGTATGCGTATGGAGGTCATTTGCACAAACTGAACCTCGATCTGTAGACTTCACGTTGTGATGCCGCGACCCAGTGTATTTCGTCACATCCCATATCAGTACAGAAGGTTCTCTGCTGTTTCGAGGTCTGTCAAAACCCTGGGCTAGCTATTATAGTGAAAAAACACGTAAAACGAACCAAAATAATGTAGAAATAGAATCAACAAAAGTGGAAATCATCGACAAACCATAGCTAAACAATCAATAAGCTTTTAGAGAAAATAAATGGACATAAATAATACGACCATATAGCATCTTACACGTTAATGCACCCTTCTCCATCTAACTTGACTTAGGTGAGGGAAGCTATTTATTTCCCTTAGAATAATAAGTCAATGGAAACCGAATATATGGATCTTAATTCGTTTAATGAGTTGTCCTAAATTAGGCATGTAGGTGGTTAGCAGTACAAACTTTTGTCGATGCAGCAGTACTCAAATCCATAGGTTACTGGCTTGCATTAGATTACATAAACAGAATAGTCTCAATTATGTGACCTTTTATTAGCATCTTTGGTTAGTTAAAATGAATTGGCTGAGTAAAACGTTAAGATAATAAGCACTATGGTTGTATAGGTACTCCGGATTCGAGGAAAGATGGCTAAGGTACCACCTAAAAACTAGATTTCGTAAACTTTGAATTATTACCTAGACAATTGCAAACGACTTGCAAAGCATCTACATTTCACTACCAATGACCAATTAGACTAAACATCAGGGCATGCTTAAACGTGGGAAACTGGAGGATAAGCACCGTGCCGTTTGGCACTTTTATAATAAGTTTAAATCCAACACGATCAACGTTCGTCTCTGAGGCGCGGGTAAATAAATATGTGTGGACTTAATAATATGACAATAAATCACAGCAATACACAAACAAGAACAGAAAGCAGTAGACTTGCCAAGTTACGTTTCCAAGGATTCCAAACAAGAAAAATAGTGTTTCTGGAAAATCTAGGTGCTTTAACATGTCATTATTTAAAACATAAGAAATACTTAGTTCCTTATTTTGTAAACCGAATCTGTCTTCCTCGATATTACAATTGGGGAGCCTACAATCAGGTTAACTTACGGAAACTTTTAACTTACCCCATGAGTTTGACACATCCAACGTTATGGGTGATTGCAATCAGATGATTTGGGACTACGTCGAGGTTTGGTTTATTGCTACTGGATACCCAAGCTACACACTAAAACCTAATACTGAAATACAGTAAGCATACTTGTGGGGATACATTGTTACTCCAAATATTCAGAGCGGAAAGCAGAAATCTGAGCTTTGAACCAATAAGAAAACCTGTAAATATAAAGTATCGAAAAGTTCAAATTGGACCCATTTAAATACTGTTTGAATCCACTGATGAAGATGAAGCTTGTTCCAGTCGGAACAAGTAAACATAGTGTTTCCAAACAACGACGAAAACGTCAGACCTATTAGGAGGCCATTGAATATCATACTCTGAAGAATATGGCATTATTTTAGGAAAGCCGATGTTGTGGTTAGCAATTTAAATGAGTGACCACAGTTATGGAGTCTAGAAGAGAAGGAACTGAAAGAAATTTTCCGGAACAAAATCCGTTTGAAGACATCAAACGAAGAACAGAGCCGAAGCAACGAGCCAATTGCAGCGAATGCTCCTAAAGGTGGCTGAATGACTCAAGGTCGAGGTCGGTTATGGTTAAATCAACCTCCAGTAATTTTCAACAGCCTTGGGTTCAAATGATTCAAATGGCTGTGGACGGAATAGAAGAAGCTTTCACTTAACAGGCTTCCGTGGCTAGTAGCTGGGGATCACCAAACCATCCAGGCAGGAACCTAGGTACGTTAACAATAAAAGAGGAAAAGAAATTAGTAAATCATAGTGTGATACTATCCTTAGTCCTTAAGAATAGATCACGTTGCCTCTTAAAGGACTCCTAAGAAGTCGTTTGGACTAGCTCGGTCGGCAGCGGATTCCAGCATTTGACAAGTCTTACGGTATAGAAGTTGTGTCTACAGTTTTTGGGTGTAACCTCTCAGGTTAGTGTTGGAACTAAGCATAAGTAGGTGTTTAAGAGGATGTCCAGAAGTGTTTAGGATACTGTAAGCCATCAAAAGGTCGTGGCTCGCCGCTGGATTCGCTCCAGGGTGTCCTTATCTTTTTGGAGTGAGGGAGGAAATACTATGTTTCCATACTCGAAATGGGGACGGATAAAACTATTGAAGGTCATATGGAAAGTTCTTCCGTCTAACTGGACAAAAATGCGCTTTAATGTCACCAGTGCAAGGTTTGCTCGGAAGGCATTTTTGTCAAAGTTAGCGTAAGGCTTTAAATCGTGGGGCGCCAGGACTCCTAAATCTTTTTCGACTTTGGACACTACTAGAGAGGATTTTCCTAAGTTATAACTGCAGTCTACGACATATCGCAGATGGACTACTTTAAACTTTGAAGTGTTGAATGTAAGTCCGTGATCGTCTACCTAACTTTGAAGTCGAGTCAGATTTTCCTGAAGTGCCTGTATATCGTCTTGGTTGCGTATCTCTCTCCAAAGTTTCACGTCGCCAGCAAAAAGTAATAAGTCTGACGTTACCTATTAAGAAAGATCATTTATGTAGATCAAGAAGAGAAGAGACCCTAGTACTGAGCCTTGAGGAACCCCACTAGGACATTCCATAGCCTGAAATAAAGTGAAATTAACTCTGACCTGAAAATTTCGATTTTTCAGGTATGAAGTGAGCCAGTCGATTAGAGGTGATCTGATACCCAATCGTTTAAGCTTATTGATAACCTTATCAAAAGCTTTTGAGAAATCTAGGTAGATGATATCAACCTTCACTCTGCGATCGAGGATGCTTGTCCATCTGTCCACCGCAGTCATTAGGTTGGTTATACAAGAGTATCCCTTCCTGAAACCATGTTGTTGGGGTAAGAAAAAATTTAAGGACAGTAAATAGTCATTATTATCATCGCAAATCAGGGACTCCATGATTTTTGAACGTATGGAGAGAAGAGCCACCGGTCCTTTACTTGAAGATTCTCTGCGTCGTTGATAAATCAGTAGAGGATAGCCAACACATGATGTGACTAGGACAGAAATAATGAAATATTAATTTCTTGCAACCTATATTGCATGTTGAGAGAGTATTTTTAGCTATGGGAGGTGATTCATAGTTACGGTATACATTAAATACAATATATTTGCCACGATCTTGTATAAACTGATTGATTTCCCTACGCTTGTTTCTTATTGTCTCAGTGCGGTTCTAGATGTTTGGCCATGTTTTTTCGGTTCAGCCATGTTACTGCACTAATTCTAGTCAGTAAGATATTTATTTGTATATTTGTATATTTTGCAGCTCCAGTGGATGTGTTTGTTCGAGGGCAGTAGGATTTCTGAATGCCAGCAGCCATCATATTACCAGGCAGGAGGTTGATTTGTGGCAGTGTGAGAACGATAATGTAATAATCCGAGTGTTAAAAGATGACGACTGTTTTGAAAATAAATAAATAATTTACTTCATTTGTAATCTGTATGAAGACAGAATCACGAAATTGAGTGAAACATCCACTATTGTCTTCAATTAGATACCATCTCACAACAGACCTGGTTTAGTTGATGTTAGACATTAACACCGCTGGACGGCGGCTCAATGGTTTAGTGTTTAAGTTCTCGCGCGCGAAACCAGTAGGTCCTGGGCCCGAATCTCTCAGGGGTGAGGACTTGGATGCTCACTGCTGAGGAGTTCCACAATAGGATGAAACGGCCGTCCAGTGCTTCCAGGTTTTCCATAGTGGTATGTCTTCAACTAACTCATGATCTTGACCATTGAAATGTCTACTAATAAAATCAGGAGCTTGAGGGTTAACAATTTTCGAACTCCTCCCGAGGAATTGGTGAGTTTCTTAGAATATGGATAGGTGTGGTAGGAATTTGTATTTGAACTAGCTCTTAAGCAAATAATGAAGATGATTTTCAATAGTTACCGAAATATTCTACATAACCTAAAAAACCGGGGATAGAAAATGCTACTCATGAGGAGCGATATGCGGGGTACTATATAATGGTATGGCCAGGCACTAATGCAACATTAATATTACTCGTAAAGTACGAGGTGTATTATCTCTAGTGTGCATCCTTCACATTTTGCACTTAATGGTGTTATGAGGGAGGTCTTCGATAATCCAATAGTTTTTCACCGACAAATCTTTTTAGAACGTTCAGATAACGAGGAAGTACCATATATCCATTTAGACCTTATGGTCCTATGAATATATGTGATGATTACTATGGACATGAAAAGTTCACGAAATTGGGAAGTTAGACAGAGCACATAGCAGGTAAACCTATCATTTCGGTTCACTTAGCTTATGAACAGTGAAGCAATTTGTCAGGTTTTTAATGAGCATCTGCTTCATTGTATGTCTGCTTCACATCATAACATAACTTTACGTACTCGTAAATATTCAGTATATATAGAACAAATCACGCTGAATAATTCGGACTCAACCCGATGCGGCGCGAGCTGGATCTGTTTTGAACAATTTTGGGTTTGGTTCATTAAAACTTATCCCAACAGCGTTACGTAGGTTACACAATTACTGTACATTATGGTGCTGCTGTAATGTCTATTTCAATACAATTCTTATTATTATGATTCAAGTGTCGTTATGAATACACCATAGTTATGAAGAGGTCGATTTTTTATATCAAACCGCTATCATTACTTCTTTCAAGGTATTTTCGTTCAACCCTACCGGATTTTGGTTCGGTTAAATACTATGGTTTTTGTAAACTTGTACTGACTTACTTTTATGAAGAGAATGCGATTGGTGTGATGAAAAAAATTATTATAACCAACTGTACCAGTGATTGTTTTACTCTATCTGTTTGTTTAAGTGTACCAAAAAACTCTCTTCCGTTTTTTGTGACCTTACACAAACTCTCTTATGCTCAGTAGTCTCGCTTGTGGGTTTTGTCAGGATCTCGGTATTATTTCGATACCACGAGATCGCCAACACGTACATCTTAGATACAACTTTCAACTACCTTCTGATATTTGATCTGTAGAATTATGATCTACTATGATATTAGTACTGCTCTAATAATAGACCTAATCCTAAATTTGTAGATTTGTCATGATATAACTGCCTAATCTATAAGATCTTACGTGGAAGTCACACCATCGACTACACCAACTCACTGTATCGTATCAATTACCAATACATGATGTAGAACAAGGTTAGGCTAGAGAAGGAACAATATATTTAGTATGAATAGAAGATATAAGGTAACATTCAACAGGGACCACGCCTGCATGGCCGAGCCATGCCGTTCGATCAACTCTAATTTATTCAATTCATTGTTTGCGCCTTCTCCATTCTTAGGTATTTCTCCGTGTTAAATATTGAATATCCATTTTCTGAGTAGTCTTGTGTTCAGCTTTGAAGATTGTGAGGTTATGGTCTAATGCCACTACACTACTCTCCCACCAGAATCAACGTGATGTTGGTTCGATACCAAATTGGATGGGATCGTCGCGCGCCGGAGTTTACCAAGCATAATAAGAATCCTCCGGGTTACCAAGACCAGTAAGAATCCTCCGAATATTTATAAGCTGAAAGATAAATCAAAAAGAAGGCGGCAGCATCTGTTCGGGAAATACATGTAATAATTTTAAAATATCTGCCTTCATGCTTAAAACGCTTGAAATGAAAACTCGGGTGAAGATTATTTGAACTATAAAGAATGGCATAACAATAATAATAAAACGATGCGTGTTAATAGCCGTTGGTTAATAACTTAACGTGTAGGTAGTAAGTATTTTGTGTTTATAAATATTAAAGTAATGAATATTGTCGAGATGTTAATATTGGTATTAGTTTTGGTTTAAATTATGAAATCAATTTACAATTATGCCGGTATGTTGTCCATATGAGTCGATTTCCAATTGCATCTGTATTCGTAGGCTAACTGAAGGAACAAAAGTATACCGTGGAAAAGAATTCCAACTAGTGTTCCAGTTAGTTTGATACGGTTTATTTAGTTACGGGGAGATTTTCTCAACCTCAATTTTACTTGACCGTGATAGAATTTAGTAATACTACTAATACACATGAATGGTTATTAAAACAAAATTTAAACACGTAAGTGATAATTATATGAATTTTGGACAGATAGCTAGAAACAAATCGTTAAACATGCTCTAGACTCAATGTTCTGAGTTGCCATAGACTATATATACCTGACGGCTGATGATGCATGCAAGTTAGTTGAAAGTATGCAGTTTATCATAAGGCGGAATACGATTTAATTGAGATATAGTGGTTATAAGTTATTGAAATTAGTTAGGCCGATGTGTCATATTACTAGGTGCTGTGGTGCTGCAGGATGTATTCGGCTAAATAAGCTTTTACAAGATGATTAATAGTGAGTGGTGCTCATGTGATTATCAGGGAGAACATAAGTTGTAACCAAGGGGAGTACACTCTCAACTCACGTCTATGATAATGGCTTGAACCTTAGTCAGTGTTGGGGTAAACTCGACATTGATGTTTTCAGTTTGCAGGAGATTTGCTCGACTGCTTATACTGATTATTTGCATGCATGATTGTGTCGCTAAACCTCCAATTAGACTGACAAGGTTTCGAGATATTTACTGAGTGAGCATCTGATAGAGAAACATACTGTAATCATCTGTAGTGAATGAAGATAAAAGAAAAACAACACTAGTAATAATTATATGTCAATTTGCTGACTGATTTTGTTAATAGTTTCATTAATTTTATCAATCATATTACGTGATTGTCAAATCATGACAATGCTTTATGACGATATCCTGAAACTAATATGTTTAACTAGTCATGGTGTTGAATGAGGATTAGTCAGTGGAAAAATAGGTATTGTTGCTTTAGGTGATTCGAAATCATCAAAAATCTGTAACGTTAAAGAATCCGAGACGTCTAATTTAATTATAAATTTTAATTCAGAAAGATTCGTTTAGTGTTAATTCTAGTAGGCTACGGAGTTTTGATTTTAAACGTTTGTTTAGCCAACAGCTACCTAGGGATTTAGTTATTTTACTAGTGCAGTTGATGGTACCTAAATTTTTAATCTTATTATCTAAACTATGTTCGCATTTGAGGCTGCTAATATGATAAACCAATCCATAAATCCAAATACGATTAGCAACAACGACTATGATGGGTTTATTGATAAATGTTAAAAGTGATTCAAATGATTTCTAAATTTAGAAGACATGAAGATATAGTGCAACGCATGTACGGGCCAGGTTAACATGCAGGTTGTTGACGTATATGACAATTTGAAAACAATGAACATGATCAGAAAGATAATTTTAAAGTTAAGACTGGTTGTGAAACTTCAGGCAGGAATATGACGCTTTATAAACATTCCGTAAGAAGATAATGCATTTAGCCTAGGGACACTTACAAATATATGGCAAAAGCAACTAAAAAATATATACATGTTAAGTACAAAAAATCATTAAGTAAAATAGTTGAACTCGCCTGGATTATTTCTGAAAATTAGATTATTCAGTTGACGACATATATAACGCCATTCGTGGGGAGTAGTAGTGATCCGAAAGCATCCAGAATAAAACATGCAGTATGGCAATCGCTTCTAGGGTGATTGATGCTGTTGAGGATTTTGGGACTCGCTCTGATCAGAACAACTGAATGAATCCAGATAATTGTGTGTGCCGTTGAATGAGCCATCTAAAATGAACTTATGATGCAGAAAACTTATATCTGGAACTCACCGTATTTTTTGGAGAAGTGTCATCCTTGTTGTTTGGCAATGGAACTCGAAATATGAAATTAGGCAGGCAGTGGTCGAAAGAAAAGATATTACAGGATAGTGCAGTTTATAAACAGGATGAGGTGTTAAGCGATGGAACACTGAGAATTAGATCCAGATAACTATTTAGTCCTTGATTGCATTGTTAGTCAATGTATATTTACGCTATTTACAGGTCATATTTGATAGAGCTTGATGTTTAAACAAGTTTATGTCGCTGAAGCAGGTAAATGCTATTAAAGCTTGTTAACGAACCATCAAAGCTAATTAGTTGATAAAGATGATCAACTTTTATTATCGATTGAGCTAGTAAGTTATGTGAACTAATAGATATAACATTTCGATAATATATTTGACCATTATTCAAAGGACTATACGAATACTGGGTTTACAATAATAAACACCGATTGAGAAGGTTAAGGTGGAAATAAGGATTAGCAATAATAGGTTGCGTTTCTTTAGATGGGCTCACCAATGTAGAACTATGATCTACTATGATATTAGTACTGCTCTAATAATAGACCTAATCCTAAATTTGTAGATTTGTCATGATATAACTGCCTAATCTATAAGATCTTACGTGGAAGTCACACCATCGACTACACCAACTCACTGTATCGTATCAATTACCAATACATGATGTAGAACAAGGTTAGGCTAGAGAAGGAACAATATATTTAGTATGAATAGAAGATATAAGGTAACATTCAACAGGGACCACGCCTGCATGGCCGAGCCATGCCGTTCGATCAACTCTAATTTATTCAATTCATTGTTTGCGCCTTCTCCATTCTTAGGTATTTCTCCGTGTTAAATATTGAATATCCATTTTCTGAGTAGTCTTGTGTTCAGCTTTGAAGATTGTGAGGTTATGGTCTAATGCCTGGTAACTGGCACGTAGTATTCCTATAGTGTTGATCATTTTCAACAGCGACTGGACGCAAACTACAAACTAATACTAATCGGCATTGCTAATTTCAAACAAGATCACTTTTTATTCACCTGCATTTCGAACACATCGAAGAGACAATCTGTAATCACACCATAAAGCTTTAATAAAACCCGCACTGACGCCTATTGGAGAAAACAACTAAATTTCTGATAAGACAACATATATTCACCTTATTCCTCACAACTGACATTGTAATTATCGTAATAGGAATTGTCGTTTTACGGTCTTACAAATTATAAGTCGATGTTAATCATCATAATCTTGCTGATCTTAATGGTCCAGCAATGTTATCCATATCTTTGTGTGCAGAATTCTATCTATGGACGCCAAATTTTTCAAGTTTTGTGTGCTTAGAATAAAAGTAAATAAATCAGCGGAACAGTATCTGATGCAAGTCCTGCGAACTTGATATTCGCAATTAAAAACAGCATTGGCAGGTACAGAAAGTGATTACATAATCGGTAAACAGTAACATACAATCCAAGAGATCTCAAATATGTGGTAGAGTACGATGTAGCTCAAGAGTTCATGTTGTTTTCGCATCCTAGACACTATAATTCTATAGACCTTGCTTATATAAAAGATGAATTCGAGAAATAATCGAATACATTGCGCGTATAACCCAAAGCTCACTAGTGGCCTGAAAATCTAGGTTTGAATTAAACATTACAAGCTCTGACTATGTTTAGAATTAACCAAGCACCTTTGAGACGCGTGACAGATGCTCCTTACATCACTACCAGAATAATGCTGTGATAACGAGAGAACAGGAACTTGCAGTTACTTTGCTTTTTTCGTGCAGTGCCTTGGATGGATGTCTACTAACCATTTGTCTGTCGTTTTAGAGTTTTCATCATATGTTAGCCGGTAATGTCATGACATCTTTTACAGACCATAAACTTCTAATCGAAGCTTTGGTAGATAGCGATTATAGATTCAAAAACTTGAATTTATATCATAGTTACCTATCTACATACCATACATAAAAGGTAATAATAGATCTGTTACTAATACATTGTCCAGAATATTAATAAACAGTTTTAATTCAGCTTTAATCGACTGCCATAATTTATCAATACTACACATGCCGGATGTTGAATAATCTAACCTTAGGCTTTCAGCCACAACTCTACTAATATTAGAAGAAGCTCGATTATATGCAATCAGAGTAACGTGGGGATGCTTAAACAGATAGATCGCAACCTTTTATTTCGAAACCAGTGATACTTAATATCTTTGGAGACATCTACAATATATAGCGTCTAGGAACAAAAGCTACTGTGAAACTAATTAATGAGTGTCTTGAATGGCTAAACCCACAATAAGACAAAGCGGCCGTTCAGTACTTCCAGGTTTTCCATGGCGATCTAGTTTCAATTGACTCATGATCTCAGCTATTGAAATTATCATAATATCCACAAAACCCCTTCTGATACTTAACCTAAATATCTGAAATTAGGCACAAGCATACATAAAATACCAAAATGTCAAGTTACATTGTCGTACCAGCTCCCCAGTCAGTTGTTTTCACAACCAATCATCAAGCCGCTGCTACCACACGAAAGATCTAAGCGACTTCTTTTAGCACAGACCGGCTTATTCACTTGTCAACATAGTCTACCAAGATTATGGATAGGAAAGTAGATATTTCGTGCCTTTAGGTAACCCTCGTGTTATTGATAGAAGAATCCAGACAATAACTGGATGAAGTCTTTATTTCGATCTTAGCGCAGTCACAGTGGAGCGTGGGATTATCTGTTCAGACAAACAAAGGCTTTCAGCATTCAATATAAGATAATAAGGAATATAACGCTTATACAAAATAAGGAAGTGAATGAATACTTGAACAATACTGTTTTGGCATATGCTTGGTTGTTTGGGGTCAACTCTTAACCAACCAACCTATGCTGTTACATTAGCTTCCCCCTAGAATCGACTTCCGTAGGAACGTCGGTTCGATTAACCTATCTATCAAAAACACCTTAGTTCTATTTCTCATTCCAAGGGAAAGTTATCAACTCAATCAATGTTTGACTTACAATAAGTGGCAACTAACGCTGTCAACGGTAGTCCATGGATGTCTCTTCATTTACTAGCTTGTCATCTTATTTAGTAGCATGTGATTTCTTCTACAACTATAGCTGACGGTTTACTGAGTGCTTTCATGAGAGTGTTAAACTGTGGAATAAGAATATCTGAGGAAGTGCCGCGAGCGGGCTACCCAACACCATGTTGGTGAGGTACGATTTTTCCATGCTCAGACCGGCTATCAGGTGTTTACTCACCTGCCTCTTGAGTCGCCCTCAAGTAAAAAGTAAAGAAGAATCTACTTCAAAGGTAATGGTGAAAACCAATCAAACCTAAAGAACCGCTCCACTGCCTGCATCAAAATAATAAGATACAAAATGGAAATACATAAACATAATTGATAATTGTTCGGTTCCACGTAAGTGATTGGCCTCCAGAACGGATTGGTATTCTGGAAGAAAAATAGACATAGTGTAGCCATCTTGTGTACGAAAAGGTATGAAAACAAATAAAATCCTTTTTTATAATGTATAAATGTAAAAGTGTAAACTTGCTAGAAGTTGGACTCATTGTCAAACCCGTTCAAATGTGTGACCTTGGGAATGTGACAACCGCCTTTTCTAACCAGGTACGTAACCAAGGGTGCATAATTTTACTCCATAAAACGGAAGAGAATATACGGTTAAAGAGGGGAGAAAATTGTGTAGAGTATGAGGATCAAGTACAGTTGTGTCAAATACTCTTTTCTGGTTTGATTTAAATATGTATGATATACTGAGGCAATATTTCGTCAATTAATCAAAGTAACGAATTTGTCTGCACCTTAGAAGTGTGTAAGTCCTATTACTCATTAGTATTATGAATGAATAATTGGTAAAAGGAAAGATTGCAGTCAGGTCTACTTTTACGATTGAGTAAAAAAAAATAATATTAATAACAAAAATGAGGTTAATGTGTGTTCAAAAAGGGCTCACCAATTTCGTGCCTTTAGGTAACCCTCGTGTTATTGATAGAAGAATCCAGACAATAACTGGATGAAGTCTTTATTTCGATCTTAGCGCAGTCACAGTGGAGCGTGGGATTATCTGTTCAGACAAACAAAGGCTTTCAGCATTCAATATAAGATAATAAGGAATATAACGCTTATACAAAATAAGGAAGTGAATGAATACTTGAACAATACTGTTTTGGCATATGCTTGGTTGTTTGGGGTCAACTCTTAACCAACCAACCTATGCTGTTACAGATATCTGACTATGAAATGATGGCCGGAATCATAATAGACAGAGAGATCTAGTTCAAAAGCTACCTTTCTCAACACAATGAATTTCTGTTTTCTAATTCTGTGTAGATGGAGCTTGGATAGGGACTTAGTTGGAATGTATACCATAATATAATTACATTTATTTTAAAACACCTTTGTTTACATCGTTAGATATCAATGAAATTTTGCTGAAACTATATACAAATTCAATGATTTGAAAATCGAAGTCATTTTAAGAACATTTAAATAGCCAAATTCAATTCAATATTGTATTACAGAACATGATTTGCATTGAAAATACTAGTGAAAAAGTCTTTTAAGTTTGATGATAGTCTTTTTGACTGGATACCTAACGTATTTGTAATTCTTTTATTGATTAATTGGTTGTTGATGGGAACATCGTAGTTTACGAATTGATGCCAATTTTTTCTTTGTATGAACTGATTTTTCTACTCCATTTTTTGATTTATGATCTAAAGTCCTTTTATACATGTAACTTCTTCGACAATTCACCTAATTGAGAGAAAAAATAATCAAACAAATTTATTTAATAAATCACTTTGAAACTGAATCTATTACAGAATACCTTCAATCGTCATTACTTCAATTTTCCGAACACAATACCAAATTCTTGCAACAGTTTACTTCAGGCGAATATATGAAAATTTGTGAATGAGTTAACAAGCTGTTTAAGAACCGAACATTTAAACGTGTAATGACCTACTTTTATCAGATGAACGCGATTAGTTTAATAGAAAGAATTATTATTATTACCAATTGTACCAGCGATTGTTTTACTGTATTTGTTTGTTTAACTGTACTAAAGACATTTTTCTTTACTTTGTTTGTGACCTTGCACGAATTCGGTTACTCTCAGTAACCACGCTTGTACTCCTTTGGCACGATCACGGTATTCTTTCGATACCACGAGATTGCCAATGAATACATCTCGACTACAGCCAACAACTGACTTCTGATATTTGGCTTACGGGAGATCTTACCTGTTAACTGGCACATAGTCTTCCTGTAGTGCTGATCATAATCAACCGCGACCTGACTCCACGCTACAAACGTGTAAGATGAGTCTGGCGTAAACTATAACTTATGTTCAGTCATGGATGTACATTCATGGGAATATATGTGTAAATATATAAGTAAAAATTATCATCAGCACCTTTCTGTTAAAAAATAATCAAATGATTTGGTAAGTTTAGACACATACAAAGTGCAATTGAGGATGCTATAAATCTTTTGAATTTAAGGTCAATATAACTAAATATACAGACACCTTATAGGACTTTAATCTCATCAAAACACTTGTGAATCTAAATATGAAAAGTATTTTTGACAATTTGTTTTTTTTGTTCACAAAATGAGTTATTACATAATTCTTTCAACGATAATGAGGAGAAAACCTAGCTTACATCACATCTTGACCTCTGTAAGATAACCAATGAAAACCAGGAGACACTAGACAACTGTTTCATCGTAGTATTGTACTGCTCAGTAGTACATATCTATAATCCCATTAGCAATCACAATTAAAAGTTTTAATTATTAGAGTGACTACTGAACTACCGTCCAATAATCTGCATTACTAGGCTCAACCAATGCTTTATTTTATTCTTCTAGATTTTTAATGCCTATTTATATAAGATTAATTCATGATATAAGTTATGGGATTTAACAAACTGCACAAACACCCTTTTAACCTTATAGAAACTAAAAGATTTTCGTAATTCAGAATGATCCCAATTAAGAAATTTTTTGTATTTTTTTCAAAAAAAGTAATTTTTCTTGATATTTAATTGTGAAAATATGATACAAGAAAAAGAGGATAAATTTTTCCAGAGGATTCTTCTTAGAGTTAGAAATGCTGTGGTTAAAACATATAAAACTAGAAAGTTGCATTTTAAAAAGATAGAAATATTCATAATGACTAGCTATAATTCATTTGGTGTTGTTTTACTTGTAGATTCTCATTATTATTTAGAATGGCAATTGATCAGTCTCTTATTGGCATATGTACATCCTATGCGGATTGCCTCAATATAGCCTTAAGTCATAAGTTTTTTTAAGCAAAGATGGATATTGGCTAGCAGTGGAATCCTAGACGCTGACAATTCCCAAATAAGACGAAACACTCATCCTAGATTCCAATGCTAACCACTATCTATCTTTGTTTATAATATCTTCATTATTGAAATCAGTTGGAATTAGTCAATCTTATCATATTTCTAATATTTCAGTTCAGAATTTCTAATGTTTAGTATATTGAATAATCTAATTTGTTATATGAAATGAAATCATTCATCATACTAAAATATGATAACATTTTACAACTAATATTTACCCTCCTAATTTAATATGGCGGTAATTTAACATTTCCCAGTATTCATCTATCGATTCAACGTGTCAATTACTGTTTTATAAAAGTAATTAACCCTGACTTGAGATCATATTTCAGTCATCATAGGTCTTCTATGAACATAACATTATTATGGATCCTAATATACCGAATGAAAAGAAAAAATAAATTAGGTATGATTTAGATCTTCAAATGAATAACTCATGGTGGAGAAGATTTGCAGCTCAGGTGGATGAATTTTAGTGGAGTTTTGTTCTCTGAGCTGGATGGTTTGGTCGACCAAACCATCAAAATGAATAACTCTTTAAAAACCATACTATTCATATGTAACATATACCCATTAAATGACCAAAAAATGCTAGATATTGCATATTTATTGAATATCATGAAGCAGATACACTACAAATTTACAGACATATATCCTATCCATTTTATTTGGCCTCTTCTATTCTAAATTCTTAAATTCTTAAAATTGTTCGCTATGCAAATTTTGTTATATGTAACTATTACAAACTATTCCTTACTATCCTTCCACTATTAAGTTTTTATTGATTCTAAGGAATAATAAAGTGGAAAGGGAAGAATTAATTAATTCTAAAATCAATGAAAAAGTTTTTCCAATTTCGTCACCAGTGGAGACAGTTACACACTTAAGATAATGAAAGACAATTGCACAATATCATGGATTGGTTAAAGTTATACATTGTCACCGTTGGATACATGCGTTCGCACACGAGACCAAAGGTCCTAGATTCCATTCTCGTATGTAGGATCGTGAATGTGCACTATAAAAGGGTCCCATACTAGAATGAAATGGCCGTCCAGTACTTCCAAGTTTTCGATGGTGGTCTAACATTGACATATTCATCATTTCAATCAAAACTCAACAATCTCCGCAGTTGTATACTGATAACTATCACTTTTCGATTGCCCACAACGTGAAAAGGTTCTTCTGGAGGTACCTGAAAAGGAAACAGGACTAAAGGTTGTCTTAGTGACCTGAGAGCGTGACCGCAGTGCCCAAGGGACAGCTGCTTGAGGTCAATCACACACAACCGTACTTGTTGAGACCTTACCATCGGAGACGGATATCCACAGGATAAAGTGAGGTGTGCAATTTTAGGGTCGACCTTTCCTAACCACACCTCTACTTGTGAGAAGACAGTATCTTTATTATACCGATTGTGTAAAGGAAACACATTACTGCTGTCACACGTCTGTACAGTCATCAATACTGTAGTGAACCGAACATGGGTGGGGACAACGGAATGCATTAAACACACAATTAAAAGAATTGTTAATAAAATCTAACAACCATATAGTTAATGCTCAATTTGCAAAATGATCATCAGTTGTCCCAAAATGGCATTGTGTTTCCATTCTTTACTATTCGATCCTCTTGTCTCTCTGCTACCAGACCTTCTGTTCACGGCGAACATCATATACTACTTATGTCAATATAAGTAGCACACACCACATTACGACTTCATCCTCAAACCTTGAATTTTCTGCTTTTAATCTTACCTCTCTTCAACTGATCTGTCTAGCATAGTTGAAACTTGAGGAACGATTGTTTCAGCCAGTATAGCTCGATTGGTTCATCACAATAAGTAAGTCCAACCATCAAATCAAGGTAGCAACAACAGTTTCACATTAATGCTCCCAAATGCCCTGGTACGACCGAGAGTGGGGAGAGTCCGCTCTCCCTCTCGAAATGCTCTCACATGGCCACGCGTATATAGCCTGTGCCAGAGAAGTCCTACTCACTGCCTTCTCGTGACGAGGGTGTTATTTACGAAATTGAGAGGTTGAAAAGTGAATGTCCGGCGCTTTAAATGGTGCACATCGGTTCCAGTATCCTAAAGGAACAAATGGCAAATGAACCTATTGTTGGTCACCGGCTACAATGGGATTGCATCTCCTTATGATGCTCCACTGCCTTGTGAATCAGACGTTCAGGTCGAAAGCTTGGGGAGTGGTCCCCTAAGAAAACCACCTGCTTCGGTTTGGGCACCCGGGCAGTACCACAGCCCTCATACATATCAAATGAGATCTGTGTGGCGCATATGTATTTAGTGTCTTCTTGTACCAATATCTATGTGTTAAAACAAATAAATAAAATAAGCAACAACAGTCGGGATGATAAATACATAAATAAAAATAAAAAGACAAATTATTTACCTGAAATATTGATGCAACTCTATTAGCTGTATTCATTAAATAATTAATATAATTTTTTGATAAACATAATTTTGTTATTTGTCCTTTACTATTACTTACTAATGATGAATTATTATAATAATCATAATCATAATGATCATTATTATTACCATTATTATTATTATTATTATTATTATTATTATTGATTATTGAATATTGATATAATTTATTGAATTCAATTAAATTTAATAAAAATTGTGATAATACAATTGATTTACCACCTAAACGTTTTTCTTCTAATTTTTTTAATTCATTTAATTTACATATTTTATTTCTTAATGTTGATCTTGGTATCCCATATAAATTAGCTGCTTTACGTGTACCTAATTGACCAAAACAAATAGCTTTTACTGCTTCAGATAATTCATTTTGTGTATAGGAATGTTTTATTGATTTATTCAAATATAATTGATTTGTTGATAAGGGATGATTATGATGATTATTGATTTTTTTATTTTTGCATGGTGATAATAATTTATTTGTTATATTTAATGAATAATTTTTTAATTTATTTAAAGATTTTTCTGATATAAAATTACTTGAATAAATAGAATAATCATTTGATGATATTTTTGTTAAAGTATCATTTGAATATGGCATATTTATTATATTTGCTTGAATTAAATGATCATTATTTTCTAAATGTTTATCATATAATAAATAGGTAGAAGAATTACAATGAATTTTTAATGATTCATTGATTGTTTTATTGGACTGAGTTAATTGTTCACTTGGTAACTCTTGTTGTTCTTCTTGTTGTTGCTGACTGTAAGAATAAAAAGTGTAATCAGAATAATGAGATGAAATCATTTAAAGTTATATATATATATATTGCAGATAATCTCCTATTTAAGACGAAACAACTGTCTAGTGATTCATAGTTTCTAATGGTTACCAAAATGTTATATCTTGGCGAAGATTAGATTACGAGTAACTTCTGAGACCTGATAGTGGACTAATATTATCTATATATTCTTATGGTATAACTATTTAATAATTAGATTATGTATATTTATATTCATCTATATTATAAGCTTTATTTTGACTTGTAGAGCATTATTGTATGATTTACTGTTCTTAAGTTATGTTTAGTTTAGTAATTACTGTCTCCCATTTTCACAGCCACATTGTGGTTTTATTGTGTATGAATTTTATTTCCTAGTTTATGCAGTGATGCGGTCCGTTTGTTTGATATATAAGCCCAGTATGTCTGAAACAAAGGATTCGCATAGTAGAAGCTGGTATCGGTGTTCTGGACTCAGCTGGACGCGCTAGGCGAACATAGGACCGATGAGGACGCTAGGCTGCTCATACCGGTCGAACGTCATTGGTGAGAACATTGTATAAATCGTATTTCGACCGGCGGATATATCACGTGGTAACAAGCCGAACTTTAAGTCACAATACTATTTACATTTTCTTTCATTCTACTTTCATGCTACAGATAAACTGTAAAAGGTGTTTGAAATTGCATGCCTTGGAATATTTCCTCTTCTGTTTTAAATCCCATGTAGTATGACATAATGATAATGGCTTGTAAATACATTGCTACACACATATATATACACATATACACTTTTCTTGTTCTCAGTTGCATGTTGTTACAATAATTGAATTTTAAAATACTTATTATTTTCATTTATAAACTACAGCTATACTTCCATCAAATATTCCATATGGATATATCAATGGAATTATAACAATCTTCATTGGTATTATTATTCACTCATAATTATGGATTATTATACTAAATGTAGCTCGAGCACACCAAGGCCTACCAATTTAAGTAACATCTCGTAACCTTTCTTGGTGTTTATAATATATATTTAATATCAGAAGGGGTCTTATGGAGATTGTAGTAATTTCAACAGTTGATATCATGAATTATTTGAATTTAGACCACAATGGAAAACCTGGAAACGACAGTCCAGTACTTCCAGGTGATATTTCGATATGTTATCATTGATATAGGTGTTGAGTAAAGTTCTGAATGAGTTGGTGTGTCGAATTTTTCCATCGCTCATTTTAACGTTTGTCTGAGCTAACGACTGCTTGAAATACATTCGTCTAATTTTATATGTAGTTGGCATTTGATTATCACTGTCGCACAAATGAAGTTAGTCTTAATACAATGTACTAGATCAAACAAATAATTTATCCTCGTGGTTCATTCATCGTTTTTCCTGATAGAATCAGATGATGAGCACAAAATTGTCCACTACAAATCATTATGACAATAAAAATCATGGAACCAAAGTTAAGTATAAAAACAAAACCAATGGATTTCTAGTCCTAGTAAGCTATTTTGTTTAATGTTCATTGATCAATGAGTAGTGATCAATATGCCTTATGTTAAGTTCTTTTTAGTGCCAATCAAATGCTGTTGATCAGTCTGCAATATGTACACTAGTCTAAGTAACTTGAAACTGCTTGCCATTTGTTGTGATGAAAAGTTTTGCTCGCAAGTAATCGACAAGAAATCTTGGACGTAAGTTCTGTGCTATTTGGCGGTCGCCATCAAGATGAATTTACAATCTTCATAGGACTGATAGAATTTAATTAGCAGTAAGAAGAACCTATCAGACATGAAATTGATCACCGGTGAGTGGTCAGACAATAGTAAATACATTTCTGTCCTTCAAGTTGTCAATCACAGTCAGAATCGCTCAGTGATGGCCTCTCTGTTTGTGAAACTGGTTGATAAGTGATCAAATAAACCAAGAACCACTAGTTTCCTTAAGATTACAAGTCCATTTTCTTAATGAGTGTAAAATATCGCGAAACCTAAATCCAGTGTTTCTTGTTGACAACCTACAACTGACACTTTGAACGGTTTTATATTCGATTTTATACAAAGTTTATGAGAAATAATGATTGATGTTAGTACATAATGGTTGGATAGTGAAGGTTATAATCTACTCTTTCTTTGAATAAATCTAAATATCCCAACAAGTTATCTGCTTTTTTGTTTGTTTAAACACACTATTATGACTATTAATCTCGTAACCTATTCAGGTGCGTTTGTAAAACGTTTACAACATTTCGCTAAACAAGATACAAAAGAGCTCAATCAGAGACATTGTGGTGGCTGACAATATACATTTTAAGGAAAAGAATGAACATTGTTTAGATGTTGGTTCCTGAACTGTTAACATCTAACTGGTGATCCACTTAGTATTTATTGTCAGGTTTGATCAATAGAGAAGAAAAGGAAACTTCTTGAAACACTTTATGCTGAGAATTCTATATTGTATCAAATATATGATATTAAATGAAGTCATTAATAAGTAGCTTTACCAATATTAAAGTACAAAATTTCAATATCATAGTTACAACATATGTTGTAACTATGATATTCAATATTGAATATATAGAGTATTGTTTTGTTTCTATCGTTGATTATTTAACTAAGTATAGTTCTGTTGAACGTTTTAACCGGTGTACTCTATCTACGTACTACCTAGTTGTAATTTTATTCAAATAGATCTCGCATTTTCGTGGATTGGTTGAGGTTAGACATGAACACCATTGTATGCCGGATAAGTGGTCTAGTAGGCTAGATGTTCGCGCGCGAGACTGAAGGCCCGGGGTTTGAATTCCGCGAGAGGGATCGTGGATGCGCACTGCTGAGGAGTCTCTTAATTGGACGAAACGTCCGTCCAGAGCTTCCAGGTTTACAGTGGTGGTCTAACATCAATCGATTCATGATCTCAATCAAAAGGTTTTTCTAAGGACTTTAATTGATAATTTATGACACAACTGTTGATATAATCTGAAGTCCAAGAATAAGACATGAGACTATAATTTATGGACGATCTTTGAACGACGCTAAAGTGACCTTTGAAATATCCACCTACTTACTAGGGCTACATGATCGTTATAAAGTAGTATGAAGAGGAAGGATTAGGATTTACATTTGATGGTTGGGGTTAGGAATTAGACTTATGGTTTTCATCACGAAGTGGCATCAATTAAGATGCCAGGACGTTATTTAGACAATTGGGTGAATGAATTTCACGCCAAAATCCAAGACCTATCATCTTGGATCTGATCGATTCGTCCATAAATTGTAGTTTCTCCGAATTGAATATTCAATGACGAGTAATATTTTTATGTAGAAACAAATATAGTCATATATGCCAGTCACAGTGAACCATGTATGTATGTATGTATGAAATAATTATGCTCGTCAGACCATATTATTCTTTCTTGACAGTCGTTTGGTTATCCTTTGATTGTCCTCACAATTTCCTTTTACATACTTCATCTATATACCATTCCGCAGCGAGACTATAATTTATGGACGACCTTTGAACGAATCTTAAGTGACCCTGAGAAATATTCGCCAATCAGCACACAGTCAGTGTAGAGTAAAGATATATTATACAAAATCAACTAAATGAAGTGGACACACTTCTTATACATGGTTCAAAAACTTTTCAAGGTTAGGAAGGGGTTCAGAGGTTGTAAATTCGTAATGCATCCAGTAGAGGGAATCATCCATACGGCTACAGAATAGTCGGCCTCTGGAACCATGATAAAGACTCAAAAACTCATTCAGCTTCGAACACATAGCTCCAATATTGTTTGTGTGCACTCCGGTTGTTGAGTGCACAAAATGCTACCTGTGGATAACGACACGATGCACAGGACAAAGCCTATGTACGAGTCTATACGCTTTTTAATAATCCGTATATATTGTAGTACCTGGCTTCAGTTAGTGTTACCGGTTCTTTTGTTATCCAGTTCGCGATAATTGTCATAATTCGCCTTAGTTAGGAATTATCTATAAGGTTTTCATCACGAACTGGCATCAGCTATAATGCTAAAAATCTATTTAGCCAAATGGATGAAAGGCTTTCGCGCCAAAATCCAAGATCTATTATCTTATACTTGATCGATTCGTCCACAAATTATAGTCTCACCGTTTTATTTGTTATAACCTCTCAATTATCACGTTTTGTATAAAATCCTCTGTGGACCGATCATACGTTAGCATTAATCACTGAAGTTAGCGCCGTGACCTTGAAGTCTCTCAAACGCTTCTAATAAGCTCGTCCATAAATTAGAGTCTCACCCATTTTGTTTGTTTAAATATAGTCTCATTCCATATATATTTTCTATATTGAAAGTATTTATCTAATTAAAGAAATACAATTTTAACAAAGTAAAATAAACTCACCATATTGATTTATTAAGAATTAAATCTGTCTTCAATGATAAATCTAATGGTTTTTCATTTGTTTCAATCATTGTCAACATTATATTTTGAATATATTGTTCATAATAGAATTGATACCATTTATATAAATTTAATAAATTATATCTCATATTTAAATATTGAAGTTGATTTAATGTAGATAAAAAATATTGAAAGAAATTCAATTTTGTAAATGAACAATTACAATCTATGATGTAATTTGATGTATTAATAATAGGGAAATCTTTTTGAATTTCAACAAATTGATTCTTATCCAAAGGATTAGGGTTATATGAGATAGTTGAATTATAAGGTATCATATTATAATTGAATGAATGATTCCATTTATCTATTTATTAGAAAACAAAAATCAAAATACATTTATTGTATGAATTGTTTGAATCATTCTATTGCGATTTAAGATTGTAAATGATCAGTTTCTTATTTAGTAGTTGAATTCATGGGTCAATTGAAGTTAGACCATCATGTAAAACCTAAAAATACTAGACGGCAGTTTTGTACTAGTATGAGACTCTTCAGAAACGTGCATCCACGGTCATGTGCTCACTAGTGACAGTCTCCAAGAGGTATTTTCTGGAGTTTTAGTGAGGAACAGTGACCAGTGAAGTTCAACGAGGTTTGCTGTGAGATAGTAACACACTGAAGACAATGGTGAACGGTCGCTGAATTTTGTGGATTGGTTTAAGTTAGACATGAAAACCGTTGGATATCGGCTCAGTGGTATAATGGTTAAGCGCTCACACGTGAGACTGATAGGTCCTGGGTTCGAATCTCTCGAGGCGGGATTAAGGATGCTCACCACTGAGGAGTCTTATATCAGGGTAAAAGACCACCCAATACTTTAAGGTTTTCCATGATGGTCTAGCTTCAACTGACTCATGAATTCAACTACTAAATTACTATAATATTCACAAAACCAGTCTCTGATTATAATCTTTATCTTATTATCATATGTGCATCCTGTGTGAATTGTCTCGATATTACTTTAAGTCACAAGCATTATAAGTACAAATTAATGACTATTTAAACTCAGTATTTAATTAGATAATACACTGGCGTTTGAAGCGGAAGGTACTTGGTTCAAGTCTCAGAGTAAAAATCAACTCTGTAATTCAGATTCATCTAGCTGACGAGTCTCGTGCATGACGAAACGTCTGTCCTGGATTTCACTGTTTATAAAATTAAAATCGTTTGCCTGTTCACATTACTTGAGTTATCAACCATATGCAGACAACTTATAAACCGTCGTCTCTAATCGCTTAAATATTTTTTTAGCACAACAACATTTGATGCTGACCACATTAACTTTAATAGATTCATTTATTTAAAGGCATTTTGTCACTCATCCGCACCAGATCACGAGTGGGAAAAATGTGCTCCACTTCTCCTACAATTGCTAACTAGTTTAGATCAGTAACTTGTCGATATATCGATAACCTATTTAATATGGCCTTGAAATTCTTCGCTTATGACTGTTGATTTCACTAGTTGGGCACGTTTTGATTATAGAAAGTGTTACTGGTTAAGGTGTTGTCAAACTCTAAATACTTGTGGCATCTTCACTTTTCCTTCCTTATAGTAATCTATTTTTCAGGATTCATTTATCCAGCTCATGTATGCTGTACATATTATTGTATCAGTATTTCATCTCTTACGATGTTATATGAGATAAAATAGAGTTATCCACTACTTCCCATTTCATACTATACTATTGTATGTATGTATGTATGTTGTATGTAGTATGTATGTAGTATGTATGTATGTATGTTGTATGTAGTATGTATGTAGTATGTATGTATGTTGTGTGTAGTATGTATGTATGTATGTATGTATGTATGTATGTATGTATGTATGTATGTATGTATGTATGTATGTATGTTGTATGTAGTATGTATGTATGTATGTATGTATGTATGTATGTATGTATGTATGTATGTATGTTGTATGTAGTATGTATGTAGTATGTATGTAGTATGTATGTTTGTATGTTGTATGTAGTATGTATGTATGTTGTGTGTAGTATGTATGTAGTATGTATGTATGTATATATGTAAGTAAGTAAGTAAGTAAGTAAGTATGTATGTATGTATGTATGTATGTATGTATGTATGTATGTATGTTGTATGTAGTATGTATGTAGTATGTATGTAGTATGTATGTATGTATATATGTAAGTAAGTAAGTAAGTAAGTAAGTATGTATGTATGTATGTATGTATGTATGTATGTATGTTGTATGTAGTATGTATGTAGTATGTATGTTTGTATGTTGTATGTAGTATGTATGTATGTTGTGTGTAGTATGTATGTAGTATGTATGTAGTATGTATGTATGTATGTTGTATGTAGTATGTATGTATGTTGTGTGTAGTATGTATGTAGTATGTATGTATGTATGTTGTATGTAGTATGTATGTATGTATGTATGTCTGTATGTTGTATGTAGTATGTATGTATGTAGTATGTATGTAGTATGTATGTATGTATGTTGTATGTATGTATGTATGTATGTTGTATGTAGTATGTATGTATGTATGTATGTATGTATGTATGTATGTATGTATGTTGTATGTAGTATGTATGTATGTAGTATGTATGTAGTATGTATGTATGTATGTTGTATGTAGTATGTATGTATGTTGTGTGTAGTATGTATGTAGTATGTATGTATGTATGTATGTATGTATGTATGTATGTATGTATGTATGTATGTATGTATGTTGTATGTAGTATGTATGTATGTTGTGTGTAGTATGTATGTAGTATGTATGTATGTATGTTGTGTGTAGTATGTATGTATGTATGTATGTATGTATGTATGTATGTATGTATGTATGTATGTATGTATGTATGTATGTATGTATGCATGTATGTATGTATGTATGTATAGAAAGAATAAAGAGAATAATCCAAAACTTTTAATTGCTAACTTACCATTTTTATTTTCCCAAATATTTAATTTAGAAATATTTGATGTAGGGGTACTAAATGCTAAACTATTGAATTCATTAGATTGTACTGAATTTTGTAGTAACTCATATTCATATTTATAATCAAAATCTTTATGGCTATTCATGTTATTATTTTGTTCAATAGATGAATTCATGAATTGAGATAAATAAATAACATTTAAAGATGATAGATTAGCTGATAGTGTTGAACCTATAAAATAAAAATATACCATAAATGTTCATTATATTACTGATGAAATTTAACTTGACTAATCTACATTATGTAATTGTTAGAATTCGAGAAACTTTAGGATCCTTTTATGAACCGATACTAAACTACGCATATACATATTCCTCTTATTATAGGCTCTATTTTGACCCATAAACTATTATTATACATTTACCATTCGTGAGTTATACCCAGTATATAAATTACTGCCTCCCTCATTCACAGCCATATCTGGCTAATTCTTGTACAAATGTTGTTTCATATTTTATTGGTACGTTGTTGTCGGCTTGATTGGTATATAAACATAGTATGTTTGAAATATAATGATTCATATCGCAGAGGCTGAGATTGATGTTTTGGACTTAACTTACTGGGCTAGGCGGAAAGTAGGGCCAATCAGAACCCTGGGCTGCTCGCACGTGTTTTAAGCGTCTTTGGTCCGATCGATAATTCACTGCTCTCTAATCGGCGGTCACAAGTTATAACAGTAATAAAAAGACGAAGATTATCAGAACTTCTTCTTGTTACATTATCTAAAGGACGGATTACTTTAAATTGCCTAATTTAAGTAGTACGATTTTAGACTTTATAAAATAGTTTGAAAAGTAAAAGTCATTCCGCGAGCGGGATCGTTGATGCGCACTACTGAGGAGTCCCACAATAGGATGAAACGTCCGTCCAGTGCTTCCAGTTTTCTAAAGGTGGTCTAACATCAATCGGTTCATGATCTCAACCAGAAATTTTCTTATTCCTTTCAATCACATTTTACTTCATCATGTTTCATATCAAAGTAAATAATTGATATTCTCTACCATATAAATTATTCTATATAATCTCTATGGGTATTTCATTGTATTCATCCCTATTCATTAGTGTTGTTCAATAATAGATTATCTCTAAACATTATTATTACTAATACCAACCACTGGGTTTTGTATAAGGTTTATATACATTTGTTTTGTTAACATGGAATCAACTGTTTTCATAATAATAATAATAATTAATATCAGTCTAATATAGATTACATAGGCTACAAGAATCCAGGTTACATAGATACAATTTGGTTCAAAAAATTTACAAAAAAAATGTTTTCATAAATGCAGATTTAATTATTATCAAAGATGAATAATTAGTTTTACCAGTAGTCTTTTAAATTAAAAGAAGTTAAAGCAATTTAATTTTTGTAGCTTTATATTTACTACTTAATAAATAATAATAATATTAGTAGTAGTAGTATTTTCAGTAGTATAAATTATCAATAAAATTCAATACTATATTCTCAAACCTAAACATTTCCATATTAAATAGGCTTAGATTAGATGGTGGTTGGAGGTAGTCGACAGAAAACCCTGTCGACTACCTCCTAGACTACCACCTAGACTGGTGGCCACATTTCAACATGGTCGATAGCATTCGATCTGCACTAAATAAGGACTTGACACACATGACATTGATCACCACTCAGTGATCAATCAATTATGATATTAAATAAATACATGAAACAAATGTTTTTAAATTCTAAAGTTTGTGTTTTTCTATATAGTGATTGATGTGGACAGAGAAATAGGAAGCTTTGAAAAACTGCGGAAGCTATTTTTAAGGACGTTATTTCAGTTAATTCAAAGTTTGCAAAACATTAACATTTATTTTTTGTCTTTAGTCTATTCTACAAAACATAAGCTTTCGTTTAATGTATGATTCATTGTGATAACACTTTTTGTTCCAAAGCTATTGTAATTTAAACATTATTTTGTACTCTATTTTCTACTCTAATCCACAGTTTTGGACATAATTGTATTTTCAGAAGGGGTTTTCTGAAGATTTTAGTGATTTCAAAAGTTGAGATCATGAGTCAATTGAAGCTAGACCATCATGGAAAGCTTGGAAGCATTGGACAGCCATTTAGTTTTAGTACGGGACATCTCAGCAGTGCGCATCCACGATCCCGCCTCCCCCGCCAGATTCGAAACCAGGACCTGTAAGTCTCACGTGCGAGCGCTTAACCATCAAACCACTGAGCCGGTATCCAGCGGTGTTGATGTCTAACTACAACCAATACACGAAATCGCGCACTGCTAAGGAGTCCCATACTAGGACGAAGCGGCCGTCCAGTTCTTCCAGGTTTTCCATGATGGTCTATCTTCAATTGACTCATAGTTGTATTTTCATAATTATTGTACGCTCTGGTCGGGTTAGTCACCTATGTATTTCATGCAATTGGTTCACTTTATGAATTTAAATAGAGCATGTATCATGTATCATGTATCTTTTTACACTAATCTGAAATTGGGAACCGAATCCGAATTGGAAATAGATCGAGTAGTGTTCCAATTAACTTGTCTTCTTTCACTCTGGTGCTTGTCAGCCAATCAGGTGATGGAATAGTTTTCTTCTGTCTATCCCACTTCGAACTCACGCTTACTAGTTTCAAGTTTAAGCCGGCCAGTCTATCGCGTCAAAGTCTTGATCTAGATTAGACAAGTTATCCTGAGCACCAAAAGTGAGTAGACAGATCAAAAACGTAACAATGAGAAAATATGTTTTCTAGTTATTGTACTACAAAAACAATTGTGTAATGACCATTTTGAATGTATGAACAAACTGCTTACATGTAGAATAAGATGATAACTCAATTGTATCTATTGTAATACAATTTAAACTTGTCTCTAAACTATTCTTGTTTAGATGGAAAGATTAACTAAATTCTAGGGGTTTGTCAGAGTAAATAACTTTTTTAAAGAGAATAAAATGATTAACCAGGATTGTAATGATGAATAGTATAAAGATAATTAAAACAACAAACGAACAATTTGACGATCTGCTTGAACATTTGGGCTACCTGTTCCTGTCATTTAGACTTTTCAACAAGTTATCTATTTTTGTTTGTTTTATTTCATTATCATGTCTATTAACCTTTAAATTATTCAGGTGAAAAGTGTACAACTTTTCGTTGTACAAGTTACGAAAGGCCCAATCAGAGATATCGTGGTTGCTAGTAATATTCAGCGAAAAGAATATACATTATTTCCTTGTCGATTTACTGGACTACTAACTTCCAACTGGAGATCATTCAATATTTATCGTCAGTATCGACCAAGAAGTAAGAAATGGAAACTTGTTGAAATACTTTGTGCTGTCAATCCTATATTGCACCAAAAATATAATATTGAATAAAGCTAATAGTAATAGTAATAATAACAAACCAATAGTAACCTTCTTTTATTATATATCTTAAATTACGAGACTTAAAAAAATAGAAATATCATTTTTCAGATATAATTACTCAGTGAAGATCATAAAGCGATCCATTTTAAGGAACCATCTACAACCTGGAAGAGTTGGACGGCTGTTTCGTCCTAGTGTGGAACCCTCGATCGCGTGCATCTATGACCACGTAATTAGGAATCAAACGCAGAACCTTTGGTCTTATATGGTGACGCTTAACTCATAAACCATTGAGTCGGCATCCATAGCTCCGTATGAATAAAGATCATGGAGTCACAAGTATTTAGCTTTCATATGAAATTCTCAGAGTTTTTATGAGAAACAGTGATCAGTCGAGTTCAACTATTCCTATTGTGAATACGGATTGCTGGAATGTCTTATACTAGGACGAAACGGCTATTTACTTTCTTTAGGTCCTAGTTGTCGGCTAAGTTAGATTGGTCTGTGATTTCAGTAAAATGTAAAAATCTCCAAAACCTTATATTGATAAATAATTTAATTAAAATTTTATCAAACTCATACCTTACGGTTATCATTATCAAGTTTGATTATTTGTTTTCACTCATGTAACAGAAGGTTATTACGAAGCTATACAGATGTCTTGGTAAAAGCAACTAAAAACACCAAATGATAACTGGTTTGGATAGTGTATGACAAGTATTTGACATGGATCACCGTAAACCCGAATCAAATAACATTATGTTATCAGTCAATCGGTTTTCCTTTTTAGTCAAAAGATACCCGTTCTGAACTACTGTAAACATGCTGTGAATTTTCTGTTTTATGACCATATGACTTATTAGTAGTCAATGTTTATTCCCTATTTTTACATAACTTAATAATTAATTTAGTTGCTTACAAACTGGTTATGATCTTATTGGTTGAAACGCATTTTGTATTAACGGCCATTTTGAACTCATGATTTTTATGTTCAATCGCTTTATGACTGACTATTGTATAATCTTCGTGACTTTAAGCTTAACTTTATTGTAGAACGATATGCATTATGTATGGATGTATATATATATCCGATTAATCAAGTCTTCCAACTCAGATAAGTCTCGTGTTAGTCTAGCGAATTCGACACATGTTTTTCGTTTGATTTTATAACACTTCGGTAACAGTTTTTAGATTGATTTGTTTGTGTAATAAAATAAAACATTTTTGTGTTTACGACGGTAAGCGAAGTAAAATTTTCATATGAAAGAGAGAGATGGATAGATAGATGGATGGATGAAGTTGAAGGTAAACCCTATAAACTAAATGTTCTGGATTAATGCTGAATCAACTTAACATTAATCAAAGCTCACGAACTGAACGTTTGTTACTTAAAACCTGTTTTATTTTATTTATAGATCTTCCAACTTAAAACTGAGTCCTCAAATATAGTAAATTAGCTGTATATACCGATACAACACAGCATGCACCAATCCAATCACAATTGATGGAGATTTGGAAGATATAAAAACCTCTACATATTGGGGCAGCATCATTGATGAACATGGTGGATCTGATGCAGATGTGAAGGCGCGGATTGGCAATGCAAGTGCAGCATATTTACGATTGAGGAACATATGGAACTCAAAGCAACTGTCAGCCAACAACAAGGTCAGGATTTTCAATATAAATGTCAAGACAGTTCTACTATATGGGGCAGAAACATGGTGAACTACGAAAGCCATCATCCAGAAGATACAGGTGTTTATTAACAGTTGTCTACACAAAATACTTCAGATCCGTTGACCGGACACTATTAGCAACAACCTACTGTGGCAGAGAACAAACCAGATCCCAGCGGAGGAAGAAATCAGGAAGAATCGCTGGAAGTGGATAGAACACACATTGAGGAAAGCACCCAACTGCGTCACAGAACAAGCCCTCACATGGAATTCTCAAGGCCAAAGGAAAAAAGGAAGACCAAAGAACACATTACGTCGGGAAATGGAGATAGACATGAGTAAAATGAACAAGAATTGGATGGAACTAGAAAAGAAGGCCCAGGACAGAGTGAGTTGGAGAATGCTGGTCTGCGGCTTATACTCCATTAGGAGTAACAGGCGCTAGTAAGTAAGCTGTATATACAATGCTATTTGATTACGATTGGTTCTTAAAAATAAATTTTTTTTAGAAGAAATAATATTTACAGTGAAAATCTCCAACGCACATTAGCTAGATCACCACTGGGAACCCGAAAGCATTAGATGGCTGTCTCGTCCTAATATTGAACTCTTTAGTAGTGCGCACTTTCGACGGTGCATCCTGGAATAAAGCCCAGGAACTCACGCGTAAACACTTAACCTCTAAATCATTGAGCGTTAGTTCGATGGCGTATATGCACAACTTCAATCAATTCACATTATCATGCAATTAATTCAGACGTGTTCACTGCTTCGGAGCCTAATGTTCGGATGAGACGGACGCTTAGTAATTCCAGGTTTTCAATGGTGATCTAACTAAGGTCAGTTCGTGATTTAAACTGATAAGATTCCACAATCTCAACAAACCATCCCATACTAATATGAATAACGTCTTTAGAAGATGACATGTTTTAATTATACTGTATTTTTATGAATACGGACTTTAACAGAAGAGTTCTACAATTGTCAGATAAATTATATAATTTTAAATAATAAATAAACCCTCTGAATATTTTGACCAGTAGTATTTCAGTAATCTGTTTATTATCCATGTAATTTTATAATATCTTTAGAAGGGAATATATCTACCTTGACTATAGTAAGTCAGTTTGTAGTGAACGAGAACGAAAATAGCGACAATCGAATGTACTTAAACATAAAATTACAGAACATCTTAGTAAAATCTAAGAACCATCCAGTAAATACTTCATTTACAAACTGTCAGTCAATTGTTTCAAACTTCATTGTTCTTTTGTTTCCACATCAATCATTTTTTTGTTCTCATTCTCTTTTTTTTCTATCTTCTTAACCTTTAGCTGCCAAGCATTTCATTTTCGATTAATGATACATACTACTTATATCTGTCGATATCAGTAGCATACATTACAAGTTAATAATTTAAGTAAATCTATCAAATTTAATTCAATGAATGATTTAAAAGAGCCACTATCTACGTTTTATGAACTAATTCATATGTAAAAAAATAAGCCATAAGTTTAGACACATTTTTTTATATCCAAGAGATTACTATTGTTTGTTATATAATCAAATCATTCATTTATTTCACTAGGACGAAACGCGAGTCTAGGATTCCACTGCCAGCTACTATCCATCATTGCTTATTCATTTATTTATTTGTTTTTCCGATTACTTTTCACATTTTAAAATGAATATTAACTGATTAATTGTATGCCTAGTTTGATAAATAGGTGTACTTTAGTAGAATTTCATTTAGGGTTAGTAACCATGATACATAACATGAAAGTAACATAGACAAGAGCATTAAGTCAAAGCAAATAGTTGTTGAGGTTTTTTTCTTTCCTCCCCCTTTTTTGCTTGTTTTGCTTTGGTAACCAAAATGAATTTAAAGGTGATACTTTAAAAAAACAGCAAAGAAGCAAGAATGATAGTAAGATTGGTAGGTAAGAGATATTACAGTGAAAATAAGAAAAGAATTATTAGTAATGCCATAAATGACCATGTCCTACATAATACAACTGATGTATATGTATATCATTGTCAATTTTAATAGTTTATCTCATCCATCAATTAATTAAAATAAAAGTAGAAATTGTAGGAGAATGTTGCAAAACAACATCATTGACAAAATAATAATATCACTGATTGAAATCATGAGTCAATTGAAGCTAGACCACCAGAGAAAGCCTGGAGGCACTGGACAGCTGTTTCGTCCCAGTATGGGACTAATCAGTAGTGCGCATCCACGATCCCGCACCCTGCGAGATTCGAACCCAGGACCTATCAGCTAGGCGCTTAACCAAATAGACCACTGAGCCGGCCGGCATTCAATGGTTTTAATGTCTAACTTCAACCAATCCACGAAGTTGCGCCACCATATACCATTGTCTTCAGCGAGCTGATATCTCACAACAGACCTGGTTGAATTTCACTGGTAACGGCTTCTTACTAGAATGATTATAGAAAGTTTAGTTTACTGTTGATTGAATAAATTCTAGATTCAACTAAATATTAAGGATGAGATTATAATTTGTGAACGAGCCAATCAGATTTAAGATAACAGGTTTCGAATTTTGGCGCGAAATTCATATACTCATTTGGCTAAATACTATTTTGGCATTTTAACTTATATCAGTTCATGATGAAAACCCTAAATCTAATTCCTAATAGAAAATATCAACTATAAATCATAATTCTAATTCCTCACAACGTTTTATAACCCTCATTTAGCCCAAGTAGGTAGACACTCTCAAGGTCATTTTAGCGTCTCTCAAAGATCGTCTATAAATTATCGTCTCACTGATATTTGTTGAAAAATCTGTTATTGAGAAAAAATATTTTCGGTACAACCGTTTTTAATGTTACATACGTTTCTGAGTGAGTCCAAACCTTATGAAGAAAATTAAGAGGGAGGGAAGGATAGTGTATTTCTTTTACAATGTTCAATATATATGCAATTTCATACATTTTAAGGCATTTTCATTACCATAGTAAATATGATAACTCCGCCTTGAGCCCATCTTAGGCTACTGCCGGTCCCAAGCCCGGATAAAGGAGAAGGGTTAGGAATGGGCTTAGCGACCCTATCCCGTAGAAGACTAACTCGCTAAAAAAATACGCTAACCAGAAAACATAATTCAAACCATTTAAACTCTATCCTGAGAGTTGAAAAGTCTTCATTTAGAAAAGTTACGAAGCTTCATGGTGAAAGCTAAGTTCCTTCGGAATAAGATACAATGATATATTCATAGAAGACACACGTAGACAGATATAAATGATTGAAATGAAATCTCTAGCAAAATAAATTGCATTATATGTAATATAAAAAAAGAAAAATAATAAGCCCTTAAGGAAATCTCATTCAACTCCATGATAATTATCTTAAACTACAAAACAGAGTTACATCGGTAGCATAACTTTATTCAAGATTACATGTAAGCTTTGTCTAACAAAAAGACAATAACATCTAATAATTGAAGCTAGTCATAATCTATCTTTACTTAGAATACATACCGTATACATATATGCCAATATGAGACTGATCAATTGTACAGTTTTAAACATCGATAGGAAGATTCAAGTAATTAATATCAAGTGAATTTCAACTTCACCCCATTGCACAAACAAGTGGCTATCATAACTTAGTAGCTAAGTGGATAACGCGATAGCGTTTGAAGTGAATGGTACTGGGTTTGAGTCCCCGAGTCAACATCATGTCTGAGATACAGGTACATCCAGCTGACGAGTTCTAAATGGGACTCAAAATTTCATTTCAACATTACTGTAATAAAATGATGTAATCAAAAGTGTTTAAATCATAAACTATATTTAAACTTGAATCATCTTATAATTTTTATGTTTTTAGTATAAAATTAAATTCCGGAAAATCAGTGAGCTACATTTTACTGGTTGACATCATGAGTCAGTTGAAGTTAGACCATCATGAAAAACCTGATAGGTCTTGGTTTCAAATCCTGCGAGGCGAGGTCGTGGATGCGCATTACTGAGGAGTCCAACAACAGAACGAAACGGTCATACAATGTTTTCAGATTTTCCATGATGATCCAGCTTCAATTGACTCATGATCTTAACAATTGAAATTACTATAATATCCACAAAACCCCTTCTAAACTACATTTCATCAATGGGAGGTATTTTGTGTAGTTTTTTGTCCTACTTTTTTTTTGTTTTTATTGTGGGTTTTTTTCTTCACGCGTTGCATTAATTAACAAGCTGTTTAGTAATTACATATGAATATGACAATATGTATTTTTGTATATGAACAGAATTACAATAGTCTAACAACAACAACAACAACAAAGGTGGTAATTTTATTTATTTATGTCAGATGAAGAATATAACGTCCTCTTGTATATATTTGGTCATTTAATTTAACCCATCTGTTGTTCATTAAAAATTTTTGCCATTTGGATAAGAAACAACAAAAGCACACCACTGTTTATATGTTTCTTTAAGGGTGTACAATGAAACAAGTACAAACATTCAGTCCGACAAATAGATAGATAGATAGATGCGTAGATAAGTAGATAGGTGGGTAGATAGGTAGGTAGATAGGTAGATAGATGGATATGTTCTTCATATAATTAAATGTAACCATGTTGATGTAATAATAAGTCTAACATAATTTTTGGTCATGGTATCATAAATGTAAAAAAAAAACATTTTCTTAAATGTGGAAAGCGGTGTAATCGCAATCTTTTCTTTTTTGGTAAATACTTTTAATGAAGAAATTCTAGTTTCATATTCATGTATAAAGTTACTAATCATAAGTATCATAACAATAATAATAACTTCATAAACTAATTAAAATGATCTGAATCAAATAATTTAAGGATCATTTTTTATTAGAATAGAGGGGGGGTTGTGGAGACTGTAATAAATTAATCATTGAATTCATGAGTCAATTTAAGTTAGACCACTATTAGAAACCTGGGAGCAATGGACGGTTGTCTCGTCCTAGCATACGACTCCTCAATAATATGAATATCCACAATCATGCAACAAAAGGATTCAAACCTATGACCTTCACTCTTGCACACGAACGCTGAACCTCTAAACTACCAAGCAGGCATCTAACAGTGTTAATGTTTCACTCTAACCAATTCACGATATTGCACAATCTTCCTCTATTATTTTCAATGAGTAAATGCCTTGCAACAGACACGGTCGAATTTTATTAGTCACGGCTTTTCACTGAAAAATTCATCTTAAAGCCAGTCACTAGTGAGCACATGATAATTATCATTATAGAGTTGTGAAGATTTGAGTTTAAATGATATCATGAATAGATGAATGTTAGATTACCGTTCAAAAAGTGAATTGCTTTGAAGTTAGACATTGACACCATTGGATGCCAGCTCAGTGGTCTAGAGGTTAAACGTTCGCAAGCGAGATCGAAGGTTCTACGTTCGAGACCCTTCGGTGCGAGATCAGGTATGTGCACTGCTGAGGAGTCCTATACTGGAACAAAACGACCGTCCAGTACTTTCAGGTCTTCAATGGTAGTCTAGCATTGATCCATTAATGATATCAATTTAAACTCAACAATCTTCATATCCCCATACTAATAATTGTAATATCATCTTAACTTTCAAGTTTTAAGATTCATTTGGTATTTATCTGTTAAGATATCAACAATTCGATGTGTATTTGTATGACTGATATGATTCGTAATGATAATAGCATAAGTTAATAATGATTGTTTTCGATAAATCTTAAAAACCAGTTAAGTATCCACTTTGATCAACATCTAGACTTATTTGATCCCAGATACCGTCCTTGATATAATTTTGATGTTTATTTTATGAAACATCAAAAGGATGGATTTTTTCAAGACAGGAAATCTATGTAGAATATACTTAATTCTACAATTACTTCAGTTTGAAACTCATACATAACCATAATAGGCTCAATGGGCTATGAAGATGAACTGACAATTAAAGAAGAGTAAAATAGAGCAATTTTCACGTCCATCTAGTCACTTTAGATGGAAAAGATCTCTGGAAAGTTTCTTAAGTAAGTTTGTAAATTATCTTACAAACTCTGATGGTAAGACAATAAATCAATTTAATGCTCTAACGGATTGAAATCAAACTAGCACAATAAATCCCGGGTATAAGAAAATGTTTACCTAAAAATCAAACAAGCATGTGACTTAGATAAAGCCTGTATGTTTATTTTTACGATAATGCTACACAGGGTTTCAGGGATGCATGTCGAGTAGCTGATGAAGACCATCAGTAGAGTAGGTTAGAAGGTTCATCCTTGTTTAAAATGAGTTTTTAAAGTGGTTTTACTGTAAGAAACGAAAAAAGTTTATCAATAGCCCATACTTAGAAGTAGTTTACTCCTCAAAATTGTATGATGCCTGACGTGTCGTTGGGGTATAGCATAACAATGAAGATCAAATCAATGAAAATAAGAATCCGGTGGCTGAATGGCTGAAAAAAACTTCGGCTTTTGGATTTCAAGAAGTCAAGTGTTGGAAGAGAATATTGTCACTAATCTTCATAGTCTGAGAAACACATTTGTGGATGAATTAAAATTATTCATCTGAGCGATGACCGAAAGTTAGTTACGATATGACTTTGAAACTATACCACAACCATTTCATTGTCTCTACTCGCAAATTGATCAGAAGTGATGTTGTAATTGAGTTGAAGAGTCAAACTGTTAGAAATTGTCTGCATATAGTTTCCTTTACTTGTGAGCTTCATTTGATTGCAGTTTGCCAAGCAGCTAGATGCGAACAAACTCTAAAGCTGAAAAGATTTATGGGAGTGTCCTCTGTCACGTTCCAATCTCTTTAACTGATGATTTAATGCGAGAATATATTACGCTTTGACTGTCCTCCACGGTTAACAAAAGAGGTTAGGAAACTTTGTAGATGCAACAAGACTTTGAAACTTGTTATTTTTCTTTCACTCAGTCACAACGTAAAACCCAGCACGTAAGTATGTCAATTCAGGTTGCCGTGCCCAACTAGCACAGCGAGATGAAATATTAGGGTACTACAGGTAGTAACAGTATGAGTGGTGATAGAAAAGATTAGGGTTCGGAAATACGATTTGAGAAGAAAAGATAAATTGGTAAAATAAAAACTGAAAAACAAGTTGAAGGATTTAGAATCTCAGAATTTGGGTGAAGACAAAGAATAAATGAACGTGCGCTATTACAAAGTCTCTAATCATTGGTTAAGATAATCATGGGAACCTCAACCATTTAGTCTACACCTATGAAAATGGCTCAGTCCAATTGTTAGTGACTTTATGGATTAATGTTATGTTTCGGTTCGACCGCCCCTAGCTTCCCTCTAGCATTCTTTTACACCAGAAAACATTGTCCGTCGAAGTCGTCGGTAGTTGAGCATACGTAATGCATACATAACCAACCACTTCAGTTAATGAAGACTTATTACTTCATCAATCGATTTGCCATCCCTATCTGGTGTTCTATCTCAGATTCGATTATTTTAAGACCAGGAGTGGAGTCAAAGCACTGGTCGCTAAAAATAAATCATCTTATCAACGACAATTGATTTACGATTTTCAAAAAAAATCTCAATGGACTAACCTGTCCTTAGGAAAGAGTTCCGATAATTGGTAGAATCTTATCATATCACTCAAGATGGTCCACTAGAACACATCAGTAGAAATGTTGACAATGCTCGGGTAAAATTTCCCCACTGATGATGGCGACAGGTCATTTAATGCTTCTAAGGATGGCTTAATGGGCGTAAATCATTTATTCATTGGGAAGTAGACCGTCTTATAACTACTTCAGATAAATCCAATGGTCCTAATGATATCCACCTTCAAATTATGGAAATCATAATTGATAAGGTTGTCAAATCATTGGTAATGTTGTTATATAGGAAACGGAACAGTTCGAACGTCAGTTTGATTTATAGAAGCTGGGAGAGAGGATAAGGAAACAACTAACGTCCTGTTAGCTTTAAGGGCAGAAAAACCAAGCTCATTACAAAAAGATTGAGCTATACTGTACAATAAGAATGTGCAAAAAGACGCAATCTCTATAAACTTTAACAAAGACTTTAACAATTTCTCTCATTTCAATCTTAAAATGAAAGCGAAAAATTTAAACAATCTCTTCCTTCGATAAATTTGAGCATAGCAAGAATTATGAAACTCCCAGAATAATATGAATCCATTCAAATTCAAGGCTTCTTCCCAACTACAAACAGCTTAACGTCATGAATGATAATAGTGTTATAAGCATAGTTTAATAGGCTTAATGATGTTCGTATTAGGACAGAAAGTTATAAGAACAAGATCAAAATACAAGATGCTACATGAAATGTAGTAAGCTGATAAATACTGTTATTTTCTAGACGAAATCACACATAAGAATGATATCATAATTGCTAACTAAGAAATCAAAGGGAAAAATTAACAAATCAACAACTGCGTAATCAAGTCATATAATTGAGATATAGTTAATCCTATAAGTGAATTTCGGTAATCATTAGTTTACCACAGGAATGAGAATTTTGCCGCACTATTTTTCTTGTTCACATACTTTAGATGGAAGGCAGTTGATGACAATGTTTTTAGTTATGTAGAGTGTAAAGCAGTGTTCTTTACTGTTGAACCATATTGAATGCCTTTTTGATGTTTATCCAATGTTCAACATTCATTCAATTTACAGTGTTTGCACTTATGAATTACTTTCTTCGCTGAAAACACGTTTCAAGAAACATGTTCAATACATTTTTGAAAGAGATACTTATAGATACCCTACTTTCAGTCTTAATAAGATATTTGCTACCACAAGTACATGTTATTGAGGCTTTTGTCGGAAAGGTACGAATTCTATTCTAATCAGTTTAAAGAGGATCCAATATTGTATATTGAAACCAGTTTATCTATAGTAGAATACCCATTTGTTAACATTTTATTTCTCATCCACTTTGTTTGTCCATATAATTGGTTACTAAATACACCTTCCTGACGAGTCCTAACTGTAAGTGAAACCTAGTTCTAGAATTTTGTGATAAATACCTTCAATTAGCTTACATTAATACATGATGAGCACAATGTTTAGTTACCTTGACTACTGAACATATTGCAACTTGATCGATTGACTTCAAAGTATACTAAGGAATTGATAAATATGACATTATTCACTGCTTAGTGAATAGTCAATATGAATTCCAAGAATATTAAGCAACCAAAATGAAAAAAGAATAGTAAAGATAATGAACACACAATGTTTATATTATAGACATCTCTAAGAGATTTTATCTTTCACTGTTATGGATACTGTAAGACACAGACTAGTAGTTTTTATGAATGTCCCTAAAAATTGAGGTTTGTGGATTTTAATAACTTACTTATTTCGTATTTTCAGTTAATTCATTCCATTTGTTTTATCTAAGAACCTGGTTTTAACCTGGTTTTAATTAATATAGTGTAAGTATTAGTGTCAACTTATAAATATAAAAAAGCCTATTGATCTGTCAAGAAACCTAAATAACTATTTCCATTCACAAATATAATGATCAGTTACTTTTATCGAACAACAAACATGTTTGTTCTACTGTTGTTTCCAGTATTAAAATTTAAACTTACTAATTTAAAATTTTTCGAATGAGATCATGAATCGATTGATGTTAGACCACCATTGAAAACCTGGAAGCACTCAACCGCCATTTCGTCCTATTATGCCGGCTCAATCGTCTAGAGGTTAAGCATTCGCTCGCGAGCCCGAAGGTCCTGGATTCGAATTTTATGTGAAGGGTAGTAGATGAGTATTGCTGAGAAGTCTCATACTGGGACGAAATGACCGTTCGGTAATTCCAGTTTTTCAATGGTGGTCTAACATCAATCGATTCATGATCTCAATCAAAAACTTAATAATATCCACAACCCCATACTGATGATTTAAAAGTAACAGACATGAATTGTGACTGATTAATTGTTCAGGAGTATACAAATTAGACAAAGAATGGAATTAATTTGAAGTCGAATTATTAATCACTGAAGTGTTAGTTTTAATTCAATTGATTGCATGAAGAAGTAACCAGATAATCTTAAGTGTTTACCATATCAAATAATTATTTTGTTTATAGATAGAGAGTAGTTGACAATATGAATATTATTAAGATCACGAATCGATCTAAGTTAGGCAAAGAAAGGAAATCTAGAAGCTATGAATGACTGTCCCAGCATGTCCTAGCATAGAACTGCTTGGTATTTCACATCCATGACCCTGCATGTAGGAATAGTAAATATTATTAGTAATAACAAATCCAAACAAGATAGTTTAAAAGTGTCCTTTGGCGAACGAAATGATGACTAAATTCCATTATAGTATTATGTGTATTCTTTTCAAAATATTGTAAAATAAACAAAGTGTTGGTAGTGTAAAGCGATAAGTTGTGAGTTGAAATCTCATTGTACGCATCAACACTAAGATACAGATAAATCTTGTTAATAAGTTCCTAATAAGACGATATCTGAGTTCAGAATTCCACTATCAGTCATAATCCGACTTTAATAATAATGTGTTGTGATATAATTTAATCCAATTTTGGTGGAGTTTTGTTCTGCGAGCTAGATGGTTTGGTCCTGGACTTTTCATCGTTTCTATAAACGACATCATCGGCACAAATTTCAGGTAGAAGCGAAATTCGAACACGTCACTTCTACTTGAAGTTTGTATTGATGATATCGTTCAGAAGAATGATGAAAGCTTCGAAACTAAACTATCTAGCTAAGAGAACAAAACTTCACCAAAATCATCCACCTAAGCTACAAATCTTCTCCATCATCTCAACATTTAATCCGATTTTGTTTTAATTTACAATGTGATCTTTTAATTAATTTACTTAATCTGCACTCCGGTCATAATTATCAATTTGTATCAAAACTTGTGTTGACAAACAGATGTATAGACATGACTGTGAATTTCTGAAATTGGATTAAGTTTGAACAGTTTAATAATAATTTCAATAGTTCAGATCATGATTCAATTGAAGCTAGACTACCATGGAAAACCTGGAAGCACTGGACATCTATTTCTTCCAATCGCGAGACTCTTCGGTAGTGCGCATCCGAAGAAACGGCCATCCAGTGCTTCCATTTTTTCCATAGTGATCTAGCTTTAATTGACTTATAATCTCAACTATTAAAATTACTATAACATCCACAAAAAACCTTTCTGAGTTTGTTATTTGGGATGAAATTTATTAAAAGTATAAATCTGTCCCAGATTTTTGTTCGAATCCCGCTGTGGGCGGGATCGTGGATGCGCACTGCTGAGAAGTCCCATACTAGGACGAAACGGTCGTCCAGTGCTCCCAGGTTTTTCATGATGATCTATCTTCAATTGACTCATAATTTCAATTATTCAAGATTTTTGTAGTTTTAGTGAAAAATAAAAGTTGAATGAGTTGATCTTCGAAAAAAAAGGACTTAGATTTCATGGCCTAGTCCTACGTTGTAACTGATTGACTAAAATTTCAAAGTACATACACAACAATCATACATGTATTAAATCAATCAATCAAGTTCTATTTTGGTTAACATTAGAATTCAGAACATAAATTTCATTCTAGCTTAAGTCTGTTATTTAGATATACCTACTTTCTAATGTTGATTTTTACTCTGAAGATGTATACACACAGATAAAAACTAGTCTTTTTACAGTTCTATTAACCATGTTAAAGTGTACATAAATGATCTCACTAGTTATTGTTTAACAAAATGATGAGACTATAATTTATGAATGACCTTTGGGTAACTTCAAAGTAACCTTGAGAATGTTCATCTCTTAATTAGAACTAAATGAAGACTATAAGCCAGTAGAAATATTTAAAAACTTATGATTTACAGTTAATGGTTTAGGTTAGGAATTAAATTTAGGGTTAAAATGTCAAAACGCCATTTAATCAAATGAATGAATGAATGAATTATAAAGCATGGAACTTGTTGAGCTTATAATTGATCAAAGTTAGACAATATGCTGAAGAAATTGTTTACATAATATTATGAGGATCGTTTGGCATTTAAGCCTATTTTATTATTATTACTATAATCAATAATATAAAGGTATTCTCATGTTTAACACTGAATAATATAACTTAAATGAAGGCATATAATTGTGTATTTATACATGCATAAACATAATGACAGATATTCTGCAGATAGGTACTATGTCGATTAATGATTTAAGTGTCTACTAATATTTTATAGTATGGATATTTATATTAGATAGTTTTGAGGAAGTCGACAGTAAGCCCTAATTTAAAGAACTTCTCTAGTCAGTCTAAGAATGCCTATGTAAATTTCGAACTTACATGACTTAGATTCACAGTTAGAAATGTTACTACGAAGCTATCTAGGCTTCGATTAACCTTCTGTTGGACTTGAATGTTTTCAAATGATTGAGCACAGTATATTGACCAATGTTGTATTTCTCTAGTCTTTTAGTATTGATCAAATTATATCAATTAAGTTATAATGTGACATATTAATCCATTAATCAAACTAGGTTAAATAATATTGAAAAGAAGATCTTAATTTTACTTATGTAACTGTGTTCTAGATACACATTTAAAATTATCACCTTAATATCATTTGTATTCTGAATTCAGATTATATCCAATTTAGAAATCCGACTGTCTTCAAACAAAAAGAATAGAAATTTATTGTTTTTTTTATCTGGAAACAAATCATCTTAGCATAAATAATTACTTATGAATTAATAGTTGAGTTCATAAATTGATTGAAGCTAGACTATCATGGAAAACCTAGAAGTATTGGACAGCCGTTTCGTTCCAATGTGGAACTCCTCAGTAGTGCATATCCACGATCCTGCTCGCATGATTCGAATCCAGGACCTATCGGTCTCGCACGCGGACATCTAACCTCTAGACCATTGAGCTGGCATCCAACGGTCTTAATGTCTAACTTCAACCAATCCACGAAATTGAGCAACCGTCAACTATTGCCTCCAATGAGTTACTATCTCACAACAGACTTGGTTGAACTCCACTAGTCACTGTTTCTCAATAGAACTCCAGGAAATATCTAATGAAGCCAATCGCTAGTAAGCATATGATGATTATTACTAGAAAGGGATTTTGTGAAGTTTATAATAATTTAATAGCTGAATTCATGGGTTAATTGAAGTTAGACCACCATGGAAAACCTAGATTCACTGGACGGTCGTTACATCCAGGTTTCTCCACTAAAACGTCATTGTGATACTTATAAATTAATAAGTAATATTCATTAGATAAATGAAATTTACTTATAATTTTATATATATATATATGATCATACTCACTTTCGATGGGATACGAATTTGGAGGTGATTACTTTGAGTTTCCCAATAATTCTATCGGTTCATTCTTGAACGCCGATCTTATTATGAAAATATACTGATCGGTTTCACGGATCATTTCGCATAATTTAGAAGATATATATATATATATATATATATATATATATATATATGTAATAATCCCTTTCAAAAATTTGCAAATCCAATAAAAAAAACATAGACAACTCTCTTACTGGTTCAGAAAATTTCACGATCAGACAGACTAGTTTGAGTTTTTTGTTTGTTTTCTTAAATAGAAACATAAAATGGATAGGAAGGAATATTCTATGTACGAATCATATATTTTTCGAATGATAAGAATGTACAAATTTCATTTGTAGTTTATAATAATCTACATATTTCAATTAAAATGCTTCACCAGTGGTAACAAACAAAACTGAAGATGGGGAAATGTATGGGTATTTAAAGAAAACGATAAAAATTGAACATTTTATGTCCCCTGATACAATAAAAGGGACAGATGAATTACACAAACATAACAACTATTTTAACATGTTGACGGGGTGGGATGGTGGTGGTGGTGTATGCAACTACTATTTCTATTGTTAGTTAAGTAGGGATAGTCATAAATGTTAAGTTAATGGACAAATGATGAGACTGATAAATGAATCAGTTACGGACTCTATGATTCTTTTCTCAAAATGTATATATCATGAAACAAGTTTTTTTATGGTGAAAGTAATTCACAGTTATGATAATAAGATTTATGAAATTCCTTGTAGAAAAATAATTCACAAGTGTTATGCAAATAAAATGCTTATAGAACTCTTATTAAATTTAGGTTACTAATGATTTCAAGTCAAATTATTGTTGTCGATGCAAACGTCATAATACAAATAAAAATCAGAATGGGTTTTGTAGAGAGTTTAAGAAATTTCACAGATTGAAATCATGAGTCAGTTGAAGCTAGACCACCATTGAAAACCTGGAAGCCCTGGACGGCCATCTCGTCCTGGTATGGGACTCCTCAGCAGTGCGCATCTACGATCCCGCACCACGCGGAGCTCGAACACAGGACCTACTGGCTTCGCGCGCGAGCACTTAACCACTAGACCACTGAGTCGGCATCCAACGGTGTTAATGTCCTGGGTCCGAGCCCCGTGTGGTGCGGGATCATGGATGCGCACTGCTGAGGAGTCCCATACCAGGACGAAACGGCCGTCCAGGGCTTCCAGGTTTTCAATTGTGGTCTAGCTTCAACTGACTCATGATTTAAACAAATAAAAATATTTGTTAATGATCATTCAAGGAGTAAGATCAATGTTTGAAGCAAAGTAACGTGATTTAGTATTGTTTGTCCAATCCTCGGTTAGTTGTTAATGTCTAAACAGTAAACTAGAATATAGTTCTTTTCTTTATAGGCAAGTGATCATTTAAACAACGAATGGAATAACAAATAACAGATAGTTTTATAGATATTAATATACTAAAGTGATTAGATTAGTTGATTTATAGAGATTCGTAGTAGTGTTAATAGTTGAATTCATGAGCCGACCAGAAATAAAAACCTTGAATCACTGAACGGCCAGTTTATCCTAGTATAGGATTCTCCAGAAGTGCACATTCACGATTCTGCACCGGAGGGACTTGAATCCAGGACCCAGAAGTTCGCACACGAACTATTAACCTCTCGACTACTGAATTGACATTCAACAGTGTTAGTTATTTTATCATGTTTTTTTTACTAAGATGACTGAATAGTTTTGTCTATTAATTATGGTGAGAAATTTGAAGAGTTTCCCTTCTATGGAATAAGTTATATCTAATATCTGTGAACTATAATTATCGAAAATAAGTCCTGAAATAGGTTTGTTTCTTTATCTTTAAAAAAACTGTACACAACAATGAATTGAAATTTAGTATAATGAATTCTATTCATTCATTTATTAAATAAATCATTCAAATGATCTGATCACTGTATATGTTCTACTAAATTTCAAGTTCAATTCTTTATTCATTATCTACATGATATGATTACATCATAGTTCCATATGAATAGATAGTGATAGATTTTTATGAAATTGATTATGTAAATATATGCAAAAAGCATTCAGATAGAAAGGTGATATATCATTACCCTTCTCTTTCATGTTCGAATAAATGAAGATGTTAGGATGTAATTTTATTCAATCTTTTCAAGGTTCACTAACTATTTCGATGGTAGCATTCCATAATTAAAGAAAAAAAACAATCAGAAGGAATAATTTGACTTTGTTCTAGATCTTTAATATAAAGATTGACTTTTTTTATTATTTGATGAGCTACAGAGTATTTACATCTTATCAGGTTAGGATGAACGTTAATAATTATGGGGTGTACTTTGAAATTAGAAACACGATCTAAGTTGATTTCATTTCCCATCATTTAAGGCTAGTCGTTAATAATAGTTGAAATGTTCATATATGAAAATAAAAGTTGTCTATACTGTTGTAATGACGTCTACCAAACAAGATCGACTGTGTGAACCATAGATTTTCAATCAATTACTTCGTTTAATCTCAGTTTCATTTCTATGCGTATACTACTATGTTGTAGCAAAAGTGTATAAGTGAGAAAATGTGTATTTTGACAATGAATTGATAATTATTCACTAAGTGTTATCATCTTGAAACACTTGCTCCAGTCATATAAAAAAATTAAGTAAATATCATTTCAGTAGCTATCTGACCAAGTAATGTTCTCTTGTTATTGCCACAAGGTCTCAAGAACAGGAAGGAACTGGATTTTGAAATTCGGTCAGATAATATAGGATAATAGTAGAGTGTTAGACTACTGGTTTATCATGAATTCATAAGTAGAGAGTTTTACCGATTACATGTAACTCCATTTATTTATTCATTTATTTTAACACATAGATATTGGTACAAGGAGGCACCAAATACATATACGCCACACAAATCTCATTTTATACGTGTGAAGGCTGTGATACTGCCTGGGTGCCCAAACCGAAGTAGGTGGTTTTCTTAGGGGACCACACACAGAGCCTTTGACGTACAGGTTCGATCCACAAGACAGTGGAGCAAAGTAAGGAGACGCAGTCTCATGGTAGCCGGTTATTAACGATTAGTTCATATGCCATTTGTTCCTTCAGGATACTGGAGCCCATGCTCACCACTGGTATGGAATCAGGATTTTCTAACTCCTCTAAGTGGAATCTTTACGTCCACCAACCTGGTTAAAGCGCCGGACATTCGCTTTTCGTCCTCTCAATTTCGTAAACAACAGTAATACCACGAGAAGGCAGTGAGTAGGACTTCCCTGGCAGAGGCTATATACGCGTGGCCATGTGAGAGCATTTGGAGAGAGAGAGCGGACTCTCCCCACTTTCGGCCATACCAGGGCATTTGGAGGCATGTAACTCCATACTTTTATACATTTACCAAACATGCTATAGAGTTGAATCATGTTTTGAATCCAGTTAAAGAATATGTCTTTATAATCAACGCAAGTGTTCTTAAAAATATGTTACGAAAGAAGCTCACCACTTACATTATATACTTCACTTTTATGAATTAGATAGGCATTATTAATACTACTGAATTTTAAATATTTAGTTGTCAACGCGATTAGGCTTCAATTTTTTTAGGTGGTGATTTGAAAATAAAGCATTCTCTATAAACTATAGCAATACTACTACGACTAATTTCCATTACGGCTAATTTTTATCAAGCCCTTTTATTAACTTCTTTAACAGGCAATGTTATACATTTTAATTATAAAACTTGACATTGTTTTATTTTTCTTAAAATTAAAACAATCACTTATTATCTGTTTAGCATAAAATTTTACAAAAAAATCAAATTAAATTAACCATGTAAACATGTAATCAATAGGTAGGACAGTAAAACAAAAATGGTAAATTATGGGTTCTCGCGCACATGTTACATGTTATCGCGTACTTTTCTATATATATATATATATATATATATATATATATATATATATATATATATATATATACATATATATATATATATATAGTGATTGAGAACATACATATTTGAATACAAAATTACAGAACGTTTTAGTAAAATCTGAGAATTATATTGTAAATACTTCATTTGCAAAATGTCGATCAATCGTCTCATACCTCAATGTTCTTTCGTTTCCACACCAATCATTCTTTGTTCTCGTTCTCTTTTCTTTGGTCTTCTTAACATCCTGCCTCCAGGCATTTCACTTTCGATTGATGGTATGTACCACTTATATCTTCCGACATCAGTAGCACACGCCACAATATATATACATATGTTAAAATAGGTTCGAAATAGGATCCAAAGATAAACAATACTGTTCACTTATCTTTAATGTTCTGGTTTAAATTACAGGGATCATCATTGAGAGATCATTGTTTTGGAGATCATTGTTTTCACTCTTGTAATAAAACATACTTAGTATCAGTGACTAAAACTTCAGGGGAACTAAAAACTTCACCATTGACTAACAATCATTTTAATTTAGTTAGGTAATAATGTCTCTCTTTTCCTTGTCCGAAAAAAATTATTTTAGTGGATAGATAGAGTGAGGATAGCAGAGGTAGAATGGGAGTTTTCTCCAATTTGAGACATGTTAGCTGGAAATGTTTTGTCATTATTTAATGCTAAATGAACGGGAAATGAATCTTTCTGAACGATTTCATCCCTGTAAATATTAAGAGAAAACAATGTATCATTCTGTATCGATTCAATTGCAATGATAAGCCTTTAACAGCTTTTAATTTTGCATAATCGTATGTTTCGTTCCAGTGGGGCAAGCAGAGGATCATTTATAAAAGAATCCTCACGAGAAGAGAAACGACAGATATGTAGAACGGACGACTTAATAAGCACAAATTTATTATTGGCTAAAACGGGGTTCTTTTTATAGGTAGATAATTTATCAGGATGTTGCGCGTTGAGGTGACGCTTTTTTTCTTACCTTGACTAATCAAGTTATAACTTAGCATACTGATAGTATTACTCTACTAAACTTTCAAAATATTGTAATTCCTTATATATAATCTTTCGGAGACAGTTTAGTAGTAAAATATACACTGAATTTATATGGTGTAAGTAGTATAAGCTGAAAGTTAAGAAGTCTGATGAATTGGTTAAAAACATACATTTGGAATTTATTTAAATATAAAAAGGTAGAATATCACAGATAACTAATTTCTTATTTGATGTTACGAGAATGAACGAATAAGCGTATCAGTAAATTTGTAATGGTATTTAAAAATGAAATTATATTGTACATTTATGAAATTCCTAAAACACTCCATCATTGTAATTTCACTGTCAATGTAATGGAAAAAACCCGGAAAGTCCTTTCAAAGCATTTTATTATACATAATTGCTATTAATTTTTTTCCTTTCCTGTGCCTTGTAGTCCAACCTTTATTCAGGTCTCTTTTAGCCACGCTATGTGCTCTTCGGTTTTCCTTGTATGTTTTGATTATTTGACTGTGTCTAAAGATATAACATTTACTACCTAGTTAAAATGTTGCATGCTACCGGACCATTGGAGCTAAGATCGTGCTCGACTAAACTTGATGTCAATTGATGATTGTTAACTTTTGACTGGGTTCTACGAGCGGTTAATGGATTACTTTTTTAATTCTCATGTATCGAACTGTTATTTACGAACGATTACTTTTCACATTAAGCACGTTACTTTGTGCTAGAGAAATCTTTGACTCTTTAGCACAGGATGTACTGTTTGAGATACTTCGTATCCTTGGTATAATTTGTTTTCTTTCTTGAATTAAAACCGTGTAAACTGAGCAAAGTGTCTGTGTTAGTATAAGTCGTTCAAAAACAATCACCATACAGAAGAACGTAGTTCGACATATCCGAATAAGCTTCAGCGTCTTAGTTTTGCATTGGGACCGAATATTGGGATTTAGACCGTTTCGGTCTGCCAGTCAGATCATTCGGATAATTTCTCTAAATCATTCTAAAGCTTTAGACTTTTTTAATTTAGTTCTTATCGCTCCCCATATCTTGACATCGTAAGCATATAACAAAACCAATGATGATGGGAAACTACGAAAGTCATTCATGTCTAGAAGCAACAACACTGGCTCCAATACAGTACCACTAGGCACTCCGCTAAGCACACTTTTCCAGTTAGACAACTTCTAGTTCACCCATAAACTTTGTCGGTGGCCAAGTTTAAAGTCCTATATCCACGTAAATGAATTGCTTCCAATCCCAATATCAATTACCTAGATAACAACTTATTGTGAAGAACTTTGTCAAAAGACTTACCCAAGTCGACGTAGATTGGGTCTATAGGTAACTTTTGATTTATAAGAGCGCATCAACTTCCACGGGCTACTAATAAGCTAGTTTTACATGAATAACTTTCTCTAAAATCATAGTACTTTTAAGAAAGAATCCGTTTTTTGTCACAAAAATCAAACAACTTCTGAATAATCTTGTCTCAAGTTTTAAAAATCGTGCTGGTTAGGTTTACTGGTCGATAATTACCACGTGTTCATCTCGTACTTGTTTTAAAGACAGAACTTATTATGACGTTCTTCTAGTTTTTTGGTAATCGACTCTTGGTTGCAGATGGATTAAAACACATATTTGAGGGGTTCGCGCCGGAACTGGCCCATTCCATTAGTAACCTAGGGTGTATTTCATCTACACCCCCAGATTTACCTATATCACGCTTATTTAGTAAAGCAAGGAGATTGTCTTCTACAATGGTCGCAGTGTCCAGTGTGTGTCTGTGTGTCAAAGGCAAAAATGAACATCTTTGTGGTATATAAATTGTAGTATATTCTGTCGAACTAATTAAGATGTAACACCAGTTAGAATCGGAATAGCTCGTATAAGAATGATGAGAAGATGGAATTGAAAAGAACGGGAATGTAAACAAAGATTAATCTTCATGGCAATGAAGAAACGATTAAGTTTGAGACAACTGATGAAAGATACGCAAATGAAGTATTTGATGTTTTGTTTTCGCATTCAGTGAAAGAACTCTGAAGTTTTGCATTCAGTAGTAAATTGGTCCTCCCCACGTGACTTTGCATTCACTACAAAGTTACTTAAGTAGTTTAAGGATACCTTTGCTGTACTATGGACTCAGCTGTACTTTGTCTCATTAAAATTGCAATGTTGCCTCTTCTCTTGATCCTTTATTTTATGTACGATTATATGCGTTTGAGCTATTCTTTAGACTCTTTAACAGTCTTTTGATTATGCAGTCCACGAAACTTGAGGATAATGAGTCATCAATATTTCGAGCTTGCTGATGATAGAGTTTTCTCCCATCAGTACCTTGTAACACAAATCTCGTCCACATCCTTCCCATTTTATAAAGACAGGCGCGGATCTCCTTAATGAACCACGGTGGAGAGTTTCTCAGATTCTTTGGAGTAGTTCAAGGGACTTGCCGTGTCAATATCCATCTTATTATGACATACTTCCGTCAGCAATCGAATAGGTTAACACAACAATGAAAGCAAAAGCATCTGTGAGACTCAATATGGCTTAGTAAATTGGAATATCAGCTTCTAATCCTCGAATAACACAGAATACCTAGACAACTTGCTGAAACCGGAGGCTGTTTGTAAATACCGGAAAACGCCGTAGAGAACTAAGATCGTTGTGTTTGAGATTAGGTGGTGATTGGAGGTAGGATACCCTGAACCCGGGTTTCTTGCTACTTAGCGCTCATCAACAGGGTGTACCCGTAATTTTGAGGTAAATGATGCTCCCTGATGGATTCGATCCCGTGTCACCCAGCTTCACAGTCAGAGACGTTACCACTGAGCAATCCGAGCCGCGACCAACTACCTGTAGGACTGAGATGTAATCACAATTGATTGATCACTGGGTGGTGATCAATGCCATGTGTGTCAAGTCCTTATTTAGTGCAGATCGGGTGCTATCGACCATCTTGCCATGCGGTCACCAGTCTATGTGACGACACTGCGTGCACTATGTTGAGATCCGGGTACAAGGTTTCTTGTGGACTAGCTCCAATCACCGTTGCAACATAGTCGATAGTATTCGATCTGCACTGATAAGGACTTGACACACTTGACATTGATCATCAACCTGTGATCAATCAATTATGATCGTTGTGTTTGATGTTGGTGTGAAAGTTTTATTCTTTAACATCGAGTCTTTCGTTCGGATGATGTTGACTATCTTGACCGGTATTCCATCGATTCGTAGATATAGCTTATTGTTAAGAGAAATATTAAGTTGGAAAAGCTATCTTATTACTAGTACCGTCGTTTTGCAGATATCATGGTGAATATTGTTGGTGAGTAAATTGTACTGAGCTAGTTATCGGTGTTTACAATTTATCAGGCAACAGATGACCATTCTGTCTCATTACATGTCAGTTCTGGTTTTCACATCCAACCGAAGTTAGCTGATTTGCCTTTATTTCAGCGTTTTAAAAATAAACTCTACCGATGCCCACACATTTTAGATTCCACGACATCTTAAGTCATTCAAACAGTCCCACATTATGGACTTCAGTGAAGGACAGTCGGCTGAAATCTAATCTCTTCAAATATTCTACAATGAAGAACTTCCTCCACAAAATGGTCATCTTACATCCTTCCTCACCAACTCTTCACGAACACCTACAGATGCTGAGATCTTGGTTTGCTGATCACAGGTACCTTAGAAACCAGTGCCAGTTACCTGGGTAATATGAACAAAACCTACGTCGTTTTTTTACAAGAAAGCTTGACCCACTCACCGCAAACTGTTCCTAATATTAAAAATGATAACCAAGTCTTAACTTCGCTTCAGAAGGTGGATGTAAATCGTTTGGAGAATGCAGAAAGAGGCTTAACGACTGAGGTTTTCAGGTGAAAACTATCCCGGCAAAACAGCGAGTAAACAGCTTTCTTCAACATTGCAAGTTAATACCCCTTCTTTTACATTCTCCGCCCTATAAATCTACAGTTCATTTTAAGCTCATCTTCACTACAGTTCACACTACTTTATATTGTAATAGCTGATCCTCAACACGACAATACTTGATGACACAATAACAAATGACCCCAGCCAATTCACTGTTTGCTGAAATAGAAACTTCGATAAGAGTAAATAAATGTAAGAGGGAGTAACGCGGAAAATACTGAAGTACATATCACAAAGAAAAATCTAAAAAAACATTTCGCTAGGATTGACTGAAAATCATATAACTTCTGCTTAACATCCAAGGGGTTGTATTAAGAAATCTACTGGGCTATACAAAGTCACCAAAATATTGAGCGTCGGACATTCCCTTGAAAAAGGTCGTTGGTCGCGGAATTGTAGTAGCTTAGTCATGTCTTCTATCGGTAGTGGGGTTCGTCTCTAGTTCTTTACAATTATTTTTTTAGTATGACCTTACTGCATCGCAGTTCTCTCGAGGCGGAAATGTTTTTCAGATAGAGTATGCCTGTAAGGCTGTCGAAAATAGCGGGCAAGAAATAACGTCATTATTTTACCCATGTTTTTAGTACAGCCATTGCTATCCAGGGTAAAGACTGTGTAGTTTTTGCTGTGGAGAATATTGTCACATCAAAACTTTACGAGCCCGGTTGTGTTAAACGAATTTATAATATTGATGACCATATCGGGATGGTAATTTATTAGTTACAATGCCCATACATTCTAGGTGGTGATGGGATTTCAAACTGACGCCAAGGCAATCGTTGAGGCAGCCAGAGAAGAATGCTCAAATTATCGTAATAGCTTTGGAAGCCGTATACCTCTCTATGTATGTTTCCCGTTTGCTATATTTCTTTCTATAGTCTCTGACGGAACGACTGGCTATGTACATGCACGCTCATACACTTTATAGTGCGGTCAGACCGTTCGGTGTATCAGTTTTGCTTGGTTCCTACGAAAACGATGGTCCTCATTTGTTCGTGATAGAGCCTTCCGGGTTGTCTTTTGTAAGTCTCCGCCAATATTGTGCCGTAATTTTCTTATGAACTGCTGTTTTACTCTGAGGTAGAGTAGTTTTTATTTGAGTAATGGGCGAGACTATAATATTTAGATGAACCAATCAGATCTACGATAACAGGTTAATATATTAACGTTAAGTCATTAGAGATAACTACATGTTTGTGTTTACGGAAAATCTGATATATGTGTACATTCATTATTAGCATTAAATCATTTTCGAATACTTCGACTAATTCTATTTTCTGAACATAATGGGGCAAATATAGTGTGCTGTTCGCTACTGCGTGGTGCAAAGAGAGTGAGTAATGCTGAGCTCCTGAGTTAAATATTGATAAAAAAAGTTTGATGAGGCTTTATCCTCAGTGAACATATCTGGGGATGTTTCATATGCAGTCATCGCATACCCTAATACGCATCTAAGGGTAAACAGATTTAGACATGCCACTAGGTTATAAATTGTTAGTCCCCAGGTGTCGACAAGTGCCGAACTCGTCCTCAGACACCGTGAAAAGTGCTTTGTTGATGTAGTCTGAAATCAGTCTTAATAACGCGACTACATTCCTTTTGTCTCCTAAATCCAAATTTTAGTATCCCGTATTTCCGATTCTAAGTTTTTCACCGTTCTTTACTCATGCGGATCATTATCCATCCTGTTTCTTTATATTCTCAGTGCTTAGCAAGGCATGTTATGCAGTCTTAACGTTTGCTTTGTTCACTTTCTGCAGTAATTAAAAATTGTAATTTTAGATGAATACTTATAAAATCCGTACTTTTGTCACACTAGTTTTGAACAACTTAACAATAGTTCTGTTATGAAGTTTTCGAAATCCAATTGATTCTGATAGTCATTGCAAAATTTCCGTCATTCCATTTCCTCCATTAGAATTGAATCTCTCATATTTTGAAGTGCATTATTTGTCAAATCATTACTCATAACATGCTTTCGGTTTATTATTTCATCTCACTGCACTGGTGTCAGGTGTGGAAATTTTATCCGATCGACACTCATGTGAGGTCTTACTTTAGTGACTGACTATTTCATTTGATTACTCTTCTCAAGAGACTCTACTCGTCAGGTTGATAAGCCCCTAAATAAAAGGACATGTTCAAAGCCAATTATTCCTCTCAAGTTCAAGCTTGAAAACTAAATTATGGTGTTGTACAGATTATTTATAAAGTTTCAACCTCGGCACTTCAAACTAAGATCTCTAAGTAGTCTACTTATCTGATACATGTGTAATTTGTTAAATTCCTTTCCATAAACTTCTGTATGACGTTGGTTATTGTTTGTCAGCAGTGTTGTTATTAACCTCAGTGTTGTCATACAAAACATCTGGTCACTCAGTAGATGCCCTAGTGACTTCGCTATATTACAGTAAATTTTGATTTGGCTACTTATTATCAAAATAATAAATTTCCTCTATTTTCTAGAATCTATTTACCTTGCAACATTATTGTCTTTACTTTCTTTACATGAAAGGCTTATTTTGGTTGTGCTATTGGGAAAGCCAAACAAAATGCAACAACTGAAATAGAAAAACTGAAGATGAATGATTTGTCTCCTGAAGAATTAATCAAGGAAGCAGCAAAAATGTAGGTCTTCATGACATTTCCCTGTTTATGAGTTCATTGAGTTTACTGATACTTTGGCGCACGTGTAATTGTTCGAAACATCTGAGTATTAGTAAATATTCACCCAGCAAACCAAGTCCATTCAGTTTGTAGCTAAGTAGAAGAATGTGAAGTACATCCGACGTTTCGTAGATCAATATATGTGCCTCTAGAAGGTTGTTGTGTTACCAACTTGTATCTTTTGACTGTGTGACAGCTGCTCTGAAGAAAGTGTGTAGTACCAGCCTGTATCTACCTTTTAAGAGACCTTACCTACATACTCCGATCGAAAAATTGTCTTACTGTTTGAGATGGCACACAGACTGTTCGCTAAATGATAATCACTAAGAACTACGTAGTAAATAGCGTATGATCACTTTGGATATATTCGCAAAAAAAGATACGAAAGGGTTAAAGTCTGACAAAAAGTAGAAAGGACCACTAAAATAGTTTATTTCGTTTTCTTTGACTAAAAAGGAGACAAACGTATCTAACTTTCACATACAGAGAATAGAGTTTGCTCAAATTCATATAGCTCCGGCTACTTGTAGAAGACGAAATCGAAGCTCGCTGGAAAGGCCAGAAGATATACAGCAAACCTATTTAGAGATTTTGGTTTTGTCGACAGTAACAGATCGTTAGGCGTACGTATTTCGTCCGACCCGTTCCTAGCCGCAAAAGATGCTCGTTGGCTAAGTTGGTTAGTAGTTCAGTGTAGCTCAATTCACAGGAGCAGCTGAATTAATAAATGCGACTTGGAGTAGTAAAACCAGCTAACTTACCCTTTGATTAGCCGATCACTACTGGTCGACTAGATAGCATCCTTGAGAGGCCTATCTTGTAATTTCGTTTTTAATAACATACAAATTGACGGGATAGCAGTGAGACCTTTTTAGGTGTTATCTTACCTAATCTCCCTAAACTATTTTAGTAAAGAACTTTCGAGGGAGTTTAACTGTATACCTTCTGTGACTCGTTCACTTGTGAAAAGATTAAAGACAAATGGCATTTCCTTGACATTCTATTATACAGAAAAGATAGGTGTATCGGTATTACAGTGTGCTAAGTAGTTTATGTACGTCTCAATACATATTTCTCAACTTTCATACTTATTCCCTGCAAGGGAAACGTAATCAAATGTTTTTCACCAATTTCCGCTTATTATACAAAAGATCATTAAAACCAAAAGGGATATCAAAGTTTTTCCTAATCGACAGGCGTGGACCATTGAACCCTGACTTAAAGCTATTGCAGTTTCCCAAGACCTGGGGCTTCGTTCGATTCAATGCCTTTGATGTGCATTGCTTGATTCCGAACTAGGAGTGTCGTTTGTATATGAATGCATGTATGAGTTACAGATTATTGGCCAAAACGATAATAGATAACTGACACGCAAGATTACACCCAGAAGAGAATATAGATAACTAACTACACTTAAGAATTACAGTGAAGTTAATAGTTGAAGACAGTGAAGTTTACTTGACACCAGTCCATGAAAAGATGAATATGTTTACAGAGTTGGGAAGAGCTAGCGGCAGGTCTTACTAATATCTGCTTAAAGTACTATCCATATTTATCACAGCGAACTTCGTTAAGTCTTGCCAATTAGCGTCACAAATAAACTAAACGACTATAAGTCTTCTGATATTAATGTGCCTCAAAACATTTTCCGGATTAGAATTGATGATGTGGTAAATCAGTACAGTAATATCATGACTTAGATTTTAAACTAAAAGGGCACAATGGTGACAAAAATTATTAAGGTCACTCCCAATGTTAATCTGTCTTATTGTGTTGAATCAATGGTCACGGTTTTGTTTTTGTAGAATTTATACCGTTCACGATGAAATCAAGGACAAAAATTTTGAATTGGATCTTAGTTGGGTTGGTGCAAGTAAGTCTATCGATCTGATAATATATACATAAGTTTAGATACAAAGGGTATACATCAACCTGTTCCTCGCAAACTCTTTGATGAAGCAGAGACATTCGCCAAACAGGCTTTAGAAGAAGCTGATGATTTAGATGACGAAGTGGAATAAACTATGTACATTTATTATTTTCTAAATATAAGTTTTCTGAAGCACATATCTTTGAGATTTTGTGGTGTCTCTCAAGCGTAGGTTTTCAAACCAATCTTTATAAGACAACAATCATCATTTTGGATATGGTTGTTGGCATTACACCGAGTGTTCCCAGGAATTGATGGGTAGATATAAAACGTTTGATATTCTCTTTGGATATTGGTGTATTTTATTATTATTACTTATTTCAACACAGATAATGGTACAAAGAGGCACCAAATACATATGCGCCACACAAATCTCATTCGATATGTGTGAGGGCTGTGATACTGCCCGGGTGCCCAAACCGAAGCAGGTGGTTTTCTTAGGGGGCCACACTCCGAGCCTTCGATCCGACGGTCTGATCCACCAGGCAGTGGAGCATCGTAAGGAGATGCAGTCCCATGGAAGCCGGTGACCAACAATTGGTTCATTCGCCATTTGTTCCCGCAGGATACTGGAGCCCATGCGCACCATTGGTTTGGAATCCGGTCTCCCCATAACCGTTTATGTCCCACTTACCCAGGGAGTGAGGTGTCCCACCAATTATGGAATAAGTGTGTTATTTAGCGTTTTATTTAATACTAATTTGTCTGTAAAACACTAATACGGTTAATACTATCCGGACAGTTTTTTGAAGCATTATTCATGTAAGTTCTTAACTCTCACCCATTCAGCATGATATAAAACAACCAATATTTGTTGTAGCAAGTGTATTTACTCAAGATCGCATTGATTTTTGTGTTGTAAATGAATATACAATCACAGTATATCAGGAGTTTACTTTGTAGAAATAACCACGATCAACATTACTTTAGATATTCATTATCTATAAGGTACTCCTGGAGCATCGGGGCCAGCGGCAAACGCCTAATAAGTTCATTTACAGGTTGTTTAGGGAAAGAACGATGTTGCGTGGAACGTCTGAGACATGTGCGTATAGTAACTTTAGACCATAATGAGAGACGTTTCGGCTCAGACAAACATTTACTCAGCCAATCATTCACTAAATTATTCAAATAACTAGAATGATCACAACCCATTTGCCTCAATGGTAGAATCTGGGATATATTTCTAGGTACTTTGGTATGTCGACTAGATTCGACATAGCATGCAATTAATATATTGAACAACTTGATTTTGTAGTCAGTTGATATTGAACGTGGCCAGTCTTGAATATTGCTTAGGAATTTCAGACCTAATTTAGCTGAAAAGTTTACAATTAGATTTAATAAACAATATTGATGAAGCACATGAACTGTAGCAGTCATCAATACATTGGGATTAACGTTTGAGCAACTATTGCTACATTCAATATCATCATCAGATATCAATGGTAAGAAATGCTGATACACAACAGACATAAAAATTTCATGTCCAGGAATATTGTTAGATGCTGGAAAGTAAGAAAGGAGATAAATTAATTTCTCATGATTCCCTGGAGGAAGTGGTTGTAATAATTGGCATTCGCGATAAGCATGATTCAAAAATTTGTCGATGGACCACTGAGTATCATTTAAGGGAAACAGTTTTAAATTAGTATACAACACAGCACGTGAAATAGCAAAAGTGAATATATTATGCCAGAAGAAATCGAAGACAGATTTTGACTGCCTTACACTGTGTAATTCCAGAAGTGTTCCTAGGTTATATTCATGCTCATTAAAGTTCGCCTTAGAACAAACTTCACGCCAACAATCGATCCAATCTGTATATGGGAAGCGTAAGGCTAAGACAGCGAAATATAGTACAAGCGGCAGCAAACACCTGTCCGGAACTGTATTTTTAGGACTCCTATCGATATCTGCTAAATTCCAAATCAATTGTTTTTGGACTTCCGGTTGTTCAATACAAATCTTTGGGAATCCCCATTGAGAGAGAACTTGCAACCAAGTTCTAGCAGATGACGGGGGTGTGTATAATCCTAACTTTTGCAAGCGATGAATACAACTGAAGTTTTGACTAAATGGAACGACTTTTCTTAAAAAGTAGGATGAAATACGCATTAAACAAAGAGATAGTTCTTCTTGATGAATAGACCAACGTTCCACAGCATCTGACCCCAAGTAAATCAAAAATTCTTCAATCCCTATTATTGATGGTTCTTTCTACATGCCAATGATAAATAACAAGTAAAGTAACAAATGTATTTAAATTTACATAACTATTGTAATTAAATTATACAATATGCTCTAAGAGTTTATAAATCTACTCCTATCGAACTTCATAATTGTTTCATTTGGAAAGGACATTGTATTTAATGTTACTGCTTCGATATTGTTTCCTTGTTTTAAGTAGTCTCTTTCCTATTACATCAGTACCCAATAAAGTACTATTTAATAATTTGAATTTCGATTTTCAAAGAGTATCATTTTTATATTTTATTTAGGCCTAATATTGTTGGCTGGTAACACAAATAGGGGGTGTACTTGACAGTGTATGTTGCGCAAAACAACTAACATACTTCCTTAAAATGCACCGAGTTTGTAATTTAATAACTGTGCAAGAGCTTACTCAAAATCAAAATAAAAAAAACAGGTCCGAAATGCAGAGGTAATGTAACAACAGAATGTTGATGTTGGAATGAAAGTAGATTAACGTTATCCTATGTAGAGTTAGTGTTCCAATCAGGCAAGCTGTTGGTCCGTAGTTAGAATCTGTCAAAACTATCATGCTGTAAACGTTTACGAGTGGCTAGAGGTGAATGAATAAAAAAGAGACCATCAAAAGGGCAAGGTTCAGCAATTACTGACACTACGTTGACAATGTATGAAAATTAGATCGATTATTGAGACTTACTTCAAGAACAATGGCACAAATTTCCTCAAATTCACTTAGCATGTATGGGACAGCATGAGCCTTTAGGAGCTTGAAATAAGCTAAAGATATTGAAAGGTCAGTATGCAATGCTAAAATCCAATAGCGATCCCGGCGTAAACGAAGAAAATTTATGTCGAGTGCATCCAGGACGTTAGCGGTTAACTAACATGGTTTTAATAATATGTTTTAGTATAATGTGAACACACCTTCACGTTATCTTGACTTAAAGCAGCCACCAGAGGAGGCACATCATCCGCACACCGATAATCTGTTTCTGCTCCTGCACTTATAAGTAGATTAAATGATTCATAATCACTTTTCTCAACAGAAATGGTAAGAGCATCTTTACCCTTTAAAAGATGTTTATTAGTATATTAACTCACCATGAAATTTTTACGTCGAACTTCTGTTACGCAGTCAAGATCCTTGCGAGCTTGTAGAGCAGAAATGCATATTTTAACACACTCCCATGAACCAGACATAGCAGCAAAATGAAGTGGCATATTGCCCTGTTAAATAAAGACAAACTTCCCGACTTACATCAAAGTCAGGAAGATTCACCAAACCTGGATCCTCAGATAAAATTCGTAGTAACATACTGGGGTCCCCAGACAATGCTACTCTGAAAATAGTATGTGCGAATTCCATTGCTAAAAGAGTGTGTATATTGTTTGACAGATTACACTCAATGACTACTGGATGTCTAAAGATAAGTTGTGAATAGTTAAATTGAGAATTTCATCACGAAACGAATCTGAATAGAATAAGGTAAAAAGAAATATATGTACATGCATTTTATTGAAGCATCTCAAAAATCATCAGTTAATACCTAGAATCTATTTGTTTATGATTAACTTATTGTATTTTTAGGTGCTTACAGATGGTGATGTTCGAAATCTGTTATCTTGAGGACATCGACTATCATACATACCATCAAAATCATAATTTCTAAAATTTTAATGTAGCTTACTATCCAATACACTTGACTTTGAACAAGTGTGTGAAACTGGAATAGAAAATGCAACCAATTGGTCAGAGATCGAGTGTATTTGTAAAACATAAAGCCCACCAGCAGAGATAAGTTACATTTTCAACCTAACCTTTCTACCGCCTAATTTATGCAGCTCCTACGCGAACTAACACGTATTACGAGATAATTATGACATAAAGGGCAAAATGATATGAAAATGTGGATTTCAGGACGAAGAAGCAGATTACTATTTCACTCTAGCTGCCATTGTTTTGGACGTAAATAACACTAGATGAGTCGTACAATCAGTTCAAGACGTTATATGAACGTTGTATTAAGTGCTAGCACAACAAAACTTTAAAGTTGCCTAGTTAAAAGATTCGACCACTTCAAGCCGTCAGTACCTATTACAGAAACCACTACACACCAATCACGACAGCTTCCAAGTGAAAAAACCTTTTTTTAATATACTTCGACCTCTTCAGAAAGCTGACCCCTCCATCTTGGTGTATATAGTTTACGTATATCGCGTTTTCCGTGTGTAAGCAATCATATGTCAGCAGCTATTAATAACCGTGAGGCACATAAGATTTTCCAGAAAAGACCCAAAAATAGCATACCGACGGATGTAGATACTCAACATGTTCAACTACAAACCAACCGATTTTAGTCCATAAAAGTTACGAACTGACTCACCTTTTTACTCAAACACTAGGACTGTTCTTGGCTATATCTGTCTCGAAATTTCGTTACATACTGCTGATCAAATCCAGGGTTGATAGGTTCGCCCCGGAATACCAGTTTATTTCTACAAAATAAGTTGAGATTTTTAACTATAGAAAAATCACACGTTCACTTCGTTTTACTACTGAAAGTATTGTCTTAAATCTAGTTATTAAAAGCTATCCTAGCATAAACTTTCAGCTTGAGTTGAATAGCATGGTGATTGACATTTCTATAGAGGTGACTACTTCAGACATTTTGAATCCCATGAGAACCTCATATTAAAAATCTATGACAACACAAACTTCCTGAACAATGAGTACTATGATCAAAGAGATTTTCGTTCAAAATTTTCTATGACAGATATGATAATATAGTCTTCTGTCTTGATATTTCACTTGGATATAAGTTTAGAGACAAGGTGTTTTGATTTCTCAGACTAGGATTGACATTACGGTTGGGCTCTCCTTGTTGTAGTCCAAACAATATGTTCCGTTTACCAAGACCTTTGTTATCGTGACGTTAGCTTAGTTTACTCCGGCCAACCAATAGAGCTTTACTTGACACACCATGAAGCCTGTTGGGAATACTTTCCCATTATCTGTATATTTAATTTAGCACATCAGATGCAAGTTTTTTATCGCATAATAATCTCAGTTGTGAATATGTTACAGATGAGGAGAGCGCGACTACTGGTTTCCATAGAGGAATGTGCTTGATACTTCAGACTGTTCTGTGGTCACATATGAGATAAAACCTAGATTCAGTGGCTTTGATATCATTATTATATCTTTCATCTCCTTATTTAGCCTCGGACAGCACAGTGCATTTGATTACAGTATGAACTAACTCATTCATTAGCATTGCAATGCTCGGAAGAACCTCGGCCAATATTGGTTGTTTCTTAAAGTAAATGCTGTTTAATTCGTTAGGCATTTAGTGTTATTGACAGTGATACAAAGGCAAACCAACCCTATCAAATATCTCGTACGAGATATTTTATATACTCAACGTTGAGTATATAATATCACAAAATGTGGGCAGAAAGTTGAAGAGTTGAGTGAAACAGCAACCCAAATATACAACGGTCTAATTTGTGCACAACTGAAACGAATAGAAAGTCCCCCCCATCGTACTAACTAAGAGTTATACAACCCTGCTACCAAAGGCAAAAACTGGAACACCGCGTTTCGAATGAAGGTCAAGCAGTGAGGGTTGAATACAATTTTTCGTGATGAGTCAGATTTTAGGTTTAAGTGAATACTTTCGTCCAGCGGTAACAAGGTTTCTGAAGACAGCATTTATCATGTTGTTCAACAAACGAATAGTCGATTTCAGTATTTAGATTTGTACGTCAGGATATAAATTAGTAGAGAGAGGAATACTCTCCTCTTAACACGTGTTAAGAGGAGTAAACAAATTACTTAATTAACAAAAAGACATAAGGAGTAATAAAACGAAATGGAGTTTACCTGTGGGACGTTCTTCGGGCATAAGAAATAAGTTCAAGCATGTCCCTGGATGTGATTAAACGTCATTCCAGGTGAAAGAGGGTAAACCTGGATAACATACCCGATAGTCATGTCACATTTCTCAATTGTCCATCTAAGGAACAGTAGTTACGATAGCTGAAGTGGCGCTTTAAAAATGACCGAGCAGTAATGAAGTTTTCAGATGGACTAGCTGTTCTCTGAGTGTTTCTGTGTCAGATTCTGTAAATGGCTTCCGGTAAAGCTTTGCCTTGATCGCATAGGTAAGTTGCATCTTGTGCGCTATCTGGCGACTTCCTGGTCTCTTATAATCCAGAGTCATATAAACTTTGGGAATAACTGACATTATTGTGGATTTTGAGACACTAGCAGATGTAGACCTTAGAAGGCATCTTAAAGAACTAGGTAGTTTGCATTCCTAACAGTATTCAGACGGAATAGAGAGTTAAATATACCTTGCTTTCATCTCTGGGATAACTTTTGCTAGTATCCTAACTTTGTTAAAGATGTCACAAGTATTCGGAGTTCGACAACGCCTTGACCAGTAAAACCTTTATAATCAAAGTATGCCAACGCAGTCTAATCAGGAGTCCAGAATGAAAGAGTTCGAAGTTGTATTTGGAAGGCTATCAATGTGTCGAAGGAATGTTTGGTCTTAGATAGCTAGTGGATGAAAGGGATGAATACCACGGCTTACCTACTCGTGATCTGGGGCAGATGTGTGACCAAGCACCATCAGGTAGGTGAGTCCAGTCACACTAATGTGGTCATCATCATATGTCAATGACTTACAGAACTACTGATTTTGAAGATTTACTTACCATTACAGTGTCTTTTTTCGATTGTCCTTAAACGTTTCCGAAATCCTTTTGGATCAACCCCACATAAGACACTTTTCCATTGCTTACTGGAATCGTTCAGATAGAAAAATAATAAAATAATATTTTGGAGAGAGAGTCAATGGCCAATATAGGTATTTTTGCTCCTCAAGAAATTGCTGATCCTCCAGTTTGAATCCGATTCATTAAAATTGCTGAACAGTTAATAAACAGTAAGAGGAGTTAACGAGTGTGCCGTGTTCTCTCTATCTTCATCCGTAGTGCGGTGTGGGGCGCTATGTTCAGTGTCTTGACATGGTCCTGAAGTAATCCATGTATGGGGAAACCCAGAAACCTGTAGAACTTTTTCACGCTGACAAGCCATTTATGATGCAAGATCTGTCTATCTTGAAGCCATGCTGATTCCTAAAACGTACCTGTCTTTTCTGAATAACTCCCTAGCACGGCTATACAGCGGGATTCGAAATACTTTGTTAATACATGAGGCAATTATGTATACACCCAACTACTGAAGTTCTTCACCATAATAATACACCTGTTTTTTAGTGCTTTGTACAAATTACGTTTGTCGTCGTTTAGTAAGTTTCACCAACCATCTTAGTGTTCCACATTCTTTAAATCAGTCGTAAAATTCCTTTTTAACTCTGAATGTTTATCATAATTAGAAGTATCCGAATTAATGTGGTAAGAATTTCTGAAATAGTGTAATTTAAGGTAGGTAGAACTAGATATGCACAAATGAATGTATTATATTTGTAGTAAATGCGCAATCAGGTACAGAGGAATCATTAGTTCATACAAATATCATAATGTTCTTATATCTGGATTTCACATTTACTGTTGAATATTTTCACGAACTGTGTTCTTTATAACTGTCCGGTATTTTGGATTAATACCTCATGTCGTCCAACATTACTAGTGGAACAAAAGACAACAATCGGGCGAGGTAACTGAAAAAGGATCATTTAAAATGAACAAATTGTTTGAATCATACGAAATATCTACGCGTTTGAGCAAACTTATGTTAGAGACACTGTAGCTTCATGTTTACATGCAACCTGTCGATGACGCACTATTACGACTGAAAGGGTATCTTGACTACAGCAAGATTATTAGTCGCTGTTATTTCATTTTCGTGCCTCACATATCGAATGTGATGACAGTATGGTTATAACTACTTTAAGGGATATGTACATGTACGTTTTCATCCAGAAGCTGGTTATTTGACAGTAGTCTTCATGATTTCTCATCCTTCCATCATCTAACATCGTGGACCTTATACTTAACATCTAGTGTTAGTCATTAGAAGTTTGGTGGAAAATCATATGAGTGACTCAGTGTGAACGGTGTATTAGAACCAGTAGCTTGGTGTGACTGGCGAATCCTATATGTGCTGGTAATTACTGTATTTGTAATATCTTTCGTTCGTGTATATTTTTACCTTACAGATCGATCTATCTCCCTTATGAAATAGTATCGTTGGCAATAAAGCTGAACCAGGTGAACTGCTTGGTTTTTCTTACCACTTCCGATTACTATACTACCTTGGGTGCGCGCTTCATTGTATTATCTAGCAAGAACTAGGTTTGTACTATAGTTATTAATTTCATTTCGATGTAGACACACATTCTTATTGGATCTCCTAGAAAAAACTAAGTCCCTTGAAATTACTACAGATCATTCCCTGAAAACGCTTAGTGACTAATCTTTTTTCAAATATATTGAGAGATGATTGTAGGATCCAAACTAAGGTTTACACTGAAGAATAAGTGTCAAGATAGTTTAGGTACGCGCTTTCGCCCAATTTAAACCAAAACAAGGTGATTGGGTAAATGATGGTACCAGATTTCATTAAAAAATATAAATGTACATTATTACCTAGACAAATATTACCACCCAGTTATCCAACCAATAAGTGTTCAATCAGTAGCCAAATTTAAATTACAATAAATAAACAAGTTGATAAAGTAATTGAAAATTAGTTAACTGAAATAGCTGAAAATACCACATGATGGTTTGTCCTAAAATTCATAATTGTGATCGCAGAGTTTGTCAATGTTGACGTTTAAAAAAACTATTGAAGAGATTGTAACGAACGACATTTCAATTTTCGGTTCAAATGCAGAGCTAGCAAATCAGGGTCTGTTCGATTAAGCCAAACTGGGTTCTTTAACAAATGGAGTACGAAGCCTTTTGTATAGTATTAAATTGTTCTAAAACCGGTTCTAATATGTCAAAGAAAATAGATTATATCCGGACTACAAAATACCTCGAACGGTAGGGGTTGTGCTATACAGTCAAATATTTCTCTGGCACAAAGTAACGTGCTTAACGTCAAAAGGAATAGTTAATTAATAAGAGTTCGATACATGAGAACCAACAAAAATATTCCCAACAAGATGATAGCGGATATCTTCTTGCAGTGGGTTACAGTAACCGTTTTTAGAAGCAGTTGAAGGTCAGTAATCATCAATTTCAACATGCTGTAACAATTAGTGTAGTTGACCACAATATTTTTGTCAATGACCTGACAATACGCACCAGGAAAATTAAACAAAAAAGCTTAGTTTTAACCAAAGGTAAAAAATAAGAGTTTAAACAAAGGAGACTGAGGAATGTAAAACATATTTAAAAGAGTCCTGATTGAAGTTCAACATACAAAACAGAGTAGGAGAATAAATAAATAAAAATGTTGTTTTTTCATAAAATATTCTCCATGCGTTTACAACGTTCTCTTTCAGTCACAGGTAAAGTCAATATTTTAAGGTGGTCGAACACTTCCCTAATAACCATTTAAGCATTAAAAGCCCACAGTTTCGATTGATAGATTAAGGAGTGAAGTCAGATTTGAGTGGCATGCTGATAGCTACTTTTGCCATCAAATGTCTAATATCTTTGTGATCAGCAAGCACAAACTAAGCACTTTACTCTTGTGTCTTTATATTTAAGTATCCTTTCAGTCCCTTGATAGCGTTCATTGAAAGTAGTCTAGTCATCGGTATATAACAGTTCTAGTGATTTGACAGTTATTTGGGGGGGGGGTCGGTATGATTACCATGAGTAACCCAATTTAAACTATTTCTTTCTTACTAGTGAATATGCCTTTTACTTATTGAAAACAATTAATATCTGACGAGAGTCAGTTAACGACAAATGTAGATGTTTTGAACTGAAAAGTTAGTTTTAAAAAGATACCCATTTTATTCTCAGATAACAATAAGTTATAGAAACTTGTACATCATTAACGTAAATTATCTGTGTCGAATGATTGGGGGCCTGATTAAGTTAGACGGGAATGATCTGACGAACCAGCTAACTTCAAATTCATTCATCGCAGTCAGCAGCTAACGTGAATATCAAAGTATTGTAGCTGCTTTGAAGACAGTATAACGCAAAAAACGTTCTTACAGAGATATATTAGTAAAAGTAGGTACAAGGAAGAGATTGTGACCACCACCTCATGGGCCAGTCTGTGGCGTGCGACTAATTGATGTACGTTAGTTTTCCTTGAACTTGAAAATAATCAGTGAAGTGTTAGGCATTCAGTGTCCCGTCTGCTTAATGATTTGGCTGGGTCCCAGTGAAACTTTGCCAGCCCTACAAAATTGTGAATTTCATACAGACATCTTTAATCAAAATACCAGATCATGCATTTTGGGAAATGATATCTGATTGGATGTGGGATTGTTATATGCATTAGTTCAGTTCTACTGGTCAATTTGTGCTCAGTTGTGTGAATAATTAGGATTTCTTGCATGTCAGCCCTTTTAATATTCCTGTATTTGGTCATCTGTCACATTTATTCATCTGTTTATCATATTTGTAGTGACTCACCTTTATCACGAAAACACGATTGGTTTATTGAAAACAATTATTATTGTAATCAATTGTACAAGTGACTGTTATAATGTGCTTTTGTTTAACTGTGCTAAAAAGCATCCATTATACACACACTTTGATTGTGCTTTCGCGCGAATTCGGTTACGTTCTGTAACTAAGATTGTATTCTGGCACGATCTCAGTATCAATTCGATACGACGAGATCGCCAGCAAATATATCTCGACTTGGTCCATTAACGGCCTTCTGATATTTGGCTTCCGGGGGGTTTATGGAGTCATTTGGCACAAGTTTCTTGGTAGCGGTATTCATAGTCAATTTCGACTCGACCCCACACTACATATTCTATCACTATATTGATCGATAAATACTTGAGACGCGCTGACTAACTGACATTTTTGACAGTCTACATCTATTTCAATACAATGAAGATTAGACCAGTCTAATGAAGTCCTGAATTTATTTCACCTTGATGCAATCGTTAGTGATTGTAAGTGCCAGTGCCAAAATAAATTCAATGCAATTACAGTGAGGTGTAATTCTGGTATTCTTTCAATAGTACTACTATTTCAGTCATGTTCTGTCCGTTGATTTCAATAATACTTTGTTATTTACCATCGCATATGCTGGTGGATGCAATTACTGAAATATGCATTTAAGAACACATGTATTCTAGATCTTACTTTATTCATTTGTCCTCAGTTATAGATTATCAAGATAAGGAGCATAACACATGCACACGTGTATCTATAACTTCATCTATTCCTGCGAAAAGAGCTATGTTGAGCCTATAGCCAGATGACTGTGCAAACGAGTTGGTGAACACCTCCCTTCATGGTCAGGAAAGAACATAGTCGGAATAACACGCAGCAACATTCTGTCACACTTGATCAACACCGGTCATGAGGCAGACAAAATGAGTCATCTAAATTAGTTGTTTATCTAATACCTTTTTTTATGTTGTTTGACCTCGTCTCTTACTGTTACGTCCTTAATCTATCTACTTACAATATACAGAAGAATATATGTCTCAATTTGGATTAAGGCCTTGACACAATAGACTGACTGATTTAACACTGAGGCTAGAAACGCGTGAGTCCGAAGTGGGATTATCTGGCTTGGGTAGAGAGACGAAAACTATCCTATCACCTTATTAGCTGACTAGCGCCTGCGAGAGAGAACACAAGTCAACTGGAACACTACTCCATTTATTCTCAATTACGATCGGGTTCCCGGTTCAGATTAGTGCATAAAGTACATGAATAAATTTATGGCTAACACGACCACAACGTACAAACCATTAGGAAAATAGAATTATGTCAGAATGGGAGTTTGTGGATATTAGGGTAGAAAATAGAGTGTAAAAGATAACTTTGTAACAGAAAATGATATGGCAGTAAATCATACATCAAAAGAATGCTTATTAATAATATTATTATTGTCATTAGTAGTAATAGTAGTAAGAGTGGTGGTAGTAGTCGAATTCGGTATGCTACCTACTAGTTTTCGGAACTATTCATGTTGTACTCTGGTAGCTACCTATAGATCTGTGTTCAATTCAAATCCATGAGGGCAAACTAAGTTATTTTATTTGGAGTTTGTAGTGGCCGTGGTTCGTTAACCAATTACTCCCGTAACCGTTATCATATAATCCTCAACGGTGTTTGAAATCAGAAGGCAAAGAGAAGCAGAGACTACAGTTTTATTAGCAGATAACTCAGACCGCTAAGCAGAGAGGTGAATGAGTAAGTCAGCGAGTCGAGAGTGTATATAGGATTAAATGTACATGTATATATTATAGGGAAATGAATGGATCATCGAATCAGTTAAACAGCTAATAACAAGTTACATTGGTAAACCAACGGACGAACTTCGTCAACTTGGTTTTTACAATGATGTTACAAAAAAGCCATGAAGATAAAATTTGTGGATTAAGTTAAACAAAATGTTTTATGCAAATTTCATCAATTTTACCCCTGACTCAGCTAGTAAAATCGTAAAGAGAAATGTATATAACGTCTATAAGAGGCTGTTTCAACATCAGAACTAATTCTTCCGTGCCCATAACTATTTTTTAGTAGCCGATTATTTCATGCTAAACTTAACCATACTTAATGTTATTAAGGAGGTATTTAAAACAAAAAAACACTTTCTTAGTTAACGAATAAATTTATTAACCAAATAAACAAGTGTCACAAAATTGTTTTACATTTTCTGTGGTCCTATAGGTGCCGTACTTTGGCATTTTGCAATACCTGTTTTCCACAATTCTTTAATAGGCACAAGGTCGGAACTTCGATATTTTGTGTACTGATGATCATCAACTTCAAGATTGTTTGATCTAAACGGACCACTTGACCATTCATCATGATCATGGTTACTTTGTAATTCTGTTGTTTTTTTAGAAGAAAAATGAACTATGGTGTTTTGGAAATATTTTAACGTCAATTCATGTTCCCGAAATTTATACCTGTAAGTTAATTAAAATATTACAGAATTAGAAGTGAAAATTCGACAAAAAATGAATACCTTTTTTGATGTATGTATGCAATACAGATAACTAAATTAATCAATGAATCTATAATATTTAGTTAGATACTATTGACAATGGTGGTTATCCGCGGCTTATTTAATTCTAGTTTAGAAAAGAACAAACAACTAGCAGTAGTGCCCACCGCAGCATCTCAGTCAACTCATCTAGACCGGACTAGGCTCAGAGAACAAAACTCCACCAAAAACTAGCAGTAGTTTTTGAAACTAGTGAAGTAACTTAAAAGTTTAAAATATCGTTAACTATGTCTTAAATATTTTCCTTCATTCACAACTATTTGATAGATACTATTTTATTCACGGATCTTGTGTTTATTATCTAATAACCGGTAATGTTTTCTTTATATATCTAGCGCTTATAACTAGTCTAGTATGTATTTAATGAATTAACGCCATATAACTGACGGCTCAAAGTACGAAACATAATCATTATGAAATTAAATTTATTTATCAATAAATTTACTGAGAGTACCTCATAGAAGAAAATTCAATAGACCCTTCTTAGTTTTTAATTGTCAAATGTTGATTCTACCAAAGGTAATATTCAATTTGTTAGTTATGTTATCTAGTAGTTGAATTCATGAGTCAATTGAAGCTAGATCATCACTGAAAACCTGGAAGCACTGGACCGCTGTTTCGTCCTATTGTGAGAGTCCTCAGCAGTGAGCGTCCACGATCCCGCCTCACGAGATTCGAACCCATGACCTATCGGTCTCACGCTTGAACGCTTATCCTCGAGGCCGTCGAGTCGGCATCCAACGGTGTTAATGTCTAACGTCAAGTAATCCACGAAATTGAGCGACACATCCATCATTGTCTTCCGTGAGTTACTATTTCACAACAGAGCCGGTTGAACTCCACTGGTCATTGCTTCTCACTAGAATTGCAGGAAATATTTCTTGAAGACCGTCACTAGTTATGCTATTCACATCTAAAACCACATAATATACTCATCGAAACATACTACTAACAAAGAGTTTTAAAAGAATAAGACTTAGCATATTTTACTTTGCAATAAAAAAGTATATGTTCAAGCATTAAACAAATATCTTTTTACAATTTATTGTAGTTCTCACCTAATTACCAGCATCTACTTTGAATTTATAAACTAAGCAAGAATGAGTAAACATCGATTGATAAACTATAAACAATTTACTAAAAGCGGTAACTGTTGTATGTACTCTTATCAGATTGACTTATACAACTTTTTAGGTATTCGACGTACATGATTGATTTATGGAAAAGGGATTAATCAATTTATCCTATGAAGAACAGTTAATTTATAGGGTGACTGCTTTTGAATTTCCTAGAACTAATCTTTTATCGTCACATTTTGAATTATATAAATCAATGGTTTTTGAATAACATCATCCAATGTTTGTGAAAACATTTTAAAACAATTCATTTGATGATATAATATTCACCAAGCTCATTGCTTTTCATTGTAATGTTGTGGAAATGTAGACAAACGAATATATTATTAAAAGCTGTTTTCTCTTTGGGGATTTTCTCAATCAGTCAGATACAACGTAAGACCAGGAACATATATGCATCGGTTCATGTTGTCACACCTCATTAGCACAACGAGATGAACACCGAATTCACAGAAGTAGTTACTTCAATAGTAGTAATGTATAAGAGAAAGATTGGGTATAAGGATATAGTACAGGAAGAAAGAATTAGTTGGTAGAAAGAAAGATATGAAGTGATTTAAATATCACGGTTTAAGTGAAGACAAAGAGTGTATACACCTACACCATTGTGATCAATTCCGAGCCATGTCACCCAGAGTCTTCAACCATTGTTTGATATAGTCAAGTAGTCTGCGTCTACCGACATGGCTCAGACCAGAAGTTATTGACTTCAATCACTGATGCCACATTTTGGTTTGGCCTCCCCTAACTTTCTCAACCATCTCTAACACTAATCAGCTTTGCGCGCCGTGGTGACTGGTATTCAGAAGATATCAAGTAGATAGAAAGTTTGATTTTGAAGTCAGACATTATCATCATCGTCAACATTAGTAAAGTTTATTTCTATCATACTTAGTTACTTTTATGATAAATAAGACATTCAGTGAATTCCTATAAATAACCAAAACAATTACAAGTGAATTAAACTTCACCCCATTGCACAGGCAAGTGGCTATCAGGACTCAGTAGCTAAGTGGATAACGCGATGGCGTTTGAAGCGAGCGGTACTGAGTTCGAGTCCCAGAGTGAACATCAACTCTGAGATGCAGGTACATCCAGCTGACGAGTCCCAAACAGGACGGAACGCGCGTCCTGGATTCCACTGCTAGCCACTATCCATCTTTGCTTATAATGCTTGTAAATTAAGGCAATATCGAGGCATACGCACAGTATGCACATATGCCAATAAGAGACTGATCAATTTCAGTCCTAAAAACATCAATGGGAAGATTCAAGTAAAACAATATCAAGTGAATTACCAGGAATGATAGATTCAGAAACCTAATAATCCTGAATCTTCATTCTTATCAGAACTCATATAGAATAATATTCTCAATCAAATATTCACCAAAATGGTATTATACAACAGTAAACCAATGAATATTCATGTAGAGAATAATCTGATCATTACTGATACGTATTCGCACAACGTAGATAGTTATTCATGATTAGATTAAAATAAAACTTAATCTATTAGTACGAATGCATAGAATTATAGATTTAAACATCAGTTAGAAAATAAATGAGTCCTACAATAGGACGAAACGGCCGTCTAGTGTTTCCAGGTTTTCAATAGTGGTCTAACATCAATCGCTTCATGATCTCAATCAAAAACTTAACAATCTCTACAACCCCTAAAACTGATAGAAAATAAATGTTTGACTGTTAATTGTAGATTATATTTCGATTATCTAGTAATGTGTAAACCTTATTCATTAGAAAGATCAATCATCGGAAAGCTGACATTATTCTTAAATAGCATGATTTATTTTGATGATATAAGAAATTGCAATTCAATATACTGGATCAACTCTTAAAGTTTAAACTTTACATTATACAAGGAAAGTAGAATTATTATTTTATTGTGTAAGCAATCATCATCAGTTGTATAAGATTTGAAAATATTGAACTCATTTTATTGACCTGCCTAAAAGTAGTATGATACAATGCTTACTTACTTACTTACTTACCTATTCCTGTTACTTCCGTAAGGAAGATACAATAAAAGATTTTTAAATATCAGATCATCATATAAACAGTTTATATAAAGCTTATAGCGTTGAAAGAATTCCGTACATGATCTTTAGTATGTTTGAGTTAGTACAGTACATCATAATTATAAAACATTTACTATTTATAATCAAAAATATTTGAATCATTAATTGTACATTTATGAAATTTGTCAGTTGCGCCTAATAGATCTTATTCATTTATTATATACAATAATTTCAACTTACTAATTGATATTGGATCTTGTATTTAATGTTAATATTATTTCTAGTTCGAAATAAAGACCGGTGTCAGGCAAGGTTGCTTACTCTTACCCTTTCTTTTTCACCTCGTGATCGAGTGGATCATGAAGACATCAACATCTGAAGGGGAGCACGGGATACAATGGACATCTAGGATGCAGTTGGACGATCTGGACTTCGCAGATGATCTGGCTCTTCTATCTCAAACGCGCAACAACAAACACCGGAGAATCTTTGGAAGATGTAAAAACCTTTACATATCTGAGTAGCATCATTGATGAACACGGTGGATCTGATGCAGATGTGAAGGCACAGGTTAACAAAGGAAGGACAGCATATTTACAACTGAAGAACATCCGAAACTCAAAACACCTATTATTCAGCACCAATGTCCGAATTTTCAATACAAGTGCCAAGACAGTTCTACTGTATGAGGCAGAAACTCGAAGAACTACGAAAGCCATCTTCCAGAAGATAAAAATGTTTATTAGCAGCTATCTACGCAAAATACTTTGGATCCATTAGTCAGATACTATTACTAAAGACCTATTATGTGAGAGAACAAACCAGATTCAAGCAAAGGAAGAAATCAAGAACAGGCGCTGGAAGTGGATAGGATCCAACTGTATCACAATGCAAACCCTCATTTAGAATCTTCAACGCCAAAAGTGAAGTGAAAGATCAAAGATCACATTACACCAAGAAATTGAGAGATAAACATGAGAAAAACGGACAATAATTGAATAGAATTAGAATAGAAGATCCAAAACAGATTGAATTATTAGAGAATACTCCATTGCAAGTAACAGATGTAAATAACTAAGTAAATAATTATAAGAAACAAATAAAAAAATTCACTGGTTGAAATCATGAGTCAATTGAAGCTAGACCACCATGAAAAACCTGGAAGCACTAGACGGTCATTTCGTCTTATTGTGGGACTCCTCAGCAGTACGCATCCACGACCTCACCCCCAGGACCTACTGGTTTCGCACACGAGCACTTAACCACAAGACCACTGAGCCGATCGGCATCCAACGGTGTTAATGTCTAATCCATCATACACCATTGTCTTCAGTGAGTTGATCTAACTTCAATTGACTCATGATTTCAATCATTGAAATTTCTAAACTCTCCACAAACCCCCCCCTTCTGATAAGAAAGAAAACAAAAACAACAATTTAATGTTATTCTCACCTATTACTTATCCTTTTTGTTACATTATATAATACTGTACCAAATGGTTGTTTTTTTGATGGTAAAATATAAATAAAATCAATTTTAATACGATAAATTAATTTCATCATATTCATAATTGATAATGGTGGACATAGAAATTCTTTATATAAATCTTGTTTTATTATTTGCCAACATGTATTAAATTGTTCATTTGTTTGATTATAATAATATATCATTTGTTTATATTCAATAAATTTTTTTCGACCATTTAAATAAAATGTTAATATTATTGATTTATTAGCATTAATTAATTTTAAATGAATAATTTGTTTTAAATTTATTAAATGATACCATTTTGATTGAGAAAAATTATTGAATGTTGAATCTTTTAAAAAAATTTCTACATTATTTAAATAAGAATGATTGAATAAATGATTCAATAATAATAATGATGATTGTTGTTGATGATGATGATTGAATTGATTCCATAATAAATAAGTAGTATATATAGATGAATGAAAGAAAAAATTGAATAGAATACAAATAATAATGAATAAACAAAAACAACTAAAACATAATATAATACGAATAAGTAACCAATATTTTTGTTTCCATATGAAATTCTCATCTAAATCATTATTATTATTATTATTATTAATTTGATTGAATGGTTGTTTATTATTATTATTATTATGATCATTATGATAATCACTTAATAAATATTGACTTTCTTTCATTATATGATTTATTGATTTCATATAAGAATCATTTGATTTCATATGTATATATGATATGAAACAAATTAATAAACGTAAATTAATCAATAAAATGATACATATCCCTTTCATTAAATAACCAATCGATATTATTGATTCTTGACATGTATATAAATAAGTATATAATATTATTAATGGTAATTCAGCGATCAATATATTGATTATAGTAATACAATCAATTAATAACCATAATGTAAATTTATTTCTTATTATATTAAACCATAATAAAAATTCTATTATATTCAATGTTAATTCAATTATATTAAATAATATTATAGAATAAATCATACGATTAGATATTTGATCATAAACTAAACCAGGTAATTGTTGATTTAAATCATTAATAATAATCCAACTAGATAATGTATTACATAATAATACAATTAAGATTATACATATATTGAATATAAGTAACCATGGTTTGATAAGATATTTCATTACAATAGATAATTGTTGATTCATTTTTTTTTTTAATGAGTAGTATAGTTTGATTTCTTTAATAATGATGAATGGTATTGTTTGGTTGTTTGTTTATTAGTTCCCTTTTTTCGTTAATATTTTAATCGTTAAACAAAACAACAACAACAACAAAAAACCAGAACTGAAAACTGAAATTGATTATACAAGTTTTTTATTGTGTTAAATACTATTCATATGAGTATTATATTTGAAAGAATAGTAATCATCATTTAGTGAGTATGATGAGTACAATTATTGATTATTTCATATTGATTATGCATTTTACAATCTAAAGTATTCATAGGATTCTATAATAATAATCATTATTATTATTATTATGGTTAGCTTTATTTAAGATTACATTCTTGGTACAATATAGAATTCCCAGTACAAATTATTTCAACAAGTTTCCTTTTCACAGATTGAAATCATGAGTCAGTTGAAGCTAGACCACCATGGAAAACCTATAAGAACTGAACGGCCGTTTCGTCCTAGTATGGGACTCCTTAGTAGTGCGCATCCACGATCACGCACAACCACGAGATTTGAACCCAGGACCTATCACTCTCGCACCAGGCTCTTAACCAACTAGACCACTGAGACGGCTGGAATCCAATGGTGTTAATGTCTAACTTCAACCAATCCACGAAGTTTCGCCACTGTACACCATTGTCTTCAGTGAGTTGATATCTCACAACAGACCTGGTTGAACTCTACTTGTAATGGCTTCTCACCAGAACCCCAGGAGTATCTCTTGGAGTCAGTCACTAGTGAGCAGTTGATTATTATCAGAAGTGGTTTGTGGAGATTTTAGTAACTTCACAGATTGAAATCCTGAGTCAATTGAAGCTAGACCACTATGGAAAATATAATTTAACCGCCTATAATAACTTCTCTATATTAGGAGCCCAAATGTTTGTTCAACTATTCATTCTAATATTGACGAATATTTATATCAATAATTCAAGTTAGAAATGTCATAAAAAGAAATTAAGCATACATTGGACTCAACTACGTACAGAATATGATAGGCTTTCGGCTAATCGACGAATCAATATCGACGTTTAATTAAAAGTTTATGGAAAAAAACCCGACTATGTTACACTACTAAACTGAACTTAAGATTAAAAAAAAAGAAATCAAATTACTTTAGTGAAGCCACTTATGTATGAAGTTGTTATTTTATACATTAGATTAACTTTGTTCATTATAGAAATAATTAAAGATGGAACAATTCGAAATTGGTTTACCTTCTTCCAACTACTTACAATATTTCTGATTAAGATTATAAATAGATCGATGTTATATCATTATTGTAAATCTAGAAGCACTAGACGGTCGTTTAGTCGTAGTATGGTATTCTTGAGTAGTGCATATCCACGACCCTGCACCATAGGGACTCGAAGATTGAACCTCCGGTTTCGCGTGCGAACGTTTAAGCTCTAGACCACTGAGCCAGCCGTCATCCAACGGTGTTAATGTCTAATTTCAACCAATCGACGAAAGTGTGCGACCATCTTCTATTGTCTGAGATAGATTAGCTCCACTGGTCATGGCTTCTCAATTGAACTCCAATAATTCTCTCATGAAGCTAGTCACTAGTGAGTACATGATAATTATTTGATTGAGATCATGAATCGATCGATATTAGGTCATCATTGAATTATTATTAATATAAACATTTATTTATATGAATAGTATATCAGTAAAAACAAGAATATTATCCTACTTTCTATTTTGTTTTTCATAAATTTATCTTCCAAGTTAACCTCTATGGTATAACACATTTACCTAATTCCTCTAAAATGTCAAGTGACAAGTTTATTTGTTTATCTCAATTCTGATTTATATACAATATACTCATGTTTCTTAAACGTTTAACCTATCTGTTAGACAAATGTAAAAGGTGAGAATGATTAGGGTAGTTTGACATCAAAATCGAATGAATATACATTTACAATACATGGTCTTGAAGTAAAATATAATATATCCTTTTTTGCTAAACATGACATGCCTAGACTCATACGACCTTTCATTCACATGAGAATGAACATGTAATGGTAGGTAAATCCTTAAAATAAATAGTTTCGTACGTTTTCAACATTGATACTGAACTTATTACTTTTACTGGATACATACCTAATTGGAGAATTTCAGTCAGTTATCCTCATCAGAGCATGTTTGTGAATGCCATGCTGATTATCTGTTATTATAACAGGTCAGTCTAGATTCTATATACTACATTACATCGATCTTAGCCCCAAATGTACTTTCATATCTCATCATTCCTGATTTCTGGTTTTATTAGCTCTGGGATCATGTAAGAAGTCATTTCGGATAGTGCTGTCAAATTCTACGTATCCTAGACCGCTTCGAACAAAGTACTATAAAAAGCCGCCCTGAACAATAATCAAATGTTTATTAATGATTAGCTTTTGATGATAGGATTGAGATGTTATCATTCTTTCGTAAACACAAAAACAACGCCTATTAGTGATCTAAAACAAAAACGTCAGGAAGTAAAATTTCAGCAAATTTTACAAAACTTCGTGATGATGGCCTACAACAATGATTGTTTAGGAAAGCAACTTTCAAGCCTCAATTAGTGAAACATCAACACAATGATTATTCTTATGAAAATAAGAGAGAGTGGCTTGTAACTAAAAATAGTCTTTATTAAGGTATCATGAGAAAATCGGGTCTTCAAAAACAAGTAGATATCAAAACTTTTACTCAAGCATACAGATTATTAACCCACGTTTAGCCAAATTAACTGGAATGCATCGAATATGCGTATTGTTTATAAGTTTGAATAGACACAAGCTATACTTTAGTAGTTTATTGTCCACTAACAGACATATGTTTAATTAGTATTGGCTGCCAAATTTTTGGCAATACTGAGAAGGATATTTTAACTTGAAGCATGAAGGACTAGCAGAAACTGATCTGTTAATTCTATAGGACAAAATCATGATGTGCTAGGAATATCTTTTAGATTGATTGATATCTTAGCTAGAGTAGGAGTGATAGAAGTGATTTGATCAGATATCTTTATTTGTCATCTAATTATAAGTGACGATGAATTGTGGGTAGCAGTGGAATCCAGGACGCGCATTTCATCCTATTTCGAACTCATTAGATAAATGTACCCGCATACCAAAGTTGACGTACACTCCGCAACTTGGCACATTTGCCTATAAAAAACTGGTTAATTGCAGCCCTAAGCATCCATGGGAAGATTTAAACGACTAATGAGAAAATGAATTAAAGCATCATGTAAGTAGTTTATAACATAACATAGAAGTTCACTCTGAATAATTAAAATATGACTAGTATGAATAGTAAAATCGTTGGGCAAATGAAGCTAGGAAAAGATAAATCTGAGTGATATTCCTACATGGATGTACGTTTATCGATGAGGCACTTGCTTTAATCAGATATCTTACTGCGATCATATTCCTAGCAAACGGTATTACCACTACAGGAGTAATAACGATGGTATAATTTGAGATCTAGAAATAGCGTATTTGGGTGATGTGGCTGTAAATTTTAACAATCGAAATTATAATACATACTAACTAACTCCTTTGCTAACTAGACTTATTAAATAGTACAAGAATGAGTTAATACAAAAGCTAAAAATGATCAAACCAAGATCAAGTATCAATTTATAGAATATAAGACATATATTTTATTTGGGATCTTAGAGATAATTTTGCGATATAATTAGAAACATTGAGTGATATAGTTTATAGTTGATCGTAATTATACTGATGGAATCAAATCTTGATTCTTCATATCTTGCAGAAAATATGATACCATTAGGTTATCGAGTTAGATTGTAATAGCTCACATTTCCAAATTCTACCAATGAGGTAAAAAAAAAACTGTTCTAACAACGTAAAATGTTATGAAATGATAGAAGTTCGAAAATGTATACCATATGATGAATACTAAACTGGTCTAAAAGTTAAGTGATTGCTACAGAACATGACAGCCTTTAACCAGTTCTTAGTTAGTTCTTGGATATAGACATCTGAAGAGTCCTCTAGTAGAACAAAACAGTCATTCTCAATGTTTTATAGTTATTCAACACAGATTAACTCATGATATAAACGATACTCTATTAATTATACAATAATAAAATATTCATTATCATTGGTAAGTATATCTCTACCATATCAACATGTTTATATGTTAAAATTCAAAGAAACATTCAAGATGATTGATATACAAAGATGGATAATGGCTAGCAGTGGAATCTAGGACGCATATTTCGTCCTATTTAGGACTCATCAACTGGGTGTATTTGTACCTCAGAGTTGATGTTCACTCTGGGATTGAAACTCAGTACCGTTCGCTTCAATCGCTGTTGCGTTATCCACTTAGCTATTAAATCCTGATAGACACTTGCTTGTGTAATAGAGTGAAGTTTTTAAATTCACTCGATATTGTTAACTTAAATATTCCCATTGATGTTTAGGACTAAAATTGACAAACATATTATGGAGAAGAAAACAAGGACAAAGATACCCACCGTCCATAAGAAGGTACTATTCATAAAACTACCATTCATAAATGACACCATTGAAGAAATCTTGACTCAGAAACTAAGAAGAGCCGTACAAAAACATTTAATGCTGCCAGATTAAATGCCATCTTCTACAACTATCCAAAAATAAGAACAGCCAACAAAGACAGACTGCCTGAATTCCCCAAATCTATGTGTATCTATCGTTTCAACTGCTCCTGTGGAGCCAGTTATATTGGGCGTACAATTCAGCAAGTCCGTCATCGCATTACTGAACATCATCCGTCGTGGTTAAATAAAGGACAGGTAAAAGTGATTAAAAGTTATATTCTCTCTCACTTGGTTGACACGGGTCATCAAGTCGAATTGAATAAAGCTTTTAAGGTTATCTACAATATCCCATCAAACTTGCCACATGGTTTACGAGTGCGCCTCTTGCACATTGCGGAAGCCATCGCAATCCATGTTCATAAACCTGACCTTTGCATTCAAAATAGATTCGTACAACCACTTTCTCTGCCCTGGCCATCAGTTTAAGATTTCCTTCAAAAGAACTATTTTTCATACTTCTTCCATTTTTTTTTAAACTTTTGTAATTTTATTTCTTTTGCTTTTGAACTTAATAACTTCTCAACATTCATCTCTTGATTCTTACGTAACTACCATCCTATTGACCATCCGTTAAAATTCTGCACCTTCTTTGTTTCTTACATTACGCAAAGTAGCAACTTCTTGATCATTTTGAATATTAATAATCCTCTTTCTTTCAAACAATCAATGTTAATTTAAATGGCATTATGTAATTATTACGTAACATATCTACTCCATGAGTATTCTATTATTATTATTGTTAAAACGTATATATATTAATGTAGAGCCATGATGAAAAACTAATTGAAAAGAAATTTCTTCGCTCAATTCGTTCCTTTTTTATTTATAAAATTGATTAGTCTCTTATTGGTACATGTGCATACTGTGTGTATTGCATATTGATCCTTAATAATCATAAAAAAATTACAATTCTGTATTGAGACCAAACCAACTGATTAATTATTGATTTTCTTTGTTTTTAACATCAAGATTCATGAAGTTCAATTGAGTAGGTTTCATGAAGTAAAAACAAAAAAGAAACTTGAATGAAAATAAAACTTTTGATGAGAACTCGAGTTGAATTCACTTTATTTGGGGGGGGGGAGAAAATCAATAATTCTGTGTTTAGAAAAAATTAAGTCTTTAACATGATTAATAATGATAAACTTGAAATATTTAATCATTTAATCAAAATTCATTAATCAATTACCTGATCGATAAATTTCGATAAACATCTCGCGACATGGGATCATGGATGTGCATTACTGAGGTGTCCTACAGTAATGACCGTCCAGTGTTTTCAGGTTTTCCATGGTTGTCTAACTTTAATTGACACATGATCTCAACTATTAAAATTACTATAATTTCCATCAAAATTCTTTTCTGATATTAAAGAACTTAACAAACCTAACATTAATCACTATTCAGTAGTTGATCAGTTAAAACTATTTTAGTTTTATAAGAAGTTAATATCAGTTTGAATAACGATTCAGTTTAGTGAAGCTAGGCGACATCGATTCCTTCAAGATTGAAGGAGAACATTTTGCTAACAAATGTTAACTAGTATAATATCTAAATTCACTGTGTCCTGACTACTAAATGCAAACATTGAAGAATAATTCTGATGTTTGTGGTCAAATATAAAGAATTTATATGTTGTTTTCGAGTTCACAGCTTTCTCATTGTTCATATTTTAGTAAATAGAATTATCACAGGTTGAAATCATGAGTCAGTTGAATCTAGACCACCATTGAAAACCTGGAAGCACTGGACGGCCGTTTCATCCTGGTATGGGACTCCTCAGCAGTGCACATCCACGACCCCGCACCACGCGGGGCTCGAACCCAGGACCTACTGGCTTCGCGCGCGAGCACTTAACCACTAGCTTCAACTGACTCATGATTTCAACCTGTGAAATTCCTAAAACTCTCCACAAAACCCATTTTGATAAATAGAATTAAAATAATGTTTTGAATGATTTTTCCTTTTCGGGTAATATTTACTTAATTGTGTTTTTCTTTTACCATAAAAATCAAAGTGAATTTACTAAAAAATGATGAAGAAGATTTGCAGTTCAGGTGGATAATTCTGGTAGCATTGTGTTCTTTGAACTAGATGATTTAATTGAAGAGTATTCAATGTTTTTCATGACAACAGTATCAGGGTCTTTTTCATGTATTAAAATAAGCTTCTACGTTATGACATATGTATGATATCAGTTTTTTTAGGGTGATCTAGGTTCTGAATGGTTGGCCTCTTAAGTTTCATTGCCTTAACTGACGTTTCATATGGTTTCATTAAGTCGTTTTATGTAAGTGTATCTATTAATTATCAACTTATCTGAATATCACTCTTCTCTAGTCTTTTTAAAGTTTCTCCGATCCAGCATTTCGATGTTCTTCTAATCTCATTCTTATTTGAGGATAGACTTTCTGTTTGATTCCGTTAACATTCTTTTTCTTTCTTTATACAAGCAAACACAGAACATTTGTAAAGTAGTTATCATTACCAAGGTTTGACTTGATAATTTCGAATAAATTGAGCATTGGGTAGATTGTTATAAATAAATATAATACACTTTTAATATCTCAATTAAATGAAAAATGAGATTTTCTGATATTTCATGACACAGTGTAGGCTACTTCTTATATATTTTTGTTGATATTCACTACTGCGACTGACCAGCCTTTGTTGCCATATATCCATTCTGAAAGCAGACACTGGATACGGTGCTACATCACAAGTTTTCAGTTCATTTGGTTAATGTTACGTTCTTGATCTCTCTACCCATTAATATTCAGATGATAACTTCTCTCAATCTAGATTAAAGCCTTGACACAATAGACTGACTGATTTAACACTGAGGTTAGAAACGCGTGAGTCCGAATTGAAACTAACTGCCTTAGGTAGAGAGATCAAAACTATCCTATCACCTAATTAGCTGACTAGCACCTGTGAGAGAGAACACAAGTCAACTAGAACACTACTCCATTTATTCTCAATTACGATCGGGTTCCCGATTTAGATTATCGCATAAGATACATGAATAAATTTATGGCTAACACGACCACAACGTACAAACCATTAGGAAAATAGAATTATGTCAGAATGGGATTTTGTGGATATTAGGGTAGAATATAGAGTATAAAAGATTACGTTTAGATAAAAATAGCTTTAGAACTGTTAGGTTTGAAGCTTCACGAGTTCACTTAATCTGCGAACGAGTACAAGACTCAGTGACCAAAGACCAGTAATCTAGTTATTGATACGTTCCAGCCCCGCTATCTAGAAGGAGAAGTCCAAGCTTGGTATGGAAAATATATTCTGCAAAACAGCCAGAAAACGAGCGAGCCCACAAACATAATTTAAAACGTATATATACAAGTACATATAATCAATATTGTCATGTGAAATTTTTAAACGTTAATCAATGAGTTCATCAATTGACTGCTATTTAACCAATATAATCGATAAGTTAATCGATATGATAAAATTACAAATATGAGTTTTTGGGATATAGCGTTTCCAACAAGAGCAGAGAATGATATGGCAGTAAATCATACATCAAACGAAAACTTATGGTCTGTAGAATGAACTGCGTACGAAAATAAATGTTAGTGCTTTACAGGCTTTGAATTAGGTGAAATAATGTGTCCAAAAATAGCTTCCGTAGTTTGTCATAGCTTCTCGTTCCTCTTTTCACATCGGTTAAACATTTAAAGTAGGAGTTACTAAGTTCAAACCTCATTGTCAGCATCGAAAATAAGATAAAGGTTTATTCAGATGATGAGTCTCAATTCAGTTGACCTATGCGTTAAGGAGTCTACTACTAACCAGATATCAAATATACTAGAAAATAAAACATCCTAAAACAATGAATGCATTCATTTCGTTTTTGTAATGGTAGTTTGAATCATCCCATCGACGTTTAGGACTGCAATATACCAGTTTTTCATTGGCATATGTGCATCAAGTGCGGATTGTTTCGATATTATCATCAAGTCACAAGCATTATAAGCAGAAATGGATGGTGGCTAGCTGTGGAATCCAGGATGCGCCTTTCTTCCCATTTAGAAGCCATCAACTTTAGGTACCCGCATTCCAGAGTTGATGTCCACTCCGAGACTATAACCCACTGCTAGCCACTATCCATCTCTATTTATAACACTTGTGACTGAAAGCAATATCGACGAAATCCGCACAGGATACAAATATGCCAATAAGTTCAGTCGCGGTTCTAAACGTTAATTGTAAGGAATTCAAACCATCAATATAAAGATGAATTCAACTTCAATTCATTGTACAAACTAGCGACTATCTAAACTCAGTATTAAAGTAGAAACGAACGGTATTTAATTCGAGTCCCGAATTGAACATTAACTTTTATAAGCCTGGTACACTTAGTTGATGAGATTAACATAAAACGAAACACGCGTTCTGGATTCCACTACTACCTATCATCCAATTCACTTCATAATGAATGCATTTATTTCTATGAGATGATTTTGATTCAATTATTAGTTCTTATAGACCTTTTAATCAGATTACATTTAAGTCACTTATAAAAGATTGTTATTTTGTTTGTTTGTTGAAAGAATGAAACAAATTACACTGATTACAATTGGATTATTTTTTTCATGTTTTGTTCCAAATGACCATTTCTTCAATCTTCAATCTTACGTAATCATTGTATTCGATGAAAATAAACAGGCCAAAACAATGAAGATTAATTAGAAGAAAGAATATTTCTTCATCTGATTCACTTACCATAGTCAGAATATTGTACTTTATCTTTTTTTTCTAGAAAAAAAGGATAACAAAAATATACTTAATAACTAAGTAATGCATTATGTATACAATTCCCTAAAGACTTCATTCTTGTCTAGAATGAAATGCCTATATATATATTCGATTAGTAAAATTCATCCATAGCTGTTATATTAGTTTATATGAATATTTCAGTTAATATTGTTTGATCTTTTATCACAATATTAAAAGTGAATAGTAATGAAATAGAGGAAGAGGATTATGCATTATTTGGAATTCATCAGTTGGATATACTAGCCAAATCATACATAGGGTTAATATTCATGTTGAGATTTGAATCTAATATCTTTCCGTTCAAATATTATTGTACAATCCAATAAGTTATTGAGTTTAGGTAGTCGTTAACTTATGCATTAATCATGAATTTTATTTGTAAGGGTGTTGTAAAGCACTGGGTTTAAATGTTAATGTGATTATCAACAACAGGATCCAAGTACATCTAACTGACGAGTTAAGAACATGAAGATATACGTGTTCAGAATATTGTTTTCAATGATTAAAAATCAAGATCAAAAAACAGTGAACTTTTAATGTTATTAAAAGATTGCTGTCGTACCTATTCCAAGTTGCCAGAATCAGTCTATCACGTACAGTGGAAGTCATAGGAGCATACATCAATAAAACTAATCTTCGTATGTAGAAAATGTTTGTATCCTGACCTTCTATTCAATTACTTTTGCGTTTGTTAAACAATTTTTTTTAAATAGTTGAGGTCATGAGTTAATTGAAGCTCGAACACCATGGAAAACCTTGAAGCACTGGATGACCGTTTCGTCCTAGTATGAGACTTCTCAGCAGTGTGCATACACGATCCCACCCCTCGAAGATTCGAGTCCAGGACCTATCAGTCTCGCGCGCGAACGCTTAACCTCTAGACCACTGAGCCGACCAGCATCCAACGGTGTTAATGTCTAACTTCAACTAATTCACGAGATTGAGCGATACATCCATAATTGTCTTCAATGAGTTACTATTTCACAACAGACCCGGTTGAACTCCACTGCTCACTGCTTATCACAAGAACTACAAGAAATACCGTCACTACTGAGCATATTTTGATTAATGTTTTTTTAATCGACCCAATTTCTAACTTAATTCTTACGTAATCTGTCTGAATAACTTAATTTTCTTTGTATCCAATTGACATTGTTAAATTAATTAACTACCATTTATTCGGTATTGATTTGATACTTAATTTAAAAAAACAGACAACTTATATGTTAATTAGCATAAAGCCTTGACGACGAACATATTGAAAGGGGTTTATTGCATTGCTTCCTCCTTTTTTTGATGTGAGTGCACAGATCAATCTGTCAGTTCTCTTTTACAAACATTAAATAGTGTATTTATTGATTTGAAATACAAAAGAAATTGGTACAGATGAGCACCAAAATAATTAAGCACCACCAAAATAAGAAAATGAAATAATGAAAGTAAGGTTAGTATCATCAAAGACAACTGAACAAGAATAATTTATGAGAATAAAATATAGTTCAGTTAAAAGTACAAGTAAAACAGACATTTGTTACTTGAGGAAGTACCTCACAATTTTAAAAGAATATAAAGAGAAACTACTTACACCATAATCACTATTGATTTCTATTGTGAGTCAATATCTGTTAATAGGCCAAGTTCATGAATTGTACTATTTCTCTAGGATCCCAATCAAGAACTCATAATGAACTGATAAATGTCAGGCCTACACAACTTTATTTCTTGAACTGTAGTGAAGTAAGATGATTATTCAATGAATACTAGATCTTGAAAATTACGTATAGATTATTGAACAGTTCATACTGACTGTTCAAGTAGAGAAAACAATAAATTTCATCTCACTTCGGATATATATATAATAGTTAGATGATTGGTCCATAGTAATCTATACTGCTTTTAATGTAAGTTTTTACTCCACTCATTAACTGTTAACTCCATCAATAGTCCTTATATGATAATTGCTAGTCACAAGCCCGGATAAAGGAAAAGGGTTGGGCATGACATCAGCAATCCTATCCTGTAGAGAACAACATTGGTAAAAATACGCTAACCATAAAGATCATTTAAACTCTGATCTGGGAGTTGAAGGATCTTTATTTAGAAAAGTTATGATGCCTCAAGTTGAAAACCCATATTCTTCAGAAGTCTTGAAGCGGATGCTCCTTATGACAACCAGAGCAAGAATTTATTTGAACATATAAATATTGGTACTAAGGGGCACCGAATACATATGCGCCATACACGTAACTTGATTTGTGTGTGGGCTGTGATACTGCCCGGGTGCCCAAACCGAAGGAGATGGTTTTCTTAGGGGGCCACACACGGAGCCTTCGACTAAGAGGTCCGGCCCACAAAGCAGTCCCATGGTATCCAGTGACCAACGACTAGTTCATACGCCATTTGTTCCGTCAGGATATTGGAGCCCATGTAAAACATTGGTTTGAAATCAGGGTTTTCCAACTTCCCTAGGTGGACTTTCCATGTCCTCCAACCCGGTTAAAGCACCGGACATTCGCTTTGCGTCCTCCCGATTTCGTAAACAACAATAATGCCACGAGAAGGCAGTGAGTAGGGCTTCTCTGTCAGTGGCTGTATGCACGTGGCCATGTGAGAGCATTTCGTGAGGGAGAGCGGACTCTCCCCACTCTCTGCCGTACCAGGGCATTTGAGGGTTAGGAACATGGAGTGTCCGAACTATTAGGAATACCACACGAACCAGTAAAATAACTGTGGAAGCAAGGAAATACGACTTCGCAGTTCTCGGATAAGGTTAAACCCATAGGACCCACTTTCTTACGCTTGCTACTCTTAGTGCAGGAGCATAGGCTGCTCACTAGAATTCCCCATCGAACTTTGTCCTGTGTCAACTGAATCACATTAAATTAGAGTTATTAAGCTTGCTTCTCAATTCCGACACAGTCACCTGTTTCATTTTGTGAAAGCTATTATGTGAGGGTCAGTTCCAAAAGCAAAATTATCAATTCGAGAATATCTGTTTCCTCAGTTGTTCATCAAAAACTTGGGTTATCCTAATATCGTTACTGTTCTAAAGTTTAGTTAAATTCCAAGAACATGCTTAACCAAACAAATTATTTATCGAATAAACATACATCAGGATAGACCTGATTAAGTTGGGTTACGAGAATAATTGTACTAATATTCTATGCATCACCACCGAAATTAAAAGTATATATATCATTAGCCAGTAAGTCGTAATTTGATGGAGATACACAAATGTTAGAAGTTGTAACAAGTAGCTTAAATTCAAGTCCATAAGTTAGCATCGATTACATGTAGAGGTTCAATAAATATTGCAAAACAATAACTGATACGGCTAAAATTTATGATGTGTGGGCGAGAACGACTGGTTGTTTGCTTAGTCAGACAGGTGTCAGATGAGTTATATATTTCCCTATCCTTATAATAAATATTATTGATTGTTCATTGTTGTTGGATTGTGTCGGGTTTTGATGTAGAAATATATTTACGTCCTATTCCGGCTAATCACATGTTCTTGATCTGAGCTGTATTGAAATCCTATAGGATAAACACTGGGAGGGAATCTAGTGTAGATATTCGTCTAAAGTAAATTAACGTCCCATATGTGTAGACAAAGTAAAAACGAACGTTATAAGATTATATAGAATGGGAAATATTTCAGTGATATTGAAAGAGTACTACTGTGGCCTGTGCTACTGATATTGATTGATATAAGTAGTATCGATCATCAGTTGAAATACCTGGAGGCACAAAGTTAAGAAAATCAAAGAAAGAGAACAAGAACAAACAAGGATTGGTATGGAAATGAAAGAACAGTGAAGTCTAAGACAATTTATTGACATTTTGCAAATGAGGAATTTACTGTATGATTCTCAGATTTTACTAAGGTATTCTATAATTTTGTATTTAATTACATTCAGTTGTCCCAACTTTTGTTCCCGTTCACTACACTAATACAACAACAACAAAAAGAACACCGACATTTCTTGACTATACACCAACATGTTTAAAATAGAGTATTTCACATGAACAATGTCATTGTATCTCTTCTAATAAGATTGTTAATAGAAACGGTCGTTAGAAAAAAAAACCCAATTACACATTATAATAAATAATTGACTGATATACATCTAGTTCGTCAGAGTTAATAATAATAGTAATAATGAGAACTATTAATAACAAAGGTCATTATATATATAACGTAAAATCACCATAGTTCATCATTGTAGTAGTCATATATTCGAATATATGGAAGATCATAATTCTAATGATATATATATATAATCAACAACGAGAAAAGGATGTAATGAAGGCAGACAAAGCCTTCAATGTCAATGAAACAAAACATTCCATAGAATAGAGGAAACATTAAAAGAAACAACAACAACAACATGTCATTCCCTTTTTGTTTATTAATATAAACAATAAATTAATGAGTAAAACATTGAACAAAATAAAATCTGAAAGACAAATTCTAAACAAATTGTGTTTTTATTTTCTTATTTTTTTTGCACATGATGATGATTATATCTGGAAGAAATACATTTGTATAGTTGTATACAGTAATATGAGAATATTGAAGTACTTTCATAGATAGATAGAAAATATTGTACATGTACATATGCATCATTAGGATGCTGGATTACATTTCTGTGAATAAAATCTCCTAAGGCACATTGTTATTATCATCCTTGAAAAATATACATAGGGCAATATATATATATAATGTAAGTATATAGACCATTGGTAAGTTCATTAGGTGATATCAGTAATTCTGACAATTAAACAATCATTACGTAATCAATTCATGAGGAAATCTTACATTGAATAACAAAACAAACGCATCATAATACACAGATATAAATGTAGAATATATTTTACAAAATAAAAGAGAAAATTGATTCAAACACAATGTAGATGAATGAATGTAACATAATGATTCAATGAATAATAAAAGTGAAAAAAATAATTCAATTAAGTATCTTTTTGACGTGATCTAGAACGATAAGATTTTTTTGTTTTATTCAATGAACCTGATGTTCGTACTTTTGTATGATCAACTAATTTCATAAGAGGATTTGAATCAATAAACAATGAAGAAGATGAAGAATTAGGAATAGATTTTCCAATACTATGAGTTAAATTGTTAATATTAGATATTGTTGTTTCATTTGATGAATTGCTACGATTATTATTGTCCGATAGAATATCTGATGAACGTGGACTACTAGGCTAATAAGGAAAAAGAAATTGAGAATGGAATAAGTAATTAATACAAAGTAATACATTATTTTAAATTTTAAAAAAAACATAAACCTTATTTAAGCAAAGATGGATAGTGGCCAGTAGTGGAATCCAGGACGCGCGTTTCATCCTATTTGGAATTCGTCAGCTGGATGTATCTGCATCGCAGAATTGATGTTCGAGTCCCAGAGTGAACATCAACTCTGAGATGCAGGCACATCTAGTTCATCTTTGCTTAAAAAGCTTGTGACTTAAGGCGATATCGAGGCAATCTGTACAGGATGCACATATGCCAACATGAGACTGGTCAATTGTAGTCCTAAATAACAATGGGAAGATATGAGTTAAACAACACCAAGTGAATATAAACCTTGTTCATAGAAAAATATTAGACAATGTAAGGACTAATAAACTGATTTAATTGTCTGAAATGCAAGCGTAGTTTCTTTAAGTTCAACACACATAATATGAAAATCATCTTCAAAACTGTAATTGAAATTAAGGATTCAGTGATATGACACAAGATAAGTCAATTAATTCTAAGAGATGATTCAAGCGCATTTGTTTTTTATAAGAATAACGGAAAGTAGATTACCAGTTAGTTATTACTTAAATGCCGATTCAGTAATAGTAATAATAATAAGCTGCCCGACCGTTGTTGCTACTTCGACATGCTGGTCGTGCTTGCTTATCGTGATGAACCAGTCAAGCTATATTGGCTGAGACAATTGTTCCTCAAAGTCTTACCATGCCGGACAGGTTGGTTGAAAGGCGGTAAGACCAAAAGCAGCACACCCAAGGTCCGAGGACGAAGTCGTACTGCTGACTGTACAGAGGTGTGACGACAGTAAGGTGTTTCCTTCAGACAACCAGTATAACAGCGATGCTGCCTTTCCACAAGGAGAGGTGGGGTTAGAAAAGGTGCACCCTAAAAATACACACCTCGCCTTATCTCACGGATATCCGTCTCCGGTGGTAAGTTCTCAACAAGTACGGAGCTAACACGAAAATTATCTACCTCAAACAGTTGTCCCTTGGGCACTGAGGTCACGCTCTCAGGTCACTAAGCAATCTTTCTTTTAGATATTACCATCACTGAATTAACTACTTATATGAAATCGGTTTTCATCTTGTTGTACTAATGAGGTTTGGCAATTTGGACCGATGCACATATGTGCCTGGTCCTACGTTTTAGCTGACTGACTGACTGAATAATAAGCTGGAATTGTGAGAAAAATAATTGCTCACAAAAATAACACAATATCAGTGTTGAAAATTAGATTGAACCGACAAAAAAAAGCAAAAGAACTATTATCATCAGTTGATTAGCTCAACACAATTCTTGATTAAGTGAAACAATCTTATTTATGAAGAAGATACATCCGATAAGCTAGTCAACTCTAAGCATGTTATGTACCTGTGCTGATATGCTTACTCAAGTTTAGACAGTAAATGAGAAATTATAAACAACACACGCCATTAAAGGGATTCGATTATGCACATAATCAGCTTACATGTTGATGTCTGAATGAGAAGAAAAAAAGTATATATACGCTAATAACTTTTGTGACTATTAATCAAAGCTTTCTAGTCATTCCAGTCTAATCGCTCTCATAGCTAGTTGGGTAAATGTATAGAAAGCGTGTCTATCTGAATTGGATGATCGCGGAACGTAACAACGTTATCTATTTATCATATGAAATGAATTGATGGGTATGAAAACAGGAATCATCCCACATCATACTATCACCAGTTCATAAGCAATGTATGACGTGGAACAAACGGGCATGGGGGAATCAAGTTGCTCCAAGAAACAGTGAGGGGAAAAACTATTAACAAGATTAATAGCAAAGTAATATATGGGTAGTGCGAGAAACTAAAAAAAACAAGGAATGTAATACTGGAGAAATAAAAAGCTTGGGTTACTAAAACCAAAGTTTTGAACACCTGTAAATACTGATGGAGTTATGTGTGTAAATAAATGCAAAATGAAACAACTGTATTTCCTCTATGTAACAGATAGAAAGCAGATAGCGGTTGAATTTAGGGCGCACATTTCGTCCAATACGGGATTCGTCAATTGGACATACCTGCTAAAGACCAGTGCTTATTTTGTATCAGAACTCGAACCCAGAAACATCAGTTTTAGATATCACGGCACTATCCACTGAGTTGTTAAATTCAGATTTAATAATTTGTTGAATGATGTAAAGTCTATTTTCTCTGAAATATAATTTACAGAATAGCGATCTTGGTACTTCCTTAAAGAGCCGTAAATGGCCTCTGATTACACACCTTTAACTAACTACGGGATGACGAATAGTAAAGTTAGCGATTGGGAAATCAAAGTAAAGTGTTCACTTGTGAAACTAATAAACCAGAGGTTAAAAAATATAACAATTTAGAGCATTTGGGAAGGAGGTCACACACACACACCAGAAAACCAATAACTTAGAAAAACCTTGGTTATTAAAAACTTATATCACATAGTGAGAGAGAAAACACTAAAGGCAAAAACAAACCTGTCCACGCATATTATTCTATAGGAAGGAAATATAAAGAAACAAGAATCAAAACTAACTGTTAGATACCATTAAATAACAAGTTAAAGAGTCGGGACTTCAGGACTGTTTTACGTTTGATTGTCACGCAGAAAAGAATATTACGTATTTGTTAAGTATTAGAATTTTCTACATGCAGTGCATACCAGTCATGCAATTGATGTGTATGATCTTGTGAATTTTTAAGTCATAAGGTATGCAAGATAGATTAGGTGGCTTTCCTTTTGCTCTAACTGGACAGGTTAAGGGTAGAAGAAATTTATGTGGGTAAATCAGTGTCACTACATTAATGGGCACAACAGATAAAGCGGGGGTCATTAGTGTGATTTGACATAAACAAACAGATGATTAGTGAATTCAAGCAATTAGTGACCTTATTAAGTGTATGAGAAAAACTTTATTTTTAATTGTGATTGAGTAATTCAGTATCTAAACGAAGTTGATTCCGAGCATAACTCCATACAAACAATGTAAATTTTGAGAGACAATGCCATAGGCATTTTATTTGGTAAGTTATATTATCTCTCTCGGTTTGTAACTATGTGGTTTGATTTTGTATGATCTAAAATCTTTAATTTGAGTGTATTAAATGTAGTTCAAGGTGTTTGCTTCAGGAGGCCGTTTAATGTTAGTGAGTTTCATCAACATGATACAATGTAAATGAACATTTTTACTTTATCATTCCTTCGTTTTATGTTAGACGTTGGTGATTAAGATGAACCAGCAAAACGTTCTTATCTACTGCAAGTAGTTCGACTTCAAGCACTGAAATTAGTCAGCAGTGGGGCGATTTTAAAATTAAAGCAGCAGCTTCAGTAAACCATTTAAAATGTGTACAGATAAATGTAAGTAATAAAAATATATTCAAAACTATCAGATATAACTCTGCTGGAATGGGAGAGATATTAATTAGTCAGGGAGTGAGTAAGTGATCCTTAAAGCCCAGTAATTTTTAAAATCCTGATTTCACATGAAACACCTTTATTATTGATAGACTGACCAAAAACTAGATATATAGTCACATGTTAGCAATGCTCATATGATAAAGAAGGAACACTGTTGGACGAAGCCGATTATACACTTTGTCCAAGTCTCAGTCTATATATGTTCTTCTCTACAACTGAAAGATAGATGTATTGTCTATCAATGACTTGTGTACTATTTATTCGGTTTGTCAACCATAGATTAGGCAATTATTCGTAGTCTTGTTACATGCATGATAGGTCACGTGGTTCTATAAACGAATCTGGTGTGTCAGTGCTTAAATCCCAAGAATCACCTTTTTTAAACCTTGGAAAACAAGAATCGGTTCAGACTATCAAAATAAAATAATTTTGTAGTCCCAAGATTGATTCAGTAGATAAACACATACTTGATTGACTAAACTTCCACGTAAATGTACCGGTACATGATCACTTCGTGTTGAATTAGACGGTACAAGTGATGGTTTTGGATTATGATCTATATCTGTAGAATATAGATAATTTTGTTTTAAATCAGTAGAATGACTAGTAATAGCACGTCGAGATCCTGTTAAATCATCACTATTTGAATAAAAATGTATTGGTTTTGTAAAATCATTGATACTACCAGAATTGACTCGATTAGTTTCAGTATTATTATTTCCAGATAATTCATTTAAATAATCATCAAATGAATTGGTTATTATAGAAGGATTACTTTGGTTTAATTGTGAATTCAAATCGTCTGCATTACAATTTGCTTGAAGTTCTTGTAGTTCTATAAAAGAAAAATGAATAAAGCCAAAAATGATTAGTAGTTTTAGTACAAATTAAGACTGAATAGTTGTTGATTTTTGTTTTACACCATCTTATTTTATACGTAAACTATCTTATTTAACAGGTACATGTTGTTCGAGTATTTAGCTTTAAGCTATACACACATGCGAGATGTAGTGGTACTGTGGTGTATGATAATTATGTTGAAAGACATAAGTAGTATATAACAGAAAGGGAAATAGAAACGAACTGTGAATTGGAAGAGTCATACAAAATGTGAAGGACAAATGATAGATTTGAAAATGAAGTATTTAATGTATGGCTCTCATATTTTATGACGATATTTGTAATTTTGTATTAAACAATAAATTGATTGTCACCACTTGAGTTCTCGTTCAAAGTGAATCAAGATTTGAAGTTGGAGTTTAGAGGCCGGAAATTGATCGTTCTAATCACTGAAAAACCAAGTAAAGAATGATGATAAGTGAACTTCAAGAACTCAATTCCAATTCAGTTCAAATCTAGCTAGCGAATTTTAAATGATGTTCAGTAACATTGTGGTTAAATGAACGTGATCTCAAACACGTATGAAGCACCGATCTTCCAACCACGTTAAGACGCACTTAATATAACGGTTCATTAACGAATATAAAAGTTATGAGGGTCAATAATCTGAAAGTTCGATTCAATTCAATTTGTCTGTTACTCCCAATGGAGCATAGGACGCCGACAAGCATTTCCAAGTCACTCTGTTCCGCGCCTTCTTTTCTAGTTCCATCCAATTTTCGTTCATTTTTTTCATGTTTGTTTCCATTTCTCAGCGTAATGTGTTCTTTGGTCTTCCTTTTTTCCTTTGGCCTTGAGGATTCCATGTGAGCGCTTGCCTTGTGATGCAGTTGGGTGCTTTCCTCAATGTATATCCTACCCACTTTCAGCGTTTCTTCTTCACTTTCTCCTCCACAGGGATAATAATAATAATTTATATTCTGAAAATAATAATTACAGAATTCACACCAGTTTACAGGCATGACATGTCATGCAAGATCGATTTTTAAAAAATCCATGTTGAATATCACTGATAAATTTTCCAGCGAATAAAAAATGTTGAAAAGTTCATCACTTATAATTTCTTTCATAATCCTAGAGATAACTGGAGTAATATTTATCGGCCGATAATTTTCCTTTTCAGTCTTACCTCCAGATTTGTAACGTAGTATGATGTACGCGGTTTTCCAACAGTAAGGGTAAGAACCAGTTTCCATAAAGAGAGAGTAAACAACTTTAGAAAAAAATTGGAATATCTGGTTTGTTCTCTCCCACATTAGATTGTTGTATGTCAGCTACACTAAGCAACTATTTAGGTTGTTGTTTAACTAAAGTCATTGTGTGATGTAACCAGAAATAATTCATAACAGTAAAGTAAATAACAATGACAAAAAACAACACAACATACCTATACTATTGATAGGTGTTAATTTTAAACCCATTTTTTTATAAATATTTAATTGTGCTTGTAATGTACTACGTAATTCTTCATATTGACGTTGACGATATTCTAATTCAGTACGTTCATTTTCTAATAATTCACGTTCTTTAGCAATTTTCTTATGTTCTCTTTCAATAGTAGAACGTTGTTTTTGATATTCTTTTTCCCATTCATGTGATTTTTTAGTAAAATTTTCATAATCTTGACGTAATTTTTCTGTTTCTTGTTTTACTTTAGTATTATCCATAAAATAATTATTAAAATGATCTGTATGTGTAATATTACTATTATTAGTATTTAATGAAGTAGTACGTATAATTAATTGATTATCACGATTACGAAAATGTTTCCAATTTGATTGTTCAGTTTCTAATTTATTTATAATAGAACGTAATTCAACATTTTCTGTACGTAATAATTGTATTTGAGGCTTAAAGAAAAAAAAACAAAACAAAACAAAACAATGAAAACAATATTAAAACAGAATAAAGATGATGTAACTTTGTAATCAGAAAGAGTTTTGTAGAGATTTTGATAATTTCAACAGTTGAGATCATGAGTCAATTAAAGTTAGACCACCATGAAAAACATGGAAGCATTGAGTTTTGCCAATATAACTTGCTCCACAGGAGCAGATGTTCTAGGAATTTTTACATTCTGGCTCGTGAACACCACTTAGTGTGGTTAAGCAAAGGTGTAGTCAAAACGGTTAACAGCTCCATTTTAACCCATTTAATTCAGATGGGACATACAGCCAACATGGAGTAATCTTTTGCAATAATGTATAGTGTTAACAACAGTCTACCTAATTCCACCAGACTGAAAATCTTGAAGACGGCTGAAGCAATCGCTATTCGGATCAAAAAGCCAGAGCTTTGCAACCAAAAGAAATAAAATATATTAGGGTAATGATTGTAAAATTGAAATGATAACTGAGTTTTTAGAATGACATTCAAGCACAAAGATTGGGAATAGGTAAGCTGATTGGTTAGTTATGTTATCGCTTTAATAACACTATGTTGTGTCTGATTGGCTAGCAACCGAGTCTCATAGGTCAATCAGTACAGAGTCATCTAAGTTACCGTGAGATCTCTGGTTTCGAATATAATCATGGCTGAAATTATCAGCAACTTTTCCAATGCTATACTCAGCATTTTTAACTATTTTCCGTTCAGTTGGTAGATAAGTGCTAGATACGGCTCTGTAGCGCAACCAAGTGATCCAGTCGAAAAACACAAATATATTAAAAACTTCAGCTTGGAATGAAATCTCCAATGAAACGCATACTAAACTATGAAGTATATAGCCAAAAACAGAACGGAAAAATAACCGGAAGTGTTAAACTCAGAATACCCGATAGACATTGAAAATATTGAATATGACCACAACCTTTGAGTTTTTAATTTTATTATTTAATTATTATTAATAGCTTTCGGTATCGTCCACGAACGTGAAGAAGAGACGATCATCCAGTGGTTCCAAGTTTTTAATAGTGGTATAACTAAAACCAATTCATGATTTTAAATCTATGTCAGAATTGAATTTGTCGATCAAAATGATCTGATTTCAATTAAAAGGTCATTCTAATCAAGATTTGTGATAGAAATACTTTTACACTGAAAAGATAAGTTTAGAATTTGTGCAGAGAATTAATATTATTATTAGCATTAATGAACTTTCAAATAATTTGTATATGATGATAATTTGAGTTGAAGAATAAATAAGAATTTACAAAATGGTTGATAAGATAGATAAGATAACAGCTGGGAATATATATATATATATATATGGTAGAAGGGTAGGTGTGTATCAGAAGCACTATGCATGTTAGTATGGTGGAGATTTGTTATTCTCACGGGAGCTTTCAGTGTTGATTTCTCTGATCTAGATGATTTTATTGCAAAGCTTTCATTGTCGTTCTAGATAAGATTATGAGGATTTACTTATTATTCATTAAATTGTTTGAGATCCTAAGATTTGTTTTAGTTCTTGTTTGAAGAAAATTGAATGTTTAAGTGAGTTAGTGTTATTTAAATACTGTAGACTAGTTGATAAAAATAGGTGTGTTTGAACTAAGTAGAGAGGGGAATAAGAGTTGTAGTTTAAATTTGTCAAAAGATATTATCGGCTATTGACAAGACCACAACATTGAAGTGATTATGTCCTAAGTTCGGAAATAAACTGGTGGATTACATGTATGGTTTAATTAAGAACAAGGCAATCTCGTGTGGTTTTAGAAGTAAGAATGTAGTTTTCACTTTTCGGTTACACACGCCGTGAAACAATGTTTTTTCTTGGCGGATCTGATAAATAAACCGGATTAATGATATTCTAGAGTCGAAGAGACAACTGTCGTAGACCGATCAAAAACGGTCTTACTGTGCGAAGTTTTCGATGTAGTAGCTACGTACTTAAAAATGCTCTTGAACTAGCAACCGAATCCAATGGAATAAGGTAAGGTGTGACATTTTTATGGTAGACCGTTTTAAACTCCATCCTTTCGTTATGAGAACGGAGAACTGTTGTAGTTGATGGTTGTCTGACGGATACACTAATGTCTCTCCAGTGTAAAGAAAACAGTGCAACTTTGTTCTCTTACATTAAGTTGCTGCTTTTGGTGATATCGTTCTCTGACTGACCTCCCTGGTATCGTACCACTGAAACGAACAAGTGTTCAGGATAAAAAAGATTAATTGGGACATTCTAATATGCAAACTCGAACCACCATATCAAACCAACAGGTATGGTCCTGTAAACATATCGTTGATTTTATGACTAATCATAAACCAGAATGCGATTAGACAAATGGTGAGGTTTCGGAAAAAAAATAACAGTATTTTATTCATCAATATATACCAAGAAATTGCATATTGAGAAAACAAAACCATGAATGGTATTTATGCACTGAATAAAAGAAATATCCTAATACACTAACGAAATAATCAGACTGAAGATAAAGCCTACTGGAATTTCGATCGAAATTCAAAATGTGATGATGGATAACTTGGATATTTATTAAAACCTTAGTAAGATATAAGCAAAACCTACCATTATTGTTAATTATTAAGATTTTTAAAATTGATAAACATAGAAAGACTTAAGAATAAGGGATAAACCTAATCGGTTCTTACAATGATGACAAAGTGATTAACTTTCCATATGTAACATAACCTGATATACCGATTTTTGAAGGTAACTTGAAGGTTTTTGATATTTAAAGTTAAGAATCTAACTAATAATTTCTTCGTATGCTCAATCAGTCAGCTACAACGTAAGACCAAGTGCTTATATGCATCGGTCCATGTTGTCACACCACATTATCACAATAAGATGAACAACGTTTACATAAAAGTGGTAATATATAAAAGAATGAATATGTATAAGGATATAGTACAGGAAGAAAAAATTAGTTCGTAAAAAGAAAGATATAAAGCAATTTAATCTAACGGTTTAAGTTAAAACAAAGAGTGTATACACCTATGCCATTGTGATCGATTCTGAGGAATGTCAGTCCAGAGTCTCCGACCATTGGTTACGATAATCACGTGGACTCCAACCAAGTAGTCTGTATCCACCAACATGGCTCAGATTAGAAGCTAGTGACTACAAGCACTGATGCCACGTTTTGGTTTGACCGCCCCTAACTTTCTTCCAGTCATCTCCAATACCAGTCGGCATTGCTCGTCGTGGTAATCGGTGTTCAGGCATACGCAACATGTGGTCCAACCATCTCAGTCGATGAAGATTCACAACCTCATCAACTGATTTACCATCATTCCATAATACCCTGCGTTTAACATCACTATTACTTACCCGATGATCTCAGCAGATACGAGCACTATTTCTAAGACATCTGTGATCAAACATTAGTAACTAACGAGTATCTTCTACTCTTAATGGCCAAGTTTGTAGCCATAAATTAAAACAAAATACTCGTCTCTTAGTTGATAGACGGATATCTCACCTTTGCCATAGGTGACGTAATTTGGCAAAAGCCAAACAAGCTTTCTGAATCCATGCTGAGGTTTCGTCAGACACCAACCCATTAGGGCTGATCAGACTTCCAAGATAAGGGAAGTTGTCAACGCGTTCGATTACTTCACTCCCTACCCTTAGTTCAGATGTTGATGCAGCCCAGTCCTGAAGCATATGGTTGCAAGGTATTTCTCTAATCTGATTCGTAATCGTTACAACTAAGTCGTAACTCAAACTTCTAAGCCTAAATCTTAATCCTCAATTTTAAATCTTAACGACAAACTCTTCTCAAGGTTTTACGCAATACATTCTAATTGATTAAAAAGTGGCTTCACCTATTCAAGGTCATTTTAGGTGTCATTGAAGGTCACCTGTAAAGTATACTTTGCATTGTATGCTTAATTGCTATACAGAAAGTTGCTATCCATTGATTAGTACAAAAATCTGTAAATCGTTAATACGTACAAAAAAAATCACACTTACAAAGAGTGCACCAGCTATGTGATTTAATGCCCCAAGTAATATTAATGACTCGGAAGATGGTTGATCTGAAGCAATCAATGAATTCGATACATCAGATAAACTGTCAGGATTGAGTGATAATTGACTGGTTGGCGAAAGTTGTTCATTAACACCTACTCCTGCTCCGCTTCCTCCAGTGAGATTTAAATTAGCTAAAACTGTAGGTGGTGGACGTGGTGGTAAAGGAGGACCTGATAATTGTTGAGTACGTGAGGAAGAAGATAAAGGTTGACGTTGTTTAATGGATTTATATGTTCCAGTTGTATTGATACCACAGCCATTTGTACCATGATCTGTAGATGATTGATTGTTCAAAGTAAAATGTTTATCCCGACTAGGTGTACGGAATATACTAGCCATAGTAGCACTAAGTCGATGAACATCTCTCTAGAACAGAGAAATCATAAAATAAAAATTTAGGAACTAATAAGAATCAAGAAAAGGACTTCAAGGTCACAGAGTAAATATCAAGTCACGATGTTGTCTATCAAATATGTTACAATTAGTTTTAATGAGGGAAATATCATTAGGTACTTAAAACACTTTAGATTACTGTACAAAAACGACCAATCAAAGTTAAATAATTGTGAATGAGTTTTTCTGGTAAGCGTTTTTTTAGAGAGTTAGTTTTCTACGGGATGGGGACGCTAACCCCATGCCCAACCCTCCTCCTTTACCCGGGCTTAGGACCGGCAGTAACCCTATAAGAGCTACAGGCGGATGCTTTAACTGTAGGAATGCTGAACATATGGAACTCAAAACAACTTTCAACCAATATCAAAGTGAGAATCTTCAATACCAACGTCAAGGCAGTTCTACTGTATGGAGCTGAAACTTGGAGAACTACAACAACCACAATCAAGAAAGTACAAGTATTTATAAATAACTGTCTACGCAAGATACTCAACATCCATTGGCCGGATACCATCAGCAATAAACTTCTGTGGGAGAGAACAAACCAACTTCCAGCTGAAGAAGAAATTAGGAAAAGACGATGGAAATGGATAGGACATACATCACGCAAATCGTCAAACTGCATCACGAGGCAAGCCCTAACTTGGAATCCTGAAGGGAAGCGAAAAAGAGGAAGGCCAAAGAACACATTGCGTCGGATAATAGAAGCAGATATGAAAACGATGAATTACAACTGGACGGAGCTAGAAAGGATAGCCCAGGACAGGGTTAGATGGAGAATGCTGGTGAGCGGCCTATGCTCCTTCACGAGGAGTAACAGGCGTAAGTAAGTAAGAATGAGTTTTTATTAAAAAAAATAAGAGAATTAAGTTGAGGGTTATGAGTATGGTTTATGGCCTATATACAAATAAACTGACTTAAAACTCTGAGTTTATATTCAATTTTGAAAATCATATTAATTATGTAAAAACAGTGAACGTTTTATGTATTACAGTAAGTTTGTTACTAAGTTGGTCATTATCCCCAGTGAACTAATATCATTTTATATGTTCTAATTAAAAAAGCTGTCATGTTTACGATGAAGTAGAAATGGAGTACATGAAATCAAAATACATATGTCTATTTCCCTTTTATTATCTTGAATAAAATAAGAACAAAGGATTGAACAAAATAACATGGATTCATTTTATTCGTAAAGTACTTATAAGATACTTAGTTGAAGTTAGACATTAACATCGTTGGATGCTGACTTAGTGGTCTAGTAGTTAAGCACTCGCGTTCTGGGTTAGAAACTTGAGAGGTGGGATTAAGGATGCGCACTGTTGAGGAGTCTTGCAATAGGACGAAATGGCTGTCCAGTGCTTCCAGGTTTTTTTTATGGTGGACTTGCTTCAACTGAATCATGATCTCAACCATTAAAATTTCAACCTATACTATTTAAAAATTAAAGTTATAGTAAAGTTTACATAATTATTACAGTGAAAATGTATATGGATCATTATGATGGAGTAGTGAGAGTGAAGATATATAAATTATTATGTGAAAGTAGATTCTAGATCATCAGATCAAAGAAATGAATTGATTGATTATGTAATACAATTAGATGAACATAAATTATAATAACAATTAAGAATAACATGAGTTGAGATCAGTTAGTTAAAAAGACAAACAATAAGCTTATGAGTTTGAAAGAAATGATACTATTCGTAAAAATTGCAAGACTGATGTAACAAACTGATTATAACTAGTTACAATGGTTTTCTTTGGGATAAATAAGTCAGGCTTAAGTTGTTTGATAGCTTCATCGTGCGATGTTCAATGGTAAGCTAGGGGCGGTCACACTAAAACATGGCACAAGTCCATGAAGTTAGTGACAAGTGAACTGAGTCATGTAGACTACCTGGTTGGGGACCGCGAGATGATAGCAATCGATGGTTAGAGAGACCCTGAATGACATGGCTCAAAATCGTTTGCAATGGCGCAGGTGCATCCACTCTTTGTGTTCTTCCAAATTCTAATCTCCTGATTCCTCCTTGTCTCTTTTTTTCTCTTCCCAAATTTATTTCACTGGATTATACTCTTTAAATAACATCTCCAAACTCTAATCTTCAGGACTGACTGACTGATAGCTCCATCGAATTTGACTATCGATTGATAATGCTGAAAAATGTGTCCGTCAATTTGATGCTTGATATGTCGCATAGATGTTTTACAGTAGCACTGTTAAAATCTTTAATCCTATCGATCTCAAACGTTTTGGGATATGTTCTTAGAATTGAACGTAGGCCTTTTTTACTGTTCTATCAATACAACTGCTTTGGCAGATACACGTCAATTTCTATACGCAATTAGTGGTATCATGAAAGGGATACCAATATATCTTTGATTGGAGTAAAGAACATATTGTCTTATGCTGGATAAGTTCTGATCAGTGTAGCTCTTAATCTTCTGTTGATTGTCACTGAAACATTGTCTCTTTTAAATTCAAGTTGGATGAAAATGTTTTTGTCTGCTGTGGTTTCTTCAGGTATTTTGTCCTAGCTTTTCCTATATATTCAACAAATTTCTTTGGATACCTATCGTTCCTCAGCCATTCTTTTACGTTTATTAATTCTGCTTCTGGTGTATCAGTAAAATGTATGTTTTCCGTTCTGTGGAACAGTGTTTTGATAAGTGCTTTTTGTAACTAATCGGACAAAAGCTATTAAACTTCAGAAAAACAACATTCCAGGCATCTTTTCGGTAAAAAAACGTTCATTTGTACTATTCTCTCCGCGTCGTACGGTAATGTGGAAGCAGTGGAATTTGCCATTCATTAGTAAGGACTGGATTGTCAAAAAAGACTATTTAGTCAATGATCAATTCAAAACACCACAAAGTTGAACGCTTAGCCATCTACGCAATTAAAGACTTTCCAATTTGCTGACAGTTTCAGCCACATGAACACATCATGATATACCTATGGAGTATTCAATAAATTCATAGAGCAACACAATAGAGTCATCATGTAATAAATAAATGTTATTAGGCTGCTTACACAATAAACTAATATGACTGAATGAATATTGATTATCACAGCAAAATTGGTGATTAATTCCATAATTAAGGGGTTAAAGTCGTAAAATCACGACATGACAACAGTTGAGACCCAACTAGCTCAACGGCAATGTTTCAAATTGAGAGGTTAGACAGTCTGGGTTCGAATCCACAAATTCCCTCAGAATTATAGGAAATATCATGGTGATATGTGATAATTAATACGACAACTGAGTCGAGCAGCGTTTCGAGTTCACTACCACTACCAACTAATCTCTAATGGAACAGATGTTATGAAAACAGTAAAACAAGTGTAACAAAGATATCACAAAACGTCCGATTAATACAACTTAAATAACAACATACCTTCTTTGATTTCATACGACCAACATCAATTGACGATCGTAATTCATTAGCCACTAAAATGTAAAAAGATTACGATGATTGTAAAGAGATGAATGAATCGTTAGTTTGAACTTTATACGAAAAATTCGTCTAAGCTAAATTCAAAACTCTATGATCATCGAGGAATATACAACTTATTACCACCTCATAAGGAAAATAGATCAATCAATCAATCACAGGTCGACCAAAACTGACAATCAACATGAAGACAACCAATAGCAAACAGGACTGCAAGAAAAAATGATTAATACCCATATGGAAGAACTAATAGATTCAATTTTACATGAAGTCCTGATAATGTTCAGCATGACGAAAAAAGCTTAGTAATTAAACTGTCTAGTTCAGAGCAAAGAATCTAATGAAAACAATAAATGTAATTTCAACTAAGGAAGTTTGCGATTGAGTTACATACATTCCATATATATATATATATATATATATATATATATATATATATATATATATATATATATATATAAACCCTCTGGGGTTATTGCCGGCCCCCCGCCCGGTTAAGGGAGGAAGGTCGGGCATGGGGTTGGGTTAGCGACCCCATCACGTTGAAAACTAACTCGCTAAAAAAACGCCAACCAGAAAAAAGTAATTCAAACCAATATATCGTTTACATAAAGTGCAAAAGAGGGTTTACGACTAATCACTCTGAACATCAGGTGCACCTCAGTGCAAAATTTAAAGGAAACATTTCATAGACATATATTTTTTTAGTAGAAGTACGATAAACTTTAATTACTTTGAAAGCTTTAAGTTCTTTAAATTAGATAATGTTGAGAAGATCTAAGGTTGTCTAGATTTTATTCATAAACATTAGCTCATTTCGGTAAAAAATAAGCGTGATAACATTTTCGAAATTTAGATCTGCATACTGATATTGGCTTTTAAATGACTTTATGTTGTCACTTGTAGTTTGTAATTTAAGTGAGTTAAGGTTGTGTTTCTTTATGATATAATACAAACTTGTTGTACATCAAATCAATATTCGTGAACATTCTACTTTTCCTGAATTCTAGACTTTATTATTACTGTTGAAATGTAGTGTGTCAGCTATTTAGTCTATCGCCTTTGCATGAGATCTCGTTCGTAATTTAAATTTATCGTAGGCTCGATCAATTTCAAAACAGATATTTTATTCAAGAAAATCACATTGCCGTTATTGATGGTATAATGAGCTAACATAAAGAAAATTTCATGAGAAATGGCTACCGAATCACACTGTCAATTTGTTGAAGAAAATTTATGTAGTAATTAGTTTTGGAAGAAATACTCTTTAGAAAAATGGGTAAAGGTGTATAGCAGGGTCAACCTTAAGCGATTCTTAGTTGACAATGTGATTCTGCAGACACTTCTCATTTCATGATCAAACTGTCTGTATAAATGAAAAGTATTTTACAGATAGGAGCAATGAAGCATTTTAAACTTCAGTGTTTTTTCATCCTCTTAGTATCAGTTTTCTGATCTCAATTTCGTAGAAACACAAACACATAACGATATTGATTATTCATGTAAAAAGTTTCTTTTCTTGAATCTTTCATACAATCACAAACAGTTCAATGGAAACCTCATCATCAACTGCAAGATCTTCATCAATAAATAATTCATTGAAGAGTTACCGAGATGAAATTATATGAAGAACAGTAGTTGTCGCCGTGTCGATATGAACAAGTCATATATAAAACTCGTTGTCAAATTTTGCATCCTTACTTTATTAGTTCATACCTTTTATTCATTGTACCATTAATAAAATAGTTTATCTTCGCATGTTTTTCAAGAACAAAGTATGCTACAATAAAACTTATTAATTGATGTGTTACATACAAATGTGCACATAAAACAGTAAGCATTTGATACATCTAACATTATCCGTTTCACTGTGTGATAACAAAGGGAATTTTTCCGAACAATTTTAAACCTTCTTAACATGATACATAGTGGGTATCTGTGGCTTATTGTAATGATGAAGATAAAAATGATTCACTTTTGAATTGCTCCATAAAAACTAAAAAATAGTAGTTTATTCAATTCTGTAGGTCTCATTCCTAACTTCGAACTTCATTAACGGAATCGTGTGTGTGTGTGTTGTCATAGCAAAAATTTCATTTATATTATCACATTAATTCGCTTGATCATATGATCATATACAATTAATTAGATGTATAACAATAATTTGATAAAAGCAAAGGTAGTTTCAACAAGAAATGTTTAAATTATTGTTATATACAAACACCGTTTTTAAAATGTGAATCAATTAAATGATAAGTGTATAATCCAGAGCGACAATAACACAAAGAACAATCGTCTTTTGCACAAAAAAATGATTTAATCTAAGGTTAAATTGAAATCAATAGGGGTTAAGGATGTGAACTGAAATAAGCTATGTATATTTGTATATATGTATATATAGATGATGCGAAGAATATTCTTTAAACGTATTAATTAATTTACAGTTAATGTTTGACGGTACAACAACACCTTTCAAACAAGTTAGAAAAGGCTTTGCAAACATTCTCCCATACACATGTACATCAAATACTTTGCTTAGAATAATGAATTATCAAATGAAAATCTATAGGCTAACATCGATGTTTTGTGAAAACCAAAGTGCATCAATCTTTTTTAACATCAACATTTGTAATTAATTAATTAATTAATTAGTTAACCATTTGTTTATGTAATAGTACGTTCAAGATAAAAAGAAACACATCCTGATACTTTCTATTTTCCTTCTATTTTACCTTCTCTTCCCCACCATACATTTTAACATAATTTGACAGATTATTATGAAGAATTAAAATTAAACCAGATGAAAAACAGGTTTAAGTGATTCTTTCATCTATATAAGATAGTGTTGCTACGGTAATCTTTTTTCTTTGTTATACAATGGTTAATAATAAAAGAAAAAACATCGAAGTATAATTTTACATACAAACTACCATAAGAAATACAAATTTCTTGATAACGATGATGATAATAATAATAAATGTTTAGCACATTCATTTGTTAGAGTTCTATTACATAATTGACCCGTATTAATTTTGAGAACTTAAGTTTATATTAATCAATTATGATTAGTACATTCAATAAACAACAAACAAACAACAATAACACCCTGTGAGAATAAAAGAGGATAGTTTTTGTTTAGAATTTGGAAAGCTACAGAAATCCACAAGGAGTAATGAACTAGCCAATATTGTAAAACTTGTATTTAAAGATACATATAATATTAACTAGTGAAAATATAAGACGAAACATAATCGATATTGATAGACACAATGGATGAGACTATAATTTATGGACGATCTTTGAGTGACGCTAAAAAGACTTTGAACCTGTCTATGCACATACGACGACCAAATCAGGGTTTTACACCAATGTGAGGAATTAAAATCAATATTTACAGTCGATAATTAAGTCTATGAATTAGATTTAAGGGTTAAATAAAGTTTTATCAGCTATACTGATGAAACTTTATTTAACTAAATGGATTAATTAATTTTGCGCCAAAATTCAAGAACAGTTATCGTAAATCTGATTGGTTCGTTCAAAAATCATAGTCTCACCGATGCAGTGTTAGGCGACAAACATAGGTCAAGAAGAATGAATATAAAACCAGAGAGAATTGGAATATTCTCTCCAGTCACAAGTAGAATATTTATGATGGAATCTATCAAGTTATTGATTGAGATCTTGAACAGATTGATGTTAGACCACGATTGAAAACATGGAAGCACTAGAATATATATATATATATATATATATATATATATATATAAACTCATATAGGAGTGGTCATAGTATTTGACTTTCGGCTGGAAGGTGAATTTCGAGTCTCAGTCCACCCACTTCAATATGAGTAGCGCCCATAGATCTGACACAGTGTCTTCAAGTCAAATAGACAAACCTGTACTTGGTAAACAAGTTACGTCATGGAATAGGTAGGTATTTACAGGTAAATTGTTTGAAGAAAGAAAATTCTCCATTAGTCTATTTTGCAAATAAGAATATTAGGTATTTGATAACATAAAGAGATAAACCAATATACTTACTTATTTTTGTATTAATTACTAATTTAACATCTTGCCTTTTAATCAATTAGATCATATTTCCAATAGATTGATTTTTATAGGACAAAAAACCTAGTCCGTATGAGATTATGAAAGATATCGATAATCACCTTATCTTTTTACTAATAAACTTGATATTATTATATCAGAATGGGTTTGTGGAGATTTTAGAAATTTCACAGATTGAAATCATGAGTCAATTGAAGCTAGACAACCATGGAAAACCTGGAAGCACTGAACGGACGTTTCGTCCTAGTATGGAACTCCTCAGCAGTGGTCTAGCTTCAATTGACTCATGATTTCAATCTGTGATATTTCTCTATTTCTTAGAAAAAACTTGATCCAACAATACACATTCATGCAACACCGCACTTATTCTTTTTTGCAAAGCTTACTATTCTTAAGTCATTTAGTGTCTCCATTTCCATGGCATATGTATTACGTTAAGATTGAAAAAAAACTGTTTATGAATGGTGGAAGAACCAAGTGCATAATGCTTAGGTTAAGCAGTGGCTATTAAGTAAAGGCGGAAAATTGGTTGATAAGATTGCGAATTTTAATTGACTGAAACAGGTAGGATATGTGTCACATATATTCAATCATCGTCTACTTAGCGACTCAATGCCGGCTGGTGTAGGAGTAGGTTAGAAAAAAGGTAAGCGCCGCAAAATCAAAACGTCCAATCAGTTTATGAAGTTATTGACTCGAAGTCTGAAAAGTGTTGATAGATTTAGAATATATGATTAGGACCCTTACAATAATGTTAGGAAGTCTTTGGTGAGAAAACTTAAGAGTCAGTGTGAAATCATTGATTCTTTATATTTCCATAGATATAGAAACTAAATACTGTTTGATACAGTTCACTCTTTTACTTCATTTCTTCTATAGTAACCATATTTTATCTATTTTTTCCCACAATCATTAATACCATTATTACTTCGTACTCTTTCCCTTTAAGGAATTCTCGCTGATTTTCTCCATCGTTATGTTTACATGATAATACAATTATGTGTGGTGGAGTTAATGATACATTTATTATTTATGGCAAACTTTACCCGTAACATAGAGCTACTTCACTGGATAGGAGTTTAAAGCATACATAATAAAATTACGGTTAATATGATGTGTACCTATGTTATTGATTAGATTCATTACTTATTAGTGTTATCTATTTAAAAGTGCAGATATATCAAATTGTAATGTTGAATACAGATAGTTAGTCTAAACAATTGAAGCATAAACTTCAGTATTGTATAGCAACATAACAAACAAAACGGTTAGATTTAGTGATAAATATATATACCAAATAAATCTATATATTGCGTACAACAATTCGCTTACTTTCTTCAAAAACTTTATCTAATTCATCTAAAATAATCATTATCACATCAAAAAGAGTTAATAAACAGTATGATATATATATATATATATATCAGTACGGAATTTGCGGAGATCATAGCATTTTCACAGTTGAACCCACGAGCAGATCCAAACTAGATCACTACATTAGGACAAAACGGCCGTTCAGTGCTTCCAGGTTCTCAATGGTGGTCTAGGTCAAATCGACTAGTGAATATATATATATATATATATATATATATATATATATATATATATATATATATATATATATATATATATAAAATGATATTTGTAGAATCTGAATAAATTGAGATTTTAGTGTTTTATGACTTGGGGTAAGTCACTTCTATACAGAATAAATTAAATATTCTTTAAAGAAGTAACATAACCTGACAATCACGAAGTCAAAAATTCACTTTTCTGATATTTAACATTCTACAAATAGATCATCATCTATTAAATCTTTAATGAATTCGAAATTACAAAGTAAAAACTTTAGTAATGAATATATATAGTTGAATAATATATACATTAATTGTTTTAGCATTCATTTATAAAAATGCAAGCAAAACTGGCCAACCACCAGAAGAGCAATCATCAAAAGGTGTGTATTAACAAAGATGAACATTGAATGGAAGAATAAAATGTTCAAGGTCTTGAAATGTATTCAGTTTATTGTCTGTATTTTTACCTTTACGACCAATAAACGTTCATTGAAGAGAGTCTTACTTTAGGGTTGTTTAGTTTTTCCTTTTTTTAGAAAAAAAGAATTCGAATAATAATGCTTTTATTCTCTGAGAATTATAGAATCAATCTCATTCTACTAGATTCACGTAGATAACATAGCTCTATTTGTTGAAGACGTAGTGGACAGAGTTATGTTGGTAAATAAGTACAAATCCACATGATTGTCGTAACCAGTGGTCGGAAAAATTGTGCGAAATGATTCGGAATCTATGAGAAGAAAATACTTTAATTTTTAAACATTCATTCTTTACAAACTACATTGATTATATTTAAGATTTGCCATTACTACTGATATTGTTACTACTTTTACGATCAAATTTCTTTTGGAAATTCCGTCTTGTTGTGTTTATATGGCACTGCAATGTGATGGTATGTACGTATGTGTAAGGTCCTATGTTGCTTATAATTGATTTACTTACCATAAAAAGTTGAGTGAAATCGTTAACTTACTGAAACTAACAAAGTTCTTACTGTTGAATTCCCATTCAGATTAAGTCACTCACTGATAGATCAATCATTCATTAATAAATTTTAAAAAAAACCTAAAAGTTGAATCCTAAAATAGTAGTAAAGTATAGCTAAATTATTAGTAAGTTTTCAACCACAAAAGTGAACAATGTTCGAGTACGTTTTAGCATTCTGATGGGTCTTTCTTCAATTGATAACAGTACATGAAGATCATCATCCGTAATATTCGTCGAACGTCTAAAAATCTTCGCCTTTTGTTTATTTTTGTGAATTATTCTCACTTTTAAAAGGTGGCTTTCGTAGAAAGTATTCAATTCGATCGATAATGATTTCATGCTTTTTTAGGGAATCTCATTCACTTAGACTGATTGTAGATAGAGAAAATTAAAAGCACTGTGGTAATAATGTCTATGAAATATGCTTTAAGGACGTGGGATGAATTAATGAACAGTAAAAACATATAGAATACATTTGTTATATAAAAACCACTAGGATGTATAGTACAATGAATTTAAAAAGCGTTAAAAGAGAAATCGGAGACGTTTTCAAAATTGGGTTTGTTAATTTATTGATTTTGACGTATGGTCTGAAAACGTTTGAGTGATGAAAGCATGTATTCGGGTTGTTATGACTGACGCGAAAAAATATATTATTATACCGTTTTACAAAAGATTGATATTCACAAGCCAAGGATAATCATATTAGAAACAATGTTCACAGATAACATTGAACTTTAATTCATTAGTCCTAATATTTAAGCGTTTATCACCAGAAATGAAGTTTGTGGGTTGAATCCAAGGTGGGGTCATGAAGACTCAATGTTGAAAAGGTCAATACTGGGACATAAACAGTTGTTTCATAGTGCTTAGTTTTCAATGGTACCTTAAGTGAGTACTAACTACAATCGAAATAAATCTTTACAAAACATTTTAAGGCGCCACATAACTACCGAAAACATAGGTAGCCGAATTAAAGTCAATAGATCTTTATAGTTTATCGACAGAAATTGCTCTGTAAATGGAGAATGGAATATATTAAATTAATTCCAATCTTTCATTAATTTATTTTTACGACAGAGATTTAAAGTGGCAGTCTTTAATACGATTTGAAAAAATGCCAGGGAATACCCTGAAAATTAGATAAGCAACCATTGGTCATTAATATCTGTAATTTACTGACCGATGGACGAATACGTCATTAACTACCATTTTTTTATGTTTAAAGATAAATACAGCTTGCTTCTTATAGAATCTATTCTGTGACCATGGAAAAAGAGATCTTCAATCTGTAAACCTATTTTCATTAACTATAGACTTCATTAGCATTTGAAAGAATGAATTGAAAGCGATTCGTAACTTTCTTATTCGTCTATGAAAACAACAAATTACTTAAATCAAGAACTATCTTAAACGATAGTTACCAAATATAGTAGGAAAACGTTAGTAGTGAAACAACACCGTGGAGGAACTTTATGACAATAAACCAACCAATCACAGGCATGTTGAATACAATTAAACTAGATAAACAAGGATGATAATTTTAATAAATAGAACAAATTTTATTGATAGAATGAATTTGGTAATGAATGATCCACTGATAAAATTCTAAAAACACAGCTACAACAACAAAGATAAACAAAATAGAGAGGCAAAGAAAAACAAAACCGAATTGAGGGAGAAATAAAATGAAAGAGGAATAATTCATTGAGAATAATATTATTCAAACACAGCGCATAGTGAGCTAATCCCTTCTCAATTCATATAAAATCTATAAAAATTTATTTGATCCAAATTTTATCAGTAATGACCATGTGATAGATAGATCAAAGGTATTTTATAGGGATTCCACAGATTCCATCATATCTTTCCGAATGAATTCAAACTTATCACTGAGGGATCAACGGTAACAATCACCATACTCTATAAGAGAGGATTTGATAACCTTTTTTCAATGCCTAATTTTACTACTAATATATTATGTGATTATGACAATTTGAAAAACTGATCTTTGTATTTCATTAACTTTATTTAATCTTTCCTTCATTATTTTGGTTTCTTTCGACAAAAGTGAGTTATATTAAGGATGAATAAATGTAACAGCATGTGTTACATGAATCAAATCAATCAAGGAATAAATAAAACAAAATAAACGAGAGCATAAACCTACCAGGTACGCTATCATGTACACTAAATGTGTCATGTTTTTTAACTAAATTTGTTTGAGGCCGTTTGCTACCATCTACATCTGAGGCACTTCTGGATAAATTGGAAGACGGTCCACTGAGGAGAGCGAAAGACAAACGATAAACTGAAAGATTTTAAAAAAAACGGATAATAAACGAGTAGCAGCAAAAGGTATATAAACTTCAACGAAACAGACGTTTAGAACAAATTCTATGGTGAAGTTACAAAAAACCATTTACATAGACAGACAATATAAGTAACGCTATGCTTTCATTTACAGGTTGAACAGAATCCATAAAATTTTCAATGTTCAATAAGTGAGTACTTTAGGTCATTTAAGTGTATGTATGGTAGTTATTAAAGAGTTTATACGTTTCACTGCTTTTTTGTCCTTTCTATCTAACTTACTGGGCTTAGAGCTGAACTGATATAGTCATATTAAATAGTTTTAGATAACTACAGACGCTTGAAATAGAATCCTTAGAGAAAATAACGATCTGATATACAGAATGCAGCTATTAAATAAACGTAGAAATGGCTGAAACTGTTATGTTTGATGCGATGACGAGTTCACGTTTATCGACTCTTACGGACAATGAGTGGACGTGGTGAAGGTGTAAAGTCTCGTGCTAAGGCCAAAACGCGATCAGTCTGTGCTGATCTGCATTTCCTAGTTGATCGTGTTCATCGCCTCCTTCGCACGAGTAACTACACAGAATGTGTCGGAGCTGGTGCCCATGTTTATTTGGCAAATGTCCTCGGGTACCTGGCGGTTGAAGTTATTCAGTTGGTTGGCAATGTCGCTCGTGACAACAAGAAGACCTCGTATTTTCTGGGTGCTTGTAGAATACATTCTCTATACCTCATCAAGACTTCTTGATCTAGTTAGCAGAGCCGTAGAGAACGGATTAGAATAGCCTATCGTATCACTATATCTTTGACCTTCGTTCCGTTTACCAAATAAGGTGAACTCGTAATAGCATTGAAGCATATCAGAAACTACTAGATGTAATACAATTCACCTACATGCTATGGTCCCTGCTGCTTACTAGAAATCTAAGAATTTCCTATTGAAGACTGTTACTAGTGAACAAATGATATTTGTCATTATAGGGTTGTAGAGATTGTTGAGTTTCATTGGATATATGATAATAAAATATTGATCGATTCATGATTTCAATCCAACCTAAAGAATTTCGAACTGTTATAAACAGTAACTTAGTTTTTTCTTGATCATTAGTGTTTTTATTTAGTAAATGCTCATTTAAGAAAGAATATTTTCATAACCGTGTACGAAACATGAATCAAAATAAACAACACTTAATGAAAATAAACTTACAATATTCATGAAATAAATCAAAAAGTTGATCTAAATCATTATATGTATCAAGATTTGAAATAAACGTATGTAATTTGAGCGTATCCATGGTAGTAATTTGTTGAGCATTACTATTATTATTATTATTATTATTATTATTATTATTATTATTAATATTTGGTGTATTCGGAGGTGATATTATGTCTACTTTAACACTTGAACGATTTGAATTACATTGTGTTGATGTAGACAATGATTCTGTTTTAGACGTTAGCATTTCCATTTCAGCTAGACGTTCATTAATTAATACAGATGAGATGAATTCCCAAATTTTCCAGAATGTAAGACGTTTATCATTTAATTGATATAATAATTCAAGAATACCTTCTGTTCGTTTTTGTTTTTCAGCAATTTCATCACGAGCTTTAGAGAACTCTTCAGCTACAGGTAAAAAAACAAACAAATAAATATGATATTCTCCAAACTTGATATACAAACGGTTATTTATTATCTTAAAGGTAAGATAACTGTTTCCCAACCAAAATACAAATATACTGCTTAGCATTTCACTCCATTCTACTTCAGGGATGTTAAAGATGACCTTTAAAAATAAACGATATTTCTAAATTGATATTACGTGATTAAATATGCCTTCAAAGCATTATTCGTGCATATTAAGATCACAGGCTGAGTAATCATACGTTTGATCGCAAAGTACTCGATTAAGATGGATAATCGGTTGATGAAGTACTGAATCTAAATTAACTGAGGTGGTTGAGATAAGTGTTCAGCGACTGAATTGGTGCTGGTTAGTGCAGATACAGGTTGTGAGAAATATGGGGGAAGCGAAACGAAACGGTATATCATTCCATGAAGTATAGACTCCTGGATTGTAATATTTATGTAAGTACAAATTACATGGCTGATGCAGACGATAAAACCGCGATCAACGGTTAAAGACGATGAGCCAAATAACTAAGAATTGGTTGAAATGCTACAGATGCAATTTCTTCGTCTTATACTTATTATCAAGAGAAATCCCATAGTAGTGATAGTAGAAGTATCAAAGATTTTGTTTCAGCTTAATAAATAACTTTTTTTCTTGGAATGAACAAACAAAAAAAGTGAATCCAAAAACGATCTGATTAGATTTCTTGTATACACAAAAGGAGTTGTAGGATAAAGAAATCACTGAACAGTTTCAAAACAGAAAAAACTAACCTTGTCTAATCCAACGTCTAAACATTAAAAGAGCTTTAGAAATAATTAGTACAAAAGGATTGTAGTATTTAGCCAAAGACATGAATCATGACTTCAATAAATTTTGTTATGGTGCATTATCAAGCAATCTTCACCAACAATACTTACACAAACGAAACAGTAAGGCGAAAGGAATTAGTTATATTATACTTACATAAACTTTCAAAAGTATCCATGTGCTCTCGCCATTGAGCAAAACCATCATTGAAAATAGTTTCCCATCTTGCTAACTCATCTACAGTTGCACAACGGAATAACGTAAGGGCGGTAGCGGAATGTAAAAGAATGTAAAATCCGAAACTGGCTTTCTCCCCTGATTTTCTAAAATATCCATAATGTTTACCCCACCAAAGAATAGGAGGCTTGAGAAGTGAACAAGAAAAAAAAACGCGTCGATTATGTTAAAAAGGCTAGTGAGATGCAAAAACCTTAAGATGAGTACAGAAAGATCAAACGATGTTTAATGCCAAATGATAAATTGGAAAAATATTTGCCATATATTGGATTATTCATTTAAACACCAACTGTATGTGTCGTTATATGGATCAATCAAGTCACCTATAAATATATGACAGTTATAAGCTTACTTATTTCACCAGCTAGTAAATCAAGTACCGATTTAGACTCATATTCTTCCTCAATATGATAGAATTATTCAAGTGTTAGTAGAGTGGATGGCAGGTGCGTCGGCCTGTAAGACCACCATAGATTCTGGTAACAAGGTGTGGTGAAATAGAGAAAGAAAATCAACTAACGTCAATATCATCAGGATTTTCTTATTTTGTATCAGTAGTAACAGAGGTTTGGGGAAACACCTGGAAATAACCGAGAATGTTAAGGTTTCGCTAACTTTTCGATATATAATCTACAATCCCCCATATGGCTCCAATATTCATACAGGCATCGTAAGTCGCATACCACAGAACTCTACGATAACACTGAGAAAAATCACTAGTGAATGTCACCGTCTTACTAACTTGAAGTTCAATACAAAAGTAATCGAATGTTTAGGCTCTGCATCCAGAGCACGTCTTGTTTCATAAAATATGTAGAACGTTTTCGATAGTTTAGTGCAGTTATAATCATAAAGCTCCTATGAGTCATCGATGACGCCGAATGTAGCGCCGAACAATTCCCACCAAAAATGAATATATCTACAACTTCTAAAGTAATCGGGTATAAAGCAAGGCTTTGAAGACTTTTCTAATCTTAATATTGAAAACTGACTCCAAACTGTATGGTCAATATGTAACTAGGATTCATTTGAATATTGAATCTAATATCAATATGATTTCCTAATTAAAGCTTGGCACAAAAAACCTATTCAGCACTGTATTTGTACTAAAAATGGTTGTATACAAAATGTATCTGTTAATCAACTTAAAGATAATGAATTAATTGTCTGTAATTCGATTTGATGACTTATTTACTCAATCTAAGGCATATGTAATTAAAAAAAAAATAGAAATGAAAAAAAGTTGTCTAATACAACCTGTTACTTTATTCCTTTTTAGTAAATAATAGTAAATGAATAATGGGTAAGAAAGCAGTTCGGAAATCTGACATTAGACAGTTTTGAATCTAGAATCACTTAGATCTTGAAGAAGCAAGATCTAACATTATGTACACGAAATTGAGTGACGTGAATCATCAGTTTTGAACAAGTGATCTTTAATGCCGTTATATTGTGCAGTGTTCAATTCTGATGCTGATATACAATCTTCCTCTTTATGAAAACGCAGCTGGTTACTTGAGCGAGAAGAGAGAGAGAGAAAATGAAGCTTTATCGACCAAAACCGGATCGCTAAATATATGTGCATTCACTCATCTATAAAAAACCACACCTTTTGATGGATGATGTATGCCTTATTCTTTAAAAAAGGAAGCTAAATTATAGCCAACCTCCTGTGCTAATGTCTAAATGACCTTCAGTATAAAAAATCCTTATTGCTTTGGTCCTACATATGTTTGATCACGTATACTGTTTCGTGACATATTTTACATAGATGATTCAAAAATTATTAAGATCGCTGTCGCTTTGTAAACTAGATCATTGTACGAAAAATTGGTATCGTAATACATCTTATCCTTTCAAAGAAGCCACGAGACTTCTGTTTGATGAAATCACTAAAACTCTTTTGAGCAATAGTTATTCTTGTTTGATATACGTTATTATTGATTGAAGATAATCAAAGAACCAGTTAATAACTGAGTGAATGAAGAATGTGAACGGCTTAGACAGTCATTTATGATGGGAGATTAGTCCAAATATCTTGTATTTATTTGATATCGACGTTCACCCAATGATAAGCGACATACGAACAATGATCACCAATAGGTTAGAATATATCAATATAACTGTACAAGAAAATACGAGTAGATGCCAGAGTTGATTAATCTAAAACATGATACTTCAATGTTTGAAAACAACAGCTGATTTTCAGTTATAACAGTAAGTTTTGCAGTTGATACGAATTTATGTTGAGAACTACGCTCTTAAATAAATCGTAATAAATGTATAATAAACGATTAGTGTCACGAAAAGAAAAAAATAAACAAATTAACTAACCATTTCTGTTCCACGAAATAATTGGTATCGATTTGAGTCCGGTATTTTTTGTAGCATAAAGAAGCAACTTTTTAACGCTACACCTTCTACTTCATATGATGTACTCGCTATTACAGGGAAAGACAGAAAATAGATTGTAGATGATATTGTATCACATATTAATAATGGATGAAAAAAGTAAGTAGTAGTAAACGACAAAACGTAAAGATAAATGAAGAAAGAAGTCAAGACAAGAACATATAGAGAATTAAAAAAATATTTAAAAAAAACGATTCAGATTTCGTTGATCACTAAATAGCAGTGAGTGATGTCATAATATTTACTTAATTTTCTTTAGTAAATTATGTTGAGGTGTTAAACGGTTGGAGATAGCCGGAGTCAAACCCTGGATCTAGGTTGTTCGCTAGTTGATAATCATCAGTAAGGTATAACTGCAATGTTAGGGGAACTGACACTATCTGAACGAATCAAACTAGGACTGTTCAAAGAAGAACACATTGGTAATGTTTAAAACTGTAAGATGAATGACATTGACTGAACTCCCACAGATAGGATTAGTTCTTTTTGAGATTGCAGAAATGGCTTGCAGACGAGTGGCAACCTAGATCTGAGGTTTTCCGATGACTGCATCCAGTCATCTGACATCCGAAAGTGTTGAAATAAAAAACAGTACGATCAATACAGAAATACAATAGAACACATTTGTAGTACTCCATTTTGCATATAAACAGATCACTATTTTTAAATAGCAAGGATTGATGTGTAAACTTATACCATATTTCTGAAATATCTTAATGAATGTTTCACAAGTAACACCTTTTTGTATAGGAGATAACTGTCTTTGGTATCTAACCAACTGACTAAATATCGTTATTTATTGACAAGGTTTATTGAATAGAAGGTAATATATAACGCGCTTTAGAATCCATTACACATATACTTATTTAATGTAGACAATAAAAATTTGCGATATTGTACTCTGTCATATGCCACTACTGTTCGTATATGGCCAATTGTTGAGAGAGATGAATTAAGTTAACATGTATATGTAATTGGAAGAATTTAACCATGAAGAATTTTAAAAGGAAACTCGTTTAGCCCTAGCTTTTTTTAGAATTTTGATGTGTTTATTAAAACTCTGAACAAATGTAGATTGAAAGATTTTTGGAATGCATCGTTGTGATGAGAACTAAAATTTAGGACAATTAGGGACTAATCAGATAGATGTGACTGTCACAACCCAATGTTGATGTTTATTTTGGCATTGAGGCCAAACGACAACGTGTTAACAACTGAGCTACTGAGTTCACACAATCATTAAAGTTCCAACCGTTGCTGCAACCTTGACGCAGTGGTCGTGCTTGCTTATCTTGGTGAACCAATCGAGCTGTGCTGGCTAGAACAATCGTTCCTCTATGTCCTACCATGCCAGACAGTTCCTTTGAAGAGCGGTCAGCCTAAAAGCAGCAAACCCAAGGTTCAAGGGCGAAGTCGTACTGCTGACTGTACAGAAGTGAGACGGCCCCAAGGGGTTTCCCTCGGACAATCGGCATAACAGTAGTGCTGCCTTCCCACAAGGAGAGGTGTGGTTAGAAAAGGTTGACCCAAAAATATACACACCTAATCCCACAGATATACATTCCCGACGGTAAGGTCACAAAAAGTACGGAGCTGACATGAAAATTACTCACAAACAGGTTATGTATAACCTGCATCAAGTCGTTTGCCACTGCGGTCACGCTCTTAGGTCACTAAGACTAGCTCCAACCTAATTTCCTTTTCAGGTACCTCTAGAAGAACCCTTTCACAGTGTGGGTGATAGGGAAGTGAAAACCGCTCTCATACCTCTAAAAACATTCAAAACTAACTGAATTATTAAAGTTGTTCGCATCATTATAAGTTTGAGTTACATTGCTGTTAATATTCAATAACTAACTTGTTAACGCATATTCGGATAACACAATTGCATACATTGTATGTAACAGTGATACTCCAGAAATATGAGACTTAATGTTAAAATAATACACTAATATGAATGTGAGTTGTTCGAACTGTGATTTTTTTAAAAAAAACGAAAGACTTTAAGTATGTTTTACAAAAGGAAAGTCATTAAACAGTTTCTTTCTTCTTTTTTTGTTCTTTCAGGACATAAAACCTACTTGGTTATATAAGTATAATTTGATGATTTTGTAAAGCTTTACACTATCCATTGTTTTATCTTAGAATCAAAACAAATGGACATTCCGAAATAGAAAACGTAAAAGAGTTGAATAAAAAGATAGAATGATGCGATCATAAATATAGATAAATACTGGTTCAATGATAACAAAATTGTTACTTGAATGTTTTAGATGGTGGTTGGAGGTAGTCAACAGGAAACCCTGTTACTTGAATGGTTAAAAGTGTATCATCTAATAAGCAATTATTATTGGATGGTAATAACAGAGAAAACATCAGTCTTACAAAGAGCAATAATTGAGAAAATACTACATCACGCATTCATTCTCTCTCCCTCAATAAAATTTTTCGTGTAAAAGAAATGATTGTGTCTGTTTCGGTTTGGTTACAAACGAATATACATATATAGCGCACATCTTTACAGAAAAAGCAGACTACCTTTATAAATAGCATGAAACAACTCACTTATTTATTACATATACGGTAATTAAATGAAACATTCTTTACTAGCTACAATCTTTATTAAATGAAATAGACCTTAATGATGAATATCAACTGGCACCATGAAACCTAGGTGGTACAAATTTTCTAGGCGACAACCTCCAGCCACCTTACATCGTAACAATTTTTTTTTAAATTTGGGAATTGGGTAAGTGATATTGATTGTTATTAAAACAAATTTTATTTTCCCAATGAGTGAAAAAAAAGGAAAATTAGCTATTACTGATATGTCTAAGAATTCTATTTTATCAAAATAGTTTTAATAATAAAGTCTGTAAGCATGATAATCTTCAATTAAGTGAAAGGTATAATTGAAGAATGATAGATATCTAGTATTTGAGAAGAAAATGTTTCCTACGTTAAATTGAGAGCCATTTCTTAAAATCGTTTTACAAACATTTTTTAAAGTTCGACTTCGTCTACTTCTATTATCTATTCAAATGTACTGGTATGGTAGGGGGTGAGGAGAGTCAGTTCTTCCTATCCAAATGTTCTCACTTGACCACGAGTATACAGCCAATGTCAGGGAAGTCTTATTCATTGCCTTCTCATAATGAGGTCGTTGTTTACGAGATTGAGAGGACAAAAAGCAAATGTAAGGCGCTTTAACCGGGTTGATGAATATGGAGGATCCATCTAGGGGAGTTGAAAACCCTGATTTCGAACAAACGGTACATATGGGCTACAGGATCCTGAGGGAAAAAATGGCGTATGAATTTAATGTTGGTCACCGGCTACCATGGCACTTCATCTCCTTACGCTGCTCCACTGCCTTGTGGATCACAACTTTAAATCAAAGTCTCTGGGATTGGCTACGTAAGAAAACCACCTACTTCGGTTTAGACACCTGCAAAGTATTCCAACCCTTACAAAAACCGAATCATGTAAAACATATGTATTTGGTGCCTCCTTGAACCAATGTATATGTGTTTAAATAGATAAATATATATGAAAATGATTTATCTTGTCAGTTTTCCATTCTATTTATTGCAAATTCATGAATATACCGATTTGAGTGTCAATAATCACTGTAGATATTCATTTATTTATTCCACTCATTTACCAGGTACAGATTAGTGTATAAGGCTTCGAATTATACTCTAATTGTGATGATGACCAATAGTGTTACTAGGTTGGTTAAACCAACGAACTATATAGAAATAGGTTTGAGACCTGAAACTTAATGTTTAAAAGTTTTAACTAATGAATCATTTCAGGATTCACTTTTAACAATAGTGACAGTAATCAATTCTAAATAGTACAAAATATATGTAATTGTTTTGCTTATGACCAAGAAATGTAATGGAATTAGTGAATCAAGTAACACTTCATGTCGCTAAACATTACACAACATTTATTAGCCTTATATTTGATTTGAAATGATCTAAGAAAAAAGTTAATCGCAATCAAATTCAACTTGATAGTTATCCATCTGTTATCTCAGAAAGTCAAAAAAAGCGGATTTTAGTTGATTAATGATTTTAAAAAGTTATAAAAACAAAAAAACAGCAGATTGGATAAGTATCAAGACCATATTTTGCGGTTCAAGATTATATTGTATTGGTAACAATGGATGATCACGCTGAACTATTATTTAAATGATCAGTATTTGCATTCAGTGTTAAACTACTTACAAGTAGTACGATGAATGACGTGTTTTTCAGGTGCAACATACATATGATTACTAAGAAAAAATACAAAACGGAATTACATATTTTTAAAAGGTCAAAAGTGAATGCGTAGAAGTTATTGGCTTTCAGTTAATGTTCTACCATTCATTAAAGAAACTGACCGGCCACTATATCAGTGATGAAATATGAACGACATTAATACTTGGAAAACTCTTATGTATGATGGATTATGTAACAGTAAAGTTGGTGTATTTTATTAAGGAGTATTGAATATCAATCTGTGATTGTGAAATTCGGGGTTCAGTTGAAAATTTTGTTGAACTAGAGAAACTATGTACAAATACACACTACAGACGATTTTACACAAAACATCTTTGAATGCAATTCGTTGGAATGAAAGCCAATTTAGAACTCCAGTAATATGAAATATATTAGTTAGATAATAACATTCTGTGTTTCAACCGTTGAAAACAAAGAACTAGTGGACAGATGGTTTGTTTGAGGATATGACTTAACCTGGAATTTAAAAACCTCTTAACCTTTACAATTAGAACTGGAGTCTGGGAAATGGATATTGTCCTATCTGAATGAAAGGGAAGATGCTAAACCGTGCACTTTTGTTGGAACTTTGAAAAAAGGATGGATAACCTAACAGATTCGCTTTCTCAGATCAATTGTTGATCTATGCATAACAATTACAAAGATATGTGTTCTGAATTTGTCAGTGTATTCAGTTAATTAATTAAATATAAACAAGATCTGTTAGTTAAACAAATTATGCGTTGTCTTCTATTATAATTTTTTATGAATAAAAATTTGCACTTCAGACAGGGTTTTATCACATTTTTTATTTAAGTGCAAAGTCACTGAGGCGTTTTGCTGTCGTTCAAATCTGTTACAGATATATATGTGCTTCTAATATGCATACCTGAACCAGATACTTGAGTGAGAAAATCAAGAGCGTGTAGTAGACTAATGATAGTCTCGCCAACTCTAATGGATTGGTGTTTGATGAACTTTCGGGATGACTTCGGAAAACCCGATTAGCTGTTGTCAACTTCTATCACTTGTGGCGTAGGTGAGAAACCCGTCCTCTAACTACAAGCTAAGTTCACGGCGTAGCAATTCTGAGGTTAGACTCAGAGTACAACGTAAATATAGTAAATCAATTGATGAGATAGTGAATCTCAATCGAATGAGATGGTTAGGACATGTATTATGCATGCCCCACCACCGACTACCATGACGCACTATGATGGCTAGTGTAAGAATAGGTTGTAACAAAGCAAAGGGGGTAAACCAAAACGTGGCACCAGTCTCCATGATGTCACTGACAGTTAGATTGAGTCATATTAACATGTGTAGACTACCTGGTCGAGGTTCACATGATTATCGTAACCAATGGTTAGAGATTTATGGTGAAATGCCTAAAAATTATTTGCAATGGTGAATTCGTCCTTTTTCTTCTTTCTAAATATTTTAAAGATGACTTTATTGTTATATCACTAATATAATTCTCCTCCCGAAATTTATGTTCAATGCTTAAAATATTACATTATCATTAATACAGTTACCAGCTCTACTACTTTAGGATGTGCCAAATTCTACTTTGAGTATAACTGCTTTACTGACCAGTGGGTGGGGAACAGAGTTACATAGCCTAGTTTCTGTAAAGTTGCAAAACATTTTTAAGATTCAATTAAGATTAGGACGAGCAAAGTATACATGACGAGTCACCATTCAGTGATCAATCAATACAAATAAAAATATTGATAGTGCCCGATCGAAAGTAAGGGTACAGTTGTATTTTACCAAGTTATTTCAATATAGATAGAACATTACCTAAAAGGGATTGACGATCATCAAATGGAAATCATCTAGATTACCGGACTATAGAAAACATTCAGTGGAAAGTTATTATATTTTAAGTACTTAAATTTGCATAGCTACTTAACATGATAACTTTTAGAGAGTCAAGTACACAGAATATATACTCGAATTACCTATGAGGACTTAAGTACCTTTTATTGTAATTATATTCACACCTTGGTAATAAGCTTGGCCTATGTGCATAGGAACTTTCAGACTATAAAAGAAGTAGTTCAGGTATTTGAAGTGCAATGGTATCCTGGGTAATTGAAGTATGATAACAGTAGATGCTTGAGTGTTGAATTCTCTTCTGGACTGAAGATTGAAAATATAGAAAAACTTGAGATTAGATGAAACAACAAATCCGTAGATCAAGCTAACTTAAGGTCAATTGTGCAGGCCATAACGTCATAATGTTAAAGGCTGAAATGCTAGCTTATGGTCGATATAACCGACGCGGAATAGGGAAGTTGTAAACGAATTTAACACGTGATATTGAGTAGTATCTAAATACACAATAAATACCACTAAGATTAACACTTAAAAAAGTAATATACGAGCTATTTCACCTGTACTGAAACAGTTATAACCAGAAAATCAAGTCATATAAGCATCATATTGAATCATGTACAAATAAATTAGCTAAATAATAATAATAATAATAATAATAATAATAATAATAATGAATAATACAGAACTAGCAATCAAACACTCACACTGTAGTCCACAACCAGAAACCATTGGATTAGCATATAATCGTCCATGATTAATTAACTTTGCATTAGGTGAGTTCAATTCATTAAGTAATTGCATTTCATCCGATGAAATATTAATATCAGATACATCTAAGCGCATGGAAAATTCTCTCAATTTTCCACTGTATTCAAATTCTGTCAATATAGTTTCTGAAGATTTTATTAATGATTTGATTGCTTTACGAGAAATTTCTAAATTTGCAACTTCTTCATCATCATCTTGATGTTGTTAAAAAGTGAATTATGATTTTAATGAAGAAATAGAAAAAAAAACATGAAATGGAACCATGAGTACTAAGAATAAAAACTACAGAATATTTACTTTGTTATTTAAAATTTGAAATGATTTGTCAATTCTCATTATTTATGTTACTGATTACCAATCGATTAATCATTTTTGACACATATACAATGTAAAATGTTGATTCAAGATTGGGTTGCATCAAAACCGGAACTAATGATGGGGAGTGAAGTAGTTGAGCGTGTCGACCGCTTCACTTATCTTGGAAGTCTCATCAGCCCTTGTGGTCTAGTGTGTGACGAGATCTCAGCACGGATACAGAAGGCTCGACTAGCTTTCGCCAACTTGCATCATCTATGGCGTAAGTGAAATATCCGTTTATCAATCAAAGGACGTGTTTACTGTGCAGCAGTTCGTTCCGTCCTACTTTATGGCAGTGAAACATGGCTCGTAAGAGTAGAGGATATTCGTATATTACTAGTATTTAACCATAAGTGTCTTCGAAACATTACTCGTATATACTGGGACCATCGAGTAAGTAACGAAGTTGTTAGGAAACGGGTACTAGGTAATGATAGCAAATCAATTGATTAAATAGTGAATTTCATCAGTTGAGATGGCTGGGACTCGTGTTACGTATGCCCAAACATCAACTGCCCCGACGTGCAGGAGTAGGTTGGAAGAAAGCTAGGGGCGGTCACACTAAAACATCGCACAAGTCCATGAAGCCACTGACAAGTGGACTGAGTCATGATGGTAAGTGTAGACTACCTGGTTGGGGACCGCGAGATGATAGCAACCGATGGTTAGAGACCCTAAATGGCATGGCTCAAAATCGTTTGCAATGGTGCAGGTGCATCCACTCTTTGTGTTCTCCCAAATTCTAATCTCCTGAATCCTCCTTGTCTCTTTTTTTCTCTTTCCAAATTTAGTTCACTGGATTATACTCCTTGAATAACGTCTTAGGTCCCTAATGTTTCCTATTACCGCTTGTACTCTTACCGCCTCTACCACTACGGGATTTGAATCGACAACTGCACCTCTGTGATAATGTGGCGTGGCAACTCGAACTGACGTACGAACGTACGAAGTTCTACGTTGTTACTGACTGACCGACATATGCAATCCTGAGTAGACTGCTTTGTTGTTGTCATGTTTTAAGTAAAGTTGGATTACTGGATGCCTATTTCATCATATTTGAAATCAATCAGGAAATCGTACCTGTCAAATCAATTTTGATACTTAGCATGAGGATGAGTATCAAGTACCTTAGGCTTCAGACTCTCAATGTTTTAGTCTATTGAGCTAGTAAGTTCAGAGAGCAACTAGCTTTTGCGCTGTAATTTATATGCGAGTAAATAAATTCATTACAAGATCCCAATTTCTACTGAGCGGTAAGTCAAAGCACTTGAACTAAATTTTATACAAAAAGAACAAAGAAAATAACAGAAGAGTGTGAATTCGTCTAATCGTTTTATGTGATTTGATTCTTTTCATATACACACTGATTGGTTTCACTATTGAAAAATAACTATACATGACTTCTTTATTCGTACAAGGTGAGAGGATTAAGTAACAGAAATGAAGAAAGACCATGATGTAATCAAATACATACTATTATGATGACGGTAGACAGAATGATCAATGTAATAACAACTACCAAAAAATCAAAAGGTGAAGTTATAACAACAATAATCTTAATAATATTAGTTGAAGAGGACACGAGAAAATAGAGGTAGTTGCATGACTAAATTGATAAAAGGATGAGAAGGCTAACGAATTAGTGGCAATGACAGCGTCAGTAAACATAAGCTAAAATTGAAACGATGGGTAGCGGTTGCTTCGGTATAGCGTAGAAATCTGTCATTACTCTGTCGATTTATTATCCGAAAAGCAGTAACAGGATTAAGTGAACAACCGGTATCCAATATACGTCTTCTTATGACATTGTTAAGTAGTGTGAAACTATTCGAAATCCTATTCTTAGGCATGTATTTCAAGTTAATTTTACATTATTACTATCTTTGGTTTTTTCAACGTAAGTATTATGAAGTAGAGTCGGTGACGATTGAAAAACGACTTTAAAAAATCCAACGTTATTAGATCAAAATAGAGTATTAAGTGGATGATCAGAGTTAAACTTAAGTAACTACTCAATTATTAAGTTAGATCAAAGTATCAAAACTGTTTCGTAGTATATTGAAAATTGGATTTTGCCTACGAAACATGTTATTCAATATTTATTATGGTGAGAGAAAAAAAACGATAGGTTTAGTTTATGTTAGTGATAATTGACATTCATACACTAGTTAGTTATTAACGATTACAAAATTTTAAGAAGGATATAGCAGCCAAAGTCGACTCAATGCCTCCATGTGACGCTACTGGGTAGTAAGGGTAAACTTTTTAACTAACTCGGATGACATATACAAAGATTCCACGTAGGAGAGTTGCAAATTTGTAATTTCAAAACAGTAATATGTAAATAGGCTTCAGAATTCTGAAAGAATGATTAGAATATAAACCTATTTCAACCACCATGAGCCAACAGCTCCTGAAGTTGCTGGATTTATTTCAAGATTAAACGTTTGAGTCAAATACTCAGAGAAACGCTCCACAAGAAAACCGCCTGTTTCAGTATGGGTGCGCTGACAATATCACAACCAAAACAAGCCATTAATTTAGACAGAACATTCAATTTTCGGTGCCAAATTGTACCCGAATCCATACGAATTACATATATAAAAATAGATCAGGACATATGTAGATACAAGCTACTACAGTTTAATATGAATAAGGACATGACTAGGATACTGGCTTATGCACTAATATAGGACGAAAATAACAAAAATTAGCTCAAGCGTAACACACTGCTAGTCTAAGAGAGCTCAAACAACATCTCACCATCGACAGGTCGATAAATTACAAGAGAGAAAGTTGGTCAGAAGTTGGTCAGACATAAAATAAGGTTTAGGTTTCCAGACTTTTGTTTGGATCAATAGGACAAACATATAAATGCATATATATATGGTAGTACAGATTATAATAAGTCAACTTGACAATCCACCATTCTGATCAGTTTCAGTTTTTTTTCATTTGGATATTGAATTTGATCTACCTTAAGAGGTATACAAATGGTGAAACTCAACGAAGATCGATTGCATCGACATTGAAAAACAAAGTATTATGAATGAAAGTAATTAAGAAAAAGTATGTAATTATATGATGGATATTTGAGTGTAGATAGAAATCGGAATATTAAGATAGTTGTGAAGATTTGTAGCCTAGATAAATGTTCATCATGATGCTGTTCAGAAGAACGGTAAATATTCTACAACCAAACAACTATTCAGCTCAAAGAACAAAACTCCACTAAAATAATTTTTGTCTTAAAAATAAAGGGATTGGTTAAATTCAATAATTATGAAACTATATTAAAATACTTACTTAATGTATTTCGTATAATTGATTCAAGTAACGTTTCTACTTTAGTCCAACGTTGTACAATCACCATATAACAATCTTCTAATGATTTACGTGAACTACGAGGATTCTGTTTCACATGCTGTTAATAATAATAATAATAATGATAATAATAATAATAATCCCGACATACATTGAAAGACAGAAATGTAAATATTTCCAAACAAAATTTAACTACTACATAAAAACTGTACATCTAATGCATTAAAACAAACACACTAGGGAATACAATTCAAACTTAGATCATGCTAATAATAATAAATTTGGCTCAAATATGTAAATGATACATTTTTCAATAATAATAATAATAATAATAAAGTATTTAGTCTTAAGAACTATATATTATCTTCATAGTTGGAATCATGAGTCCATTGAAACTAGACCACCATGGAAAACCTGGAAGCACTGAACGGCTATTTCGTCCTACTATGGGACTCAATCAGGCCCCAGAGGTATTTCCAGGATTTCTAGTAAGAAGCTGTGACCAGTTTAGTTCAAGCGGGTCTGCTGTGAGGTAGTAACTCACTGGAGACAATGGTGGATGTGTCGCTCAATTGCATGCATTAGTTGAAGTTAGACATTAACACTGTTGGATGCCGGCTCAGTAGTCTAGAGGTTAAGCGTTCACGGGCGAGACCGGAAGTCCTGGGTTCAAATCCCGAAGGGCGGGATCGTGTATGCGCACTATTGAGGAGTCCCACAGTAGGTCGAAACTGCTGTCCATTACTTCCATGATGGCTTAGCTTCAATTGTTTCATGATTTCAACTATTAAAAATTACAATAAATTCCACAAAACCCCTTCTGATATTAACTACATATAGATTGATAAATACTCATTAAATTCAATTTTCGAAAACCAAAAGCTGAACACAATACGTTGATATTTTTAGATCTGTCCAGTTAAAAGAAAATTCAAATAGACTTAAAAATCTAACCAACTACTATAAACTGACACATGAATAGACCAACATATTAACATTAAAATCTACACGTTCATTCAATACAAAACTTTCATTGTCTCTAAATTAGTTCAAAAGAAAGCGAATAATAAAATAGATATCTTGTAATTTAGTAAGTTCTAGATGAGTATCCTCAAAACTGTAGTAAAACGACATGATTCGTCGTTAAATAATAGATTAAATGAAATGTTATGGGTTATTATCATAGTTTAACCAAACTACTAACCTACAACAGTGATATAATTCTTGAAACTGAATAAAATTAGGCATCCTTAATATTTGAAAAGTACTCAAAACGCTTTGGTTAGAATGGAAGGAAAGTCCTCAATTACTTCTGCTAACAATCGTGTCTACACACTGGGTTATGTCGAATATGATGACTTTAATATAGGAATCACGTAAAATCGCAATTCAACAGAATGAAAATATAAACCACACGACAAGATCTAATGGTTTGTAAAATTCTATTATCTGCAAATCAAATCAGCAACAAGGACGAGTGCTTTTCTATTAACCATCAAGTCGACACTGAAAATATAGGAACAATTCGAGAACAAGTGCCTGAAGCATAAAATATTTGGCTGAACCCCATTGCACTCAATAGAAAGAAGTTAGCGATTCATGGATTATTTATCCAAACACCGATTATTTTTCGTCTTATAGATGACATCAAGGACTGATCTTAGGTAGCCTGCTATCGAAAACTGAAAGTATTGGAAAGCCATTTCGTCCTTGTATAAGACGCCCCAGCTATTTACAACCACCATCCTGTAAAGTAACTAGCCCAGGATCTTGGGTATCGGATGCGAGCGCTAAACATCTAAACCAGTGAACCAGAATTCAATGGTGTAAACGTACAGCTTTGATAAATTCTGAGCATGATCCTCGGTAGGGTCATGGAGGCGCACCGCCGAAGAGTCCCACACTAGGACGAAACAGATTTATAGTGCGTCCTAATATTCGGTAATAGTCTGACGAAGACCGACTCGTGGAAATCAAACGATCTCTCCTAAACTTCAATAATAATGATGGTTTTGTCCAAGCATCACACTACTAAGAGGTACAAATTTTCTATTTTCACTTACATCACAAATTCAATAGTTTTCCTATTCACTGAGATATTCACAAATACACGTATATGTATTTCATCTTTAACCTGAGTGATTAGTACTACCGTAGAGTATGCTACTTATGACGACAGATATAAGTGCTATGTAACGCTAATCAGAAACGAAATGACATGCAGCAGAAAATCGAATTGAAGATAACAGGAATATACACAAAGAGAAATTGTAATAATAGCAGGAATGAAGCAGCGATGAATTTTGCAAAAGAATGTTGATGGATGATGTGCAAATAATGCATTTAGAGTATGGCTTTCATATTTTACGTAGACATTCTGTAATTTTGTATTAATTTTATTAGCTGAATTCATGAGTCGATGTAAGCCAGATCACCATTGAAAGCCTGGAAGCACTGGATGGTTGTTTCGTCCTAAAAAGGAACTACTCAGTGGAGCACATCTGCGATCCCGCATGCCGGACACCATGGAAAACCTGGAAGCACTGGGTGGCCGTTTCGTCCTAGTGTGGGAATCCTCAGCAGTGTGCATCCACAATACCACCTCATGAATTCGACTATTAAATTAATATAATATGTACAAAATCCCTCTCCGATTGTGTTAATTTATTGTGGTTACTTTTTTACTCCGAAGAAGTGGATCATATGAAGTCGCAAAACGTCAGAAATTCGATTTTCCTACTCATTTGGATATAACAACAAAAAAACAAATTTATTACTAACTCTCTACCCAATGTTCAATTTATTTGAAACTATCAAGTCTAACCTTCGTATTAATACCTATCTTAATTTATTTGAACACATAGATATTAGTACAAGGGGGCACCAGATACATATAGGCCACACAAATCTCATTTAACTTGTGTGAGGGCTGTGATACTGCCCGCGTGCCCAAATCAAAGCAGGTTAATAAATACCTATAAACTCATCATCATTATCTATCAATACCGGCCACTTAATTTATTCTGTTATGAAAGTTCGAGAGAAATAGATTAATCAATAAGGAAAGTAACTCATTACATCACTGAAAAAGTAGGAAGGTAATACAATGAAGATTTTCTTTTCGTCGATTTCATTTACATAAGCTTGTAAATTAAGTCAGTATCGAGGTAATATGCACAGTATGCACATATGCTAATAACAGACTAAACAATTGCAGTCCTAAACATCAATGGGAAGATTCAAGTAAAATAATACCCCGTTAAACAGGCAAGTGGCTATCAGGACTCAGTAGCTAAGTGGATAACGAGATGGCGTTTGAAGCGAACGGTGCTGGGTTCGAGTCCCATAGTGAACATCAACTTTGGGATGCAGGTACATTCAGCTAACGAGTACCAAATAGGACGAAACACGCATCCCGGATTCCACTGTTAGCCACTATCAATCTTTGCTTATAATCCTATTTATAGTTAATTTTATAGAAACATAGAAAGATGCTAATTACTTGAAGTAGTATGTTGTCAAGACTTGAAAAATTCTTCAATTCTTTAAATTAAAATATCCAAAAGACAATTGCAGTTAGAATAATTATAATTATGCTATTTATACACGAATAAAAATCATTCCCATTGCTTAATTTATTTACCTATTAAGTAATATATATTCATGATTATTATTAAGATCACAAGCTTTTCCATTAATCTTAATGCTTAATCATTAAAAGAAACATTTACTCTGTTTATCCTAATGCAAATGATATATATATATATATATATATATATATATATATATATATATATATATATATATATATATAGTCCATAAACTTTCATTTGAATAAATATTTACTTTAAACTAGATCATTCTCTTATCATAAATCATTACGTTAATATTACAATCTGTTTATAAAAGCTTATGGTTTATCATGATTATACAGCATTATAAAATGAATTTGTTACTATGCATGAAAAAGAAAAGAAATTCTTTAGTTGAATGAATTGATGCGTATATGAAATATAGAATTTCAATAAATGTAATATCATTATTTCTGGTTAACGTTTTTATTTTTAGTGAGTTAGTTTTCTATGGGATAGAGTCGTTAACTCTATGCCCAAACCTCCTCTTTTACTCTGAAAGAGCTACACATGGATTGCTGGTGGGTGGCATATACTCCTCTACGAGGAGTAACAGGCCTAAATAAGTAAGTAAGTAGTATCATTCAGTCAGCTACAACGTAGGATCAGAAACATATATGCATCGGTCCAAGTTGCCACACTTCACTCATTAGCACAACAAGATGAACAGCGAATTTATAGAAGTAGTTAATTCAGTGGTAGTAATATATAAAACAATGATTGTGTATAAGGATATAGTACAGGAAGGAAGAATTAGTTTGTAGGAAGAAAGATATAAGGCAATTTTAATCTCTTAGTTTAAGGGAAGACAGAGAGTGTATGCACCAATGCCATTGTGATCGATTCTGTGCCATGTCACCTAGAGTCTCCAACCATTGGTTACAATAGTCACACGGACCCCAACCAAGTAGTCTGTATGTACCAACATGGTTCAGACTAGAAGTGAGTGACTTCAAGCACTGATGCCAAGTTTTGGTTTGGCCGCCCCTAATAGTAATATCATTATTATTTAAATATTAAGTAATTAGTGACTTTTTATTTATTTATTATAGAGTACTTATTGATAAAAATAAACTACACTAATGGCTTATGGAAACTAAAAATAACTTGAAGAAAGTAGAATTAAATATTAAACTAATCAGTAATTAGATGATAACAGTGAATTATTTGTATACAATAAACGACCTGTCAAAAGAAAAAAAAAGGAAAGGAAACATTTTGGTTGGGAGTTTTGAATTTTAAATGAACATTAAAACAACACAATAAATGTACACCATACACAGAGAATAAATATAGATAACCATTAGAATCTAAATGTTATTTAATGTTTACAAATCATCAGATATATAAGGGAAATAATTCTTTTCATAGGAAAATAAATGAATTAGAAATGTTTATGTAATGTTTATTGGATTACTGAATTCAATTCCTCAATGATACTCTAATTTCACCAGTAATCACATGTAGACTACCTGGTTAGAGACCGAGAGATGATAGCAACCGATGATTAGAGAGACCTTGAATGACATGGCTCAAAATCGTTTGCAATGGCGTAAGTGCATCCACTCTTTGTGTTCTCCCAAATTCTAATCTCCTGAATCCTCCTTGTCTCTTTTTTCCTCTTTTCAAATTTATTTCAATGGATTATACTCCTTGAATAACGTCTTAGGACCCTAATGTTTCCTATTACTGCTTATACTCGTACTACCTCTACCACTACGGGATTTGAATCGACAACTGCATCTCTGTGCTAATGTGGTGTAGCAACTCGAACTGGCGTACGTACGTACGAAGTTCTACGTTGTTACTAACTGACTGACTGACACATGTCATAACAGAATGAAAGAGTCATTATTGGATTTGATACAGATTAGACTAGTAAGTTAACAACTAAAACAGATAATGATGTAATACAATACAATGAAATACCATAAATATAGATGGAATAGTGAGTGCTTATAGAATTATTACAATTATCTATAGAGAATGAGATATGAGTTCAGATTTTTTCATATTATTAAGTAACTAGTTGTCATATGATTCTCTAGTCTAATATGCAATTCAACTAAATAGAACCTGCTATAAAGTTGTATTGTACAACGGATCATAAGTTTGAAACGATATAAGAAGGAGTAGATTATTTATAAAATAGATTTTAAATAAACCACTTTTATTCTCAGGAAAATTATAATCACGAACGAAGCAACACAAAACAATTTGAATATGAAGATGATAGTTAGATCCGTTAAAAGGTCAAGTTTGAATCAAATCATGAGTGGGGAAATTAGCGAATCAGCATTTACACAATTTTCGATCAATGATGCTTAGCTTAAGACACTTGTTTTCCTATAGTTTGAAAAGTAAGCCTTAAACTAAAAAAAACGAAATCTCATTCATATAGCATGTTTTCAAATACAGTATATCAGCTAGTTTACAGTTCCTTTCTTACGTTCAAGTATTTATTCAGTACTATAACTGAACGAATATTGTTGTAATTGTTTTTTCGAATTATCAATAATAAGTACTGTGTAACTAGACTGCCATGTATATATATTTCACAAAGTTTCGGTCAACTTGTTAACTGTTACCATACGATTTACTATTATTAATTTGTTTCTAGTCGACTACTTGTAGTCTTCCCTATTCACAACCACTTTTGGATTGTTCATGTACATTTGGGTTTTTTAATTTTATAGATTGCTGTGATTCGGTATATGTGAATATATACCTTCTGTTTCGAATTTAAGTATGGTACAGGCTGATAGCTAACTTTCAGACTCAAAGACAGGGCACATCTAGAAGCTTACGAATATCGGATCAACAGCAACTTATCTGTTGACGCAAGGTTAACAGTGCTGGTCGGACGAGTAGTTGGCTAATTCGGAGTTAATAAACTATGAAGTAAACAGTAAACGCGAAATCGATCAAATTAGAATTAAGATTTTGACTGGTGACTTGGTCACATGTCACAAAACATAAAAGTTAGGTCTGAAAGATTTCAAAACGGTGTTAAGGAACATATAGATGATAGTGTTATTTAGTTACATCGGAAATCAGCTTTACAACTAAATCGTGCAAAGTTCGGGTAATACAGCATGATTACAATTAAAGGTCTGAGCTGAAAGTTATGTTAGAAATAAACTAATATATGTCGTTATGATGATAAGTTGTTTTTACTGATGAGTTACACTACAATCTGATACGTTTTAGTCTTTTATCGTTGAACGCAGCATAGGTTACAGCAAGTACATACTGTAACGCAAATGTTATGTTGGACGTCAACAGTTGGTATTGGAGGTAGGGTCAGGCTTATTATACAGCAATCATTTTATCGTGTGTAACTCCCCAACCACATACGTATCATCCTTAGACTAAGTGAATTTACATACTGCAAGCACTAGGATGGTGCTCTTTGATCAAGAGGAGCTATGTAACTCAGAATCTCACACTATCAACTCCTAGTTACAACTGTCAGATTATTTTAATTTGAACCCAGTATTATTGCTGATTGTTATTGACTACTTTTATTATTAAACATAAGTACACGTTATATGCTTTCTCAGTCATTAGTTCACATCTATATTTCTCTTTAACAGATCCACTCTCACACATATTGTTCTTCATACACATGCAATGCGCACCATATCTTTAAATACTACATCGAAAAATGATGATGCGTAATCATGTATCATTGGCACTTATACCATGATCGATAATTTGACATTTTCATCAAACAGTTACATTTTACACAACGATAATATAGGGGCAATCGGTATATATATAGCAGTATTATTCAGACAGAACATGATGTGATTAAAGATAATGATGAAAATAGAAGCTATATCACCTGATCTCTCGATCATTATAATTACAAAATGAAACAAAACAAAGTAACACACACCAATTGTATATTTGCATAGTGATATTTAATAGTGAAATAAATATTTTGTAAATAGAAAAAAAATAAAACAAATGTTGATAATCACTAGGTCACAGGATATCAGAGACTATGTCTACCTTAGATCTAAGAATAATAGTACTAGCTTTAAATGAATTTGAAGTACAGTTGGATAGAAACAACTGATCTACTTACTTTCTAATATCTAAGATCACCTTTCGATTTACAAGAAATATGTATATTTCTTGTAACAAAACATCATTGGAAAAGATACACACATGTTTAGATAATTTACCGAAGGTACAAATAAATGGCTACCAGCCATATTCTAAATTTGACTGTTACAGATACTACTTGTGTTATATCCGGACAAGTGGTAACTGCTAGGATCTATTTATGGACTATCATTATGTATATATTCTTATTGCATAAGTGACTACATTATATTTGAATTTATATTCCTTTTGTTATGAACATTTATTTGATTTATTGACTATTATTATACGATTTACTATTCTTAAGTTATTCCCGATTTATTAGTTACAGTCTCTCACAATCACAGCCACTTTTACCTTGATTTATTTTCTATTTTATGGTGTGATGCGGTCAGGTTTGTTTGTATGTAAACCTAGTATATCTGAAATATATTATTCGTACAACGGAGGCTGATATTGGCGTTCTGAACTGAACCGGCTGAGTTAGGAGAGAAGCTACTATCTTGGTGGATCAATAAAGACTCAGAATTGACTCTGAACTGCTCGTACTGGTTTTATGTATCATTGGCCTAGTCAGTAAGTCGGTGTTCTAATTGATGATCATATCACATGATGATTAACAAGTCATAAAAACATAACAACTTGGTCGCTCAAACTACTGGTGTAGATGAAGCGAAATTAGAATATATAACTTGATCAGACATCGCTCTACTACTTTAAAAGATAAACAATGTATCCCAAAAGAACAGATTCTCATCTTCAGCATTAATAGTCCCCCTCCCCCCCCCCAAAAAAAAACAATAAACCATATTCTGCATACATCTATCATACAAATTTATCTTTTAGGACAGCTGTATTATTTAGTTAAATTTATTAACCTAGTAAACTACTAACGATTATTTTCAAGAACAAAAAATCAAAGTCCAATCACTTCCAAAGTTACAAACACTAAAGATAATAAATATTTTGTTGTAATTCTGATTTCTTCTATTGTATCTCTTTTAATGGACAAATTTAATCATTATTACACTGTTTACAAACTATTAACCATTGAGAACCAATTGAAGAAGTTCACTATCTAAAAAACAGCTGTAATTATAAGGGAGAATAGTTTGTTCTTCTTTAAACAAAAAAGGTTGTTAACCCGATTCTATCTAGAAACAAACAAACAAACAACCAATTTTTTTCTAAAAAAAAACAACAAACAAACATCATTTTCATAAATAGAAGCAATGGAAATAAGATAAAAACGAAGTTACTTTATTTTACAAGTAGACAAATACTCACACATACGCACGCACACACACACACAAACACACACGCATACAATCGAGATATAAAGGAAGAAGAAGGAGAATTTAAGACTGGCGCCAAAGAATCACTTAATTTTTTTTTTCTGAGAAAGAAAGAAACAAACATGTGTAAATGTAAATTTATAGGATCATTTTAAGTTGGCTGAAACGTTTTCAATGTTCAACAGATGTATTGTGTTCAGTAATTTTGGTTACTATTATTCCGTTTATTGAATGAGTGAATAATGCATATTACGATGTAAATTTCATGAAAAATTATATTCTAAGTAACTAAAATTATCCTCAATTGTCTACTATGAATATAGAATTGTAGCATACTAGAATATACCGTGTAAAGGATATAAATAAGGTGGAGGTAAGAGCTTGTAATGAAATCTCTGTATTATATTTCACAAACAAGGAGAATACAATTTGAAAGGACATTAATCAGTATCGGCAAAATGTATTCTGTGATTCATTTTAAACCAACCTCCGAAATTTTATTTGCTGTTCCCTAACATCGTGATTACTGAATATTGAAAATATTATCTCTGAATAAATAATAGATGCCATAAATATTACCGGCATTATTGATTCTTTCTCATTAATTTGAAGTACAAAACTTCTGTAAATCACAGAACCAGCTCTTTGGAGGTCACCTACTCGTATTTTGTTGCCATTAATTCATCTTATTTTCTGAATGCCATCTGTCAGTCAAAGCAGATATACGATTCGGAGATCAAGGGAGAAACCACAACTCTACGAGATGTTACGGTGCAAGATTCCAATAATCACTCTGAGTCTTACACACTCGACATCATATGCAGTAAGTATAGATATTACGTGCATGGAGGTACTGATCACATTTCAACTTGATTGATAGAATTCAATCAATAATACAGGACTAGACAAACATCAGATAATCACTACTCAGTAATTAATGTGTTATAAATACCTCAGTCCTTCAAGAGATCAATTGAGGCCCGGATCGCTATAAATCTGAGTGAAACGGGTTCTAATCCTAAGAGAAGTGTCATTTCCCTCAACAATGTCGATGCGCTTCGCTTACAAGAAGTAGACAGTGCGAGACGTAAGTTCAGGTTATCCAGCCGGCTACCTCCAACTTCCTAACGTCTGAAAGTACATATTGAAACGCATCAATCTATCTATTTACAAATATTGGTTTATTAGTGTGAAAAACATTAATAAATGATTTTTTCTGAATACTTTGTCGATATATATAAGTGTGAACATACCTGAAAGAAAGCTGCAATTCGTGCATGATTTTTACAGGCTTGTAAACGTTCGCGAATACGTTTTTGTGCATATAGAAAATGGCCATATAACTGAGATAAGGATGAAAGACTTTCTTGGTCAAACTGAACAGAAATAAAAATTAAGACAAGAAAGTGACATTCATAAAATTCATAAATTGATTCAAATAAACAACATAATCAATAATGTTGACTGAAATACATTAAAAACAACAATGTACTACTGTATTTTCTCAAATTTGCGTGCATAAGATTATTATTTCACAATGTTAAAATAATAACAAGTGTGTTATGTAATGTTATATTTACAGTATATAAAGAGTACAAGTATTAAATCACTATGCAAATTAATTAAAAATCTCATTCTAATCCAATAACATCAAAGAATAAACAATGTTAAAGTAAGTAGTTGTTTTATGGAGATGTTACTGATTCCACTATGGATTAAGTCAACTAACATTACATAGGTTGAAATAATGAGTCAATTGAAGCTAGACCACCATGGCAATCCTCGAAGCACTGGACGGCCGTTTCGTCCTAGTATGGGACTCCTCAGCAGTGCGCACCCACGATCCCGCCCCCGCGAGATTCGAACCCAGGACCTATCAGTGGTCAGTGGTCTAGTTGGTTAAGCGTAATTCAATAATAAAATAAACGAACAAAATGTTTCCAATAGATGAAGCTTTTTTTTTCTCTGAAACATCAATTTTTTTATGGAACGTACATAGCGCATACAAAATAAAGACTAGTAATTCATGGGAGATTCACATTTACAGTTGATCCGATTTAAAAAACAATTCACTAAAGAAGTCATTGAATGAGTTATGGAGGATTTTATCAGTATTTAGTTAATAAGCAGTCAATCATTATTGTTTCTTCTATATATTACACTAATGAAACAAATGCTGCTGTGTAAGAAATCAAGATAAAGATTATTAATCAAATTATAGAGGAGTTACTCTCAATCTCAAGTTCGAGCAAACGAAGGATAGTTGGAAGTGGGGTTAAAAACCTCGCCTTATGGAACATAACCTTGATACAGAAGAGTTAGCAAGAGAAACCATGCGGTTGTAAGATAAGATTAAATAGAATCATGGTACGTTTAATCAACTAACGGATATCGAAGAATATAAAACCAAGAAATAGTTACTTTATACTAGCATAAAATATGATAGAATTATGGCACTGACCAACTTGACTGAAGTAACTTGGAGTTGATTTGAAGGAAAAACATGCGTAACTTTCATTGTGACGTTTGCTTCAGTTACTTTTTTTTCTTTCCGCTTACCTTTTGTTAATTTTTCTCATTCTTTTAAACTTAAGGTGAAGATATTGCTGTTACGTGATCTAACGCAAAGAAGAGATCAGGTTATCTATCATTTATGTTTAAAATGTTAGTTCTTTGTTTAAACAATAATTTCGACGACATTTTCTAAGTCCTACTTCTGTAACAACAGTCGTTGTTAATCTAGTGGTTTGTTAACTAAATCATGTGGTCTAAGGTCATTGATTTATTCAATTCTAATATTTGACTTCTATCTGGAATATAAAGTTATCCTCAAAGTCCCGTTTTCGGATAGTAGTATATGAATTATTAAAACTCAAATGCTGTTGCGTATAAGACCTACGATCTATTAAGTGCATATTCATTCATGTTCGTTTTAGATTCTCAACTGTTCATAAATAGAAAACTACAATACTTAATCATTTTAATGAAGAGTCCGCTCTCCCTCTCGAAATGCTCTCACATAGCAACGTGCATACAACAACTGCCAGGAAAGTCCTATTCACTGCCTTCTCGCGGCATTACTGTTGTTAACAAAATTGAGAGGACGAACAGCGAATGTCTGGCGCTTTAAAAGGGGTTGGTGGACATGGAGAGTCCAACTAGGGGATTTGGAAAACCCTCATTCCAAACCAATTGTGCATATGGACTTCAGTGTTCCGAAGGAACAAATGGCGCATGAACCAATCGTTGGCCACCGGCTACCATGGGACTGCATCTCCTTACCTTGCTCCACTGCCTTGTGGATCAGACCTTCAGGTCGAAGGCTCCGTGTATGGCCCTCTGAAAACCACCTGCTTCAGTTTGGTCACCCGGGCAGTATCACAGACCTCGCACAAATCCAATGAAATTTGTGTGGCGCATATGTATTTGGTATCTTTTTGTACCAATATCTATGTGTTCAAATAAATAAATTGATGTGATTCAAAAATATATAGATACAAGAACAATCATTTTATAAAAAGAATATTGTGTTACAAAATTAAAATTTAAAACTCACTAACTGCACCAAATAAGCTCCTAATGATGGTATAATATGATCTTCACGTTCTAAATGTAAACCAGCTAGAACACGAAATATTTTCTCATGAGAAGTAACAAGTTCATTAATACACGGGAATAAAGCTGTACATAAATCTGTATCTCCTAATAAATGATCCGTAGATAAACCAATTACTGAATTAACATCAACTTTCGGGAAAGGTTTCATATATAAATCTCTAACAATAAGTAACATATCTACATATCCACGTTCAGAAAATACGAGTTCTGTAAAATGAAAAAGTAAATAAAAAAGAAAAATTGGATGATCTACAAGAAACAAACGAAAGCAACTACCGAGATTTTCTCAAATATAGCCCAGAATAGAAGCCAATAGTAATCCCACTATAATTTCTATTTGCTTGCCTCACAGATCTAGTCAACAGTGGAGAAAACTCGCCATATTCCTAAGGACTAAGGACAGTTTCTCGATATAATTTTACTAATTTTGTTTCTCTTTTATCGTTAAACATACCTAGGTTTTTACCTGGAGGCATCAGTGATCCACTGCTACACGATACGGAAGCCTGTTAAGCGAAAATATTTCAGAAAATGAAACTTTTTTACCCGAAAGAATTCTTACGAAATGTTTTGTTTTTACTAGTAAACAGACAGATATTATCAACATAGAGCTTGGCACAGATATGCGTTGGCATACGTTGTCAGTTAATTAACATAACAAGATAAATAAACGACTAAAATAATAAAGAATCAATAGTACAAAGACAGATCAAACCTTGAGAAAAATGGAGAAGGAATACTGAGATTTAATATTAAAGGGAGGAAAAAAGGTAATGCACCGGAGCCATTATGAATGTAAGCTGAAATAGTTTAACTCAACTATCTTACTAGACAATTGGTATTTAACAAATGAATATTTTCATAGTTTAAATCACGAACTGGTCTTATCTAAACCATCACTAAAATTTCCGAAAATCGAACCGGGCACTTTAGGTCTCGTGTACAAACGCTTGACCTTTAAACCTGTGATTTGGCATCAAACGAAATACATATCTGGTTTGAATCAATCCACGATATTGCGCAACCTTCATCCATCACCTGAGGTTGATAACTGTCTCACACTCAACATAATTAAACTCCGCTAGTCATGGCTTCTTAGTAGAACTTCTATAGTTGCATCTTAAGGCTAGTCACGGGAGAGCAATTGATTGTTAAAAGTAGCATAGGGAGATTTTCGTAGGTTGCAGAATTTTTTCGTAAGCTAAACTGCCAGTGAAAACGTGGAAGCACTGGATGGTTGTTTCGTCCTAGTATAGGACTTCTTAGAAATCTGAACCATCTGATAAGTTTGTTACTTCAACCATAAAAATTTCACGATCTCCACAAATCTTCCTATACTAAGAAAAATATTTATAGGAGAAATAGAACGGCCACACCCATTCTGATTTATTTAAGCTACTGACTAGTGCACTGAACCGATCAATGGAAATCTATTATTTACTGTTTCAGGGGAAAATATGAACAGAGAAGTGTGACAGATATGCAATATTTGTCGCAAACTGTTTAAAGCAACAATCTGTGCACGTAAATCAATGTGAGAAAACCAATAACTAGATGTATAGAAGTGAAGTTGAACTAGTTCACAACGGCAGTCGTTCGGTACCGAAGAAATAAATTGTTTACAGATGCCTGTAAACAAAAACCTGATACAATTTACAGTCATTTGAAAATTGGTGGAATTTAACTATATGACAATAAGAATGATATAAATGGGAGGAGTCCCACAATAGGACGAAACGGCCGTCCAGTGCTTCCAGGTTTTCAATTGTGATGGTCTAACATCAATTGGTTCATGATCTCAATCAAAAACTTAATAATCTGCACAACTCCTATACTAGTAATCAACATGTGCTCACTAGTGACTAGCTTCGTGAGGGAATTCTCGGAGTTTTAGTGAGAAGCCGTGACCAGTGGAGCTAATCCTTGTTGGGTAGAGACAGTTATCTACCTCAGTACAATGGAAGTTGGTCGCGCAATTTCGTGGATTGGTTGATGTTAGAAACTATCACCATTGGATGCCGGCTCAGTGGTCCAGTTGGTTAAGCGTTCGCACGCGAGACCGAAGGCCCTGGGTTCGAATCCCGCTCGCGGGATCGTGGATGCGCACTGCTGAGGAGTCCCGCAATAGAACGAAACGGTCGTCCAGTGCTTCCAGGTTTTCAATTGTGATGGTCTAACATCAATTGGTTCATGATCTCAATCATAAATGGGAAAATAAGACTCTTCATAAAACTTAAATGATGACGTAATCGCTTAGGAACCTTACCATCCTGTACATCTGGAACAGATTAAGGATATCTTTTATTCAATATATGTATCGAAAACTAAAGTAAAGATCGTGATAATTACTGTTCTGATCGAATAATTTCGAATTCGAAAGTAAAGATAAAATGAAGATCATTTAAACAATAGGACGAAATGGCCGTCCAGTGCTTTTAGGTTTTCTATGATGGTCAAACTTCAATTGACTCATGATCTCAACTACTGAAATTAATTTGTTCTTGTAGACATTTCTAGATAGGGAATTGTATTATATTATAATAATAACAATTACATAAATTAATTAGAAAGTAACTTTGATTTTAGCGCACATAACTTTTGAATTCGTAACGACTGTACTGTCAGCTGAACTCTCTAATTCATTATTAATTTCTGATCAATTAGAAACTCGCGATAAAACAGTTAAAAATTCAAAATGAACCTGAAATTCACTAACTGATGAATAACTGACAGAAATACTGATTAGCAAACGAAAGCTAATCAAGGTAAAATAGAATGTTTAAACTTTATCACAAGCTACGATGTATTAGCTCTCAACCGAACCAATGTATTGAGTATAAAGACAATGTTAAGAAATAACATAGAATATTGTCAGAAGACGAATTACATAACAGCATGAGATTTTTGTTAGATAAGGAAAATATTTACATTTGATCCACATATATGATCGTCAAATTTCATTCAGATGATGACTGTGCAATACAGAAAATGAACTGAAGTTATCGGAATAATTCATTGGGTGCCAACCCAGAAGTCTAAAGGTTAGGCGCTTACTGAGAAGCACCACGGTCCTGGATCCGATTCCCGGTAGATGATGAATGTACACTGTTAAGCTCTATGTTACAATGGAGTACCTGTCCAGTGCTTCATAGTTTTTAGTGATCACCGCGGGGTGAAATATTTTAAATCAAGTCAAAAACAACAATTAAAGCAAAAACATGATATAAAATCACAGAGAATTAAAGTGAACACCTTAGCTTTTAAGTGAGATTTAGGATACACAATTAAAAACATTAGTTAATAAGGATTGAATCATGTGAACATAATAAATACTAAGAAAAGTGTGATTTTATGAAGAAATAGTTTATGAAAAGTGAATTTAAATGAGTTGAATAAAAGTTTCTTTTGATTTTCCGTAACATTAATCAACTACATTCTGCAACAATGCACTATTTTTACAGAACAAAAACAGAAAAGTTGATGTTTCATGAAACCTAAATATGTGATGTATACTACTTAAGTTGAAAGATATAAGTAGTAACACCAATCAGGAGTGGAATGCCTGGCAGTAGAAGATTGAATTGAAGAGAATAGGAATGCAAACAGAGAGCAATTTTAATAACAACAGAAGTGAAAGAGTCATGACGCATGTAATGTCCGCTTTTCATATTTTACGATCATACTCTGTGACAGGATAGGGGTTGAAAGTGGTCAATAGGAAACCCTAGACCTAGGTTTTGTGCTACTTGGCACTCATCAGCAAGGTGTACCTGTAATCGTGCGGGAACTAATGCATTCTGATGAATTCGATCCCATGTCACCCAGTCAGTCGCGACCCGGATAGCTCAGTGGTAATGTCTCTGACTATAAAGCTGAGTGACACGGGATCGAATCCGTCAGGAAGCATCGATTTCCTCAAAATTAAAAGTACACCTTGTTGGCGAGTGACAGATAGGACGAAACCTAGATTCAGGGTTTCTTGTTGACTACCTCCAACTACCATCTTATCTCAACATAGTCCATGCAATGTCGCTTCACTTAGACTGGTGACCACATTACAATTTGGTCGATAGAATTCAACCTCCACTAAGAAAAATCCGACATGACGTCTTCGTTCACATTAGGTATATATATATAATTATTTATTCGAAATTGTCAAAATTTCATTATTCCAAAATAAAACAAACTTAATAATATAAATTTGTCTGACTTTAAAACTATTTGTTTCATGCTTATTTATGAATAAAATAGATTTACTGGAATTAAGAAGAAGAAAAAAGAAGTCGAATGTGTGCCTGTACCAAAAAAAAATTAGAATGAGAATTGTGCCATCACATAATGAACTATTTATGTTGGTTTTTTTTTGAGAAAAAAAAAAGAGAACTATTTCTTATTATATCACTACTCACTAGACAACAACATGTGATCAATTTGATCGATTATGTATTTGGTTCAAATAAATCAATATTCTCAATACAATTGATAAGATCTGATTATGAATAAACTTCATTTTGATTAAGGATATACATAATCAATGTGTAAAAAACGGTATATATCACAGTTTATCTAATATACAAAAACATATGAATCAATCAGTTTTTATTGACAGTTGTTTTGAATTCCATATGAACTTTAACTGTAGGAATGTTAATTCATGCTCTGCCAATCATTGCTTTTATAGCTGCATTCGATCCTTCTTGTTCATCAATGATGCTGGCCAGATAGGTGAGTGTTTCCACCCCTTCCAAAATTTCTCAATCAAGTGTGACTATGTTACTGTTTTCCGTGGGTTTTTTCTCCTTTTTCCCTTGTGTATGTTGAGGTCTAGTGATGCAGAGGCTTCTGTCACACTAGTTGGCTTGACCTGCGTTTGATTGTGGGTGTGCAATTTTTTATCTTCATCATTACAATAAGCCACAGATACCGACTATGTATCATGTTAAGAAGGTTTAAAATTGTTCGAAAGAATTCCCTTTGTTATCACACAGTGAAACGGATAATGTTAGATGTATCAAATGCTCACTGTTTTATGTGCACATTTGTATGTAACACATAAATTAATCAGTTTTATTGTAACATACTTCGTTCTTGATAAACATGCGAAGATAAACTATTTTATTAATGGTATAATGAATAAAAGGTATGAACTAATAAAGTAAGAATGCAAAATTTGACAACGAGTTTTATATATGACTTGTTCATATCGACACGGCGACAACTACTGTTCTTCACATAATTTCATCTCGGTAACTCTTCAATGAATTATTTATTGATGAAGATCTTGCAGTTGATGATGAGGTTTCCATTGAACTGTTTGTGATTGTACGAAAGATTCAAGACAAGAAACTTTTTACATGAATAATCAATATCGTTATGTGTTTGTGTTTCTACGAAATTGAGATCAGAAAACCGATACTAAGAGGATGAAAAAACACTGAAGTCTAAAATGCTTCATTACTCCTATCTGTAAAATACTTTTGATTTATACAGACAGTTTGACCATGAAATGAGAAGTGGCTGCAGGATCACATTGTCAACTAAGAATCGCTTAAGGTTGACCCTGCTATACACCTTTACCCATTTTTCTAAAGAGTGTTTCTTCCAAAACTAATTACTACATAAATCTTGCTCAACAATATATACAATATATTGTTACATGCGATTTAGGTAGTAATTAATTCCAGAAAATAATTATAAGTTTATAGTATTGTCGCACTGGAGCAATTCCCAAACTGGCAATGTGATCTGGTAGCTAATTACTACATAAGTCTTGTTTAAGAATATATACAATATATTGTTACATGCTATATAAGACTACTCACCCCATATATTATCATTTCGATTAATATAGGTTGGAGTGTATTTCTTTTTATTTTCTGGACCACAATATCCAAGCCAGCTTGGATATTGTTGCAAATAACTCGTTTGATCGATTAGTTCAAAAACAGAAACAGTAGAATCCAAGAATTTTCTGATCTTTTCATCATCTTTACAGGATATTTCATCTTCATTAGAATCTCTGTAAGTTGACAAATTCACAAAATTTAATTAGCAACTAAATTATGCATGACATAGAAATACATCGGAATAGTTAATAGATAAAAAGTGTATAACAAAAATACACGTAAGAGTAAAACACTTCCGAAATTCAATCACGATCATTTTTGGAAAACGAACATGTTTAGTTGGTTTATGAAGTATATGAATTCGACAGCAGGATATAAACCTAATTAACTAATGAAAACTAGAGAGCATTCAATTGCTAGTACTTCTCAATCGTTGCTTAATGGACAACCCTGAAGTTAGGTTTCGTACTTGGTAAATGTAATACAGTGTAATTAATGCTAAAATACTTAACAGATATGACATTGGTCACTAACTAATGATCAACCAGCTATCAGTATTTCTATTCCACAGTAAGTCAGTTAACTTGTGGTGACAGCTCAGACTGTGATCTACTTTCCAATCCACCAAGGAGAACCAGAGCCTTCATTACAGGTATCCCTTGCTGAGGAGTACCAACTAGGACGAAACCCAAGTCCTTGAGTTCCTGACGACTACCTACAACCACTTAACGAAAACAAAATCGAAAGTTACAAGGTAAACTGAACAAATATAAAGAATGCAAAGTAGACAAAATTGAAGTGGATACATGACAACAAATCAATAACTGTAAATAATCAGAAGAGGACAATATCAACAGGTTATAAGATATGAAAAATAAGAAAATGGTTAGAATTATGATAAAATAAGAGATTGGATACGCCTTTTTGGCATACACAGTTTAGACTTAAATTAATGAATTTCTGTCGCCCATGTAATGCACAGATTATTTTTCACATATACTCCATGTGAGTTCATTTTCTGAGTGTGGATAATTTTGGAATGTAATTCTAGTGGAGCAGCGAATTGCCGGAGTCTTTCAAAGATATAGCTGTTGGTGAGTAAAACTCTGTATACACAATGGTGTGATGAAAAGCGACAGTTTATTCCTAACGTACACACCAATTAGCATGCGACTGGAGTGTACAACACATAACTCAACAGAAACGAATGATTTTATCAAAACTTAAGATGGGGCTTTATCTCCAAAATAAATTTTGATGAAAGAAGTATTCTTTGTCAATGTAAATGATTTTTCTGGTTGCTATCATGGCTTCAAAGTCTTGTCGATGGATTTGAAGGGTAAATGGTAAGTGTATATATATCATTCAAGTGCACAATGTCAATAGTTGACTAAATCAATCGATGGACGCATTTTACTCATTAACTGAACAATCAGGCTTCAAACATTCTTCTCACTATAAATCATCAAAGTTCACTACTTCACATAATAACTCCGCCTGTAGCTGCTCTTCTAGCGTTACTGCCGGTCCCAAGCCCGGGTAAAGGAGGAGGGTTGAGCATGGGGTTAGCGACTCCATCCCGTAGCAAACTAACTCGCTAAAAACACGCTAACCAGAAAAAATAATTCAAACCACTTCACATAATAGAAATGTTTGTTCCTCTGACATCGGAATCAACACTACACAAAAACACCATTTGTACACGCACTTATAAAACATTTTCTTGTTGAAGTAAATAATTGATGTATAAATTTCGTTAAATTTAATGCATAATTCTATGTTTATCAAGAAAATACCCAATGTGAACAGTAATATTTTGTTATAGAACAGTAAATGATAAACAAATGTAAACGTTTGACTACAAATTTAAGCAATGATACTTTTGTTGATACCCCCACACACACACACACATCAATATTAAACACATGACTGGGTATATATGCATATCTAATATATTATATGTTTGGAAAAATGTCAGAATCTCAGCATCATCATCATCATCATCATCATCATCATTAATCTATTCATTTATTTTGATGATTGGGTTATTTATTGTGTTTATAGTGTCATGTGCATTTGATCATCTTGTTTACCTAGAATAATAATTATATTACCTTTTACAGGAGGGGGTCACTTAATCCAAAGATAGATAAAGAAGGAAGAATAGTAGCGTAAGATTCAAGTACACGTAGCATCTGTGTATAGTTTAAGATAGGAAAAATCAAATCCTTGATTAATTAATCTAGTTAGATTACCTATACAGGGAGAATAAAATACTCAGTCAACGCGATATTATTTATTGGAGTCAGATATAGAAGAAATTAGCCTTTACAACTTGACAAAATAAATTTGAGAGTAGGAAAAGTAAGAACAGTATCATTCGTAGTAGGAAATATTCAGAGCCTACAGTACGATTGGAGAAGGATGACACGACCTACAGAATAGAAAAAAGTAAATTTGGAGGAAAATTGAAGAGTGAATGGATGTGAATCATAGTACTTGATTCTCAATCAAATCAAATCAACATCTTCGACCATTGGTCATGATCATAATGACATTAAAAGATATATAATACAACAGATATTAACAGTGAGTAATATATTGACATTTTCGGACATTTTTACAAATGTAAATTATCTGAAGGGGTTTCGTGGAAATTTTAGTAATTTCAATAGTTGGAATCATGAGTCGAATTGAAACTAGGCCACCATGGAAAACCTGGAAGCACTGGACGGCCGTTTCGTCCTAGTATGGGACTCCTCAGCAGTGCACATCCACGATCCCGCCGCCCGCGAGATTCGAACCCAGGGTCTATCAGTCTCGCGCGCGAGCAGTCCAGTGCTTCCAGGCTCTCCATGGTGGTCTTGATTCAATTGACTCATGATTTCGACTATTGAAATATAAATTAGTCAATCTGAATGGAGAATTCGACTTGTTAAAGGTTTAACATGCATCAGTTTTTTTTCTATAAACAATAAACGCAATGTGGAACAATCAACAATTATACAACTTCGCAGTCATAGAACTTTTACGGGACAAAAAGAAATCTAAAAGCAAACGCTCTGGCCAATATATAAATAGATTGGGATTGCCGTATAAGGTAAAGGTTTAACCTCAAAATCACAAAAGCATCTAAGATCAGAACCACTTGATTAACGTTAACAACATTCGTTTAAAATGTACATTACAGATTGATCTCACTTAAACAGACACTGTAAAAAAGCAAAATCATTAAACAGCTATTTCGTTATAGTATGAAACTTCCTCAGCAGTATCTATTCACTTCACCGAGAATCGGAACTGCGACCTTCAGGTCCTACCATGAACGCCTAATATTCAAACTACTAAGTCAACATTTCTAACTTCAATCGATCTACAATATTGCGCAACAACAAACCAACATCATTGGTGAGTTAGATGTATTTATTTAAATGCAAATAAAAATCTTTACTCACACATCAGAATCTTGATTGAAGGCATTACGATTACCAGTGTCACTGACTCTTGACGGGCTCTACAAGGTTAAACGAAAACAAAAAATTTAAAAAAAATCAGAAAGGCCGTTTTTGAAACAGTTTGAATTGCCAATAATGGTAATTTGATATATACATGTATAGAGTAGAACCTACACGTATGTGCATAGGTTGAAGCTATCACAATATATCAACACCGAGAAATGAAATCGTCAAGATAAATATAAGATTAGTAGTAGTAACAGTATCGGTGGTAATAGAAAAGGTTAGAGATAGACTATAACTGCACGAACATCAACAAAGAGATTTGAGCCTACAAAAATGAAGCAGTCTAACAGTCAATGATTTCATGGATTGATGACATATTTCAATTTAGCCAACACCATACCTTTCTTCAAAACTAAATCTAAACTAGCTGACATCATGAGTTGAGATAGAGAGTGGTGGAGCGTACCTAGTATACGTTCCAACCACCTCATCTCATCAACCAAATTTATTATCATTAGGCAGTACTTTGTGCTAATCGATAATTTTAACATATACTAAAAATGTTTCGAAAGCATACATAGTCGAATAATAGTAACGTACAAATATCCTCGTTTTACAACCGTACAGCAGTCAGTCAGTCAGCTACAACGTAGGACCAGGCGCATATATGCATCGGTCCAAGTTGCCCTACCTCATTAACACAACAAGATGAACACCGGATTCATAGTAGTTAATATATAATATAACCGTACAGTAAGATAGAATGAACCCATCTGTATCTTCATGAATATTTTTTTCGTACAACTAATTCTTTTTTTAAAATCTACAATAATATACCGATAAATATATCACAGGTACAACTGATGTCAAATATCAAAGCTAATTATATTTCAATTTACAACCAAGTTATCCGTAAGTACTATAGTTACAACATCATGGCATTGCATTACAATCACATGAATATACACAAAATCATCAGGTGAATTACATCTGATTTTTTTTGTGTGTATTCTTACATAACAATTTTGTTCGTTTGTATATCTGTATATGTGTTTGTATGCATGTGTGTCTGTAAACACACACACACACACACTGGCGAGTAATTTATCATTGTGCTATAAAACTTTATTGAAATAATTTAAACGGATTTGATTAATTTATTCGTTGAAAATTCACTATTAAATCAATAATTAAATGTTCCTATCTTCATTAATTATTAGTCCAATCTAACACACAACTGTTGACTTAGTTATTTGTATTAACTGAATCGATTTTGGACAAATAAGTGTGTATTCAATTTGACCAGCAGCGGGTTTGTGTGCATTAAAGGAATAAAACGTTTATTATTATTATTATTATTATTATTATTATTATTATTATTATTATTATTATTATTCGATATCAGTCGGTCCCTTAACTAGGTGTAAATGGTAATAAGTTGATGTTGTAGTATGGTGAAAATACAATACAACACTTAATTTTCAATCTGGATATGTAGTCATTCACATGAAGTACTTCTAATGTGATGTTAGATCAACAGTTAATTAATACGTTGAATCAACTAGCTGTCAAAATAAAAGATTATTTATTATGAAATCACTCCCCGAACTTTACAGATTTCAAGGAAAGGTTGTTGATCAGTTACAGTCAGTCAGCTACAACGTAGGACGAGGCACATATATGCACCAGTTCAAGTTGCCGCACCTCACTATAAGATGGTGGTTGGAGGTAGGTCAACAGGAAACCCTGAACCTAGGTTGCGTACAATTTGGCACTCGTCAGCAAGGTGTACCTGTAATCTTGAGAGAACTAATGCTCCCTGATGGATTCGACCCCATATTGCCCAACTTCACAGTCACAGACACACCTCATTAGCATAACGAGATGAACACCAAAACTCATAGAAGCATTTACTCCAATGGTAGTAATATATAAAAGAAATATTTCGTATAAGGATACAAGAAGAACTCGTTTGTAGAAGGAAAGGTATAAAGTAATTTTAATCTCAGTTTACAACATGTTTTCATGAGTAATGATAACGAAATGGATAGAACAAAAGTCATCTGTAGAGATCTACTTCAAACAAACAAATACTACTTTTTTGCAATGAAATAATAACATACTGGTCAAAACCGATATGATCGGTCTTATTCATCACAGAAGCACTTTGGAGTTTGAATTAAGTACCCTAACAAATATTGAGAAAATCCAGGATAATACAATAATCAACAAATTAAACTAATTTCCACAAAATCCCTTCAATCATACTTAAATAGTCAACTCACCATGAGCGTACTCCAAGGTTTTCTTTTAACTTTACTGAAAAGTCGTGGCTGAAGGAAGTCAAAAATGTCGGGAATGAAACAGTTGTCACCGATACTACTGTATGATCGTCTCAATGTATCGTGAATTAATTAAAGTTAGAATTGTACTACTGGAAGCCGATCCAGAGGTTCTAATGCCTAAGCATTCACCGAGCAGTTTGAAGGTTTTGAGTTCGACTTCTAGTGGAGTCACGGGTGTAAACTGAAGAGTCTTGGACTTAGATAATAAATCCTACTGCTACCTAGCTTTTAATGTTATCACAACTGAGATCAATTTGTGACGAACACAACCTACATATTATATTATTTCTTGAATTAAAATCACGATATGAATTGAAGGGAATAAGTAAACCTCATGATTAATATGAAGAGAAATACTAGTAACTCAAGCAAACAACTTGCTTTATAGATATTAATTTATCACGTTACAAAACCATTTGAATTTACGTGTACCAGAGTATTATTACTAATGTTTACATAATATATATTTACCAAACACTCCTGATAGACAAACTTGTATTGTCTTATTAAACTTTTACTAAAATATGATTTAATCATTAGGTTAATTCACATCCAACTATCACAGAGGGTCACAAGTTTGACCTCTGTCCTATTTTGTACATAGTAGATCAATGACAAAAAACATTCTATCAAATTTGAAAACCATCTGTAGTTAGCTTTGTTTTTGCAAATATTAATGGGACATGCAAAGAAGAAGTATAACTTATTCATTTGATTACAAAATAATAATAATAATAGTATATATATAGTGAATATACACTTACCGAGGCTGAACAACAAATTGAATTGAAAAGAACCAGTTGATAGGAGTACAATAAATGAATGTTATGATCGGTGAACAAGTAGACAGCATATATTTATTCACGTGTACCAATGTATAAAATAACAAACATGAATATTTGCAACAAACAAAACGGAAATATAAAATGATGTGAGATTTTTGAAAAAAAATAATAAAGTAAAAAGATGATATCAAAAGGGGTTTTGTGGAGACTTTAGAAATTTCAGTCGTTGGAATCATAAGTAGTCTAGTGGTTAAGCCCTCGTGCGCGAGACTGATAGACCCTGGGTTCGAATCTCGCGGGGGCGGGATCGTGGATACGCACTGCTGAGTAGTCCCATACTAGGACGAAACAGCCATCCAGTGCTTCCAGGTTTTCCATGGTGGTCTAGCTTCAATTGACTCATGATTTCAACTATTAAAAACATGAGTTTTTAGAGAGAGAAAAATATACCAACCAACACCACGAGAATTATATTTAAAATTTGGATTATTACAATAGGAGTGTTGACAAATATTTTATTGACTTTGGGTAGTGAGTATTAAAAGAAGTACAAGTGTGGGATGTAACTTTTTAATTATGTATGTCTTAGAAGCACACCTTGAGTTTAAAACCAACTGATGAAACCAAGAATCTGCATTGACTGAGATATTTAGGATATGTGTAGCGCATGCCTAATTACCGTTTACCTCTACCGGGTATGTTTGCTGGTGCAGAAACACGTTGGAAGAAAATTAAGAGTAGCAGAACCAAGACATGATATTAATCCATGAAGTCATTGACTAGTTGTCTAAGCCACGTTATTTATAAGCAGATTACCTGGTTAGGGTGCGTGTAATAACCGTGATCAGTCGTTGGAAACTTTAGGTGACAACTCAGAATCATTCACAATAACAGAAGCCTTCATTCTTTATCATCCTCTTTATATTAAACTCCAATATTCGTTCATGCATACTTCTCCACATTTTCTTTTCGAACCACATTTCGATCTCTCTTGATAATCTTGTTATGCTCATTTAGTCGTGCTAATAGGTCATGCAAATCTGTGCCAGGCTCTATTTAACGTAGAGTAAGTTAGGACAAACAATTTAGATAAGGCATAATCATAAAACTCACTAAAAACACAGCATGAAATACATTTGTAAAAATAAGATATTCTTAAGTGTAAGATAATATAATTGTCCGAGATCTGCTGACAACGACGGTAACTAGAAACACTATTTATAAGACATGTCAGAATAAATGCAGTACTTGAAGCAAATACGTAAATATCTTACGTATTTTACGACGTCTGCAACAATAACGATGTCGAACTATTAGATACTTTTTTTTCAGTTCTAAATTATGCACTTTATATCAAGGACTAATTTGACTTAGACAACCACTGAACATCAAGAAGCTGATAAAATAGGACATTGAACCATTTTTCAAGGAAGAAAAAAATTGGTTCTGGATATCTGATATTAAAAGTCGCAAAACAAACGTTTTTACTATTTCTTAGTCGATTAAAACATGAAATGGACCAATTGACCAGCTTTTATTGCCACAATATTCATATCACGATAATAATAATAATCATCATTATTACGGTTAACTAACTTTAAACTTTATCCATTTGTACAGATTTAAATGGTTTTTAGAAAAAATTTGTATGATTATTATTACGCATATAGAGATAGACTTACGAGTATCTTGTTGGGATGAAGTTGAATTTGGTCTAACTGTAATCACTCTGACTGTACTCATCCTACTTGAATCAACCTAAACAACATTAAAACGAAAGAATGAAATAATTTAAACATTCAAAAATGAAGCATACTTTGAAATGTAATAACAGATAAACATGCATAAATAATGTGAGACTGTTGTGTTCTGCAGTCTAATTCAATTTAGAAATACACTTCATAAGGTAGGTATACGAAACCCAACTATGAAATTGAGAGAATTGTTAAATGAGTAAAAACGTTTAATAGCCAAATCGAATTATAATGTATGTGAATCATAGGTATATATATGCACGATTATCTTTCCGACATACAGAACGACATGTTAACTGAAACCTTGACTAGGTCCCTGATCAACTTCATCCAATAGCATGCCTCATTATTTATTTCTCACCGCATGTTTGATCTTAATGTGACATGTGAACACGTACACATGATATATCTGCACTCGTTCAGCCTGTCAGAGAACTAAGTGAATGAGCATCGTTCAAGTTTGCTACTACTCACTCATACTAACACAACGAAAATAAAGTCAGTATGTGAAAAAACAAAGAAGAGGAGGTAATGAAGTAGTAAAAACACAAAAACAAGAAATATATAAGCTTGAACTTATGAAATATACAATGTTCACTGGAACTTCTTATCAGCCACATCATTTAGAGTCTCTAACCATAAGTTGGTATAATCACTCAGATTACGCATACGGATGAGATAAAAATTAGATAGCTGTATAGATTAAAGTTTCAATCTAAATGTGAACACACTTATTCGTCTTCTTTGTGATTTCTATGTTAGTCACAATAGCTTATCTAGTAAAGATCTTGATTACTTTTGATAGCCTTTTATTTGATGTTAGCTAGTAATGAAGATTATATTTAAGAACATAAACTGTGTGTCATTAAAACTGCAGTGTTCACAGATGAGCTTTCTAATCATACATCATCACTAATAAAGATTTGAATCATCCCGCTGTTGATGTTCAGGACTAAATTTGATCAGTCTATGCTGACATATTTGCATCATGCGAGAAATATCCAAATTTAGCCACTTCGTCACAAGTGTTTATTAATAGATGAATTACGGGAAGTAGAGGAATCCAGGAAGCGTATTCCATCCTGTTGGGAAATCGTCAGTGAGATTTACCAGGATGTGCATCGTGGAATATACATGGAGTAAATTTGGCTTGGACAGTAAGATACTGTAGTGTATGCTACTTATGTTGACAGGTATAAGTATTATATAGCGCCAATCGGAAGTGGAACGCCTGCGAGCAGAAGGTTGAAGTGAAAAGAACGGGAATGTAAACAGTGACTGTAACAACAACAGGGATGAAGGAACAATGAAGCTTATAAGAGACAACTGATGGAAGATGTACAAATGATGTATTTAATGATTTTTCATATTTTATAAAGGCACTCTGTAATCTTACACTAAACAATAAATGGGCTCTTCCCACCAAGTGCTCGTTCACTGCAATACGGCATTTTACGTCTTGTTACAGGTTCATGGTACTAAGACAGTACGTAAAACTATTCATTAATTGTGATCACAAATATTATTGAGTTATTGATTTCATTATGACCTTAAGTCTATACATTATTTGTGCACAAATACACTTTTTTAGTAGACAATAATCATTACACAAGAATGTAATTGTAGCATCAACACGCATGCCAACTACCAATCATTTTACAATGATGGTGTCAATGTACATGGATATTTATTTGTTCTAAAGTTACTCCTAGCATATAAAGAAAAATTTAATACAATAAGCCATTAAGAAATTCACCAGTGTATGAAATGAAATTATAACATAATTGTGAAGACATAAAAGGCAGAAAAAGGATCATTTGGAAAAGGAGAATCGAAAAGTAACTCATCCAGAATAGAAATAGATGGTATTTACGGAACGTGTTTAAAAAAGGAACAAGAAGTTGCTCAACATGAAGTGACAACAAAGAAGCTTAATGATCTCAGAATAAAATAGTTTTAACTGTTTATAAGATCTGACGTTTAGGGTATTGCTTAGTACATGGTTGGAACATACAGCACTGAATGATTAGTTAGTTGTTTTTCTTAATTTTATCTTTTCTAGTGTCTATGGTACCATCATCACCAACATTCACCATATGCAATTAATGATTTCACCAAGATATTTTCATACACATCAAGGAGAAAGGATAGATCAGCAAGTTTCACTACCGCGCTCCAATACGCAGTCATTGATAAAAACAAGAATAAATCAATAGCAGTAACAGACGACATCAACTGACTTGGATGAATATGTATCAATGTATGTTCCTGATCAGTGTAAAGTATGGTGGAATGACATAAATAGTGATAAGATGATGAAATATGATCAAATTCTGACGTTTTTCTATGATAATCTAAGTCGTGAGGAAATCAGAAAATAGGCCGATTGTGAATTGCCCGACAGATCGGCAATCATTGACCTATTTGAGTGGTGAAGGATATTTACCGGTTGATGCATACTTTTGTAATTTATTTCCAATACTTTCTACGTCTATGCTCAATGTTCTAATTTCAGACTGAGTATGACAAGAAATTAAATGATACATGTGAGTGACCTATGAAATTAAACATTTTAGGATTTCATGTTGTTTAAGTGAAGTATATTTTTTCTCAACACTAGTACATTCATTCATTTTTTGAAGTCGAACGGTGTACAATACAATGATAATGAAGCAAATGATTATAAAATGAAACAAAGTACAATTTATATGTATGCACTATTGATCAGTATACATATATTATATATAAGGTCACGTATACAATTAGAGCACAAAAATCAAGTATATGCACGCAAATATTGAGTACGTACGTAACCAAAAATGTAATTGTTCACAATCAAATCAAATGACTGGCATATTACTGAAGATTAAAGAAATTACACTTAGATTTGAGTACATTTTTAATCTCAAACAAGAGTTGTTTTATGATAATATTCGATGAACTCCAAAGTATTAACATAAATGTAAAATAAATAGTTAAATCTCAAAGTGGAGCTAATTCGCATCGGGTAGAGACAGGTATCTACTTCAGTACAATGGAAGATGATCGCGCAATTTCGTGGATTGGTTGAGGTTAGACATTAACACCGTTGGATGCTGAATCAGTGTTCTAGAGGTTAGGCGTTCACGTGAGAGGCTGAAGGCCCTGGGTTCGAATCCCGCGAGAGGGATCGTGGATGCGCACTGTCGAGGAGTCCCACAACGGGACGAAACGGCCGTCCAGTGCTTCTAGGTTTTCAATGGTGGTCTAACATCAATAGGTTCATGATATCAATCCATAACCTAATAATCTCCACAACCCTATACTGATAAATCCCAAAATGATATTTTATGATAAAAGTGAACATGGGAAATTAGAACATGGGGAATTAGAACATGGTTGACTAGCTGTACATAAGTGCGTAAGCGTTTACGTTTTGAATACTGGCTTCAGAGTAATAAGATAAATTGAGGAAATTACTTAAACGTAATGAACAGAAACACTGTCGTCTAAACTAAAAGTGATAGGGTCAACTTTTTTGACGATCTAACATATAATTATCGGAATTGAATTTTTTTTCTATAGATTGGTAAATGTTAGTTTAAACACTACACTACACTCAATTAATAATCAAGTTATATAGCGAAGAAAACAAACAAGAAACTACTATGGTAACTGCAAAATAAAATCATATGACATTTTTTGTCATAAAATCATCAGGGTGAAGAATATCTGTAGAAACAGAAGGAACAGAGAGACGCGCACACTGCTTAGTCGTAGGATGTAAATACTTAGTGGAATGTTAACTAACTATGAAGTTAAGACAGTAAAGCTTTGTAAATGCTATCACTCTAGGAGTCATTTAATTTTTGCTTTACGACAGATAAATAGTAAGATCAGTAGTAAGATATTAGATTTTTTCATCTATCCAAAATTGAGTACACTTTAGGCATTATGAAAGACTTTATGTTACAATAGCCAACATTAAAAAGGAGTGTACATATCAATCATTATTTGCATGGCTGATTTCCTAAATACTTAAACTTAATAATCATTCGAAATGGTATGTAAGATAAAAATGTTTCAGTTCTTTAGGTCAAGGATTCTTTTTCAGTGCCTAAGTGATTCACATTTACAAATAGATAGGCTTATAGGAGTAGATATTACGATCGACAATGAATGTGTGACACTTAAATAAGATAACAAATACCTATGATACTTTAACGATTGGAATCTAGAACAAAAGTCAAGTTTCGTTCCATTGAATTGTGAAACTTTTTAGAAACTGAGCTTTTGTTCTGATTTTAGATAATATCGTATCAATGACCATTAAAATACAAACACTTGTATAATTAAATTCATTTTCTATGATTTGTTTGAATCTTCTCATTGATGTTTAGGACTGCATTCGATCAGTCTCTCTCTTATTGGCATATGTGAATCCTGTACGGATTGCCTCTATATTACCTTAAACCACTAGCATGATAAAAAAGATGGATGGTGGTTATCAGGATGCGCGTCTCATCCTATTCGGGACTCATCAGCTGGATATATCTGCATCTCAGAGTTGATGGATATGTCTAGATTTCATTTTACCATGTGACTGAATTTATTAACTAATATGGAGATAATACATTATCCACGACCCCGCACCACCCGGGGCTCGAACCCAGGACCTACTGGCTTCGCGCGCGAGCACTTAACCATTAGACCACTGAGCCGGCATCCAACGGTGTTAATGTCTAACTTCAACCAATCCACGAAGTTGCGCTACCGTACACCATTGTCCTCAGTGAGTTCCTATCTCACAACAGACCTGGTTGAACTCCACTGGTAACGACTTCTCACTAGAACTCCAGAAGTGTCTCCTGAAGTCAGTCACTAGTGAGCAGGTGATTATTATTATCAGAATGGGTTTTGTGGAGATTTTAGAAATTTCACAGATTGAAATCATGAGTCAGTTGAAGCTAGACATTAACACCGTTGGATGCCGGCTCAGTGGTCTAATGGTTAAGTGCTCGCGCGCGAAGCCAGTAGGTCCCGGGTTCGAGCCCCGGGTGGTGCGGGGTCGTGGATGCGCACTGCTGAGGAGTCCCATACTAGGACGAAACGGCCGTCCAGTGCTTCCAGGTTTTCAATGGTGGTCTAGCTTCAACTGACTCATGATTTCAATCTGTGAAATTTCTAAAATCTCCACAAAACCCATTCTGATAATAATAATATATTATGTAAAATAATCTTAAATTACCAAAACTCATCTGAAATTCTTATTCATAATAAAAATTCCAAATATATGTTTAATAGATTATTATCTAATTGAGAATGTATTTACCTCATCACACATTCTTCAATAACACAAACTATAATAGTAATTACAAGTTCAGTTCATCTAAAAAAAGAAAGAAATTTATAAATATAACAGTTGAACTTTCGAGAAATGAACAAAGAAAACACATGTGAACTGAATTGTTTAAAAAAAGGAACAAATAAGCAATGTAGTACAGTGATTATGGATTTCATAGTTGTTGTTGTTGTTGAACTCATTGGTTTTCTACAGTTACCATTTAACTTATTATCTTCTGTAATTGATCATAACAAAATCTGACTATAGAGCCTTTTGTTTAAATCATTACATTGATAGTCAATATTGAGTCACTTTAACACTACAACTATAAAATGTCTTTTGTAATACAATCAGCAAAAGTGCCAGGGTTTAAGCTTTATGATACACGTCAGTATCTTAAAAAGAGAAGGTTAATGATCTTTGTATTATTTGACTTCGGTTATAAAATCGATAGACTCTTCACATAACCAGAAAATAGTTAGAAATTCTGATACTAAACAACAGCAAATTAAATTAGCTGTCCGCTATGAAAACAAAAAAACGTTCAAGTTGAACTGTAAAAAGAAAAATTATTAAAATTGACTACACGAGAGAAAACTAGTTAGCATCATAAACTCTGACAACTCGCTTCAAATATATACAGTAAAGTCAGTTAATATAATAACAGTGTCAATACTGTCAAAAGCTACCACTTTTTGACAGCTTATGAAATAATCAATTATCTATAAATTTTAATTACATTCACTAATTGACTGGACAAATGATTAAGTTACATTTGTAGTTGACTAAGTTGAGGTAACTGACCTTTCAATCTTACAAAGTTATCTTTAAATAAACCATACAGAAACAATTGCAAAAATATAAATATCTACCTAAAAGATACCTAAAATAAAATTCTATTCTTGTTGACTGGATAGGAACTAACGAGAGAAGTGAATTGTTACACTGGCACAACAAGAATCTGATTTCGAATCGGACACCCGATTATTAAGATTTACATATTTAAATTAATAGTTCGTATTATAAGATGAATAATTTTGATTTTTTTAAAATTTAATAACTAAAATCCCATTCATTTGATTTGTAGTAGCTTGGATTATCCTGTAGTTGGTGTTTTGAATGAAATTTGATCACTATTGGTTGGGATGCAAGTAGATCCAGATGACAAGTTTTGAATAAAACGAAACACTCGTCTTGGATTCTACTGCCAGTCACATTCCATTCATTCAATGTATAAATTCTTAAAACGTTTACAAAAAACTTGCTATTCATATTTGCTTGAAATTAAAGATACTTATTATTGCAAGGAAGATAGAAATCTTTAAGACAAAAGTGAGACAATCCACACTAATTTTACAGTTCAAGTTGTTATTTATTCAAAATAGAAGAGATTTTGTTTTCAATGCACAATGAAACTGGGAGAAGACTTGTTATTGAAATGATGAGATAGGAAAAAAGTACTAGGAAAGCATTATTGTTTTCTTGAAGACTAAATTTCACGTTCTATTGTTATGACGATTTAATGTAAAAAACGAAGTTTAGGAATTTAGAATGGCCATATAGTCAGAGGAAATTTATAGTATCAACATCTAAGAAGATAGAAGTACACAGATTAACTCAATCAATACTCGCACACCCACATTATTAACAAGCTAGGACCAAAACGACATGCTGTTATTTATTAACTGTATGCTAAAATTGAACGGGGGCTTAGTAGTTAAGATATTTGACTTTCAGTCACTAAGTCTTTTATTCAACCCCCCTCCATCTACTTTGATTAAAACAACTAGGAAGTATCACAAACCCCTAAATTTAAAGTTTCTAGAAGCCAATTGCATGAATCTACACTTTGTAATGAGTTACTGATAACATGACTGAACAAACACCATAAAACATTTTTACAGTTTTCCGCGTTTGGTCGTTTTTATTTAACTAAAACCAAAAGCTAAGTACTACCTGACACTAAGAAGCATCAAGTTTCACATACAACAGTTGATGATCCCTTAAATTCAGTGGTGAACTTATGTGCAACTATAGATTTAAAAAATTGTGACATGATTCCAATTAGTTTCACACTATAAAGACAACTGTTATCTATATTTAACAGTAATTTCTTATGACAGTTCAATTCTCGAGCGCATTGTTATCAGCCAATCAATCATACGTAACGTAGAACCTAACACACAAATAGATAGGTTCAAATTTCCACAACTTATTAGCACAAAAAAAATGAAATTATCAGAGTAAAAGACTGTTGTGATTAAGACTTTTAAAACCAAGAGATGGTTGTTGTCCACTGACAAATGAATGAGAACTTGATTGAAATTTCATGCGAAACATCATATATGAAAAGATCATTTTATTTTTATTCCAAGTTAATATTAAATATGATCGATTAATAACCACTGGGTTTTGGGCCGATAGAACTTTTCTAGGTTGATACAATAATCACAAAATAAACACATTGTATCTACCTTTTAACAATCGAATGAAAATGTGTAGAAACATTACAGTAATTCGTGCAGGTTTAAATATACCCAATAAAGATTAAACCGTAATATCGTGTCTAAGTGACTGGGAACAGCTGTAAGAGGTGTGTGCTTGAAAAGGAAAAACTACAGCGAAATTCATACGGAATAACAGTAGTAATTATAATGTTTAAATTATACCTCAGGTAAATGTACCATGACGATATTAATAATAAAAATGACTGAAGTGATAATACTGTCATTCTAATAAATTTTTTTACTTCAATGGATTATTTTTAAGTCTAGGAACAGGCATTAATTATTGAGATTTTGGATACTGTAAATCGATATATTTTTATGAAAATGCCGAAAATATCACAGAGTAGTCATGTGATTAGGTCGCTCCATATTTTTACATAAAACAGATTTAACATAATGAAAACGAAAACACATGAATGGAATAAGTCATCCTGTTCATATGTGTTCGATCTCTATATAGATATACACATGTTTTGTAAAAAATGTAGTACATAAAGTAAAGGAAAACTTTGCTAATATAAGTACGTTTTGCAAGGTTTCACTGGCGTTTGTGTTGATTTATGCTGGGGAAAGTATGTTCCATATGAAGAAACATTCGAAAATCTTTTTTCGGTTTTTCAAAACAGATCATAAAATACATTTCTTCAAAGCTGTATATACTGTAAAAATAAAGGCTGACAAAAACCCGTAGCTATACTGAAGTGCAGGTATTTATATGAAGCACCACAGGAAAGGTAACTGTGAAATACATAACACAGTACAACTGGGATTAAATTTACCGAATCATACCCACGGTCTACAAGCAACGGCTTTGTCAGACGACAAGGTTATTATAGATTTAATAGCAGTAGGTTTAAATGAGTGCTGGCAGTCATTCACACTTTAATAGTTCGTTATACTCAACCAATAACACTTAAAATTTTAGTAGTGTTTAGAGGGTGAGATCATAATTTATGGACAACCTTTGAGTGACCTTGAGAGTTTTCACCTAACAGCTAGGACCAAATGAAAGTTACAAACCTGTGATTTACAGTTGATGGTTAGGGTTAGGAATTACATCTAGGGTTTTCATCACTAACTGACATTATCCATAATGCTAAAACTCTATTTAGTCAGGTGGATGAGTGAATTTCGCTCCAAAATTCGAGACCTGTTATCTAACACCTGATGGGTTCGTATATAAATTATAATCTCTTCGTTTAAGGACAGAAAACTACTCAAACTGAAATGGAGATAGATTTGGATCAGTTCAATACAGAATGATGGTTTTCATCATAATATTTGTATGCTAATTTAACAGCTCAAGTTTTTTTGTCAAAACAAAATCCACCTAGTAGCTTTAGTCACCGTGCATTATAAAATATATAGCAATATACAAACCCGTCACTTGACAGATAGTTCAGTCATAGCAGAAGTCTCCCGAGACATGAAGCTTTTTTACAAATTACAAATGAGACATCCCTAAAAATGAATTCAGAACCAAAACTTACAAATTATAACAGGTTCATTCCATAATAGGATAAATAAAATCGACAGATGGGAGACTTGGAGACAAATAGTGAATAGGTGACCACCTAAAGAGTAAATTTTTCTCAACAAAAAGTTTAAATTCTGAACGTATATTCATTATAAACGTATAAGTCCTATTTTCATGGATAACGAATATAACTACATACAAATAAATGAATCTTAACAGTAACGATTTTCAAGCCTGGGAAGGCTTCGACGATGGGCAAAATATTTTGTTAGTACAACGAAAATCAGGTTAAACTAATGATCCGTTCCTGAAAAGATTTCTCTTACTTAATTGATGGGTCAATATTAGGTTTTCTTTGGGATATTACAAATAGATAAATAGCTTTCTTATAACTCAGTTATTCAGACATTCACGTAGTCAAGGCTACACTGTGTCCCTGGAGAACAAATATTGTTATTTAGACCACAATGATTAAAGACGAATTAAACACTTTGAACAGCAAACACGCTTACGTAGACTTATATCCCCCGCGAAAAACTGTAAATTCTTCCTCAACATGACCTACATAATTGAATTAACTGAACAATAGAAAATGTATTTCTAAACAAAAAACCTATGTTTGCAAATATATCATTGACATTACGTCGTTGAATTCATAGGCTGACCAGAATTCGAACGGACTTACATACATCAGGAACTTGGATAGTATAGTGATTTTGTACTTGTTGTGATTATACTTGCTTTGAGTACTTATTGTACTAAAAAGCATTCTTGGTCTACTTTAACTAAAAGTACATTTTTACTCCTTGGCCAACACTTGTGTTCATATTGTGATCATTTTGCGTTTTTAAACCTTTTAAATCGAATTACAATGGTTGGTAAGACTCATAAATGTGGGCAACCAAATTGTTTGTTCCCCGTTGAGGAGGGAATGCAGTGTGGCTATTGTAAAAAAAGGCACCACAAAGTGTGCACATGCCTAAGTCTGACGGCTTACAAACGATGCTCGAAGCTTGACTCGCATTGACTTTGTGTTCTGCTGTACGGATAAAAAGGTACTAATTCAGGAGGCTATGGGCCCATTGGCTTTGGCCTGAAAGAAAAACGATGGCGGAAGCACTGATAACAAGAGCAGTGACGATGAAAAATGTGTCAGTACAGTAAGTGCTGCTACCGGACCCGCTAAACACTTGACTGTGGTTGACAGGAACGTGAAATCTCCGTTTGATATTGACATCGGCAGTCATTCACCTCTAGTCGAAATAGAAGATCCGGATAAAACTTTCACCGTTCCACATAGTCCAGGTGTAGCTGTCCTGAGTGGTGACAAATGGACTTCAGTGAAGAGAAAAAGAAATGGGAAGAAAAACGCTGTGGGCAAAACGCAGGTGGTCAGCAAGGCATTAGAAGGGATGTTATCAGAAGAAAAATCCTCACTGCGTGACAAGACAGATCTTTTTGAGAGATCAGTCATTTTTCTTAAGATAAGAGAATCTTCAGATACAGAACCAAAGACAAGATTTGAACACGATCTCAATCATATTAAGACATCATTGAGTAAACTACTCCCAGATACAGTTTCAGGAGTTAGTTTTTGTTAGCTTTATAGAATAAGAAAAAAGGTGTATTCCGAAAGTCTTCAGAAAAAGCGCCTCCTGAAGATTATATTCAATACGGGACATGATTCTAAGTAATTCACGTAAACTGATTGGATCCGGAATATATGTCCGTGAGGATCTCAGCCTAGCTGATCGTATTAAGAGACGAACTGCAGAAGCGGAAATAAATGAGCGTCGCCAAAACAGTGAAAGAAACCTCGTTCTTAAGGGTTTTCAAATTGTAAAAGTTCGGAGCGAAATGATCCCCAAGCCACTCTGGGTGGCAAGAGAAAGCTCTCCACAGACTTAAAGGTATGCTACACAAATGCTCGCAGCGTACTAAGTAAAATGACGGAGCTCAAGTCAGTGGTGGGTGAAGAAGAACCGGACGTTATTGCTGTCACGGAAACTTGGTTAACGTCAGAAGTATTAGATAGTCAAATCCAGTTGACTGGTTTCAAAACTGGTGGAGCTGATAGATTAAACCGAAGAGGAGGCGGGGTTATAACAAAAATTCGAGAAGCTCAAAGAAAATATGAAATGCAACTGACACAATCTTCACTGAAGCAGCCCAATAGAATATTCTCGTACATAAACTACAGAACAAGCATGCATCTTTGGATTCCCAACCTAATTAAAGTAGGAAGTGAATCTGAAATTATGGAGGAAGATCAGGGAAAAGCAGAGGCTATGGCTGACTATTTTGGGGCAGTTTTCACTCAGGAACCTCCTCTAGAGAAAGAACCAGACCCAATTACAGAGTCAACAAACCAGCTGCTCACCGTGGACTTCGACCGAAACGATGTGCTTAAGGTTCTTAGCAGCCTAAACATGGAGAAGTCAACAGGATCAGATGAACTACACCCTAAAATCTTGAGACATATTGCTCAATATATCGCGGCCCCATTGACTGTGATATTCAATCTGTCACTTGACCAAGGTGTGTTGCCTATGGACTGGAATGACGCAGTCGTCACTCCCATACATAAAACAGGTCCACGACAAGTCCCATCGAATTACAGACCCGTAAGCCTCACCAGTGTTGTAATTAAAATACAGGAAAGATTAATCGAACGGACCATAACGGCATTTATGGAAACCGATAACTTGCTGAACATGGCGAAACATGGTTTTAGAAAGAGTCTATCCTGTACAACGAACCTCCTTATAGCTAGGGAGTTCCGGATTAATGCGCTAGACAACGAAAACTCATTGGATGTTCTCTACATAGATTTTAGTAAAGATTTTGACAAGATTCCTACTAATAGACAGCTATTGAAGTTGGAAAACCTTGGTATTGCCGGACCTCTTTTAAAATGGATTAAAGATTTCCTAGTAGGTCGTAGACAAAAAGTGAGAATAAATTCCAAGTGCTCCATCTGGAGACCAGTACTTAGTGGAGTACCCCAAGGTTCCGTCCTAGGTCCTTTACTTTTTATAATGTACGTTAATAATCTTACAAGTATAGTACAGTTTCCAATGTAAAAATTTGGCGAGCAATGACTGGAGACAAAGACGCATTTACTCATCAGGAAGACTTAAATAATATGATAAACTGATGCCTATCAACGCAGAAAAATGTGTCTGCATGCACTTGGGTTTACACGTACAACATAGGGGATGTGTCATTACCCGTACTCCGGTCTCATAAGGATCTAAAGGTGTAAGGGGTTTCGAACCCTCTGAGCTTTAAAAAGGACATTCACTAAGTTAGATACTACCATGTTCATCACAGTATACACATCCTTAGTGAGAACTAAGCTGGAGGACTGCGTTCAGGCAGCTTAAAAGGTGACTCGGACATGCTAGAAAAAGTACAGAGGGCAGCTACCCGTGCAATTCTGGAACTCCGAGGTTTTTCATAAAAAGAGCCGCTTGAAAAACTGGACCTCTTTACTCTGTCCTATCACAGACTAAAGGGAGATCTAATTTTGATGTACAGAATATTGAGAAATGATTTCGGACCTAACTTATTCTCTCTCTTTCTTGCCACTAGATCGGGACACCTCAGAGAACATAGCAGGCGAGTAGAAAAGCCAAGAACGAACAAAATACTCGTGACATACAGGTTTTCACACCGAGTCATCAATACTTGGAACCTGCTGCCTGAATCAGTGGTGTCCGCACCTCCAATTGACTCTTTCAAGAGAAGAATGGACACTCACAGAAGCATACTAGAAAAAGAATAACATAAGCCGTAGGCCTTCTGTACTTAATACACAAATCTGAATATGAATAGTGGACGGATCTGTTACACTTCTCCCCTGACGGTTATAGATACGAGGTAAATGACTTGCGTTCATCCCCCAGATACTTGACGCCATAAGACGAGAGTCCCACATCGATCGTATCAATAAGACGTTCTGTTACTACCCGTCCTAGTAGAGATTGACAATAATTCTCGACTTTCTTTTATTTCTCGTCTACACTTCTTAGTCAATTGTTTACATTACAAAACAGGCCGTTTCCTTCCATGTAGCACAAAATAATGTCAGAAACAGCTTCCTACATATCACTTATTGCAACTGTATAACAGTTGTTAATCAAATGCTTAAGGTGATTTCATTTGCCTTGCTAAATTTGTCATATTTCCGTGCTCTTGGTGGTTTAAATTGCTAAAATGATCTGATAGACAGCACTACTCTTGGACAATTATTTATCTCCTCAAAATCTCTTGAGATTTGCGAGTGAATAACATCAGGGCCACTAGTTCATCTGATTTGAGATGATGGAGCAAACGTTCCACTGCCATAGGTAAGAGAAACTTCACCAAAGTAGTTTGACGTAGCTTCCCCTTGACGATATCTGCGGAACTTCTGAAAACAGTACTGATGATATTCCATCGTAGTCTTGTAATAAGAGAATCTTGAATGTGAGTATAAACATGTTTCAGTATCTCATTCTATGTATAAAAGATCTCTTAACCTCTGTTGTTAATCGTTGTCAACATTTGATATGTGCTAGGCTTTTTAAGTGTAGCATGAATGGGGACATAAATGAGCGGGTTGTAACATTAGAAATGAACTAAACTTATTCGGTTGACAAGCTATTGTAAACCGACCAGAACAATTCTCCATGGTTAAAATAAATGCACACATATCATCCAGGTGGACATAATCATGGGCTATATCATAAGCGCTGAACCTGGATGACGAAAAAGTATGATTGTAGAATTATGATCTACTATGATATTAGTACTGCTCTAATAATAGACCTAATCCTAAATCTGTAGATTTGTCATGATATAACTGCCTAATCTATAAGATATTACGTGGAAGTCACACCATCGACTACACCAACTCACTGTATCGTATCAATTACCAATACATGATGTAGAACAAGGTTAGGCTAGAGAAAGAACAATATATTTAATATGAATAGAAGATATAAGGTAACATTCAGCAGAGACCACGCCTGCATGGCCGAGCCATGCCGTTCGATCAACTCTAGTCTATTCAATTCATTATTCGCGCCTTCTCCATCGTTAGGTATTTCTTCGCGTTAAATATTGAATACCTATTTTCCGAGTAATCTCGTATTCAGCTTTGAGGATAGTGTGGTTATGGTTCAATGCCACTACACTACTCTCCCACCAGAATCAACGTGGTGTTGGTTCGATACCCAATTGGATGAGACTGTAGTGTGCCGAAGGTTACCAAGACTAGTAAGAATCCTCCGGGTGATGACAAGCTGAAAGATAAATCAAAAGGAAGACGGCAGCATCTGGTCGGGAAATACATGTAATAATTTTAAAATATCTGCCTTCATGTTTAACACGCTTACAATGAAAATTTGAGTGATTATTTGAGCTATAAAAAATGGGATTACAATAATAATAATAGTAATAATAAAACGATGCGTGTGTAATAGCCGTTGGTTGATAACTTAACGTATAAGTAGTATGTATTTTGTGTTTAGAAATATTAAAGTTATGAATATTGTAGAAATGTTAATATTAGTACTACTTTTAGTCTAACTTATGAAATCAAATAACGATTATGCCGGTAAGTTGTCCATATGAGTCGATTTCCAATTGCATCTGTATTAGTAGGCTAACTGAAGGAACAAAAGTATTACCGTGGAGAAGAATTTCAACTAGTGTTCCAGTTAGTTTGATACGGTTTATTTAGTTACAGGGAGATTTTCCCAACCCCATGTTTACCTGACCGTGATAGAATTTAGTGATACTACTAATACACAGGAATGGTTATCAAAACAAAATTTAAATACCTAAGTGATAATCATATGAATTTTGGACAGATTGCTAGGAACAAATCGTTAAACATGAGTGTATTCGTAAGAGACATGCTCCAGACTCAATGTTCTGATCTGCGGCTGACTATTTATTTATATCTATACTTGCCGGCTGATTGGGTATACAAGTTAGTTGAAAGTATGCAGTTTATCATGAGGCGGAATACGATTTTATTGAGATATAGTGGTTATACGTTATTGAGATTAGTTAAACCTATGTGTCATATTACTAAGTGATGTGGTGCTGCAAGGTGTATTTGGCTAAATAAGTTTCTACAAGATGATTAATAGTGAGTGATGCTTATGTGATTATCAGGGAGAACATAAGTTGTAACCAAGGGGAGTACACTCTCAACTCATGTCTATGATAATGGCTTGAACTTTAGTCAGTGTTGGGGTAAATTCGACATTTATGTTTTCAGTTTGCAGGAGATTTGCTCGACTGCTTATACTGATTATTTGCATGCATGATTGTGTCGCTAAACCATCAACTAGACTGACAAGGTTTTGAGATATTTACTGAATGAGCAATTGGTAGAGAAACATACTGTAATCATCTGTAGTGAATGAAGTTAAAAGAAAAACAACACTAGTGATAATCATAAGTCAATTTGCTGCCCTATTTTGTTAATAGTTTCATTAATTTTATCAATCATATTACGTGATTGTCAAGTCATGACAATGCTTTATGACGATATCCTGAAACTATTATGTTTAACTAGTTATAGTGTTGATTGAGGATTGGCCAGTGGAAAAATAGGCATTGTTGCTTTAGGTGACTCGAAATTATCAGAAATTTGTAGCGTTAAAGAATCAGAGCTACCTTATTATATTATAAATTTCAATTCGAGAATATTCGTCTACCGTTAATTTTAGTAGGCTCCGGAGCTCTGATGTTAAACATCTATTTAGCCAAAAACTACCTGAGATTTTAGTTATTTTACAAGTGTAGTTGATAGTCTCTAAATTTGTAATTTTATTATTTAAACTATGTCCGTATTTTAGGCTGCTAATATGATAAACCAATCCATAAACCCAAATACGATTAGCAACAACGACTATGATGGGTTTATTGATAAATGTTAAAGGCGATTCAGATGATTTCTGAATTCAAAAGACATGAAGATATAGTAAAACGTATATACGGGCCAGGTTAACATGCAGGTTGTTGACGTATATGAAAATTTAAAAATAATGAACATGACCAGAAAAACAATTTTAAAGTTAAGACTGCTTGTGAAACTTTAGGCAGGAATATGACGCGTTATAAACATTCCATATGAAGTTACTGCATTTAGCCTAGGGACACTTACAAATATATGGCAAAAGCAGCTAGGAAACATATACATGTTAAGTACGAAAAATCATTAAGTGAAATAGTTGAACTCGCCTGGATTGTTTTTGAGAATTAGATTATTCAGTGGACGACATATATAACGTCATTCGTGAGGAGTAATGATCCGAAAGTATCCAGAATAAAACATGCAGTATGGCAAATAATTCCGGGGTGCTTGATGCTGTTGACGTTTTTGCCACTCACTCGGATCAGAACAACGGAATGAATTCAGATCATTGTGTGGTCGCCATTGAACGAGCCATCTAAAATGACCTTATGATTGCAGGAAACTTATGGCTGAAACTCACCGTATGTTTCTAGAGAAGTGTCATCCTTGTTGTTCGACAATGGAACTGGAGAATATGAAATTAGGCAGGCAGTGGCCGGAAGAAAAGATTTTACAGGATAGTGCATAGTTTGAAACAGGATGAGATGTTAAGCGAAGGGACACTAAGAATTAGATCCAGATAACTATTCAATCCTTGATTGCATTGTTAGCTAATGTATATTTACGCTATTTACAGGTCATATTTGCTAGAGCTTGATGTTTAAACAAGTTTATGTCGCTGAAGCAGGTAAATGCTATTAAAGCTTGTTAACGAACCATCAAAGCTAATTAGTTGATATAGATGATCAACTTTTATTATCGATTGAGCTAGTAAGTTATGTGAACTAATAGATATAACATTACGATAATATATGTGACCATTAATCAAAGGACTATTAGAATACTGGGTTTACAAAAATAAAAATCGATTGAGAAGGTTAAGGTGGATATAAGGATTAACAATAATAAGATGCGTTTCTTTAGTTGGGCTCACCAATGTAGAATTATGATCTACTATGATATTAGTACTGCTCTAATAATAGACCTAATCCTAAATCTGTAGATTTGTCATGATATAACTGCCTAATCTATAAGATATTACGTTGAAGTCACACCATCGACTACACCAACTCACTGTATCGTATCAATTACCAATACATGATGTAGAACAAGGTTAGGCTAGAGAAAGAACAATATATTTAATATGAATAGAAGATATAAGGTAACATTCAGCAGAGACCACGCCTGCATGGCCGAGCCATGCCGTTCGATCAACTCTAGTCTATTCAATTCATTATTCGCGCCTTCTCCATCGTTAGGTATTTCTTCGCGTTAAATATTGAATACCTATTTTCCGAGTAATCTCGTATTCAGCTTTGAGGATAGTGTGGTTATGGTTCAATGCCACTACATGATCACCATTAAACATCAGTCGAAAGGCATTCGAATAGGCAATTTAGGCAATTTATCTAATTAGAATGATCGTTAATTTGATCTAAACTACTGAGTTTTGGATACATGTCGTAATAAAGTGTGATTCATTGTAGTCAGAAGAGCGCTACCGTCAAATATATTACTTGATCGATATTTTAAGTACAGTTTGGTATCACGATTCACCAAATACATGTTTCATAACCTAATCAAGAGTATTACATTGAGGCTGGAGAATCATTAATTCTAAACAACTACAAGAAGTTTGCACTCAACGAGCTCGAAAAAGAAATAAATAATGGAAAGTAGGCCACATATAAAGCGGCTGGTCAACATTTTTTTCTCTAGGCCCAGTAGCCAAAAATATCAAGTTTTCACTGGCCACATGTGTCAGCAACACTATAACACATCATCAGCACATCGAATTTGCACACCTCCTTATACACATCCTGTAGAAGTAATAGGATCTTAAACTGTTATTGTATACACAATATGACATAGTATTTTAAAATGTGAGTTTTATCATTTGTCCTCACATAGTTCTTCGTTACATTCCGCTATTTCTGTAGTTCCTTACTTGCACAATAATTCAAATACTTCTAATTATCGCATTGGCGTCGCGATGGATTCTGCGGTAGGACAGTTGAACATTCATTAAACTTTCAAAGCTTTTGAGGATTAATTGGAAAAATTTTAAATATAGAGCATAACCAAGAAAGATGTGAATGCTGATAACATTTCGGCACATTTCCTGACATTCATCAAAAGGTAAGCCCGCAGTTTACTAAAAACTTTGGAATTCCCTGAAAAGCCTTTTTCACTTCCTTATGTTAATCTTAAGGAACTGTTATTAAATCATGTAAAGTGTACCGGTTTTGGATTTCATGAGAGGGCGAAATTTCACAAGACGACTCATCAGAATGACCAGAAGTTTAGAGAGTTAATCCGTGAGTTGCAAAGATAAGCTGCCAAATTATATTTTGGTGATCAACTTAATGTGCAGCTGAGGGATCGATTAACATGCCAGGCCTTGAAAGAAGGCTGTTAAAAATGCTGGATTGTTCCTTTCAAGATGCTAGAAATGCATGTATCAACTACGGAGCAGTGAATCAACCTGATATTCAGTCGATGAAACTTTCTAATTCTTTGCTTAGCCTTTATAATGAATCTCAGGATCGATCAAACTAGCATTTATTTAATAGTGACTTCGTTGCTCGTAAATATATGATTCAAACAAGGAGTCGCAAAGCAAATCACCGAGAGGGACTTTCGATCAATGTTTATCCTGTAACAAATTTCATTCTCGTAATTCATGTGCATTTCGTAATTCTAAATGTTTGAAATGTGGTAAGACAGGACATATTCATTCAGTACGCTAAACTACTGTTCATTTTGTTTCCAGTAGTACTAAATCTTGTAACATTGATCCCATTAATTCGGCTGTTCCAAATGGTCATTTATCTCTTTCCACCATTTTGAAAGATAATGCTCATATTGGATTATTTCATGACTTCGTTGTGAACTTAGACAGTATAGAATCCAATATTTCATTTAAGAACTTGAAATCTTTACATCCTAACGTTGTGGTACGACCCACTGAATTATCAATATTGGGGATTACTGGACATAGACTGACCATACGAAGATGTTGTGAATTGATAATAAGAAGTGACAATCCTTCATATAAACTTTGTAATTTTTTTAGTTAGCGAAACACGACTGCCAATAATTAGTCTAAAAAATTTTAAAAGACTTAAAGTGGAGTTGTCTTTACTAGTTCACAAAACATTTGGCGCTTTACTTAAAGATTTGATAGCTGCGTATGCAAAGTGTAGTGGAGGTATAATTGAACCTATTCAGTCTTCAGCATGAGGTACTCCTATTGTTACGCCATCGAAGTCGAAGGCAAGAACCCTAGAATGTGTGGTGACCATAGATTAACACAGAACTCCCGTTTGTTGAAGAAGATATGAACCACGGTGGTGGATGAAGATATACTAAATCAACTTCATGGCTCTAAAGTGTTCTCGAAGGTTGGCTTGAAAAATGCTTATCTTCAAATCCCTCTCGACCAATCTTCATTTATCTTGACAACAATTAACACTCCATTTTGATCTGTTCAAATACACCTCCCTTCTATTTGGTCTAGGTTGTTCCCTAGCCATATTACAGAAAGTGATGAATAAGGTAATCAGTGATCATAAAGGCGTTGAGGCTTATCAAGATGATCTTATTTTTCATGGTTTTGTAAAGCTGACCATGATCGGGAACAAATTGCTTTATAATATCGTTTAATTGAGAAAAATACTACAGTGAATCCTAGTAAGTATTCATTTTGTATATCTACTTTCAAATATCTAGTCGATGGTAACGATTTCAAACCAGATATGAAGCGATTAGCTGCACCGAGACATTTTACAGGACTGCGTCAACCAGCGGGCGCTCTTCAACACTATTCCTGTTTTATTCACAATTTCTCTTGTGCTAATTTTTTATTCCAGATCTTGACATCGAATCCATTAAGATGTTGTGAGGAACAAGAATCATGCATATGAACCGTAGTAACGTTTCTTCGAATTAATTCTGTTGTTCAAACATACTCACATAGTGTATATTCTCTGCTTATTACTGATGCATAACCTATGGATATTGGTGAAGTTTCTGAGCAAAAAAAGGTAGATCTACAATCTGTGTTTCACGTGAACTTACTGAACAAGGTTATTCACAAACTCATCTAGAAGCATTAGTTGCGTTTTGGGCTGTGAAAAGACTTCATGAATATTTATTCGGAAAGAAGTTCACTATTGCTACAGACCATGAAGCTCTAAAGTTCATTTGCCAGCCTGAAAAATCTTAATATGTTCCTCAGTCGCTATTGTTCAACGATGAAGTATTGCATTGATTGCCTATGACTAAAGGATTCACCACAGAAACGCCGAAAAATCCAACATGTTGATTACACAAATCGACAATCATTACAAGATAGACCTGTTAAAAATTCAGACTGTCTATTAGTGCGGCCTTTACCGGTGAATCGTCCAGATCTCATAAGAGAAACCAGTCGATATTTACGATACATGCCCAATGCTATACGAAAAGTTTGGAATGCTAATCTGAAACGTAGATTTCCTGTCTATTTTTCATGGCACGATGAGTTATCCGTTACTCCTGATGGTAATCTGCGCCTAAACGATCGTGTTGTTATTCTTCCTTCATTGCGTAAATGGTGATCTACATGGTGGACATTTAGGTGTTGAAAAAATGATGTCCTTGGTTAGGCCCATTTATTGGCGATCGGAGATAAATATAGATATATGTCATATAGCAAAAGGGTGTGGAAAATGTCACAATTGGAAAAGTCAGTCTACGAATTGGAATTCATAGCCAGTGTTGTCTGAAGTCTGGCAGAGAATTCACGCAGACTGTAATGACCGAACTGCCAGTATTCGGTTTGAACGCAAGACCGACGAACCAAAATTTAATTGAAAAGGCCAGTCTACGTTCTTCTGTATAGCGTATCAAGAGTTTTCCAGATACTCGTAATAAATTACATCAAAACATAAATTGCGTGCTCAGCTCAAACGGCTCTAATTTAGGAAATAGAACAAATTATAACAAAAATACAAAATACATCAAACGGCACAGCTTGTGCTATACAATCAAAGGTTTTTATGACTCGAACTAGCACGCTAAACAATTAAAAAACAGTTAATAACAAAGGGTTCGATACCTGAGAATAAAAAAAAGAGTAACCCTTCCAAGCAGACAGTCATAAGATTAACAGTCACACACTGAACCACGCCGTGACCTTGAGATTAGTCAAACACCTTACTGTCAATAGTCCGGCAAAATGCAATATAAAATTAAGTAACAAGAGATAAGTCTTTATCCAAAATCACATGATAAAGGCTCAGACGGGGAAGACTGGAGAACAAAAGGAGTGGTTAAAAGAGATCTGAACAAAGATTAAAATACGCGACAGGGAGAAGAAACAAATAAATGACAGTAGTGTCCAACTAAAAAGCTGCGGAGGGATTTTCATCTTTCTCTTTCCGTTACACAGTCTAATGTGGTCCATTTTTCAGCAAATAATATGCTCTTGAAGTGATTAATTTTTTTTTCAAAGTGGCCCGAATTTTCTTTCACAACTTCACCAAATTCTAACTTAGCAATCCAAGCATTAAGAAAAGGTGCTTAGTCGAAAAGGGGTTCCATGCTCTTAGTGACTGATTGTGGCTCTCATTTTGCTGCAGATGCCTACTACCTGGTTGAATGTTATAGGGTGCAGACGTTTATTCACTGCTCCCAGGCACCCTTGTTTTAGTGATCAGGCAGACATTTTGTCGAGACATTGAAAATTGCCATTGATTCTATTTCTTCTTCAATATTTAACGGACTGGAAAGGGGAGTATACACATTTCTACTGCAATACAGAAATGTTAACCATTCTGTGACGAAATACACTCCATAAAAACTATTAAAAGGAATAATTCTTCGTTCGAATATGAGGTGTTTGAAGTCTTCAGAAGTTACGTATTATCGTGCAAACGGTCTTCGACTAGCCGCGATGATTGTGGTGAAGAATGCCGGGAAATCCATGATGCGAATTTTAGACATTAATATTTTAAGTATATACATGTTGATCAAATACAATTCCATTAGCTAGGTGAGTCTATTTTAATTTTTGTAGTTAATTCTGATACTAATGAGTACATTCTAGATAATAGAGAGTCTGTATCCAGAACACTGTCGGACAGACATAGAACGAATATAAGTAGAAGACGTACAGTTGATTATACAAGCTTATACTCCAATTTAAGCTGTGGCAGATTTGATATTTGTATGAACTAATGATTCCTTTGTACTTGATTTTGAATTCCAAATACAATACGTTCGTTCGTGTGCATATCGTTCTTCGTGGCTTAAGTTGTGTTATTTATGGGATCCACATTTTGTACAATCATTTAAATACTTCTAATTATCACATTAACCCATTACTTTTATTTCTGTACGAAAATTAATACAAAAAATATCATTGTTGTTTAGGTCAATTGCTTTTTTTTGTAGTTGTAAATGGGACAATTACAAACGCAGTCAACTACAAATACAACACTAGTAAAATAGCTACCAGAAGCAAGCGAAGCTAATAATTAAAACAGTCAAAGATAAAGTTGCAATTTTAAAGTTACACTGTTGTTCATTACGGATTCTCTTGTCTTCTCTTGTCTTTATCTTGTGTATTTCCTTATCTTTTCTGAACTCCTCCACATTGTAGTGGACGTATACTCAAGTGGGGTAAACCGTTTTCTCAGTTGAAAATTACAGAGTATTTTTGCAAATTATGAAAACCATACATATAGTACTTCATTTGCACATCTTTCATTAGCTGTTTCTTACAAATTTCATCGTTCCTTCATTCTTGTTGTTATTACGATAACTGACTACTTACATCCCTGTTTTCTTCGATTTAATCTTCGCAACCTTCTGCTGCCAAGCATTGCACTACTGATTAGTGTTACATGATATTTATATCTGCCGACATAGGTGCGACACACTACTACTTCTGTTGTTTTCGTTCATTGTGTACCATACACAGTACTAACATTCTGACCAGTTCCTGCACCAAGAATATGAGAATACCTAGTCAATGTCATAACTCATGAAGGAGGGATTTCACAAGTGAAGAATTTGTATGTTCAGACAGAAGTCCTTGAAAAACTTCTGATATAGAACTCAGAGAAGTATTTTAGATAACGTGTACAGTAGTGATCACATGACGCAAAATGTGTACGTCATGTGACAACAATGACCACACACCATATTCATTATCACTAATGTGCAACAACAAAACAAAAGGAAAGGCCTTCCCATATCACGTAATGGGAAAGACGTCTATCGGTGGAGAAACACAAAATGAATATGACTGTATTAAGTACCAGAAACAGATGTCGGACCTCATGGAGAGACTGCCAGCATGATTTATGCAGGACATTAAGAAATAGGTGTGCACTTACGGTATAGAAATGTAGAAGGTCTTCGCGAACAGCAAAACACTAACTACATGTACTAATTTATTTCTCAAAGAAAATAAATAAAACAGGGTTATTTCACTTATAAGGTTCCTAGGCGTGACTATCACTAACATCGAAGCTGCTGAAGTATTTGACACACATTGTGACAAACAAATTAATCACTTATAGGGCTGTGAATGTTAAAACGATTAATCGACAACCAAAATAGTGAGGAATACTGCACAAAAAAATCTACATCCAAAAAGTAGACAAGCTGCAATGAAATATACCGTGCCATTTTAGAATAATGAGCTTAATTCGTTTATACTGTAATAAGTGACCTGTCCCGACGCTTGTAACTCTCTAAGCAGTTCCAAAAAGAAATTACTGATCCTCTCTGTGATTTTCAACAGAGGAAACATAAAGCATTAAAACTGTTGTAGACTGGTGTTGCTGCCTCTAGGACTCCTGATTACGTTTGAAAGCTTGGTGTACGACAAAATGTCCCTAAATTATTTTACAAACCACATCATGAGTTCGGAAAAGAAAAGTCACATAACACAAACGCCTTGTCAACATAGGACAGTTGTACAGAGAATCAAGATCAGAAACTGCCTTCACGTGGACTATTCCCTGACTCTACCAATGCGTTTGACCTTGTACTAAACCCCATTTTATTGGCTAAAATCAATCAGATTGGCTTTTCTGATCTCTCCAAGTCAGTAAATCATCAACGGAACTGAACAATCTGTACTGAAGTTGATAGGGCATGGTAAACCTGAAAAGCGTTTTTGTTCGTAGTTTCATAGGAGGCCATGATTGATCTTCATGTGACCTCACTGTTTACCAACGACCTCTTATTAAACCTTATTAAACCTCAGTTCTCATCAACGCGCCCGACATTAATTGTGAGGTTAATAAACATTAGCTCCAAAAAGACTTGACACTAACAAAAGGACAGATAAACAAGAAAGAATGAAAATATTTATGAAAACATGATTTTAGTTTATTTCATATTGTAAAGACAATTGTTATCTATATCTATATGATAATTCGGAGTATTCACTCCGACTTATCAACTAATAATTCCCGAAATAGTGCAATTTAAGATAGACATAGTACAACTGAATGTATTATATCTGTAATCTTACAACTGACATCATCCAAGCAGTTTCTTTTGGTATATTGAATAGTTATACATTTGTTGTTAGTTCATAATGTCACAAAAATCAAGTTATGAAACTGTCTTCACCGAACACGGTGAATAATTCGTCTAGATATTTCAAAATAAAAACTAAAGTGTACCCAAAACTTACAAATTATAACAGGTTCATTCCATAATAGGATAAATAAAATCGACAGATGGGAGACTTGGAGACAAATAGTGAATAGGTGACCACCTAAAGAGTAAATTTTTCTCAACAAAAAGTTTAAATTCTGAACGTATATTCATTATAAACGTATAAGTCCTATTTTCATGGATAACGAATATAACTACATACAAATAAATGAATCTTAACAGTAACGATTTTCAAGCCTGGGAAGGCTTCGACGATGGGCAAAATATTTTGTTAGTACAACGAAAATCAGGTTAAACTAATGATCCGTTCCTGAAAAGATTTCTCTTACTTAATTGATGGGTCAATATTAGGTTTTCTTTGGGATATTACAAATAGATAAATAGCTTTCTTATAACTCAGTTATCCAGACATTCACGTAGTCAAGGCTACACTGTGTCCCTGGAGAACAAATATTGTTATTTAGACCACAATGATTAAAGACGAATTAAACACTTTGAACAGCAAACACGCTTACGTAGACTTATATCCCCCGCGAAAAACTGTAAATTCTTCCTCAACATGACCTACATAATTGAATTAACTGAACAATAGAAAATGTATTTCTAAACAAAAAACCTATGTTTGCAAATATATCATTGACATTACGTCGTTGAATTCATAGGCTGACCAGAATTCGAACGGACTTACATACATCAGGAACTTGGATAGTATAGTGATTTTGTACTTGTTGTGATTATACTTGCTTTGAGTACTTATTGTACTAAAAAGCATTCTTGGTCTACTTTAACTAAAAGTACATTTTTACTCCTTGGCCAACACTTGTGTTCATATTGTGATCATTTTGCGTTTTTAAACCTTTTAAATCGAATTACAATGGTTGGTAAGACTCATAAATGTGGGCAACCAAATTGTTTGTTCCCCGTTGAGGAGGGAATGCAGTGTGGCTATTGTAAAAAAAGGCACCACAAAGTGTGCACATGCCTAAGTCTGACGGCTTACAAACGATGCTCGAAGCTTGACTCGCATTGACTTTGTGTTCTGCTGTACGGATAAAAAGGTACTAATTCAGGAGGCTATGGGCCCATTGGCTTTGGCCTGAAAGAAAAACGATGGCGGAAGCACTGATAACAAGAGCAGTGACGATGAAAAATGTGTCAGTACAGTAAGTGCTGCTACCGGACCCGCTAAACACTTGACTGTGGTTGACAGGAACGTGAAATCTCCGTTTGATATTGACATCGGCAGTCATTCACCTCTAGTCGAAATAGAAGATCCGGATAAAACTTTCACCGTTCCACATAGTCCAGGTGTAGCTGTCCTGAGTGGTGACAAATGGACTTCAGTGAAGAGAAAAAGAAATGGGAAGAAAAACGCTGTGGGCAAAACGCAGGTGGTCAGCAAGGCATTAGAAGGGATGTTATCAGAAGAAAAATCCTCACTGCGTGACAAGACAGATCTTTTTGAGAGATCAGTCAATTTTCTTAAGATAAGAGAATCTTCAGATACAGAACCAAAGACAAGATTTGAACACGATCTCAATCATATTAAGACATCATTGAGTAAACTACTCCCAGATACAGTTTCAGGAGTTAGTTTTTGTTAGCTTTATAGAATAAGAAAAAAGGTGTATTCCGAAAGTCTTCAGAAAAAGCGCCTCCTGAAGATTATATTCAATACGGGACATGATTCTAAGTAATTCACGTAAACTGATTGGATCCGGAATATATGTCCGTGAGGATCTCAGCCTAGCTGATCGTATTAAGAGACGAACTGCAGAAGCGGAAATAAATGAGCGTCGCCAAAACAGTGAAAGAAACCTCGTTCTTAAGGGTTTTCAAATTGTAAAAGTTCGGAGCGAAATGATCCCCAAGCCACTCTGGGTGGCAAGAGAAAGCTCTCCACAGACTTAAAGGTATGCTACACAAATGCTCGCAGCGTACTAAGTAAAATGACGGAGCTCAAGTCAGTGGTGGGTGAAGAAGAACCGGACGTTATTGCTGTCACGGAAACTTGGTTAACGTCAGAAGTATTAGATAGTCAAATCCAGTTGACTGGTTTCAAAACTGGTGGAGCTGATAGATTAAACCGAAGAGGAGGCGGGGTTATAACAAAAATTCGAGAAGCTCAAAGAAAATATGAAATGCAACTGACACAATCTTCACTGAAGCAGCCCAATAGAATATTCTCGTACATAAACTACAGAACAAGCATGCATCTTTGGATTCCCAACCTAATTAAAGTAGGAAGTGAATCTGAAATTATGGAGGAAGATCAGGGAAAAGCAGAGGCTATGGCTGACTATTTTGGGGCAGTTTTCACTCAGGAACCTCCTCTAGAGAAAGAACCAGACCCAATTACAGAGTCAACAAACCAGCTGCTCACCGTGGACTTCGACCGAAACGATGTGCTTAAGGTTCTTAGCAGCCTAAACATGGAGAAGTCAACAGGATCAGATGAACTACACCCTAAAATCTTGAGACATATTGCTCAATATATCGCGGCCCCATTGACTGTGATATTCAATCTGTCACTTGACCAAGGTGTGTTGCCTATGGACTGGAATGACGCAGTCGTCACTCCCATACATAAAACAGGTCCACGACAAGTCCCATCGAATTACAGACCCGTAAGCCTCACCAGTGTTGTAATTAAAATACAGGAAAGATTAATCGAACGGACCATAACGGCATTTATGGAAACCGATAACTTGCTGAACATGGCGAAACATGGTTTTAGAAAGAGTCTATCCTGTACAACGAACCTCCTTATAGCTAGGGAGTTCCGGATTAATGCGCTAGACAACGAAAACTCATTGGATGTTCTCTACATAGATTTTAGTAAAGATTTTGACAAGATTCCTACTAATAGACAGCTATTGAAGTTGGAAAACCTTGGTATTGCCGGACCTCTTTTAAAATGGATTAAAGATTTCCTAGTAGGTCGTAGACAAAAAGTGAGAATAAATTCCAAGTGCTCCATCTGGAGACCAGTACTTAGTGGAGTACCCCAAGGTTCCGTCCTAGGTCCTTTACTTTTTATAATGTACGTTAATAATCTTACAAGTATAGTACAGTTTCCAATGTAAAAATTTGGCGAGCAATGACTGGAGACAAAGACGCATTTACTCATCAGGAAGACTTAAATAATATGATAAACTGATGCCTATCAACGCAGAAAAATGTGTCTGCATGCACTTGGGTTTACACGTACAACATAGGGGATGTGTCATTACCCGTACTCCGGTCTCATAAGGATCTAAAGGTGTAAGGGGTTTCGAACCCTCTGAGCTTTAAAAAGGACATTCACTAAGTTAGATACTACCATGTTCATCACAGTATACACATCCTTAGTGAGAACTAAGCTGGAGGACTGCGTTCAGGCAGCTTAAAAGGTGACTCGGACATGCTAGAAAAAGTACAGAGGGCAGCTACCCGTGCAATTCTGGAACTCCGAGGTTTTTCATAAAAAGAGCCGCTTGAAAAACTGGACCTCTTTACTCTGTCCTATCACAGACTAAAGGGAGATCTAATTTTGATGTACAGAATATTGAGAAATGATTTCGGACCTAACTTATTCTCTCTCTTTCTTGCCACTAGATCGGGACACCTCAGAGAACATAGCAGGCGAGTAGAAAAGCCAAGAACGAACAAAATACTCGTGACATACAGGTTTTCACACCGAGTCATCAATACTTGGAACCTGCTGCCTGAATCAGTGGTGTCCGCACCTCCAATTGACTCTTTCAAGAGAAGAATGGACACTCACAGAAGCATACTAGAAAAAGAATAACATAAGCCGTAGGCCTTCTGTACTTAATACACAAATCTGAATATGAATAGTGGACGGATCTGTTACACTTCTCCCCTGACGGTTATAGATACGAGGTAAATGACTTGCGTTCATCCCCCAGATACTTGACGCCATAAGACGAGAGTCCCACATCGATCGTATCAATAAGACGTTCTGTTACTACCCGTCCTAGTAGAGATTGACAATAATTCTCGACTTTCTTTTATTTCTCGTCTACACTTCTTAGTCAATTGTTTACATTACAAAACAGGCCGTTTCCTTCCATGTAGCACAAAATAATGTCAGAAACAGCTTCCTACATATCACTTATTGCAACTGTATAACAGTTGTTAATCAAATGCTTAAGGTGATTTCATTTGCCTTGCTAAATTTGTCATATTTCCGTGCTCTTGGTGGTTTAAATTGCTAAAATGATCTGATAGACAGCACTACTCTTGGACAATTATTTATCTCCTCAAAATCTCTTGAGATTTGCGAGTGAATAACATCAGGGCCACTAGTTCATCTGATTTGAGATGATGGAGCAAACGTTCCACTGCCATAGGTAAGAGAAACTTCACCAAAGTAGTTTGACGTAGCTTCCCCTTGACGATATCTGCGGAACTTCTGAAAACAGTACTGATGATATTCCATCGTAGTCTTGTAATAAGAGAATCTTGAATGTGAGTATAAACATGTTTCAGTATCTCATTCTATGTATAAAAGATCTCTTAACCTCTGTTGTTAATCGTTGTCAACATTTGATATGTGCTAGGCTTTTTAAGTGTAGCATGAATGGGGACATAAATGAGCGGGTTGTAACATTAGAAATGAACTAAACTTATTCGGTTGACAAGCTATTGTAAACCGACCAGAACAATTCTCCATGGTTAAAATAAATGCACACATATCATCCAGGTGGACATAATCATGGGCTATATCATAAGCGCTGAACCTGGATGACGAAAAAGTATGATTGTAGAATTATGATCTACTATGATATTAGTACTGCTCTAATAATAGACCTAATCCTAAATCTGTAGATTTGTCATGATATAACTGCCTAATCTATAAGATATTACGTGGAAGTCACACCATCGACTACACCAACTCACTGTATCGTATCAATTACCAATACATGATGTAGAACAAGGTTAGGCTAGAGAAAGAACAATATATTTAATATGAATAGAAGATATAAGGTAACATTCAGCAGAGACCACGCCTGCATGGCCGAGCCATGCCGTTCGATCAACTCTAGTCTATTCAATTCATTATTCGCGCCTTCTCCATCGTTAGGTATTTCTTCGCGTTAAATATTGAATACCTATTTTCCGAGTAATCTCGTATTCAGCTTTGAGGATAGTGTGGTTATGGTTCAATGCCACTACACTACTCTCCCACCAGAATCAACGTGGTGTTGGTTCGATACCCAATTGGATGAGACTGTAGTGTGCCGAAGGTTACCAAGACTAGTAAGAATCCTCCGGGTGATGACAAGCTGAAAGATAAATCAAAAGGAAGACGGCAGCATCTGGTCGGGAAATACATGTAATAATTTTAAAATATCTGCCTTCATGTTTAACACGCTTACAATGAAAATTTGAGTGATTATTTGAGCTATAAAAAATGGGATTACAATAATAATAATAGTAATAATAAAACGATGCGTGTGTAATAGCCGTTGGTTGATAACTTAACGTATAAGTAGTATGTATTTTGTGTTTAGAAATATTAAAGTTATGAATATTGTAGAAATGTTAATATTAGTACTACTTTTAGTCTAACTTATGAAATCAAATAACGATTATGCCGGTAAGTTGTCCATATGAGTCGATTTCCAATTGCATCTGTATTAGTAGGCTAACTGAAGGAACAAAAGTATTACCGTGGAGAAGAATTTCAACTAGTGTTCCAGTTAGTTTGATACGGTTTATTTAGTTACAGGGAGATTTTCCCAACCCCATGTTTACCTGACCGTGATAGAATTTAGTGATACTACTAATACACAGGAATGGTTATCAAAACAAAATTTAAATACCTAAGTGATAATCATATGAATTTTGGACAGATTGCTAGGAACAAATCGTTAAACATGAGTGTATTCGTAAGAGACATGCTCCAGACTCAATGTTCTGATCTGCGGCTGACTATTTATTTATATCTATACTTGCCGGCTGATTGGGTATACAAGTTAGTTGAAAGTATGCAGTTTATCATGAGGCGGAATACGATTTTATTGAGATATAGTGGTTATACGTTATTGAGATTAGTTAAACCTATGTGTCATATTACTAAGTGATGTGGTGCTGCAAGGTGTATTTGGCTAAATAAGTTTCTACAAGATGATTAATAGTGAGTGATGCTTATGTGATTATCAGGGAGAACATAAGTTGTAACCAAGGGGAGTACACTCTCAACTCATGTCTATGATAATGGCTTGAACTTTAGTCAGTGTTGGGGTAAATTCGACATTTATGTTTTCAGTTTGCAGGAGATTTGCTCGACTGCTTATACTGATTATTTGCATGCATGATTGTGTCGCTAAACCATCAACTAGACTGACAAGGTTTTGAGATATTTACTGAATGAGCAATTGGTAGAGAAACATACTGTAATCATCTGTAGTGAATGAAGTTAAAAGAAAAACAACACTAGTGATAATCATAAGTCAATTTGCTGCCCTATTTTGTTAATAGTTTCATTAATTTTATCAATCATATTACGTGATTGTCAAGTCATGACAATGCTTTATGACGATATCCTGAAACTATTATGTTTAACTAGTTATAGTGTTGATTGAGGATTGGCCAGTGGAAAAATAGGCATTGTTGCTTTAGGTGACTCGAAATTATCAGAAATTTGTAGCGTTAAAGAATCAGAGCTACCTTATTATATTATAAATTTCAATTCGAGAATATTCGTCTACCGTTAATTTTAGTAGGCTCCGGAGCTCTGATGTTAAACATCTATTTAGCCAAAAACTACCTGAGATTTTAGTTATTTTACAAGTGTAGTTGATAGTCTCTAAATTTGTAATTTTATTATTTAAACTATGTCCGTATTTTAGGCTGCTAATATGATAAACCAATCCATAAACCCAAATACGATTAGCAACAACGACTATGATGGGTTTATTGATAAATGTTAAAGGCGATTCAGATGATTTCTGAATTCAAAAGACATGAAGATATAGTAAAACGTATATACGGGCCAGGTTAACATGCAGGTTGTTGACGTATATGAAAATTTAAAAATAATGAACATGACCAGAAAAACAATTTTAAAGTTAAGACTGCTTGTGAAACTTTAGGCAGGAATATGACGCGTTATAAACATTCCATATGAAGTTACTGCATTTAGCCTAGGGACACTTACAAATATATGGCAAAAGCAGCTAGGAAACATATACATGTTAAGTACGAAAAATCACTAAGTGAAATAGTTGAACTCGCCTGGGTTATTTTTGAAAATTAGATTATTCAATGAACGACATATATAACACCATTCGTGAGGAGTAGTAATGATCCAAAAGTATCCAGAATAAAACATGCAGTATGGCAATTAATTCCGGGGTGCTTGATGCTGTTGACGGTTTTGCCACTCGCTCGGATCAGAACAATCGAATGAATTCAGATCATTGTGTGGTCGCCATTGAACGAGCCATCTAAAATGACCTTATGATTGCAGGAAACTTATGGCCGAAACTCACCGTATGTTTTTAGAGAAGTATCATCCTTGTTGTTTGGCAATCGAACTCGAGAATATGAAATTAGGCAGGCAGTGGTCGGAAGAAAAGATTTTACAGGATAGTGCATAGTTTAAAACAGGATGAGGTGTTAAGCGAAGGAACACTAAGAATTAGATCCAGATAACTATTCAATCCTTGATTGCATTGTTAGTCAATGTATATTTACGCTATTTACAAGTCATATTTGCTAGAGCTTGATGTTTAAACAAGTCTATGTCGCTGAAGCAGGTAAACGCTATTAAAGCTTGTTAACGAACCATCAAAGCTAATTAGTTGATATAGATGATCAACTTTTATTATCGATTGAGCTAGTAAGTTATGTGAACTAATAGATATAACATTACGATAATATATGTGACCATTAATCAAAGGACTATTAGAATACTGGGTTTACAAAAATAAAAATCGATTGAGAAGGTTAAGGTGGATATAAGGATTAACAATAATAAGATGCGTTTCTTTAGTTGGGCTCACCAATGTAGAATTATGATCTACTATGATATTAGTACTGCTCTAATAATAGACCTAATCCTAAATCTGTAGATTTGTCATGATATAACTGCCTAATCTATAAGATATTACGTTGAAGTCACACCATCGACTACACCAACTCACTGTATCGTATCAATTACCAATACATGATGTAGAACAAGGTTAGGCTAGAGAAAGAACAATATATTTAATATGAATAGAAGATATAAGGTAACATTCAGCAGAGACCACGCCTGCATGGCCGAGCCATGCCGTTCGATCAACTCTAGTCTATTCAATTCATTATTCGCGCCTTCTCCATCGTTAGGTATTTCTTCGCGTTAAATATTGAATACCTATTTTCCGAGTAATCTCGTATTCAGCTTTGAGGATAGTGTGGTTATGGTTCAATGCCACTACATGATCACCATTAAACATCAGTCGAAAGGCATTCGAATAGGCAATTTAGGCAATTTATCTAATTAGAATGATCGTTAATTTGATCTAAACTACTGAGTTTTGGATACATGTCGTAATAAAGTGTGATTCATTGTAGTCAGAAGAGCGCTACCGTCAAATATATTACTTGATCGATATTTTAAGTACAGTTTGGTATCACGATTCACCAAATACATGTTTCATAACCTAATCAAGAGTATTACATTGAGGCTGGAGAATCATTAATTCTAAACAACTACAAGAAGTTTGCACTCAACGAGCTCGAAAAAGAAATAAATAATGGAAAGTAGGCCACATATAAAGCGGCTGGTCAACATTTTTTTCTCTAGGCCCAGTAGCCAAAAATATCAAGTTTTCACTGGCCACATGTGTCAGCAACACTATAACACATCATCAGCACATCGAATTTGCACACCTCCTTATACACATCCTGTAGAAGTAATAGGATCTTAAACTGTTATTGTATACACAATATGACATAGTATTTTAAAATGTGAGTTTTATCATTTGTCCTCACATAGTTCTTCGTTACATTCCGCTATTTCTGTAGTTCCTTACTTGCACAATAATTCAAATACTTCTAATTATCGCATTGGCGTCGCGATGGATTCTGCGGTAGGACAGTTGAACATTCATTAAACTTTCAAAGCTTTTGAGGATTAATTGGAAAAATTTTAAATATAGAGCATAACCAAGAAAGATGTGAATGCTGATAACATTTCGGCACATTTCCTGACATTCATCAAAAGGTAAGCCCGCAGTTTACTAAAAACTTTGGAATTCCCTGAAAAGCCTTTTTCACTTCCTTATGTTAATCTTAAGGAACTGTTATTAAATCATGTAAAGTGTACCGGTTTTGGATTTCATGAGAGGGCGAAATTTCACAAGACGACTCATCAGAATGACCAGAAGTTTAGAGAGTTAATCCGTGAGTTGCAAAGATAAGCTGCCAAATTATATTTTGGTGATCAACTTAATGTGCAGCTGAGGGATCGATTAACATGCCAGGCCTTGAAAGAAGGCTGTTAAAAATGCTGGATTGTTCCTTTCAAGATGCTAGAAATGCATGTATCAACTACGGAGCAGTGAATCAACCTGATATTCAGTCGATGAAACTTTCTAATTCTTTGCTTAGCCTTTATAATGAATCTCAGGATCGATCAAACTAGCATTTATTTAATAGTGACTTCGTTGCTCGTAAATATATGATTCAAACAAGGAGTCGCAAAGCAAATCACCGAGAGGGACTTTCGATCAATGTTTATCCTGTAACAAATTTCATTCTCGTAATTCATGTGCATTTCGTAATTCTAAATGTTTGAAATGTGGTAAGACAGGACATATTCATTCAGTACGCTAAACTACTGTTCATTTTGTTTCCAGTAGTACTAAATCTTGTAACATTGATCCCATTAATTCGGCTGTTCCAAATGGTCATTTATCTCTTTCCACCATTTTGAAAGATAATGCTCATATTGGATTATTTCATGACTTCGTTGTGAACTTAGACAGTATAGAATCCAATATTTCATTTAAGAACTTGAAATCTTTACATCCTAACGTTGTGGTACGACCCACTGAATTATCAATATTGGGGATTACTGGACATAGACTGACCATACGAAGATGTTGTGAATTGATAATAAGAAGTGACAATCCTTCATATAAACTTTGTAATTTTTTTAGTTAGCGAAACACGACTGCCAATAATTAGTCTAAAAAATTTTAAAAGACTTAAAGTGGAGTTGTCTTTACTAGTTCACAAAACATTTGGCGCTTTACTTAAAGATTTGATAGCTGCGTATGCAAAGTGTAGTGGAGGTATAATTGAACCTATTCAGTCTTCAGCATGAGGTACTCCTATTGTTACGCCATCGAAGTCGAAGGCAAGAACCCTAGAATGTGTGGTGACCATAGATTAACACAGAACTCCCGTTTGTTGAAGAAGATATGAACCACGGTGGTGGATGAAGATATACTAAATCAACTTCATGGCTCTAAAGTGTTCTCGAAGGTTGGCTTGAAAAATGCTTATCTTCAAATCCCTCTCGACCAATCTTCATTTATCTTGACAACAATTAACACTCCATTTTGATCTGTTCAAATACACCTCCCTTCTATTTGGTCTAGGTTGTTCCCTAGCCATATTACAGAAAGTGATGAATAAGGTAATCAGTGATCATAAAGGCGTTGAGGCTTATCAAGATGATCTTATTTTTCATGGTTTTGTAAAGCTGACCATGATCGGGAACAAATTGCTTTATAATATCGTTTAATTGAGAAAAATACTACAGTGAATCCTAGTAAGTATTCATTTTGTATATCTACTTTCAAATATCTAGTCGATGGTAACGATTTCAAACCAGATATGAAGCGATTAGCTGCACCGAGACATTTTACAGGACTGCGTCAACCAGCGGGCGCTCTTCAACACTATTCCTGTTTTATTCACAATTTCTCTTGTGCTAATTTTTTATTCCAGATCTTGACATCGAATCCATTAAGATGTTGTGAGGAACAAGAATCATGCATATGAACCGTAGTAACGTTTCTTCGAATTAATTCTGTTGTTCAAACATACTCACATAGTGTATATTCTCTGCTTATTACTGATGCATAACCTATGGATATTGGTGAAGTTTCTGAGCAAAAAAAGGTAGATCTACAATCTGTGTTTCACGTGAACTTACTGAACAAGGTTATTCACAAACTCATCTAGAAGCATTAGTTGCGTTTTGGGCTGTGAAAAGACTTCATGAATATTTATTCGGAAAGAAGTTCACTATTGCTACAGACCATGAAGCTCTAAAGTTCATTTGCCAGCCTGAAAAATCTTAATATGTTCCTCAGTCGCTATTGTTCAACGATGAAGTATTGCATTGATTGCCTATGACTAAAGGATTCACCACAGAAACGCCGAAAAATCCAACATGTTGATTACACAAATCGACAATCATTACAAGATAGACCTGTTAAAAATTCAGACTGTCTATTAGTGCGGCCTTTACCGGTGAATCGTCCAGATCTCATAAGAGAAACCAGTCGATATTTACGATACATGCCCAATGCTATACGAAAAGTTTGGAATGCTAATCTGAAACGTAGATTTCCTGTCTATTTTTCATGGCACGATGAGTTATCCGTTACTCCTGATGGTAATCTGCGCCTAAACGATCGTGTTGTTATTCTTCCTTCATTGCGTAAATGGTGATCTACATGGTGGACATTTAGGTGTTGAAAAAATGATGTCCTTGGTTAGGCCCATTTATTGGCGATCGGAGATAAATATAGATATATGTCATATAGCAAAAGGGTGTGGAAAATGTCACAATTGGAAAAGTCAGTCTACGAATTGGAATTCATAGCCAGTGTTGTCTGAAGTCTGGCAGAGAATTCACGCAGACTGTAATGACCGAACTGCCAGTATTCGGTTTGAACGCAAGACCGACGAACCAAAATTTAATTGAAAAGGCCAGTCTACGTTCTTCTGTATAGCGTATCAAGAGTTTTCCAGATACTCGTAATAAATTACATCAAAACATAAATTGCGTGCTCAGCTCAAACGGCTCTAATTTAGGAAATAGAACAAATTATAACAAAAATACAAAATACATCAAACGGCACAGCTTGTGCTATACAATCAAAGGTTTTTATGACTCGAACTAGCACGCTAAACAATTAAAAAACAGTTAATAACAAAGGGTTCGATACCTGAGAATAAAAAAAAGAGTAACCCTTCCAAGCAGACAGTCATAAGATTAACAGTCACACACTGAACCACGCCGTGACCTTGAGATTAGTCAAACACCTTACTGTCAATAGTCCGGCAAAATGCAATATAAAATTAAGTAACAAGAGATAAGTCTTTATCCAAAATCACATGATAAAGGCTCAGACGGGGAAGACTGGAGAACAAAAGGAGTGGTTAAAAGAGATCTGAACAAAGATTAAAATACGCGACAGGGAGAAGAAACAAATAAATGACAGTAGTGTCCAACTAAAAAGCTGCGGAGGGATTTTCATCTTTCTCTTTCCGTTACACAGTCTAATGTGGTCCATTTTTCAGCAAATAATATGCTCTTGAAGTGATTAATTTTTTTTTCAAAGTGGCCCGAATTTTCTTTCACAACTTCACCAAATTCTAACTTAGCAATCCAAGCATTAAGAAAAGGTGCTTAGTCGAAAAGGGGTTCCATGCTCTTAGTGACTGATTGTGGCTCTCATTTTGCTGCAGATGCCTACTACCTGGTTGAATGTTATAGGGTGCAGACGTTTATTCACTGCTCCCAGGCACCCTTGTTTTAGTGATCAGGCAGACATTTTGTCGAGACATTGAAAATTGCCATTGATTCTATTTCTTCTTCAATATTTAACGGACTGGAAAGGGGAGTATACACATTTCTACTGCAATACAGAAATGTTAACCATTCTGTGACGAAATACACTCCATAAAAACTATTAAAAGGAATAATTCTTCGTTCGAATATGAGGTGTTTGAAGTCTTCAGAAGTTACGTATTATCGTGCAAACGGTCTTCGACTAGCCGCGATGATTGTGGTGAAGAATGCCGGGAAATCCATGATGCGAATTTTAGACATTAATATTTTAAGTATATACATGTTGATCAAATACAATTCCATTAGCTAGGTGAGTCTATTTTAATTTTTGTAGTTAATTCTGATACTAATGAGTACATTCTAGATAATAGAGAGTCTGTATCCAGAACACTGTCGGACAGACATAGAACGAATATAAGTAGAAGACGTACAGTTGATTATACAAGCTTATACTCCAATTTAAGCTGTGGCAGATTTGATATTTGTATGAACTAATGATTCCTTTGTACTTGATTTTGAATTCCAAATACAATACGTTCGTTCGTGTGCATATCGTTCTTCGTGGCTTAAGTTGTGTTATTTATGGGATCCACATTTTGTACAATCATTTAAATACTTCTAATTATCACATTAACCCATTACTTTTATTTCTGTACGAAAATTAATACAAAAAATATCATTGTTGTTTAGGTCAATTGCTTTTTTTTGTAGTTGTAAATGGGACAATTACAAACGCAGTCAACTACAAATACAACACTAGTAAAATAGCTACCAGAAGCAAGCGAAGCTAATAATTAAAACAGTCAAAGATAAAGTTGCAATTTTAAAGTTACACTGTTGTTCATTACGGATTCTCTTGTCTTCTCTTGTCTTTATCTTGTGTATTTCCTTATCTTTTCTGAACTCCTCCACATTGTAGTGGACGTATACTCAAGTGGGGTAAACCGTTTTCTCAGTTGAAAATTACAGAGTATTTTTGCAAATTATGAAAACCATACATATAGTACTTCATTTGCACATCTTTCATTAGCTGTTTCTTACAAATTTCATCGTTCCTTCATTCTTGTTGTTATTACGATAACTGACTACTTACATCCCTGTTTTCTTCGATTTAATCTTCGCAACCTTCTGCTGCCAAGCATTGCACTACTGATTAGTGTTACATGATATTTATATCTGCCGACATAGGTGCGACACACTACTACTTCTGTTGTTTTCGTTCATTGTGTACCATACACAGTACTAACATTCTGACCAGTTCCTGCACCAAGAATATGAGAATACCTAGTCAATGTCATAACTCATGAAGGAGGGATTTCACAAGTGAAGAATTTGTATGTTCAGACAGAAGTCCTTGAAAAACTTCTGATATAGAACTCAGAGAAGTATTTTAGATAACGTGTACAGTAGTGATCACATGACGCAAAATGTGTACGTCATGTGACAACAATGACCACACACCATATTCATTATCACTAATGTGCAACAACAAAACAAAAGGAAAGGCCTTCCCATATCACGTAATGGGAAAGACGTCTATCGGTGGAGAAACACAAAATGAATATGACTGTATTAAGTACCAGAAACAGATGTCGGACCTCATGGAGAGACTGCCAGCATGATTTATGCAGGACATTAAGAAATAGGTGTGCACTTACGGTATAGAAATGTAGAAGGTCTTCGCGAACAGCAAAACACTAACTACATGTACTAATTTATTTCTCAAAGAAAATAAATAAAACAGGGTTATTTCACTTATAAGGTTCCTAGGCGTGACTATCACTAACATCGAAGCTGCTGAAGTATTTGACACACATTGTGACAAACAAATTAATCACTTATAGGGCTGTGAATGTTAAAACGATTAATCGACAACCAAAATAGTGAGGAATACTGCACAAAAAAATCTACATCCAAAAAGTAGACAAGCTGCAATGAAATATACCGTGCCATTTTAGAATAATGAGCTTAATTCGTTTATACTGTAATAAGTGACCTGTCCCGACGCTTGTAACTCTCTAAGCAGTTCCAAAAAGAAATTACTGATCCTCTCTGTGATTTTCAACAGAGGAAACATAAAGCATTAAAACTGTTGTAGACTGGTGTTGCTGCCTCTAGGACTCCTGATTACGTTTGAAAGCTTGGTGTACGACAAAATGTCCCTAAATTATTTTACAAACCACATCATGAGTTCGGAAAAGAAAAGTCACATAACACAAACGCCTTGTCAACATAGGACAGTTGTACAGAGAATCAAGATCAGAAACTGCCTTCACGTGGACTATTCCCTGACTCTACCAATGCGTTTGACCTTGTACTAAACCCCATTTTATTGGCTAAAATCAATCAGATTGGCTTTTCTGATCTCTCCAAGTCAGTAAATCATCAACGGAACTGAACAATCTGTACTGAAGTTGATAGGGCATGGTAAACCTGAAAAGCGTTTTTGTTCGTAGTTTCATAGGAGGCCATGATTGATCTTCATGTGACCTCACTGTTTACCAACGACCTCTTATTAAACCTTATTAAACCTCAGTTCTCATCAACGCGCCCGACATTAATTGTGAGGTTAATAAACATTAGCTCCAAAAAGACTTGACACTAACAAAAGGACAGATAAACAAGAAAGAATGAAAATATTTATGAAAACATGATTTTAGTTTATTTCATATTGTAAAGACAATTGTTATCTATATCTATATGATAATTCGGAGTATTCACTCCGACTTATCAACTAATAATTCCCGAAATAGTGCAATTTAAGATAGACATAGTACAACTGAATGTATTATATCTGTAATCTTACAACTGACATCATCCAAGCAGTTTCTTTTGGTATATTGAATAGTTATACATTTGTTGTTAGTTCATAATGTCACAAAAATCAAGTTATGAAACTGTCTTCACCGAACACGGTGAATAATTCGTCTAGATATTTCAAAATAAAAACTAAAGTGTACCCAAAACTTACAAATTATAACAGGTTCATTCCATAATAGGATAAATAAAATCGACAGATGGGAGACTTGGAGACAAATAGTGAATAGGTGACCACCTAAAGAGTAAATTTTTCTCAACAAAAAGTTTAAATTCTGAACGTATATTCATTATAAACGTATAAGTCCTATTTTCATGGATAACGAATATAACTACATACAAATAAATGAATCTTAACAGTAACGATTTTCAAGCCTGGGAAGGCTTCGACGATGGGCAAAATATTTTGTTAGTACAACGAAAATCAGGTTAAACTAATGATCCGTTCCTGAAAAGATTTCTCTTACTTAATTGATGGGTCAATATTAGGTTTTCTTTGGGATATTACAAATAGATAAATAGCTTTCTTATAACTCAGTTATCCAGACATTCACGTAGTCAAGGCTACACTGTGTCCCTGGAGAACAAATATTGTTATTTAGACCACAATGATTAAAGACGAATTAAACACTTTGAACAGCAAACACGCTTACGTAGACTTATATCCCCCGCGAAAAACTGTAAATTCTTCCTCAACATGACCTACATAATTGAATTAACTGAACAATAGAAAATGTATTTCTAAACAAAAAACCTATGTTTGCAAATATATCATTGACATTACGTCGTTGAATTCATAGGCTGACCAGAATTCGAACGGACTTACATACATCAGGAACTTGGATAGTATAGTGATTTTGTACTTGTTGTGATTATACTTGCTTTGAGTACTTATTGTACTAAAAAGCATTCTTGGTCTACTTTAACTAAAAGTACATTTTTACTCCTTGGCCAACACTTGTGTTCATATTGTGATCATTTTGCGTTTTTAAACCTTTTAAATCGAATTACAATGGTTGGTAAGACTCATAAATGTGGGCAACCAAATTGTTTGTTCCCCGTTGAGGAGGGAATGCAGTGTGGCTATTGTAAAAAAAGGCACCACAAAGTGTGCACATGCCTAAGTCTGACGGCTTACAAACGATGCTCGAAGCTTGACTCGCATTGACTTTGTGTTCTGCTGTACGGATAAAAAGGTACTAATTCAGGAGGCTATGGGCCCATTGGCTTTGGCCTGAAAGAAAAACGATGGCGGAAGCACTGATAACAAGAGCAGTGACGATGAAAAATGTGTCAGTACAGTAAGTGCTGCTACCGGACCCGCTAAACACTTGACTGTGGTTGACAGGAACGTGAAATCTCCGTTTGATATTGACATCGGCAGTCATTCACCTCTAGTCGAAATAGAAGATCCGGATAAAACTTTCACCGTTCCACATAGTCCAGGTGTAGCTGTCCTGAGTGGTGACAAATGGACTTCAGTGAAGAGAAAAAGAAATGGGAAGAAAAACGCTGTGGGCAAAACGCAGGTGGTCAGCAAGGCATTAGAAGGGATGTTATCAGAAGAAAAATCCTCACTGCGTGACAAGACAGATCTTTTTGAGAGATCAGTCATTTTTCTTAAGATAAGAGAATCTTCAGATACAGAACCAAAGACAAGATTTGAACACGATCTCAATCATATTAAGACATCATTGAGTAAACTACTCCCAGATACAGTTTCAGGAGTTAGTTTTTGTTAGCTTTATAGAATAAGAAAAAAGGTGTATTCCGAAAGTCTTCAGAAAAAGCGCCTCCTGAAGATTATATTCAATACGGGACATGATTCTAAGTAATTCACGTAAACTGATTGGATCCGGAATATATGTCCGTGAGGATCTCAGCCTAGCTGATCGTATTAAGAGACGAACTGCAGAAGCGGAAATAAATGAGCGTCGCCAAAACAGTGAAAGAAACCTCGTTCTTAAGGGTTTTCAAATTGTAAAAGTTCGGAGCGAAATGATCCCCAAGCCACTCTGGGTGGCAAGAGAAAGCTCTCCACAGACTTAAAGGTATGCTACACAAATGCTCGCAGCGTACTAAGTAAAATGACGGAGCTCAAGTCAGTGGTGGGTGAAGAAGAACCGGACGTTATTGCTGTCACGGAAACTTGGTTAACGTCAGAAGTATTAGATAGTCAAATCCAGTTGACTGGTTTCAAAACTGGTGGAGCTGATAGATTAAACCGAAGAGGAGGCGGGGTTATAACAAAAATTCGAGAAGCTCAAAGAAAATATGAAATGCAACTGACACAATCTTCACTGAAGCAGCCCAATAGAATATTCTCGTACATAAACTACAGAACAAGCATGCATCTTTGGATTCCCAACCTAATTAAAGTAGGAAGTGAATCTGAAATTATGGAGGAAGATCAGGGAAAAGCAGAGGCTATGGCTGACTATTTTGGGGCAGTTTTCACTCAGGAACCTCCTCTAGAGAAAGAACCAGACCCAATTACAGAGTCAACAAACCAGCTGCTCACCGTGGACATCGACCGAAACGATGTGCTTAAGGTTCTTAGCAGCCTAAACATGGAGAAGTCAACAGGATCAGATGAACTACACCCTAAAATCTTGAGACATATTGCTCAATATATCGCGGCCCCATTGACTGTGATATTCAATCTGTCACTTGACCAAGGTGTGTTGCCTATGGACTGGAATGACGCAGTCGTCACTCCCATACATAAAACAGGTCCACGACAAGTCCCATCGAATTACAGACCCGTAAGCCTCACCAGTGTTGTAATTAAAATACAGGAAAGATTAATCGAACGGACCATAACGGCATTTATGGAAACCGATAACTTGCTGAACATGGCGAAACATGGTTTTAGAAAGAGTCTATCCTGTACAACGAACCTCCTTATAGCTAGGGAGTTCCGGATTAATGCGCTAGACAACGAAAACTCATTGGATGTTCTCTACATAGATTTTAGTAAAGATTTTGACAAGATTCCTACTAATAGACAGCTATTGAAGTTGGAAAACCTTGGTATTGCCGGACCTCTTTTAAAATGGATTAAAGATTTCCTAGTAGGTCGTAGACAAAAAGTGAGAATAAATTCCAAGTGCTCCATCTGGAGACCAGTACTTAGTGGAGTACCCCAAGGTTCCGTCCTAGGTCCTTTACTTTTTATAATGTACGTTAATAATCTTACAAGTATAGTACAGTTTCCAATGTAAAAATTTGGCGAGCAATGACTGGAGACAAAGACGCATTTACTCATCAGGAAGACTTAAATAATATGATAAACTGATGCCTATCAACGCAGAAAAATGTGTCTGCATGCACTTGGGTTTACACGTACAACATAGGGGATGTGTCATTACCCGTACTCCGGTCTCATAAGGATCTAAAGGTGTAAGGGGTTTCGAACCCTCTGAGCTTTAAAAAGGACATTCACTAAGTTAGATACTACCATGTTCATCACAGTATACACATCCTTAGTGAGAACTAAGCTGGAGGACTGCGTTCAGGCAGCTTAAAAGGTGACTCGGACATGCTAGAAAAAGTACAGAGGGCAGCTACCCGTGCAATTCTGGAACTCCGAGGTTTTTCATAAAAAGAGCCGCTTGAAAAACTGGACCTCTTTACTCTGTCCTATCACAGACTAAAGGGAGATCTAATTTTGATGTACAGAATATTGAGAAATGATTTCGGACCTAACTTATTCTCTCTCTTTCTTGCCACTAGATCGGGACACCTCAGAGAACATAGCAGGCGAGTAGAAAAGCCAAGAACGAACAAAATACTCGTGACATACAGGTTTTCACACCGAGTCATCAATACTTGGAACCTGCTGCCTGAATCAGTGGTGTCCGCACCTCCAATTGACTCTTTCAAGAGAAGAATGGACACTCACAGAAGCATACTAGAAAAAGAATAACATAAGCCGTAGGCCTTCTGTACTTAATACACAAATCTGAATATGAATAGTGGACGGATCTGTTACACTTCTCCCCTGACGGTTATAGATACGAGGTAAATGACTTGCGTTCATCCCCCAGATACTTGACGCCATAAGACGAGAGTCCCACATCGATCGTATCAATAAGACGTTCTGTTACTACCCGTCCTAGTAGAGATTGACAATAATTCTCGACTTTCTTTTATTTCTCGTCTACACTTCTAAGTCAATTGTTTACATTACAAAACAGGCCGTTTCCTTCCATGTAGCACAAAATAATGTCAGAAACAGCTTCCTACATATCACTTATTGCAACTGTATAACAGTTGTTAATCAAATGCTTAAGGTGATTTCATTTGCCTTGCTAAATTTGTCATATTTCCGTGCTCTTGGTGGTTTAAATTGCTAAAATGATCTGATAGACAGCACTACTCTTGGACAATTATTTATCTCCTCAAAATCTCTTGAGATTTGCGAGTGAATAACATCAGGGCCACTAGTTCATCTGATTTGAGATGATGGAGCAAACGTTCCACTGCCATAGGTAAGAGAAACTTCACCAAAGTAGTTTGACGTAGCTTCCCCTTGACGATATCTGCGGAACTTCTGAAAACAGTACTGATGATATTCCATCGTAGTCTTGTAATAAGAGAATCTTGAATGTGAGTATAAACATGTTTCAGTATCTCATTCTATGTATAAAAGATCTCTTAACCTCTGTTGTTAATCGTTGTCAACATTTGATATGTGCTAGGCTTTTTAAGTGTAGCATGAATGGGGACATAAATGAGCGGGTTGTAACATTAGAAATGAACTAAACTTATTCGGTTGACAAGCTATTGTAAACCGACCAGAACAATTCTCCATGGTTAAAATAAATGCACACATATCATCCAGGTGGACATAATCATGGGCTATATCATAAGCGCTGAACCTGGATGACGAAAAAGTATGATTGTAGAATTATGATCTACTATGATATTAGTACTGCTCTAATAATAGACCTAATCCTAAATCTGTAGATTTGTCATGATATAACTGCCTAATCTATAAGATATTACGTGGAAGTCACACCATCGACTACACCAACTCACTGTATCGTATCAATTACCAATACATGATGTAGAACAAGGTTAGGCTAGAGAAAGAACAATATATTTAATATGAATAGAAGATATAAGGTAACATTCAGCAGAGACCACGCCTGCATGGCCGAGCCATGCCGTTCGATCAACTCTAGTCTATTCAATTCATTATTCGCGCCTTCTCCATCGTTAGGTATTTCTTCGCGTTAAATATTGAATACCTATTTTCCGAGTAATCTCGTATTCAGCTTTGAGGATAGTGTGGTTATGGTTCAATGCCACTACACTACTCTCCCACCAGAATCAACGTGGTGTTGGTTCGATACCCAATTGGATGAGACTGTAGTGTGCCGAAGGTTACCAAGACTAGTAAGAATCCTCCGGGTGATGACAAGCTGAAAGATAAATCAAAAGGAAGACGGCAGCATCTGGTCGGGAAATACATGTAATAATTTTAAAATATCTGCCTTCATGTTTAACACGCTTACAATGAAAATTTGAGTGATTATTTGAGCTATAAAAAATGGGATTACAATAATAATAATAGTAATAATAAAACGATGCGTGTGTAATAGCCGTTGGTTGATAACTTAACGTATAAGTAGTATGTATTTTGTGTTTAGAAATATTAAAGTTATGAATATTGTAGAAATGTTAATATTAGTACTACTTTTAGTCTAACTTATGAAATCAAATAACGATTATGCCGGTAAGTTGTCCATATGAGTCGATTTCCAATTGCATCTGTATTAGTAGGCTAACTGAAGGAACAAAAGTATTACCGTGGAGAAGAATTTCAACTAGTGTTCCAGTTAGTTTGATACGGTTTATTTAGTTACAGGGAGATTTTCCCAACCCCATGTTTACCTGACCGTGATAGAATTTAGTGATACTACTAATACACAGGAATGGTTATCAAAACAAAATTTAAATACCTAAGTGATAATCATATGAATTTTGGACAGATTGCTAGGAACAAATCGTTAAACATGAGTGTATTCGTAAGAGACATGCTCCAGACTCAATGTTCTGATCTGCGGCTGACTATTTATTTATATCTATACTTGCCGGCTGATTGGGTATACAAGTTAGTTGAAAGTATGCAGTTTATCATGAGGCGGAATACGATTTTATTGAGATATAGTGGTTATACGTTATTGAGATTAGTTAAACCTATGTGTCATATTACTAAGTGATGTGGTGCTGCAAGGTGTATTTGGCTAAATAAGTTTCTACAAGATGATTAATAGTGAGTGATGCTTATGTGATTATCAGGGAGAACATAAGTTGTAACCAAGGGGAGTACACTCTCAACTCATGTCTATGATAATGGCTTGAACTTTAGTCAGTGTTGGGGTAAATTCGACATTTATGTTTTCAGTTTGCAGGAGATTTGCTCGACTGCTTATACTGATTATTTGCATGCATGATTGTGTCGCTAAACCATCAACTAGACTGACAAGGTTTTGAGATATTTACTGAATGAGCAATTGATAGAGAAACATACTGTAATCATCTGTAGTGAATGAAGTTAAAAGAAAAACAACACTAGTGATAATCATAAGTCAATTTGCTGCCCTATTTTGTTAATAGTTTCATTAATTTTATCAATCATATTACGTGATTGTCAAGTCATGACAATGCTTTATGACGATATCCTGAAACTATTATGTTTAACTAGTTATAGTGTTGATTGAGGATTGGCCAGTGGAAAAATAGGCATTGTTGCTTTAGGTGACTCGAAATTATCAGAAATTTGTAGCGTTAAAGAATCAGAGCTACCTTATTATATTATAAATTTCAATTCGAGAATATTCGTCTACCGTTAATTTTAGTAGGCTCCGGAGCTCTGATGTTAAACATCTATTTAGCCAAAAACTACCTGAGATTTTAGTTATTTTACAAGTGTAGTTGATAGTCTCTAAATTTGTAATTTTATTATTTAAACTATGTCCGTATTTTAGGCTGCTAATATGATAAACCAATCCATAAACCCAAATACGATTAGCAACAACGACTATGATGGGTTTATTGATAAATGTTAAAGGCGATTCAGATGATTTCTGAATTCAAAAGACATGAAGATATAGTAAAACGTATATACGGGCCAGGTTAACATGCAGGTTGTTGACGTATATGAAAATTTAAAAATAATGAACATGACCAGAAAAACAATTTTAAAGTTAAGACTGCTTGTGAAACTTTAGGCAGGAATATGACGCGTTATAAACATTCCATATGAAGTTACTGCATTTAGCCTAGGGACACTTACAAATATATGGCAAAAGCAGCTAGGAAACATATACATGTTAAGTACGAAAAATCACTAAGTGAAATAGTTGAACTCGCCTGGGTTATTTTTGAAAATTAGATTATTCAGTGGACGACATATATAACGCCATTCGTGAGGAGTAGTAATGATCCAAAAGTATCCAGAATAAAACATGCAGTATGGCAATTAATTCCGGGGTGCTTGATGCTGTTGACGTTTTTGCCACTCGCTCGGATCAGAACAACGGAATGAATTCAGATCATTGTGTGGTCGCCATTGAACGAGCCATCTAAAATGACCTTATGATTGCAGGAAACTTATGGCTGAAACTCACCGTATGTTTTTAGAGAAGTGTCATCCTTTTTGTTTGGCAATGGAACTCGAGAATATGAAATTAGGCAGGCAGTGGTCGGAAGAAAAGATTTTACAGGATAGTGCATAGTTTAAAACAGGATGAGGTGTTAAGCGAAGGAACACTAAGAATTAGATCCAGATAACTATTCAATCCTTGATTGCATTGTTAGCTAATGTATATTTACGCTATTTACAGGTCATATTTGCTAGAGCTTGATGTTTAAACAAGTTTATGTCGCTGAAGCAGGTAAATGCTATTAAAGCTTGTTAACGAACCATCAAAGCTAATTAGTTGATATAGATGATCAACTTTTATTATCGATTGAGCTAGTAAGTTATGTGAACTAATAGATATAACATTACGATAATATATGTGACCATTAATCAAAGGACTATTAGAATACTGGGTTTACAAAAATAAAAATCGATTGAGAAGGTTAAGGTGGATATAAGGATTAACAATAATAAGATGCGTTTCTTTAGTTGGGCTCACCAATGTAGAATTATGATCTACTATGATATTAGTACTGCTCTAATAATAGACCTAATCCTAAATCTGTAGATTTGTCATGATATAACTGCCTAATCTATAAGATATTACGTTGAAGTCACACCATCGACTACACCAACTCACTGTATCGTATCAATTACCAATACATGATGTAGAACAAGGTTAGGCTAGAGAAAGAACAATATATTTAATATGAATAGAAGATATAAGGTAACATTCAGCAGAGACCACGCCTGCATGGCCGAGCCATGCCGTTCGATCAACTCTAGTCTATTCAATTCATTATTCGCGCCTTCTCCATCGTTAGGTATTTCTTCGCGTTAAATATTGAATACCTATTTTCCGAGTAATCTCGTATTCAGCTTTGAGGATAGTGTGGTTATGGTTCAATGCCACTACATGATCACCATTAAACATCAGTCGAAAGGCATTCGAATAGGCAATTTAGGCAATTTATCTAATTAGAATGATCGTTAATTTGATCTAAACTACTGAGTTTTGGATACATGTCGTAATAAAGTGTGATTCATTGTAGTCAGAAGAGCGCTACCGTCAAATATATTACTTGATCGATATTTTAAGTACAGTTTGGTATCACGATTCACCAAATACATGTTTCATAACCTAATCAAGAGTATTACATTGAGGCTGGAGAATCATTAATTCTAAACAACTACAAGAAGTTTGCACTCAACGAGCTCGAAAAAGAAATAAATAATGGAAAGTAGGCCACATATAAAGCGGCTGGTCAACATTTTTTTCTCTAGGCCCAGTAGCCAAAAATATCAAGTTTTCACTGGCCACATGTGTCAGCAACACTATAACACATCATCAGCACATCGAATTTGCACACCTCCTTATACACATCCTGTAGAAGTAATAGGATCTTAAACTGTTATTGTATACACAATATGACATAGTATTTTAAAATGTGAGTTTTATCATTTGTCCTCACATAGTTCTTCGTTACATTCCGCTATTTCTGTAGTTCCTTACTTGCACAATAATTCAAATACTTCTAATTATCGCATTGGCGTCGCGATGGATTCTGCGGTAGGACAGTTGAACATTCATTAAACTTTCAAAGCTTTTGAGGATTAATTGGAAAAATTTTAAATATAGAGCATAACCAAGAAAGATGTGAATGCTGATAACATTTCGGCACATTTCCTGACATTCATCAAAAGGTAAGCCCGCAGTTTACTAAAAACTTTGGAATTCCCTGAAAAGCCTTTTTCACTTCCTTATGTTAATCTTAAGGAACTGTTATTAAATCATGTAAAGTGTACCGGTTTTGGATTTCATGAGAGGGCGAAATTTCACAAGACGACTCATCAGAATGACCAGAAGTTTAGAGAGTTAATCCGTGAGTTGCAAAGATAAGCTGCCAAATTATATTTTGGTGATCAACTTAATGTGCAGCTGAGGGATCGATTAACATGCCAGGCCTTGAAAGAAGGCTGTTAAAAATGCTGGATTGTTCCTTTCAAGATGCTAGAAATGCATGTATCAACTACGGAGCAGTGAATCAACCTGATATTCAGTCGATGAAACTTTCTAATTCTTTGCTTAGCCTTTATAATGAATCTCAGGATCGATCAAACTAGCATTTATTTAATAGTGACTTCGTTGCTCGTAAATATATGATTCAAACAAGGAGTCGCAAAGCAAATCACCGAGAGGGACTTTCGATCAATGTTTATCCTGTAACAAATTTCATTCTCGTAATTCATGTGCATTTCGTAATTCTAAATGTTTGAAATGTGGTAAGACAGGACATATTCATTCAGTACGCTAAACTACTGTTCATTTTGTTTCCAGTAGTACTAAATCTTGTAACATTGATCCCATTAATTCGGCTGTTCCAAATGGTCATTTATCTCTTTCCACCATTTTGAAAGATAATGCTCATATTGGATTATTTCATGACTTCGTTGTGAACTTAGACAGTATAGAATCCAATATTTCATTTAAGAACTTGAAATCTTTACATCCTAACGTTGTGGTACGACCCACTGAATTATCAATATTGGGGATTACTGGACATAGACTGACCATACGAAGATGTTGTGAATTGATAATAAGAAGTGACAATCCTTCATATAAACTTTGTAATTTTTTTAGTTAGCGAAACACGACTGCCAATAATTAGTCTAAAAAATTTTAAAAGACTTAAAGTGGAGTTGTCTTTACTAGTTCACAAAACATTTGGCGCTTTACTTAAAGATTTGATAGCTGCGTATGCAAAGTGTAGTGGAGGTATAATTGAACCTATTCAGTCTTCAGCATGAGGTACTCCTATTGTTACGCCATCGAAGTCGAAGGCAAGAACCCTAGAATGTGTGGTGACCATAGATTAACACAGAACTCCCGTTTGTTGAAGAAGATATGAACCACGGTGGTGGATGAAGATATACTAAATCAACTTCATGGCTCTAAAGTGTTCTCGAAGGTTGGCTTGAAAAATGCTTATCTTCAAATCCCTCTCGACCAATCTTCATTTATCTTGACAACAATTAACACTCCATTTTGATCTGTTCAAATACACCTCCCTTCTATTTGGTCTAGGTTGTTCCCTAGCCATATTACAGAAAGTGATGAATAAGGTAATCAGTGATCATAAAGGCGTTGAGGCTTATCAAGATGATCTTATTTTTCATGGTTTTGTAAAGCTGACCATGATCGGGAACAAATTGCTTTATAATATCGTTTAATTGAGAAAAATACTACAGTGAATCCTAGTAAGTATTCATTTTGTATATCTACTTTCAAATATCTAGTCGATGGTAACGATTTCAAACCAGATATGAAGCGATTAGCTGCACCGAGACATTTTACAGGACTGCGTCAACCAGCGGGCGCTCTTCAACACTATTCCTGTTTTATTCACAATTTCTCTTGTGCTAATTTTTTATTCCAGATCTTGACATCGAATCCATTAAGATGTTGTGAGGAACAAGAATCATGCATATGAACCGTAGTAACGTTTCTTCGAATTAATTCTGTTGTTCAAACATACTCACATAGTGTATATTCTCTGCTTATTACTGATGCATAACCTATGGATATTGGTGAAGTTTCTGAGCAAAAAAAGGTAGATCTACAATCTGTGTTTCACGTGAACTTACTGAACAAGGTTATTCACAAACTCATCTAGAAGCATTAGTTGCGTTTTGGGCTGTGAAAAGACTTCATGAATATTTATTCGGAAAGAAGTTCACTATTGCTACAGACCATGAAGCTCTAAAGTTCATTTGCCAGCCTGAAAAATCTTAATATGTTCCTCAGTCGCTATTGTTCAACGATGAAGTATTGCATTGATTGCCTATGACTAAAGGATTCACCACAGAAACGCCGAAAAATCCAACATGTTGATTACACAAATCGACAATCATTACAAGATAGACCTGTTAAAAATTCAGACTGTCTATTAGTGCGGCCTTTACCGGTGAATCGTCCAGATCTCATAAGAGAAACCAGTCGATATTTACGATACATGCCCAATGCTATACGAAAAGTTTGGAATGCTAATCTGAAACGTAGATTTCCTGTCTATTTTTCATGGCACGATGAGTTATCCGTTACTCCTGATGGTAATCTGCGCCTAAACGATCGTGTTGTTATTCTTCCTTCATTGCGTAAATGGTGATCTACATGGTGGACATTTAGGTGTTGAAAAAATGATGTCCTTGGTTAGGCCCATTTATTGGCGATCGGAGATAAATATAGATATATGTCATATAGCAAAAGGGTGTGGAAAATGTCACAATTGGAAAAGTCAGTCTACGAATTGGAATTCATAGCCAGTGTTGTCTGAAGTCTGGCAGAGAATTCACGCAGACTGTAATGACCGAACTGCCAGTATTCGGTTTGAACGCAAGACCGACGAACCAAAATTTAATTGAAAAGGCCAGTCTACGTTCTTCTGTATAGCGTATCAAGAGTTTTCCAGATACTCGTAATAAATTACATCAAAACATAAATTGCGTGCTCAGCTCAAACGGCTCTAATTTAGGAAATAGAACAAATTATAACAAAAATACAAAATACATCAAACGGCACAGCTTGTGCTATACAATCAAAGGTTTTTATGACTCGAACTAGCACGCTAAACAATTAAAAAACAGTTAATAACAAAGGGTTCGATACCTGAGAATAAAAAAAAGAGTAACCCTTCCAAGCAGACAGTCATAAGATTAACAGTCACACACTGAACCACGCCGTGACCTTGAGATTAGTCAAACACCTTACTGTCAATAGTCCGGCAAAATGCAATATAAAATTAAGTAACAAGAGATAAGTCTTTATCCAAAATCACATGATAAAGGCTCAGACGGGGAAGACTGGAGAACAAAAGGAGTGGTTAAAAGAGATCTGAACAAAGATTAAAATACGCGACAGGGAGAAGAAACAAATAAATGACAGTAGTGTCCAACTAAAAAGCTGCGGAGGGATTTTCATCTTTCTCTTTCCGTTACACAGTCTAATGTGGTCCATTTTTCAGCAAATAATATGCTCTTGAAGTGATTAATTTTTTTTTCAAAGTGGCCCGAATTTTCTTTCACAACTTCACCAAATTCTAACTTAGCAATCCAAGCATTAAGAAAAGGTGCTTAGTCGAAAAGGGGTTCCATGCTCTTAGTGACTGATTGTGGCTCTCATTTTGCTGCAGATGCCTACTACCTGGTTGAATGTTATAGGGTGCAGACGTTTATTCACTGCTCCCAGGCACCCTTGTTTTAGTGATCAGGCAGACATTTTGTCGAGACATTGAAAATTGCCATTGATTCTATTTCTTCTTCAATATTTAACGGACTGGAAAGGGGAGTATACACATTTCTACTGCAATACAGAAATGTTAACCATTCTGTGACGAAATACACTCCATAAAAACTATTAAAAGGAATAATTCTTCGTTCGAATATGAGGTGTTTGAAGTCTTCAGAAGTTACGTATTATCGTGCAAACGGTCTTCGACTAGCCGCGATGATTGTGGTGAAGAATGCCGGGAAATCCATGATGCGAATTTTAGACATTAATATTTTAAGTATATACATGTTGATCAAATACAATTCCATTAGCTAGGTGAGTCTATTTTAATTTTTGTAGTTAATTCTGATACTAATGAGTACATTCTAGATAATAGAGAGTCTGTATCCAGAACACTGTCGGACAGACATAGAACGAATATAAGTAGAAGACGTACAGTTGATTATACAAGCTTATACTCCAATTTAAGCTGTGGCAGATTTGATATTTGTATGAACTAATGATTCCTTTGTACTTGATTTTGAATTCCAAATACAATACGTTCGTTCGTGTGCATATCGTTCTTCGTGGCTTAAGTTGTGTTATTTATGGGATCCACATTTTGTACAATCATTTAAATACTTCTAATTATCACATTAACCCATTACTTTTATTTCTGTACGAAAATTAATACAAAAAATATCATTGTTGTTTAGGTCAATTGCTTTTTTTTGTAGTTGTAAATGGGACAATTACAAACGCAGTCAACTACAAATACAACACTAGTAAAATAGCTACCAGAAGCAAGCGAAGCTAATAATTAAAACAGTCAAAGATAAAGTTGCAATTTTAAAGTTACACTGTTGTTCATTACGGATTCTCTTGTCTTCTCTTGTCTTTATCTTGTGTATTTCCTTATCTTTTCTGAACTCCTCCACATTGTAGTGGACGTATACTCAAGTGGGGTAAACCGTTTTCTCAGTTGAAAATTACAGAGTATTTTTGCAAATTATGAAAACCATACATATAGTACTTCATTTGCACATCTTTCATTAGCTGTTTCTTACAAATTTCATCGTTCCTTCATTCTTGTTGTTATTACGATAACTGACTACTTACATCCCTGTTTTCTTCGATTTAATCTTCGCAACCTTCTGCTGCCAAGCATTGCACTACTGATTAGTGTTACATGATATTTATATCTGCCGACATAGGTGCGACACACTACTACTTCTGTTGTTTTCGTTCATTGTGTACCATACACAGTACTAACATTCTGACCAGTTCCTGCACCAAGAATATGAGAATACCTAGTCAATGTCATAACTCATGAAGGAGGGATTTCACAAGTGAAGAATTTGTATGTTCAGACAGAAGTCCTTGAAAAACTTCTGATATAGAACTCAGAGAAGTATTTTAGATAACGTGTACAGTAGTGATCACATGACGCAAAATGTGTACGTCATGTGACAACAATGACCACACACCATATTCATTATCACTAATGTGCAACAACAAAACAAAAGGAAAGGCCTTCCCATATCACGTAATGGGAAAGACGTCTATCGGTGGAGAAACACAAAATGAATATGACTGTATTAAGTACCAGAAACAGATGTCGGACCTCATGGAGAGACTGCCAGCATGATTTATGCAGGACATTAAGAAATAGGTGTGCACTTACGGTATAGAAATGTAGAAGGTCTTCGCGAACAGCAAAACACTAACTACATGTACTAATTTATTTCTCAAAGAAAATAAATAAAACAGGGTTATTTCACTTATAAGGTTCCTAGGCGTGACTATCACTAACATCGAAGCTGCTGAAGTATTTGACACACATTGTGACAAACAAATTAATCACTTATAGGGCTGTGAATGTTAAAACGATTAATCGACAACCAAAATAGTGAGGAATACTGCACAAAAAAATCTACATCCAAAAAGTAGACAAGCTGCAATGAAATATACCGTGCCATTTTAGAATAATGAGCTTAATTCGTTTATACTGTAATAAGTGACCTGTCCCGACGCTTGTAACTCTCTAAGCAGTTCCAAAAAGAAATTACTGATCCTCTCTGTGATTTTCAACAGAGGAAACATAAAGCATTAAAACTGTTGTAGACTGGTGTTGCTGCCTCTAGGACTCCTGATTACGTTTGAAAGCTTGGTGTACGACAAAATGTCCCTAAATTATTTTACAAACCACATCATGAGTTCGGAAAAGAAAAGTCACATAACACAAACGCCTTGTCAACATAGGACAGTTGTACAGAGAATCAAGATCAGAAACTGCCTTCACGTGGACTATTCCCTGACTCTACCAATGCGTTTGACCTTGTACTAAACCCCATTTTATTGGCTAAAATCAATCAGATTGGCTTTTCTGATCTCTCCAAGTCAGTAAATCATCAACGGAACTGAACAATCTGTACTGAAGTTGATAGGGCATGGTAAACCTGAAAAGCGTTTTTGTTCGTAGTTTCATAGGAGGCCATGATTGATCTTCATGTGACCTCACTGTTTACCAACGACCTCTTATTAAACCTTATTAAACCTCAGTTCTCATCAACGCGCCCGACATTAATTGTGAGGTTAATAAACATTAGCTCCAAAAAGACTTGACACTAACAAAAGGACAGATAAACAAGAAAGAATGAAAATATTTATGAAAACATGATTTTAGTTTATTTCATATTGTAAAGACAATTGTTAATTGATAATTCGAAGTATTCACTCTGACTTATCAACTAATAATTTCTGAAATAGTGCAATTTAAGATAGACATAGTACAACTGAATGTATTATATCTGTAATCTTACAACTGACATCATCCAAGCAGTTTCTTTTGGTATATTGAATAGTTATACATTTGTTGTTAGTTCATAATGTCACAAAAATCAAGTTATGAAACTGTCGCCACTGAACACGGTAAATAATTCGTCTAGATATTTCAAAATAGAAACTAAAGTGTACTCAATGTTAGTCAGTGCTTATTTTTACATTAAATGGTCTTGATTAATTATTCAGCGAAATAACTAACATCCTCAAACGATAAGGTATAAACATATTCTACTGTTAAATCTACCTAGTACTGTTTGTTTGTATTTTCCCATTGTTGTTTAGGAATGTAATTGATCAGTCCCTTATTAGAATATGTGCATGCTGTACGGATTGCTTTGATATTACCTTAAATCACTATCATTATAAGCAAAGATGGGTGGTGGTTAGCAGTGGAATCTAAGATGAGTGTTTCGTCCTACTTTAGACTTGTTAACTGGATATATCTGCATCCTAGAGTTGATGTTCTGTCCGTTACTCGAACGCAGTACCATCGTGTTTTCCTATTAGCTACTGAGTCCTGATAGCCACTTGATTCTGTGTTGGGGTGAAGTTTAAATTCACTTAGTATTGTTCGTTTGAATCTTCCGATTGATGTTTAGAACTACAATTGATCAGTCATCAGTGATCAGTGATCAAACGTGATGGCGTTTGAAGCGAACGGCACTAAGTTCGAGTCCCAGAGTGAACTTTGAGATGTAGGTACATCCAAATGACGAATCCCAAATAGGACGAAACGCGAATTCTGGATTCCATTGCTAACCGCCATCCATCTTTGCAAATAATGTTTGTGAATTAAGACTAGATCAAGGCAATACACAGTATGCACATATGCCATTAAGAAACTGATCAAATGTAGTCCTAAACATCAATGGGAAGATTAAAATGAACAATGCCAAATGAATTCTATGCCGTATTTATCACATTTATTTATTAAATTAAATGTCTTGAATTAACTCGTTAATATTATATATTCATAATTGATTGATCATTGGGTGGCGATCAATTTCATGTGTGTCTAGTCCTTATTAGTGCAGATCGAATGCTATCGACCAGTGGTAACGTCTCTGAATGTGAAGCTGTGTAACACGAGATCAAAACCGCCAGGAAGCACCAGTTCCCTCAAGATTACAGGTACACCTTGCTGAAGAGTGTCAAGAAGCACGAGCCCCGGGTTCAGGGTTTCCTCCAACCACCATCTAATGTTATAGATTATTCTAAATTATATTGAATGGTGAAATCGAGACATTTTCCTTGAATTTCATTGGTCATAACACAGACATTTGATTGGTTAATATTAACCAAGGTTCAAAAAGCAAACAAATTATTATTTTAAATTCATCAAATGAATCATTTTAGCATATGAAAAACCGCCTTAAGAAACAAAAAATCAATTAAAACACCTTATTGTACAGTTTAAGTTCAATTGAAACAGCTGATATCAAATAAATGTGCCTATTTATATTTATATTTATATATATGATTAGTTTGTGCCAATATATGTGTATATTATTTTATATTGTACTAATATTGATTAACCCAATCAGCTGAAGAAAAACTACACCCTCTCTTCTTATTGGTTAGATCCAATATGAACTGTTTAGAAATGAATAATTTATGTTGATACATGTTGCGGCACAATACTTATGATTTGGAGTTATAGTCTTTAGTATATTTTTTTGGGGGGGGGGAGAATTTACTGAATTTTATTTAAGTATTAAATAGAGTTTATCAAAAAAAAAACAGTATGATATCAGTAATATGGAACTTATAATCATCAATTTTTGGAAATTACATCATAACATGTTATGTTTTAAACTAGAAATAATCAGGTTCAATGGATTTAATATGATAGTGAATTCTTCATCTTCATGAATTTCACTTGTTCTATGTGTTTGAAAGGTGATTCAGAACAAGATAGTCAAAAAGAAGCTAGAAAAAAAGTTGACAAAATATCACAGAAAATAGATAGACAAATATCAAGATATAAAAAGATGGAAGTAAATTGTATAAAGCTATTGTTACTGGGTAAGTGTTGAATGATACTTTAGTAGTATGTATTATTTTTTATAAAAATTATTTTACATTTGTTAATCGAATACAATTTGAACTCATTTCATGTAAATGTCACATTCACAGTATGTCACCATACAAAACTAAACAGTTAAGTTTGAAGTTATTAATTTAAGATAGTTATGTTTATTTGGCAATTCAAAATGATGAGAATTACATGTAGTGGATTATGTCCTTATGAGATGTAACAATAAATATAAAGCTGAAAGTACTATTACAGTATTCGTGGAATCAACTCACTTGTTAAACAATCTAAGTTATGAACTGGATCGATATTTGAAGATAGATTACACTAATATCGTCTCTAATGATCAGTTTTCTTGAGAAGTTTCAATATCTTAAAAAGAGATCTGATGAAAGGGGGAAGTAAGACGTTTTGAAATCTTTCGTATGATTTCTTACTGATAAATACTGACTATTGAATTACGATTTGGAACATTCATGTAAACATTAATGGTACTGTAGTGAACAGAACATGGGTGGGGACAATCGAATTGCATTTAGTACAAAATTACAGAGCTACTTGGTAAAATAGAAAAACTATACTATAATACTTAATTTGCAAAATGTTCAATAACTGTCACGAACTTCGTTGTTCTTGCATTTCCATACTAATGGCTTTCTATTTCCGCTCTTCCTTTCCTGATCTTCCTCATCTTCAGCTGCCAGACATTACATTCCTGACTCGCGTCATATACTACTTATATCAATATAAGTAGCACGCACCACAATATGACATTTGTAAAGCAAAGCATTAAGTATAGAAAGAAAGAATTTTGTCTGTTTGAATAAACTATTAAAGAATATTGATATTATTAGCTACTAATTTTTATTTGCAAACAATATCGATTAATGTAGAATAAGGTTTTTAGTGTTGGGAATATGAACTGTTCTATTTTAAACATCTTGGTCTAGAAGTAACGAACTCGTTAAGAAACTAGATAACCCTCGATTCGACATGTTGCTAAAGTCGGTTTCTCTATCTCTCTAATCTATGAACTTCAATCAAAAGTAAATAAATGGTTAAAACATTGATCTGTTTTGTTATTAATATAAAAAACCCAAATGCCCTGGTATGGCCGAGAGTGGGGAGAGTCTGCTCTCCCTCTCGAAATGCTGTCACATGGCCACGCGTATATAGCCTCTGCCTTCGAAGTCCTACTCACTGCCTTCTCGTGGCGGGGGTGCTGTTTACAAAAATGAGAGGACGAAAAGCGAATGTCCGGCGCTTTGACCGGATTCCAAACTGACGGTGCACATGGGCTCCAGTATCCTGCCGGAACAAATGGCGTATGGACCAAATTTGGTCACCGGCTTCCATGGGACTGCATCTCCTTACGATGCTCTACTGCCTTGTGGATCAGACCCTCAGGTCGAAGACTCGGGGTGTGGCTCTTTAAGAAAACCACCTGTTTCGGTCTGGGCACCCGAACAGTATCACAGCCCTCACACATATCGAATGAGATTTGTGTGGCGCATATGTATTTGGTGCCTTCTTGTACCAATATCTATGTGTTAAAATAAAAATAAACCTATGGGTACTAGTTGGATTAAAAATACTTTTTTATTATTAAACAACAACAATAACTAACTAACTCTTCTAATACTACCAACTATTTGATAAAACCTAGACTATTTGTTCTAAGTAGCCATCAAAAAATGTCTGTAAAATTACAACATTTACTTTATTGCCCACAAATTACCTGGTACAGACGAGAGTGGAGAGAGTAAGCTTCTCCTCTCGAAATGTTCTCAAGTGACCATGTGCATACAACCATTGCCAGGGAAGTCCTACTCACTGCCTTCTTGCAGCATTACTGTTGTTTACGAAATTAATAGGGCGAAAAAGCAAATGTCCACGCTTTAACCTGGTTAATGGATATGGAGGATCCACCTGGGAGAGTTGGAAAACCCTGACTCCAAATCAATGTTGTACAAGGGCTCTAGTATCCTAAGGAAACAGATGGTGTATGAACCAAATGCTGGTCACCGGTTACCATGGGACTGTATCGCCTGACGTTGTTCCACTGCTTTGTGGATTGGACTTTTGGGTCAAAAGCTCGATTAGTGGCCCACTAAAAATATCACCTGCTTCGGTTCGGGCACCGGGTTAGTATCCTAGCCCTCGAATGATCTATGTAGCGCATCTCTCTTACTTTATTGACATTTATTAAAAAACACATAACAACGTGTTTAATTATAAAGCAGAAGAACTATTCAACTGAAATTGTCTGTGTTTTAATTGGTTGCTTAATATAAGCCACTTTTAGGTAAATAGAAAAATAGACTTTTCTCCCGTTAACTCGAAATTTCAACTTCTATTGAATATTGAATTGAGGCTAAATATAATGAAATGATTAATGAGAACGTGCTAAATTGACTAATCTAATGAGATTATGAAGAAAATATTTACAAAGAACGGAGATTAAGATGCTTTCTTATAGGTTTCCTGAAAATTCCAAACAGTCATGGATGCCAAAAAGTAACCATTTCTGGACTTTCAATTAAACGGAAGTCATCAAATGGTAGTTAACGCAAATTGATTTTTTTAACATCTAAAACAAGACACCCCGTGAAACTACATGAAGACTAACCTTTAACACAGGATATGATGTTTTTAGCAAAACTGTAAATAAATTTACACTGACACATTTGACTGGTTAGAACGAGAAATTTTGAGATGTTGGAGATTTGTAGCTCAGGTGGCGTTTTGTTCTCTGAGTTGGATGGTTTGGTCGTGGAGCTTTCATCGTTCGTCTGAACGATATCATCAGCACAAACTTCTATCTGAGGCTCCACGACCAAACCATGTAGCTCAGAGAACAAAACTCCATCAAAACAAGAAATCTTTCACAATATCGTTACAGCAAATGTGATGAAAAACATTGGGACTCATATTTAACTCTAGTAAATTTCAACTAAGATGTAGAGTACCTTATAAGTTACTACTAATCTCATTGAAGACTGCATAATACATATTGTTGAATAGTATAGTTCACCTTAACAATGTATATTATTCTCAAATCGAATTATTATTCGATCTAAGATGTTTGATGGTGTAGGAGTAGGTTGGAAAAAAGCCAGGGGCGGCCAGGCCAAAATATAGCACAAATCCATGAAGTCACTGACAAATAGACTGAGCCATTTTAGTAGATGTAGACTACCTGGTTGTGATCCCCTAGATGTTAACAACCGATGGTTAGATACCTTGAATGACATGGCTCAAAATCATTTTCAATGGAGCAGGTGCGTACACTCTTTGTATTCTCCCAAATTCTAATCTTCTGAATTCTTCATGTCCCTTTTTTTCTTTCCAAATTTATTTCCCTGGATTATGCTCTTTGAACAACATCTTCAAACCCTAATCTTTCCGATTGCTTCTTATACTTTTACTACCCCTACCACAATGGAATTTAAATCGACAGTCGTATCTCTGTACTAATGTGGTATGAGAATTTGCACTGATGTACGTACGTACGAAGTTCTACGTTGTTACTGACTGACTGACTGACCAAGATGGAAACATTTTATGATTTTTTTAAAAAATAATTTTTTTATTATTTTGGAACTACAGTTGAACGGTTAATAACTCATTGAACTCATTAAAATGTTTGTCTGAACCTTAGCAATTAATGTATTATTCTGTTTGTGGACGATCATCAAAGTTTTCACTTCTATAAATTGATTTATGTAAGTAACTTGATACAAAGCTGAAGTATAAGTGGTCATGTTAATAGTCGGCAGTTATAATAAACTGAAGCATATTTACCATTCATAATCTGTTTTGTTATGAATATAAGTTTTAAAAAGCTTAACATTGATGTTTTATGTTGTGTTGCTAAGATATTTAACCTCAGAAATAGCATAATTTCACTCGTTTTAGCGTTAGCGTTTTTTTAGCGAGTTAGTTTTCTACGGGATGGGGACGCTAACCCCATGCCCAACCCTCCTCCTTTATCCGGGCTTGGGACCGGCAGCAGCCCCCGGAGGGACTCCAGACAGATATACTTCCTCCTTATAGTAGCCAATAATTGATGATCTAGATTCAAGGGAATTGGGCCAATACATCGGGAATTTCATCCAAAAACAAATACTTCTTTTTGAAACATAAATTAAATTATTCCATTGAATTTTCATTGTTCTTCCATCTAAAACGTTTCTTAACAAGAAAAATACCAGTTTTGTTTTAACTTATTATGTTAATATTGTGATGAGAAAATAGAGTAGGGATAAGATTTAAATATTCTTAAGATAATCTTGATGAATTTAAGTTTGTTGTTAGTTAATCAAAAAAAAGATTATTATCAGAATGAGTTTTGTGGTCTAGAGGACAAGCATTCACTCGCTAGACCGATAGGTTCTGGATTCGAAAACCACGATCGGGTTGGTGGGTGAACACTGCTGAAGAGTCTCACAATAGTACAAAAAGGTCATCCATTGCTTACAGGTTTTTCATGATGATCTAGCTTCAATTGACTCATGAACTCAACTATTAAATCACAAAAAGATTGTCAAGATTTCGTATGATTAATGAATTCATTTGTGTCTTCTATTGAGTTTTCAGTCTGTAAATCGACAAAAAAAATAGTGATGTATAAATTCGTCTAAATGGCTTTCAAGTACACAGTCTTTATCAAAGTTTTCACATTATTCCCAGTTTAGGTTTAGGTTTAGACTCAGGGGATTAAACGTCAAGTATTGAGGATTTAGGAATTATAGTATCTGTTGCTATATTAAGTTCATATTGCTTATTCTATCTGCCGGACAAACCAATTTATCCATCCTTCATGAATCGCATTTTGACCCTATTAATTATTAGCACTTATTATCTTACTCATAACATGTCTGTAACCTATTTTTATCTGATTATAAATATCTATCCATGCCTGGTTAGACTGAGTTGGCTCATACGCCTTCTCCACTGGGCCTCATTTCACTTTGCTCTCTTCTTTTCGCTTTGTTCCTCTGACTATCTGTCCAGATCAATAAGTGTACAAATTATACGTATTCAAGAATCCATTCTCGTATTTAACTTAACTAATTCTGTCACTCATTGAAGCCATTTAAGTCGATAATTTTATACAAGGATTGACGATATGTACATTTCAATAACAATCAATCGTACGATCTACCAGGAGTCAGATATTTGAGGGCTACAAAAGAATTAGGGTTAGTGTTGTTTAGTGAGTTTTTTACTATCTACACAAAGAATGGAGAGTTTAATACGTTTAAGATCATGAACCGATTGATGTTGAACCATCATTGAAAACCTGAAATCACTGGACGGCCGTTTCGTTCTATTGTGGGACTTCTCAAAAGCGTTCACCCACGATCCAGCTCGCGGGATTCGAATTGGATTGGTTGACGTTAGACAATAACACAGTTGGATGCCGAATCAGTGTTCTAAAGGTTAAGCGTTCGCGCTCAAGGCTGAAGGCCCTGGGTTCGAATCCCGCGATCGGGATCGTGGATGCGCACTACTGAAGAGTCCAACAATAGAACGAAACAGCCGTTCAGCTCTTCCGGGTTTTCAATCGTGGTCTAACATCAATCAATTCATGATCTCAATCAAAAACCTAATAATTTCCACAACCCTATACTGATTGGTACGCTTAACACCATTTGTTTATATTATCTGACGGAAAAAGTAATATTCTTGTCATTATTTTAAACATCTTAACTAATATACTACTCGTTTTACATACATTTCTTTTTGAATGTCTCCGCGCTACACACCTCAACCTCCCCACCCGCAAAAAAACAACTTCCAAATCATCACCTTGGTACTTGTTTGATTTATCTCTATATCTTTTTTTTTAATCTTAATTTTAATTTTATATTTGAATGACCTGAATGAAAGATGAGCTTAAATGTATTCTAATGTAATAGTTCATATGCATAACATCACTATAAATTTCATATTCATCTTTTTGAATAATAATAATAATAATAATAATAATAATAATAATAATAAGTGACCTGATCAAATGTAGTTTTCAATGTTATTAAGATAGATTCATATTCATTATAAATGTCCGGTTATATATTATCCTTCGAAGAAAATAATAAACGACACATGTATAATATACACAAATTATATGATGATCTAGATATGCCATAATATTAAATGTTTAATATTATATATTAAGTTCATCGGACTGTATTAAACATACACAGGCACACACACACACATCATCATCATCACCACCACCACATCTTAAGTTAATCTATTCTAATATCATAGTTACTAAAACAATTTGTATTGTTGCTATACCATTTTTATTGAATAAAAAATGTCGAAAAAATATGTCATGAGAAAATTTTTATCAGAGTAGTAATTCCTGATTTAGATATTTAGTTGACCTAATTGTTTGTACAAAATGATTGTTACCTATTTTTTGTTTGTTTTTGAAATGGGTTTTATTTGTCATTGTGTTCTAATTAATTGTAACCACAGTGATTAAAGAATGTGATTGATAAATTTATAGATAAATAACAAAGAACTGTATATATAAATTTGAGGTTCTTTTGATATTCTTAGTATACGGTTATGGAGATTATTAGGTTTTTAAATGAGATCATGAACCAATTGATATTAGACCACCATTGAAAACCTGGAAGTACTGGACGGTCGTTTCGTCCCATTGCTGGACTCTTCAGTAGTGCGCATCCACGATCCTGATCGCGGGATTCGAACACAGGGCCTTCAGTCTCGCGCGCGAACGCTTAACCTCTAGAACACCGATTAGGAATCCAACTGTGTTATTGTCTAACGTCAACCAATACAATTCGAATCCAGCGATCTGGATCGTGAGTGAATGCTTCTGAAGAGTCCCACAATAGAACGAAACGGCCGTCCAGTGATTTCAGGTTTTCAATGATGGTTCAACATCAATCGATTCATGATTTCAGTCAAAAAAATCTTTTGATATTCATCAAATAAACTTATTTTTCAATCTAAAGTCAATCATTTAAAAAAGTTGATTCATTACATTACTAGTTAGAAAATGATTAAGGATTATGAATTGATTATCATACTGGTCTTTTTTTTGTTGAAAATATGATACCCAATAAAAATATCAATCTTATACAGTTTCTAACAAACGTTATGTTTTTCCATTGAGTTTTCCTCTCTGTTTTAATTCAACTAATCAAGTAACAAAAGGTTATAGGATTCATATAATCATTTGAAGGGGTTTACGTTTTTCAATTGTTGAAATTTGATCATTCTTGGTTGGCACATGTTCATCATATGTGAATTTCCTCTCTCTATATATAGCCAACACGATACAATTTTATGTAGAACAAATGGAATATAGCAAGCGATGGAATAAAAGACGTTCATATCGTTTCATTTAAAAATCGTTATCTGAACGTACATGCATTCCAGTGTTGATGTTCACAGTACCTTTCGCTCTAAAGATCACCTCAATATCCACTTAGCCACATAAGATTCATATATTATTTTAGAAAATATTATAAATTCCAAATGTTTAGCCATTTTGAGTGACGTGGGAGTTCGCTATTGTGAAGTGTGCTAGTAAACTGAACAAAAGACGTATAAAACCATTTTCTTTCCTATTTTACCCAATATTCATGTATCATTTATATTGATTTGAAATATAGGGTAGTAATAGTTTAATCCAAGTGTTGTTAAAGACAATAGTATTACATCATTTGCAGATCAGACCAACGCCACCCAACAAAACGACAGATAAACTATACAAATCTGGGTCAAGCTAGCTTTGTTCTTATCAAAGTAACCGAAATAAGTAGTTTAGAAACTCTCTCTACAATCATCTCGGAGCACTACCGTGACTGGCGTTTAAAAGAAGAATGTAAAGTAATCAATAATTTAACAATGAAACATCTCATCAATGTTGGCTTTGCTGTCCTGCCAGAAACACCCTTCTACATAGTTAGATGATTGGGTTTAAAGGAAATTATCAATCAATAACTTATACTCTACGGAGGCGTTTGCAGTTTATTATTTCAACTGTAAACTCTGTGTTAGAGCCACACGTCCAATCTGTCATTATAACGTGGTTCAAACACTTATTTTTCCATACTCAATAAACTAATTATTTATTACTTTCTTTTAGTGTTCTTTTTAATTTTAACTATTTGTTATTATCATCTCCATCTTTTCAATTTATTGGTCCCTTTTCTTATACTCGTTAGATGGACAATTACCATACATCATATTCTGTTGCTTGAACTTCTTGATTGTCACTCAACCCTCTTTTCCTAACACTTTAGTACACAATCTTTCTTCTATATTTCAGTAGATCACTTTTATTTAATAAATCTCCGTACATAGTCAGCAATAGAATCTAGAACGTAGATTTTATCCTATTCGAACAAAATAGTACCAAATTACAGTATTAATGTAAACATTAACATTGAGGTGCAGTTACATTCAATCATAGCAAATACAATCGAGTCTCAGATTCTACTAATAACCAAATACTAACTATTTTATAATAAAAAATTTTGTTTGTTCAAAGTTCACTGAAGTTTCAAGCTTTAATAATGCTCTGTTAAGTGATTGCTTGTTATACTATTTTAGGTACTGGAGAATCAGGAAAATCTACACTATTAAAACAAATGAAAATTATTCACATCAATGGCTTTAGTAATAAGTAAGTGAAATCATATAATATTGGGGCATTTTGGTTAAGAAAGACGTAATTTTTCATCTTAAACTATTGAAAAACAGGAAGTATTGAACAACTGTTTCTCGAAGTCCTGATAAAATCCGTGATTAGTTGAGGTTAATCATGTTGGGAAGTGTAACAGATTTCGCCGATATAACTAAGAATGGTTACACTATATCGTAAATTATATGAAGCTAGAGGTGTGAACCACTAGATTCTAACTCAGTGGTTCAGTTATATAGTGCTTCATCTAGATCTTGATAGACTGGGATATTCTATACATATCATATGTTTGTGCAAAGCTAGGCAGCCCGAAAGTTAGTCCAAGGTCAAACGGTAGGTTAGAAGTTAAAAACGGGCACGTTATTGAAGGAAGTCAATTATACACTTAAGCAAAGCCTCAGCAAACAAATTCATGATTTATTTATGAGGATTAGTGTTTGAATACCAGTAATTTGCGTGCGTGTTTATTTACGTTTGTCAATTACAACGTCTTAGTCATTTCTGAAGATTCTAATTAACAAGCGTAATGAACGTGATTGCTTCAGGTATAAATGTTACATGTGTATCGCAGATCTAGCCTGTACAACATGAATGGAGTTTACGACTGAAGTAGTAGCACTGAAATTATATTGGATTTTTAGTTCAAAATTATTTAGGATGTGTCACGTGATGGCCTTAGTTTGATAGTTATTTCGTCCTAGTCTAAGACACATGAGTAATGAACTATCACGATCCACTACGGATATCAAGCAGGGCCTTCAAATGAACGCTTGACACTTTTATTTTTTTGTCCAACTCAAGTTAGACGGTGGTGTAAACGATAAAATTCAGCAGTCTACAAAAGCCCTAAATTCACCACAATTGTTTACAAAGCCTTTATTTTACGCTAAACTATCAAGATGTATTCAAGCCGTCAAAACTGTAACGATGATTAGTGTAGACAACTTAGTGCTTTAAATTTCCCTTCACTCTAATATATCAGTCTATCATTCAGTTTATATTTCTTTCATCTCACCTTGTGATAAATAATTCTAAAGTATTATTACAGGTTTGTAAGAAATTTAGTTACATCGCTAATTAATACATGAAAGGTAATATAAGTTCGTACATTTGATCAATTATTGAGGAGCGTTCGGTGTCATGTGTGTCCAACATTATAGTGTTAGTAGAAATTTATTGATTAATTCGTAATGTGACCACTAGTCTAAAGGACTCGACATCTTATGTCCTATGTTGAAATGTTAGTTGATTAGAGATAGTTGACAGGATGCTATGAATCACAACCACTGGGCGTCTGTTACTGTTCAAATTAAACTTTAAGAGCGTCTGAAACTGTGAATTTCGCCAAGATATATGCGTCACCTCATGTTTAAAATTAAACTTTGCTGATAAGTGCTAACTAACACCAAGTCTAGATTCGAGATTTTCTGACAACATGAATTTGTGTTTCTAGTTTGTCTGTAATCCCAAAGAAGCGAAAAACTAAAGACATACAAAAAATATCTTTTTTCAACGAATGATAAACGGCTTTCAGTATGTATTCAAATTTACAAGACATTTGATGGCAATCATTTATGAGAATCGCACATACTGAAGAAGAATCATTGTGCAATCTAGATGCAAATATATTAATCAATCCATTGTGTATCTTTTGTTTGAATCTTCCCATTGATGTTTAGGACAGCGATTGATCAATCTATTGTTGGCATATGTGTATCCTTTACAGATTACCCCGATATTGCCTTGATTCACAAGCATTGATGATGACTGGTAGTGAAATGCAAGACGCGCGTTTCGTCATATTTGAAACTCGTCAGCCGGATATACCCGCATCTCAGAGTTGATGTACACTTCGGAACTCGAACCCAGTACCGTTCGCTAAATAGATAACGCAATGGCATTTAAAGTGAACGGTACTGGGTTCGAGTCCTGGAGTGAACATTAACTTCGGGGTGTAGTTATATCCAGCTGACGAGTCACAAATAGGACGAAACGCGCATTCTAGATCCCACTACTACATATTACTCTTGTATTTCAATATTTCGATTGTTTATAGTAAACAATTTTAACCAATCAAATTAAACCAGGTTTGTACTGTGATAATTCATATTTTCCCACACTTAATTCCTCAAAAAAGGGTTAATGAAATTATATTTTCCTTAGTTTCTTCAAAATAGATAGTATTAATTATATTTTAATAAATAATCTAATTACAGAATATTATTTTGTTTTTAATTAAGGGAAAGGTTAGATTATATTCCAATCATTAAACAGAATATACGAGATGTTATACTGGTAAGTTTTTGTTATAATAAATTATTTATTTATTTCAGTTGTTTCTAAGGCACAGATTTGTAAAAGGAATCAAAAGTATCCATCCTACCATTCATCATTAACTTCTAAATAACAAATATTTAGTTCAATGTTTGTGTAGTTTTTACACTCGAATTTGTAAATATCTGTTATATCCTATAGAAAATGATTATTGAAATAGTTGTAAACGAAGTATGATTATAGGAATTTTCACTTATAATTAGAGAGGGGTTTTGTAGATATTATAATAATTTAACAGTTGAGATCATAAGTCAATTAAAGCTAGACAATCATGAAAAACCTGGAAGCACGGGATGGCCGTTTCGTTCTAGTATGGAACTCCTCAGCAGTGCCCATACACAATCAAGCCCCGCGAGATTCGAATACAGAACCTATCGGTCCTGGGGCGCAACTGCTTAAGCTCTACTATAATATACACAAAACCTCTCTCTAATTATAATCATCATATATTTACTAATGACGGTCTCCAATAGTTATTTCCTGGAGTTCTAGAGAAAAGCCGTGACCAGTGTAGTACAACCGGATTTATTGTGAGATAGTAACTCACTGAAGAAAATGGTGGACGGTGACTCAATTTCGTGGATTAACTGAAATTAGACATTCACATTATTGGATACTTGCTCAATGGTCTAGATGTTAAACGTTATTGCTCAAGACCGATAGGTTATGGGTTTATGGGTGCGCACTGCTGAGGAGTCCCAGAGTAGAACGAAACAGCCATCCAGTGCTTTCAGATTTTCAATGGTGATGATCATATACAAATAAACAAGATTATGATTAACCATACATGAACACATATAATGACACATCCAATGGATTCAATGAGTTCACATAACGCTTTATACCAATTTTCTACAATAATTCATAATACAATTGTAAATTGAATTAAATGTTTAAATTTTAATTCTCTATTGAATTACCTACATTTTCACTTTGTATTTTATTTTTTTCAAGTCAATTCTTGGAGGCATGAAAACGTTACAACTTGAATTTATTCAAACTCGAACTGCTGATCTAGCTAAAAATCTTATAGACAATTCATTAGCTGAAGATTACACTTATCCTGATGTGAGTTATTTAAGATTTTTAACAGTTTATATACTACTTACTACATATTTGAATTCATTGACTTTATTCAAGATGATTGATTAATTCTACATAGTAAATTCAAGTAATTCAAATGAAAGTATTTGTTAAAAATTAGGTGCCTAATTAAAGAAAGGGGTTTTTGTAGAGACTATAGTCATTTCAATAGACCACCATTGAAAACCCGGAAGCACTGGATGACCGTTTCGTCCTAGTATGGGACTTATGAGCGATGTGTATCCAAGATCCCGTCTGCGGGATTTGAACCCGAGACCTGACGTTTCGCACGGGAACGCTTAACCTCTGATCTAATTGCTGTATACTTTATTTTTTACGTATACTCTTACAATTAAAAATTCAAATCATACTCTGATTTACTGTCGGTTTCATATATATAGTGAAGTATAATGAGATAAATGATTTAGTATTAACTATTATAATTGTATAATATTTTTTACTTACTTACGCCTGCTACCCCTCGTGAAAGAGTATAGGCCGCTCACCAGCATACTCTATCCATCCCTGTCCTGGGCAATCCTTTCCAGCTCCTTTCAGTTGTTATTCATCCTTTTCATATCTGCTTCTATTTCCCGACGTATTATGTTCTTTGACTTTCCTCTTTTCCGTTTCCCTTCAGGATTCCTAGTTAGTGCTTGCCTCCTGATCCAGTTTGATGATTTGCGTAGCTCTTCTAGAGTTACTGCAGGTCCTAAGCCCAGGTAAAGGAGGAGGGTCGAGCATAGGGTTAACGACCCCATCCCGTAGAAAACTAACTTACTAAAAAAACGCTAACCGGAAAAAAAAGAAGAAAAATAAGTGTGTAATAATTTGAGATTTAATACTTCCTTTCACAATAAGTGATATTCGTCAACTTTAAAATTCATTCTTATTTCATATTAATTTCGTGTAAAGTTGCTTTCGGCTTAGTATTCTCAACATGTAATCGGAGGAAAATTTATGCGCACTGCTGGAGTCTCATACAAGGACGAAACGGCCTTCCAGTGCTTTCAAGTTTTCCATGGTGGTCTAGCTTCAATTGACTCATGATTTCAACCTGTGAAAATTTATATATCTATTTATTTATTATTAGTAGTATGAGGTGTTTTTAAGGATTTATCGATTTTATATTTTACATCATGAATTGAGTTTAGTTGAACAACTGTTTGAAATTAAAACTTTTTAATAGTACACATCTATAAACTCACTGAGGATCGAACTCAGGACTTTCCGATCTCGTCATAAACGTCTAATGTTTGAGTCATTTATAAACGATCTGGTGCTTTTTAGTAGTTTACACTAATCTTTATGATTACTTATTTCCTGTTGTAAAAACTATTATTTTTAAGATGTTTTATAGGATTTACATTCCTTCAAAAATAAACATTTCCATAGCTCTTATTCACTTACTCTTTAGAACACAGACAAGTTTCTAATATCTAGTAAAGTTTTGGTTATTGAAGATAAGAAATGTAGGTGAGACTATAATTTATGGACGAACTAATCAGGCATAAGATAACAGGTCTCGGGTATTGGCGCGAAATTCACTCATTCCTTTTGGTTGAATAGGGCTTTAGTATTATAGCTGATGTCAGTTAGTGATGAAAACTCTAAATCTAATTTCTAACTTTAACCGTCAACTGTAAATCACAATTCGAATTCCTCACACAGATTTAGAAAGCTCATTCGATCCTTGTTATTAGGTGGACACTTTCAAGTTTCCTTTTCTTATTTCTTGGTCGATCCTAACGATAAATATTGAGTGATCGCCAAATAAATATTAGCAGTTCAGGAGTAGACATCTTAATAATGTACATTCTTTTCGATGTATACTCCCAGTAACCACAACGTCTCTAATTGTGTTCTTCCCTAACTTGTACAGCGAAATGTCGTGGACTTTTTACAAACGTACCTGAATAGGTTGTGCAGTTAATTAACATAGTGATATGTTGTAACAGACAAAAGATAGATGACTTGTTAAAATATCAAGATGGCAGGAACAGGTAGCCCAGATATTCAAGCAGGTCACTAATAAGTATGAAAAATCACTCGTCTGACATCTATCAATGTTTTACCATAATTTAATTTTACATTATATAGACCTTTTTTGATGAGGTGGATGAAATATGGCATGATCCAGGAGTTCAGAGAGCTTATACAAGATCTACAGAATTTCATTTATTTGACTCAGCCACTTAGTAAGTCATTATTGTATATTGATGTAACTATTTGTAAAATTGTCGGTTAATATCTATTTTTATTCTTAACTGAATCTATAAGTTTTTAGTTGGTTAAAAGTTATGTACAATTTATCTCAGTTCCTGAAATTGAACCTAAAATAGTAGACTTATTTTTTAGGAGAAACAAGTTATTTGGCTTCAGCAAACATACCGGTCAAAGGTCAAATAGTGCTCACTAGTGACTAGCTTCGTGAGGGAATTCTCGAAGTTCTAGTAAGAAACCGTGACCAGTTGAGCTAATTCATGTCGGGTAGAGACAGGTATCTACCTCAGTACAATGGAAGATGGTTGCACAATTTCTTGGGTTGGTTGATGTTGGACACTATCACCATTGGATGCCGGCTCAGTGGTCCAGTAGGTTAAGCGTTCGCGCGCAAGACTGAAGGCCCTGGGTTCGAATCCCACGAGCGGGATCGTGGATGCACACTGCTGAATTGTCCTAAAATAGGACGAAACGGCCGTTCAGTGCTTCCACGTTTTTAAAGGCGGTCTAACATCAATCGATTCATGATCTCAATCAAAGTAAAAGAAAGATTTCGACTTACTCATGCTATTGGTTAATATTTAGGTTAATTTTCTGGAGAATCACACATAAATTTATACATGCATTGTGAATGAATCTCAATTCAGATTAGCTAAGAAAAGCTTCATACAAACTCCTAGTTTTCTCATATAATTAGCTTGTTGAGCTCTATTGTATGAAGATTGGTTGTTAATAACAGATTTAGATGACTGTCTAATGTAACAAATCGTTAATCTATTTTCCTAAATTAGCAACTGAATAATGATCGAATTATTGATTAAATGATAGAATTAATCGTCAGATTGAAATATTCAGAGCATTTATCACTATGAATCGATTTTAACATAAAAAAAGATTTAAATCAATGGTCAAAAGCCCAAAAATATTGATTTTTAACCCTCCTAAATATAATGATAGGAGAGATAATCATTCCATCAAACGATTGATTGAATGACTCTTCAATTGAGTAAAATGTTTCACAACATTTTCAGGGCTCCTTTGAGCTTTATACGAGGAAGTTTCTGAGTCTCCTTGACACCAACACTTTGAAAAAGCCTACACTGTTATATATAACTATTCTGGTGTCGTTCATTGATTTACTTGTTTTACATTTCCAAAGGATTTTCAGTAATATTCGTCATATTTAGTAGTGATAACACTATCTTGTCAGCGAAAGTATGTGTTATATTCGAATAAATATACACTATGTGTTTTCAGAAACCAGGTAGAAACAGAGGAACTGCATACGCGATAAGCTGTGTGACTATCTAAGTTAGAAAAAAACGTCAAATATACACTTATATCAGTGTAACATAGATACAATTCTATTAACTTAGTAGAATATAATTTTAGTAACGTTTATTGACACTTTATCTTTTGACAATAATGAATCTAAAATGAAACATTTAAATCTACCTTTACAATTTAGTTTTATGCGACGTTTTGATGCGATCAGAAGACCAGACTATGTTCCAACAGATCAGGTTAGCAAACGTTTGTTTCAAAGATGTTTTACACATACTGATGGTTACATTTGATAAAAGTGTATCAACTACTGTGGAAATTAACTATATCATTTTTCAATACTACGATTTTTTTAAAATTCACTTAGTGTTATTTTATTTGTATCTTCCCATTGTTATTTAGGACTGTAACTGATATGTGTCATGTTGGCATATGTGCATTTTGTGCGAATTGCCTCGATATAGCCTTAAATCACAAGATTTTTAAGCAAAGATGGATAGTGGCTAGTAGTGGAATAATGTTGGTACATCCAGCTGACAAGTCCCAAATAGGACGAAATGCACATTCTGGATTCCATTGCTAGCCACTATTCATCTTTGCTACAACTTGCTTGTTTGAAATAAAGGCTTAAACAAAACTGCATTTACCAATTCACATGTACGTGCCGTAGCACATACATTGGAAGAACTGAGAGAAGAGTGCAGGTTCGCATTTCTGAGCATATCCCTAAGAACTTGACGCTGCGAGGGACCAAAGCTTTTAACAGTGCAATAGCTCGGCATCTACTTGACACCGGGCATACCGTCGATATTCTGCACGCGTTTAAAATTATCAATAGACAAAAAAGTATTACCACTCTCCGCTTTGCTGAAGCGATTGCGATTAAGAAACTGAAACCGGATTTATGCATTCAAAAAGAGACTAATAAACTTATCACTACCCTGGTAATCTTTTTGTTTCTGTTTGTTTTGTGTTTCATACAAACTCCTAGTTTTCTCATATAATTAGCTTGTTGAGCTCTATTGTATGAAGATTGGTTGTTAATAACAGATTTAGATGACTGTCTAATGTAACAAATCGTTAATCTATTTTCCTAAATTAGCAACTGAATAATGATCGAATTATTGATTAAATGATAGAATTAATCGTCAGATTGAAATATTCAGAGCATTTATCACTATGAATCGATTTTAACATAAAAAAAGATTTAAATCAATGGTCAAAAGCCCAAAAATATTGATTTTTAACCCTCCTAAATATAATGATAGGAGAGATAATCATTCCATCAAACGATTGATTGAATGACTCTTCAATTGAGTAAAATGTTTCACAACATTTTCAGGGCTCCTTTGAGCTTTATACGAGGAAGTTTCTGAGTCTCCTTGACACCAACACTTTGAAAAAGCCTACACTGTTATATATAACTATTCTGGTGTCGTTCATTGATTTACTTGTTTTACATTTCCAAAGGATTTTCAGTAATATTCGTCATATTTAGTAGTGATAACACTATCTTGTCAGCGAAAGTATGTGTTATATTCGAATAAATATACACTATGTGTTTTCAGAAACCAGGTAGAAACAGAGGAACTGCATACGCGATAAGCTGTGTGACTATCTAAGTTAGAAAAAAACGTCAAATATACACTTATATCAGTGTAACATAGATACAATTCTATTAACTTAGTAGAATATAATTTTAGTAACGTTTATTGACACTTTATCTTTTGACAATAATGAATCTAAAATGAAACATTTAAATCTACCTTTACAATTTAGTTTTATGCGACGTTTTGATGCGATCAGAAGACCAGACTATGTTCCAACAGATCAGGTTAGCAAACGTTTGTTTCAAAGATGTTTTACACATACTGATGGTTACATTTGATAAAAGTGTATCAACTACTGTGGAAATTAACTATATCATTTTTCAATACTACGATTTTTTTAAAATTCACTTAGTGTTATTTTATTTGTATCTTCCCATTGTTATTTAGGACTGTAACTGATATGTGTCATGTTGGCATATGTGCATTTTGTGCGAATTGCCTCGATATAGCCTTAAATCACAAGATTTTTAAGCAAAGATGGATAGTGGCTAGTAGTGGAATAATGTTGGTACATCCAGCTGACAAGTCCCAAATAGGACGAAATGCACATTCTGGATTCCATTGCTAGCCACTATTCATCTTTGCTACAACTTGCTTGTTTGAAATAAAGGCTTAAACAAAACTGCATTTACCAATTCACATGTACGTGCCGTAGCACATACATTGGAAGAACTGAGAGAAGAGTGCAGGTTCGCATTTCTGAGCATATCCCTAAGAACTTGACGCTGCGAGGGACCAAAGCTTTTAACAGTGCAATAGCTCGGCATCTACTTGACACCGGGCATACCGTCGATATTCTGCACGCGTTTAAAATTATCAATAGACAAAAAAGTATTACCACTCTCCGCTTTGCTGAAGCGATTGCGATTAAGAAACTGAAACCGGATTTATGCATTCAAAAAGAGACTAATAAACTTATCACTACCCTGGTAATCTTTTTGTTTCTGTTTGTTTTGTGTTTTGGTTATTTTTTCATTTACTTATTCTAAGATATTTTATACTCCCCCCTATTACCTAATTTTTAAAATAAATTTTATTCACACATTTCCACCACCTGATCCTCTTAAATTATCTTAACTTTCCAAATTCTATTTAATTATTATTACGTAATCTACCTTATCATTATTTAATTCCATTAATCTCTACAATTATCACACAATTTATGAACTTCACTAAATTATTACACCACCCACCCTGGATTAACCCCCCCTCTTTTGACCTCTGACCTGTTTCTAGCATATATATATATATATATATATATATATATATATATATATATATATATATATATATATATATATATAGTTATTATTGTAATCCAGTTATTTACACTCATTTATGTCAAATGTTTTCACACTATCTCCATGTAAAAATTCTATCACAATTTTGGTTTGTAAGCAGCTGACGAGAAACCTCGAAATAATATGAATTCATACTATTCTGCATCAACGTTTGTTCTTGCTCTATTCAAAATTGTCTTTATTAGGTAAATGGATTAATGGTTGAAAACAAAACTTGTAAGGTATTGATTTACAGTCCTAAGTTCTTTAACAAATCTAAAAATTCATGAATTGAACAAGTAAATCACTTTGTGATATAACGGATGCTATGAAATATTTTTCTCCATCTCAGATATACTACGATAATACATTATAACGGTAATGAGACTAGTCACCTTATATCAGTTCCAGGATTCACAACCCAGAATAAAAAACTAGATTAACACTAGGTAATATTTTATTCAACACAAAGACAAGCAGTTTCATTCAACGAGTTCAGAGTAGAAATCAATGAGAGAAAAGTAGATCACATATTTAATAGTCAGCAGGCTAAGTACTTGTTTGTCGACGCTCAGTGACCAATCATATTTTACTTTCACCACAACATATCACTTTGCATCAATACCAAACAATGTATCTAGTTCTTAAAAAATGGATCGATTCACTGATAAATTGATATCAGTCCGTGATGTAAACCACATGACTAAACAATCTTCAAAAAACCCTCTATACTAATAATACTCATATACCTATCACTGACTAATCTTGATGGGTAATTCCTGACCAATGGAGTTCAAAAATGTAGGAAGTTCCGTAGTTGCTTATCAGTGGCATAGTTTGTGGATTTTATGACATTATAAATCGATTGAAGTTAGAAATGTAAACCGCTATATGGTAATTAAGTAGTCAAGGGTGTAAGCACTCTACTTGAGACTTAAAATTCTTAGGTTGTACCCGTATTAGGAATCATGGATTTGTACTGTTGACGTGTCTCATACGACGAATAAATAACTATTTAACCATCCTCAGTTATCAATGAGTGTCTAACAAAGGTTAGTCCGTAGTACAAAACATAAATTTCGACAATTTCCAATAACCTGTCATCTATACGTCACAAATACTAACATATACTTAAATCATAAAAAAAACATGATGGTTGAACATTTCCCACTGCCATTTTAAAAACGATAAGCATCTCAGGTTATTTTAAAAAATACAAGGAAGATAATTGATAATTCGTTATCACACACTGCTGTTATCTCAATGACCATTGGAAGTAATGGCACAATAGGAGTCCAATTAATCGTTCATAATAATTCAAACTGTAAGATAATAGACATTTCAACTTAAACTCAATCAAAAAGATGAATTTCCGTCATGACTACTTCTAAGTCATTTTCTGTGTATCTACTGAACTAGACCTAACTCCATCGCACAAGGTAGTGGTTAACAGAACTTAGTAGCTAAGTGGATAACACTATGGCGTTTGAAGTGAACGGTACTGAGTTAGGGTCTTGGATTGAACATCGATTTTGTGATGTGGGTACGTCCAGCTGAAGAGCCTCAAATAAGACGAAAACGTACACCCTTGATTCCACTGCTAACCATCATCCATCTTCGCCTATAATAACTATAATAACTAACGAATAACCAGACACATGGATTTAATCGCTATCATCCGTCAGCTTTAATTTGTTTTAACCCAACTGGAATGTCAAGTTTTAATTGTGTTAAATAACACATAATAGTAGATAATGTTTTATTATAAGTCTATACAATGCTAAAACCACTGAGTAACGAGTTTAATCCCACTCTAAAATTCGTAACTGCTTTTCGGTACACTTAATTGAGGCATTTGATTTCCTGACAATAACTTTCATGATAAGTTATTTATTGAAGATTTTACACTTCTAATTTACATAATTCCAATTACGGATAAATTTTAGTTTAAACAACATTGAAAATCAAACGGCACTGGAGGGTCATTTTATCTTAGTATAGTAGTTCTCAGCACCACATCGGACCCAGGACCTTCATTCTGGCGTACAAACACTTAACTTCTAGACCACTGAACTATCATCCAACAATTTTAGTTTCTAAATTCAGTCAATTCACAATATTGCGCAACCCTTGCTTCTGATTCCGGAAACAAACGATTGTAGTTTACGATTACTGCATGCAGTTTTTTTAAAGAATGCAGAAAAATTGTCTAACTTACTTTAAATGTATCATGAGAATAATTTTTCAAAAGCTTGTTCATCATCATGATATCAGTGCTGTTCTAACATTTTGGATTCGGTATTACAACTATGGTAACCTCAAGTGAATACAAAATAACAAAATGTGACTTAAACGAGTATAAATTCTAGTTTTTGCAATATTTTCAAATATATTCAAGGAGGAAATTACTCACCATTGTTTATTTACAAATATGAAGTTAGATTATTACCCTGATAACACAGTTTCACAGACTTAAACATTACCAGTTAGGTATTTAGGTCGTGGCCCTTAAGATTGTAGGCACACCTTGCTAACTAGAACGACAATGAGGTCAAACAGAATTCTAAACCCAACTACCTCCAGCTATCTAATACCATAACATACTACAAATGATGTCAAATCACTTAGACTAGTAACCACATCGTAAATGAATCGATAGAATTTTGTCAACATTAAGAAGAATTTGATACATCTGACATTGGTCAATACTCAGTGATCATACAATTTCATAATATACACCATTCTACTGTAGTGAACGAGAACACAAGTGGGATCAAAATGACAGAATCTGAGAACTATACAGTTAATACTTCATTTGCAAAATGTTAAAACATTCAATCGTCTAAGACTCAATTGTCCCTGCATTTTCATACCAATTACTTTCTGTTCCCATTCTTTCCTTCTCGACGTTCTGTTGTCAGAAATTCTAATCCTAAATATCGTTGTATACTCGTCATGTCGATACACGTATCACACACCACACTACTGTAAATTAATTTCGAGTTCAAGTGATTCCTGTTAGAAATAAGAACCTCTTTTTTAGTAATAAGCTCATACTTAGTTTCATTTTAGAAAATTATATATATATTTATATATATTTTCCCTTAATAAATAGGATATTCTGAGGTGTCGTAAAATGACTGATAATATTAATGAATTACAATTTGATATTCCAACAGGTCGAAAATCGTCAGTTCGATTTCGGTAAGTACGATATACAAACTAATGATTTATTTTCAGATGGGTTTTGTGGAGATTATAGTAATTTCAATGGTTAAGATCATGAGTCAGTTGAAGTTAGACCAACATGGAAAACCTGGAAGCACTGAACGGCCGTTTCGTCCCATTTTGGGACTCCTCAGCAGTGCGCATCCACGACCTGAGTTCGAATCTCGCAGGGAGCGAGGTTGTGTGCGAGCACTGCTGAAAAGTTTCACAATAGGACGAAATGGTCCTCCACTGCTTCCAGGTTTTCCATGTTGGTCTACCTTCAACTGACTCATGATCTTAACCATTGAAATTAAGTTTTATTGTTTAAACACTTTATGTTGATCTTTATTTTATCAATCTTTATAGTCAGTGTAATTTACGGGTACATATTATTGTGCAAAATGCATATTAATATGCAATTTAGGTAAATATAATAAATAATCCAGTTGAATCAATAGAAGGATGCTTCAAATGTATGTCGATACAGATAACCAAACTTGATAGAAAAACAACTCAGATAGTCATGGGGATATAACGGCGATTAAACTTATCGCATAATCACTGAAAAAATAAATAACGACGAATATAATAATAACTAGTTGCCATGACTACGCGCCACTGAGAGATATTATTAAATATACGCACAAGTTAAGATACAGTATACACAATTAATACTCTACAGTAAACATTTTCTATACTCTTTAATTCATTATTTTAAAATTAAATAAAGCATAGTTGATGTTAGTGGACAACGAGGTGAACGAAAAAAATGGATTCAATTTTTTGATAATGTTACTGCAATTCTATACCTTGTCGATTGTAGTGGTTTCGATAAAACACTTCTTGAAGATCATCGACAAAATCGATTAATTGATTCATTAGAAGTATTCGAACAAGCATGGAATAATAAGTAAGTTCAGTTTTTTTTTGTTGTTGTTGGCTGTACACAGTTAAATATTTGTTTAAATGTATATTCTAGAACCTAGCCCTCCTATCGCATACACACGAACAAATGCAGAAAAAGATAGCCAGTGTGGCAGCAGTCTCTGCATCAGTAGGCCTCAGCATACACAAAGGGAAAACCAAGGTCCTCAAATTCAAGGCGGAGAACAGCAATCCAATCACTCTTGATGGCGAAACTCTGGAAAATATAGAGTCCTTCACATACCTAGGAAGCATCACCGATGAACAAGGAGGTTCAGATGCAGACGTAAAGGCAAGGATTGGCAAAGCAAGGGTCACATTCCTACAATTGAAGAACATATGGAACTCAAAACAACTTTCAACCAATATCGAAGTGAGAATCTTCAATACCAACGTCAAGGCAGTTCTACTGTATGGAGCTGAAACTTGGAGAACTACAACAATCACCATCAAGAAAGTACAAGTATTTATAAATAACTGTCTTCGCAAGATACTCAACATCCATTGCCCGGATACCATCAGCAACAGCTTTTTGTGGGAGAGAACAAATCAGCTTCCAGCTGAAGAAGAAATTAGGAAAAGACGATGGAAATGGATAGGACATACATTGCGCAAATCGTCAAACTGCATCAGGAGGCAAGCCCTAACTTGGAATCCTGAAGGGAAGCGGAAAAGAGGAAGGCCTAAGAACACATTGCGTCGGATAATAGAAGCAGATATGAAAAGGATAAATAGGAGCTGGAAAAGATTGCCCAGGACAGGGTTGGATGGAGAATGCTGGTGAGCGGCCTATGCTTCTTTACGAGGAGTAACAGGCGTAAGTAAGTAAGTATATTCTAGAACTATTTATTGGCACATATTCTGGGATGGTTTTATCATGGGAATAGTAAAAGCAAATATAAAAAATATGTCAATGTTGTACCGGGAAAATAAACGAAATTAGCGGTGTAATTAAATGTTTGTAGGGTATTCATTCTCCAACTATATAAGTATTTCAATAGGCTTATCTGCCTTAGATTTGTTTAAACTGAACATTTGTAAAACTTCACTCTATGTAAACATGAACTATTTCAAATGACTTACAAATTAGTGGAATGTTAAGTAATGTGATGTTACTTACTTACCTACTTATGCCTGTAAACCCCCGTGAAGGAGCATAGGCTATCCACCAGCATTCTTTATCGAACTATGTTCTGGACAGTTCTTTCTAGTTGTGTCCAGTTGCCATTCATCCTTTTGATGTCTATTTCCAATTCTTGGCTTAGTGTGTTCTTTGGTCTTTCTTTTTTCCGTTTCCATTCAACATTTCAAGTTAGTGCTAATGCTGAGTATTGGGATACACAAAATTTATCAAAATTCATTTTTCCTCATTGTCTATCCTTTGAAAAAAACCAATAACAAATAGCTTGGAATGCATGAATGATGAGTGGTAAACTATTTGTTGTAACAGCTGAGCTAAAAAAATATTCTATCAGTTGTCGTTTAAGTCCTTCATGATTCTTTCAAATCTCAATTTCTTTCTGTTTTTTTTTTCTTCACAGTTCAATCTTATTTAGACATGCATTTCACTTCCAATTGGTGTTACATACTACTTACATCTGTCAATATAAGTAACATGCACCACACTTGTAATAAACAGAAATTTTATAACAAAATCATACGATGGGTAGTCAGAATTTTTCGCCATATTAAAATTTGCATTATAGAAATAAACTGTCATGATTATTAATATTGTTCTAACAAAACTTACCGAATTAATTGGAAAAGTATACTTGCCAGTTGATAAGTGTTCATATAGTCATTATTTTTTCGGTATTTTCAACTCAGCTATTATTTATGCAAAGATGAATGCTGGTTAACATTGAAATTCAGGACGCGTATTTCGTCCTATTTAATACTCATCAGCTAGATGTACTTACATTTCTCACTCTGAAACTCTAACCCAGTCCCGTTAATTTCAAACGCCATCATGTTATCCACTTAGCTACTGAGTCCTGATTTTTACTCAATGCACTTTATAAAACAATCATATAATTTTCTTTATCAAACAAAATACTTTTTTTTTCAATTTTTTAGATATTTACGAAAAGTTCCTATGATAGTATTCTTAAATAAGATTGATCTTTTAGAAGAAAAAATATGTAATGGTCATAGAATAGATCATATACATAATTTAGCTGAAGCATGGCTTCAATCTGTTAAATGTTCAAGACATAAAACATTTTCTGTCAATCGATTAAAACAAAATAATTCAATTCAAAAAATTACACAATTATTAAAAACTGATTGTAATATATCATTTGAAAGACAAAGTATAACATCAAATCTTATACATGGTTCTAAATTATTTCCTTCATCATCTATTGAATATAATCAAATCAATAGAAAATTAAGTAATACATTAGGAGGAGATTCATCAACAACTGACCCTTTATTAAATAATCATAATCATAATATTAATGATAATAATAATAATAATGATAATAATACTAATAATACATGGACTGATCAACCACAAATCAATAAACGATTTAGTAGTACAATATCATTACATTCATCATTTCGATTAAATAATTGCCCTGAATATTGTTGTTCAGTAATATCAATTCCTTGTAAACAAGCATCAAGTGGTTTAAGTAGTCGTTTATCATGTACTACACTTATTGCACGTCTACTTGCTGAATCACCATATCATAACTTTAAACCAACTGGTAGGTTATATGTTAAATACTAAATTTTAATGCCTGTATTTTGATTTACATTTATTTAAATGAGGTCAGTATCTTATTGTCAATAAGAAAGTTGTATTAGTAAAGTGTTTTGATTTAGTTGTGCAAAATTTAATAATTACGAGTAGGATATTATATTAGTCAACAATGCATTATCTTGGAATAACCTATTAAACTTCATAGACTTTTATCTGAAGTCTATCTAAAGTTTGTGCTGATGATGTCGTTCAGAAGAACAATGAAATCTCCACGACCAAATCATCCAACTCAGAGAACAGAACTCCATCCAAATCATCCACCTGAGGTACAAATCTTCTTCTCCATCTCACGATCGCTACTGAATCCTGATAGTCACTTGCTTGTGAGTTAGGTTGAAGTTTAAATTCACTTGGAAAGATTCAAGTAAACAATACTCAATGAATTTTATCATTTTTTAGTTTGTTCATTCATTCAGATTTTATACAATCGTTTATTTTATTTGAATTAATCAAAATGTCCTGTTTTGAAATTTACTAAATTTGTCTTTAAAGTCTCTTATCTTGGAAAGTAAAATAAACATAGGTAATTATTAACTCTTGTCGCGGACCGGTGGTTATTTCGAAGTTCTGATTGATATGTAAGAGTGCAACAAAAGTCACTCACAAACTCTGAGAGAACTCCCAATGTTCTGAACAGAGATTGTAATCATTAACACTTGTGAAATTGAACTATATATTTTTCATGTATATAGTTTATTTGAAATACAGTGAAATAAGATTAATTTGAAAGAGCTATTACATGACATGAATACAAAAACCTATCTCACTTTCGGATAGATACAAGTATCTAACTCAGACAATGGATGAATAATTGCAAAACATCATGGATCGACTAAAGTTAGACATTAACACCGTTGCATGCCGGTTCAGTAGTCTAGAGGTTAGGCGTTTATGCGCAAGATTGAAGTTTCTGGGTTGTAGTCCTCTTAGTGCTGGATCGTGGATGCGCACTGATGAGGAGTCCTATACTAGAACGAAACAACTGTCCAGCGCTTGTGGGTTTTAAGTGGTGGTCTAGTTTACATCGACTCATGAATTCAACGATTAAAATTACTACAATCTCCACAAAAACCCTCATTCTGAAATTAACTGAATCATGACAGTTGTATTAGATTTATATGATATTATGATAAATTCCTCGTTAAAATCAATAATAGTTTAGTTCATCTACGTGAATATTCTACGAAATTCCATGTCGTTGAATTAGAAGAGTTAAACTTCAGTTCTTCTACGTCACACTGATCAAATAGCCTTGTTTCCTTTAAACGTGATATGAAAAATGAGTAGCATCAATATAGAAGTTTTGAGTGTATTGTATGAATCATTACCACTCTTGGACTGTTGCATCTTCATGTTTCGCTGAATTTAAGCTTCTGTTTAACCCACAAATTGCTATCATATATCTTATTGTTCCTGATGAACTAGTTCTCTATTAAAATCAGGTTTTGCAGCATTGATGAATAACCTAAATACTTATTGTAATTTTCAAATTTTATTGTTATTTAGTCAAAGATTTCAGCCATATTACTACACTAGTTTGAATCACCAGTGAATTATGTCCGATAGAAAACAAGTTTCTGCTTTTATCTTCCGATTGAATACTGGGTTACAAGGAGCTCTATGACCAATAAGTGTTAAGGTTATGTCTGTTGTTCATGGAAGTGAATGTCAGTTGTTAAACAGTAGTTCACCGTCCTACTGACATCTGGGTGAACCGTCTGATTATCAGACTGTAGGGAAATCATACAACTGGTCTTCCGTAGATACGGCCTGATTACTCAGGTTACTAATTTGGATTAAATAAGGGTTATAAACCTGTGTGAAGAATTAGAATGATAATTTACGGTTGATGGTTAGGGTTAGGAATTACATTTAGGGTTTTCATCACGAACTCATATTAGCTAAAATGCCAAAACTCTATTTAGTCAAATGCATGAATGAATTTAGCGCCAAAATCCAAGACCTGTTATCTTATATCTGATTGGTTCGGTCACAAATTGTAGTCTCGTCGCTTACTAAAAAAATACAGCTATTCTCCTACTACTTTATTTATTTGTTATATTTGTCTGCACTCACATTGTTCAAATTATCAGTTCCATTTCAATAACGTAAACTTATTTACTAAAAGAAACGATTACTTATGTATATACTTCTGATGTTTTCACTATAATTATAGCTCAACAAAGGACGGAATTTTTAACATGTCTTCTACCAACTACCAAACCATTTAAATATCACCTTGACAACATTACCAGTTATCGTAAAAAAGGTAATAGTACTGATGTTGGAATTGACGATGAAATTTCTAAAATATTCCCACAACAACCTAAATTTATTATTAAACATCCTGAAACAGTTAGAACTGCATGTTATATTAGGCATTTATTTGAGGTACGTGTTACATATACATTGGTTTATGATAATTCTATAACTTTATACTATTTTGATAGATGATAATTATTTGTTGAAGTATTCCATATTTCATTTTTCACAATATTGTCTAATTCCTTGTTCGTTTGTCTTTTTAAGTCTGCGACACTAAAGCGATGGTTATCTCCTTTCATTGAAAAAATGAAGTGTTAGTATATGATAATATTCTTCATTTAGTGACAGAGAATTTATCCAAAGTATTCATTGAGATCATCTACATGATGAGTTTGAAAGGTTTCTTTGATCAAACCACAGTATTGATCATATTTTCTGAATTTTAAACTTGAAAGTCCAGTGATTTATATGGATATTTATCAAGATTTTTGATTGAATTAAATTTGTTTGATCTGGTTGGCGTTTCTTTAGCAAGTTTTTTTTCTATGAGATGAAGTTACCGACCCCATGCCTGACCGTCCTCCTTTACCCGGGCTTGGGGCCGGCAGGAAATCTTGAAGAGCTACAGGCAAAGTTATATTTAAACGAAAATTTCACTCAGATTATGAAAGATGAACTTGATGTAAAAATTATGCATGAAATAATCATAGAGATTGAAATGCAGATCATTCTACTGTTTTTCCTGCAAACTAGTTTGACATTATTCATGGAAACAATCAAAATTATTTTAAAAAATCATCAAACAATAAATATGGCTTGAAAACAAAATCTACATTAAGAAACCCGTTTGATCATATTTAACAGTTGGAAATGTTACCTGAAACTTTTCTTCTACTCATTTTTAAAACAATCAAATGTACTAATGAAACAGTAAACTAAGAGTTGATCTCAGAATATATTTTTTCAATTATAAAAGTTACTGTGGTGTATACTATTGATATCAAAAGATATAAGTAGTATGTATCACCAGTCAAAAGTAAAATGACTAACGTCAGAAGGTTATAAAGATCGAAGAAATGAGAACGAAAACAAAAAATGATTGATATAGAAACGAAAGAACAATCAAGTCTGAGACGATTGACTGACATGTTGCAAATGAAGTATTTACTGCATGGTTCTCAGATTTTACTAAAATGTTCTGTGATTTTATGTTCAAATATATTCGATTGTCCCCACTTGTGTTCTCGTTCACTACAACAGTATGAGGTATCTTTCTTTGAATATTTCAAACAGTTCTACTCGTTCTACACGTCGGGCTCACCAGTTGTAAGGTTGTAGCGTGGCGTCGTATAGCGGTTGACTATGATCACCAACAAACTGAAACTACCTGCCAGTTACTGCACTAGATCCCTCGGTAGGTCCAATATCAGAAGGCAATTTAAGGTTACAGTAAGATGTATTTGTTGATAATCTCGTGCTATCAAAAGAATACTGAGATCGTGCCAAAGAGTACAAGTTGAATTACTGAGCGTACGCGAGAGCGTGCAAGGTCACAGTCAACGGAAGAATGTATGTTTTTAGTACAGTTAAACAAACAATTACGGTAAAACAATCACTGGTAAAACTGGTTATATTAATAATTGTTTCCATTATACCAATCGCGTTCTCTTGACAAAAGTAGGTCACTACACCAAGATATTTCGTAAGATTATAAATATTCACTATTCTCAACTTGAAGTTATTTAGTGAATTCATAAACAATGAACAAAAATATTTATATTATCACTTTTTTTTAGGAGCTGACAAAACGTGGTACAACATCATTTTGTGATAAACGAATATGTTTATTTTATTATACATGTGCTGTAAACACTAACACAATGCATCATATCTTACAAGGTTGTCACCGGTTTCTTATTCATGATCATCTTGAACGATATGGACTTCTATAAGATCAGTCTTTTTTGTTTGTTTGTTTGTTATTTCTGTTTTCCAATATGAATTGTTGACCTTGTCATTTTCAATGTTTCCTTTTTTATCATTATATTTATATATTTACATTTTATAAACTGATGTTATTTGTAATTATCTTCAATAGGATTTTTAATGCAAATAGTCCAATCTAAATTTAATTCATCTTCTTGTAAAAATGTATGATATTATGATCAAGTATAACGTTGATTGATAGAGTTAACGTGTTGGATAACGTGTAATCTCTTAATTTTACTTGAACATTAAATATACTCGATTGATTGATGAACCCCTTTTAATGATAGATAATTGATTTAATGGATGAATTAGTCTGTAGATATTTAGTTTAATTCGGTTAGAAAGTTGATTTATATTAACCTTAAAGTATTGTACGCTATTGTATGCTATCCAGTGAAGTATATAGTAGAATCAAACTTGAACTAATCAACTGCAGTCTAGAATATAAGTATAACTGATTTTATTATAAGGATGGGTTAAACGTTTTAGTAGTGTGATTTTAGAATTCCACACAAGCATGAGTAGTTTAAGCAACTTATAAAAAACACATTTTTTTCCCAAAATAAGGTGACTCTTCACATTGATTAGCTGAAAGTGCCATCATTTCCAAGCGTTAATATATACTTATTTCTACTTCTGAAGCTATCTTTAGTTGATAGAGTTTATAGCGAAGTTTCCTTCCGTTTCATACATAAATCCCTCTCTTCTTTTTTCCTTCTACACAAGTTTTACGCTTATTCTTCCTAAATTTTTAATTCAAAACACAAATTGTCTGCTAATACTTGCTCAAATGAATTGACATTTAAGATTATTTCTTTTTATTCGTGTGAAAATAGCCCCTAACTCTGCTTGGAGTCCCTCTGGGGTTTACTGCCGGTCCCAAGCCCGGATAAAGAAGGAGGGTTGGGCATGGGGTTAGCGACCCAATCCCGCAAAAATTTAACTTGCTAAAAACATGCTAACCAAAAAAATTTCAAACCCTTTGAACCCTGCCCTGGGAGTCGGAAGGTCCTCATTTATAAGAATTATGAAGCCTCATGATGAAAGCCAAGTTCCTTCGGAAGTCACAAGGCCGATGCCCTTTCTGAAAACCAGAGAAACCATTTATTTAAGTACATGGAATGCTCGTACAATGTGGGAAACCGGGAGAGTCTTCCCAATTACTGCAGAAATGAGGAGATACAACCTGGAGGTGCTTGGGATAAGTGAAACACATTGGACGAAACTTGGACAACAACGACTAACTTCAGGGGAGCTTCTGTTATACTCCGGCCATGAAGAAGAATATGCTCCACATACACAAGGATTTGCACTGATGCTGTCCAACCAAGCACAAAATGCACTTATAGGATGGGAATCTCATGGACCAAGGATCATCAAGGCCTTTTTTAAAACAAAGAAAGAGAGCATTTCAATGAACATCATCCAATGCTATGCGCCTACCAACGACTACAATGAAGACGCTAAAGATCAATTCTATGATAGGCTGCAGTCAATCATCGAGAAGTGCCCAACAAAGGACCTGACCATTCTGACGGGATATTTAAATGCCAAGGGTGGAATGGACAACACCGGATATAAAGGCATCATGGGACGACACAGACTGGGAGAAAGGAACGAAAATGGTGAGAGATTCGCAAAACTATGTGCCATAAATATACTGGTTGTAGGCGCACTATATTCCCACGTAAATGCATTCACAAAACCACATGGACTTTACCGGAACACACTACACAAAACCAAATCGACCATATCTGCATCAACAAAACGTTCAGAAGGACGATGGAGGATGTGCCAACCAAGAGAGGAGTTGATATAGCATCAGATCATCACTTGCTGGTCGCCAAGATGAAATTGAAACTCAAGAAGTACTGGACAACGTGCGGACGACATCACAAAAGTTTAGTACGGTTTTTCTTCGGGATACTAACAAACTCAACAAATTCAATATATTTCCAGGCTTTTCATGATCTACTCAATGGAGAAGGGACTACTATGGAGAGCAACTGGAAGGGGATAAAAGAGGCAATCGCTTAAACAGGCCATGAGGTTTTGGGACACAAGAAGCACCATCACAAGGAATGGATGACTGTTGATACACTGGATAGGATTGGAGAAAGAAGGATCAAATAGGCAGCAATCAATACCAGTCGAACAAGAGCAGAAAAAGCCAAGGCACAAGCTGAATACACAGAAGTAAACAAACAAGTGAAGAGGAGTATCAGAACCGACAAACGTAAATATGTGGAAGATTTAGCAACGACGGCGGAAAAGGCTGCTAGAGAAGGAAACATGAGACAACTGTATGACACGAAAAAGAAACTCTCTGAAAATCGCCGCAAAGCTGAACGACTAGTGAAAAGCAAGGAAGGCGAGGTAATCGCCAACATTGGAGAGCAACAAAACAGGTGGGTAGAACACATCAAAGAACTCTTAAATCGACCAGCCCCACTGAACCCACCCAACATCGAAGCAACACCCACGGACCTTCCAATCAACGTTGGCCCACCAACAATTGAGGAAATCAGCATGGCCATCAAACAAATCAAGAGTGGCAAAGCAGCAGGACCAGACAACATTCCAGCAGAGGCACTAAAAGCAGACGTAGCGGCAGCTGCAAGGATACTCCACATTCTCTTCAATAAGATTTGGGATGAGGAACAAGTACCAAAAGACTGGAAAGAAGGACTCCTTATCAAAATACCGAAGAAAGGCGAACTCAGCAAGTGTGATAACTACAGGGGCATCACTCTTCTCTCAATACCGGGAAGTCTTCAACAGAGTATTGTTAAACAGGATTACGTAGACGCCCAACTTCGTGACCAACAGGCAGGATTCCGTAAGGATAGATCGTGTACAGACCAAATCGCAACTCTACGGATCATTGTGGAACAATCATTTGAATGGAATTCATCACTCTACATCAACTTCATTGACTACGAAAAGGCATTTGATAGCTTGGACAGAACAACACTATGGAAGCTTCTTCAACCCTACGATGTACCTCAGAAGACAGTCAGTATCATACAGAGTTCATGCCATTCGATCAACTCCCATTCATTCAATACCTTCTTCCCGCTTTCTCCATCGTTGGGTATTTCTCCGCGTTAAATATTGAATATCTATTTTTCGAGTTGTCTCATGTTCAGCTTTGAGGATTGTGTGATTATGGTCCAATGTCACTACACTTTCACGGGGAAGCAACTTTCGGACACCGATCTCTAGCTCACGGACCCTAATCTGCGCTGCTTACACCAAGAAAATGAGGTCTGCAAGAACAGGATCCACTCAGGCTCAGAAACGATACTACGACATTAGGGAAATGAGTGGTCAACAGTAAGATTAAATTCATCCTGTCAAAATGTCTTTTGATTAAGATTAAAGGCCACGTGACAAAAACAACTTATATCTTTGGCGAAAATGCTATCATAATTATCTCTAAACAAATCAATCTGGGACTGCCAGTCGTAGGTTTTTTGGAAAGCGATTAAAACTACTCAGAAGATGTAGCCAACGCAAATGGAGCTCTTCTCATTATACAGTGTTCCTTGTTAACACCTTACAACTTACAATATCTCACTGCCCGTCTACTACTATTATTATTATCACATCCCATCAGCCAAATTGCCTTCTCATTTCCCATTATATACGGTTACCAGTTATTCTAAAGCTTTTGTTTATTCATAATAATAACGCATCTAATCCATTATTTATTAATTTACTCCGTTCTTTTGACCATCATCTCTCGATTGAACGCGTAAACTGAAAAATTTGCTTATTATTTTTCATTTTGCTACCAAAAACCTATTCCCTTATAATGTAGAAGTTTCTGTCCTCTGAAAAACTATAAGCATAAGACAAACACACTTGTCAAAATTAAAAGTTTCAAAAACCCTCAACTAGTCACGTTCAATGGATAAACTGTCGATTAATGACCACTCCTAAGACGTAAAAGTCGTACCACAACTACAAGGAGTGAGTTCGAAAACATTCTTAGTTTGCCCTAGGTTATTACAAAGACTTTCACTATTGGATATTAGATTTGTACTTAGCAAAAATATGAAAGGCAGTTGGTCCAGTCTATAATTAAGCTGTCAAAGAGATTTCTTGGTAGGTCGTAGACAGAAAGTAAGAATGAATTTAAAATGATCCTTTTGGAGACCAGTACTCAGTGGAGTACCTCAAGACTCTATCCTAGGTCCTTTATGTTTTGTGCTACATGCAAATAAATTCTCGAGTGTAACTGAGTCCCCAACTCTACTATATGCCGATGATGTTAACATCAACAACAACACCTCAGGAGTTCGGGTGAACTTAGACGTTCTGATTAGCTGATCTAGAATTGACTAATGCCTATCAATATAGCCAAGTGTGTCTTTGTGTACATTGTAGATAGGATGCTAAATAGATACACCATAGGTCAGGAGTCATTTCCCGTATTCCGACCTGAGAACGATCTTGATGTGATAGTGAGTTATGTTCTCAATACTACGGGCCACTGCTGCGAGTTGGCAGCTAAAGAATCTAAAATATTTCGGGCTTTACGATGGAAATTTACCGGCCTAAGTGTTAATATTTTCGCAACAACACACTTAACCTTAGTAACATTCAAAACTGAAAACCTCGTTCAGGCTGCAAGCCTGTAGTATCATAAGTATACAATCATCAATTCCTTAACCTGTATCACGAAGTGCTTTCAGCTCTTTCAAATGACCCATTACAAAGAGGACTAGACACTCTTAGAAGCCTACAGTAAAGTCACTTACATAGATAGTAGGCCTTCTGACCTCAGTATGAAAATTCGAATATATAATTCTGAGTTTTCCTGTTGTTCCTCTTCAAGGTTGTTGGAGCGGGGAGGTGAGTTTGATCTTGCTAAATGCAACGGGGTTAGAGTCATCATATATGCTGTTGTTAATATATCCTGTTTTTCTTTCTATTGCAGAGCAACCAAGAATAAATGCTTTAGAAGAAGAGCAAGCTCTGCATGCACTGAACCTACTTAATGACTCATAAAACTGTTTTGTAAACTAGCTCTCACTTCTATGCGTAACCCATATAAATTAATTTAGACGAACCCCCTGTGATTCCAATAAAGGCTGCATCTGGTTCAACACCTCGCCAACCACCACTGCTCGAAACTTCGTCAGATTACTCTGTTTGGAAGTTTAAAGTTACGGGGTATCTACAGAGTCCCAATGGCCGAACTACCTCGTATCCTATTTGAGCGAAGGGCTACAGCCAATGGTTTCGCGGCAAGTAAGACGCTTCTACAAAACTGGAAAATCTTAGATGACTTTTTCCGTGCCTGTGATTACTTAATTGCTATGTATCTGACGTACAATTTCTGAAATCCCCACATGGGCTATAGATTTAGTTGGCATCTCATAGTGGTGTAGGTGTACTATATTCTCACCAATTTTTGCTTCCGATCTATCCATGAATATAGAAACTTGGCGTTTTAACGTTGAATTAACGCCGAGAATCTTGTCCCAAGTTAATGTTGGACAAACTAAGAATTCATGCCGAAACTGATGTTTTTCTATCCTGAGGTCTAACCATGCCTTAGAATACACTTTGAGCGGATCACCATTTGCTGTGAGTAACGTAGAAAGACATCGATTTTGTTGAGTTCTATGGTTAAGTTTCCTTGAGAGCTTTTCCTTGATAAGAGATACTGAAGCTCCCGTGTCTAGTAGTATTTCTATCTCAACGTTTTGCACTCTATCCCTAAACGTAATCGGGTTGATATGATTAACATAAGGAGATAAATAGCAAAGACGCCGCTTACTTGGCTTACGGGAACGGTCGTGGCCGCATCTTCTAGCATTCCTGCCAAATCTCTTGTAATATATATACATTCGGCTTGACGCCCATGATAGTTACTCCATGCTGGTCGTCTATTCCATCTCGAACTTGGCTGCCCGCGGTTGGAAAAGCCTGTAACAGACATTTTCCTCTAGAAACTGTCCAGGCCACTAAATTTCTGTGGCTCGTTCCACAGTCATCACTGATAAATTCGCTGGTTTGTCTACAGCCAGGAAACGTAGTATTGTTCTTTTTAAGTCAAGTGTATCAATTGGTGGGCTTCGAAGAAAAGGTTCTCTTAGTGGACCCGGCACCAGCCCTTCGACAAAACGTGAACGTACTAATTCCTCTCGTCCCATGAAATCTAAACAAGGGAATGCCAGTACCGGGATTTGCTGCAAGGAATTAAGGTAGTCGATTAGGTTCTCGCTTGCTTTTCGGTGACGTGATAAGAACTGGATCGTCATCTGTTGGGTGTCCACGGACACGGAAAAAGTCATCTAAGATTTTCCAGTTTTGTAGAAGCGTCTTACTTGCCGCGAAACCATTGGCTGTAGCTCTTCGCTCAAATAGGATACGAGGTAGTTGAAATGTTCGGCCATTGGGACTCTATAGATACCCCGTAACTTTAAATTTCCAAACAGAGTAATCTGACGAAGTTTCGAGCAGTGGTGGTTGGCGAGGTGTTGAACCAGATGCAGCCTTTATTGGAATCACAGGGGGTTCGTCTAAATTAATTTATATGGGTTACGCATAGAAGTGAGAGCTAGTTTACAAAACAGTTTTATGAGTCATTAAGTAGGTTCAGTGCATGCAGAGCTTGCTCTTCTTCTAAAGCATTTATTCTTGGTTACTGTTGCATCCCGATATGTATTATGAATGGTAATTTTTGGGATCCGTTTATGGACCAATATTATGAGTATATTTTTATCGTGTTATTGTTATGTAACTAAACTGTTCATATTCATGCATCTCTTATTATGAGCTTGATTTTGACCTATGTACTATTATTATACGATTTACGATTCATGAATTATTCCGTCTGTTAATCGCTACCTCTCTCATTCACAGCCACATCTGGCTAATTCTTGTACAGATGTTGTTTCATATTTTATTGGTACGTTGTGGTTGGTTTGATTGATATATAAACTCAGTATGCTTGAAATATAATTATTCATATCTCAGAGGCTGAGACTTGCGTTCTGGACTCAACTGGCTGGGCTAGACAGGGAAGTAGGGCCAATCAGGACTCCAGGTTGTTCTTACGTGTTTTACTCGTCTTTGGTCCGATCGATAATTCGATGCCGTCTAATCTGCAGTCACAGTTATAACAGTTACCCTGCAATAGAAAGAAAAACAAAATCTATTAACGGAACCATACATGAAGATTTTAACCCCGTTACAATATTATTGACACAAGGCTGTATTGTTCGGTCTGTTTGCATCGGTGATGAAATAGACAATTGGTCGGTAGTTTTTGACCTCTTGTAAATGAACTTATTAAGCCAAGTAAGATTTTGGAAAGAATTATCTATAACAAATTATTTATGTAACGGTATGAAACCTAGTACTTTTCAGAAAACAGCGTTGGGTTGGAAGAGGTTATTTTTGCTTTATCGAGTCGTTAATTGCATGTGAAAGCTCGTATGCTCTATGAGTTACAAATGTATGGTAAATCTTTGCTAACTTCGATCCGCCTGGTAGACTTCCACATATCATATCGCCGTTTAATATAAGCAACGTTTTATGAAAATAAACAACTTCCTGATTATTCCCAATCAAATAGGATAGGACATCTCTAAGCTATTCAGCTGTAAATAATGGGGAGTGGAGTAGGTGAGCGTGTCTACTATTTCACTTATAATTAAAATATTAATTAGCTTATTACACAACAATGTCGTTATTTGAATGACAGTGGAAGTGTAGGCATGTTGTAAGGATACAACAGAAAGAACAGTTAAGTTTTACCCCAGTAGTTTGATAAGGCAAACTTTCGAGTCATGATTCATTCACCAGGGATTTTTCACCTTAGCAACTGCAAACCATTGTAAGTAATAAGGAGAAATAAAAGTTTTTCCTTTTGTAAACGAATTCGCGTTCCACATTGGTTTATTCTTTCTTATCCAGTCGTTGATGTATGGTCATAATTATTACTTTACAGAGTGTGTTACATGCAACTTATCTAGAAAACTGTCAGGATTTCTCTCCAACTGATGCTGACTGGCCAGTGAACACCAAACAGGAATTTTGATTTGGAAAAGTCTACACATTCAACATTTCGGCGTATCTGTTGAACCAAACTTTCTATGGCTTTACTTATCGCCGGCATAGAAGGGTAAGTATGTAATTGTTTCGTGCTCTCTAAATCTTATGTAAAACATGTCTCTTGAATGTGGACGTTTCTAACTTGCGCATATGTATCTTCCCCTTTGTACCAATATTTATGTGTTCAAATAAAAACTTGCTTACTGAAAAAATCACAAACCCCACGGGTCGCAGTAAAATTCTTTGGACGTTTCTTGCTTGATATTGTTTTCGTAGGGTCAATTGCACAATAAAATAGTAAAACGTCATAGATTACTTTCTACTGACGTTCCATCTCTCATTTTTTTGGCAACACTAAACTTAAATTCGCTAACTTACTTAGGCTGCGTTACTTTTGCATTCAGAAAAGTTCAGAATTTCATGAGCCGGGTAATCAGATAATATCATTGCACTTCACTAAGTAGATTTTCTTTAGAATTTAATGCAGAAATACGAACACTACAATATGCTCTAAATATATATTGTAATCACTTATTCTGTTAGTACCACCTTAGATGAATGTGTATGCAACAAATGGCTTTTGGGTATATAAGTACAACCTTTCCAAATAAATATTACACTTGACTGTAATAGCTCATAATAAGGGATACAACTAAACTTGACTAATAGTAATAAATGTAGGTTTACAAGAATAACAAAGCATTACTCTGGGAAGTGCGGCACTGTAGCGCGCTGGATTGGATTTTGAAAAAAGCTGAAAAGGTCTTTCATTTCACAATTATCAACCTCCGTCTGATGAATTCGAATTCTGTTATGAATAGAATAACTCCAAAACTGTGATTCACAGCTTTTGACAGGTTTACTACAATGATACGGATTCAAAAATTAATTTCCATGCTTTTAGCACTTCAGCTATTGATTGTTAGTGGGTCCGAAATTAATCATTAAAGTTATTATCAGTCGTTTCTGCGAACTTAGGTGTAGGTGAAATAAACACGACTAGTGATTACTTTTTTTCACGGTTTCTGAATGTATATCTGCATTCGTGCGCATTGTAAAACTCTAAGTAACCTCACCAAAGGTCTTTAATCACACTACTGGCGGAATATCTCAGTTAAATGGTCAGTTAAACCAAACAGCTATTTATTTGGAATCTCATTCTCAGTCGTCAAGTGGGAAGAACATTTCTGGTATATACGCATAAAAGAATAAATAGTCGTCTGTAGTGAAGTCCTCAAACCAGGTGATTAATGAGTGCATATTAAATATTAGTTTATATGTAAATTTTTAAAGATCTTGTTTCTAGGTTATTAAACACTCCTATAACACCTCTTAACAATAAAACGTTTGTATGGTTTATTGAAAGGTTTAACATTTCCACACTTGTTCACTCCATTTAACCAAAAATCTTTTTATATTTATCAGTTTTATTTTTTTTCTGTGCTATAATATATCAATCTGAACTGACATACTATTTTACAATGTTTTATACTATCTTAATGTGGTGATCCATTTACTATTCTGTACTGTGCGTAGGGGTGCTACGATTTCTCGAATAGTTTTACTGGATTCCTCAGGAAATCAATTAGGTTATGTTGAAGGACCTCCCACAAATCCATGGGTAAGTTATTTCATAATTCATACATGTTTCTCTTTCTAACTAGCGTGCTTAAATTTTGTTTATTTATCCTTTCGCATCACAGATGTCAAATTTTTCATCCTCTAACATACATACACGTATACACAAATACACAGATACACCTTGTATAGATCACCTTTGACCTGAATGACATGACATTGACTTGAACAGACCTGTTTTCGATTGATCGCACCAAATATTATTGCTTTGTCCCTTTGTACTATTTAAACTTAGGTTGATTCGATTTTTTTTCTTTATTATCTGAAGACGTGGGTTAAACTGAGTCACGAAACGTCAGGAAATTAAAAAAATTATTTTTCTAGCTCATTGAGATAATACAAATATATTATCTTTATTTATATCTTAGTTTTGTTGAGGATGTATGTAGAAGTTAGTTCCATTTAATCGATTTTATCCGTCCTAGATTAATTTCGGTTAACAGACCATTAAAGACTGTTAAGCTATTTCATCATAGTATTAGACTCTTCAATACTGCAAAGCCCATCCTACAGACTGAAACCAGGACTTTAAGATTTTGTCGTTAACACCTATTCATCCAAACCACGTGATCAGTGTTCGGTGGTGCGATTTTAACTTCAATCACTGTGTGATATAACATGACAATCATCTAATCCTATTTCGTATAACTGTTTTACCTCTAATATACCTGAACTCCAGCAGTTATGGCTTATCACTAGAACTTCATGAATGTATTAAAGTCATTAGTTGGTTGATTATTATAGTTTGGTTCAAAAGGTTTTGTAGAGATTGCTTCAATTTGTAGTTTGTATGCGTTAATTCTGAAAAATCCCTTACTAGGTATAAGCGACTGTCCATTAATCCCTGGTTTTTTTATGATACTCCAGTTGAGATTAGTCTATAACAAATATAACCTACAGAGAAAACTACATTAATTGTTCATATTCCGAAAAGTGCAGAGATTTCTGTTCTTTTTTTTCTAAAATTATTAGTTACTAGGTTTAGAAGAAGCTGCTGAACGTATTTTGAACCTCGTAAAAGATGTACTAATCAATTCTAACCGACAACCAACAGAAACACTTGCCCATCTAGTAAGTATTTTTGAGAAAGTGTATTTTTTACTCGATTTTCGTAATACAACCTTTATGTACCATTTTGTCAATGAGTCTGGATGAGTTGATTATGTAATTTAAAACTTTCACATAAATTTGAGTCAGCTGTTCAAGTAATTATGTTTATGATGAATTATGATACTCTACTATCATAAGCGTTTGTTTATTTTCTTAATTTGGTGACTTTTCTACTTCTGATTTAAAAGTAACACCAATTGTTTCGTTAAACGCCGTATGCTTGGAGAGATATGAGACATGTCCGTAAGTTTGTAACTCATCCACTTTTCATTATTTAATATGTGTACGATATCAAGCATTTCTAGGTATTTTTCTGTCCATTTAGTGGGTGATTTCTGTATGTCAGAGTATAATTTTGACTGAGGATTTTGTTTCAAGCTATATTTTTCACTTTATTTGCTTATTTCATCAAACAATTCGGGATGAGCTGCAGTGTCATATTCATAGAAGACCTCTGTAGATAGCTTTAGATGACAAATGAAATCTTTATTGAAAATCATTGTTATATGCAGCTTTCACCTGCTAGATGAACGTAAAAGTGCTCAAAGATGTTATATATTGTTGTTCTATTGAACATTAAGAAAGTATGGTTAGATTCACATATTTGAGCACAGTTGAAAGTTCTTGGCACAATGATTCGGAATAATATATTTGTTTACATAAATTGAAGAAATCAAACTTAGTATTTAGAATCAATGAGAATGTGCATATTAGATCAATATCGATGTATGATCAACTTCCCAGCATATTTTCGTTTGATTTTCAATACATTTTTACTGTGATTTATGTATTGTAATATTTACTCAGTTCATAAATTTTGATCATTGTAATTGATTCATAATTAATAATTTCTAATTCTACTAAGGTCATCATTAATAACGCTTCTATTATATGACTGCACTTCTCACTGTAGTTAGAGAAAGGGTATTGGAGAAGAGAATGGAAGTAGTCTCGTTCATTGTATTGAAGTCAGAGTTGCGAAATATTACTGTGTAACACATGAATATATCAGATGGGTTTTGTGGATATTATAGTAATTTCAATGATTAAGATCATGAATCAGTTGAAGCTAGACCACCATGGAAAACCTGGAAGCACTGGACGGTTCACAATAGGACGAAATGGCCTTCCAGTGCTTCCAGGTTTTCCATGGTGGTCTGGCTTCAACTGACACATGAATATATGACAAATACCCAGAGAAATGTTTCCCATAGTAGTTTGACAACTGTTTATCATTATGGGGTTGTGCACCACTGGAGTAGCCTTATTGATGATGACATATACACCTATAGTTCAAAATATAATAAGACAAAATAAGAATACACAAATATAAAGATTTTATCGATCATTAAGATGCAAAAATCACGTACTGTTCATCAATGAGATTAGTGAAACGTTTCTTTTGTTGTTTTTATTCCAATATAAATAAACGGTTGTCATGTTTCTTTTTATTATAAATATTTTTGTTTATAAATGAACTATCATTAGTACATAAGGCATGTGACATTATGTTGGGGATGTCAGATCCTCAGAATTCACTTTATAAACATTTCGTTTTTGTAATTTTATTCTGTAAATTTAAATTCTTTGTTTTCGCGCCAAAGGAGCCCACTTTTACCTTCAGATTGTATTTCCCACTTAGAAGAACCCTTAATGTCAGTAATTCGTTACATCTTTCAATAGGCTATTTTGTGACGTTTTACAAGGACCTTTTTGTGCTGCATATATACGCTTGAGTTGTGCTTGTTATTGTTCTTCTTACTTCTGACTGCTTGTGGAATACACTCCCCCTCTTCTCAACCTGAATTTCTCTTTTTAGTTGTCGGGCCTGGGACGCATCGGAATAGTTGGCTTATTTTGTTATTGTGTCACTGGGTCTTTGTTCAGCTCGCCGATTTAGGTGATCTCGTAATCTCTTCAAACATAGCACATTACTAGTAGTGTCCTGAAAATTCTTTTCTAAAATAAAACCAAAATTAACACCTTGATATTTTTTATTTAGATCATGAATCTATTGATGTTAGATCACCATTAAAAACCTGGAAGCACTGAATGGCCGTTTCGTCCCATTGCGGGACTCCTAAGCATTGCGCGTCCTCGATTCCGCTCGCAAGATTCGAACCCATGGCCTTCAGTTTCGCGCGCGAATGCCTAACTTGCTGGACCACCGAGCCGGCATCCAATGGTGTTAATGTCTAACTTCAGCCAATCCACGAAGTTGCGCACCCATCTTCCATTGTACTGAGGTAAATACCTGTCTCTACCCGACACGGATTAGCTCCACTGGTCACGGCTGTTTTTTATTATCTATGAGCTCAACAGGTTGGTTGTGAAGCTTTCATTGTTCCTCTGAACAACATCATCGTCACGTAATTCAAAAAGAAGTGAGCTATTAGAATCTTTCAACAGTTGATCAATAAATTGTTCTTTCGACCTGAAATTTGATTGATTGTTATTAAAAGTTGTGTGGCTGTTGATGTTTATTTTGATCCACTAACTTGAACTCTGATCTTGTGGTTGTTAATTCTTTTTCTTTTTGGTTGATAGATGCAGTCGATTTCAATTTGCTTATTGATTGATGCTTGATTAAAGTGTCAGGCTTCTAAGAGTTTTCTGACTTTATTTGTATTTCTTTACTCCAAACGGAGGTCTGTTATATCGAAACAACCTTTCATACGTGTTTATTTTCATGTAATGCATGCATTCTTCATCTACTGGAATCTGTTGATAAGCTTCTGATAAATCTAGTTTTGCAAAATATCCCCCCATTCAGTTTCGCAAATAAGTCTTCTGGTAACGCAAAGGGTACTAATGGGCTTCAAGTGCTTCGTTTAATCCAGTCGAATAATCTGCACATAGCCAAATACTTCCATTAGGCTTCTTAGCAATCACTATTGGTGCTGCCCAAGCAGAAAAATTCATTGGTTCTATGATTCCACTTCTTTGTATGCGCTCTAATTCTTGTTCAACAATAGGTAGCGCTGCATAAGGTACCGGACGTTTTAGTCTGAACATGGGGATGACTCACGGTTTAAGAATTAGTAGTGCTTTTACCCTTTTGCATTCCTCCAACTCTTCCGTGAACACTTAGCTACGTTTTTCCAACACAACACTCCTCAGACTCTTTTCCGCTGGTTTGTTGGTTCTCACGCAGCTGCATATGTGGTTAATGGAGTGGTTTACTAGCTCTAGTGTTTCTATTAGGTATAGACCCAGCAAGTCTAGTCCTGGATTCTTTGTGAGATATAATGTTGCATTAGTCTTCGCGTTTCTTTTTGAAACTATACAGCAAACCTCTCAACAAATATTTAATTTCCCTCCAGATGCACTATGAGCTAACTGGATGTGATATCGGAAGCAGTGTCTAGCCGCAGGCGGGCACGGTGACTGTCATCCTCGATATTTACATATTTCCATTGGCTATGTCCTGATCGTGCATGTGCTACCACTATTTGGCTGGTTGATGCATGGGGTTTATGTCGCCTGGAATGAAATCGCGATGGACGACGATACATCTTTTTACAGTAGGATTCTTTATGTCCTTTTCGCTGACACTTAGTACAACGGTAGCTTTTATATCGCGGCACTGAGTTTATGTCATCTTTTAAACGGTTTTGTAATGAAAACGGCTTATCGCATCTACAGTCACCTCCGTACGATTCTCAGTCGAATGGCCGAAACCGGACAGACCTTGGCAAAGAATACACGCTGATTTCGTCGGTTCAAAACAAGTCAGAAATTAATTGGTTGCTGTCGACGCTTTCACAAAATGGCCAGAAGTATATGACATGCCGAAAACGATATCAGAGAGTACAATAAGAAGATTGTCAACATCGTTTGCTTGTTTTGGAGCTTAATAAATCTTCACTTATACCAGTCTTTGTGTGTTTACTTTTGAGTCATGGGTATCGCAGAGGTCCGTCGTTTCGAATATGAGTGATAAGCGTTTTCAACACAACAATCAGCGACCATATATAACAAGTAGCGTTCAATCGACAAGACGTATCATTCGTCTATCCAATAATTCAACTTTTCCTTGCTGAACTTACGTGCACATGCATCAATCTAGCTCACACTGACTCCAACATCATCGTGAGCCACAAGTGTCCTCTACCAAATTTGATATTTTGATGCAGTAAGTGAGTGTCTTGTAACTCACAAAAGAGACCAACATTTAATGCTTTTCAATAACTCTGTTTCGAAACAATGATCCAACAAGAATTCATTGGTATATGTTATGGTGCGATTTCCCTTGCATATATTTTACTGAAGGCGTTCTTTAGTGGAAGACGACAAGTTAAGCAATAGAAGGAAATTTTATGATGTGGAAACAAGTAAAGTCTTTATATGTTTAGTACACTGCAATCCACCATTATTCAGCACTGCACTGGTGTGTCCAACAATAAAAGATTGTAGAAGAAAAAAAAAAAAGAAACACAGAAGTATATTCGTCTTGGAAAACTATCAAATTGAATATTGTAGAAAGTTCTATATATCCTTTCCATGTGTTATCAGAGGAATTGCCATAAGATAGAAGTTTTTAAGCTTAAATTTAATTCAGTCGATTTCGTAACTTATCAAACATTTAGACCCTCGAAGACGACCAGAAGCATCAGTCTCTTTGTACTTTACTAATTTTTCCCCATCCTTAATATCTGAAGGTAAGAAAAAGCAAGTGATCAAATCTAATAAAAAAGTGTTCCGAATATCTCATGACTACTATATTTTTTAAAAGTGTCAGGTCTACACCGTCTCTTTCACACATTAATACTTCTCTTAGGTGTAGAAAACTGAGTAAATGAGTATTGGCGGGGATGGGGGGGATGGAATTGAATGTTTCCAAATATTTACTATATTTACATGTTTTACTTGATACACTATTTTTCAGGGTTTGTCATTGAGTGGTGCCGATACTGAAGCAAACCAAAATGAACTAGTGAATGCTATCAAAAAACATTGTCCAAATATTGCACAAGAAATTCACATATGTAATGACAGTATTGGTACCTATTTAACGGTATGTGATAAAGGTTAGTTATTTCAATCATTTTTTCAAGTTATTGATTGAATGGCGTTTATTATCACTTGCAATTCGACCAATTTATTGGGTCCCGTTACATGATCGATCGAAGGATATGATCCATTTATCACAGGGACTAGTAGCAGCCTGAATTATTTTGGTAGTAAATGTTATGATTTGTTATTCGCTTGAATGCTATTACTGATGCGTCTTACTCAACGAACGAAGGATCAGTGACTCGATAGCTATTCTGGTTCGTTGTCCCCCAACTCTGCTAACTCGATCAAGAAGTCTGGGTAAGGTGTAGAAGTGTATTCTGCAGACACACAGCAGCTAACAAGTCAAGTCAAACACACAACTCACGCGTATTTATACAATATTTACAATCGATATTGTCATAGGAAAATTGTAAACACTAATCAATGAGTTCATAAATTGACCTATTTGCACATTAATCGATAGTTCATCAATTGACCTACTTGCACATCCAATTGATAGGTTCATCAACTGACTGCTATACAAACATTTAATCGATCAGTTCATCAAATGACCCCAATACAAATATTTAAACATTTAATCAATAAGTTGATCGATGCGATAAAATTTTAAAAAATATGAGTTTGGGGATCTATCGTCCCCAACAGTAAAATCTCTGTATGATACCTCAAGGACTTTGGATTTTCGAACCAGCTTAAGTATTGTCAAAATTACGAATATATCTTCCCAGTGAATCCTAACAAGCAAGAAATGGTCATTTAGGGTAGTCATAAATTTATTCGAATAAAATTTACTACAAATTTTATGGTAATATGCTTCATGACTTATATCAGCTTATTTCGCTTACGGTACAATGTATTATAACTACGTCTTTGATTCAAGCAACCAATTTGCGTAAGTGCATGATACCTAATACTCTTCAAGCACTGTACGGCCGTTTCATCCTTACTGCGGGACTTCTTATTACTGAGCATTCGCGACCTCGTACGCAGAAATCGAACCCAGGACCTGTCCCGCGTGTGAACGCCTAATCCCTAAATTATTGAGTTGGGATCCAACGGTGTTAATGTTCAAGTTCAATCAATCCATGAAATAATGCGATTAACTTTCATTATCTTCGGTGGGTACCTGCCTCACACCCGACTTGTTTAGCTCCTCTAGTCATAGTTTCTCACTAGAATCCCGGGAAGTTTGCTCTCGAAGCTAATCACTAGTGAGCACACGATATTTTCATTATAATTCATATTAAATTTGTCACATTTACCTTCTATCTTTTATATATAGCCGCAATAGTATTAATTTCTGGAACTGGATCAATATGTTGTTATGTACGGGAAAATCTAACATTTCAACGTATCGGCGGTTATGGACATTTACTAGGTGAAAGCGGTTCAGGTAAGACTTTCGTTGTCTTTTCTCATGTTGTTGACTATTGCCCTAAAACATTCGCCCAAAAAATAAACAAACAAACTAGGACTCTATTTTTTTATTTGAGAGTCAGAAATTTCTCTCCCAAATTAAAACAGTAATGGTAGTCTCATTCAACTTGTTTTTCTACATGTGGTTATAAAGTTATACATTAAGTTGAAGGAAGTGTAGATTACTGATTTCGTAACATTACGCGTTTATCACTTCTTCAAGGAACTTTCTGTTCACTGATTTAGTTAGAGAACTTCGACTAAAGTGAACCTTTGGCACTCAAAACATGGCCGTGAATATGAAAGATCCATATCCTGTTTATCCTCTTTTTTCTGTAGCTCTAGCTTGAACTAAACCGAATAATGTTAACAATCAGCTACTGACTTCTCAGATTTGTACAAGAATGCCACTCTGTGTGTAGCAATTTTCTGATTTGGGATCAATATCTAGTATACAGTAAACCCCTGCGTTTTACTAGACAAATATCTCATATCGCGAATGAATTGATGTAAGTTAATTGACTTCACTTACTATTTCGTCCGACTATGGAACCAATCTGGGTTCTAGGTTAACTGTCAGTTCACCAAGAGGGGTTGAGGAGCACTGGCTTTATTTATAAGACACCATGGAAATGAAAAATAAATTAGCTTTTGGCTTCGCGAAACATTCAACTCATGAAAACTAGGTTATTTTAGACCCCCAAAACTGTGACGCGGATCAGTTTACTGGGATGGAACTCCAGTATGATAATACATATAAACCCCTCGTCCTTGGAACTGCACAAATCTAAACCTGGTGGCCAGAGCGTTAAAGGCAACATCTGGATCTGATGACTACCAGAACCTGTTCCAACTCATCCAAGCCATTAATAACAAAAATGGCTATTAAACTTAAGAGCGCCCAATTATTCGAAAAGGTACATCGAATTCTCCTACATATGTCGAACTACTTTACGTAATATTGTCCGGCGCTTTAACGAGATTTCAAGCCAATGGTACACATGGGCTCCAGTATCCTGAAGGAACAAATGGCGTATGAACCAATCGTTGTTGACCGGCTACCATGAGACTGCATCTCCTGACGTTTCTCCACTGCCTTGTGGATCAGACCTTAAGGTCAAAGGCTCGGGGTGTGGTCCCCTAAGAAAACCACCTGCTTCGGTCTGGGTACCCGAGCAGTTTCACAGCCCTCGCACAAATCAAATGAGATTTGTGTGGCGCATATCTATTCGGTGCCTCCTTGTACCAATATTTATGTGTTAAAATAAATAATAAATAATTGTCGAATTAGATTCTAGGGAAAACTATAGTTAAAACAAGTAAAGCTTGGTCTTTAATGCATAATTTGCATTTGAATTTTAAATCGGTATAATCATCACAGAGATAGGAAATTTAATTAGTCAGAGAAACCAATTGGGACATGTATAGTGAACAGTAATGAATGGTGTGAAATAATGAATAATTTAGGTCACCAATCATACCTTCCCATCTGTGGGTATGCATATAAAACTAAACTACCCCAATGTCGTATTGAATCTAAGTGGTAGTTCTATTTCTGAAGCATTACAGTTCGCCAGGTTCGAACGACTTTCCCCTAGATACTTTCGAAGATGAAGCCAAGCCACTAAACCGCTTAGATCGTTTAAAGAGTCTTGGTAAGCATGATATAATTTCATCTAACTAATAAAGGTACTTGGAACCATTCTGATTCGAAGTTAGGAAACGTAGGAATTTACTCTACTTGTCAATCATGTGAAAAATTTAGTAGCAGAATTCATGAGTTTACATTTATGCGGTAAGTGGAATATCACATCAAAGCATTGACAAACTTCAATAAGTCCCTTTTTAATTTCATTAGATTGCCAACTGATGTAAATTTCAAGCAAATGAAAACGTAATCCAATAATTTGAGACGATTATAGTGATACTGTTCTATATAAAAATTGTAGTCAAAACTTCATTCGATTATTGTTTTTCCTTCCTAACCTCTCCTCTCTCTATTTTGTTAGGTTATTGGATTGCACAGCGAATGATAAAAAAACTCATTTCATCAGATGATAAAATCATAGATACTACTTATAACTTGGATAATGTACGTAGAGTTATTTATGCCTATTTTAATGTAGAAAACAATCTAGAATTACTTCAACATTTCTACACTAATTTTAGTAAAAATAAAATTGCTGGACTATGTGAACCTTTTTCTCAAAGTAAGTGACTTGTCTGTTTGTTTGTGTTTTTGATCTGTAAAATTATACTCTCACAGAACAATGACTTTTAAGATTATGACACTTTTAGCCAATCAGAAGACAGTCATGCTAGAACATTAGAATATAAATTTCAGAATGGTTGTATTTCAATCAATCTCGGTTCAAGATGAACACTATGATCCTAACTCTAGATCCTATTTTTATGTAAATGCATCGTGATCTTAAAGCAATATCACAGTTTGACCCTTATAACTTGAGTAAAAATATGCAATTTTGTTGGAGCATGGTAATACGGATGATGATAGTATATATCATTTATAATGAAAATGTAGCGATCTAAAATAACTTAATAAGGTCCTACTATTCCTATATTATAGTTTCATTGTCCAAGACCTCACGTAAAAATCATTACTCGCAAACCACCTGTTTATATACAAGTTAGACAAATGTAATATGTATTTGGAATCTATAATGTTATCACCATGCCTCTTTTATGTTGTTATAAGCTCTCGTGTGTGTTAACTATTGAAATTTTTAGTCAACTTTATGAAGACTAACATCGTCATTCAGTTTATGCTTGTACAAGCTTAGATATTACTGATTACTGCTGTCATTTATGCAACATATCTTAGTCGCTCAATAACTCAGTAAACACACTTGATATATTGTCGGTCAAAGTAAGCCGTGATTAACTGATAAATGGAGATGGACATTCCTACCCAATAAATATGAGAAAGTAATCTGATATGTTACTGTTTCCACTCATTGTTTGCATTGAGTTATGCATTAATAAACTCTTAATCTTGATCGCTTTGTAGAATAATTGAGTCGAATTTATTACATAATCAAATATTGTACTGATCTATTTCAGTCTTACCGATCTAATTATCTACTATCTAGTGTAGGATTCTAGGGGCAAATCTGCCATTTTTCTACTATAACAGCATCATATAGCTTCACAAGATTTTTATTCCTTTTTAATGCTTCATATCTCAATATTGGTCTCTTTATATATATATATATATATATATATATATATATATATATATATATATATATATATATATATATATATATATATATATATATATATATATATATATATATATATTAGTTGCGTTAACACACAAAACTAAGCACAGTAGATCTCTTCTTCAACTTTCTTCATTTTACATCATAAAGAAGAAATTTGCATTCATTTGAGCCACGGCTATGTTAGCGAAGAAGGTCAAAGGCACACATGAGTAAGATGTTGAAAATGATACTTGGTTACTTACGGTCGTACTCTTAATAAGGTCAGTCAATAAAGTAACGGAATAATAAATAATATATTTGTAATATCCTAATGAGTAGGAAAATTAGATCTTCTGACGTTTCGTGACTCAATGTAAGCCACTTCTTCAAAGAATAAATAACCAAATCAGAGTTATTCCAAGTTTAAATATATTACAAAATAATGTTATATTATAACTGAGATACTTTTAACCTCTTCTCAACTTACTCTTATACTAATTATCTTTTATCTAACATGTTTACCTGCTTCGGTTTGGGTGCCTGGGCAGTAGCACAGCTTTCACACTGCTACTGGCCTCATTGTTATTGTGTGGCGCAGATATATGTATTTGGTGTCCCCTTATACCAATGTTTATTTTTTAAAATAAATAAATGAATAAACATGTTTACACACTTTAATTCACTTATTTCGCTAAACGTTCTTTAAATTCAACCACAAAATGAAGGTATTTCATTTTGTTACGGTACATCAAAATTACTCAATATACTATAGAGATTTGCACGAGTTTTATCTGTTATGTTAGAGTTAATAGTTCTGCTTGGTTGTCTAAACAATAGTGCCTGATGGAACCGATTTCATACTGCTATTTATCCACTCGTTGAAATTATGACTAAACGTTTATCTTACATTGTTATCAAGTTCAGAGATTATTTTGACAGATATTTTGACCAACCTACTTATTATGTTTTAAATGTAATCAATATAGCGTTTATTATTTATCACTTAGTGTTGGGATATTCAGGAAAATATCCCAGAAATTATCCTATTAAGCCTAATGCTATTCTTGGACTTGGAGATGGTATTATTTACTTATTGGTCAGTACTTATTTCACGTGTCATTTTCCTACTGGTTAATATGGTACAATGTTATTTTCTATTTTATCGTACGATGTGGTCTGCTTGATTAGTATATAAACAAAGTATGTTTGAAATATGATGATTCATATCTCCGAGGCTGAGACTTGTGTTCTGGACTCAACTGGCTGGGCTAGACAGGGAAGCGAGACCAATCAGAACCCTAGGCCGTTCTACGTGTTTGCGCGTCTTTGGTGCGATCGATAATTCGCTACCCTCTAAGCTGCCGTCTCACAGTTATAGCACTTAGTTAATCGATCTAAACAACTGCATCTTTTGTTTATAAGTTGTTTACCAAATGTTTCTTCTTTTCCCCCAGTTGCTCGAACTGGAGATCAATTGGCTAAAGATGTGTTTCATGATGCCGGTGTTCAGTTGGCTCAACATGTCAGAGCTGCCCTTTATTATTATGTTATGGTAATTACATTTATTAATAAATGTACCATTTTTCATTCAGTAATATCAATCTTCATCGTAAATTTTATTTAGATTATAATTAAGTCGTGGATGAATTAAGGGAATTATGTTTATGATTATTTCATAAAGATCTATTAGTTACTGTAAGACTTTCAATGTTTTATTCTTGGTCAATCTGATCAGTTATTTTGTGGTGTATGCTACTGATATCGACAGATTTAAGTCGTATGTATCTTCAGTCGAAAGTGAAATACATGGTAGCAGAAGGTTAAGAAGATCGAAGAAAAGAGAACAAGAACAGAGAATGATTGGCGTGAAAACGAATAAACAATGAAGTCTGAGACAATTGATGGAGAATTTGCAAATGAAGTATTTACTGTATGGTTCTTAGGTTTTGTTATGGGATTCTGTAATTTTGTATTCATATACATTCGATTGTCCCCATTTTTGTTCTCGTTCACTACGGTTTGATCATGCAATTCCGATTGAGCACTTTGTTAAAATATTGATCTCTCTAATTACATAATATTCATTGATATTCAGTTTTGTGTTTGAAATTCTTACGTTTGAATCAACCCCTCAAGTCCTTTCAGAATTTCATCACATTTATCAAGCCATCATAACAATGAGGACAGACTGGGTATGTTACGTTAGTATTAGGATTAATTCATGATCTCTAGATTATCAGTACGTTGTTTTTATTCTACCGATTGAGCTATAAAATCCAGCTCAAAACCCCTGTTTAAGATTTGTTTTAAATTGTCCTATATATATAGATAGAATAATTCACCCAAGTTTTTTTTAGTTCAATCCAAATGTGTTAAAGTTAAACTGAGAAACTGACAAGTAAATTGTTTCAGCTGAAGGATATTGTGGAAGTCGGTTTGATTTGCACTATGTATTCTTTACAGATTTATCTCAGTTAGGGTATCATAGTAAACCAAGAATCATTGCATAACTGTTTTGTCGTAGTATGGAACTGTTCAATAGTACACACTCACGACTTTACCAAAAACCAAATCGAGGACTTCCAAGTCTTTTGGGAAACGTTTGACGATTTTTTTAAAGAAAAACTCTACGTAGACTTGATGTTTCGTTTTGTTGTTCATCATCTGATTGCTATGATATTTATTTATCTCCCATCAAGTCATATTCTTTGAAATACATATTTGAAAGTTGATCGCGAAATTCATTGAAAATCATCATAAAAATCACAATTTTGAGATGGTGGAGAAGATTAGTTGTTAAGGTGGATGATTTTGATGAAGTTTTGTTCTCTGAGCTGGATGGTTTAGTCAAGGAGCTTTCATCGTTCTTCTGGACGACATCATCAGCACAAACTTCAGGTAGAAGTGAAGTACCTGAAATTTGTGCTGATGATGTCGTTCAGAAGAACGATGAAAGCGCCATGACTAGAACATCCAGTTCAGAGAACAAAACCTCATCAAAAGATGACCATATTGGTTATCTTAATAATTTACCACAATTAACCAAATGACCTTAAGATTAACAATAGTGATATAGATCACAATAAAACATGATATTTATTTTATGATACGTCAAACAGATTTTCTTTTTTAACTTGATTATATTTTATCCAATCAAACAATTGTCTACTTAATTCACTTTTCTACTGTATATTACCGTACTTCCAACATTTGACCTCAAATATCAATCAGGTTGTAATCGTGTCAAATAATTCTAAGTCATTTATACAATGTTTTTTTCCGAATTAATACACTAACTGTTGTTAGATGGTGGTTGGAGGTAGTCAACGGCAAACCCTGGACCCGGGTTTCGTGCTACTTGGCACTCGTCAGCATGGTGTACCCGTAATCTTGAGGGAACTCGTGCTCCCTGAAGGATTCGATCCAGTGTCACCAAGCTTCACAGTTAGAGACGTTACCGCTGAGCTCTCCGGGTCGCGACCGACCCCCTGTAGGACTGAGATGTAATCACAATTGACTGGTCACTGGGTGGTCGATAGCATCCGATTTGCACCAAGAAGGACTTGACACACATGATCACCACCCAGTGATCAATCAATTGTAATACACTAACTGTTGTATTAATCATATCATAATTATTTGATTACATCAGTTATCGCAGTATCATTCGTGCTTAAGTAATCATTCTCTGACTTAACCACCCGATTTTCTAACATTTAAAGTAGTACTTTATCCTTATAATATAAATTCATTTCCTTTTTGACCCTTTATCTCTTTACTATTTTGTGTCATCGTAGAATTGCACTAAAATACCTTAATGTTGATAACATGAAATTAATCAGGATCACCCCAAATGCCCTGGTACGGCTGGGAGTGGAGAATGTCACCTCTCTCACTCTCTTGAAATGCCCTCACAATAGCCACGTGCATACAAACATTGCCAGGGAAGTCCTACTCACTGCCTTTACGCGGCATTACTGTTGTTTACGAAATCGAGAGGATGAAAAGAAAATGTCTGGCGCTTTAACCGGGTTGGAGGACACTGAGAGTCCACCTAGGGGGGTTGGAAAACCCTGATTCCAAACCAGTGGTTCACATGGGCTTCAGTACCCTGAAGGAACAAATTGCGTATGAACTAATCGTTGGTCACCGGTTACCATGGGACTGTGTCGCCTTGCGTTGCTCCATTGCCTTGTGGATTAGATCTTTAGATCAAGAAAACCACCTGCTTCGGTTTGGGCACGCGGGCAGTATCTCAGCCCTCACACAATTCGAATGCTTCGTGTGGCACATATATATTTAGTACCTCCTTGTACCAATGTTCATGTGTTTAAATAAATAAATAATATTATGGTTAATACTTTTAGTCTTTCAGTAACAAATTGTGGAGTGAATGATAATAATATCCGTAGTTAAGCATTTGAACGAAATCATTCAGTTACTTTATGATCTGTAAAATGTTACAAATAATCCAGTATTGATTGGTTAGAGTAGAGATTAATGCCAACTCGTATTCAGCATACCAGTCATCTGAGTAAAGTCAATGAAGATTGAATAAAATATTTTACAAATAAATATTACATACTGAATTTGGCTGTGGATGATCGATTTGAATATCAGTTATAAGACTACTTAATCTAATATTTCAGTATCATTATCTAAAAATCTCATTACTGATGTAGTTTAAGTGTGAAGATCTTGTGGATGCTTTTGGTGATTTCATGTTTTCTAAAGTAAATCGTTTAGTTTTGGAGTTCTTCATTGTCTAGTTCCGGACAGCATTATCATCGTCTACTTTATATAGAGTTCATGAAGTAGTATTGTCCAGAGCAACTATGAAATCTATACAAGTTAACTATATGGTTCAACGTGCACAACAACACTCAACTATAGACCTTTCATTCCTTTTAACTCAATATTTTTTTCAAATACTTATTCGTGGAGTCTAAGGTGTAGGTCTTTCATTATGTTCTATTAGCGTAATTGCTACAGCAGATACATTTTAATTTTATTAAATGTCTATCACTATCAGTTGAAATTACTAATCAATTAATTAAATATGTGAGAAATAAAGACCAATTATATGCAAATTAGTTGACTAACATAGTATGATTTTAAGTTTTCATTCTTCGATTCATTTATTAATTCACTTCACTCAAACTTTAAGTTACATAACTTCATTTGATTGAAATTTAATGGTGAATCACCTGCTCAATACGTTTTGGAATTCCAATAAGTCTTTAACTCTTAGCTATCTGTCACAAAAACTATGTTTGATTCCACTCATTTTGGTGGGGTTTTGTTCTCTGAGTTGAACTTTTCACTGTTGACGTCGTTCAGGAGAACGATGAAAGCTCCATGACCAAAATATCCAGCTCTGAAAACAAAACTTCACCACGACCATCCAGTCGAGCTACAAATCTTCTCTACCATCTCGATTTAAAACAATCGAATGAAACGTCTAAAGTATTTGATCTATTTTTGTTTCGTTGTGTATTCGTTTGACATCATTAGTTATAGTTAAGAATCTGATAAATCAGCTTGTATCCTGATTATTCAGTCATCGTATGTTATAAAGGTAATCGGAATCTTGTAGACGAAGGGTGATATCACATATCTTTTTCTAGACTCAGCTTTGTCTCCAGATATATTATTTGTAAGACTATTTGTTCTCAAGTTTTATTGATTATTAGCTGTTTTTGAATTTAAATATTTTTATTAACTGCCAAATTAAACCTTATTGTCTGTCAGGCAGATGGCTGTAAACCTTAGATTTAGTGTTCGTACTAGTTGAAACTCGTCAACCAGGTTTATCTGCAATTTAAAAGGAATTAATGATCTATGTGCTATCCAAACCCGCATTGCTCAGCTTCAATCTGAAGCATTACCACTGAGCTGTTTGGGCGGCTTTCGATATCTGAGACAGTTACAATTGATTGATAGCTGAGCATTTGTTAATGTCCTGTTTTTCTAGTCCGTTCCTAAGTGTTGGCTGAACTCTGCCGACCGACTATTTCCAGCCACTTGACATCTGAACACAGTGCGTACAATATTAAGTGATTTAGAATAGCGACCAAATTACAACACGGTCGATAGTATTCGATCGGCAGCTAAAAAGAGGCTGGACAAATATGCCATTGGCAACTAATCAGTGATAAATCAGTTGTATATTCTCTTATTTATTTGTCAATTCTTGAAATTTCTTTATATTGATAATAATATGGAAACACATACTACTTATTTATATACTATTAGTATGTTTCCTACTTTCTCATTTCAACATTTTTTCTCATAATAGGATTCAATGTCTTCCAATCAAAACTTAACAGTTGTTTGTTGTGGTTCAGTATTCAAAAGTTGGGATCTAATCAGAGATGGTAATTTTCCGTTTTGTATAACGTTTAAAATTAAACTGTAATAAAAAATTCGATGGAAATGACTAAAGTATATAAACAACCTTGATCGGCTTTTCAGCCAATTGGGAATCAGTGTTTGACTATGAATTGAGTTAAAATGAAAAAGCCTAATAATACTACGGTTACTAAACGGTTTTAACATGAGTAATGGACTTTGCAAATTATTCATTAACATTTTCATCGCAAGCTGTTATATTGATGTAGGAATACTTTGTTGCCAAAATGGTGAATAAATTTCGCTCCCAAATCTCATTGGTTGATCCGTATACTTTGCTTCTGTTGAAAATCCCTTTTGTCCTATTTCCATTATTTTTTTTTAACGTTAACTTCGAATTACCTCTACAAAATTGTCGTGCAGTAGCGATTCTTAGAGTATTTCGACTAATGGCTCTATCGTCTACACACTTAACTTCCAGCCAAAGAGGATTAACTGATCGATTGATCTGTATTTGTTCGTTGAAGTGTTATTGTTGTTGTAGATCGCGAATTGAATCCATTATATATGGCTGAAACTGAACGACTTTTTTTGGCCATAAATTTTAGTATCCAAAGATTATTATATTTTATTGCTTTTCTCTGTGCTGGTGGACGGCCTATGCTCTTCCACGAGAGGTAACAAATGTAAGTGTTGCGAATATATGGCTTAATGCTATACGTTTATTTGGTCGCTTCTAGCTTTCCTTCGACCTACTCTTACGCTGGCAAACATAGCCTTTTTGAAGTATACGGTGATTGGATTTACTTAATCTATATTCCAAATAATTCGTCATCTGTACCATGTACCCCTCATTTAATTTGAACATTGCTTACTTTATTGTCCCAACATACACTAGAAATGTTTTGGAGGTATCTGTGATCGAACACTGTTAGCCTCAGTAGTTCGAGTCGAAGTAATATTACAGCGTGTGATATGAATTACAGCTAATTTCAGTATACATTTCTGATTTATATAACTTGCTCTTTTCCTTAAATATAAAAAGTACCGATGATTGTGTCTGTCATACTTAATCATATCGGTCTGAATACGATCAAATTCATGAATTTCACGCAATAGTCTTTAAACCATAATTAACAATAATCACTATCAACTTAACACCTGGTTAGTGTAAGCGGTTTGTGAAGATTGTTGAGTTTTCTTACTTGTGTCGCAGGCTCTAGTTAGACAACCACTAAAGAACAGGGAGCGCTGAATGACTGTTTCGATCTGTTATGGAACTGCTCAGCAGTGTACCAGCACTGTATCGGGGTCGAACCTAAGACTCATAGTCAGCATGTACATAGATATAAGCCATTCTATTTTTGATATAACCTGACATTGTCTTATTATTTGAGCTTTCTTTCTGGTACATTTTAAAGTGGAAAATAATTCGATTAATTTCACAGTTTTTTTTCTCTTTATTTCAAATAGGTTTTAAAGATTTTCTGAAACCATCTGAAGATAGTAAATGGACAGGGACTTTAGAATTAGTTCAACTAAAGCATAGTGCGGCTTATGGTGCCGCTCGTCTTTCCGTTCACTTTGATTCCAAAGTGACTATCCCTATAGACTCAGGTGTACAGTTTGATAAAATTTTGTTCGGTGTAAATTTTTAATACTACCAATTATTATATGTGCATTGGCTTTTATATTGTAAGCAACAATATAATTTCTAGTTCTTTTATAACATTGGAAACAAAATTTAGTATTTTTCTGTATTGTTTAAGTAGCGTTTTTAAATTTTTTTATATTGTACCCCTATGTGTTCATTTATTGATTCAGTTTAATGAGAGAAAAATATATTGATACGGTTTTTTTTCATAACCCCCCCCCTGGTTACATGAATGTATTTAAGAAACAATTGTGAAAGTATATGGTCTATTTCTGGCCAATCAGAAGATGGGGGTGATATGAATAAATAATTTATTATTTTAATACCTCAATTAAATTGGTGTTAAGATTAACATGTAATAGTAAAGATTTGATGATTGGATTGAAAGAATACTCTGTATCCATAATGATGAATAATTACGGAGTTAGTTCTGTGATTTTAAACATCAAAAACTGTCAATGCATCTTTATAAATAATGTTACGATCCGCATGGAAAAATGGTCATTTTTCCATTGTTATTTCAAGAATCGCTCAACTTTGTCCTTGTTTATTAGTCGTGCTATGTATATCAACTATAATTGTCTTAGTCAATAACTGGTAGTAGTCTCAGCCTTGACATTTTCTAGGATTTTGATGTAGTGGATCAGTTAAAAATCTTTAATTGATGAATGGACGTCACAACAGATTGTAATCACATTTCTATTGTGTATATGCATCGTATAAAGTACTGTCAGTTCCCAAGTTTCTTCAACCCCCTAATTCTTTAATTGATCATTAGATCTGTAATCAATCTTATAATTCTGTTATATCTTAGATATATATAATCTAGTTACTGAATATTTATACCATAAGAATATATAAATAATATTTGTCTATTTATGGGTCTCAGACTTTATTCGTAATGTAATGTTCACGAGGATATAACAAATTCCACGGTGCTAATAATGGAGTGCTCATCCAATCATAATCATGACATCTCTATCTAAATTCTAGAATTCCTAGTTATTTATTTCGTTTACATAATTGTAGTCAGTAAAACTTATGAAATAAAATTTCAGATACATTTGAAGAGATTTCTTCGTAATTTGTATCAGACACAACTCTTAGAGTGTAGTATTGTGGTGCGTGCTACTTATATTGACATAAGTAATATATAATGCGAGTCAGGAATGTAACGTCTGGTAGCAAAAGATTGGGAAGATCAAGAAAGGAAGGACGGGAACAGAAAACAATGAAGTCCGAGGCAATTACTGAACATTTTGCAAATTAGGTATTATAGTATGGGTTTTTTTTAATTTTACCAAGTAACTCTGTAATATTGTGCTAAATATAATTCGGTTGTCCTCACCTGTGTTCTCCTTCACTACAGTACAACTATTTACTCTTTGATTTGGCAACAATAAATAAAAACATACTCCAATAAAGAGCAATTAATTATTACTCATACATTGCTCAACATTCATATTTTATTAATAATAATTATTTTAACGTAAGAATTAACACACAATAATGGGAATCAAAGATCAATTTATTATTTTCCATAGCGCACAATACGAACAGCTCGTTTCGGTGAACCGATAGTAAAACCTGGATTGTTCATTAGAATTCGTCTCAATTTATTCATTCTCCTTGTATCTGATCTACCAACTCGTGGAAATAGTGTAGAACGATCTTGTCGATAAAATGTTACCATATTTTCTGGTTCTTCATTTATTATCTCATCTACATCATCAGAATCGGTTATACTATCTAATGAATTTATTGAAGAAACTAAAACTTGATGTAAAAAGTTTGGAAAATTAAAAGAAGACAAAATTTTTTTTATACTACAGATTCATCATGATAATCAAAAAGAAAGTATACAACTTAACAACAGGCTTGAACTGAAAAATGAAACTAATTTTTCTGTGGGAAGCAGAAAGATACTAAATATATGTCACTAAAGTGGAGAGCCCGTCAACAAACATCGTCTAATCTAAATGACGAAAACATAAAAGGCCCCACTAAACACTAAATGAGACAGATAAAACAAAACTTTCGAATACGCTCTAAACTGTTACTGAATTTTGAGACATGAATATTTATTTAGTTAACGTCCTAAGTGTTTGTGGAGATTGTTGGATTTCATTGAGTTCTAGTGAAAATCCACGACCAGTGGGTCTAAGCCGTGTCGGGTATGAGGCAGTTAACTACCTATCGAATGCAACGGAATATAGTCACACACTGTTGTGGATTGATTGAATTTAGACATTGAAACCGTTGTATTCCGGCTCATTGGTTGGCGCGAAAAAAATTCTGGGTTCGATCCACGCTTGTGGGATCGTGGGTGGTCACTGCTGAAGAGTCTCACTCCAGGCCGAAACGGACATCTAACGTATACATGTTTTCAGTGTTGGTCAAACTTGCTTCGGTTTATGATCTTAATGAAATCATGTAATTTCTCCTACAGTAGAAACCAGCAAGTCAAACATTTCACCTCGTTAAAGTTTGATTATTATTTGCCTTTTTTTCAGTTCTCAACGTTAGATCCTAAAAAATGTATCTAAATTTCGTGTTTCTGATTGTGCTTAACTCCCCCCTATGATTGTTGCAGAGAATCACGTAATTTGATACTGGTCAGTTGATCCATTCTTATTTTGACTGTAGAAAAGACTCTTACTCTCGTAAAATTTTAATTCGCTTGGTTTAACTGTTCGTCTGTATTTATTGATGAATCTGTATCGTCTTGAATTCATTGTGTTTAGGGAATTTATTATTCTACGTGCTTTTACATTATCGCTTTTCAGTAACCCTTTTTACTTTCTTGTTATTTCTTAGATTTAACCGAAACAAATCTTAATATTTTGTATTTAAGTATTTAGCTCATCTGTGTTTCCTTTATATCTCATTTTTGGCATGGTAGGCTCCATACAAAAATAGATGGTAGCCTCAAGTTAAATGCCTGTTTGCTCAGGGTACTAGGTTTTGACTCGAGAAGAAAAACTGAGACCAAAGAATAAACACTAGGATTAAGAAGACTAAAACTTATTGAAAAACAGTTGTTCGATAACCTAGCGTTGCATAATCTGAAACAATCATGCGGCAGAAGCGTCTAGTCTGTTATTCTACATTCCTTGCCCACAACTGACTCGATATTTTGGAAAGGTACGCTTTTCGCACTGGTGCACAACGTTTACATGGATCACCAGCAGCTGACCTAACCATAGATATTGGTAGTCTCAATTTTGTGGATATCACGTTTGTTTGAGTGGAACAAACCTGACAGGATAAATCTAAATTTGTTACACCAGATATACTTTTCCCCCCACTAGTATTAAAATTTTGTCTCATCAAACTAGAGCACTTGAAACAAATAGTTACCGATCCAAAGAACAAGATCTGGTTGTCATTTCAGTTGTGGTTATAACGGCCAAAAGTGAATGTGAATTATTTCCGAGAAATACTTCATGAGGTATATCAGCCATCAAAGACACGAATCAAATCCCATTCAACAATGTCATGACATGAAGACTGCTGCACACGATCGACTTGATACCTTAAGGACCCTTTGAACGAAATTTAGACAGTTCAGCTACTTAGATACCACGACATTGTATAATATACGAACAGCTAATAGTGGTATTCAGAAGAAATGCAAATCAGCTAAAACCACTATCATAAAAGGTAACATAATCTTTTCAGCGATCTGTTCATATCAGCTGAAGTTATCTTCGTTAACTCTTGATTCTATGGGTAGGTTGAATATCATACCGTATTCAACTGTTTTTATTTCTTTGAAATTACCATAAATATGTAGGATTTTTCAACCTTTGGATGGCTCTTTTTATTGGTTGAATGTAATTAGAATATATGCACATATGTTGTAGTTGAAATCCAAAACTTCGGTGCTTCAATTCACTTTTAGCATATTCAACACGAAATTATTTAATTCAACCGTTCAATTTCAGTGTATCAATTGTACTGAATATGTTCACTAAGTTTATTCAACAAAGTTTTCTGATGAAATGAAATATTTCAGATTACAATTTATAAATATTTAATCTGCTCTGACGTTGTTCCATTGTCTTGTGGATTAGATCTTTAGGTTGAAGGCTCCAGGTGTGACCCCCTAAAAAAACCCACCTGCTTCGGTTTGAGCACCCGGGCAGTATTTCAGCCCCCACACACAAATCAAGTGACTTGTATGGCGTATATGTGTTCAGTGCCCCATTTCACCAATATTTATATGTTCAAATAAATAAAAGATTTTGATAAAATAATGAAGAGAGTTAAATAGTACATGATACGGTGATTCGATTCGATATAAACCAAATAATAATTGAGAAATCTTGGTAAGTTTACTCTATCAGTCAAAATTTGGGTTCATTTTCCAAGGAAACAGATATACACTATTGATTGAAAATGTGGTTAAATTTTCTATGAATCATAATGGTCTACACATATTTTTCTACTATTCAGATTTAACCAACAAAATCTCTTGATTTTCTTACTCAATTCATGTAGGCTAGTAGATAGAAATCTGGCATAGTAGTTTGGGACTTGAACCACTACACATAACATAATAGTAGAAATCAGATATTTATTCATTAAAAATCAATAAACAGTCTCATCAGTTTGAAGGGAAAAAAACGTGTTATCTTACCGAATAATAAAATTAGATAATTGAATCGTATTATGTAATCCATTATAAATCTAAACAAGAAAATAAATGATCAAGTGAAGTATATTAAACTTTTACAAATATCGAAAAATCTTTGTAGACATAACTATAAACTTATTTACGCTTGTTACTCCTCGTGGAGGTGAATAGGCTGCCTACCAACACTCTATCTAACCATGTCTTGGGCAACCCTTTCCATTTGTTATTCATCCTTTTCATGGCTGCTATTTCCCTATGCAATGTCTTGCTTAGTCTTCCTCTTTTCTGTTCCCCTTCAGGATTCCAAGTTAGAGCTTGCCTTGTGATGCAGTTTGGTGATTTCTGTAATGTGTGTCCTATCCAACTCCAACGTCTTTCCCTAATTTCCTCTTCAGCTGGAAGCTTGTTTGTTCTCTCTCACAGTAGGCTGTTGCTGATGATATCCGGCCAATGAATGTTGAATATATTGCGTAGACAGCCGTTTATAAATACTTGTAACTTTTCGATGATCGTTGTGGCAGTTCTTCAAGTTTCAGCTCCATAAAATAGAACAGTCTTGATATTCGTATTGAAGATTGTGACTTTGATATTGGTTGACAGTTATTTTGAGTTCCATATATTGTTCAACTGTAGGGATGCGGTCATTGCTTTACCAATCCTTGCCTTTACGTCCGCATCCGATCATCCTTGTTCATCGACGATGCTTCCCAGGTGTATGAAGGATCCTACATCTTCCAGACTTTCTCCATCAAGTGTGATTGAGTTGGTGTTCTCTGTATTATATTTCAGGATCCTCCTTTTTCCCTTGTGTATGTTGAGGCCTACTGATGCAAAGGCTTCTGCTGCACTAGTTGTCTTCATCTGTATTCGTTCGTGTGTGTACGATAGAGGGGCTAGATCATCTACGAACCATAAATCTATTTAGGAAAAATATCTATCAATCTATAACTCTTAGTTGACTCTTAAAGATAGTGGAATTCAATAATTTGAGATGTTATCAGTCAAAGGTCAGAACAGAAGTCATTGACAATCCTACTATAATTTACGATTTCATTCTTTATGTAATTTAGCGAAATTCTCTTGACTGAAAAAAAATGCTCTTTTCGGCTAGATTGAACTTCTATTATTAACTATTTCTCACCGATTGATGTTTTCTTTTCATAATTCTATCTCTCTATTTGTATCACGTATACTGTTTACAGTGTCCAGTTGTACGAGAATTTAAGTATAATACGTAAATTATTGTAATTAAAAGAGTAATGACTGTAAAACTTGCATTTGGAAACCAGTTTAATTTTCACGATGCAGATTAATAATTGGAAAGAATTCAGTTTCATCCTTTAGAAAACATGTGAGCTAATTTGAACAACATACTCATTTTTCAAATCAATTTTACGCACAGATAATTATTAATTAATAAACATCACATGTTATCAGATTGAGGGTTTGTGGAGATTGTAGTAATTTTAGTAGTTGAATTCATGAATCGATGTAAACTAGACCACCATCGATAAGACACAGAGTACAAGTTATAACAGGTGGATCGAATTGAGAACAGAATTCGGAGCTTTACTAAATAGAACGTTTTATTTAGTGATTTTGAAATTCGTTGATTCAAGATTTCAACATTTGTATCACTTTTAAATTCCATATTTTTAAAAAAGAGTTTTCTTTTATACTGTCGTTGCTTTTTCAGGATAATATCTAAATTCAATTGACTCATGATTTCAATCTGTGAAATTTCTAAAATCTCCACAAACCCCTTCCGATAATAATCATCTGCTCACTAGTGACTGACTTCAAGAGATACTCCTGGAGTTCTAGTGAGAAGCCGTTACCAATGGAGTTCAACCAGGTCTGTTGTGAGATTGTAACTCACTGAAGACAATGGTGTACGGTGGCGCAACTTCGTAGATTGGTTGAAGTTAGACATTAACACCACTGGACACCGGCCGGCTCAGTGGTCTAGTTGGTTAAGCGCGAGAGTGATAGGTCCTGGGTTCGAGCCCTGAGGGGTCGTGGGTGCGCGATGCTGAGGAGTCCCATGCTAGGACGAAACAGCCGTCTAGTACTCCCAGGTTTTCCATAGTGGTCTATTTTCAATTGACTCATGATTTCAATCTGTGTAATACTTCAATGTTAAGTTACTATCAACGTATCTAGATAGATAATCATTCCTTGATTATTACATAACCTCATCTAATAATAATAAGTTTCATATCAATTTATGACGGTATCTTTTCTATCCTTTTATTATAGACATATCCCTGTAACTATAAATATAAATATACAGTTTCAGTAAATGATTTCATTGAAACGATTATTTTCTTCTCGAAACTCTTTTAATTTTTATTCAATAATAATAATAACACAATAGTTTAGGGGTCAAGTGTTCACGCGCGAAACCAGTAGATCCTGTGTTCGAATCTCGCAGGGATCGAGGTTGTGAATGCGCACTGCTGAGGAGTTGCACAATAGGACGAAACGGCCGTCCAGTGCTTTCACGTTTTCCATAGTGGTCTAGCTTCAACTGATTCATGATCTTATCCATTGAAATAACACAATGGATTATTTTAATTATCTATATAAACTTCTACACATAATTAATGTGATTTCAAGTTATTGTTGTTGTTGTGTGTTTTTTTCTTTTATGTTGCTATAACAAAACAAGGAAAAAAAAAGAAAACTCGACGCCTTTTTTTCTTTCTCTTTTTATTAGAACTTCGCAATTTTATATCAAGTTTTATATTCGCTTGTTGTTGTTGTTGTTCGTTTGTTTGTTTGGTTCATCTTGTAAACTTTTCTTTTACATTAATTACCATTTTATGTTTGTTTATTGTCACGTTAATTAGTTTGTTATTATTATTAAAGTTAATTTTATGGCAGTTACTATTATGAATAAGTCTAACTGAAGTTAATTGTTTCAATGGAAAATGGGTTGTTTTTCTTTTTTGTTGATTAATTAATGAAAACGATGTATAATATTCATTTTGTATTGTTTGTTTAAATCGTTTCATTGATGTTTAAAAGTGAAATTGATCAGACTCTTATTATCATATGAGCATTCTATACGAATTGCTTTGATATTGTCTTAAGTTACAACCATTATAAGCAAAGATGAATGGTGATTAACAATGGAATCCAGTTTGACACGTGTTTCATCCTATTTGAGACTCGTCAGCTGTATGTACTCTGGGACTTGAATAGGACGAAACACTTGTCCTGTATTCCACTACTAATCACAATCCATCTTTGCTTAGAATGCTTATGACTTAAGGCAGTATCGAGACAGTATACATATATGCCCATAAGAGACTAATCAATTACAGTCCTAATTATCAGTGGGAAGATTCAACAGAACAATATAAAATGAAATTAAAATTCACCCCATTTCATAAGCTATTGAGTATGAGCACTCAGTATCTAAGTGAATAACATAATAACGTTTGAAATGAACAGTACTGGGTTCGAGCTCCAGCGTGAACATCAATTCTGGAATGTAAGTACATCTAACTGACGACTCACAAGTAGGATGAAACGTTCGTCCTGGATTCCACTGCTAGTCACCATCCATCTTCGCCTATGTATAATATGTTAAGTTTCTATTTAGAAAGCTAAACACTACTAAGCGAGTAAAATATCAAACTTAAATAATCCTACTTATTAATTCGTTACTTTATACTTAATGAATTCTAAATTTCAACAGTATTCACTCTTTGTAGTATGATTAGTAGATCTATTGAGTATATTGGTAACCAAATTAAAATCACTACTTTACTATTTGTATATTTTATAGAAAGAATCATTCTTTAATGATATAAATATGTATTTTGTTGAAAAGTTGTAACACATAGACATTTCAATGGTTCAGATCATGAATCAATTGAAGCTAGACCACCATGGAGAACTTGGAAGCACTGGACGGCAATCCCGTCCTATTGTGGGACTCCTCAGTAGTGCACATCCACGACTCTGCCAAGTGAGACTCGAACTCAGGACCTACGGGTCTCGTGCTCGAACGCTTAACCTCTAGACCACTGAGCTGGCATCCGATGGTGTTAATATAGACATATGTAAATCTTTATTCATCAAACTTATAAACATTGGTAATAATCTAAAAATTGTAGGATTGAATATGAAATAAACAGAAGATATTACTGATAAACTTAACTATAACTATCTATATTTCTTTAATAATTGATTTACATTTAAATAATAATAATCCTATTGTCATTTCATTGTTCCTTTATCAATTTCGAAGTCAACTAAATTCAGACGGATTAAAACAAGTATATTTCTAATTGAAAAATGTTAAATATTTTAATATAGAAACTGACTAGAAACTAAAATGTACAAACGTCTTTTCATTCGAGCTAATATTAGAGTAATAGTGTAGTGAACAGTAATGCAAGTGGGGGGCAATCGAATGTGTTTGACACGAAATTACATAACATCTCACTAAAATCTGAGAACCATACAGTAAATAGTTCATTTACAAAATATCAATCCATCGTGTCAAATTTGACTGTTCCTTTTGCAAATATTAGTCCATTGTCTCAGATTTCATTGTTCATGCATTTTCATACTAATTGCGTTCCTTATCGATCTTCTGCTGAAATACATTTTATGCCTGACCACTGTTATATGCCCTGGTACGGCTGAGAGTGGGGAAAGTCAGCTCTCCCTCTCCAAATGCTCTCACATGACCACGTGTATACAGCCTCTAACAGGGAAGTCCTACTCACTGAATTCTCGTGACATTACTGTTGTTTACGAAATCGAGAGGACGAAATGCGAATGTCCGGCGCTTTAACCGGGTCGGTGGTCATGAAGGGTCAAATTAGGGGAGTTGGAAAACCCTGATTCCAAACCAATGGTGTACATGGGCTCCAGTATCCTGAAGGAACAAATGGCGTATGAACCAATTGTTGGTCACCGGCTACCGTTGAACTGCATCTCCTTACGATGCTCCACTGCCTTGTGAATCAGACCTTCAGGTCGAAGGCTCGGGCTGTGGCCCCCTAAGAAAACCACCTGCTTCAGTTTCGATACCCGGGTAGTATCACATCCCTCACACATATCAAATGAGATTTGTGTGGCGCATATGTATTTGGTGCCTCCTTGTACCAATATCTACGTGTTAAAATAAATAAATACGGCGTTATATGCTACTTATATGGATATAAGTAACCCATACTACAATAGTGTTAGATGATTCTTTTTGTACATATATAATTAGAATTTAGATAATCTTTGACAGGAAGTGGAATAATGAATAAACAATTAATAGGAATTAGACTTCTACCTGGTTAATCAATCGATTACTTTTTATCATAATCATATAGTTACCTTGTTCTTTTTTATGAAGAGATTTAATGAAAATATATCAAATAACAACTCCGCCTGTAGCTCTTTTAGAGTTACTGCCGATCCCAAGCCTGGGTAAAGGAGAAGGGTTGGGCATGGGGTTAGAGACTTCATCCCGTAGAAAACTAACTCGCTAAAAATACGTTAACCAGTAATATCAAATGACACAACACATTCATAAGGTTGTGTTGAGTTAATGGGTATGTATAGTGAGAAAAGAAAATTGATAACTTTTCCTTTCAACTTCTTTTTTTCATCCGTTGGAATGATTCGATATAGATTAGTTTACTTGATAGGTTGTATTTTTTACAGAATTATCTTAGTTTAGGTATAAATGAAGAAAAATAGTACAGGATAGGTCTTATGTGTTAGTATGAAACCCTTTAGCTGAACTCAACCACGATCCCGAATGAAATTTAATCCAACACTTTCAGTTTACGTAGTGACTGACTAAGCACAAGAACCATTGAGGCCACTTTCATTGGTACAACTCCTACTTAAATATAGTAAGATGATCATCCAAACCCGTTGGTGACAACAATTCTACTCCCTGGATGTTTAGACTTGACCATTAGTAATTTAAGACTATTATATACTTATCTCGAAACAGGAAACTACATTCCACTGACTAAATTAGAGTGTTTATATGATTTTATATAAAGTGTTTCCAAAATTTATATTAACATATTATAATATGTTCTAAAACAAAACTCCTTAATTTTTACTACGGTTGGCGAATGATGGTCGGCGGCCTATGCTCCATTGGGAGTAACAAGCGTAAGTAAGTGTGTATAACAGTTGAAATCCTTCAAGATGTCTTCGTTCTAAAGAGATAAAAGCTTTTAAATAGAAAGGCTTTTCCCACACTTGATTTAATACGAATTAGTGTCTATTGCAAATGCATCTACGTATTCTTCGTTCTGTACACAAAATAATCATCTCTAATATAGATTTATATACCATTTGTGACCGATGCAAGATCCTTGCCAAATACAACTATTTTGACAATCAAATATAAAAATTAGTGCAAATCAAATCGTATGCTACTTGAATTTTTCATTAATTGGCGGTCTATTTCTTATCAGCATACACACTTAAGTTTAATGTTCTTCAACTATAACCTCACAAGATGTTTCATTATGACAGTTTTATTCCTACTATTCAGACATTCTATTACTGACTAGCGTTATATACTACTTATATAGATATAAATAGTACACATCACCTTCCATGATGGTTTAGCCAATATCAGTTCATGATTTAAACAACGAAAATTCTACAATCTTTATAAATCCCCTAATACTGATAAAATATGAATTGATATAGGAAGAAATAACTATACATAGTTATGATATTTGACTATACTTCCTGTATAGCTTATGATAAAACATTTCTTCGAAAAAGGTTTGAACTAGACTATCAGGGATTGCTGAAATTTTAATCTCTGAGATAATTTCAAATACAATTTTGCATTTATTCGGTACCTAATCTTGTTTCAAATTGTTCATTTTCAAAAATGTACACCCGGCAGATCATATTTTGCGGAGATAAAACTATTGTTTGCTCTGATATATTCTGATACTTTCTGATAACTAATTGCCGATTATTTCATTGATGTTGAATAGTAGTTAATTGTGGAATGTAGGATTCATATTTCACACTATTTTGAATTTGTTAGTTGAATGTATTTGCTACATTTCAAATGTTTTCGCCTAAAACAGTACTGGAAATCTAAAGCTTTTCACTTTAAATATCATTTATTTTATCGAATGAGGTACTGAGTTTAGATTCCCACTGCACAAATTTACAAAAATAAACTTAAGAGTAAATGATAATAACTAAGTAATTCACTCAGAGTGTATATATGTCAATATGAACCTGTTATCAGTCAGTCAGTCAGCTACAACGTAGGACCAGAAACATATATATGCATCAGTCCAAGTTGTCACATTTCATTAGAAAAGCAAGACGAACACCGGATTCATAGAAGTAGTCACTTCAATGATAGCAATATATAAAAGAAATATTACACATAAGGATATCGTTCAGGAAGAAAGATTTAGTTCGTAGAAAGATATGAAGCGATCTTAATCTCATAGTTTAAGGGGAGACAGAAAGTGTATACACCTACGGCGTTGTGATCGATTATGAGCCATGTCACTCTAGAGTATCCAACCATTGGTTACGATAGTCACGCGGACCCCAACCAAGTTGTTTGCATCTATCAACATGCCTAAGAATAGAAGTTAGTGACTTCAAGTACTGATGCCAAGTTTTGGCTTGGCCGCCCCTAACTTTCTTCCAACCATCTCCAGCAGTAGTCAGCATTGCTCGTCGTGGTAATTGGTGTTTAGGGATACATAACACGTGGCTCAACCATCTCAGTCAATGAAGATTCACAACCTCATCAAATGATTTATCATCATTCCCTAATACCCTGTGTCTAACCTCACTATTAGTTACCCGATGATCCCAGAAGATGCGAGCAATATTTCTAAGACATCTGCGATCAAATATTAGTAACTTAAGTGTATCTTCTACTCTTAATGGTCATGTTTCGCAGCCATAAATTAAAACAGAACTAACTGCCGCGCATTATACTCGTCTCTTAGTTGATAGACGGATATCTTGCCTTCTCCATATTTGACGTAAGTTGGCAAAAGCCAAACGAGCTTTCTGGATCCATTTCGTCGGACACCAACCCATTAGGGCTGATCAGACTTCCAAGATAAGTGAATTTGTTGACATGTTCGACTACTTCATTTCCTATTCTGAACTTGTTATATCCCAACGAGATTTATGAACGGTAACTTTTGAGAACTATTTATGGATCGATACGATACATATATTTCTGTTGCATAATTAATAAGAAGCTAAACTAAGCATATTCATATTCCTCCTATTATAAGCTTTATTTTGACCCATAGAACAATTTGCCATTCTTGAGTTATGCCCTGTTTATCATTTACTATCTCCTTTATTCACAGTCACATTTGACCAAATCGTGTACAAATGTTATTTCCCATTTTATGCTACGATGTGGTTTGTTTGAATGGTGTATGAACCCAGTATGTTTGAAATATATGATTTATATCGTAGATTATGAGAATGGTGTTCTGTTCTTAACAGGCTTGGCTAAGTAGGAAGCATGACCGATAAATAATTTAGACTGCTCGTATGTGTCATTGGTCCGGTTGATAAGTCACACTATTCTCTAATCGACCGTATCATTACGTTATATAGAAATAGAATTCAAGATCATAAGTTATAACAGAACTAAAGTAGTTTCCACTTCTTAACATCTGAATGCTTATAGTCATGTATTTGTTCTATTCTGTTCTGTTGTTTGTTTGTTTGTTTTTCTCTTCATAAGGACATTGATGAATGTTACATGATGGATTATTGTATTATTTTATCATCTGATATTATTGTATCATTATTATCTTTCATGTCAACTTATTCTTAATGTTTATTCATTCAAACAATTAATAAACTTAAGTTCAATTTGTTTTGTTTTAGATTCAATTTAATGATAGAATTGTGTTAAATATAAACAAGTATTTGTATAGTTTATTATCTTAATATCTATTCTATTTGATATTGACCCTATTTGATATATGGGATAACTTACTTATGTATGCTAAAATGCATTAAATAATAATTTATCTATTAAGGTTATCTATAATCTTCAAAATAAATCAGTTTCTATTTACATAATGAAATCGAATGTGAAAATAAAGAAATACATAAATTTAAAGTGAAATATTTTTTTCTTAGAATAGATAGTGTCTAGTAGGAGAGTTCAGGCCCCCAAATGCTTTGGTACAGCCGAGATTGGAGAGAGTCATCTCTTTCTCTCTCTCTCTCTCTTTCGAAATGCTCTCATGTGGCCACATGAATACAACCAGTACCAGGGAAGTCCTACCTACTGCCTTCTTATGGTGGGGGGTGTTGTTTATGAAATCGAGAGGACGAAAAGTAAATATTCGCTGCTTTAAACGGGTTGATGGATACGGAGGATCTACCTAGAAGAGTTGAAAAATCCTGAGTTCAAACCAATGGTCCATATAGATTGTAGTATCCTGAAGGAACAAATGATGTATGAACTTATTATTGGTCACCAGCTACCAATAGACTGCATCATCTTACGTTGCTCCACTGTCTTGTGGATTAGACATTTAAATCAAAGGCTCGTGAAGTTACCCCGTAAGGAAACCATCTACTTTGGTTTGGGCAACCGAGCAATATCCAAGCCTTTACGCAAATCAAATGATTTATGTGGCGCATATCTATTCGGTGCTTTCTTGTACCAATGTTCATGTGTTTAAATAAATAAATAGTTGTATAGGACGTAAGTTCTATTGCATTAGGAATTCGTTAGCTAGATGTATATAGATCTTAGTGTTGATTAGACGATTCACATCTTGTACTTTACTACTAGCCACAATCAATCTATGCATAAAAAAAACTTGCAACAAAACCACTGTGTCTAAGCAAGATGCACATATGTTGACAAAGATTGATTAAAATTTAATCTCCATTATTAACAATGGGATAGTTCAAACCCTTATCAGTGATGATATGAAATACATTTATAAGCAAACCAAGGTATTTTTTCCCACTGCAAAGTAAGTGACGGGTTTTATGTCGTATTTTATATTAGACATAATTGCTTAATGTTTAACTAAAACGTCACTAGTTATTTAAACTGCTGTATACACAAATGTGCATATTTCAATGATATATGTATCATCAAACCGCTCATATCTGTAATTCAAAAGTACATTCTATGCTAAATATTGAGTAAACAATCATTTATGTTTATAAAGTATTAGTCGTCAGAATTTTCATAAATAGATTCAATGAAAATTGTAATTGTGAACACTGTCTAAGGTTAATAATCGTTTTTAAATCTCCAATCAATGTGAAATATCTATTGTTTTAAAAAGTAAGTGTTGTATAAAACATCATGAATTTCACGGACTAAAGTTTTCATTTTAATCTATGCCGATTCAGTGGTCTAGAGGTTAAACGTTCACGCATATGACCAATAGGACCTGAGTTCGAATCCCGCATGTGGGATCGTAGATGCGTACAGCTCACGATTGCAATACTAGGATGAAAGGGCTGTCCAGTGCTCCCATGTTTTCCATGGTGGTCTAGCTTCAATTGACTCATGAATTCAACTATTAAGCTATCTACATGTTTTCTTTAAATACTTCGTCGTAGTACGTTCGAAATCGCCCTTTGATAGCAACAAATGAAGTGGATTTGAAATGAAGTCCTCAACAAAAATAATGCGCTCATTTACTAAATGAGCATTTTAAAAATGCATATTGAACATGGAAAACAGATGAACTAAAAATTCACGGACACGCAATCTAGCTAATAAGCTCCACTTACAGAGTTAATGAAACTTTTTCCAAGCCTATTTACTACCAAATTTGTTGATAATATAGTTTATGGATGACCTTTGGGCGACACTAGAGTGACCTTGAGAGTGTCCACCTAATAACAAGAACCAAATAAGGGTTATGAACCAATGTGAGGGATTAGGAATATGATTTAAAATCGATGATTAAGGTTGGGAATTAGATTGGGGTTTTCATCACGAACTGATATCAGCTATAATGCCAAATTGATGAATGAATTTCGCACCAAAATCCGAGACCTGTTATGTTATACCTGATTGATACGTTCTTAAACTATTTTCTAAAGGGCTAACAAATGAGTAAGAAAGGAAATGTAAATGTATCCTAACCATTTTCAATTCATTTCTATTTGATTTATTTTTACTTGATCATGAAGGGTCGATAAACGTGTGGCATTTGTTATTGAACATAAAAGTGAATCTTACAACTTATTTCTTAAACTTCTTCATGAACATCGAAATCTATTTTTGTTTAAATCAATTACTCTCTTTGATAAATTTCGATAGTATAATAAGAAGACCAAGATTATCAGAACTATATTAGCAGAAACAAATAAAATCAAATGATTCAAACACATAATTGAAACAGATCGTAAGATTGATCTTAACTCGACTTTTATGATGTTGTACAAAAGTGTAAAAGAGCATATGCCAAAGTTTATTGAAACCTTAACCAAACCCACCTTTGTGTATTCCAAAAACATTTTGTTCTCACCTTAAACCTACCCTGGTAATATTGACTTATTATTATTCAGAATGATTAGGTTTCAAATTATTTTCACATAATTATTTTCTTTATTATCCTTATCTCCTCTTATCCTTCATTGTTAGTGATCAAATTGTTTGAAATGTATTGCACTAATCTATTATCATATAGTTCTGATAATCTTCATCTTCTTATTACAATATTTTTGTTTAATGATGAGATAAATTATAGATTACTAACTAGTTTCTTACTATCAAATATATCTATTAGTTTATCAGAGATTATCACTAAAGTATGCATTCTATGCAATCTATTTGAATTAATATCCACAAAAACCCCTTTCTAATATTGATCAGCATATACTCATTAATGACTGGCTTCAAGAGGTATTTCCTGAAGTTCTAGTGAGAAGTATTGACCAGTAGAGTTCAACCAGGTCTGTTGTGAGATAGTAGCTCATTGAAGACAATGGTGGATGTGCCGGTCGATTTCATGAATTAGTTGAACTTAAATATTAATACTGTTCGATACCGTCTAGAGGTTAAGTGTTCACGCGCGAGACCGATAGGTTCTATGTCCAAATCCCACATGCAGGATTGTGGGTGCACACTACTCAAGAGTCCCATACTAGGACGAAATGGCTGTCCAGTACTTTCAGGTTTTCCATGGTGGTCTAGCTATTTGAATTTTTTATGAAGTATATTATCCAACTACCATTTTTTTGATGTTAAATATCTCAGTATCTTGATATCATTAACATTTATCTTGATTAGTTAAAGAACTAAATGAAGATAGTGGTAAATCTGTTTATGTTATAGAAGGAAAAAAAGGTTTCTCGTTAATAAATTTGGAAATAAAAAGTACCATGTTATGAAACTGACATCAGTTACATAGACAATAGCAAGATGTTTATAACCAATATTATCTCATAGAGTATGGATCTTAAATAACACTCAATTAAGTTCTTTGATTTTAGTTTAAGTCTATATTTCTAAGTTAGTTAAGCATATATGAACCTTAGTTACAATATTTATAATAAATGTTGGGTACCTAACAAATGGTTCTACCGTAGTTTATAATCTAATGATCTATGCCTTTAACATTATTTAGTATGAACATCATTCATACATGTAAATGTTGAATTGCTTATGAAGGGTTAAATGAAAATATGAATCTTATAATGGTTTGACTCAGTAGATCTTTGGTTATCTTTTTTTCTAGTTTCAATTCGTTTCTTTAAGGGGTTAAAATGTGATCTCTTTTTTGTTTAAAAGTGGGACTGGTGTAGTTTTTTGTTGCTAATACTATTGTTCACTGAAACAAGCTCTAACTAATTATTATTTTTGTGGGGGTGGGGTGGGGTTAGGTAAGAGATCAATTTTAATAATCTGGGAAATTTATGGTACATAAAAATAAATAACTCGTTCATTTATGTTGTTTCCATGTGAAATCATTTATTTTAATTATCATACTCCATATTTATATTATAGTAAAACATAAATTGATTTATTTTGAATATTTCACTGAAAAATATAAACTTTTTAAAGATGAACAAAGTAGGTGGTGGTGGTGGTGAGGTGTTGGAAGAACAGCTCTATTTCAATCTTTACATTGACAATATGAAAAAGGCTGTTCAGTACTTCCATGTTGTTATGTCCTGACAAGAACAATGAATGGTAACTTTTAGGATCTATTGATGGACCAATACTAAACGTATATTTCTATTGTATAATTATTAAGTAACTAAACTATACATATTCATCTTCCTCTCATTATAAGCTTTATTTTGACCTATAAACTATTATTATACATTTTACCATTCTTGAGTTATACCCAGTATATTAATTACTGCCTCCCTCATTCACAGCCACATTTGGCTAATTTTTGTACAAATGTTGTTTCATATTGTATTAGTACGTTGTGGTCTGTTTGGTTTTTATATAAACTCAGTATGTTTGAAATATACTGATTCATATCGCAGAGGCTGAGATTAGTGTTTTGGACTTAACTGACTGGGCTAGTTGGAAAGCAGGGCCAATCAGAACTCTAGACTGCTCATACAGGTTTACGCATCATTGATCCGATCAATAAGTCACTACTGTCTAATCGGTGGTCACAAGTTATAACACATGTAATCAATGGTCGTCTAGCTTACATTGACTCATGATCACAACTATTAAAAACGTGAGAAAAAACAAAACAATATTTCCTATTTATAAATACTTCACTCGATCCATAGTAATTCATTATTACTATTGTTATCAATATTTTTGAAACTTTCAAATACCATAAAATGTTAATTTTACTACATTAATTTTTCTTAGATTTCAAACCATACCAAATAACTTGTAATAACTTACTTAAATGTATATTCCCGTTCTTTGAATTAACTGTCCTCTAGAATATAACAGTAGGAATATCAAATAAATATATAAAGCCTTATTTATTAACCAATCAAAATTCTCGGTTAAATATTATCATAAATTTCATTTCATAAACAACTTGGAAAAAAAGATTGTGGTATATGCTACTTATGTCTGTTAACATAAGTAGTATGTAACACCAATCAGATATAAAATGCTTAACAATAAAAGGTTAAGAAGATGAAATTAAACAAAACAGAAAGGGAAGTAAAAAGAAATTTTTCATCGGAATGTAAAAGACAATTGATGGAAGGTTTGCAAATAGAGCATTTAATGTATGGTTCTTAGATTTTACGAAGATATTCTATAATTTTATCTTAAACAATAAACTGGTTGTTCGTACCTAAGTTTTCGTTTACTACAGATTCTCCACATCCTTATTATGCCTCCGAGTTAAAGCAATGTAGAAAATAGGAGAAAAATGGAAAGTGATGAAGTAATGGAATAAGATAATAAGGAAGGAGGAAGGGAAAAGAGTAAATTGCGAAAATGAAGATGATGGAAGAGAAGAAAGGAAAGGAAAGAAGAGAAAAATAAATGGAAGAGAAATAGAGTAAGTAGATGAAATAGAAATAAAGAGGGAAAGGGGAAAGAGTTAGAAATTTTGGAAAAAGAAGGAAAAGAGAAAAGGCGGATAGATATATATATCATCTCATAGAATCGTGCAGAGATTTGTGTTATTTAAATTAGTCATGGCACATTAACATGACGAGAGGAAAAATAAGATGAATAACAAACAAGATTGAAATAATGTAGCAACACTCATAATGAGAAAGACTGATCATTGAAAATATGATTCAAAGAGATACAGTAAGGAAGACTGGAACGCAAGATCTAAGGGAGAATAAATAGCAAATACATCTGCACCACTGTGACCAATTCTGTGTCAAAGTACTGAAAGTCTCTGATTACTGATTTAAACGTACGTAACATATCCTAATCACGTCAGTCGATAAAAATTTAAAATCTCATCGATCGATCGGATACCTCGGCCTAGTGCCCTATACCCGTTCTCGATATCGACTGCTCACAAGGTTGTTTCAAAGACACCTATAAAGAAAAATAAATAGAAAAACAAAGAAAATGTCTCAACATTTTCCTTTAAAACTATGTACAGATGAATTGAAATTTAGAACATTACTCCAACTATTCACTTAGTAGTTTGACCAGAGCTTCTGAAGTGAAATAATCAAAAATCAGAATTATTAAATATAAGTTGGGTTACAAAACAATTAACTGATTTCAACAATTGAGATCATGAGTTAGTTGAAGCTAGAACACCATGGAAAACCTGGAAGCACTGGACGACCGTTTCGTCCTATTGTGGGACTCCTCAGCAGTGCGTATCCAATGGATGCATGTTCTAGCTTCAATTAAATTATTATCTCAACTATTGAAATTACTAAAATCTCCACAAAACCCTTTCTGATAATAACTAACTGATTGTCAAGCCATGTTACAATATTGAATGTACACATCATTGACGTATGAATATGAGTCAGTTAATTTTAAATGTGTTCGAATTCAAGTAAATGAAGAAATATACATAATTTTATGTAGTTCTTATGCCTCGATTAATGATGACATGTAGCTCTAAAGAATGTTTGGGAATAAATTAGTCATTCTAATTAATAGCCCTAAAACAAAATTTGTCAGAGAAGATATTGATTACAATAAAATTAACAGATAGTTATACTATTTAAAAGTGCCCGGTCATTTAGAACCAGTATAACTCAAAAATAATAATCTAAATAAGTGGCAACAGTTAAGAGAAACACATCTTACAAAATAGCATCGACTGAATTTAGGTCTAATAAAGTTGTATAAAAGCATGTTGTAGAATCCAATATGACAAGTCCATCCTAATCCTAACTTACCATTTGCATGTACCTACATCACAGTGTTGACATTCATGTTGAGAGTTGAACTCAAGGACTGTGGATTTTTTTTGTAAAAGTGTGTACTTTCCTAATGTTGATTTTACGGACTTCATTCGATTTATCTCAATTGAACGTTATACTGTCTAATCATATGTTTTTATTGCATTTTTGGACTTAGGCTAGCACGGAATCCAAAACCTATGTTTCGTTTTGTTCTGAACTTGCTAGCTGGCGACAAAATTTGTGATAAGAGGATATAACTGGTTCATATTTGCTAGGAACAAGTAATGGAGATTTAAAAAATTTATTGGTTGAACCACTGACTTCATTCTCTCCTTTTTATGTTATACTACTTAATATCTTTCAGTAGTTTATATTATTTTCATGTATATTTGGAACACTATGACAGTGCATTCCCTCAAGTTACAGTGAGACGTGATGTTTCATCCGATGGTGTATTCCAATCGGTCTAAAGTGTGGGATAATTGCTTGAATATAAAACATTTTAAACATAAAGATGACTGGGATGAAGTTCTCATCAGTTGAGGGAAATGTCGACTTCCAAATGGACCACTCTCTATAACAATCTGATTGGATTCAACTAGTATCATTAATCATATGTTCCCATCAGTAATTATATTTTGCTCTTAGTAATAAATTCAAGCTGAAAAGTTACAAATTCAACGAAAATGTCACTTATCTGACTAGTTTCTGAAACTAATATAAATATGATACGGTGAAGAAATATTGTAATGTAGATCATCAACGTAGATGATCTATGTCGAATGATCGGAGGCCTACTCAAGTTAGACAGGAGTGCTGTGACGAACCAGCTAACATCTAAGTCACACCTCGTAGTCAACACCTTACGTGGACTACCCCATTGACGTATCAAGTTACCATTGATGCTTTGAAGACTGTACAACACAGAAGTAAGACCACCACCACATGGGCCAGTTCATGGTGTACGATTAACTGATGATTTGGTTTGTTCACGATCGATCCTTATGGAATTTGGCCTGTTGATCCCCATGTTGTGTGTCTACTGAATCTTACATTCCGTTCAACAATACTTTCTTGGAAAGTTTTCCCAATAATGATCGTAGTGCAATGCCCCTGTAGTTTTCACACCTGCCCATAAATCCTTTCTTCGATATTTTGACGTATCATTCTTTACTGTCCGTCAGTATTTGTTCTTTCTCAAAAATCGTTCCGAATAGAGCGTGGAACTTTTTCGCAATTACTTCGAAATCTGATTTCCGTTCTTCAGTCGATAAAATTTCTGACCTTTTTGTTTTCTCACTCTTGACTTGCCTGCTGACCATGTCGATCTATTCAACTGTTGGTGGGGTGAAAGCTCTGATAAGATCTGTAGGTGCTGCTTTGCTGTCCGGTGGATTTAATGGAACTGATCTATTCAATACTTCACATAGTGCTCTACCTACCTATTTCGTCAATCTCAATTAACAGTCGTCTTTGTTCTTGAATGGTCACCCCTTCAGCATACATCTTAGCTAAGTTCTTCGTTTTATCATAGAGTTGTTTCATGTTCCTTCCTCTTGCAGCTTTTTAGGCTATCGTTGCAACCTCTTCCATACATTTTTGCTTGTCAGCTCTAATGCCTGTTCTCACTCTTTGGTTTGATTCTATGTGTTTAGTTTGTGCTTTGATTTTCTCTGTCCTTATTCGACTGTTTTGAGTTCTGTTTTCTTGTCTTGTTTACTAGAGTCTTGTCCAGGGTTTCAATAGAGATCCATTCCTTATGATGATGCTTCTCATAACCTCATCCCTTTACAGTCGTCCTCCTTAGTAGTTTCTTCTCCTTTCAGTAAATCCTGTCAGCTCTTCTGGTGATTCTCATGTCTTCAATTGTCCTTATGATTTTTTTATTAATATAAATATGTTTTGTTCTCTGAACTGGATGGTTTGGTCGTGGAGCTTTCAGCGTTATTTTGAACAACATCGTCAGCACAAATTTCAGGGAGAAGTGACTTGTTCAAATTTCTCCACATGTGGTTCACAGCTTGTCCTGTACACTTTAGTGACGATTGGTTGTAATTCACCTTAAGCCTGTCATTGTTTACTTCTTTGTTTTGGTTGTATCCTCCATTGGTTTGATTTTTGTCCCTATGTTTGTGCACAATTTTTCTGATTGGTTGATAAAATCGATTAATTTCAATGTGGTTGTTTATTGCTGGTTGATCTAAGCGCCAAGCCTCTAAATATTTTCTGGTGTTTTTGAAATTGCTTCTATCCAATATCTTTACATTTTTTCAGTCGAATGTGTAGCCACAGTTGTCCACGTGCATTGATATAAGTGTGGACATTCCATGGCGTTTGACTGCTAGTTGATGTTCATGCAGGCGAAGATGAAGAGAGCATCCGTTTTGTCCAATGTAGTGTTTTTCACAGTTGGCACATTGTGTTTTGTAGATGATGTTTGATTTGTCTTCTTTTGTTATTTCATCCTTTGCTTTGCATAGGATTGATTAGTATGCCTTTTATGTATGGCGGTGTTATCTTTTTGTTGATTTTTGTGCTTGGCTTGGTTTCTGATGATGCATGCGGCTGGTGTTTTTTGATGAAGTTGACTAGGTAGCCTGGGCATGAAATTAGTCACCCGAATGACCACAACTTAACCAAAAGAATTTAATTAGTGTCTTGGACATTTGTGGAAGCCCATTTTCAATGATACAATCAGTAACCTTTGATTTTTATGCATAAATGATTAAGTTCGGGCTGAAGTCATTGCTAGTACTCAAGGATATTCATTTTCAAAGACTTCACAGATTCCCCTGCATAGTGTGGAATGCAATACATTGTTAGACTTCTCATGAATTGATCAGCTAATTCATGTTCCAGATACTTGCCAAGTACTAGTGCATTATCTTTGGTTATGCTATAGCCCCGTTATTTCTGAGGTGTAATTTAACACACATTAGTTAGTCTTGAAGGATCATCTTGACTAAGTATGGTAATTGAAAGTACTTAAAATGAAATTATTACTAGTGGCTCCCGGAATACCGCAGTATAAGGCAGGTAGACCTTTCGTAAGTACCTAGTTAATCGAAAGACTGTATACATTTTTTACTTAAACATCCGTCTTCTTGTTTAAACGATTTCATCATTGATTACTTCGCGTACGGCATGTCAATTCATCACTGAAAGACTTTATCTACTTTCACCTGCGTGTCCTTGAATTTTGTAACAGTTATAGAATTGATGTTTGTTTTGAAGGACTAGATTTGTTATGTTTGAGCGTCAGAATGAGTGGGCTTCGGAATCGTGCGTAATTCTTCGCAAGTCGATTTCGTGGTTGACGCGTTATCGAGCATTCTAGTAGAACCGTTTTCATTGGTCAATAAGGAAAGCTATCCTCGAAACATTCTCAAATTTTCTAGACCCAGGGTAGATAGTCGGCAGTCAATGATGAGTATTTGACAAGTTAAGACTAAAGATTTATCGTCTTTAATAAGGAAATCATAACACTCGAGAATAGGTAGTTTATGACTTGTGATATTCTAGACGAGAACCTCAATAAGTTTAATTATAGCGTCGCGATTTAATGACTTCAACTTCGCGACTGAAGTGATGGACATTATTCTGACACTGTCAACAATAATGTGATGAAAATCACCACCGGATGAATACAATCGGTTTCGAATATGAAGTGACTTACTCGGTATTGTGAATAAGGTTGGTATTTGATTGCTATAATAACAGTGTTTGGTATCACTTGCGAAGAAATGAACAATGGTTTCACAAACTGACTTGATGAGTCCCACTTAGCCACACTTGAGGCATTCAGCATGACGAAAGATACATGAATCACATGAATGAAATTTACCACAGGCTAAACATTTACTGTTCATGTGCTCGCCTGTGTAGCCTGCTTTGCTAAGCATTAGAGCTGTTCACTGACTGGAGATCAAGGATTAAAGATTTATCGTCTCTAATCAGTAAATTACAGCACTTGTGAATAAGAAATATATGACTCCTCAAACTAGAAATCGAACCTTTGTTAGGTTTAATGATGGCATGAGGTAATAATGACTTCAAATTTTCAACTGAACTGACAGATTTGATACCTATCGGAATTGGGGTTTGTGGAGAATTTAGTAGTAGTCCTTGAATTCGTGAGTTGATCTAAGCTAGATCACCATTGAAAATCTGAAATCTCTGGAACGTTTAGAGTAAGACTATATCCTCCAAGCTCTATAAATCTCAACGATTAAAATAGGCTATTTGATATGTAGTCATTACGCCTGGAACTGAGAGTTAATTGTATACTGTATGTAGACGCGGGTCTTCCGATTTATCGGAATGGCGCCTTATAGGAGGAGTAAAAAACCGCCACCCGAAGGATGGGAGTTGATCGAACCAACAATCGAGGAATTGAACAGGAAGATGCGTGAAGCTGAAACTGACCCTCATGAGGGGAAACGTAAAGTTGAGGCTGAATGGCCAATATTTCGCATCCATCATAAGAGGTCTCGGTTCATATATGACTTGTATTATAAACGAAAAGCTATTTCTAAAGTAGGTCATACCCATTATCTTCCTAATAAATTCAGGAGCTGTATGAATTCTGCATCAAAGAGAAGATAGCCGATGCAAATCTGATCGCCAAATGGAAAAAGCAAGGATACGAGAACTTATGTTGCTTAAGGTGCATCCAGTCTAGGGATACAAATTTTGGAACTAATTGCGTATGTCGAGTACCAAAGTCAAAGTTAGAAGAAGGTAAAGTTGTTGAGTGTCAAAGTTGCGGTTGCCGTGGCTGCTCGGGCTAATCAATGAGTTTGCATGTACTAAAATTCTTCTATGTACCTACAACTTAACGTATTTGAATTTTAGTGTTACCTATTCACTTGGTTCTGTATATATATATTCAAAACGTAGCTGGCCTTCCTACACCAGCTCACTCTTCAATATGTGGACAGTCATTTTACACAGTTTCTTACCTGATAATAGATATATCAAATGAAGTCATCTATATCATTATAATGATATACAGTCTATATTTTTTGAATTTTGCTTACTATTCCTATTTGGTTTGTTAACTTATGGTTTGTTCTCAATGTATGTAATACGTTCACATTGTTGCATTAAAAACTGAGGGTATAACGTTAGTTTTCTAATTTTGTAACTTCTAATATTGAAGGCGGTTGGCTAACGTCAAATTCCTTCATTAGTCCATTTAAAGTGCCTAGTCATCATATGTTAGGTATTGCATACGTCGTTTGGGTGTTTTACTTGCTATTTGAACTGCATATACCTATGTTATAAGTTGTTATACATGTAGTCTTAGCATATTATAGGTCTCGAACTTTGAATTAAGCCGGTGAGATTCTCGATTACTGACTTGAAGGGTTGCTGGGATATCTAGGTGAACTCATAATCGGATAACTCTTCTTTAAATCCATTTGTAGCTCACAAATCAGCTCTGTAAGCGAGTTATTTGTCGGGTCACCTCAATCAATTCAGTGTCTAGTTAATCATTTTCACTTCTGTAACGAAATCGACATAGTTTATCATAATGTTTCGTAACTATCAGGTTTTGGGTCACTAAAATCTACGCCATATGGTAGCAAAATGGTATACTTTTTCCTCATTTGAAACCGACATATATTTTTTGAATATGAATATTTTCACTCACCATTCAGAAAACGTTCCTGTATTATGATTTTGAATAGTCATACTGTTTACTTATCAGCAGGCTTAAATCTCTAGTTCTTAATTAAAATACTTTCGCTAAACAATCGTGAGAAAGCTTATACACTATCCCACTATTTATGCATAACAATTTCAGTTTGTGTTTGATTTACGACATAATTCTTGATTGATAATCTCTTCATTGAAAATGGCCTCCAAACTAGGAAGTGTTGGGCATCGAAAGTCCATCTGTCTTCGTAATCGCACTTCAAAAACACTAGTAGTCAGAGACAGGTTTCATAACTGCCGCAGCATTGTTCAATCTACTGTTATATTCTCTCGTCCTTTGACTGTTAGTTACATCTCATTGTTGACAGATTTGTTTCCTTTATTTGTACCGAAATCTCCTCGGATACTGAAAGTCCAAAATGGATATTTATGAAGAATTAGAACAAAACTGGTTGTTTCATACTCTTGTTCACTGGTCTTTTTCGAGAGACGTGTTTTGTGATTTTTCTCTACAAACAGAAAAATTAAGTCTATACCAAGATAATAAAGATACGTGGACTACCTCTAGTATCAAGATTTTAAATGTACTACCCATTATTCCTGCTCTAATAACTTTAGGTAACTGCTTGTAACCTGCATAGTAGTTCTGCGTAATTGATCTATCTTTGTACTATAAGCTAATTAGATTTAGATTTTCGGATATGATCCCAATCTTTTCTCATGACTTTACAATACATCCACGACCTATTGGGAACCCAGCCTGCTCCTCACTAGTCAGTCATAGGTTTTAGACAATCTGCAAAGCATGATGGTAGCCAATTATTTGGAAGTATTCTTATCCCCTTATACCTGTCACATTGGTGACTGGAGCCCTTTTTAAAGATGAGAATGACAATCGCCGTTCAGTCAGTCAGTCAGCTACAACGTAGAACCATGCACTTATGTGCATCGGTCCAGGTTGCCATACCGCATCAGCACAACAAGATGAACACCGGATTCATAACAGTGGTTAGGTAAAAGGTGGTAATATATAAGAGAAAGATTGCATATAGAGATATAGTACAAGAAGAAAGAATTGGTTAGTAGAAAGAAAGATATGAAGCGATTTTAATCTCTTAGTTTAAGGGAAGAAACCGAGTGTATACACCGACGCCATTGTGATCGATTCTGAGCCATGTCACCAAGAGTCTCCAACCATTGGTTACGATAGTCACGCGGACCCCAACCAAGTAGTCTGCATCTACCAACATGGCTCAGACTAGAAGTTAGTGACTTCAAGCACTGATGCCACGTTTTGGTTTGGCCGCCCCTAACTTTCTTCCAACCATCCCCAACACCGGATAGCATTGCACGTCGTGGTAATCGGTGTTCAGGCATACGTAACACGTGGCCCAACCATCTCAGTCGATGAAGATTCATAACCTCATCAACTGATTTACCATTCTTTCCTAATACCCTGCGTCTAACCTCACTATTACTTACCCGATTATCCCAGCAGACGCCAGCAATATTTCTAAGGCATCTGTGGTCAAATACTAGCAGCTTGCGAGTATCTTCTACTCTTAATGGCCATGTTTCGCTACCGTAAAGTAAAACAGAACGGACTGCCGCGCAGTATACTCGTCCTTTTATTGATAGACGGATATCTCGCCTTCGCCAAAGGTGACGTAAGTTGGCAAAAGCCAAACGCGCTTTTCGAATCCGTGCTGAGATTTCGTCCGATACCAACCCATCAGGGCTGATCAGACTTCCAAGATAAGTGAAGTTGTCAACGCGTTCGACTACTTCACTCCCTATCCTTAGTTCAGGTGTTAACGCAGACCAGTCCTGAAGCAACAACTTGCATTTCGAGGGAGAGAAGCGCATTCCAAACATTCTGGCATTGTTGCTCAGTGCTACCAAAAGACTCTGCATTTTGTCAGCGTCTTCACCAAACAGGACTATGTCATCTGCGTATTCTAAGTCGATAAGTGGACCTCCTGGAAGGAGACCAATACCCGAGAACTCAGTCGACGAGAAAGTTATTTCCATCAGTAGGTCTATGATGAAGTTAAACAAAAATGGGGAAAGTGGACATCCTTGACGGACACCACTTGAGGTTGCAAAAGTAGATGACAGTTCGCCATAAGCTCTCACTCGACTAGTAGTGTTCGAGTAAAGAGCCTTCACAAGGTTTATGTACTTCTGAGGTACGCCTTTCAATGACAGACACTGCCACAGAACCTCGCGGTCTACCGAGTCAAATGCTGCTTTTAAGTCAAGAAAGACCACCATCGTCGGACGCCGATAAGTGTGCCTGTGTTCTAGAACCTGACGAATGGTGAATATGTGGTCGATGCAGCCACGACCAGGTCTGAAACCAGCTTGGTTTTCTCGTGTTTGCAGTTCACGAGTCTTAGTTAGGCGTCTGATAATTATCGAGGCTAGTATTTTAGATATTATATTAGTTAAACTAATCCCTCTGTGGTTGTCACAGGATGATTTTGACCCTTTCTTATATATTGGGACGATAAGTGATTGTGACCAGTCAGATGGAATAACGTCTAACTCCCAGATCTTAGCTAAAATATTAGTCATCCTAATCGCTAAAATTGGACCACCATCTTTAAAGACTTCTGGAACCAGTCCATCTGGTCCAGCTGCCCTTCCTCGTTTCAGATTATCTATAGCCTTTTGAACTTCAGCAAGAGTTGGGGGACCTACTTCAATGTTCCATTCACGCTGTCTGGGAATGGAGGGTAGTTGTAGAGTCGCTGAAGGCCAGCTGAACTGTTCCCTAAAGTGTTCCGCCCATCGTTCTAAACGTCTGGACTGGGAATAGATGAGAGTATCGTCTTTTTCCGATATAATCTCACTTACACTTGACTTATTAATTCCAGTTTCTTTTATTAGTCTGTAAAGTTGTCTTGTGTTCCCTATAGTCGCCGCCTTTTCCATCTCTTTTGCTTTCGTTGCCCACCACTGCTCACGGTCGTTTCTTAAACTTTTTCTTAACCTAGATCTGATTTGTTGTCGCTCTTCATCATGTTCGGAACCTGATGGGACAAATTTGCGAGAATCCATCAGTGTGATAGACTTTGAAGAAATCCACTGGTTCTTTGAAACTCTGTGGTTTAAGTTGCTAATAGATGTCACTGCTGCTTCCACAGCTGCTTGTATGTCTTTCCAAGCAACATCTGGGTCAGCCTCGTGTTCAGAACTACTTAAGTGTGAACTCAGTTGTTCTTGGAACCTATTTTTGGTTTTCTCGTTGCTCAATTCAGTTCTAATTGGTCTTTTTAATGTGGCTTTTTTGCGTCCGGTGAGGCGCAAGCAGATGCGTGCCCGTATTAGGGCATGATCGGAGTCCAAGCAGGTACTCCAGAATGAGCGACAATCTTCTACCGACCCTCTCCAACGATGACTGATGGCAATATGGTCTATTTGAGTCCATCGTTGGTTTGGTGTAGGGGGTCGCCATGTTAGACGATGTCTCTCCTTATGCTTAAAATTTGTGTTTGCTAAAAATAAGCGATTGTCTGAGCACAGTTGCAGCAGACGATCACCATTATCTGTTCGCTGTGCCGGAATGCTAAAATATCCACCTAAATGCCTTTCTGTTTGGTTTAAGCTACCTATCTGCGCATTAAAGTCACCCCCTACGAGTACTATGTCTGAGCGTTTAGCTTTCTGAAGAAGTTCAGAAAGCTTCCTGTAAAATTCATCCTTCACTTCATCGGAGCTGCAGTCAGTGGGAGCGTAGGCAGAAACGACAAAAAGGCAACGACGTGTGTCCCTATCCTTCCGAGTTCTTATGGAGCCGTTTAGCCGAACAGCACATAGACGACTGTTGATGGGGATCCACTCTAGCAGTGCTTGTTCCGCCCTCATGCTTAGTGCTATGCCTACACCTGCCAGTCCACGAGAACTGGCCATCGGGTCACCAGATACACGTAGGGTGTATCTCGTTGGCTCTCCGTTTTGCCGAGGTGAGGTCAAGTGAATGACCACACTGGAATCCTGTATGCGTGTTTCGGAGACACAGCATACATCGATGGAAAGAGACTCTAGGGTTTTAGCCAAGGAAGCCTGCTGACCGATTTGACATAAAGTGCGTACGTTGAAAGCTCCAATGTGTAGTTTGGAGCGAGGTTTCAGTAGACCTGGGACAGAGTTTTGAGCACTAGAATCGTTGGCTATGGTGACACTTGAGGAAGAAGCCGAAGGAGGAAGTTTAGGGTTGAAAGTCGATGTAGGAGGAATAATAGGAATTGAAGAGGAAGGTTGATTATGAATACAGTGGTCTTGGGTGCTGTTAGAGGTATGAGGGCGGTTATCACTTCCCGGTTGCCCACACCGTGGAAGGGTTCTTCTGGAGGTACCTGAAAAGGAAATTGGATTAGAGGCGGTCTCGGCGACCTGAGAGCGTGACCGCAGTGCCCAAGGGACAACTGCTTGAGGCCGGTCGCGCACGGCCTTTCCGTGGAGGGTTTTTGACATGTTAGCTCCGTTCTTCAAAGGGCCTTACCGCCGGAGACGGAAATCCGTGAGGTAAGGTGAGGTGTGCATTTTTAGGGTCGACCTTTTCTAACCCCACCCCTCCTTGTGGGAAGGCAGCATCGCTGTCATGCTGGTTGTCTGAAGGAAACACCTTACTGCTGTCACACCTCTGTACAGTCAGCAGTACGACTTCGCCTTCGGACCTTAGGTTTGTTGCTTTTAGTCTTACCGCTCTTCAACCGACCTGTCTGACATGGTAGGACCTTGAGGAACGGTTGTTCCAGCCAGTATAGCTCGGTTGCTTCATCACGATAGGCAAGCCCGACCACCACGTCAAGGTAGCAACAACGGTCGGGACAATCGCCGTTACTAAAACACTTTCTCCCCGAACAATTCAGTTTTCGGTTTAGGAGTTTTCCAGTATCCTTAGGAAGAGCTAAGCGTTAGGTCATCTAGGCCTGGTGACGGCTTTGCAAATTGAAGTTTCCTTAGATGGGTCAGTGATCACTGGTCAGAAAAATCATGGCAACCTGGTGGACGCTTTGGAGACGGCAGATTAGCTGAAATGTCACACGAAATACACTCTATTTTCCGAAGTTCCTTTGAACGTTACGAAATCCCTGTGATGGATTAGTATCTCAACATGGATAAAAACATTCCATCGCTCTTACAAACTATCGTCATTTGTGTTGTTTGTAAGATAACTGTCGGCTGTTTAAAAGACGATAAAATCACAGGTTCCGTTTTCGATTACTTTATGGTTTTGAAATATAGAATAGAAGTCATGCGTAGTATACCGTTTTTTGATCAACTGTGTCTTTGAGACTTTGGTTGTGTATCACTGAATAGCGTAGCAAATAATCCTGTCGTTAGGTGTGGGGTGCTAGGCAGTTGTTGTGAATTGGTTGGAGGCTGTGAATTCTGATCAACTGAGTCGTGTTACATATGACCAACCACCACCTACAACGGTTTGCAATGTTGGCTGGTTAGTGTATAGAGGTGCCTCAAAAAGATATTGTATCAAACCATGAAGTTGTTAAAATTGTATCTGATTCGTACTGAAGGATGCAGACTACCTGGTCGAGTCCATGTCATCAGTTATTGGAGAAGTTGGATGATATGACCCAGAACCACAGTGGTCCAGATATATCCAATCATTATCTTCCTGTTATAACTGGGAATTTGATCAAACCACGTCCTTACAGTTGCATTTGTCTAGTCGTTCAATTAATATCCAGATATCGATAATAAGAGTATAATAACAAACACATTGAGTGAGTTGGTCAATCATGGCTTACAATGTCTAGACGTATCACTTCCCTTGAGTTTTGAGCTTCAGTATTAATTCATACGTCTTGTTTAATTCTTCCCTTCTCGAGCCGTGTTCCCTATTATTTTCTGACTATCGTTAATACTACTATTATTTCTCTACTTTTTAATTTAATCTCATTTCGCTGACATGGAATATTGACTTGGGTTGACCGACATTTTTATCAGGCTCAATGTTTAAACTGATTAATAAATATGTGAATGCATTTCGACGTACATAAACTTGATACATTAAGTTACTTATATGTCATCTAGCTGCTGTAGTAACTCTTACTATTTAATTTAATTCTACCGGACAATCTTTAGTTAGTCCCGTAAACCGATTATATTGCCTAGCAAGCTACTTCCCTTTTGGTATTAAATTTGTCACTTACCATCATTTAGCAGTCAATGTATTCTTTCTACCACACTATATGCAACAGAATGATAAATAGCTGTTTGAATCCTACAAGTTACTCTGTCTACTGAAATAGCTTTCTAACTGTGAACCCCTGCTTACAGTAATTATCGTTCGTACGTACGTTGAAGATTCGATGTTAGAAGATATTCTTTACAACTACTGCAGAAATTTGTTTTAGGGACATCACAACCAACCTGGTAAATTACTCGCTAAAGTTGGAAATTAAATTTCCTACTTGATAAGATATTACAAATGTATCATTATAAAAAATTGTTAGTAATGCGCAATCTCCGATTACAACATATGAAAAGCAAATCAATATCGACTGGGTTTGCATTGCGTTACAGTAAATTATTCAGTGTGAACGCTATCCATGTAATTTCAAGATATTTATGGTAACGATAATCACTCAGTTTGAATATGCTAGTCATTTTTGTTGATCTATGACCGATAAACTTAATGCACTTGGATTGATTATACTGGGTTAATATAAAAAAGCTTCATCCACTAAACTGATGCTTTTACTCTAGTTAGTGGGGTAGGAAAAATTAAAGGATACAAGGGATCTTCTTTACAATCGGAGCAATGAAATTATTAGCACAGCGTACAAACCTATCAAGAATTCACTGAATGCTCACTTCAAATCTTGACAATAAAACTGTTGGAGAGAGGTAATGTTTTGATCATATCAAGATGCATTAATCATATCTATGGACTTTTACAGAGAATTTAACTGCAGAAAGAATGACGTGTTAAGTAAAGAGACCAAGGTGAAAACTAGATCTTACTTGACGTTATAAGCAAATTTCAAAGTGGAAACTAAGTAAAAAATTTCATACATTTTTAAGGCCATTATTAAGAAAGCTAAATCTACCTAAATTAAGGTGTTTTGCTACACGTAATTATAATTTCGTATAAGTTGAGTTCTTTTATATACCATTAAGAATAAGACCACAAACTTCGTTACTGTATTCATCATACGACCGATAAGCCAAAGTAGTCGGAAGTATCTTCGCATTATCTAATCATTATATCAGTAAGACGCAAACCAAAGTGTATCATAAACCATAAATCTCAGTCAGTAACGACGTAGAACTTCGTACGTACGTACATCAGTTTGAGTTGCCACACTACATTAGCACAGAGATCCAGTTGTCGATTCAAATCCCGTAGTGGTAGAGGCGGTAAGATTATAAGCAGTAATCGGAAAGATTAGGGTTTGAAGATATTATTCAAGGAGTATAATCCAGTAAAATAAATTTGGGAAGAGGAAAAAAGAGACAAGGAGGATTCAGGAGATTAGAATTTGGAAGAACACAGAGTGGATACACCTGCGCCATTGCAAACGATTTTGAGCCATGTCATTCAGGGTCTCTAACCATCGGTTGTTATCATCTCGCGGTCCCCAACCAGATAATCTACACCTACCAACATGGCTCAGTCCACTTGTCGGTGACTTCATGGACTTGTGTCATGTTTTGGTCTGACCGCCCCTAGCTTTCTTCCAACCTACTCCTATACTATTGAGCATCGCATGTCGAGGCAGTCGGTGGTTGGGCATACGTAACACGTGCCCCAGCCATCTCAACTGACGAAGTTTCACTACTTCATCAATTGATTTGCTATCATTACCTCTAGTACCCGGTTCCTAACAACTGCGTTACTTACTCGATGGTTCCAGTATATACGAGCAATGTTTCGAAGTTACTTATGGTTAAATACTAGTAATATACGAATATCCTCTACTCTTACCGGCCATGTTTCACTGCCATAAAGTAGGACGGAACGAACCGTTGCACAGTAAACACGTCCTTTGATTGATAGACGGATATCTCGCCTACGCCATAAATGACGCAAGTTGGCAAAATCTACATAAGCACTAGCACGTTTCTGAATAAGAATGGGTATGACAAATATTTAGTTAATAGATATGACAGTAACTGGTTAGCCAAAAAAACAACGCTTAGCTGTTACTGTATTAGCGTTTCATTAAATTATTGTTCGTTAAGCATTCACCAAAGAACGTGGTTATCCGCGTAGTATATTTCTGTTTCCCTGGCCCCATCTTAACAGTATGAAGTACATGTTATTTAAATTAATGAGCGAATAGTTGAATTTTTTAATTGCTATTATAAGCTTATGGATAAAATATTACGTAACTAACTGAATACTATGGTCATTTATTAAAGGTCAGGTTGTTTGCATTATAATGAAGGTGAAATATCTCATTCAACTCACAAACCCTTAGTTCTTTATTTCTTCGATTTGTCTATAGATATGGCTAACAACAATCGAGTAAATATTCTCTAAATTTCACTTCAATACGACGCCTCATAGCGATTAACTCCAATTTTTCAGGACTTTCGATGGAGTAGGTAAATAAACAAAACGTCAAAAATGACAGCTCCTTGTTCTACTTATTTACACTACGTGGAAAATTTATGTACGTAAAAGAATGAGTAAACATAAGATTTAAGTTGTAGATGCTACTCTCCATCGATAAATTGAAAACGTTTTCATTTTTTAATGGAGAATTAACTATTTATAGATCACTGATTTATTCGAGCTATAAATTTGTAAACGACCAGATTAAATTCGTCTGTTATTGAGCATCATTTAATGATAGATATATGAGATACTGTTAAATGTTTTATCTCGGTGTAATTGACCACTTGTAAAGATTCATATTTTGAGATGGTGGAGAAGATTTGTAGCTCAGGTGGATGATTTTGGTGGAGTTTTGTTCACTGAGCTGGATGGTTTGGTCGTGGAGCTTTCATCGTTCTTCTGAACGACATCATCAGCACAAACTTCAAATAGAAGTGAAGTGTTCGAATTTCTCCATATGTGTTTCACAGCTTGTTCTGTGCACCTCGATGTTGATTGGTTCTTGTTGACCTTAAATTTATCATTGTTTGCTTCTTTGTTTTGATTGTGTCTCCCATTGGTTTGATTTTCGTTCCTATATTTATGCATGATTTTTCTGATTGGTTGATAAATTGGATTGATTTCAATATGTTTGCTGATTGACCTGAGTGCCAGGCTTCTAAAAATTCTCTGGTATTTTTGGAGTTTCCTCTGTCTAAGATTTCTACATTTTCCCAATCGAATGAGTGTCCGTAGTTATCCACGTGTATTGATATAAGTGAAGAGATATCATGGCGTTTGACTGCTAATTGATGTTCATGTAAGCGTAGATGGAGGGGGCGTCCGCTTTGTCCGATGTAGTGTTTGTCGCAGTTGGTACAATTTATTTTGTAGATGATGTTTGATTTGTTTTCCTTTGTTATTTCATCCTTTTGTTTGCATAGGATTGATTGTAGTGATTTTGTTGGTTTGTGTGCCACACCTATCCCGAAGTTTTTCAGCAGTCTCGTTGCGGTTTCTGATATTCCTTTTATGTACGGTAGGGTGATCCTTTTGTTGATTTTTGTGCTTGACTTGGGTTCTAATGCTGTGTGCCGTTGGTGCTTTTTGATGAAGTTGATTGGGTAGCCGTTCTTTTGAAATATGTCCTTCAGGTGATTCTCTTCATTTTTTCGTGCTGCCAATGTGCTGCAGTGTGTCCTCGCCCTCTTGAATAATGTGTGTACGCAGTTGATTTTGTGAGCTCTTGGGTTGTTGCTGTTGTAGTTGAGAATTTGATCTGTATGGGTCGGTTTCCTATATACTTGAGTTTCCAGTTTTCCTGAGTCAGTTCTAGTGATCACTATATCCAAGAATGCTGGTTGGTTGTTTGACTCTTGTTCCATTGTGAACTTGATGTCATTAAAAACGTTGTTGATCAGTTTGTATGTGTTTTCCAGTTCATTCTTTTTGACGATGACGAAGGTGTCATCTACGTAGCGAATCCAAATTTTTGGCTTGATCACTGGTAATATCGTGGCTTCTAGTCTTTGCATCACTGCCTCTGCGATCAGTCCTGATATTGGTGATCCAATTTATCAACCAATCAGAAAAATCATGCATAAATATAGGAACGAAAATCAAACCAATGGGAGACACAACCAAAACAAAGAAGTAAACAATGATAAATTTAAGGTCAACAAGAACCAATCAACATCGAGGTGCACAGAACAAGCTGTGAAACACATATGGAGAAATTCGAACACTTCACTTCTATTTGAAGTTTGTGCTGATGATGTCGTTCAGAAGAACGATGAAAGCTCCACGACCAAACCATCCAGCTCAGAGAACAAAACTCCACCAAAAAGATTCATATTCAATATTAAAGGTCCTACATAGGTAGGTGCGCATAAAATAATAGATCTTGAAATTTCGCTAAAACGAACTTATTATTCTGAAAAAAATTTGAACAACTGAGCTACATTTTGAGAAAATAATATTATATATGTTAACAAATAGCAATTAACTTAGGAAAAAGTCTTAGTTGTATTTATGTTCACATTAATAATCTTTGGTATCGACACTCTAGAAATCTGAGATAATTTGAAATTTCATATTGAATATCTTCTTTTTCTGATATAGATAAATGTTGATTTGTGTTCATTGTTTGGTATGCTTTTGATATAATTTGTAATTGTCTGAATAATTCATGTTCCAAACGATCGTTTACTGTTAAATAACCGTTTTTCTTGGTATTTTTCCATTTTAAATTTGATATATCATGTCTCATATCTGTTACAGTAGTGCAATGTGAGGATTTCGTTGAAATGGATGCATCCAAATCAGTCTGGTTATTTTGGGTCTTCATTATCTAGTAGTACATAAATGAACAATATTTAAGTTTTTCGTTCAATATTTCAGTGCTGTTTATTGAATTAAGATGATATCGCTTCTCAAATTTTGATTATGAGTGCATAATTATTTCTGGTAATACAGTAATCAATTATTCACCTAATGTGTCCGTTGAATGTACAATGAAACTTTTGTGTTCATAATTCTATTCTATTCAGGTACTGAGTTGATAGAAGTAAAAATCACACTCAATTTTATGTTAGCTCAACGTAATATTGATAATTGTTTGTTAGGAATTTTACGAATATGAAATGGCTCATTATATACAATGATCTCATTTCAAGAAAACCCTCCTCCTAGCTAACAAACAGTTGAAGAACAACTTACTTGTCTTTGCAAATTTTGAAAATTCAAACTGATATTTTTATCAATTTGTTCTAAATCTCCAGTATCACTCATTGTCATAGTCTTTCTGTTGTTAGTTTTTTCATCATCATCATTGCTTATATTTTCTTCTTCAATGTATGAATTCAGAAGTTCTTCAGCTCGATCCAGTATCTCTTGAGGAAGTGCAGTAAGCCTGGCTAATTTAATACCTGATTTTATAAAGAAAAAACTTCCAACTGAAGTAACAACATTAGTGGTTATGATGTTAATCTCAAATGCATAGAGCTTGACATTACAATCAGTGATTTCCAATGATTAAAAATTCTTTGATTGTGTGTATTTATACATCTAAAACTGACCCAAATTGTTGAATGGTACCCAACCATCAATTATAACTAACTTCCTACGTATTTAAGAGAAAAATCAATTTCACACTTTACGAAACATTGGCTATGAAAGAAACCCAAGAAGCTATTGTTTCTTTTGTAATAGGCAGTATACTTTAAAAAAAAACAAATATTGATAATCTATGTAAGAATAGTCTTGATTAAATTTGAGTGGAACATGTGGATGAGGACAACGATTGTAAGAGAATTAGGAAGTTGTTCAAACAGATGTTTATCTATAGGCTAAATATATAAATATTCCCGAAGAGAAAACTAAGAACTTGGAAACAGAATTCTTATGAATAAATTATTAGCATCTTAGTTTATGAACGAAATTGACTATCTGAGCAAAATTCAAATGATAAAGTAAGAAATAAGGAATTCTAATTAAGGTCAGGAAAGGATGTTACGTAACAAACCCTTGGGATCGAGGTCAATAAGGCGGAGGAAGATTGATGACTGAGTCTTCACTAATATAAATTGTGAATAATTGTTTGATGATTAGTGTCAGTGAATGTAGAAAGTGTATCTAAATGACCTCAAAGATTAAAAGTTAAGTAATTTCAACGTTTTGTCTAGCGAATAGGTATATTCTATTTAGTTTGTGACATTTACTACTATTTCACGCCTACGTAACACATTGTAACTTTTGGAAAGACCAATTGATCTAATGTTTTGGAGTCGTTATGTCCAAATGCATTCAACCTTTACAATTATTCACTTGTAACCCGGACTTTTTATGAGGGTGTAGTGCGTATGTTTTATCATCGCTCCCTCTTTCTGTCTTTCATTTTTAGCTTAGTTTTTTTGTCTGACTATAAATGTTGAGTTACGTTTAATAAAGTTGTATAGGCTGGGCAGCTTTTCTCTATACCATATCTCCTACAGTCTGTCCAAAGTAAGTTCTTCCGACTCGATTCGTATTTGACTTTTATTACCACTGTTGTCCAACGGGGTTAGCCTAATTAACCGCATACACAGAATTTATACTATATGGTTTATTTGTCGTCATTAGTTGCTACCAATTTACTTTGAGCGATAAAAGGTGCACAAGAAGAGAAGAAAGGCTGTCTACTTACCATACATTATTTTGGGTGATATTCCTTTGTTTAATTTATAAGTAAAAGTGATTTGACCAAGATCTTGACTGGTTGAATCAATGAATTCAAAATGTTTTAGATGTTGATTCATTTTGAATGTATTTGAATAATTTTCATCCGAGAAACTATGAACTAACGGAGATTCTTCAGTGAAACTGCTGTTATTAGCATATGATGTTTCATAAATACTTCGATTTGATGTACCTATATTGTGATGTCCATGATAAATATTTAAAAATTCTTCTTGTACTGAAAAATAATAACTATAATAAGAATAGATAAATGAAATAATCATCTGAAAACAATAAAACTAAAATACAAGTTAATTCATAGAATTACTGGTGTGGTGTAATTTACTTATATCCACATAAGTAGTATATAACGATGGTCAAGAATAGAATGTATTTCAATCGTAGATCGAGAAGGAAAAACGGAAATGGAAGGCAATCGGTATGAAATTGAATGAACAATGAAATCTAAGACGATGGACTGATATTTGCAAAAGAAACAGTCAAGTTTGAGACGACGGATTGATATTTTGCAAATTGACTATTTACTGTATGGTTCTCAGATTTTACTATAATGTACTGTAATTCTGTGTCCTCAAAATCAAGTATTTCTAGCTTATATACCATTTCATAACTCAAATGAAAAGTAAATGTATATAATACTCTAAAGGTAAAATAAAACATATAGAATGTGTAAGAACTTTCGTCTAAATTTGATCGTATAGTTTCACAGTAGGAGAGATGGAATATTACTAGCTTTCCCATGGCAACTAATAATTAATAAGTAAACCTTATTCCATTCTATCTATATCGTATTAACTAATTATCAAATATTACATTCAACGGTTAAAATCAGTTATTTTATCTGAATATGTTAATTGACTGGAACACTAAAGTAACACAAACTTTCAATTACAAATACATTCTTCCTCTTTCAATTCATTATTGTTGGGATATTCAGGAAAATATCCTAGAAATTATTCTATTAAGTCTAATGCTATTCTTGGACTTGGAGATGGTATTATTTACTTATTGGTCAGTACTTATTTCACGTGTCATTTTCCTACTGGTTAATTTTGTGTGTGTTATTTATCGTACGATGTGGTCTGCTTGATTAGTATATAAACAGTGTGTTTGAAATATAATGATTCATATCTCCAAGGTTGTGACTTGTGTTCTGGACTCAACTGGCTGGGCTAGACAGGGAAGCGGGGTCAATCAGAACCCTACGCCGTTCTTACGTGTTTGCGCGTCTTTGGTCCGGTCGATAAATTAGCTACCCTCTAATCTGCTGCAGCATCACAGTCATAGCAATTATTTTATCTTGTTTATTTATCTCCATTTAATGCGTGCTGTGACATTTTTAATTCATATTATATATAAAAATTATATGTTTTCTTAATATTCACCGACCGGAGACAAAATATAGTGAATGAAATTTCTTCACCTCACTCACGTATACACATAATCTGTTATCTTAACACTTTTCGTTTCACACCACATGTCTCTTACACACTAATGTAAATATCTACTTTAAACATTGTTAACGTTGATTGGATGACTTATTCAGTATACAGTAAACCAGAGAACCATGTATCTATTTATATTCGATCATTTTGATGTTTTATTATATTTCCTTGAAAAAGTTTGGACTAGAATGCTAGGCGAAACGTTGGATTTACTTCAAATTCTTTCGCTGAGATTTTTACTACATTGACAAGATGAATAACATCTTGAATGATCTTCAAAAATTTCAGAAACTGAATAATCAAAAAGATGTCAATAATAAGATAGAGAGTGAACTGACCCGAACCTTAAAAAAGCTCAGAGATCAACAAATGATTTCAAAAGACGTATATGAAACCATTAAGCCGATAGGTACACATTTACCTAGGTTATACGGATTGCCAAAGATACATAAACCGGATATCCCATTAAGGCCAATTCTGGACATGTATGATTCCCCATATCATACTGTAGCAAAGTGGCTAGTAACTGTTTTAAAACCACTCCATAATCGCCTGGTAAAACATAGTGTTAAGGACGTATTCCATTTCGTTGACAGGATTAAAAACATAAACACGAAAGACCAGACAATGATTTCTTTTGACGTTACATCTCTGTTCACAAATGTTCCACTCAGAGAAACTGTAGAATATATTTGTGAACAACTTAGAGAACAGGAACTAGAAACGACAATCCCTGTAGAGATCATCAAGGAATTATTACTGAAATGCACTATGAATGTACATTTCAAATTCAATGGGGAAATTTACAGACAAATAGATGGTGTCGCGATGGGTTCACCCCTGGGTCCCATATTGGCAGACATTTTCCTTTCTAAACTAGAAAACGGCCCACTGGCACAAGAGATCGATAAATTTTCATTGTACTGTCGATATATGGATGATACATTTATCATTTGTAACGAGCATACGGACTTGATAAGAACACTCGAGCGATTCAATAGAGCTCACTCGTCCATAAAATTCACATGTGAGAAAGAAAATGGGGGTAAATTAGCCTTCCTAGATGTTCTGCTTACAAGGAGAAAAGATGGATCGCTAAAAAGAAACATAAACAGGAAAATGGCCTGGACGGGCCAATATACTAACTTTTTCAGTTTCGTTCCTCTACAACAAAAAAGGAACCTTATCAAGACACTACATCATAGAATCAAGACTATATGCACTATGGATACGATTGAAGATGAAACTAAGACATTGTTTACAACCCTGAAAGAAAACGGATATCCAGAGAAATTTATAAATAAAAACAGCGTATAGAATACTCAACGGTAAATAGGAAGCCTCTATATATACGCTTACAATTCAGAGGTGACGCGCCGAGTGAAATGTTAAGACTCAAGTTAAGTAGATCAATTCAAAGGACTTTTAACGCAGCTAAACTACGACTAGTATTTTCCACACGACCAATAATCACTCCGAGGTTGAAAGATAAATTGCCTAGACTAGCCACCTCCTTCTGTATCTATCAATTCAACTGCTCCTGTGGAGCAAGTTATATTGGCAGATGTTCTAGGAATTTGTACATTCGGGCTCGTGAGCACCTACCCGTGTGGTTAAGCAAAGGTGTTGTCAAAACTGTTAACAGCTCCATCTTAGACCATTTAGTCCAAACAGGACATACAGCCAACATGGAGCAATCTTTTGCAATAATCTATCGTGTCAACATCAGTCTACCTAATTCCGTCAGACTGCGAATCCTACAGATGGCTGAAGCAATTGCTATTAGGATCAAAAAGGCAGAACTTTGTATCCAAAAGAAGTATGTTCAGCCATTCCTTTTACCCTGGCCAACTAGCTAATAATCAATCTTAAAATGTGGTGACGTAATCTGATTAATGTTCATTTTATGTCCCAAACTTATTATTATTACTGTTATTCTTCTTCTTCTTCTTCTTCCTATTATTATTATTATTATTATTATTATTATTATTATTATTATTATTATTATTATTATTATTACTGTTATTATTACTATCATCATTACTATTATTGTCTTTACACTTGATAACCCCTTTTTGATGAATTTATTCAATATCCACCCCTGAATCTACTATATTTGACGTAATTATTTCACATATTACGTAATTTCCGATTTGTAATCACAATATTCTCTCTCTCTCTCTCTTACCCCATATTGACCATATTTATTCTGATCATTTATCTCACAATTTCATTTCGCTTATAAACTGATTCAAGTTAACACTTCATATTAGTCAGCCCCAACATTAACGATTTTATTTTATATAACAAACAATTCCTGATTCACATATTACGATTTCCACATGATGTACTTTGCCTTAAATTTGGCCAATTTTATGGATTATTAATTTGGATTTATAATTGTAGAACCTGATGAGAAATTATTGAAAAGAATATTCTTCGTTCATACAATTGTGTTTTTAAATAAATTCTTCATTTTTAAATAGAATGTGTTCATTAATTCAATCACCACTGAATGAATATGTACTGATTAGACTAATGGATTTTTCTCTAAACTTTACCAGTAATTACATTGTTCTCTGTAACTATATGATGTAAAGACATTGCGAAATTTTCGTGTTATAATTAATGGGGCATCTCGATCCTGATCAATTCATTTCATTTAGTTCACCCAATTAATATTTCGACAACCATTCATAAAAACAAAAATATCGTATAATTATCAAAATTATACTTCACGTTTCTTCGTTATGTAAACTGAATTTCTATTTTATAGACATTTTTAATTAACTTCACTTCCTAGATTTCATCCTTATGTATGTGTGTTTGGATAGATCAAATGTATTTATTTACTTACCCAGTAAACATTTATTATCCACTAACATAATCTGATACTCTTGTAATCAAACCATGACATAGTTTCAAACTGCGCTAATCATTAATGGCTTTTCTCGGGTTATTTTATGATCTTGAAAACTAGTGGTACTATGAATCAATCTTAATACTTATTGTTATAAGTATAAAGTATTCATAGTTTGCATCACGGATTAATTTCATTTAAACAACCACTAAAAACAAGGAAGCACTAAAAAGATATTCCGTCCTATTATCGAACTACTCGTGGAAGCACCCTACTAAGAATTTCCATACTAGGATGTAGCAGCTTCCCAATTCTTCTTGGTTTTTAATGACTGTCAAACTAAGATCAGTCCATGATGTAATCTATGAAATACTATACGAACTTCCCATAGTTATAAACACTATTGAATTGGCGATACTTTAAGGAATTAAAATATCATAATAACCCACACTTCTCTATAGAACAACTAGTCGGGTATAAAGAAAATTAAAATATTGATGGGAATTATGGCATATATATATTGGACCTTGATTAAAAAAAGAATATATTCTACCTTATCATTTCATTATGTATAAGACAAAAAACTGACTTAAATGTGAATTTATTCGATTAGTCGCTTTTGTTCATGAATTATGAATGTAATGCTACTGTCAACTGAAACCCATTCGGTTAATAAATACAAAGAAATCGATGATGACACTTTTATTGAATAAAACTTCAATGACTAACCTCTTCTCAGTTTTCTATTTTAAAATGATATACAGTTAATTCAAATAACTCCTTTGTACAAGGTTATTTGTCTTAGTATGATTATTGATAAAAGTCCATAGGTTCCTTTTATGAATATATTGATAAGACTATTGTTTAATATTTATATTGAATCATTAAAGTTTTGCCTATTTCTCTTTCAGTTTTCATGCCTTCTTTTGTGATTGTCATTCGTTTATGTCTTCAAATATTATGAATTTCAAGAATTAATCTTAACAAATAAATAACTACTGAGGAGTCCTACAATAAGACAGGATAGTCATTCAGTGCTTCCAGGTTTTCCATGATGATCTAGCTTCAATTGACTTATGATCTCAACTAATAAAATAAATAACTGTTAGCTATAATTATGATATCGTTTACAAAATCCATTCTATTGTGTACAATTATTAAATTATATATAAGTGGAAGTAATATATTGAAGTATTGTAATCGAAACCAGATAGTGAACAGCAAAAGATAGACTAGTTTCAATGCATGTTACTTACTTTTCTACATTTGGATAGAATGAAGCTAAGGAGGTCAATTCATAACGATTAGTTGCCAAAAACGTGAAAGCCTGAATTAACAAACAGCGTCAAGCATTTCAGTCATAGGTGATGACATAAGAAAAAAATAAGAGCAAATTATATGACATGAATTTAAAGTTTTGACTTGTATACTTTTTGAGTGTTAGTTCTAACTATTCATCCATTTATGATATGATCATGATCCATCTTGAGAATCAGCTTATTATGGCTAAGTACAATGAATTCCTGTATTGTTAGCTTCAACTGACTATTAAATGATTGTTAAATCATAACAGAACTAGATAACAATTTGGCTGTTATTAAATACTAATGCTCTACTTCTAAAAACCAGAAGAGTTAATAATAAATATATTTTTGTTATATCCCAATCGGTAGAAAAATTGTATTCCTGACGTTTCGTGACTTCATGTAAGCCACTTCATCAGAGTAAATAAAAAAATTTTCTACTCATTCGGATATAACAAAAATATATTTATCACTAACTCTCTATCCAAAGCTCAAATTATTTGAAACTATTAAATCCAACCTTGGTATTGATACCTACAAAAGAATTAAGGGGTTATTATTCAGCTCTTGATGTGACCGAAAAAAAAGGTATTTAAGCTGCATCGAGGCATGTGTGATCGGTTGAATGCTCTAGTTTAAGTGTTGATTATATAGTTCAGATTGTCCATAATAGTATTAATGATCTGCTTACAAATCACATAGTGATAGTGAAATAATAGCTGAGAACAATACTTAACGTTTGTTAATCTAGAATAGTTTTCAAATGCTAATTTGCTTGATTTCCAGAAAATAACACGGCATAGCAAGTAGATAACTTTTAATTACACAGTTCTAATCGTATGACTTCTTTCATTTAATATTATTATAGACAAAATCATAACCACACATCAACATAATTAAGAAATTACAATATAGGGGTAACTATGTCATAAATGAAACGGAATTGAGTAATAGGTCTGTAAAAAAGTAACATCGACCTAAGAAAGGTACAGTACTTGACAACGGTTTATTTATCATAAAAAATGTATGGGTAAGAGAATACATAGATTCAACAATTGAAGTACTCAACGATTAAGCAATAATAATGTGAACAAAAACTATAAATCAAACAGTTCTGAAAGCTCAGCTTGCCTCATATTCACTCCGTTATAGTGAAATTGTCAATAATAATTACTTTTTAGAAGTATTAAAAAATTAAACTAAAACTGCGGAAACTAAACATAAGTAAATGAACTCCAGTGACATTACAAAGTTAGGTATGTGAACAATTTTTAATACGTAGATCCATCTATAAGTTAATGGATTCTATAACTGTGTGAAATCTATGAAGAGAATATATTTTTGATTCCAATCCCGTACTAGAAATAATCATTGAATTTGACTAAAATGGACCTATTATGTTTACTAGATACAGAACAATAAGTATGTGTGTTGCAAAACCTTTTTACATTCTGAACTCACTTTATGTTCCAGTAATGCTTCACAGATAGCCCAGTTGAGATATTCAACTTCATCAGGGTCAGTATCTCAAAGAGAAAAGAATTTTAAGTTTAACGATTAGTGAACATGTTTTGAATATGATGAAATTTTTTCGTCAGAGTTTAAATAATCAAATGCGTACAAATTCCTTACCAAGTTAAAATCATCAGGAAAAAAAGGTTAGTGAGATAAAGTCTATCTATCTAAAGCCCAAAATCATGTCAAACAGTAGTAACGTTGAATCATGTATTGTTAAGCTATCCAAATCAAAAATATTTTCAGAGGTAAATATTTACTGTGAAAATAGATCAAGTCGGAAATTGATGTTGATTAGGTTCATTTTTTGTTTTACTAATAAGAAACTCATAGATGACTAAAAGTATTCATAACACAAAAAGTCATGTTTTTTTTATATTTATAAAGTAAATAACAATTGGTAAGTAATGATAATATTACATCTTCTATGATTAACAAAATAACAATAAATAATACTTTGATTCATTTCCCCAAAAACTATATCATTTAAATGGCTGTGTATTTGAACCAAATCGAGATGACTTCTTTAATCATACAATTCTATAAATACAATCTGATTTCAAACCTGAATAGGTCACCTTAATCTTGTATAACTTCTTAGACTCAATACATTGTTGTCACATCAGTTATAATTGATGATATTAGAAAGTTAAGTATAAAGATTAATGGTTGGATTTATTTCTAACATAGCACAAGTGTAAGCCGAAAAATGAAATAAATGCATAAGTTATACAACAACAAATAAATCAGTTAAAATATTTTGTCAAGAACTTATGTAGATAAGCTACTACAAGTCATTTAGTTTAATAACTGAAAAACATCCATTTAATTAATGACTGTAAATTATCTAAATATTAAACTGAAAAGTTATAACTGGAAACATAAAGTTCTAATATCTTATTGTGGTGCTGTTGGGACGGTATATTCCCAAAATTCATATTTGTAATTTTATCATATCGATTGACTCATCGATTAAATATTTGGAAGGAAGTCACATGATGAACTTATCGACTAAATATTCGAATGCCTGTCGAGTGATGAACTGAATGAGTCATGTTTAAAAAAACATTTTAATATGACAATATCGATTTTATATATTTATATATATATATACGTTCAAAATTGTGTCTGAGCCTTCGCTACTGTTCGCTGCTGCTTGCTTGCTTGCTCGCTCGTTTTCTGGTTGTATGCAGAATATATTTTCCATACCAAGCCTGGACTTCTCCTTCTAGTTAGCGGGGCTGGGACGCGTCAATAGTTAGATTACTGGTCTTTGGTCATTGAGTATTGTTCTCGTTCGCAGTCTAAGTGAACCCGTGAAGCTTCAAACCTAACAATTTGGCGACGGTGATTACGGAAATATGGATCCATCTAAACTTGAATTATTACTCGAGCAGCAGATGAAACTTATTCAAATGTTAGCAGATGCAAAGCTTACATCTAATTCTCAACCAAGCAGTTCTAATCCTATTACTACTGCACCATCAGTTGATGGTATTGCTAACAGTATCTCCGAGTTTCATTACGATCCAGAATCCAATGTCACGTTTGATATGTGGTTTCGACGTTACGAAGACTTGTTCAAATTTGACTTTGCCAACCAGGATGATGCTTGGAAGGTCCGCTTGCTGCTTCGAAAGTTGGGTCCTAGTGAACTAGACAAGTATTGCAATCTAATTCTGCCTTTAAACCCACGCGATCGTTCATTCTCCGACACTGTCCAGTCATTGAGCCAACAATTCGGAGACAATTCCTCACTATTCAATGCGCGCTATCGATGTTTGAAGCTCACTATGAACGAAGATGATGATTTTCTCACACATGTGGGTATTGTCAACCGAGAATGTGAACGCTTCCGATTGAAGTCGCTTACTGAAGATCAATTTAAAGCACTCATTCTCATCTGCAGCCTTCAATCGCAGAAGTTCAGTGATATTAGAACACGTTTGCTAAGTCGATTGGACCAAGACCCAAAACTAACTCTTAATGATATTGCAAATGAATATCAACGTCTAATCAATCTACAGCGTGATACTACAATGGTCCAGCGTGGTGGTTCAAATCGTACCGAAGTTCATGTAGTCCAACAACCACTCAACTCGCATAAATCTGCCCCAGCGACATCTAGTTCAGGTCGACAGACAAAAACAAATCCTCCTGCTCCATGCTGGCACTGCGGTGCATGGCATTTTGTTCGATACTGTCCATATAAGCAACATCGGTGCAGGAAATGTAATGTGGTGGGTCATAAAGATGGTTTTTGTCGAAAAAAGAAGCCGAGCAACTCCAGAGGTACCAGAAAACCTACGCCTAGATCCAACACGAATTCGTTGAGTCTAATAGCAAGCTGTGAGAACTCAACCCCAGTTGAGAGGAAATTTATTACCCTTAATATTAATGGGCACCCTCTTAGATTGCAAATAGACACTGCATCTGATGTAACGATTCTCTCACGAAAATCTTGGATCAGAATGGGAAGACCACGCCTGGTGCCGACAACACAAAAACCGCGAACCGCATGTGGTAATTATCTACGGTTGTTGGGACAACTAGATTGTAAAGTGTCTTTTCATGATTCGACGTTTACCGGGTTATGTTACATTACACCAGCTGATCTTAATCTACTTGGGTTAGACTGGTATGACCGGCTACAGTTAGCTGACGTTCCGTTAAGCACCGTATGCCATCTGGTTGAACAACCTCATGAACCTGAATCATATTCGAAAGAACCAATGACGGAGTTTTCGACCAGCGAACATCATACGGCCGGCGAAGATGCAGTTATTGCCTCCCCATTGACAGAGGACCGCGCACAGTGTCAGCAAGCAGCCAAGTGTAACGCGAAATTATTGCCGGTCCCATGGCCACAGCCTGAGTATCCCTGGTCCAGGATACATGTCGATTTCGCAGGCCCAATTAATGGAATTACCTATCTAGTCGTTGTTGACGCCTTTTCGAAATGGCCAGAAATCGTTCCCGTCGTGCCACCAACGACAACTCAAACGATACAACTTTTGACAGAGATGTTCTCTCGCAACGGGTTACCGGATATAATCGTTTCCGATAATGGTTCGCAATTCACCTCAAGTCAATTTCAAGAATTTTGCGAACGCCTATCGATCAAGCATTTCCGCTCTCCACCTTATCACCCACAGTCAAATGGACAAGCAGAAAGATTTGTAGATACATTCAAGAGAGCTCTAATGAAGTCGAAAGGGGAGGGGACGACAGTAGAAACACTGCAGAATTTCTTGTTTGTTTACCGAACAACACCTAATGATATGCTACCACAGCAGAAGTCCCCGGCAGAGATCCTGATGGGAAGGAAATTGAGGACGATCCACAGTCTCATGTGCCCAAGAACCACACCACCACCATCCCATACCAAATCTCAGAAGCTTCCAGCGTACGAGGTTGGATGCCCCGTGTTCGCTCGAGACTACAGAGCAAATCATGGTCCTTGGATCGAAGCACGTGTGGTTGGAAGACTAGGTCAAGTTATGTACGAGGTAAAGGTGGGAAGAGACACGTGGACTAGACACCGAAACCAACTACGTAAGCGGATTGCCCCAGACCACCCATCAAATGGAGTAAATCTTCCCCTCGACATCTTGCTTGATACTTTCAACTTACCTGCAGCCCCATCACAAGAAGCTCGACAGCAAGCTGATCCCCGTCCCAGAAAGTGGCCTCTCCGTCAGCGGCGAACTACAGTCAAAATGCAAGTCGACCCCAGAAAAGCACGCTATTAAAAAGGGGAGGAGTGTTGGGACGGTATATTCCCAAAAGTCATATTTGTAATTTTATCATATCGATTGACTCATCGATTAAATATTTGGAAGGAAGTCACATGATGAACTTATCGACTAAATATTCGAATGCCTGTCGAGTGATGAACTGAATGAGTCATGTTTAAAAAAACATTTTAATATGACAATATCGATTTTATATATTTATATATATATACGTTCAAAATTGTGTCTGAGCGTTCGCTACTGTTCGCTGCTGCTTGCTTGCTTGCTCGCTCGTTTTCTGGTTGTATGCAGAATATATTTTCCATACCAAGCCTGGACTTCTCCTTCTAGTTAGCGGGGCTGGGACGCGTCAATAGTTAGATTACTGGTCTTTGGTCATTGAGTATTGTTCTCGTTCGCAGTCTAAGTGAACCCGTGAAGCTTCAAACCTAACAGGTGCGTGCTACTTACATTGATATAAGTAGTATATTATGTGAGTCAGTAATGAAATGTCTAGCAGCAGAAGATGAGGGGAGATCAAGAAAGCAAGAGCGGGAATAAAATGCAATTCGTATGAAAATGTAAGAACAATGAAGTCTGAGGCATTACTAATAATGGCATGAGAAAATCTCAAAGCGATCGTTTTCATTTTCTAAGAATAGTAAGTATCGACCAAGTGAGAATAAATAGAAACCACTCGAAACAGTCTTAAGATATTTCTCATATTATGACACTGTCAACTTACTCTTAAATTTTATCAATTAGCTATAAACTGTCTAACTTTGGCTTATTATTATCTCACCACTTTTGATTTCGTCTATTTATAATTCATGCTATTTTATTTTACATGATTTATGAGTTATATGATGCATCATTCTGTTCGAGATCAAACTTCATTTGTAAAAGAAAAAAAAATCATAACCCATTTTAATATTTTTCCTATAAAGAGAACAAGGAACGTATATTGCCACAACGAAATAAACTTACTTTGGCATAAACCATCGATAAGAATAATAGATGATCTGGAGAAATTTTGTAAAATATAAGTTAATTCTCTTATCTGTAATGTAGAAAAAAAAACATTTCAACAGTATTTACGCATGAATTATCATTAGACGTCAATTGGTGTTATATATTTTTGACATTTTATACTTTGTATACATGGTCGATAGCATTCGATCTGCACTAAATAAGGACTTGACACACATGACATTGATCACCACCCAGTGATCAATCAACTGTGATTACATCTCAGTCCTACAGAAGGTCAGTCGTGGCACGGATAGCTCTGACTCAGGTTTTCCTGTCGACTACCTCCAATCACCATCTAATACTTTGTATACATGTATTGTTCTGCATAGTCAATTTAAATTCAAATGAGCGACATCTCAATAAAATCTATTTATCTACAGCATTTTGATACACAAAACTATATTGTGGTATATGCTACTTGTATTGACAGATATAAGTAGTATGTAACACCGGTTAGTTGTAGAGTGTTTACAATAGAAAATTGAATTGAAGAAAACAGAAAAGGAAACTGAAATTAATTCTAATGACAAACAGAATTGAAAAAGTCATAAAGTATATAAAGGATAATTGATGTAAGATGTTCAAATTATTTATTTACTGTATGATTTTCATATAATTTTACATTAATCAATAAATTACTTATCCCCATCATCATGTCTTTGTTCATTACAATATAATCAACAATGTATTGCATTGTTATATGTTTAATATCTTAAATTTTAATTAAGGTATTTAACAAGTAAAATATTAGTAAATTGAGAAATAATTCAAAGTTATAGAATGGCACATAACAACACACTATATCAATTCATGATTGCAAAAAAGCTATAATATAATCAAAGAAAAAATAATTTGAATAAAATGCAATTCAATTGAACAACTTATTTGTAAAGTTTGTATTTTTACAAGTAAAGGAGCAGTATCAGAAATTACGATCAAAAATTGGATTAATATAGAATTTATAGAAAACAATAAGAATGATGTATGCTAACTGACTTACAAATTAAGTGTTAATTATAATTTGATTTCATTAAGAAAAAAAGACATTGAATATTGTGAATAGATAGTGAGAAATATATATAAATGTTATTTAAATAAGCGATTAAATTAAGCATTTGTGTGTAACTATGTAATGAACAAGAACATGGGTGGGGACAATCTGATGTACTTAGCATGACAATTACAGACTATCTCAATAAAATCTAAATACCATATAGTAAATCGTCAATTTACAAAATTTTCAGGCATCAAACCAAACTGGACTGTTTCTGTTGCAAACACCAATCCATTGTCTCTCGTACCATCGTTTATGCGTTTTCTTACAAGTTTCATTGTGTTCTCGCTCTACCTTTCTTGATCTTCGCCATCTTCTGCTGCCGGACATTACGTTCTTTTAACGCATGTTATATACTACTTATATCAATATAAGTAGCTCACACCACAGCTTCATTAACGGTCGATGAAAGCAACTACAGTATTCGTTAAACATTTGAATGTTCTTTATTTAAATGTTTTTGAGATTTTCAGTAAGTACAATTAGTGTATTTTACAAGTCATTTTTAGGTAAAACCCTTAATTTCGAACCATTTGGTTAGAGATCAAAATTCTATATCACTAACATTGGTTTTAATAGTTGAGTTATAAGAAAGTTTTGTTCTTTGTTGTTAACTTTCAACAAATGAATCTAAATACAAGATTAAACCGATAACTCAATATTATTCATTTAATTCTCACCTAGTAATCACATTTATTGACTTGATTTCTCTTATAGGTTCATTTAAAATATTCATCTTTTTCAAATATTACACAGTATAAAATTAATCTAAGAGTTAGTAACACTTAATCACAAATTTTAGTTTAAACTATGAATGAATCATTTACATTGATTGACTTACTTCATTAACAAAACTAGATTCCCCTAAAATTATATCATCTTGTCCTTCTGTATGAAAGAATATTTGATCAGTAACACGTACTGAAGTGAATTCAGCTGGAACAAATGAACCTATTTGTGCTAAAATTTGTATATATGCAATTTGTCTAAGATAAGTTGTTTTTCCACACTAAAAAAAAATAAATACACAGACAAACAAAATATCATAAATGACATATTAAAAGGGGTAGTCGTTTATGAAACAGTATTTATTCTTGATAAATATCTATTTCTTAGATATCCTGTAGTTACTATGAACAATTCAATTTAGGTAAATGTTTCCGAAATTACTAGATACAAATGTAAAATATCTTGATAATAATAATAGAATTTATTAGTTGTAGTATTAGGGCTTATTTAGTATTTCCACATGCGAATCATCATTACATATTAGACGTAAATTTAAGTTAGTTTATAGAAGTTCACTAGGTTCTATAACACCATTTACAACAAAGTTCAGTATCTCAAGAATTGTACACTCAACTTCTTTAACTCACAGTCTTTGTATGAATGTTTTAAAACTTGTTTTGAAAAAGAAAAAGAAAATAATAATCACTTACCATGGGAGGTCCGGTTATAACATGAAAGTTCAAAGCAGGTGATGCATACTACAATGAAATATAAAATAAGAATATTGTGATTATTAAACTTGTATGTTACCGTATGATTTGCCACAGATAATGATTTCTTTTCTTCATCAGTAACAATATTTCGTCCATTTTTAATCCCAAGTATATTATTAAATATTGGGCAAACTATACAAAAGGTAAAAAAAACATTGGTTTACATTAAATCATGAACAAACCATTTTCTTAAGTTTATCATTGCACAACACCACTATTTTCAGAAACATTTTATAAACTTAAATAGTTCATACTTACCATATAATAGATGGAGATTATATTAAATTATATTGAAAGATTAACATAAGCAAGTCTTATGGAGTGAGTTGGGAGAAAGTTAGTGACGGTCATGTTAAAATGTAGCACCCGTCCATGGAGTCATTCATTGTCGATCTGAGCAGAGTTAGTGTATGCAGATAACCTGGTTCGAGTTCGAGCAAGTGCTACATGGCTTATAACCGTTTACAGTGGTTCAGTTGAATTAACTAGTTACTTTAGTCTAGATCTTCAGTTTCATTATTCTTTTGTATTTATCTTTTTTTATTTTCTTTTTTCTAGCCATATCCTTAATTTTACTCGTAAGGGTTTGAGTTATACTCTTGTTGATGTTCACTACTGATCTTTGAGCAGTCCTAATTGGTAATAGGTATAATGTGCGGATTACCTCGATATATCCATTTTGTCTCAAGTTTATACAGAATTGATAAAACAATGTTTAGATTAACTAAAATTAACACACCAATTAAATTGAATAACCATAAAAAGATAGTTCAGTCACATTTTGTTCTCATTTCATGGACTTTTGTAGGTATAAAGATTTTCTATGGTATCAGTAATATCCAAAACTATAAACTACTCGAATATACCTCATAAAAGTAAAAAATTGTTGTGGCCAGTTATATCTGGTATAATTAGCTATCTGTCGTTATCACTCTAATTAACAAGAATGTGAGTTAATTTGAGAACTGATGTTTGACTTTGTTACACCCGAATAATATACATCTTTTATAGAACGGAATTTGGAATGATACCAGTTCTAGTGAAGTGACATCATTGTAGGGAGTATGAATCTATTTACATTCAATAATAATATATGAGATGGATATAAAATATTTCGACGAAAAATATTTGATTCTAAGGTTAACAGAATAACCTTGTAAATTTTGTTACTATTTTCAAAGCCAAGTGAAAAGCTGATTAATATAGCAAAGGAAAACCGTTTGGTTAGATATCAATATTTAAACAGAAATGTATTTTGTACATACCGAAATGATTTCTGAGAGAATAAGTTAATGACATTTTGGCGAATGAGGCTAATAGATCCAGACCTGCGATTACTTCTGACAAACGATAAAACAGTGCCATATCTGGATGCAGTCCAGTAATTAAGTCGCTAATAATTCTAGAATTGATAATTAAAAATAGTTAAAATTTCAATCTACGTTCCTGCAATAATGATTACATACAACATAAGCCTTTGAGATGTCCTGAATTTCCTAATAAGTAATTAATATATATAAACAAGGATATAACTAAGTTCACTTGTTACGACCAGCCTCATATTTATTAGAACAGTAAGTTAAGGTTTGTCAGACGAATGCATCTGCATCCCAAAGTTGGTTTTCACTCCAGGACTTGAACACAGTTCCGTTCTCTTCAAACGCCACTGTGTTATCCATTTAGCTACTGGGTTCGGATAGCCACTCGCTTGTTCAATGGAGGTGAATTTTGATTCATTTGACTGGTTGTTTAAATCGCCCTATCGATGTTTCAACTGATCAACTGCAGTTTTAAACATTAAATGAAAGATTAAAACTACCAATAATAAAAAATTAGTTGACGTCCTAATAAACTACATCCCAGTTTTGATTCTGCAGCATACACCCAATAGATCATTATGACAATACGACGTATTTAAGTCATCTTTATCCCACTTTCAACTTTCTTTTACCACTTGCAAAGTAAAGTTGGTGGCTCATCAAAAATTCCATAGCTTTTAATAAAGTATAAACCTTTTAGAACAACGACTTACTGATCAGCAATATGATATACTTCATAAAGAGATCCTTTAATCCGTTCTGTTTAAAAAATAAAAGGAAAAGCCCATTTTGTCGAAATTCAAACCATTTGTAAATATTCCCCAAAAATTTTAAAGATAACAGTTCTAAGTAATTATTAGCCTAATTTTCAATTATCAGTATCCATTTTTGATTACACTTTCAATATGCATTTAAAAATCAATGTTCTATGGTTCAGGTCCAAACAGATTAAGATTTTAGACTACTTGATTATAAATAAATATCGCACGTTTGTATGCCTAAAATGTAGCTTTAAGAGTAAATTAGTTTGACAGTAACAATACTAATATGAGAAATGAACTTGATTCATCAGAAAAGTAAAGTTTTACAAGACAATAATATTTACTAAAGAAAGCAAATTTTCTGTATGTTTGTATTAAATCAAAAAAACACTATAGTAGTTCCAAATGCTTCAATTGAAAAGAAATTCGACGTTTGCTATTTTTTCACAATCCTAGTAAATAATCCTTTTGTGTTCTATGCTACTGGGCGGCCTGCTTGAGCATCTGGGCTACCTGTTCCTGCCATCTAGATATTTCAATGGAAATAGATATGAAAAAGATGAACAAGAATTGGATGGAATTAGAAAAGGAGTCCCAGGACAGAGTGGGTTGGAGAATGTTGGTCGGCGGCCTATGCTCCATTGGGAGTAACAGGCGTAAGTAAGTAAGTAGTAAAGTAATCTATTCCGCTGCATTTCGGAAAAGTGTACAACCTTTTGTTGTTACAAAAAACTCAATAAGAGACAATATGGTTGCTGGCAATATACAAGGAAAAGAATGTACATTATTCAGATGTTCATTTACTGAACTGCTAATATCTAACTGGTGATCACTCAATATTTATCGCCAGGACCGACCAAGAAGAAAGAAACGGAAACTTGTTGAAATTCTATATTCTACCAAAAATATAATATTAAATAAAGCTGATAATAATAATAATAATAATAAAGTTTGTTGATCGTAAAATTCTTAGAATCATACTAGCTGGAGGGATCTTCATGTGAACCAACTCAATTTCTTCTTCGAACCTTTCAATATACTTGTTTAAATATGTACGAGTACATCCGTAAACACAACTAGCGGTGATTTTAGATAAATATTTACCTGAGATCAGTTTAATGAACAGGTGGTATAATATCGCTAAAAAAATACTTCAGAATAACTACAGTAAATCATCAGATTAGTCGTAATTTAGCATACTGTTTTTCAAAAAAATTTTTAATGCCTTTCAGATTGTATGTGTTTTTCGTTAAGTTCTTCCTATCGACTCACTTTTTAATCTTAGAACTCTCACTTTCTTTGAAAAGCGTTTTATTCAGACTATATTTATAAATAATAAAGTAAAATCAGTATTATTTATCTAATGTATATTTTTCCGTAGTTATTAATGTTTGTATGATACTGAAGATTAAGTGTTCGATTTGAATTTTATTATCAGGTTTCATTAAAAATTCGTCTCCACAAAACCCATTCTGATAATACAAATTAGTCTCTCAGGTAGGTACCACTGAATTGATGAAAAAGATTTTCGAAGCACGCTAATTATCATTGTAAGTAATAAAGGTGTCTCTAACATAAACACGCATAATTACATAGGGTTTTCAAATTCAAGATTCATTTTAGCGTTTTTATGGTTACTTTTCAAACTATCCCCACTTAATCAATATATATATATATATATATATATATATATATATATATATATATATATATATATATATATATATATATATATGTATATAACAGTTGACAAATTAAGCTTTCGGTTTCGTCAAATAACATTTATATAGACATAGACATTGTTTGGTTAAATCCATATAATTTGGTGTGACTATAATTTATGAACGACTTTCAAGTGATGCCAAAGTGACCTTGGGAAATTCACCTACTCACTAGGGTTTAAAGAGTGTTATAAATTAGCGTGAGGAATTAAGATTAGAGCATAAAGTTAGAAGTTAGGGTTAAAGATTAAAGTTTTCATCACGAAATGAAAACAGTTGTAATGCCGAAATGTTATTTACTCATTTAGATTAATGGATTTCATGCCGAAATTCAAGTTCTGAAATCTTTAATTTCATTAGTTCGTTTATAATATATGGTATTCCGGATAATTCATTTATTCCATTATGTTAGTCACCCTCCTTATTCAAATAATTTTTAAGAAAATGGTTTATTTAAATTCTGTCAACATTATAACCTTACCACATTTCGGGAGCGGTTTACATTTGTGAATAAAAATTTTTTTTATGTTAGGTAGTTAAGGCTAGTCGGTAGAAAACCTTGGACCTCTGTTTTGTGTTCGTCGATACCCGGTAAATTGTTGCAACACCGATCGTGAAGAAACGATACTCCTTGTATGAATAACCAGTTCTACAGTCCGATACATTACCCCTGATCCATTTTTTTAGAGAGTGGCCTCAGTAGAAAAAATTAATTTATACGATAGTTTACTAATTTTTGAATGAAGAGAAAGTCGTACTTATTGGAATGTATTTTGTTGAAATAATATGAAATTTGATAGAATTTAATATTACAAAATATCGTAACCTTATTTTCTTGAAAGTTTACTTTCCATAACCTCAATGTGAACCAACTTACCATTCAAACGAATCTAAAAGAAAGATCATAGAAAATCGATGAAGCCTAAATATTCACTTAGTCAAAGTAAAACTTATGTTAATAATGTTAATTAAACATATGTAGAACAATACAGTTTAAATTTTGTTGGAAAAGAATTGAAAAAACCATAACATGTTATATGATTCTTCTTCATGAATTGGGGAATCGTAGAGTAATATGATTTCAGCAGCAGCTTGCGAAATAACTTGGAATTATTTAGAGAAAAATAGCACTCCAAATTGGAATCTGAAAGTTTATATTTTTTGTCTATATAACTGCAGAAGCTAATACATGTTTGTTTTTCAACTTAGGGCCGAAAAGGTTTTTCTGGAATCCGTTTTTGAGTATAGATACTAAGTTTGAGTCCTCAGTTATATATTGACCTCAGTCAGTCAAAATCAGATCGAAACCAACATATGCAAACCTAAAGTCAGTACTCCGTATTATAATGAGCGGAGTGATTCTTAATTATACTAAATAATGAAAAACTGCATAAATCTGTTCATCCCACGTGATGATATCATAATCGCTAAGGGTTAAGTAATTAGAATTTAATTTCACTAACAACCAGCTCTCGTCAATATCCTGATTTTATACATTTTCGTATTACGTATGTGTAACCCGTTTGAAAGTGTCTGTATTTATTAAGCCTTTTCAAAGAAAACATTTGCCCACCTCAGTATTGAAATATGTTAAGTTACATTTAACAGGCGACTAATGTTCAATGTAAATGAGAAGTAATTTTCTCCGCTAGAAACTAGCCTCCAATATGTGCATACATATATTTTTCATGATTTACGAAAAACTATGACAAAATCATGACTCAAAATTAAGCCATATATCATTCATTCCCAGTTTTAACAATGTGTTCGAAAATGAATTATTCTGGTTAAGAAAAATGTATAAACTTCGTTTTTTAAGGTATTTACGAGATCGAACCATGCTGAAGTCTTTCTTTGCTAGTCTGAATTTGATTGAAAAATATTCAAACTGTCCGTTTTATTGCATACTTAAAATTGTTCTTCCCAGTTAGCTTTGTTAGTGAAATTGTTTTCTACGGCATGGGTTTGCTGACCCCATGCCAAACGTTCCTCCTTCACCCGGGCTTGGGATCAGCAGTAACCCTAAAAAAAGAGCTACAACCGGAGTTATTGTATTACACATTTTAGTAAAATTATCAAAATTCATCAGTTTCTTTGTTTGATTGTGTGTGAATTAATTCGATAAATGTAGAACCCATAATTACTTCTCACTTACAGCTTATAAATAATGTCATTCAAAGTAAACTTCCGTATAATATCATGTGACGGTATACAACATGCACGAAATTTTATATAACAAACTAATAAAACTTCTCTAAAATAAAATTTACCAAACTGTGAATAATAAGTTTTCTCAGTAGCACATAAATCATGAACAATAATCATATTATCACTTACAAGTGAATCTGTTGTACAATGTACAACATTTTTTGATACAAATGGTTTTTTAAATTCATCTGGAAGATTTTGAAGTACAGGATTATTGCTAAGGTCGGATGTTATCAGAGTCCTATAAGGATATTTATTATGAACAGTATTTCGATTAGTTCTATGCAATATTTTACATGCTTGGATATTTCCTTGTTGTTCGTCCTCTTCTTCTTCTGCTTCCTCTTCTGCTTCAATAAAGATGTTTTCATTTAATAAATTTGTGTCATTAGACAATGTCGAAGTGCCATAACTGATTTTCGATGACGATGTTTTTGTGTAAGTTTTTAATGATTCTTCAGGTATTTGAATGTAAAATCCACGAGCTTTATTGTGAGATATTCGCAATGGTAGATTATATTGATGTGAAAGTCTGCTAACTTCATCTTTTATGCAGAAAAAAGTAAAAGCGATAATAATAACAAATATTACAAACCAATGTAACAATTTTAAACAGCGATCGATGATAGCCAGCAGTGGAATTCAAGACGCATGTTTCCTGCTGTCTCTGACTAGACAGTTGGATTTGTCTGCATCACAGAGATGGTGTTCACACAGGAACTGGAACCCAGAACCTTTTGTTACAAACTCCATCGAGTTATCTACTTAATTACTGGGTTCAAACAGGCACTGACTTGAGTAATGATGTGAATTTGAATTTTGGTTCATACATACTGGTTACTCGGAACTTCTCATTGATGTCCGGGACCAAAATTGATCAATCTATTTCGGTATATGTGCACCCTGTACAGATGGCCTCGATATTGCCAATAAGTCACAAAGCATTCAAGCAGAGATGATGTTGCACGGACGACAAAGTTTAAGGTTTATAATGACTGTTTAAGATGAAGTATTGCATTATTGTAGTAAACGAGAACATAGGTGGAAATAATAAAATATCCTTAATCACAAAACGACATAATTGATATGTCTTGTCAATTGAATGCTACTTGTTATATCTGGTTGTCGCTAATTGTTGTGTCGGAATCGCTTATTACTCATACTTGAAACGAGGGACCTCTGGAATTTCCACGACACGAAAGTAAGAACATAAAGACTGGTATAAGTAAAGATTTATTCACCCCAAAACACGACGATGACCCTAGACGAAAATACACTCATTTATATATTGATTGTACACCTATTTTGATTAATAATTAAGATGGAATCACAAATATGAAAAATACTCAGTTATAACAAATCACATACTGAGCATAGTTCATGTCAATCGAATACAAGAATATCGTATGTCATGTAGAATAAAAGAAGAGACTCTAATTTATGGACGAGCCAATCAGAAGTGTTTTAGAGATTTCAAGGTTACGGCGCCAACTTCAGTGTTTAATGCTAACGTACGATCGGTTCACAGGGAATTTTGTACAAAACGTGATAATTGGGTGGCTATAACAAACAAAACGGCGGGGCTATAGTTTGTTGACGAATCAGACCTCAGATTTTAACGTGAAAGTCTTTCATCCATTTGGCTAAATAAATTTCTGGCATTATAGCTGATGTCAGTTCGTGATGAAAACCCCATATATAATTCCTAAGGCAAATTACGACAATTATTGTGAACTGGATAATAAAAGCACCAGTAACAGTAGCTGCAGCCAGGTACTACAATATATACAGATGAGTGGAGAGCGTACAGACTCCTACATAGGCTTTGTCATGTGCATCGTGTCGTTATCCACAAGTAGCATTTTGTGCACTCAACAACCGGACTGCACATAAACAATATTGAAGCTATGTGGTCGAGGCTGAAAGAGTTTTTGAGACTTTATCATGGCTCCAGAGGTCTATTATGCTGTAGCCGTATGGATGATTTCCTCTACGATTTTAGAACCTCTGAACCTCTTTCCAACCTTGACAAGTTTTTGAATCACGTATAAGAAGTGTATCTACTTTATTTCTTTGGTTTTGTATAACATATTTTTACTCTATACTGACTGTTTGCTGATTGGCGAATATATCTCAAGGTCGCTTAAAATCCGTCCAAAGGTCGTCCATAAGTTGGAGTCTCGCCGAATAAGATATCATACGAGAAAACAAGACAAATACTACATTGAGCATTCATTACATTGAATCAAAGCGGAAGTAATGTTGAACAAAACTCATAATTAGTAAATCAATCGAAAATTGACTTTTCTTCCCGTCATATGAATAATCCCGTAGTAAAATCTGAGAACCATACAGTAAATTCCTAATTTGCGAGATATCAATCAATTATTTCATATTTGACTGCTCCTTCGCTTCCACACCAATCGTTCTTTGTTATCGTTCTCTTCTCCTCGATTTTCCTAATCTTCTGCCGTCAGTCATTTCACTTTCGAATGGTTATACATGCTACGTATATCTGTCTATATCAGTAGCACACATCATATTATGACAACAAAAGCTTAATAAAAATTATTTCATTTCTGTAATGCTTAATTACATCTTAGTTAAGTTGAAACAATTACTAATTTCAGCCAAAAAAATGCTTTTTCGACTATTCTAAAGACTGTACGAATGTGTTGGTATCAAATAATCATAATGATTTTTTTAATTTGAAAAATATGATGAATGTTATTTACCAACCCGATTCATTTTATAAAAAGAAGTGGAATCTAAAATTTTGTTTCGAAAGGTTTTAGGTACATGTAAAGCTAGTGCTTTTGTGAAGTGATCTATTTCTAAAAGATATAATTGACAGATAATTGATACTAGTAACTCTGTCTCTATGAACAGTTAAAGAATCAAGATCTATTCATTTACTTCACGAATCTTGAAACTCTATTGGTATGAAAGTATAAAACAGTAACCTCCGTCCCTTATAGTTAGCAATGTGAATAATGGTTATACTCTAAGTTTTATCGACAGAAATATTAGGCAAATTAGTTGTTCAGACAATAGAGTACCCGTGTAGTAAACACATGATAGTACGAAATTTAAGACTGATACTTTAGGGTAAGTTCTTAAGAATCGTTGATAAAAACTCATTCGAAGTATTCTAAATTAGTGCACATCTGTGTGAAGAAAAAAACTAACGACTGGCAAAGTCAACATGTATATACATCCTCAATTGCTAATGTAAAGTTGAATACACAGATCGTTTGGCAATAGAAACATTTCTGCACTCAGCAAGACTCAGTAAAATCATAGATTTTAACTTTTTTTTAAATACAGTATAACGTAACCGTACATCATAGGACTGATCATTTGGTACGTTTTATAAGATCAAACCTACCCTAACGTAAGGCATAAGCATACATAGCTTATACATTGCATAACTGCTGGCTATAAGCGATCTAAAACCAAATATATGTATACAAAAACAGTTTATACAATCTATTTGTTTACAATGACCTTAATGACATTAACATTTCATTACTTCTCATTCCATTATTCCTGGGTTTTTTTAATCATTGTTCATCCTTGAGATTAACATATTCCTTACATTATAATTAAACATTACCAACTTGAATTCTGTTACAACTATTCTTATTTGAGATTGTCTGTAATTCTCTTACAGCGAAAAAAAAGTCACATTATAATCTGTCAATATGCAGCTGTATATTTTACCTTCATTTCTTAATATTTTTTTAAGGCTTTGAATGAAACTGATGAAGAATTTAGTTGTTTATCTAAGTAACCACTTAAATAAACTAAACAGAAAACTGATTCTCATTTACTTGTCTGTTATTGATTGATTAATCCAGAACACTTATTTCAGTATTTATGATTGAAATCAAATATATAATCTTATGATTATAAGTACATATCTACTTCTATAGTAAAATAAAATGTCTTATTATTTAGTAATTAAAACACTTACTGAAATCTGATTCAAAGTACTTATCAACATTCAAAAATCATTTCATCTTACTAATCTCTGATGATGATGAGGTATGACAAATTGGGCCGATGCATATATGTGCCTGGTCCTACGTTGTAGCTGACTGACTGACTGACTGATTCAAAGTAGCAGTAACATTTGTATTCCTGAATTCACCTCTTTTTTATGTATACTCGTCAAATTCAGAAAGACTATGTCAATCTCTCGTTTTTCCTATCGATCAGTTTTTCTTATAGTATTCAAGATTCATCAGAGATTAGTAAGATGAAATGATTTTGAATGTTGATTCGTACAAAGATCGATTTATTACTAAGTGAAAATGATTATTTTGTCACTTTAATTAAACGCTTACATAACCTAAATATACTTTATTTACTAATTATTTATGATAATTACGTTCATTTTCTTTTTAAAATGGTCTCATTTTTCTTAAAAACTTAGATGCTATAGTTTTCTTTGATATGACTTTTCACTGCTTTATAGTTTCCTTTTCGTAAGTAATTTATATCATTTAAAGTATGTTACTTATTTTACGATCAAACAACTATTCATGTGAATCGTTTCTATGATAATGAAATGTTATTTTTACTTTCAACTAAATGATTGTGGTAAAAGAAGTTTTTCGCATTAAATTCTCAAATTTCATTATACTACTTAATAATAAAAGTAGCTGTTAACACAAACCTATTCAATAGTTTCATGATTAACCTTGCAGAGAGAACAAATCATGATAATGTGTCTCAAATGTTAAGGTTAGGCTTATTTAAATAAAATTTTCAAACCTGCCTTCCATAAATTTACCTGTATTATCCATATAGAAAGGAAATATATTGACTAGTACAAGTGTTAAGTGTTCAATTTTCACACAAAGAAGAGGAATTTCCCTGATTAATGATGTATACATCAGTGTTTTCTTTGTAGCCAACTATGAATATCAAATCTGTTTTAAAGTGATCATCGATGTGAAATTATGGTCTATTGTTCAATAAAATTATAATTTAAAGCAGGTAAATCAAATTTAGAAAGTACACAATACTTACTCGTAATATCATCAAGCTGTTCTGAGTAGGCTTTACGTGTAACATCTAATACTACACTTAATCCTTCCTAAATTAAATAAAATTAATTATAATTGAAATTTATGATATAACAAGAGAATTATGTAAAATACCTTGATTGCAAAACATTTCTGCGTTCTCATAGCGAGCATCCCTTTTGACATTCGTACATCTTTATGTAGTACAGTGCACAAAATTTGTAAAACATGTTCATATTCCGAATCATGTAAAAGCTACAAAAAATATAAATTACATTACGCTTACATTTCAAGAACTTGACATAGAGTTTTATATCAGGGTTCTATATAATAAATTACTAACATATATAACACAAATATAACAGAATGATATCGAACTGATAATGATTTTCGGTGGAACAGTTTTAAATATCTATATAAACCAGTGAAATTCATTCAGTCATATATCTGAGCAACCTCAGAAGTAACACAAAAAAGAATTAACAAGGATACTGTAAATCTAAACTTTAACAATGAAGTTGTTAGTATAATTAGTATCTAGCTATCAGTGGAATCCAAAACGTGCATTTTATACTATTCAGGACTCTTCAGATGACTATGCCTGGAAGCAAGTGTTGATGCTTAAATTGAAAATCAAAACCAGTGTCTTTGGCTTTCAGAGAAAATCATGTTATTCGCCGATCTACCGAGTTTAGATAATTGCTAGCTTTTTCAGTACCAAATACACCAAAAACTTGTAATATGAAGCTATATCGAAACAGTCCACTAAGAATAAACACATGGGAACAAAGACTGATCAACTATGGTCGTGAATATTAACAACAAGTAGATTTTCAGCTCAAATGGATGCTTTCGCTATTACGTAGTTTAATTATGGAGCTTTTATTATCGTTCTAGATGGTATAGCTACTTCTTGTTTCATATATAAGTGACCTACGTCATTGTGTATGCAAGATATCAAGAAAAAAGAGTATACGAAACCAACCAACCAAAAACAAGGCCATCAGAACAAACTAATCTAACACTTGTAGAACAAGTGAGAAGGTCAGTTCTACATAAAGTAAGCACTAGGTTTATATCCAGAATGACACTGAAAGTTCCTCAATTAAATCATCTATATCAGATAACTTAAAAATACCAAAAGTTCACATATTTTTCATTCTGATATTTGGAATCTACACTGTTATTTTGGAGGAACAAGAAAAATTATTTTCTCAATATGCTTTTTGTTAAATAAAACAAACATTACTCCTTTGTAAATAGAATGTATTTCAGCATAACGATTTGAATATTCTATGGACTTATACTTAATATATTCATTGGGTACAACCGATTCTTTTCATTTTAGTTAATTTATTTTCAAAAGATTATTACTGAGTTTCAGAAGCTAAATCCATTTAAAACGCTATTTAATATTTCTTTTCTTTTTATTATAGTTCACCTACAGAAGTAGGTTTACTTACAACTTAGGTACTCTACACTTTACTTACTCGTATTTAATAGTTACTACGTAACAATTTGAAAATTTTATGACAGATACCACTGTAATATTAAATTGTATAGTGTTACTTTACTTCTATGATCGTAACAATTAGTAGATTTCTGATATAATCAAGCAATCAGTAATCGACAAATAATAAGCACATGTAACATAAATAACTGATAGGATTAATTTCTCAAAGGATATTTATATGGTTCAGTTTATCTAAATAAACATTGTTTATCACCGTCTTTCTTCTCGAGTAAACAGGCTCGTGTATAAAAAGAGTGTGTATCAGTCTCAAATCTCAGAAAACGCACGTTACAACACGTTCTTCATACAAAACTTTTAATATGCTTTCAATTAAAAATATAAATATAAATCCTTATTACCAACGAACATAATGCAGTTATTTGAAAGAATAATATTTCAGACTTCTATTTATATTAAATAACTAGGTTCAAATTAAGATTACCTCTTTATATGTTCTCAACAATGTAGATTTGACATCACCCATAGCATTATACAATAGTTTAACAAGATCTAACATATATTTAATTGCAATAACTTTTGTAATTCGAGATTCAGCTGCTTGAATGTTTACTGCTTTCTTTAAATAGATCATATCACTTTTAGGTAGACAATGTTTCTCGGAACTGGGTATTATTAATGATGATGATGATGATCCAGGTAGTAAAGTTGAAGATTTTGTAGGCCTGTCAAATAACAAACCTGTTGATTTTTCTTTCACTGTACGAATTAAAGGTGAATGAGCAATGCTATCTTGTGTACACAATTTAGTTGAATTAATTAAAAGTTCATTCGATTTATTTGATCTAGATGAATCTGTTTTGTTATTGAATTCAATTGGATTTGATGCATTCTGTTTATTAATATTAGTATGACTTTTGTTATTGATAGTATTATTCCAATCAAACATTAAATTTGATGACGAACATATTTGAACACAAAGTGATAAAAGACTATCAATATGAGGGAATTGACGTAAGATATTCTGAACAGTGTAAAAAAAATGTCGGATTTATGTTCTGTTTTATTTTTTTCTAGTTTAACGAAATAGCAACACAATCAAAAATTCAACTGAATGTACTTCATACCTGTATGTTAAATAAAGTTTCTGGTGAAGATATTAGTTCACGAACAGAAGCTTGTCGATTCAAAATTGTTTCCAAGTCTGTAGAGAAAAGATTTAGTTAAATAAATGATTTAGAAACATTTATACAATCAGTGGAGTTACATCATTTTCTTAATAAATTCGGACAGAATAAGAGAAATCAGTTGAGTAAATGACATGAATTCGTTTACGACATACAACATTTAAATACTAAATATATTCTCATGATAATTAAATCACTAGTCAACATAACTAATTACTAACATAGTTTAGTAAAGATTGACGAAATCCAAATGAAATGAAGATGTAAAATAATTCTTAAATTAATATCATGCTGATGTTCTGTTTCTTGAAAATAGGCTAAGGTGACCACAAACGAGTGTAGGAATTGAGATAATTAGTTACATATTTAAGTTAATGGAAAGGTAGGTTGATAGTAACTACAATATAAAGAATACAATGTGTAATATGTTAACTCCAGTTATTTAAGATCATTTTGAATAAGAATGACCTAACCCAATAAGAGCAAATGTTGTGTTTTTGAAGTGGTGACAAACTGTGAAGCATTTTTTTAAATTCATAGGTCATATTTTATCAGTTCGATAGCTATGATCTCAGAAATTTTAAGAAAACTTTATCATGTTTACCAGCAATTCATTTGAAAGTACTTATAGACGTGTACTTGTAGCCTTGTGCCAACCAGATGCCTACCAATCACATTATGGAACGACTTTATTTCCCAAAAACACTGACCCTAAAAAACACATTTAAAAAATCTGAGACAGATCATTCCCACTCTTTTGACAGCATGACTTATTTGACACACTCGTAAAATGATATAAAAGTTGGCAGAAGCCTAAATAGAATACTTAAGGATGTTTGAATCCATTAATCAATTTATTAGTGTGTAATATGCAAATAATTTGATTACAGAACAGTGTGGAACCAGTAGATAGCTCAGTTTTTTGTTGACTTTATTCAATATCAGTCTTGAAAACTGAGATGAATAAAAACTGACTTCTCGTTGACTAATGTACGAAAGTTCTACATCATTCTATGTTTATAAGTCGATCAATGCAGATAGTTGCTTTTTGATCAGTACATTACAACAGTCAAATATGTCAATAATAAATATATTTTGCACATTGTGTAATCGAGTTTCAAACAGTGGGTGCTTGTAGTTGACAGTCAGTGTATGCCATTAAAGTTAGCGTATAGTTCGTTCCACAAAAGATAAACGATTTACGTTACATGGTTTAATAGGATAAGTTTGACTACTCATCGTTTCCAAGTTTTTTTTTTATAAAACTATGATTTTAAGTGTGTGTTTGTGGCGTTTGAATGAACTAATGATTCCTTTTTACTTGTTCAATGCTTGGTTTCGAATTCCAAATACAGTACATTCGTTTGTGCTGATCTAGTATTTCTTGATCCAATAGTGTTATATCTGGGATTCCTAGTTTGTACTATAATTCAAATACTTCTAATTATCACAGTTTTGTTGAAAAGTTCCAATAAAAACACTATATTCTGCAGATGATTATAATTGGTGAATATGTTGTTAACAAACACAGAGGTTGTGACTTCGTCTAAACTTATTTAATTTTAATATTTCCAAGAATGACCATAAAAATATTCTCTACGACATGAACTGGTAAATGTTTCATCAGTACTCCTTCAGTTAAACGATATTACAGTCAAATTTAGTATGAATATAATTGGAATCCATAAATAGTTATTCACTTTTAATAGTTAATTTATTCTTACTAGAGACATACCACATGGAGGTTCCAACAAGTTGGCTCGTAATAATCGAGCACCACTAGCTGTACTGGTGAAATCTATTGCTGAATAAAGTGTATCTTTGGCTGAATAGTCGTAGTTATTTCTAACCAAACGTAAATGATTTGCACTTTTGAAGTCTAACAACAAGTTGATTAGGAATAGAAATAGTAACAAAAAAGAAATAATGATCAGTCTTTCAGAAGCTTATTGACTCATTAGATTTTTACAACAAAGTTTATATATATAGTAATTCAAAACGCCAGTTTAACACGTTATATCTCAAGGTGAATATTTACGTCGTTATTAGAACATCCATTCTGTAAAATAGTTATTTAAAAGTCTATATTGGATAATCTAGAATGAGATCTTGATTCAATCACCATTTACTTTGCCGATATTTGGATGTTTTGTCTTTATGAACCTATCTTTAGTATCCTGAAAAGTATAACAAAATAAAAAAGGTGGAAACTGTGTAATTCACCAACCTACACAAGCCTTCTGTACTAATAGTTATCATAGAATATTTGGTGTCAAATTTCGAGAGAAAATTACCAAAGTTCTAGTGAAAAAAACTGCAACCAATGGAGTTCAACCCTGAAGAAAGTGAGGTGGATACCCACCGATGGTATTTGAAAGTTATTAAGCAATATTGCGGATTGAATGGAGCTAGAAATGTAAGCCACTGGATACTAACTCAATGGTCTAAATGTTTAAGAGATCATCAACAGTCTTAAATGTCTTTAATCCGATCTTTCGTTGGGTCACAGATCCATATTACTGATGAACCTTATACTTACAAGAAGCCCAGTGACTTTGTTGTGTATTCAACAATAAAAAACTAGGTATTTTTGTGCCAATAAATAAGTGTTCACAACTAGTAAATACTAAATCTTTTCGACCCGATAAACAGCTACGTTTATAAAACACAATAGTTTCGGTTCTTGTCTTGTTGTTTTCAGTCTCTTCTTTTAAGTACAGTAGTATATTAATGAATCATATACACTGTTGCGACCTTGGGTGTCCAAAATCTGATATTGATACACGTTGTGCTACGCGCTAGCGCACCAAATGACTACTTGAGCGAGAAAGTTTATTAGGTGACCGAATAAAATGCACGAATACTCATTCACATGTATGCCACTCTAATCCTTAAGAAATTCAACCATTTCTTATCCAATGAAATGCAATTGTTCTTTAGTCCATAACTGATTACCGTCGATTGATCTTATCATTAGGCTACTTCTAATTGGCTCTCCATATCATACACAAAAATTTTAGTCGACTTTCCTCGAATTAAAATTATCATTTTGTCAAATCTGTCCTAAGCCAATAACTAACATATGGCTATGTTCATGAATATCTCATACATAAGTTTTGGTACTCAGTTTTGTAAAATTAAGAACAAGAAAGTATATTTATCAGTTTACGAAAATGATTATAACGTGTTCACAAAATCCATATATATTATTTCTTTATACATTGGCTGGATGTAGTTTGTATTACCTAGATAAATGCATTCCTAGATAATTATTTTATTGTATCAAATCAATTGAAAAATTGAATAGTTCTGCTTACCAATCATAGTAGATTTAACAGATCCTGTAAATGAGAATTTCATTGATTTTGGAGCATAAATAAGTCCATGAATTTCTTCAGCATAATTAAGTAAAGCAGACAGTGCTGAAAGAGCATAAAATCTAAATAAAAATAGAAACTATAGGCAATGAGCATGTTGTATACTTTTGTTACTTGGCAATAATCTTCGGAAGTAAAATTATATATATATATATATATATATATATATATATATATATATATATATATATATATATATATATATATATATATATATATATATATTGAAATCTCAAACGGATTTAAGTTAGATAACCACTGAAAACCTGGGCAAAACTGGATGGCCATTTCATCACAGGATGGAACTCTTCAACACTACGTATCCATGACTTAGCAAATTGGAATCGAATCCAGGACTGTTTGTCACTTGGGTTAACGTTTATTCATTAGGCCACTAAAATGGCATTTAATGGTACATATGTATGAATCTTAATATTTTCAAAATAGCAACACCACACAATCCAAAGTGAAAATACATTCTATTTTTATTCAACAGACTTATCAGATAATAGTTTCTACTGAATAAATTCGAATCATTAGTCATGTGCAGATTTGTAAACTAATATGTAGTTCAAAAACTTCCATTATTCTAAATATCAGTACTGCCAAACCGTTCAAAATGAAATATATCAAATAAGTTCCGGCTCCTTGATTGAAAAGTTGAACACCGTGGGACTATTTCCATGAATACAACCGTCATAATTGTATAATTTACTTAAAATAATATCTTCATTTATTTATATTAAGTTATTACAACATGAGGCGTGTGTATAGTGTTAACTGAACAGTTTTCGTTTGTTTATCTTAATACTTCCAATATTTGTATGAAGCACATAGGTCACAGAAAAATTCACTTTCTGGAAACTAGAAAGATGATTACACAAAAAGGTGTAAAACTGTAGTTACTTTTATTTAACTGAGTGTTATTTCGAAATAACATGAATAAAGAAATGATCAGAACGTGTGTCACAGTGAATTCTACTTTGTTGAATGCTTTTTATAATTTGATTGATTGATTGTTTATTTAAAATATTTTTCAGTTTGTAAAGCACCATTTTTAGTAAATGAAATAAATGCTTTAATTGCTGACATCACAGTTTCACTTCATAAGTCACTTTATTTACATGAAGCACACAAGCACACAAGCATCGTCTCAATACTCAGTCTGAAAATAAGGCAACACTAGTCAATTTATTTCCGTACGCTCGTCTCCGTTTGAGACAGAAAAATTGGTGAAGTCTTTATCAAATATCTGATTCACTTCTCTGGACAATGTTTGTCTACTTGTGGTGAATTATATGTGGGGAATTTTATGTTAAGAAGCACAAAGGTAAGATCTGTTAGGATTGCTAAATGTTAAATGGGTAAGATTGATTCCTAAATCTTCATTTTTACAAGTATCCTCTAGACGTTCGTCTAAAGATCACAAAGCAAATCAACGTATTGACTCCATAAGATACTTATGAGCATGAATGGCTTAATTAAGAGAGTAAGATGCCCTCCATTCCTGTTTTCTACGTTTGATACTTTTTATTGTTAACATCCCAGCTGTACTGGTGGAAATGCATGTTACATGAATACTTGTAGTATACAAGTCATAAAATATGTATTCCGAACATGCACGTAAGCATAAATATTATAGTTTGAAATGTATTTCTGCAAGTGTACACTACATATACACCGAAAATTCACAGATCACATTGACCTATGGATCCCATATCATACACATAGGTATAAGTCCATGTGTGTATCCGATACGAGTATTAACAGTGTTAATTTGATGTTACTGTAATGTAGTGAATTAGGCTAATTTCCACTGACCACTCATGTCAATTTATGCAATAAGTCCCACTACCCAACGGCCAATACTCGGAAATGTAAACCAGATTTCACCTCTTCTTTACGCTTACAGTTAAACTGAAAATCAAAATTTCGGTATACTTTGATCAAGTTAGTGACAAAAGCTAACAAAACTAGCTTGACCATATACGAGACAACCATTAGAGAAAAGTTTGATTGTAAGAAAACGATGAGACTAGTATTTCTCTAATGGTCACTGAAAATTAACTCCTTGTTTACCTACACTGAAGTCTAATGTAGGTATACTCAAGCATCTAAATAAACTTGATTAGTTTTGTAAAACAATTACGATTAATAGGATACTCCTTTCTAACCTTTGATGTGAATTCAACCCTTTGATTTTAGCTATCATCATCAGCATCGTCACGGTTTTGAAAGAGGAACCATTTCAAAAGCATTAGAGGGAATTTAAGTACGAAGATAATATATTCAACATGTTATTTTATTTAGATCATGTTTTACTGAATATGACTTTTAGCGCTTCCATCTAAGCGGGATAAACTAAGTTTGTTTGTATTCATTAACTGTTACGTCACCATTACTAATCAAATGAACTATATTCAGCAAACAATGACAAATTATTTCCAAAATATAACCAGATTAAACGAAAAAACTCGATAAGATCTGAAAAACCGCTTACTTACTTCTCTTTAATAGCGTATATAGATGGAATGTAATGTGGATGGCATAATCTTCTTAAATAGTGTAAACCTATCGATAACAATAATGGGTAATTTATTCAATAATTCTTATCATGGTTTGAAGAAAATCACACAGTTTTGATTGAATTAGTTTATTCAGCAATTTAATTATGACTGTATATTTCTCATAACAAGATAAGTTTTTGTATTATCAAATAAATAGTCTACCAGCAAGGACACCAGCTGACTACTCAAACATTTGTAGTTAACAAAATATATAGCACTTGGTACAAACATTTTTATCCAGCATTATTTTTACGAGAAAATGATACATTATACATTAGTTTCTAGAAGTAACACAGCTATAAGAGGTCATATTATTCATGTAAGAATTACGAATCAAGAAAAACATGAGCAAAATATTCGATGTGGTAGTGTATTGAACGCTACTCACAAAAGGTATGTAAGTAAGGTATGGCGGAACGTGGCGTCGAAGTCGCAACAATTGGCAGACAGAGTGAAGAGTCTCAGTGCATCGAAAACACAGTGTTAGCAGAATACTTTGAAACCAGTCAAGAAGACAGTTCAGATTGCAGAACACACTAGAAGGTGCTAAAGGACGATTAAATGTTGTGTATATGTATTATGAAAATACTTTGTAATTCGAAATTAAGGTACATACCCTCTGACTATTTTTGTGGATTACAATATTATTGTTATTATTGGTTGCATTGGTATTATGTTCAAGTAACCAACTATCTATTCAATCACAGATAGCCAACTCAATCAAAAATGCATATAAATAATTTTTCAGAGTTAGTCATCTCAATAATTACTTATATAACTAAAAGAGAATGATACACTTTCTTCTCAAATACTTATTTAGTATGATACATGTATTTGATTCCCGTATGAAGTTATTATACAAATGTAATAAGTTAACTTTTCGATTTAAGTGAATTGTTAGTATATCGGTTTTGTCTAAAACTGTTAATATTACTCAACAACATAATATTTCTTACTTCAAAATATCCCAGTCTCCGAGGATATTACGAGCCAGGCCTTCGTGCACAACTCAAGAGATAAAGGAAACAAGCATAGATGGTGATCCGAAGAAAGGGTGAGCCAGATACATTTTAGATCTGTTATTGAATGTCTGTTTCTGCTTTTATATTAGTTACTGTTAAACGTTGATCTTAAAATTATTATTTCCTGTCTACCTTATTTTCAGCTAGCTTTGTAAGTGCTCACTGATCTAATTGTAATTTTCTACTTCAGCAAACATTTTTGTACTAATACTTCGTACATAATACACATTTCATATTGCATTATAGATTCACAAGTCGGATGATTGCTATAACATTAAGCGTTCGTTTGTCTATTATTAACACTTTAACTGTTTTGATATCACGTTAATTACACAAAAGAGTAACGTTTCTTTTCTTTTTATAAAACACTGTTAACGAAAGTTAAACTTCCACGTGATAAACACAACAAAAGGCCAATTACAATCACAAATAATATGAAGACGTAAATTCTTAGCGGAAAATTTATATGTGCTTTTTTGATTTTAATATAACGCATCAGTCTTCTAACTACGGTAAAGCTTATCGTTTGAGTTCGTTAACACAAATGCTGGCAAGATAGAACTACTTCGATACGGTAAATATACTATGATTGCGTTTTGACACTATAGTATCATCTAGTAAGTGTTCACTTACTTCCACGGAAGATGTTTACACAACCTAGGTGTGTGTGCGACAACAGGCATGTTAATGTTGACAACTATGGTGTAAATGTTTTAGAATTACGTTGAGTTTGCGAAATTGACTGAAGAAAGAGAAATATGGATATATGCATAGTGAATTCTAGCTAATTCCAACTAATTCCGTATGCTTTCCGGAAAAAAGGAAAATCCTGAAGTTTCTCTGAAGAACGTAAATAGACTTTTCCAAATTTTCGAAAAATATTAGGTGGATTTCCTTAAAGATGTGCTAAAGTTTTGGGATTTTATCAAAGAAAATAAATGGATATTTTCAAAGATTTAGAAAATTCTGTTTTCCCCAAAAGTTCTGGGGATTTCCCTATAATAACTTGGAATTTTAATGGAAAACCCCAGGCTACGGGAAATTTTAGGGTTTTTTCACATTTCCCCGAAATTTTTCCAAATTGAGTGACCGGCATATCACCAGTTGTATTATCATTCAAGGAATCACTTCCCTACATATCTCGAAAGTTATCTAGTGACACAGTTTCCTGTTATATGACTAAAAGGTGATAAACTGTAAACTGTAAAATAGATTGACAATCATTTTGAGAATAATAAAAAACTTGTGATATTATGTCAACTTATAGTAAATAACTTTGTTGATTGATAGTCTTCTCAATTACCTTGTTTATCATTGAAGTGATTTCTGTTAACACCATTTATTGTCATACCATTGCGTAAAGACAGTAGGATTTTCACTAGTTTCCTCATACAACTATTTGGATCCAAACCAGATTTAGGAAGAATTATCTGAACAAAGTAATGTTATATTTGTTGATCATGTAACATATTGATTATAATAAATAAAGCAAATTGTACGCTAAGGGATATTTAATGGAAATCTTTGATCATAACATATGTTAATTATATGACACATTAGATACTTACATCTTCTAGTCATAATTTCATATAGAGATGTCCCAATTTATTCTATTAAGCTTTGTAAACAGTAAGTATTTTTATAAGAATTATACTTTTTTTCATATACAAGTCAATCGAGTGGAGAAAGAAGGAACAAAACAGAAATTATGCGGATAATTTTCTATAAAACTAAACATCTGAACCACATTTAACATCTAGTGAAGATCGAATTCCATTTTTCAGCAATATCTATGTTAAAAAATCGTCAATTCATTCATGATGTCGTGAAAATTGCGCTCTTTAATTCCTGAACTATAAATACTATTTGAAAATAAACTTATAAACGTCTGATCCCATTCAAATTCATTTTAAGATCTGACCTTACCAATAGTTATACTAATTCGCCTTCATTTTGTTCTTGTCAGTCTACATTGAAAATAATTCTTATAATCTAGCTTCATCCATATTCAACCGAAAAATTGAGCCAAATCACAATTACTAAATATTTTATTCATCAGTACGACTGGAAAATTCATTCCCTATGCAGCCATGGACTGACATTTTTTACCGATTATTTTGCGTTTACATTTTACTTTACAGAATTGCTGAAGTAGAATAACCGTTGTAAGCCAAGTGGTATTTGATAACTGTTTTGTCCTAGTATGGGTCTCCTGAGTATTAAGAATTTATGACCCCTCCAAGGGCTGAAACCATGTCTCTTAGATCTCGAGGTTAACATTTAAACTTCAGGCAACTGAGTTAACAGCCAATGGCTTACACTTTTAACTTCAGCCAGTTCACAGTATTGTGTGATCATGCTTAGTTGCCGATGGTGATATTAGTATCACATCCGACATGGTTGAACTCCAATGGTCACGGTTTTTCATTAAAACTTCAGTAATTACCCTTCAACATTGGTCACTAGTGAGCAAGTGATTAGTGTTAGCCTGATGAAGTTGTGAAGATGGTTGTATTTTTAACATATATAATGGACTAACTATAGTTTTACTTTGATTATAGCTTCAATCGGCTCATGAACTCCAAAGTTAGATTACTACAATCTCTACAAACTCCCATTCTGATTCTAATCACATTAAATAATCCATAAATTCCCATATATCTTAACATTTTATATACACTATATTTATAAGCTGTAGTGCGATGAAGATACCATGATTCTTTTGTTAACCATGTTCAACTGAATTTAAGTCTAATCGGACAAGGCAAGGAAAGTAAAAATATTTGAACCTGGATGTTTATTTTTTAGTGGATTACATTGTATGTATTTAGTAAGTATTAATCATATGGTTATTTGACGATATTTTTATGTAACACAAACTGAATGCCTTTTTATTAACTTTTTGCCATTTATTCATTGAAAGTATTCAAATTTTCAAAAAGATTATCGAAGTGAGAAAAAAAAACACCATACAAACTCACTTCTGTAGGACAATATAAAAGTAATTTTACAAGTGTTCGACTATAACTGCTAGTATCACGAAATTGTGATAATTCAACATTTGCTGAGTAGATATCAATAGTAGCTAAACCTATTTCTCCAGTTGATTGACCTCTTCCTTCAACTATACCTTCAAAGGAAAAACATTTCAAAGAATATTTATCAAATTTAAATGAAGAAAATACATTTTCACTGAAGTTGTAGGAAACTCTAGAATCAAATATAAAACAAAATGTCAGTCAAATATATTATGTAAAAGGTATTGCATGTTAACCAGCTAAAATACTTCACTTATAACCATTTAAATTTAATTGAAATAATGTAAATTATTTGTAGTGAATCAGATGTTAGCTAACTGTCAGAATAAATAAAACGGTTATAATTTTTGAATAATTGTCGTACATGTGAGTGAAATTTCAAAGTTGTTCTTTCTCAACTGTTTTGACTTTTATGAAGAGGATTACGATAAATACATTTGTAAAGCAATTAATCCCTTTGATAAATATTGATAGTGTAATAATAAGATGAAGATTATCAGAACTATGTGATGATATATTAGCGTAATACATTTCAAACAATCTGATAGCACATATACTTGTTAAGAACATTTATACATAAAAATAAAAGCTCAATTAAACTAGAAATGAAAGGTAAGAGGAGATAAGGATAATGAAGAAAATAGTCGTGTGAAAACAATTTGAAACCTTATCACTTTGAATTACTTACTTACTTACGCCTGTTACTCCTCGTGAAGGAGCATAGGCCGCTCACCAGCATTCTCCATCCAACCCTGTCCTGGGCAATCCTTTCTAGCTCCGTCCAGTTGTAATTCATCGTTTTCATATCTGCTTCTATTATCCGACGCAATTTGTTCTCTGGCCTTCCTCTTTTTTGCTTCCCTTCAGGATTCCAAGTTAGGGCTTGTCTCGTGATGCAGTTTGACGATTTGCGTAGTGTATGTCCTATCCATTTCCATCGTCTTTTCCTAATTTCTTCTTCAGCTGGAAGCTGATTTGTTCTTTCCCACAGAAGGTTATTGCTGATGGTATCCGGCCAATGGATGTTGAGTATCTTGCGTAGACAGCTATTTATAAATACTTGTACTTTCTTAATTGTGGTTGTTGTAGTTCTTCAAGTTTCAGCTCCATACAGTAGAACTGCCTTGACGTTGGTATTGAAGATTCTCACTTTGATATTAGTTGAAAGTTGTTTTGAGTTCCATATGCTCTTCAATTGTAGGAATGCTGTCCTTGCTTTGCCAATCCTTGCCTTTACGTCTGCATCTGAACCTCCTTGTTCATCGATGATGCTTCCTAGATATGTGAAGGACTCTACATTTTCCAGAGTTTCGCCATCAAGAGTGATTGGATTGTTGTTTTCAGCCTGTAGCTCTTATAGGGTTACTGCCGGTCCCAAGTCCGGGTAAAGGAGGAGGGTTGGGCATGGGGTTAGCGTCCCCATCCCGTAGAAAACTAACTCGCTAAAAAACCGCTTACCAGAAAAAATAATCCAAACCATCACTTTAAATAATAAGCTAATATTATTAAGTATATGTGTGATCAAATTGTTTGAAATGTATTGCTCCAATATATCATATAGTTTTGATAATCTTTGTCTTTTTATTACACTATCGAAATTACATTTGTTTTACTTTTTTTCAAATTCCCTTTACGGTTTACGATAAAAATTCATTAAAAATAATTGAAATACAAAAATACTGTTTCATAACTAGAAATAACCTAAAGAAAAGTCTTTTCTCAGTTTATGCAGTCATTTGTCATTATATTATTTACACATGATCAAAATTAAAGCTGCTTATGCCTTGTCCTCAAGATTATAATTAGTACACAGAAAACATATAAAATACATTAGTAATTTAGTAAGTTATCTTTATAAATAATCCATTGAAATTTCCTCGACTATTTGTCCAGTAAGTTAACAATTATTACACAAATTAGAGAAAACATTTACAAATGGTGGGCTAGCTCCAATTGACTCATGATCTCAACTATCGAAATTACTACAATCTTCACAAAACTCATTCTGATACAAATCAAATTAAGTTCAATCTATATCCTGGACTATCCCCAAATCCGTATAATCTGTAAATACAGAAAATTGAAAATAAGTAACGAGCACATTACTAAAATTTAAACCTATGTATCCACTTTTATCAAGTAAACACAAACTCATTAAAAATATAACTTTAATTCAGTGATCATTATAGAATAGCAGATTAAATAAATGCACAAAACAACAATAGAACATCATAATTGAACATGTCTCAACTGACACATAAGTAATTAAAATGTGAAAATATTAACGCTAAAACTCTTAATCCTAATCACAAATACCTAATCCTAACTAGGAAAAATTTGGAGATACTTGTAAATCTGTTCGGGTTCTTTTAAGTATTAAAGAATATATACAAACTATCTCCATTAGCATGAGTTTATATGTCGTTATTTTTCAATTTTTAGGAGTAGTGATATGTAGAAAACATTAATAAACATTCAGTAACTGTAAAATCTGTTCATTTTTTGCAATATTATTTTCTATAAACCATTCATTCCTGATTGGCTGAGAGCCGAATGAAAATTAGTCAGTTATTTTAAGCTCATCCTCCTACTACAATTACTGTTACTATGATATGAGATTAAGAGCCGAGATTTGGTTGCTTTATTTAAAACCATTCAAACTCAGATAGAATGATCGGATATGTCGTACTGTAACCATAAGTTCGAGTCCATTGTTTTTCGAACAATATAAAAAGCAATTTAAAATGTTTGATACAAGATAGTTGATTTAAGTTTTCATATTTACATAGAATGATGCATGGGTAATCCATTATGATATCTCATTGAAAAATATATTTAAAGCTTGTAATTTTTATCTCCAGATAATTAACTCCAACGCACCAAGAATAATAACTCTGAGAGGAAAACAGAAGTCTGTTAAGCAACCAGGGGATGACATCAGTTCATAGGTTGAATCAGAAAGTCTAATGATAGATACATTGGTGATATGTTAACTTGATAACTATGAAATTAAGATGATAAATAATGAACAAAATAATGTTTAATTCTGTACATCAGTTTCAGAGGAATTGGGATCAAATGCTTACAGAAATCAATATAGAATTCAGATGTTTGCTGAATGCAGTAAAAGACTGAGAAAAATTTAGCTAATGTTTCATGTTCTTAAGATCTTTGATAGTTTTACCAGAAAACATATTACTCATTTCTAGGTATTCTGAATCTCAGACAGAAGTGTCACTTTACGTTTTATGCTTGCTTAAAATTGTATATATTGTTAAACAAATATTTGGTGTCCAATGTCAAACTAGTTGCTGAAAAAGTACTCTCTTCTGAATGATCTGCCTATCAAACTATTAAAATGACAGCCTTCGAAAGTCTTAAAAAAGTATCTAAAGTTTACGACGAAGTTATTCTAAGTAAAGATACACTGTCAGTTTTCGCGAAAAGTAGCTTCAGGTAATAACACCAATTAAGGTTATTCATTTAACATGAATTATGACACATCATCACAAATGTTTTCTGACAGGGTTTCTGTTTTCTTGTAAGGATAAAAATCAAATGACTATTGTTATGATGCACAACAGTTTGTATAAGAAGCCAACTAATAGAAAACCTACTACCATAAAATCTATGGCGTCGTATTTTGATACCTTCTGGAAAGACAAGACAAACTTTTAGACCTTCTATAATCCACTACTTATTTGTGTTTGCAAGCAGGTCTGTTTACTGTCAAATAAGTTTCCAGTTAAAGATGAGAAGTCAAATAAAATCCAATACCTCGGTTATTTTGCACAATTTCTGTTCACTGTAAAATATCGGTAGCCCGTAAAAAATTACAAAAGAGCATATCTATTTGTTTAAGAAGAAATCTACCTGATAACTGGTGTCGTTCTATTTGCAGCCAGAATGAGAGCTGCATTAGAAAAGAAGTAACATTTATAAAAACTCTGTGCGACTTAAATTAAAATAACTCCAAGTTGAACCCAGTATTCTGATCCGGGATATTTTGAGGAAATAATCAAATATCTAGATTATAAATTACAACTAGATTCACAAAACAATTATATACTAAACCACTGTCCAAAGGATCAGAGCATCAAAAGGAACACTGAAGTTATTTAATTTCAGTCACTGAAAGTTTTACATATATAATTCACTTTTCACTGTTTTTCATAAACTCAGAGACTAGTTGTTGCAAACCTATTTTTGCAAATTCGGAAAAAGCATTTAAAATATAGGGTAAACATAATCGGTAGAAGTATCATTAAGATGTCAATATACGAACCAAAAAGTTTATAAAGTTAGTTTGAACAATTTAACCATCATTAGTGCAATTTAATATCCATTTTTCTGAACGTTGACGAATTATTTTTTACATCAGTTTCAAAATTACAGGAGTGTATCACTAATTAAAAGGTATAAAAGTTAAACATTGAGCTACTGGCTAGCACCAGATTCAAGAGAACTGTAGTATATCATGTTGATATTTTGAGAGAAATGAGATTTATAATAATTGCTCTGACACTCAAAAACTACCTCTTGGTATATAAAATTTATTCATTTTAGTCCAAGTCGAGAGCTCAGTAAAGCTCGCAACTGCAAAAAATTAATCAAGTTACTCATTTCATACAACGCTAACACTTATATGAAAGCAACGCGGATCGTTATCCCGTAATACTAGTCCATTTAAGATGACAGGCATAAAAATCTAACTAATTTTTGGCTGACAAACAATTCGTATACACTATTACTTACTAAGCAAAACATGAGATTTTAATTTACTTGCACTTGTCAAGTTAGATGACCTGATACTGGATGAATTTAAAGCAGCCTGGGGATTCTGTTTGACGCGATTTCCAGGGACATCATTACTGGTAACTGGGCATGAATGGGTAGAATTTGGTGGATGTTGTTGCTTTTTCCATTTGTACTTTTCAAATATTTTAGAGTATTGTTCAGAATACATCATATCTGTCAAAAAGACAAAAAAGACTTTTTCAATCTTCGATGGTATTCAGAGGTGAAAGTTTAACATTCAGAACCCTCAGTTCATGGTTTTGTTATATAAAAAAAGAACAATCTCTAGTTTTCTATTAAACATGTATGTCATTTGTAGAAAGTGATCACTGAAGCTAGACTATCTTAGTATGCTAACACTAATAAAGAAAAGGCATTTGGGTTAACTGTTAATGTTACCTTAGATTGACCAAAAATACCTTTTTTGATCAATTTTACAAGTATTTCAACAGCTACTTAAATCTAAGGCCTTATATGATGACTAGTTTTGGTTAAAATAAAATACATACTTTCAACTAACACAAACAAAAGTGTAGCCACACCTTAAATTGGGTTACAGCTATTGCATAAACATACTTGATTTCTAAACATGGTTACGCAGCTTGTTGGTCCCGATATTTTGAGCTTTATTTCATTTAATCATTTCTATGAAAATGCTTTACTAAAGTTGTGAATGAGCTATGAGTGACGTCTTGAACTTTGTCCAACATTTTGTTAACAGTGAGTTCGTTTCGTTCTACGATACATATCCTAACTCCGAACTGGAAATTCGTTAAAGATATTGTAAGTTATTGTAAGATTAAAAATGCTTGTAAAGTGTTATTAAGTAAGACTAGACGGTCATATTAAAAACAATTGGTCAGGGATTGTAAATATAGTCCTGATCGGAACTCAGAGAAGCGATAAAATTCCTTCACTTTTGATACAAGAAAATCTGTTAATATTGGCAATAAATGATGCCGAAAAAGCTGGAGCTATATTGAAATATGTCAGTAAAATGTTTTTATCAGTAATGAGGAACGAACAACGATTTACTGTGATTATGGAGGCTCGTTGATAGACCCTGCAGTTATTGAGACGAACACTGTATTAAAACTACCTTAGCATCTCAAACCTGATAAGTTCAGTGGTCCTGATGTTATTCATCCTATGATTATAAAATCTCTATCATATGTAAGTGCTGGACCTTTAGCAATGCTGTTTGATACATCTCTGCAGTAGTCCGGACTGCCCAGAGACTGTAAAGATGCGATAATTAGTCCGGTGTATACGGCTGTGAGTAGAGATTTAGTTGGTAACTATCGACCCTTCAGCTTAACTAGTGCAGCTTTAAAACTAATGGAAAAAATTATTTGTATAGCTGTTATAAACTATATGGAAGTGCATAATCTTTTATCCAGTGAACAACATGATTTTCGGAGAGGCCTACCATGTTTGACAAGTCTTCTTATTGCCGGAGAGGATTGAGCCATTACAAAAGATCAAAACATTCGTGTAATGTAATTTTCACAATTGATTGATCACTTGGTGGTGATCAATGTCATGTATGTCAAGTCACCACCAGTCTAGGTGACTCGACATCGCGTGCACTATGTTGAGATGGGCTGGTGGTTGGAGGTGATCATCAGAAAACCCTGGACCCGGGTTTCATACTTCTTGGCACTCATCAGCAACGTGTACCTGTAATCTTGAAGGAACTGGTGCTCCCCAAAGGATTTGATCCCGTGTCACCCAGCTTCACAGTCAGAGACGAGTGCCAAGTAGCACGAAACCCGGGTCCAGGGTTTCCTGTTAACCACCTCCAACCACCATCCAATGTGTTTTTCATAGATCTAAGTAAAGCCTTTGATATGGTCTCCCATTCTGGCCTTAAATTAAAACTGGAACGCTTCGGAATCCATTATACAGTCATAGATTGAATAAGTGACTTTCTCCATAACAAGAAGCAAAGGGTAAGGATAAATGGTGCTTTCTCATCATGGTAACCTATAAAAAGCGTAGTTCCCCAACGCACAATCATCCAGCCTCTTCTCTTTTTACTTTATGTAAATAAATTGCTAACTGTATCAAAATCATCCGTTCTACTCTTCATCGAAGACAAAGATTTAAAGATCCATACAGAGTATGTCAGATATATTAGTATTACAGGATGATCTCAGCTCACTGGTGGCATGGATAAACAGGTGGTCATTAGAAGTGAATCCTAACAAGAGTGTGGTGATGCAATTAAATAACTATTATGGTTAGTATCACTACACAATATTTAGAATCGTGTTACCCAAAGTAAGACTATAAAGATTTAGGAGTCTTACTATGCAGTTATCTCAAAACTACGATTCTCTGTAAGGTTGCTGCTGCAAAAGGCTATGGGGTGTTATGGTCTATTTGTATGTCTTTCCACTATTTGGATGATGAAATGTTTAGATTATTATACCCGACTTCCATGTGACCACATTTGGAATATGGGATTCAAGCAGCGAGTCGTTGTTTCAAGTAGGAGGTGGATATACTGGAGTGAGTCCAACAACGAGAGACTAAGGTGGTAAAATGTCTATCTGGCCTATCTTATGATGACAGACTAAGACACCTCAACTTATTTCCCTTATCTTACCGTAGAATACGAGGTGATCTGATATTGGCTTATTGTATACTGAACGATGACCTTGATATTATTATGTCTTATCTTTTCCTTCAGTCTAGGATTGATCATTTGAAAGGACGTTCAAAGAAAGTTCAAAAACTGAGATCAAATCATTTACGTTTGGAGTTTTTTTTTCTCGCATCGAGTGGTGGATTACTGAAATTCTCTGACGGAACACGTGATATCAGCACCTTCAGTTGATTGAAACTTCACAGTGTTGAAAACTGCAAGGATTGATATAGGTCGATAGACCTCCTATCTTTATTAACAAAGACTGGAGTCTAATTGATTTCTCACAGAAATCTGTTGGATTATAAACTGACTTGAAATCAACACTCAACAACTAATGATTTAAGGAAATAGACTATACAAGAATGAATAGCTCCGAGATAAAAAAGTATAGACCTATTGCTTAAAAACCGGGAAACTAGGTTAAAATCAAAGAAATTAATTAACGAAAAGGTGGAGCAATCTATGTGAATAATATAAAACTAATTAGTCGTGCATATCTCCAGTCACTTGGAGAATCATTTTCACGGAAAAGATGTAATCTATTGTTGGTTTCAAGATATGGACATATGCACATTATAACCAGTGTCAATAACCGCTTAAAAAACAATATGCCTACATGTATCCTGACTAAGTGAAGTGTAAGTTGGGCTTTGTTTATATAATTCTGGAGAATGCTTATATCCGTGTATCCTATTGATACGAACCATGACCACGACTCATAGAAGTGACGGGAAATTGATAAATGCAATGAAGATATTTTAGCTAAACTGAGTACGTCAGTACACCAACTGACAGTTATGAAGAAGACAAAATAAAAAATAGTCTCTTTTGTCTTTGCTCTTCCAAGTTGCTCAATTTCAAACATCCATTTAGTGCAAAACCGACTCCGTTCAAATCATTTTATCTGGCCTGGCCGAAGATTAAAGCTAAGTATGTAATGTACCTGCTCTGGTGTAAAAGAAAATCACTTAAGTGATGGGAACAATTGTTCCCATTCAACAAAGTTCCACGGATATAAACGTATATAATCTATGGAATACTTCTACAATGAAATATTGAAAACAATTTCATATTTTTCGGCTCACATCTCAGTGTATTAGCAAATTCATAACATAATCGATCGTATTTCACCCAACTTTAAATCATACAAGATCAAAACACGAAAACAAGTAACAATTCTGAAATGTGAGATTTAAATTTCAATGTTCAAAATCTGAATTCAATATAGATCATACACTTTCTCACTAGGTCAAGGCAATTCCCAATACTTTCTAGTTTGTAATCGATATCAACGAAATAGCCTAAACCAGTAAGCATTTTTAATTTGTGTTCTGATCTTAGAAAAGTCTAGATAAATTCAATATTGATTAGTAATCGATTGACTTACTGTAAAGGAGCACTGAAAGTTATCTCGCTCATTGGCATCGGTTCGTTGCGTGCCTTCAGAGTGATCTTTACAAACACAGTTCAATCTCTCCTCAAAGTAACATATTTTTGATCAATCAACCAGAAATTTCCAAGGTCCGTTCTTTTATGATCGCCTTCAGCTTTGTCATAAATTAATATGAGGGCAATAAGGTCTGAAATCTATATGCAAATATCGCCTGAAAGAACAAGACATCAGTTTATCCTCAAAATATAAATATATGAATTCGAGACATTTTGACGGGCAGACATTTAATTTAATCTTTACCATCTAAATACTTTATCATGGCCTATGATGATCCAGAGATGCAAAGGTAATTGCGGTGACTCCTTGAACTGAACACCAAAGGAATATATATAGTGTTTATGACTCATCAATTGGAGCAACCTTGGATTCAAGTGTATGTTATTTTTGAGATAAACCCTCTTACTTTGAGTTTCAAAATGTTTGTGCTTGTTACATGACATTTATTTCACTTTATTAGTATTTTGGCATAGTTATTGCTGTCAGTTTGTGTGAATGTTTATTACGCCTAATGTGGTCATTTGTAACATTGCAAATTCAGGCTAGTGAATTTCCCATTAACCAAGTCAAAAATAGACTGAATTCAAATTTTTAAGCGAAAATGAGTTCCGAAACCAATTAGATTTCGTTCAGTCCTCACTAATAAGGATAGTTGTTTGTTGAACCTGTGTTAATCCTGACATATTGCTTTCCAGTGAAGGTCCAGCTTTTCCTTGAAAGTATTCACTAATGGGGCTGATACCACTTGTTCGGGTAAGGCGTTCCAATGCTTGACTACTCGGTGAGAAAAACGGGATCCCACTTTAAGTTTACTAGATCGTGGTTTGTGAACCTTCTTGCTCTGACCTCAGAGATTAGTAATGCTGGAGAGAGCAAAAATATAGGACATATTAACATCCAAATCATAATGAAAGATTCCAAATGACAGTGTAAGGTCACCCCGTGCCCTACGACACGATAAGGGGAAAGGTTTTAGGTGTTTTAAGCGCTCATCGTAAGCGGGGTTAGAAAGACCCTTCACTATTTTTGTTCTCACACGCTGAACACGCCCAAGAGAGTTAGTATCCTTTATCAGGTATGGACTAGCTGCTTGGATACATTACTATAAGTTTGATCTTACACAGGTGGGGTATAAAATTCGGGACATTTCCTCATCAAAGCATTTGAATGCTCGGCGAAGCCACCATAACGCATGAAAACCTTTGACAGCAGCTGCGTTGCAATGCGTAGTTGTTTTGAAGTCATGACTTATTATTACTCCTAAGTCTCTATGTACTTGAACGCGTGGAAGAGATGTACCATCAATAGTATAATTGTAACTATTACCGTGTCCGATGTGCATTTGCACACTCTTCCTAGAATTAATTTCCAAGCCTCAACCTCGAACCCACTCAACTAATTTATCTAAGTCAGCTTGGGTATCCAAATGATCAGCCTCACTTCTTATTCTTCTCTAGATTTTCACACCATCCGCAAACAACAATGTTGACAACTTAAGCGAAAGCGGTAATTCGTTAACGTAGAGAAAAGCAGAGGGCCTAAAATGGTGCCTTGGGGTACACCACTTTTAACCGGCTTCCATTCAGACAGCGTTTCATTGACCCTCACTTTCTGTCCCCGAGCACACAAGAAGTTTCCTATTCATCCCTGTTCAGCCCTATTACTCCAAACCCCGAGAGCTTCTGAATAAGACATAAGTGCGAAACCTTGTCAAATGCTTTGCTAAAATCTATGTACCGACCGAACAACCAATAGTCGGTTGGGACAACGGACTAACGAGCCCAAAATTTATTCGATTAGACCAGACCACGTTCCTCAGTATAGCTCACAAAGCGTTTCTGAGACACTCGTATTACATTATATCAAAACACAAACTCTGTGCTCAATATAAACCGTTCCAATTTAGAAAACAGAACAAATTATATCAAAAGTACACTTTCCTCAAACGGTACAGCCTATGCTATACAGTCAGAAGTTTCTCTAACGCAAAGTAACGCACTAAACAATGAAGGAAACAGTTTATACTAGCAGGATTGACACCTGAGAATCAATAAAAATATTCCCAACAATATAGGATTAAATATCTATCCGCAGGGATTCCAGCAATCCTCCCAAGCAGACAGTCAAAAGGTTAACAGTCACACACTGAACCACGCCGTGACCTTGAGCTTAGTCAAACATGACCTTACTGCCAATAGTCTGGCAACATGCAATAGAAAATTAGGTAACAAAAACATAAGTCTTTGATCAAAGTCACATAATAAAAGCTCAGACGAGAATGACTGAAGAACAAAAGGTGTGATCAAACGAGATCTAAGCAAAGGTCAAAATACACAACAGGGAGAGGGAACAAATAAATGACAATACTGTTCAACAAAGAAGCTGCAGAGGGATTTTAGTCGTTCTTTTTCCGTTACAATCTATGAATGTCATATCGACAGACAGACCGTTATCTGGGGCTGCTGTCCAACCCTCTCTGGCAATAAGTTAGCCAAGCATGAACGCTTGTTACGAAACCCATGTTTCTCGGGAGTTAACAGGTTGTGTGAATCTATGGCAACTAATCCAATCCAGAAACTACTACAAGGATGATTGTGAGTCAAGTTTTATGATTTTATGACATATTCTTGATCTCCCAATTTTATACGGAACCTGGATTGGTAGTGTACGAAACTAGACCTTAAATGTCACATATTAAAATTCTCACGGTTTTTGATTCATTGTCAGAACTGATTTACGCTTAAGACCGAATGTGCAGTGAAACGTCACAAACAAATATTTGAACCTGGGTAGTTCCTTCGCAGATTACCCATAACCATTACACTCACGCAGAAAGTAAACTGCTGAAGGATATGACATTTAAATACTTGTTTGTGGTGTTTCATTGCACGTATGGTCGTAAACGTAAATCCGAAGGTCTGTCAGTGAATTAAAAACTGAGAATTTTAGTATGTGACATTTAAGTTCTAAGTTTATAAACTGCCAATCCAGGTTCCGTATAAGATTGGAAGATCAAGAATATGTCACAAAATCATACATGACTCACAATCATCCTTGTAGTAGTTCACGGATGATTTGTGATCCATGGACCAGAAGATTGTCGTCAGAATATAAAAATTGCGACTGGTTGTCCATGGTTGACTGCGGAAAGCATTATGAAGTGAATATGAGCACGTGTGAGTGCAATTGTAGGATATTTGTTACGTGCCAATATCCTTGCCGCCAGAAGCTAATAGCATATGTGAAAAGACGAACTCTTACAAGTTAAGCATAAGCAATTAAGAAACATAAACTGTATTGCCCACGAACTTCTAAAGCATTACAGTAGATAGAAGTTAAATAATACGCACAACTTACAAAACAACACAACAGTCATTACTCAGACGGAGTGAAGAGTATATACGGACTCCACGACGCTAAAGAATGCACAGAAAACATATTCAGATATATGGTGAACAATTCGCGATGCAAGTCAAGAGAAAAGTCAACCACTTTTACTTTGGAACTAGTAATAACTAAACAAGACGGCGATTTTTCAAACGCTCATCACTAATGCGGTTCGCAACCTCTAACAAAGTGCGAAGACGTTTGCGACAAAAGATTCTTTGCTGTTTTATTTTTGACTTCACTATATATACAACTTGTAAACTTATTTTTCTGATTCAGTAGTAGCGATGAATCAATAGACTTTTGAACAATTTTTATTACCTTCTTCGTACTTTCATGGGGAGTTATACTAATAATGTCAACAAGTAACTGTTTGTGAGGATTATAAACAAATAAGTATTCGCTTTATCAGTACTGTATATCACTGAATAAAAATCAGACCTTGGTGTCTTTATTTATGATCTATACAATTCATCTGTAATGTAAAATAGTAACCCAGTTATTAGGTTTCTTTATTTTCATTAGAAATGTCTTGTTGTGGTATACCAGTTGATGAACAAGTAGGACTAGTCGTAGTCGTGGAAGTGCCAATGTTGTTGCTGAACGTTGTAGCCGATGAAGCTGTGTTAGTGTTCTCCATATTCAAAATAAGTCTATGAAGAGTGGTCGCTTCCCGAGCTTTGGTAAATTCTAAACAAAAAGTCCTCACTTCGATTAAGATATCCTGAAAAGTAAGAATACAAAGTATACCGAAAGCCAAGTATTTGTGAATCAAATGTAAATCCAGTTACACTGTTGCGACTGGTTTAAAAATTCAACAAAACTTTTTTCAACGTAAAGAGATTGACTTAATTTGATGTCTACAAAACTAACGATGACAATCCACGGATATATTGAGACCTATGTTTTAAATTCCGATAAACGGTCTAATGTTATTTAGATATATGATCATTTTTACATTAAAAGCCGCTCAATGAATTGTGTTAATCGCCTAGAACCCAGTTTGTAAACGTAGTTTGATTCGAATTTATCAGATATAGTGTAATTAGCTCACAGTTTACCTTTTTGATGTGTGACAATATTAGGTCCTCTGGATTTTTCAAAACACCAGCAAATAGGACAAATCATCTCAGAACATTCATCTCATTCCATCTTGAATTAAGCTACTAAATACGATTAAGGTATTTGACCGTGTGGCATCATAGGGTCGACAACATAAAACCAACAGCTTGGCATAAAAAATTTTTAACATAAGATAATTAGCTTTTTCCTTTCATTTCTTGACGTGAAACCGAATGCTGTAGATTAACTACTCACAAGCAATGTTTTAACTTTAATCCCACATCCAATATTTCACACAATGTGAAACGTATTTGTCATAAGTATACATGTAAGTACAAAATAAAGACAAATCGATGGGATAAGAATAATTTCAGGAAACTGGATAATCAAGTTTAGTGATACAGTAGTTTTACAACATTCACAGATAAAATGCATAATCCAATCCTCTTAATGTAATTCACTTAGTACTATAACCTCAGACATGCTGCCGTTTACATATAAGTAGATATTAATGTAGACTCAATTACTTCTCAGTATCATGTAATATTTAGAAGCAGCACAAAAGATCAGTTTGTCTGAAAATATAATCCAATTCCTTTATCGCATAAAACATCAGTCACTAATGAACACCGAAATATCACCTTCATTATTTTCCATTAAATAAATATGAACATTTGACATCATTGAATTTAATTCAATTTTTTTTTAAATAAATTAACAATTAAAAAACAAATAAAAACTCTACCTGATTATGAATATCTAATATGTTATTCCTGATAAGTGATTGTAGTAGTACACATACTAAACGAACATGTCTCATTTGATAAAATTTATCATTTACTGAATAACAAAATGCTAAACAATTCGATATATAATCTTGTATAAATTCTGTAGGTAATACAATTTTTGTAGATAGTCGATTTACTACTTCAATTGATTGTACAGTAACTTCCATTTTTAGCAGAGCATTTAAATACCTTTATTGATTTTCAATAGAAAAATTACAATAATTATTTGCAATGAAAATAAAGAGGTTTATGTTTTACCCAAATTTAATCAGTCAAGAAACAGAAAAAAAAAGATTCACAAAACAAATAGTAATATTAACAGAGAACATTTAAAATAAGTGATAGTGATCTATACATATTGATATTGTATTATTATCCCAACCAAATTATATTACCAAGTATATGTTCACCGAGTTTCACAACAAACGTATAAAGATAAAGAAAAACTTATACGGAACACACAATACATTACTTATGTAATCACTTAGTTGAATTTAAAGGATGAGGGAGAGTGCATCGTGAACACAGTTCACATGTCTTTCAATTGGATAACTTCTAGATGACGAACAATAACTAAACTGTATATTTAACAATTACATTATAATAAGCATCGAAAAGATGAAAAGCTACAACCATATCAGTGAGTTATGATTTAGTGTGTTCAGATGGTTGACAGGGTAGCTTTATGGTAATCTCCAGATGTACGAATGTCTTCAAGCAGATATTTAAGCAACGCAAAGGCGAAAGTAAGGGTAGAAAGAAATTATTTAGAAACGTTTTAGTTATTCAGTGTATGATACTATATCAAGCCCTTAAGAGAGGCTAAACATATCAAATAAGCTGATGGTTTCGCATGATGTATCATCACTTTTTATCAATACCCCCCATTGGAAGAAACAATTGGGCACCATTACAAAACATTTATAACTTATATCCATACCATAAATATAGCTCAAACAGTTGTCACAACTATGTACTAAGAATGTCTACTACAAATTAAACAATAAATTATACTGTCAAGTAGATGAAGTGATGATGGGCAATCCTTTGGCGCCTGTTCTTGCCAACATATATGTTGCGAATTCGGAAAGAACAAAATTACTTACTGTCAACAACAAGAATACACACTGTGCAAGGTACGTCGATGATACTTTTGTTTTATGCAACGACGTAAATTACGCAAACAAAATACTTGAATTTTTTTAAAATTCATATTAATATTAGACTTGAAGTTAAAGATTAAATACGTAGTGCGTTCCGTTTTCTCTACTTAGATATTTCCAGAAGAAATAACGGAACTTTTCAAAAGCATGTACGTTGAAAAGCAATCTAGAGTGAGTAACACCTAAACTCTAACAGCTTAGACCCTATTGGATATAAATATGGGTTGGTGAAAACGTTTTACCACACAGCCAAAAAATCACGCTCACCAAAAAAACTCGAGAGGGAGTACACAATAAAAACATTGTCTGTAAGAGGATGGATACCTTCAATCAAATTATAATTAACTATAGTACTGATTACCGAAGTAAGACGAAAGAACATACACCTACTAAAAATGATTTTATTTGACCGTCATTGAAAGGCGATCGAATGACGGATAAAGATAATTAAGGACTAAAAGCAGCTTTAAAAATCACATTCCGCACAGCGAAATTGACTCCACTAAACAGCAAACTATGTCAAATAATGCAAAAAAATGACAAATATTCATCGTGTGTTACTTCAAACTGAATATAATCATTCATATGTGCATGCAAAAGCCCGTATATCAGAAGGATAGGAAGACGGTTTTCTACTCGTTTTCATCAGTATGTTCCAAAGAATCTGTGAGTTCGGGTAGAAGGTTGCTTACGAAGTTTAACAGCACGCCAACCACTAGGCACGGGGTACAATGTGGATTTAATGAATTATTAATAAACAATCTAATTCTACACTTTCGAAATTTGCAGGTCATAGAAATTAGAAGATTTATATCTGATCTTTATATTTCAAAAGAGTCAGTCTTTAACCTCCAACTGTCATAGTAATACTTTGACCCTTTTCTCAACTAACTGTAATCATAATCTAGTGAGTTGACCTTACACGTCTAGTTTTCCTTTCTAAACTTAAAAAAAAAACATCAACCAATAAAAATTATCTTAACATTCCAGAAGTATTATATTAAAAAGTTATGGAAAGATGCCAGTTTTAAGACTTTAACTCTAAAGTTCTTTCACATTAAACACAAATTACTCACTAATGATTGACAATTCAGTTTTATTATTATATTATCAACTGAGAATAATTAAACATATTAGCCAGTATGTAAGCTAAAGGGAGTTTGATCAGTTTTAATCCTCAACACAAACAAAGAGTAAATACAAGCCATTATATATTTAACTGTTGAATTAAGTTCCTTGAACAAAGCCAAGAAAATGTAGGCTAAGGAAATTGCCAAAAAAACAACAGTTCTTGTGATCATAAGATATTTTCCCCAATTAACACACTAATTAACAACGGACTATGAAGAGAAGGATATCAAAATAGAATTATAAGAATTACGAACATGAAAATCGAATAAGAAACACTAAACAAATAGGGGAATTACAATTGAACACACACGCACAAACAAACAAATCATAATGGACTTACTCATCTCGTTTCGGTGATGTAATCAACAATTGTAAAACTTCAATAGCGATAACTGGGTTACGGTTCACGAAATTCGGTACCTTTAAATATTCAGTGATTTTATGGCCCAGTGGAAAAATAACGAAGAACAAGCAACAATATTAAAATCATATGATTATAAAACTATTCATTAAATCAATGAAGTTTGTACGCTAAGACTTCAGGAGCATCCCTACCAGCCGTACCCGTCATAGAGAATTAAAGATACAGAACGTAATACAATTACATCTAATAAAGTTGAATGGTGGCTAACAATAAAACTCAGGATGGGAATTTTATCCTATTTGAAACTAGTCAACTGGGTGAGGTCTACATTTCAGTGTTGATAATCACAACGAGACTCAAACGCAATAAATGATCCTTTAAACAACGTGTTGTCTATTTAGTGATTTTCACAAAATCAACTCAGAATGCGTTAGGGATGCTAAACCTCAAGAAATCACTTGATAAACATCTTATTTTTGCAATTTTATTTTGGAAATTTGAATTTTCCATTTCCGCACCAAAAGCGTTCATTTTTACCTTCAGATTGTATTTCTCACTTTAAAGGACTTTAAATGTCATTGGTCTATTTCCTCTTCTAATACACCATTTTATGACGTTTCTCATGAACTTTTTAATACTGTATATATACACGCTTGAGTTGCGTACTTGGTTCGTTTGTGCTTATGACTGCTTGTGGAATATACTTTCCCTCAGCTGAACCTGGTCTTCTCCTCCCAGTTAGCAGGGCTGGGAGGCGATTTCAAAGTAAATATACATGTTGCTCATTTTATTTTAATAAAAAAGTTTACCTAGCAAAATATTTTCTATTGTTTAGATATCAAATATCAATCATGAATAGATAATGGTTATACATAGTAGTAAAGACATAAGGAGTAGGGGAAAATGAATCAGTATAATACATATAAAATATATGAAGCACGTCCAACTATTATTATATTTGTCTAACTGAATTATTCATTTATCCCTATCGATAAATATGTTTATTTAAACTAATGTACAAACGTAATAAATCTTAGGAATAAATTTCTTTGTCGCAGTTACTGTTAACAGTTAAGTAAACACACTTGTCATACTTAATTTGTGCAAATTATGGATGTTACTTGATTATTTAGAACAGTCAAAATAGTAAAATTCGGAATAACAACACAGTAATAGTTGAAAGTCAACAGATTAAAACATTGAATATTTTAACCTGAGAAACTCGAACTGTGATAAACACGAGTATGCTCTCTATTGGTCATTTGAAAACTAAGTTAAATATACAATAAATCAACTCTAGGTAGTAGAAAATATAGACTAGTATGATAAACTTACAATCTCTGGAGTGATACCAACATTATAGATAACATCTGGATTATCCTTAATTGCTTGAACAACAGTTTGTTGCTGCGACTGGGTTAAAGTGGATGTCATGGCTGCGGAAACCAAATGACGAAGCTAATTTTAAAAGACAAGAAACATAGTTTACGAAGATTATAAAATACAAATATCAGAAATACATATATTTGATATTAACCGCTTAATAAAGTACAACTTACAATGAAGCAGAATAGTTCCGACAAGATCACTATTTTATGAAGTTACAAATGTGTAGGCCGTTAGTTTTGTGTAATTGAAATGACTGATCCCGTGTGACCGATAATATTATGTGAATCCAGTATATATATCATGGATCATTACATGGATATATTCGAAATGCGTAAAAGGGTATAATCTGAGACTGACGTCTATAAGTCATCAATAAATCACACAGAAGCTATACAGAGTATAGTATTTAGTCAAGTAAACAATCCTTCAGTATGATGAGTATTATTAGACGCCTGAGAAATGACTACGATCAACCGTTATATGTTCTACTACAATCGCTATCGTAAATGTTTTGCTCTACTACAAAAGTGGGTTTTTAACTTGAGCAAAAAAGAAATTTTAACCACTATATATATCCTGAACTATGAAACCCAACCATCTTTGTGTGAAAGCATATGTAATAAAATTCGTGTATACTACTACTTTAAGTAACTGAAGTTAGTAGGTTGAGAAGCCAATCATGCGAAAAATCAGAAATTACTGTTTCAGACTCCTTCATATAAAGAATTACTTCCTTTATCTAAGTCTGGATTTTTGCGACAACAATCTGTAAACTAATATCCCAGATTATATCTAACTATCAATCACAAATAATATCGGCGCTTTAGAGATTATAGTCCATCTTCTGATTTTATACATATCACTGCCATCACAGAGGACTCATTCAATTATCTTTAGAATTCTTAGATTTCACTATAACTTGTTACCAGTGAACTCAAATGTAAGTAATGAAATAAATGCATCTGAGAATTTTAGTGATTCAGTCAGTCAGTCAGTAACAACGTAGAACTTCGTACGTACGTACATCAGTTCGAGTTGCCATACCACATTAGCACAGAGATGCAGTGGTCGATTCAAATCCCGTAGTGGTAGAGGTAGCAAGAGTATAAGCAGTAATCGGGAAGATTAGGGTTTGGAGATGTTATTTAACGAGTATAATCCAGTGAAATAAAATTTGGAAAGAGGAAAAAAAGGGGCATGAAGAATTCAGATAATTAGAATTTGGTAGAACATAGAGAGTGGATGCACCTGCGTCATTGCAAACGATTTTGAGCCATGTCATTCAGGGTCTCTAACCATCGGTTGCTATCATCTCGCGGTCCCCAACCAGGTAGTCTACACCTACCAACATGACTCAGTCCACTTGTCAGTGACTTCATGGATTTGTGCCATGTTTTGGTCTGGCCGCCCCTAGCTTTCTTCCAACCTACTCCTATACCACTGAATATAGCACGTCGAGGTAGTCGGTGGTTGGGCATACGTAACACGTGTCCCAGCCATCTCAACTGATGAAGTTTCACTACTTCATCAATTGATTTGCCATCCTTACCTAGTACCCGTTTCCTAACAGCTGCGTTACTTATTCGGTGGTCCCAGGATATACGAGCAATACTTCGAAGACACCTATGATCAAATACTAGTAACCTACGAATATCCTCTACTCTTACCGGCCATGTTTCACAGCCATAAAGTAGGACGGAACGAACTACTGCGCAGTAAACACGTCCTTTGGTTGGTAGACGGATATCTCGCCTACGCCATAAATGACGCAAGTTGGCAAAAGCTAGTCGAGCCTTCTGTATCCGTGCTGAGATTTCGTCACACACCAGACCACAAGGGCTGATGAGACTTCCAAGATAAGTGAAGCGGTCGACACACTCAACTACTTCACTCCCTATCACTAGTTCGGATGTCGATGTAACCCAATCCTGAAGCAACATTTTGCATTTCGAGGGAGAGAATCGCATCCCGAACATGCTTGCATTGTTGCTTAGAGTGGTCAGAAGACTCTGCATTTTGTCAGCGTCTTCACCAAATAAAACTATGTCATCTGCATATTCTAAGTCAACAAGTGAACCTCCCGGTAGAAGTTCAACCCCCGGAAATTTAGATGAGGAGAGTGTTATCTCTAAAAGTACGTCGACCACAAAGTTGAACAAGAATGGGGAGAGTGTACAGCCCTGACGAACACCACTTGAGGTAATCAATTCTGATGACAGTTCGCCATAAGCTCTCACTCTACCAGTTGTGTTCGAGTAGAGAGCCTTTATAAGGTTAATGTACTTCTTTGGTACTCCTTTCAGTGACAAACACTGCCATAGAACCTCACGGTCAATAGAGTCGAATGCCGCCTTAAGATCGAGAAATACTACCATTGTGGGGCGTCTGAATGTGTGTCTGTGTTCTAGAACCTGACGTAGTGTGAATATCTGATCTATACAACCACGTCCAGGTCGAAAACCGGCCTGGTTTTCTCTAGTTTGCTCTTCACGAGCTTTGATTAGGCGTCGAAGTATTATTGAGGCTAATATTTTAGACACTATATTAGTCAAACTGATTCCTCTGTGATTGTCACAAGAGGACTTTTGTCCTTTCTTATAAACTGGCACAATCAGTGATTGAGACCAGTCAGATGGGATTACGTCCAGTTCCCAAATTCTACCTAAGACCTCGGTTAATCTCATTGCTAATACTGGACCACCATCCTTAAAAATCTCAGGAGTAAACCTGTCAGGGCCTGCTGCTCTCCCTCGTTTCAGATTTCCTATGGCTTTTTCAACTTCATAAAGAGACGGAGGACCTACATTAACTTGCCATTCAGGTTGACTAGAGATCGTGGGAAATCGAAGTGTGGCTGAAGGCCAGTTGTGATTCACAAGGTCTATTATCTTATTCTAATATCACCAAAAAAACTTGGTAAATCAAGTCCCGGAAAAAACTCTGAAAGTTTGAGAGAAATCTGTGTGAAAGTTATTTTGTGAAAACTAGTGAAAGCACCGTTTTAGCAGATTATCCAAATTATTATACTTGAATGAAAAGTACTCATATACATTTAACAAGAATTAATCCATTAACTAATTGAGAAAAAAATGCTAAGTTGTATAAAAATGTTAACTAAAAATTCACCTCAACTGTTATATCAACAAGTTCCATACTGTTATTCCAATGAAAATCGTGCTCAACAATGTCTGGATTAAGCCAAATAAGTTCTTCTGACCAGCCATAAGTGGGTTTAGACTTCTTGATAGATCTTTTCTCTGAAGGACTAAAGTTGGAAACTGTACGACTGATGGATTCATTTTCTTCATCTACACTGTATAAAATCTGATCAATTCCTTGGGGGCATGGTAACAAAGGTGGGGAAATACGAAGAAACTCTGGGAAGACATTATTGCGACCTATTAACAGTTCACTACGTGACAAAAGAGAATCTAAACATTGACGTTGTAATTCAGATGTACCACAGGAATCATCTGTGTTATGTAAGTGAAATGATGGCCTACAATAAAAATATAACATGAAATTCAGAGAATTCTTCTCAGTTAATTTATTACCAAGTTATACATTTATGTATATAGTGACGGCAATAACAGAAGTACAGGTCAAATTATTTTTATGTAATTTCTGTCATCAGGTTGTTGTTTAACTGGCATTTAAAATACATTCACTGGTTAAAAGAAATATAAAACATTACATCATTATGAAGTCCGAGTTTGTAAATATCACCCAAATTACCACAGAAGTGAGTCTTTTCAAGTTTCAAAAAGGGGGGTTTGGAATACTAGAGCAAATAAACTTACTCAAAAGAACGTGGAATATCTTCGTCAGGAACAATACAAACCATTCCAGAGTCAGCGAACTTCGAAACACGGCCAGATGATTTCAGTGAATTAGCTAATGGGACCAGATCCCAGTCCAGCTACATTGAATGACAAGGAATAAAATAGAGATATAATGCTTTCCTAAATAAATTCCATTAAGAAATAGACAGCAAAACATATACATATTCACACTCACTCTAATGTCAGTCGGAGGATACGGTAAATCAAATATCTGTGCTGGAGTATACTTTAGAAACTGTTCGTAAAAAGGATAAATTTTGAAGCATATTAATAAAAAACACTGCCACATACATCATGAATTTGATCGGGTTGACGAAGAATTGTATGAAACATTGAAATTGCAGATCGCGGCAACTTGCAATGCACTTCATCCTGCTAAAAGTTTGCACACAATTAAGGAATAGATATGCGAAACAAACTAACCATAAATGAAATTAAAAACTCTGTGAATGGATTATTATTGATGGAAGAGTTATCTGATTTCCACAAGTCCCATAATAAATAAACAGCTGCAAAATGAATTATTGCATCATGAAGGAAGTCATTTTGAAGGAGAAACATCTAAAAAGAGCACACAATTATTACTCAAAGTATATTAACTAACTAAAACACGGCATAGTTTATATCGATCTGATTTAGCGAATTGCTGTTGCGCTGCACTACTAATTCCTTGTAGTGTTTGACGAGAAATCCGATCGGGATGAAGAAAGCTATCAAAGCAAGGAAAAGAAACAATATTTCAGATGTTTTTTATCAATTGTTGTTATTCTCATTTTCCGAAAATAAAGATTTTCTCTAGTAGGGACAACGAAATATGTACTACATGAAGTGATGCGATGACATTTAAAAGGATGAGTCCGATAAGAAATCTGTTGATTGCATGGAGAAAAGGATAAAGTTTTCTGAAGGAAAAATGATACCTTAGAGTTTCTCATAATATCCAAGTAGGTAAGAAAAGAGAATCACCGAATAGAAATTAGTAACTTTCGTTCCGTGACATTTAACAATGGGTAGAGCAGCTTGGTGTCACATGGTGTTTTAAAAAATATTTAGGGTTATGTGGCACAAAAATGAATACCAAAACATCACGAATAACCTTTAATTGATATAGCTGGGTTTCACTATTTATAATGTAATAAAGACTATGCTTACAATAATATTAATCCCTTGTCGATGACTAAACCTCCTGGTGAATCAAACAAATCCCAGACAAAACCGCATATGTAAGTTAATAAACTCTACAACTTCATACAAAGGGAAAACAGACAGAAACAAGGAAACATGGGGAAAAAGCAGGATATTTGTTGCAAATGGAAGATAAACAAGTAGAAGGATGACCACAAACTTGTGAAGGATAAAGAAAAAATAACGATCTAGTCCACGTTCGACGTCCGTCAGTAAAAAAAAAATAGTGTACGTTTCAATTCCATTAATTTTGCTTTATGCTTGTGAAACAGACTCTTCGAGTTAAGGATGCTAAGGAAATGTAATGTAAATAAAAATGAAACCTCTCGTCAATTTACTATTCAGACATCTATGCTGAATCTTTTTGTCGACATTATAACTTTGTTTTGTTACGGAAAATATATGTGGTAGTCTAAAAACATGAGTTTATTTGACAAGATGCAGCATCCAAATCTAAGCCCCCAAATGCCCTGGTATGGCAGAGACTGGGGTGGGCCCTTCCTCCCTCTCGAAATGCTCTCACATGGCCACGCGTATACAGCTTCTGCTAGGGAAGTCCTACCCACTGCCTTCTCGTGGCGGGAGTGTTGATTACGAAAATGAGAGGACGAAAAGTGAATGTCCGGCGCTTTAACCGGATTCCAAACTAATGGTGCACATGGGCTCCAGTATCCTGAAGGAACAAATGGCGTATGAACTAATCGTTGGTCACCGGCTACCATGGGACTGCATCTCCTCACGATGCTCCACTGCCTTGTGGGTCAGACTTTTAGGTCCAAGGCTCGGGGTGTGTCCCCCTAAGAAAACCACCTGCTTCGGTCTGGGCACCCGGGCAGTATCCCACCCCTCACACAAATCGAATGATTTATGTGGCGCATATGTATTTGGTGCCTCCTTGTACCAATGTTTATGTGTTTAAATAAATAAATAATAAATCCAAATCTAAAAGTTTAAGCTATTGATTTACACAAATGTAAGACTTACTTTGATAATGCAATCACGTCCTTGTTGCTGATTGACATTCAAAAATATTTCATCCAATAACCGAGTCTAATTTTTCTTTAAAATAAAGTAAAATTCTTAACGTCAAAAAAGGAAACAGAGACAAGCATCACTTACATCACATATTTCATACGATGCAGTGCAGAAATGATACAATTAGGTCCTTTTTATGTGACATTACTTTATTTGGGTACGTTTTTAAGTTTTGAAGCCACGAACTAATCCTTGGACAACCCCTACTGGTCATTACAGAGTGGAAGAAGGCTAAGAACAGCCAAATAGTTACAAACCCACATTGTTCATCAAGACACAAACAATCACGGTGAATAATGTTTATTTACCTGCTTTCCAAACAGTGAAATGGAGATAATTACCAGTCACACAGTAGCTACCAGAAGTTATGAGACCCTTTAACCGATGTGTAGAGTTTTCACCCGCCTAGATGTTAATATATTCGTGAAATCGAATGCAGTGCTCATTAGATTGTAACTCAAGTATTCTACACAAACACCCATATCCTGTCCAGAAAATAGTGAACTACTTTTGTGAATCGAGATTAGATTCGGTATTTTCTGATTACGAACCAGTGGAAGGTTTTTTTCAATACACGACAGGATCTATACGAACCGAGTAGGTTGTACGACTGATGCAAATAACGCTTCAACAACCATCCCATAACTGATTGGAAAACAGAAAAGTTTTGTAAGGAAAGGTGTATTGATGAAGACCGAAGAAAATTAAATTACATTCAGGTTTATTTAATTATGTATCAACTATTTGATGATTATTTATCATAAAGTTTATTAAACTGAGTGGTCATCACTTCTCACAAAATCACAGTGGTCCGGAATACAATAAAGACAAATTAAAACCAATTGACTAATAACATACTGAATATATGATTTTAAAGTTGATTTATTTCTGTGATAGTTGGAGACTCATCACCCCCAAAAGCTATCAGAAAACGTTGATTTCTGGGATTTTAAAGCGGTCGTATAGTGAGACTGGGTTAATTAAACTTGTTTATTTTATCGAAGGACTAGATAAGACCTAGTTATAGTTCTGAAGTCACTGAAAAATATCTTAGCATTCCACAGATGCTATTTGATCACATGTATCTTAGGAATATTGCTCGCATTTGCCGAAATCACCTGGTAAGTAATAGTGAGATTATTATTATTATTATTATTATTATTATTATTATTATTATTATTATTAATGGCTTTATTCAATATTATATTTTGGTACAATATAGAATTCTCAGCACAGGGTATTTCAACAAGTTACTTACTGAAAAACGAACAAAAAGGCAGTAGCAAATACAAAAAGAAATAAAAAAAGGTTTTTTAAAAAAAAGATTAGACGCACAGTATTGGGGAATGATGGTAAATCAGTTGATGAGGCTGTAAATCTTCATCGACTGAGTTGGTTGGACCATGTGTTACGTATGCCTAAACACCGTTTACCACGACGTGCAATGCTGACTAGTGTTGGAGATGATTGGAAGAAAGTTAGGGGCGAACAAACCGAAACGTGGCATCAGTCCTTGAAGTCACTAACTTCTGGTCTGAGCCATGTTGATAGATGAAGACTACTTGGTTGGGGTCCACACGACTATCGTAACCAATAGTTGGAGACTCTGAGTGGCGTTGCTCAGGATCGATTAAACTGGCATAGGTTTATACACTCGTTGTTTTCCCTTAAACCGCGAGATTAAAATTGCTTTATACCTTTCTTCCTACAAACTAATTCTTTCTTCCTGTATTATATCCTTATACGCAATCTTTCTTTTATATATTGCTACCGTTGAAGTGACTACTTCTATGAATTTTGCGCTCATCTTGTTGTGCTAATGAAGTGTGGCAACTTGGACTTGTATATGTTTCTGGTCCTACGATGTAGATGACTGACTAGCATCTGTCATGTCCTTATTTTACTTGTCATCCAGAACAATAAACCAATAAGAACACTTCTAGAGAGTTCATAAACGCAAAACTACTTGCTTTTTACCTGCTTACTTACTTTCCCATTGAAGCATTAAGTAAAGCTCTGTCTAAACACGTTTTCATAGCCACATTTATCCATGCATTCAGTATCAGTGGTAACAGGAAAGATTAGGTATTGAAGGTATCATTCGAGACAACATGAATCGGTGAAATGAAGACAAAAAAGTTAAGAACCCATAATCTGGAAGAAGACAAAGAATGGACACACTTGTACCATTGCAAATGACTTCGAGCCGTGTCATTGAAAGTCCCTAACGATTGGTTACGATCATCACGTGGACCTCAGTCAGGCAGTCTAAACCTACTAACATGACCCAGTCCTATTATTAGTGACTTCATGGACTGATGTCATGTTCTGGTTTGGCCGCGCCTTGCTTCTTCCCATCCTACTCCTACACCAGAAAACACCGACTGTCGAAGTAGGCAGTGTTCAGGAACACGTATTAACGGCACTTGTTTTATTTGGTTAGTCTGAGATAATTTGCTCAAAAATATTCTTTAAAAAGTGCAACAACATTTATAATCTCTTTCATTGTATGTCATCGTAAAGGTTTCCGAAGCATAAGTTATTTAATTTAGGATGTACAATAATTTATTACCTCCTTCAGTAGATATTTTCGAAGGTTGACGTGAGCCAGGCGAACCAGTGCTGTGACTTAAAAGATAACATATATCAGGTACCCATAAACGGAGTACTACAACCGAAGGAACTCGATAATTTGCCAGGATCAGTATGACCTACCTTGACCTTGTGTTGGCAAACGACCTTGAAAGGTTAAAAATGAGGACATTCCAAATGGTACAAATGGTTCAAATAGTTGTGAACGGAATAGGAGAAGCTTTCGCTTAACGGGCTTTCGTGTCTATCAGTAGTAAGTCATCGATACTTCCAGGCAGAAACCTAGATGTATTAACGATAAAAGAGGAGAAAGAAATTGGTTCAAATGGTTGTGGACGGAATAGAAGAAGCTTTCGTTTAACAGGCTTCCGTGTCTAGTAGCAGGGGATCACCAAATCCTCCAGGCAGGAACCTAGGTATGTTAACAATAAAAGAGGAAAAGAAATTGGTAAATCATAGTGTGATACTGTCCTTGATCCTTAAGAATAGGTCAAGTTGCCTCTTGAAGGACTCATGAGAAGTTGCTTGGACTAGCTCGGCCGGCAGCGAAATCCAGATTTTGACAACTCTTAAGGAGTAGAAGTTGTGTCTACATTCCGTATTGCTATGTTGAGTTTCCAGTTTCTGGGTGTTACCCCTTAGGTTATTATTCGAACTAAGCTTAAGTAGGTGTTTAAGAGGATGTCCAGAAGTGTTAAGAATACTATAAGCCATTAATAAATCACCTCTAAGACGCCTGTACTCTAATGGGTAAAAGTTAAGTGAATGGAGGCATTCTTCGTAAGGCTTAGATTTGAGTACTCGAACTGATTTCGTGGCTCGCTGTTGGATACGCTCCAAAGTGACCTTGTCCTTTTGGAGTGAGAGGGGGTGTACTATGTTTCCGTACTCTAAATGGGGACTGATAAAACTATTGAAGATTGTATGGAAATTTCTTCCGTCAAACTGACCAAAAATGCGCTTCAACGTTACCAGTGCAAGGTCTACTCGGAAGGCATTTTTGTCACAGTTAGCGTAAGACTTTAAATCATGGGGCACCAGGACTCCTAAATCTTTTTCGACTTGAGATACTACTAGAGAGGCGTTTCCTAAGTTGTAGCTGTAGTTTGCGACATGTCGCAGATGGACTACTTTACACTTTGAAGTGTTAAAGGTAAGTCCGTTATCGTCTGCCCAACTTTGAAGTCGAGTCAGATCCTCCTGAAGTGCCTGTGTATCGTCTTGGTTCCGTACCTCTCTCCAAAATTTCACGTCCTCGGCAAAAAGTAATAAGTCTGACGTTACCTGTTGAGGAAGATCGTTTATATAGATCAAGAAGAGAAGAGGCTCTAGTACTGAGCCCTGGGGGACCCCACTAGGACATTCCATAGCCTGAGACAAAGTGAAATTAGCCCTAACCTTAAAGTGTCGATTTTTTAGGTATGAAGTAAGCCAATCGATTAGAGGTGGTTTGATACCTAGTCGTTTGAGCTTATTGATAAAACACAAGTGGTTAACTTTATCAAAAGCTTTTGAGAAATCTAGGTAGATGATATCAAGGATGCTTGTCCATCTGTCCACCGCAGTCATTAGGTTGGTTATACAAGAGTAACCCTTCCTGAAACCATGCTTTTGGGGTGAGAAGAAATTTAAGGACAGTAAATAGTCGTTCAAACCGTCGCATATGAGGGACTCCATGAGTTTTGAAGGTAATGACAGAAGAGCCACCGGCCGATAACTTGAAGGTTCATTGCGTCGATCACCTTTGAAAATAGGTGTGATGTGAGCTAACTTCCAATTTTCCGGTAGTTTGGTGAATCATAGTAAGGTACTATCCTTAGTCCTTAAGAATATGTCAAGTTTTGTCTTAAAGGACTTTTAGGATGCCACTTGAGAAAGCTCAGCCGGCAGTAAATTCCAGCATTTGACAACTCTTAAAGAGTAGAAGTTGTATCTACAATACTTTATGATGTGTTGTGTCTGCAGTTTTTGGGTGTTACTCCTAAGTTTTGTGTTGGAGCAAAGCCTAAGTAGGTGTCTAAGGGGATGCCTAGAAGTTTTCAGCATGCTGTAAGTCATTAGAAAGTCACCTTTGTGACTCCTGTACTTAAGTGAATAAAGTTTCAGTGATTATAGGCGCTCTTCATCAGAATTGAATTTGAGTCCTCGAACTGGTTTCATTACTCGCCGTCGGATACGTTCTACAGTGTCCTTATTATTTTGGAGTGAGGGAGGAAACACTATGTTTCCATACTCTAAATAGGGTCGAATTGAAATATTGAAGATTATTTAAAATGTTCTTCCGTCGAACCGGCTGGAAATGCTCTTCAACGTTACCAGTGCAATGTTTACTCGAAAAGCTTTTCCGTCGAAGTTAGCGTAAGATTTCAGTTTCTAGAGTACCACCACTCTAGATTTTTTTCAACATGAGATACCTCCGAAGAAGAGTTACCTAAGTTTTATTTGTAGTCTGCAACATGTATCAAATGGATTACTCTACAATTTGAGGTGTTAAAGGTTAGTCCGTTGTTGTTCGCCCAACTTTGAAGCCGAGTTAGATACACCTAAAGTGCCATTTTATCCTCTTGATTGAATACTTCTCTCCAGAGTTTCTCATCATCAGCAAAAATCAATAAATCTGACAATAGCTGCCATGGGAGACCGTTTATATAAATCAAGAAAAGGAGAAGTCCTAGTAGTGAGCCCTAGTGGATCCCACTAAGACACTCCATAGACTGAAAGTGAAGTTAGCTCTGACCTTAAAATGCTGATTTTAAGATGTGAAGTGGACCAACAAACTAAAGGTGATTTGATACCTAATCGTTTGAGCTTGTTGACAAGACATATATTATTAACCCTATCAAAAGGTTTTGAGAAATCAAGACATGTGACGTCAACCTCACTCTTGTGGTCAAGAATGGTTGTCCATCTGTCCACCACGACCAGCAGATTGGTTATACAAGAATGACCTTTCCGGTGATCGCGCTGTTGGGGTGAAAAGAATTTTGTGGATGTTTATTTTTCGTGTAGACCTACGGATATCAGGGGACTCCATAATTTTTAAGGGTGTTGAGAGAACTGCTAGCGGTAGGTAGCTTAAAGGTTCTTTGCGTTAACCTCCTTCAAAACTCGGTGTGATATTGGAACATCACGCTAATCGGTATCGCCAAGGATGAAGCTGTCAGCATAGTAGAGTGGACCATATCCGGACCAGAAGTGTCTTTTTTAGGTGGTGCAGTTTCCGGTACACCAAATCAGCGCTCGGGTTCGTTTTAAATAGTCTTGTTGGGTGTCAGGTGAGGCTCTCATCAATATAGTTAGTATGAGTCGTCTGAAATGTTCAAATGTACTGTTCTGTCAGAGGGTCGGTGGCATCACCGTAGTTGTTGGTTGGGCCGTTAGGACCTAGCAGTTGGGAAACACCGGTTCTGACTCGTCGAAGAGAGGCTGCATGGCGTAATAAGCTTTTCGGATTAGAGATAGATTTATCGATAAGCTTTATCTGATACTGAAGCCTGTCTTCTCGTAGTGCCTTTGTGCATAAATTCCATGCTTGTTTGAATCGCCTATATGCTCGGTTATTACAAGTTCATTAGTATTTCGCCCAGTAGTGCCTTTATGGGCTTAGCAAACGAAGAGCACGATTCTTGATGACTGTAGGTTACTTGTCAATTTTGGGGACCGTTTGCGGAACAGGCTGCTTTGTAGTACATACGATAGTGTGGAGTAAAATTTCCCAATGAGCATCCACATCAATTTGAGAATGAAGTGTTCAGTCCACCTGCCGTAGATTGTCCTGTAAAGCAGACACACCCAAACGTTTGAAATCCTAGCGTCTGTTGTTGGCAGGATGTCTTAGCTCAGTTTCGCTGATAAAACTGGGGGCTATGGCTGCATGATCGCTTTTCCCTAGGGCATTGAAAATTGAGAGTCTGTCAATTAGGAATTCTTCGTTCGTAAATACCCTGTTTAAATGCAACGGCGTCTGACTGTTTCTCCAAAGACTTGCTTACCTGACATTTTCGAATAATCAATAAGGTTGAAGAACCGATCTTCAGTGGAGTTGTCACCTCCAACTTATGTATGTTCAAAGAGATTGACTTTGAGAAGATTGAATTCTCCAAGAATCAGCATAAGAGTGTATCCGAGACAAGTAGAGCGGGATAATCACTTTAACATACTATTGTCAAACTTAATGTCAACAGAGGGTCTCCTGTAGATGAATCCAGCTAGACACCTCGAGGTATTAGACGATCTTACTGGGCACCACACAGATTCATCCAGATTGATAGACTCTTGGATGTGCATCTTATATACTTCCATGCAAGATCGCACGTACGGGGCAACTCCGCTCCAAATTCCTGCTTCTCTGTCGTTGCGAAACAAACACATCCCAGATATTGCTGGCTTCTGGGCTGCAATTTGAGATATTCCTATCAGATGAATATTGTAAGTATTACGGATATCTCGCAGCTCCTTCGTTTTGTTCGGTATACTCGCGGCGTACATATCTAAGCAATTTACACTTCCAACTTCAAAGGCGTGAACATCTCCGACCTGCATATCTATATGGGCCTTCTGTGAACGGACAGGTAACCTAATTACAATTCCGATTAATAACGCAAGCATTCAATATTCAACATCATTGTCACGAGATGGTATAAGCCAGTTGATTCATTCGCTCTCATTTCCTCTTGTTTCAGTGCAGTTCCATGCATTTGGTAATGTCCAATGGGTGGTAGTCTAGGCACTTGAGTGCAATAATTCTAACCAGTTTAATAGTTAACTGTGGACTTGTTTTGTAGTTTGAGTGAGTTCGTTTATCTGAAAGCAGTAGAGATTGTAGATACCAGCAGCTATCACATTACCAGAAAGGAGTTCACTCGGTTGTAATATTAAATAATAAAATGATAATTCGTGTGCTAAGAGAGGAAAGAGGGCAGTGACATGGTGGACTTCAATGCGGAACTGTGAGTACATTTTGAACAGTCCTAAGAACAACTCTTGAGCGGTTGACGCAAGTTATCTACTCAATAAGTAGAGAGTTGAGTTTGCCTTGGTTACATTCCCTGTGTATTTTAGACCGATTTCCGAACTCCTTGTAGTTACGAGCCAATGACCACGTACTACTACTACTACTAATAATAATAATAATAATAATTTGTTACATGAGGCATGCCAGTATACAGACAAGATCAAATTATTACAGAAGATAATCTTCACTGTGGTGGGCTACTCAGTTAGTTTGATATTTTATAAGGTACATTGTTTTTGGCTGATCTTGGAAGTCTAAAAGATTCTCTGCGTGTTTTTCCCGAAACTTTTTAGTTGCCACCGCTGGAATGCGTACTTTGATTGTCACCTGGGAAGCTCAAAGTTTCACTGAATGACAAACGGCGTTTTT